>JAUMIR010000006.1:143011684-144351184 GCA_030847615.1 Gambelia wislizenii | reverse complement strand
CAGCAGTAGCTACAAACCGCGAATACACAAAACTGTGAATGGGAAAGATGTGAATGGGAAAGGACAACTGTAAATATTACCCTAAAACACAGTCAAAGTGTGCAAAGATCCCCTTCCTTCCATCTCCACATCAGTCTGTATCACCACTTTTCCTCCCTCCAGACTCCACACTGCTGGTTTCCAGTGCGATCTGCTCTTTGGATCAGTACAGTAATACCCACCATCCCCACAAGCTATTCCTCTATCCAAATACTTCCTACTTGCTTTGTTAGCTTTGTGTGACTGCTTGAAGCCTGAGTGTATATGTGTGTGTGTTCCCTTGATTAGTTGTCAATAAAGTCATTTGTATTTCATCCCCTGGCTTGGAGTCTCTGCAGTTATGACCAGTATACACTGCCATCTTGAGCTAATTAAAATTCCACATCTTAGAATTTGGACACTAAGGGGTTCCCCATGGACAGTTACCTAGTCCAACAGCTTCTGGAGGGCTGCCTGATTTCTGCACATATTTTTGAGGCAATTTCAGATTAACAAATGTTATATGGCATACATTTTTGTGGACAGTAGCCAACTTTGCAATGGAAAGGGCAGTGTGAGGACAGAGTACCCATGCAAAGATCTGCTTTTGGTTGCACTTCCAAACTAAGCCAATAAGTTTGTATGTAAGCCATGCTAGGCACCCCAGAAATTGTTTTTATGGGCAAGATCCAGCCAGTCTCTCGCCTTTTGGACCATCCAATGCCATCCAATGACCCTAATTTCCTTGTGACTACTCTTAACTCTGTTTTAGTGAGACCTCACCTAAAATATGGTGCTCCATTCTGGGCACCACAGCTGAAGAAGGATATTGAGAAGCTGGAAAATATCAAGAAGAGATGACCAAGATGATAAAAATCTGAAGCCATATCTTATGAGAAATGGTTGAGGGAGTTAGGAATGTTTTGTTTGGAGAAGATTTGAAGATACTGTAGTTATCTTCCAATATCTTCCAGTCTCAATTCATGGTGCTGGTGCTGGTAAATAACTTGGGACTCAACATTTGAAGGAGCACCTTTCCCCATATATGCTTGCCCAAGAACTGAGGCCTGTGAGGACCTCTCTTGGTGTCTCATCAGTGCGGGCAAAACAGTGGGATGACATGGAAGATGGCCTTCCCTCCTGTGGCACCCTGGTTATGGAATGCCCTCCCATTAGAAGTCCAATTGCATCAACTCTGGTATCATTCAGGCGGCAAATTATTATTTTTTTATTGAAGCCTTTGGGGCATAACTGATTTTATCCAATCTATTGGATGTGTTATACTTTACACTGTTTTACATTGTTTTAACTAAGTGTTAAATTGTAGAATATGCTTCAAGTTTTTTAAAATTATTGTTTTATACTGTTCTAAAATTATTTTATTCTATACTGCCCTGAGCTCCTTGGATATGAACCAGGATTGTACTTTTTAAAAAATCAATAAACGTGAAAGATGGAAAGGTTGTTGTCTGCTGTTCCAGCTGAAATCCATTTGAACCAGTGAATTAAAATTACAAGAAATGGGATTCCAACTAAACCTGATAGTAAGAGCTGTTCAGCAATGGAATAGATTCCCTTGGAAGGTGGTGGACTCTCCTTCATTGGACGGTTTTAAACAGAGGTTGGTTGCACATTTCTTATGGCTATTTTTTAGCTGTGGATACCTACACTGGGAAGAAGCAGGACAAAATTACTCTCTGGGTCCTTCCAGTTCTATGATTCTAGGAAACCACCTTGTTTGATGAGAGAAGATAGAGAAGGAGAGTCAGGGCAGGGCTTGGAATGTTACTTTTGAAAAGGAACTAGTTACTTTAGTAATTACTCTGATGACCCAACAGGTCTTGTTACTTGTTACTGCAATCCAAGAAGGGAATTCACCACATTCTTCATTACTAAGAAGTCACTGTTACAATTATTACTCTCTCTCTCTCTGGCTTTTCTTCGCAAACAAAGATTCAGGAAGGGCTCATCCCGCGCTTTCTGCAAGTGCACTGATGACTAAAAAGGCCAATCCAAGATAAACAAGTCCGGTTGCAGAAAGCACAGCAGAAGGTCTCCTTGAGTGATGTTTCCAGGTTGTGATTCTTTCTGCGTTGTCGTTTCTCTTCAAGACTTGTTTGGCATGAGTTCTCAAATAAGGCTGCAGCACTGTGGATAGTGCGTCTCCATGCCTAAGCTATCAGAAAATACAGTAAGATGCTCTCTGGTTCCCCCAAAAGGCTAGTTCAGGTATTGCACCTTGGAAATTCTGAGAAAAAAAATGAAGACTTCACAAAACAAACGTTCCCAGGTGCAGCATGGGGCAGCCGCCCACATGACACTTCTTCCTCCCCCAGTCATTGCTGTTTTAATTATGTTAGACAAATTGGGTCTTTTATTCCCCACCCTTTCTTCTTTTCTAACTATAGGCCATTTGCCACTATCCCTTACTTGGGCAAGGTGGTTAAAGGAATGATCACTAATAACTTCAGAAACTATTGGATGAAACATGCTTTCCTCTTTCTTTTTCACCTGTACAGATTTTTTTTTCCACCTGGCAGTGGGAACTTTTAACCAATGCTGGGATGCATGATTGGATGGGAACCTATAAAATGAGGTTTGTTCTAGAAAAGACTGAGGCTATGTTAAGCGGTGGTTCATCTGCTTAGATGGATGATGTTCATCATCATATACTAGAGGGGAATTACACCCCTACTAAAGCTGGAGTGAGATTTGTGTGGCCTTCCAGATGCTGGACTGAAATTCTCAGCAATCCTAATCACCATGATGAGGATTGCTGGGAGTTGTTGTGCAGCAACACCAGAGAGCCATGCAATTCTGAGCCCTAGTCTAAAGGGTCAGGTTACAGTTTGGAAATGCTCTTCTGTCCCATTGACAGCTGGTGCCTATTGATGGTTGAAAGACAGGGCAACTCTTAATCGGGAGTCTGAGCACAACTCTGAAACACTCATTTGAATCCACAGCTTCCTACTCCATCACAGAAAGGAAAATGGAGGCTGAATTCTTGAGACAATCACCTGTTGTTGTGTGCTTTCAAACCATTTCTGACTTATGGCAACCCTAATATGGGGTTTTCATGGCAAGATTTGTTCAGAAGTAGTTTGCTATTGCCCTCTTCTGAGACTAAGGCTGCTGCCCCACAGCAGAAATAATGTAGTTTGACACCGTTTAAACTATCGTGGCTCCATCCTGTGGAATTCTGGGATTTGTAGTTTGTTGTGGTGCCAGAGCTCTCTAATAGACAAGGGTAAATATCTCCCAAAACTACAAATCCCATAATTCCATAGCATTGGGCCATGGTAGTTAAAGCAGTGTCAAACTGGATTATTTCTGCAGTGTGTCAGTAGCCTGAGAGAGACTGTGACTTGCTCGATGTCACCCAGTAGGTTTCCATGGCTGTGGATTCAAACCCTAGTCTCTTGGAGTCCTAGTCCAATGCTCAGACTGCTACACCATACATACTGACTCAGGCATTGTCTATACAAAGCAAAAAAATGTGGATTGCTCCCAGTAATGGCAATTCACAGCAGCTCTTATTTGCCTTAATGTTTTTTTGTTTTTTTTTTGGCAGATTGCAGGTATGCAAAGCTATCCACTTTTGCTGTGCAAATGGGCATGCCTGCAAATCAAGACTCACATTTTCACTTACTGCTGCCAGACGGTATTTTTTAAAACTATGTTCAAGGTGTGAAAGATGGATGTTCATTATCACAAATGTATGAGTCTTGGTAAACCACTTCCAGGCCACACATGCATAAGGAATTGTCCATCAGTGGGCTGAGGACTGATATTTAGCTCAGTCTTTGTTTCATGGGACTAAGGGCCTTATCACACCACACTGTTATAGCACTATTATTCCACTTCAACTACTATGGCTGCCTCCTGTGGAATCCTGGGATTTGCAGTTTAGGGAGGAGTATTTAGCATTCTCAGCCAGAGAGTTCTTAGGCTTCACTAAACTACAAAGCCCAGAATTCCACGAGGCAGCCACAGCAGTTAAAGTGGAATAATAGTGCTTTTGTTGTGTAGTGCAATAAGGCTCCAAGACTCAGTGCGCACGCACATACGCACACTTTATTTTCTTTCATTTCATTCTCCACCGTTTCTCATTGCTCAAAATGGGACAAACACCATATGTATGCTACCTTCTAATTGGTACAGCTGGTTAATTAAATAACAAGATCTAGAAAGCACAATGGGTCACACTTCCAAGTAAACTAGAACATCAGGTATGTATACCACAAGGCACTTCCCTGCAAGCCTCATTCACTTCCCAAGTGCTGGAGAGACAGCAGGATGGATGGATTAGAACCAGAGGGTGGTATAAACTGAGCATGGTGGGAAGAATCCCAAACTGACAACAATCTTTGCAGCTCAGAGCTTATTCTGTGCAAAATTAGCACGTGGTTGTTTTGCACAGAAAACAGTTATTTTCTGTGCTGGGAATGGCATTTACTGCACAGAAACTGATATCTCTATGCAGAAATATTATTTTCTGCATAGAAAAAGCTGTTTCTGGCACAGAAAAAGTTGCAACTGTTCCATGCAACATTTACATGTGGTTGATTGTCACTAAAAAAAAAGCCCATCAGCTTTTTCTGTGCAGGAAATAACATTCTGCATTTCGGTGCAGAAATATTACCTCCTGCACAGAAAATGCTGTTTTCAGTGCACGTCAACCACATGCAAGTTTTGCACAGAATAAGTCTCAAATTGCAAACAGGCTTTGAAAACTTTGTGGTTTTGGAAATCTCTCTCAGAAAGACCATTGCTAAAATTATTTGTTTTTCCTTCAAGGACACCAGTGATTAATTAATTACATCTGTAGATGGGAATGGTAAACCAAGAAATTTGGAACACCCTACGTTGTGGAAGGTTCACTTATGGCAGATCAAAGTGGTCTTCTGTGGATCAGTGCTGGTCTGTGAGCCATCAAAAGCCAGTTTGTAACACATTTCCAGGGGGAGGGGGAGAAATGAAAGTTGTGGCCAATGGTAACAAATATATCAGGCATGCAGGGGCGGGGAAGAGACAGCTGGTCCTCTGTTAGATAACCTGAGAAGCAAAGCTGGTTTCCTGAACAGAAACACTCTTGTTATGATGGTGAGTGGTAATCATAGCCCTCCGGATGTTTTTGGACTACAACTCCTATAACCCCTCAACATTTGCTACACTGGTTAGGGCCAATGGGAATGACAGGATAAAGATATCTGGAGGACTACAAACTGCCCATTCCTTTGTGAGGGACTGCAATACTTGTAACATTTAAATTTACACAATTGTCCAGATACTACAGTAGCAAATCTGATATTGCAAAAGCAATTTGCCAGTACACGTTAGATGAGCTAGTTTTAAAATAAATGAAAAATCAAGGCACACTTTAAGGACAAAAATGAAAAATGATGGATCCTTTGCATTAAAAAAACACCACCACCAACTAGAAGAATTACTCTCTTGGTAATGTCTCCCCAGTAAAAATTATGTCTTTATTTACAAAGTAGATGACCTATTGAAGTATTTTGATGATTTGCACAAAATATCTAGGAAGCAGTGATTTTCATGGGCACACAGAAGATGAACCCTGTTGAAAACAGGGAGGGGGTGAAACATAGCTCAGTGGAGACTGACAGCAGGGTGTTAAAATTCATCTCCCCTTGGACTTACCATGGTTTCAGACTGCTCTTCATAGCTGTGGAAGGGTTTAAAAAACTACATTTTTTAAAAAAAGTGTGTGTGGGGAGGAATCACACAACCAGCATTTTATCTAGATGTCTTAAAAAGTGCCAGAGGAAGATTCCTGCATCTAAAATTGTGTTTTTTTTTCAGTGAGAAGTGGCAAAATTAAGCTGTTTTCTACACTTCTCTGCTGATGCTTAAACTCTGACCTCAAAGATCCCATCAAGCCTAGTTGGTTGTCTTGGTGACCATCTACTTGCCAAAGATGCAAACACAATGATGAAGACAGGCATAACATTTTAATGGCATACACAGAAGTTCCTTCTACTGCACTGTCATGGCAATGCCACACACACCATTAAGTCAAACTCTGGTTTTTCTATCAATCTGGCCCCTCCCATGTCTTCTAGCAGGCTGCCCATCATATCAAACGTGTTCTAAGACAGGATCTGTACTATTTCACACCCCAACCCCATTACTAGCTTAATAAATAAAAAATATGCAAAACTGACCTGGGAAAGGGGAGTGGTTTGTTAATTCCATGGGCACCCATCAATTGTCGATAGGTAACAGCTAACAGAAGCTCTTCTCACCTTCAGATAAACAAGCCATCCTGAACTCATGCCTGGTTAGAAATTGACAACTGTAATAAACAAGGGGCTTCTGTATTCAAAACACTACCATTACTTTTAAAGTGAATGTGCTTATTCAAGGAAGCAACAAACTTTTAACATAGTCTATGTTCCTTCCATCTTGATAAGTGAAAGGGAGAGGAAAACAAAACAAAACAAACTAGCAAAACCCTATCGATTGAGAAATGAGAAAGCCGCTGCCTTCTCATAACTTGGCAAGTGAACTTCAACAGGTATACTGACCATTATTCTTTATTCCCAGAGTTTTATGGTGACGGACCCAAAGACACTTGAAAAATCTGTACTTAGAACTGCATCCTAGTTATGCAGTGCCATTTCACCAAACTATACATGTGTCCTTTCAGCTTCACAGTATGTAAAGCAGAGGAGACTATTAAAAGGCTGATCTTTCCATATGTAAGCACTCTGAAGAAAACCCACAATTCCAGGGCTCACTGCATTTACACTGAGAATTGTATGCCCTTGTAGCAGTAAGAGCAATTAAGTCTCAGGCAATGGTTCTTCAAAACAACTCCTAGAACTGTGACATCTTAGTTGTCTGCCCAGTCTGTATTAAGTCAAACCAAAACAAAGACCACAAGTATGAGCTAACAGCATTTTTTTTAAAAGGATGCCACGCTAGGTTTAGAATGTGTCATACTGTTACAGTACTGAAAAAATAAGTATAGTTCATCCATGAGAACTCTTCCTGTGGATATGGTCTTTTTGACTTCCTCTGTGCAATTTAAAGCAGCTATGGTGTTTCATCAGAGGCTGTATGTAGCATGATAGCTGGCTGGCTTGCTCGCTTACATAAATGGCTCTGTGGTTTTTGAATATATTAACTACAAGAAATTAAAGAGAAAAGATGAAAACAAAATTAAATGCTACAGGTGGACTCTACAGCAAGGCATCTGCCAGGTTGCAGAATGCAATATAGAAACCCATACATTCTTGCTCTATAGGCAGAAAATGAAGAGTATGTAGTGAACAGGGGAAGAAAATGCAGCTAAAAACACTTAAGTCACCATTGCATCTTCTGATTGCCACAGCTTCTTTTATCTATTTGTCATAGCCAGAGTCCAATTTTGTTCCATGCCAGGTGGAGAAAGTTGAAGTTCTAGCCTAGAAGCCAGTTTGTAAATTGTATTGGGAGGGAGGGGGATGTGTATTTTTCATGTTTGCAATATAAATATAGAAGCCTCTACTCATATAAAACATAACATTGGATTTAATGTCTGCTCTGAATAATATATACATTTACATAGAAAATAATGGGCATCTAATGAGTGATCCATGCTTTGCTCAACTGCTCTGTTAATGCTGAATCCTGTATTGTTAGCAATTTCAAACACCAACAGACTGTCGGCAGCTCCAAGTTCCACACTCTCTTTCTTGTTGGATATCCAAATCTAACTAAAAATCTATTCTAGTTCCATGATTCCCTCTACTCTGTATAGCTTTCAGTTTAATATGCAGACTCTAAAAGCCTAAGGGATAAAGAAGGGTATGGAACATTTAATCTGCACATTCCTTCCCACCCAACCACCTCAAATGTTACGAAAATTTTAACTACCACATAAAGCAGTTTTAGCTTCTTAATTAAACCAAAGTATTTGCTGCAGGATTCTGTGCTGTAAATATGATATAGACCCAACTAGGGCTGCCTTAAAACCATACAGCACTGGCTGCAAGAGGAAGTACTGTATATCTAAATACAGTCTCAGTCCATGTCTAAGGCAACTTGCCACTTATACAACCTTCTGATATTTTCTGTATAGTAAGGAAATCCAAACTAGCGTATTTATTCCCTCTATAGGAAAAGGCAGTAAAGACTGCTGTTCTATCAAAGTGACCAAGCTGCACTTAAGAGAAGTGTAGAAACCCAAAGTAAAGAAAGGACTACTTTGATTAGTGGTTTACTGTAACAGCCTTAAGGCCAATAGGTACAAGAAAAAGATGCCAAAAGGCTTAGACTCTGGTATCAGATGCTGTTCTGATACACAAAGGATCCCTACAATGCCCATCTGTAGGGGAGCTGGATGAGAAAGAGGAGCTGCTTTAGAAAAGGTGCAGTAGGATATAGACCATGCTTTTAGATAAACATGGCAGTGTGCAATTCAGAGAATACCTCTTAGGTCTTTGAAGAGTTCAGACATTACAATGATAACATCATGGGACAGGGCAGGCAAGAAATGCTAAAGAACTTTACTTTCTCTAATAGCTAATACAACTTCTTCTCAGGGCAAGTGTGACAGATCAGTATGGGAATGGTCTGATCAAGTCACATAGCATATTTCAGTCAACAACCCATACATAAGATTTTATTTTTAAAAAACTCCAAACAAAATCTTATTCTGACGATCTGCCCAGGAATAATACACAAATAGAATTTTGCTGAAAAGTTTAGCCACAAAAGAGCAAACTTAAATTCAAACAGAGAATTACTAGCAATAAAGGGAAGTTGTCCAGTTTTGCTGTAGCATTTCATGCTCTGAAATGGTTTGAGCTCTATGAATGGTACAGCCACAGCAAAAGAGCTTCTGGTGTCTGTTTCTGAAGCATAAGACTACACACAAGTGGGCGCAAAGACAAAAGAAATGAAAAATACTGTTGTAAGAAGTTTTAATTTAAAAAAAGAGAATTTCAACAGTGCCTAAATCTTTATTTTTCATAACCTACATATTTAGACAGTTGTACATTTTATGACACAAAAGGAAACTTAAATTACCAATAGTTTACACGTAAGCTTGATTCCAGTCTTAAATGGAAGAAAGAAAGAAAAAACAGAAAACAAAAACACACTCAGGAAAAAAAGGCCTCCATATAACACCTCCTCTTTTGTGTCTTGGCAGCTGTTAGCTTGCAGGTGTCTTTGATTGTCTGCTGCTATCAGTGTAATCAGTTATACAACATGTGAGAAATGCAGCTAGCTGAAAGGAACACAGCGATGATCATGGACCTTTTGGGTCAGTGGTTGTTCATGATCCACTGCATCACGCTCACAAGTAAGGGCATCTCTTTGCCAACTGGTTATGTCATCAGATAAGAGGCAGCAAAATTAAGAACAAAACAAAAACAAAAACTGAGCTCGACAGTTTCTTGGCTGCTCTATGACAGTATGCAAAATGGGGTTGGGCACAGGTGAGGCACCCTGATGTAAAGTTATTGTATGCATTAGGTATTCAGAAGCAAACATTTTGTTTTAAATACATTCCTTGAACAAACTACACTTCCCTATAAAAAGCAAGGTAATCCTACAACTTTTTAAAAAGCTGTAATTGTTCCTACCATTTTAACCAGCAACTCAGATTTTGGGAGAGGGTTTTTTAAAAATAAAAATAAAAATACCAGATTTGAATAGCTGTATGTAAACAATCCGTAGGGTATCAACTTTTGTGCCAGCAGCCCCATATTACCTGAATGGGAAGATATTAAAGTGATTGGAGACATTTATTTGGCATACATTTTTTCTTTTTTAAAAAAAATGCTATCACAGTAAATTCTAAAAATCCTTTATGTGGGCTGCTACTGGGGTATGAATTACAGTGTATTAACCTAACTGAAGCAGCAGCAAAACACATTAATATAGCACAACTCACCTGCTGGTCTGCATATATTAAGTTAATATATAAGTTGGCCACTTATTAGCTGTATACTTGCCATGGCCACTGCCCACTTTGTCTGCAGCTGTTTCCTTTAGACTTTCAACAGGCAACAAAGAACCGTCATAGCTGGCCTCCACCATACCCCAATCTAACTGCCATTTTTCACTGCTCACTGGTTAAAGGACAAAGACTAAAACCCAACAACAGTACTAGCTTGGTGGTTTTGACTGGTGTTTGGAGTCCCTGTCTCCTTGTGCATCTTTTCCAAGTATGCCTTTTCAGAAAGTAACAAACAGATCCCAGCTCACTCCTTTCTAAAAAAAAATCTGCAGTGCTAAAAAATGAAAGTGGGCTGGCTTTTGTTTGGTATTTGTTTATTCTTTTGTTAGAGGAAAATTAAAATAGTGGCAACCTATGTTAGGAAATCAACTGCCCTGGGTATCTGAGATATGTGGAACCCTAAAATCCTAAGTATGTACTGGCTAATCTTTTGAACTAAGAAGAGTGGTTGAGTAAACTTTGGGGCTATGTGTTTCTGGCAATGTTATTTCTTTCCAATTCAGTTTTTAAAAAAGCAATCACTGCAGCTTGCAACACAAAGTTGAAAATTATAGTCCACAACCATGTGTCATATTGGTTGAGGTGCACATTTCCAGAAAGTTTTAAAAATGCCAGGGCTTTTAAGACAGACTTTCTCCAATTCCCTTTTGCAGTGAAGAGGCAGAATCAGCTCAGCACACCAGAATAAAGTAAAAGAAACAAGGAAAAACAAATTAAAGTAATATTCAAACCACAACATTTAGTTTATCTACATCCATCTCAACAGCAACATTTATAATATATCAATAATTTTTATCAGTTTTTTTAATGGTACCTTTTTATATGTTCTGATTATTTACACCTGTACAAGCAAAAGCACACACTTCCAAGTGCACATATTTAATACAGTATTGACTATTTCCATTTACAGATTTTTTTCAACATTTTGAAAAAAGATCAACTGCTTAAGATCTTTTAAGGTATATTACAAAAACTGCCGCTACTATCTGTACTACAGTATGTTTACTCAGTAAGACCAGTGACAATACATATATACTGTAACTGAGTAATTCTGTATATGCCACCCACACTAACCCTTGAAGGGGTCAGCCTTCAGTAACTCTAAGCTGTCTTATACAAAAGTTAAGGCAAAGTCATTTTCAAGTTTAAATAAAATTCAAGTCTTTAAATATTGGATGGAAATAATTCTTTAAAAAAATCAGTTGTTTAAATAAACCTTTCGTGTGTGGAATAATCTGTATTCAGCAGGAATACATTTTCATCTGAACCATCTGCTGCTTCAACACTCAAAGAAAAACTTTAGGCATTTTAAAACAAAAATAATTTATATTCAACTTTATTAGAAACTTGTTAATTTAGTGCATCTTTGTCCTTCAGAAAGCATGTCACTTCTAAAGTAAGCAAGTGTGAAAAACCTCACCCGGCAAAAACAGGGATCTCTTCCTTCAACATACATGCACAGATGCACACACAAAGAGAACTCCATTATCTCATGGACTTTAAAAAAAAATTCAATCCATATGCCAATGTTCATAGGTACAGAAAGGTCTCAGCACTTAGGCTGATTAAGATATGAACTCTTTCAAAGAGCACTTTCAGCATTGTTTTAAAAACCTACACAGAGCACAGGGAAAAACCAGAAAAGACAGCGGTGGCTCAAAAGTAATTTCTCTGGCTAAAGGGAAAAACTGAGATCCTCATCACATGAATGCTATTGTGCTGCCTTATAATAAACAGCCATTAGCTGGCATCTGCCATTTACAAGGGCTTATGTATTTAATTTTTTTTATTCACAATGTGCTTTTTTTTTCCTCTTTTCCTGAAATTCAAGGAACCATTTTATTCCGGATTGAGAAGCTGGTTACTTGCTTGCAGTCCATCAAAACAAATATTTTGAAGACGCCTCACAGGTAATTCTTATGAAGGTTCATTCACATTTGGCCAAGAAAAAAATGTCAAATTTTAAAATAGTACAATCAAGTGGGTTTTTTTTTCAAACTTAAAAAGTATGGTTTATTTGCTGATGTGTTACAGCAGCCAGAATTTTAAAAAGAAACAAGTCAAATCTGTCTTATAAAACACCTGTTTTTTTCCTTTGTACTCTAAATATTAGCTGCTATTATTAGTCTTCTGATTTTTTTAATTTTTAGATGTACTTACAGAGCAGTTATTTAAAAACTACAGCAGCACAATTCTGCTTAGTAGATTAGGAAACAACTCATTAGACAGAGCTTGTATTCACACAGCAACATGGAGGCTTAATAAAAAAAATTGACTTTTCAGACAAATGCATCTTCCATCTAGGAACAAAAAAGGATTTAGGCATCACCTCCAGTTCAGCACCAACCTAAATGTAAGGTTTAGATTAATTAAACCATGACAGAGTAGACTGTTTGCTCAAGGGCAATTTGGTAGGGGAGCAAGAAAATTGGAGGAGCAATCTATTTTACAAAGGAACAAAAAGAAGAACAAAAAGCCTTGCAGGCATTTCGTATAATTAATACCCACTGCAAGCGCCTAACCAGCAACTCATTCTTTGTGTTTCTGAGTGGCAACATAGGTTTACTTCATATGGAGAACTTTTCTGAACCTCCTCTTAAGCGTTAGTTTCACTGAGGTGATTTGGGAGGAGTGCTCTGTTCTTTAGTCAGGCGTTTCACAACAGCTGGAGGTGGTGACCTGCGTCCTGACTGTCTTCTCTGGTCTTTGGGCTGCCCTGGATTAGACTTCATAGGAGGGGGTTCTTTGCTTCTCTCTAGTGTTTCTGTGGATTTTCTTTCGTCTTTCCCACAAGCAACAGTGTTTGGCTTCTGTTCTTTTGGGGGCTGAAGTGAAGGTGGATCCTTAGACGTCCTCTGGCAGATCTCTGCGTAACTAGGTTTTCGTAATTCCTGTGTGATCAAAAGGACAAAGCTATAGCATCAAGCAATGGCTATGTGTGTGTGTGTCCCCTAAAAAACTCCAGAAAAGGTAATACAGGTTGAGTCTCCCTTATCCAGAAATCCAAAATATTCCAGAATCATCTCATGGGTGGCTAAGATAGTGACACCTTTGCTTTCTGATGGTTCAATGTACACAAGTTTTATTCCATGCACAAAATTATTAAAAATATTGTGTATACAATTATCTTCAGGCTATGTATATAAGGTGTATACAAGACATATGAATTTCATTTAATTTAGTTTTAAGGGGTGGGAGGGTTAGGATTGGGAAGGACTGTTTTAACCTGCTGTTGTTTTAATCTTGTTGTAGACTGCCCCGGTTGCCGAGCAGAGGGGCGGGTTAAAAATACAATATTATTACTGTTATTACTATTATTACTGTTGTTGCTATTTAGACTTGGGTCTCCTCTCCAAGATCTCATTATGTATATGCAAATATTCCAAAACCCAAAACATTTCTGGTTCCAAGCATTTCAGATAAGGGATACTCAACCTATATTGACAAAAAGTAACTGTGTCACTAACCAGCTGAGTCAACTGTGCCCCCATAACAAGCTGAGAGAAAACGTTATGAGATAGTCCTTTGATCAAGGATGGATAACTGCACTGGATTTAGGAAGCCAATTTTCTGTGGGACCCTGGTGGGGGAAGGACTGCCAGAAATCAAAACAAAAAGCAACATCTGGAGGCCAGAAATCTATTTCTTGTTTGGATTTTTAAAAATTTTTATTTTTATCATTAAACAACATAGGCCCTCACACCTATTTAAAATCCTCCAGGAGGCTTTCAGGAAAGGTCATTCATCTTTTTTTGAGAAGAGGCATAAGGACAGTCAGGTCATCTGGGGGGACCAAAAGCCTCAGAAAAAAAAACCTTGGGAAGATTTCCCAAGAGTTCAGGGCTGAACTCTGGCTGTTTCTGACTTAGGTTGTTAATTTCTGTTCAAGCAGAGCTGCTGTGAAAGAACTCGAGAAAGTTCAGTCAGCCCTCCCTGTGGCTACCAAAAAAAAAAAAAAAAAAAAAAAAAAAAAAGCTCAAGTTCCTTATATAAAGGGCCTTTAAACTTGAGCTCCACCCAATTCCTTCCACCCCACTACTGTGAGTGCGCCCACTACCACACAGGGAAGCCCCAGCCTCCCCTCCCCACCCCACCCTGACAACCAGTTCCCTCTCTTCCTCCCTCTCATTCTCTCTCTGCCCTGCCTCAGCGGCTTCTTCACTCTCAGCAGGGAAACCCTACAGAACAATTTCTGCCACAGTCCTCTTGCAAATCCACAAGGCAGGGTGGGGGAGAGATGAGACGTCCTGTATGGTTTCTCTGGGGAAAAAATGTAATACTGTATTTAATTTTTTAATATTTTAAAAAATATTTTAGTTTTTTTGGGGGGGAATATGTTCGCTCCATGGTTGGTTGAGCCCACTATACATGGTTTCCATCAGGAAATTAAACTTCAACATCAAACCAATACACTGGCACTTCAGTGTAAGCTTCGATCACTGATATGTACAAAGTGAACATCATAATTTCAAAGTGTGATAAAAAATATTTTGGAACTGATATAGACCTTGGAGAATCTGTTCAGGGGAATGATAAAGATGGTAGGTATCAAGACTGTATAGTTGCATATTTTTGGTAATAACTTATTTGTTTAATTGTGTCTTTGGCAAAAATTTGAGATTTGGTAACTAATTTAAATTTATTCTGATCACAAAATTTTGTTAGATGCCTTGGAATTCCAATTTAAAAGGAAAGAAAGATTGGACAAATTATCTTAAGCAAATCAGGTGAGACCCATTGTGAGAACAAAGCATTTGTTTTATGGGTTACTGCAGACATTCAACTTTTGATGAATTCTTCCCTCTTGTCCATGAGAGTCAATCAGCTAATGTTGAGAGAATGGATGATCTGAACCTATCCAGTGTTTGAATTAGATAAACAGACAAATTATGTACATATATGAAGATACCAGAAAAGTGAACAGATTTTGAGTTCTCCTTTTCCCCACCTACCTCATTTACTCATCCAAGTGTTTGGTAATTCAAGCATTTTGTGGGGTGGGGAACAGTCAAAACATTTTAAAAAATCATGTTAATCAAAGAACCTATAAATGTCAAACTGTACTTACTGCTACAGCAGTCCCATTGACTTGTACTGATTTACAAGCAGTAGTGAGCACAGAAGAAAGTCTTTCAACATTTTGTGTTTCTTTCTGCTGTTTGTCCACAATTTTTTTGGGGTCACTGCAATTGATATAAAGAAACATGTCAATGTAATGGAAAGCCCTCAACTTTGCATTCAGTACGCTAAAGTCAACATGCACAAGGTAGCAGCCCCTATCCCGGCCGAGAAAGTGAGGTTACCTATACTGTAGGGAAGAGATGGTTCTTCACTGACTCACCCTGATTGCATACTTAAGTTTTTTTTCCAGCACAGACAAGATAGGCTTAAAGTTAGTCTTCAAATGTGCATGATTAAAAACACAATTCTAATCTGCTGCTGGAGATCACACATGGGGTGTTATTCACAGAATTGTTCAAGTACTAGTCACACAATGTCACACCTAACCTTTTGATGATGGAAAATGCAAACTTTTGATTCAGAGCAGTATATTTAAAACCATGTATAATTAAATTCTTACTCAGGAGGCTGGGATGGGGAAGGAGACCTTTCAAACGTCCCTGGTAGAGCAGAAGAAACTGGCAACAAAGGTTCGCGAGGAATTCCTGGTGGGATAGTGTTTGTATTTGCACCAGCATTGAGATTCTGAAGAAAGTGAAGTTTGGGTCATTTTCAAATATGCTTCAATTCAATTACGGAATACATAAAATAAAATAAACTCACCCAATGTTTTAATGGAATGGCAGCTAGAAAAATGCCCCAATCTATTCAAAAACTGAATAAACTAATCTAGATATGACAGAATATGCCAGAAAAAGCCTGAGTACCCTTCAGCAAGGTGTACACAGCAACAGAGCCAGCTGACTCGAACAAGGAAGTTAATGCTGATCTCAGAGAAACCTGCTTCCTAGTCCAATTACAGCAATCTGATATTGTCAAAATAAATATTTAGATAAGGAAGCATTCCACATGATTAACATGAGAGATAAGTCAAGGTGATTTTCATGCTATATCAAGGTCAGGAATTCTTGGATTTGGATTAAAAGTGGTCCTTGTATGAACAAAAGGCACTTTTTACAAGGTGGGGGTCGTTTTTTGTTTTTTTGAAAGCTGATTTTCCTTGGCTGCCTCTGTGCTGTACTACCTATCATACTGGAGAATCCTAGACCTTCAGGAGTGAGCAACAAAGAAACAGGGGTGGCCACTGTACTACCTCAAAAAAGTTCAGATGTTTGCTCAGTGCCATCTTTAATTAGAAAACTTAAAACCTGAACTGGGATGTCCTTTAACCAAGTACTGTGAAGAGTCACGTATCAGTGTTGACAGTACTAAACAAGATGCACTGCTGGTCTGATTGAGCAGAAGGTGAAACCTTACAACTGGTTGTAAGCTTGGCAGTTGGAAGTTTACAAATACATTATGAGATATTAGGTTAGTAGGCACTCTGACTAAACTTCTTTCTTTCCCATTTTAGTTCAAGCATCAGTAAGACAGTTCTATGACACTGCAAGGACATCTGATGACTGAACTGAACCTCTTTTATACAAGCAGACATAAGCTGCATCTGCACAGCAGAAATACTCCAGTCTGACACTGCTTTAACTGTCATAGCTCAATGCTATGGAAACCTGGAATTTGTAGTTTTGCTCTGGCACCAGTGCTCTCTGAGAGAGAAGGCTAAATATATCACAAAACTACAAATCCCAGAGTTCCACAACACTGAGCCATGACAGTTAAAGTGGTGTCAAACTGGATTATTTCTGCAGTGTGCAGCCGCAGATTTGTGTACCACACTTACCAGTAAGTCAGTTACATCAGTTTAGTGAAATGAAAATTAAAGTGACAACCACTTCAGACAAATTTGTAACCTAGCACCAACCCTCTTCTCACAAATATTTCACAAGCACAATTGGTTCTAGAAATAAGATTCTTGAAGTGGAAAGGCAACTCCACCTATTTTCTGCACACACTTACTTTTTCTTTTGCTGTTGCAACTATCACACTGGATAACCGATTTTCAAAAAAGTCTTCAGTCTTTAGGTTACCAGCAGCACCAGGCAATGGAGGAAAACTGGACAACCCCAACTCAAAACTTGGTGATGGAGGCTTTGGAGGGGGTGGAGACTGTGTCTGTCCTCTCTGGAAGACAAGTTTAGCATAACACTATTGCTCACACTGATTCTCCTGTTATGGTCCAACTGTTCTGTGTATAGGAAAGCAATCACTCTGTGCATGAAAGCCTGTTCCCATGCAGGGATCAGGGCCACTCAACCACGCTTCCAGATGGTTAGCTATAGACAATTAAATGCCCCACCAAGCTCAATGACTTTGCAGGTGAACCTGCAAAGTTTTAACATTCCCTCCTGTTAAGCAAAGTGTTTCTTTCATTATTCAAGTGGACAAATTCTTGAAGCAAGCATGCCACTAAACTTACAGCCTCTAGGGGATGGACTGAGATGATGGTCAAGGGCTTGAAAACAGAAGATATTCCTTGCATTATAGAACATAATGGGGGGGGGAGTAATGGGGTAGGAGAAAACAAAAATAACAGTAGACAATTGAGGGAACTGCAGGGAAGCAAGTGGTGGCAATTGTGGTGGGAAAGGGAATCAAGAGATATTCATAAGCACAAAGTAGGAGGTGGCCTACAGACCACTTTGTCATGGGGATTTTCTTCTATACTGGCTGGGGGTGGGAAGTGAAAAAAGGGTTGAAAGCCTCAGCACTGGTGATGGATTGGATGGCAGAAAAAAGGGGAGTGTGTCCCATTTTATAAATGTATTTCAATAACTTCAAAACCAAAGAGAACTTTTGAGTCAGCTACATTCATCTCATCACAATTAAAAGCTATTTAAAATAGCTATTTTCTTATTTCTATTATGTCAATCATTCCACGTGATCTTGTGTCACTATAATTGATCAAAATTCTTCTGTCATCCCTGAACAGCTAGCTAAGCATTAACACTCACCGTAAACTTGTCTTCTCTCTTCTTTCGATAGCCATATGTGTTTTTTCTAGAGGAAAATGAGTCATTTGTCATTAGAAGCTTACTCTTAATCAACTGTTATGAAAAACCCAGTGGGATGTACTGTTTTAGTATGTCAGACTCCAAGGAAAGTCAAGGTCAAGTAAGCAAGCAACTTAGTGAGCAACTTCACCAGGTGATCTTGAGCCAGTAACTATCTTTTGACCTAGGCTACTTCACTGGATTGGTGGAAGGATAAGGTGATACGACACAAGAGTACAGTATATATAATCTATCTTGACTCCCTGGTGATGTCAATGCAATCTTTTTTAAGTCAGGTATTCCATTAATCCTGTTGTTCTATAAAGAGCTGCTGAGCAATGAAATATTACATTCACTATGCTTTACTTGTTTGTGGTACTTCACAAGTGCTGCAGTTCTAGAATTCCAGAAACCTGTAAAACCTGAAACAACTGAAGTTTCATAAATTCAACTTTGACATTATGCATCAGCTAGAACTTCAAAGCGTTATTTCATGAAGCACTTCGCTGGCATTGTTTCATCTTTCAGAGAATATAGTCAAATCTAGATACTCATTAAAAACATGCATGCCAACTATTTTTAGATATCAGTGAAGGTTTATGCTTTTTTTCCAATCATGAGAGGCACAACCACGTTGATAAATAACTTAAGGATTGTGACATCTGGTTTTGGCTAGCAGAAAAGATTACCATGCAAAGGCACACTGCAACGCACGTGCAGCCTCTTCAGCATCACTTTCTATGTCCTGGTGTAGGTTCGCTTCTGGCAAAACAGGTCCGATAACAACACAGGCCTACCTATACCAAAGCCAGGTAGATGGGCACTCCCTACTTTTGATCCAGGGGTGCCACGCATCTACTCATGTCACAGTTTGGTACCTACACAAATATGTATAAGTACTGGGAAATTAGAGCCTGTTGGAAAAATTTTATGCAGGAGTCCTAAGACCTCATTTTCTTTTATCAAAATATACCACTCTTTTCTTCTACATGTCTTCCTGATGTGACAATGAGAGTTGGCTTTAAACTAATTCAGAAGAGGTCATGAACAGGGCTATTTGACTCACATATGCTTCAGTCTTGATGGCAGTAACCTGTTATGTATTCAAGCTAGGGCTGGAAGGCAGAGGAGGACCAAGGTGCTTGCTATTAAGTCTTGACAAGGTAGTCCACCCCAGCCCCTGACCATTTCTTTCATACGCCATACAAATGAGGGGAAGCAGGTTTGTCTGCCAACTGGATGCTATCGAGTATTTGCCATTTACAAAAATTCTCTTCTTATTGCTGGACACCCAATATTTAAGAGCCAGTCAATCTAGGTCTTTCAGGTTTCAAACGGTATTACTTGGTAATGACTGGCTTCCTTGTTTATACATAATATGTATAATACATGTATGTCAATCCTATTAATTTATACACCTTCTACCACATACTGCTTTTAATAAAGAAAATTTTATACAATTTTTCCTATTTTTTAAAAATATATATATATTTTTTAATTTTTCTGGCTTCTACAGGTTAGATTCTGTAGTG
Source organism: Gambelia wislizenii (assembly GCA_030847615.1). Taxonomy (NCBI): domain Eukaryota; kingdom Metazoa; phylum Chordata; class Lepidosauria; order Squamata; family Crotaphytidae; genus Gambelia; species Gambelia wislizenii. Next base: position 144,331,589 of record JAUMIR010000006.1, on the reverse strand, counting down.
GCAAGCAAGGATTAGGAGAGTTGCACAGTAGTGCCAAGTTACAGTGATGAATAACTGAGGCAGTCATTTTACAACAACGGTCTGTAAAAACAGGTTCATGAGAACTATTAACCTGATCTTGCTACTAGGAATGATAAAACTCAAACAATTCTCATGGAAGAAAAATATTACATGAAATGCAGCAGCCCATCCAATTTTTTTTAAAAAGTGTCTGGGGTACCAGGATTGGAATCAAACCAGATGGAAACTTAGAGAGAGCTGCACATCAATGCTAACAAAGTGCATGGCCGAATGAGCATCTCCACTGCACTGAAGGCTATTGTGTATTACAGACACACATAAAGCATTGCCTATCCAGGCAGCACAATAGAAATGTGGATTCCTAAAAACATCCCTCTTATACATTTCCAGCCCCACCACTGTAGTAGAGAAAGTTCTATTGAAGCCTTAGAAACCAAAAAGAATGTTTGGCAGAATATTAATAAGACTTTTGTGGCCTCTACATCTTCTCTTCCTAATCTAGTTCCTGAGTTTTAAATTTCTGTCCACAAAGGGAGCCCACAGACTCACAAGTGAAACCCACTGATACATTTTCTGTTCTTCATGACAAAGTTTAGCCACTTTGCATATTTACTCCAATTGAATGAACAACAGTCTCAAAAGATGAACTCGTTAATCTATGAAGTTTGCTGTAATTCATTTGTAGATGCACACTGAGGTAATAATTGTAACTCAAAGTAAGGAAAGATATTATCATTCTTCCTTTGATCTGCTGATTTTAATCATTTTGTTAATACCTAATTTCTCTCAGTTCTTTCCTGTGCTTATTCATATTACATCATGGCTAATTACAGGAGCCTAATCTACCTATGTTTTGTCTCCTCCCCTCCTTTAAGAACAAAGTGCTTAAAACTGATTTTCTCTCATCCTGTGTCCAATTAATTTCCACAATTTCCTCTACATCTGGGACCTCATAATTTAATGTCTCTCACATTACATCCCTCCCTTCCCACACTGTAGAAATACGTGACTTGACTGACCTTTGTACAGCATTTCACCAACACTGATAAGCACCTAAATTCAATACTCACCTTCCTCTACCTAAACTTGGAGATGAATCTGAAGTCGTGGGTTCTACACGTCCACTGCCCACTTCCCGCTTGGTATAACTTGTACTATTTTGCATCCGTGTTCTATTTTGCCCTGGCTGTCTTGTTTGTGGGCTTCTGACACCATTGATTAAACGATCGGCAGAAAAATTGAATATTGTAGGGCTCTCTAAAAGTCCAGTCCCTCTGTCTGCACTGGGTATTGTATGCCGTAGATGTGATTTGCTGGGATTTCTGGAGGGAGAACAAAGCCTATTTTCACTGTCGTATAAAATTTTTAGAACTTGCTATGGAGCTTTCTAAAGGCAGTAGATTTCTCTAGAGTCAATTCCACATTGTGTCAACTGTACCCTTATGTCAGTTAATGCAAAAAAGGCCCTGATGGATGACCCAGCATCCTGCTCCCCACAGTGGCTAATCAGGTCCATATGACAAACCCACAAGCAGAATGTGAGGACAGCAGCCTTCTCCTGTCCAATATTCAATTTTCTCTCCCAATGACTGCTACTAAGAGGTATACTGACAACACCTCATAGCTATTATATAATGACCCAAAGCAACTGGCATGCTTATCCTCCATGAATCTGATTGTTCTTCCCTTTCAAAAACTGTCTAAAGTTTGCAGGCATCAACACATCTTGTGGCACCAAATTTAATAGTTTAACTTTCCCAACATGTTGTTTCCTTTGCTGAACCCATGCATCATTTTATAGACTTCTACTGCATCCCTCCTTAACTTTCCTTTTCCACCTCCCAAGCTAAATGGCTCAAACATTCTGCATAGGGGCGTTGCTCCACCCCGACCATTTTTGTTACCTTTTTTTTGAAAATGTAAAGGATTTAAAATTGTTCAAGACTAAAAAGTAAAAGGGATTTTTTTTGCTTGAAATGGTCAGTAGACTACTTCAATAAATTGGTCTATTGGTAGTCTTATACCTATGAAGGCTGGGACCTATGCCTATGTTAAGGCTCTGAACCATGGGAATGTGCACTCTCTCCTTCCATCTCAACTACATCCCAGAATTGCTGGCATCAAGTTTAACTGTGGTTGAAGCTGTTTGGTTAGTGGATAAGGTGGGGAGAGCTGTATATTTCTGGGGAAGAAGCACATGATCCTCTGGCCAGCTCCTGATTTCTCAATCATATTATTTTTCCATAATTCCTGTATAACTGATTATTCCTCCAAGCAGCAGATAGATTTCCATTTAAGGAAGTCATAGACCAATCACTTTAAATCAATCTTTTGAATTGCTATTGTAACTTTAAAAACCTGCAGCTGTAATTAAGTCTTACTACATGAAAATCAATTAGCAGTTTTCATACTGTTACAAACTGATGACAGACTGATGTATTCAAGTGAAATGAACATCTATGAATTAATGCATACTTTGTTCAAAGCTTTTTCAATAATACTGTACTCTTAAACATTTTAGTATAGCCGCTCATAAAAAGCTATCTCTACAACTTGCCTGTTTCTGGGGGTATACTGCCTGAGTGAAGTCAATGGAGAAGCAGTAGGCTTGAAAGTAGGAGATGTAAAACCATTGATAAATCCAGTATTTGGAAATGGTGTTACCTATTGAAGAGAAATACTGATGATTAAATAGTGGTAGCCTTGAGACTCTCAGCAGCCTCAAGGCCCTCTGATTTGTCAGTTTCATGTCTCTCTCTTTGAGCTGAATGCCACATTTATGCTTGCAATGTTACAATTCTTTATTGCTTGGACACTATGGTTAGTTTGAACAGTTTGCATGCTTATTAGTACTCTTTCTACAGCTTTTTAGAAATATGGCTAATCTGAACTGTTTTCATATTCTCAAACAAAACTATCCCAAGTATTTATTAGAAGCCACAAGTATGAAAACGCACCAGCATTATATAACTATAAATTTAATTTAAGACTGCTATCAAAACCAAGCACCAAGAGAACAAATACCTAAGCAGCAGTCACTATGTGAAATCCTTACCAGTGATGGATCAAGATAGCTGTGTGCTGTCGACCAAGTCTGTGGGGCAATTAAGCTGTACAGTGGAAATTGCTGTTGTGGGCTATATACTGGAGGTAAATAAAATGATGTTGTATAACGCTGCTGTGTGTAGATGTTCATGTCCAGAGGTCTATATCCATTCTTTGGCAAAAATGTATTTATAGCTATAGCCTTTGCTTTTATTCTTGCCTAAAAGAAACAAGGATATATCCTTAGATTGTACCTAAACAATTCCCCCAAAGTATTACAATTAGTGCTAAAAATCAAAGTAACACATTTACCTTAATTGGTTTTCCTTGAAACGTTTTCACTTCTTCTCTAAGGTACCTATACGCCTTTAAAATTAAGAAGAAAATTAGTAGGAAAAAATAATATTGGCACAAGTATCAACAATTCATCTGTATTTAGGGAAGATAGTAAAGTATGATTCAGGCTTATATGCATTACAGCTAGGTCTCCTAAACTTGGGTATCAACATTTATGTTCAATTCTTAATATTTAAGACAGTTTAAAATAAGTTAAAAGCAATTTAAACCACTTGCATGTTCAATGGTGGATGAAATCAATCAGTGCCCTTTTGTAAGCCACCTTGAATCCCAAACTGGAGAAATAGAGGATTGTGATGATGATGATAATGTGTTCTGTCAGCAGTCTACTTGCTGCATTTTATACGAGCTGAAGCTTCCAAGCTGTCTTCAAAGGCAGCCCCATGCAGAGTGTGTTGCAGTAGTCTAATTGGGAAGTTACAAGCGCATGTACTGTGGCTAAATATCCCTGTCCAGGAAAGGCTGTAGCTTCCAGAATAGTCAAAGCTGGCCCAAGCATGCTAAGCCATAGAGTCCAACTGTGTTTCATCTGCAATGAAACACAACTCCAAATCCAAGTGTTAGTCCCACCAAAGCAATAGGATATATTAAGTGCTGACTTCCCATTCAGCAATCGATTTCATGGGTCTAATCTAGTGGGGACTAGCAATTGGATTAGGCTGTAGAATACATTTTGTTCTTAACTATTAACACTGCAACTCTGCCCAACGTTGTGACATCTTCTTGATACTTAGTATTTTGTAAACTCTGTATAAATCATGTATTATAAAGCAACATTTCAGTGATGCTCTAGTCATACCACCTCAGCTAAGACTGACCTGAAAGAATCTCTGACTAAAGATAAATGGTAAATACTTACCTGTTGTGCATCTGCTTCTGACTCAAATGTAATAAACCAGTTGTCATTATAGGCAAATTCACAGTTGATGAACTTAGGCAAGTTATCTCCCTTGAAGAGTGCTTCAACTTCCTGAAGAAATAACATGGGATGGATGTGGAAGAGCAAATTATCAAGTACAACTAAAGATTGCTTTAGTAGAGCAGAACAAAAGTTTTGTTAGTACTAGATGTAAAAGCATCCAGGAGATATGCATCATTTTAAGAAAGGGCTATGAAGCAGTCCTAATGCACTTGCTAAAGGCATGGAGTTAGATTAAAAGGTTGAATGAGTACAAGGCCATTCAAACAACAGCCCTCCCTCTTATCACTCCCTTCTTTTGCCAAAGCACCTGTCTACTAGGTTAGAACAGTGCTACTTAAAGTGGTGGTCCATGGACTGGAGCTGTAAACCATTGGCTGCCAGTCTGCGGTGAGTTTTCAGGCAAGAAAGAAATAGTTGTAGCCAATAGGCACAGTACTCTGAATCCTATTGTTAGCTCTGACTAAAATAAAGCCATTATACTGGATTTACTTGACTCACCATTCAACAACCAATTCATAGAATCATAGAATTGTAGAGTTGGAAGAGACCACAAGGGCCATCCAACCCCCTTCCATGCAGGAAATCATGATCAATTCAGTGGTCTATTCTAGTTGGGACTAAACAACAATATTCCAGCCATTTTGTTTTTGCAAGTGCATGTGTGTGTCCAAAGCTTTCATTTCTACAAAGTGACTTTCTCAGTTCCCTCCACAACCATAGCTCCTATGAACTACCTGTTCTGTTCAAAAGCAATCCCCATTTTCTGGACATCCTTCTTAAGGTACAAAGGAACAAGAGAGACATGCTGAACAAGTCACATAATATCTAGACCTAACCCATGTTTTTACTTAAGCATATAAAATCTGGCATGTCACATGCAACAGCGATTTAGCTAACAGGCGTATGTTTCTCTTTTGGCTCTGAGGGGCTCACACATACACACAAACTCTTGGATTCAAGATTCCTGCCACTGGATCATGAGGGAAAGTGGATATAGTGGCTAGAGCAGTTTTAAGACTGCACAGATGTACAAGATACTTACTTCAATAGGAGTAGATTCAGGAACTTCTCGTAAAATTACAATGCAGCGATTCTGGTTTGGCCTGACTTTTTCACCCTTCTCATCCACTTGGACTAAAGGCAATGCTGAGAGAATACACAACATGGTTGGCTTAGCCAAAAAATAAAGGAGGGTTTTGAATTATATCTGTTATTCTTGAAATGAAATTAACAGGATCCCCTTAATCTACAAACTATTAACTTACTTGCTGTAAAATTATAGGGTTTTTGTTTTTTTTTAAATACTGGAGAAATATATGTGAATTACCTAGCCCATTTCAGGACAGAAAGACAAACATGGCTGATACCAAGGAAGTCTTCCAGACATGCCACCTATTTTATCTTAGGAAAAATCTTTCAAACAGTTAATATATGTAATCTGTTTGGTCTCTAAAGTGTTTATCATTTCCCTTAGTGAAAAACATTCCTTGTAATTTCATGGCATCAGTCATCCTTTATACTGCACATTTTTCTACACTGGAATGGAAATGTTGTATGATCAAGCACTATTCTTTACCACTATACAAAATACCTAAATTCATAGAAGTGGTTGTTAAGCATTACTATATATTCCTGCGTATAAGACTGCTTTTTGACACTTGAAAATCTCCTCAAAAGTGGGGGGTCATTTTATATGCCCAGCAGATCTTTTCCCTTGCTGTGAGAATGACTGCCTTGTCTTTGAAGTGTTAAATTCCCTGGGCAGTTTGCCCAGCAGATCCTTCCCCCTGCTATGATAATGACTGCTTTGCCTTTGAAGTGTTAATTGCTCTCCATTTAGGGATTGTATTTTGGTAAACTTGCCAGGAAGATTCCCATTTGCATAGTTTTGGGGATTTCCTCTCCAGGAGTTTGCAAGTCTGCCAATGTGGCCCTAAAATCATTAATGTGCTCATTCAAAATTTGGTAGCTTCATATTAACCAACTTCATTATTAATGAAACTCTACTTTCCAAAGATTGAACACCACAGAGATTTTTCAAAGTATCCCATGTTTTTTTAGCTGTTCTCAGTCCTTTAATTTCACAGACTATTCCATCATCTACAGCTACTGAGCTGGCTGGCTGGTGGGGGGCAGGCTTTTCAGCCAGGTGGCTGGCTGGACGGGGGGGGGGAGTCTATATTTTAAATTAAAAATTGGGGGGGGGGAGTCTTATGCACCCAGTAGTCTTATACACCGGAATGTACATTTGTCATATTCCCTTACACAGATGACCTCTGTCTTCACATAAGGAGGTTCTATCCTTGATGCAAAAACTTCAGATTACAGATAAACGTAAATGTGAAACTGCCAGATAAGAATTCCAGATACATGTTTTAGATCATTTGAAACCAATCCCAAAGAAGTGCCACCTAAATGGGGCAGTAGTAAAGTAAAACAAATACCAACGTGTTGTAGGCCTACTGAAGTGCTATGTACTGTGTCCAGTAACAGTCTGGACTGCATGCTTCAGTCCTACTTCCTTCCTGCCCACATTGTGAAAGAAATTATACAGAAATGAGCTTTAATGTATTCAAGTTAATGTGCTTTCAGTGCTCCATGTGACTAAAAGCCCTACCTTACCCATGTCTCAGGAGAAGTCAGGTCTCCTCCTACACATTTATAATAAATAATGTGTTCCCCTGGTTCTTTCTACATGCTTATAATAAGTAACATCTGAATAAAGATGTTAAAGAGAATAAAGAGTGTGCACTGAATAAAGAGAAACTCAATGCTACCATTTATATTAAGAATATTAATACAGGGGATTCTCTGATGAATCACTTGTATTAGGACAGAGAATTAGTTAGTGGATCCCTTGACCCCCCACCCAATAAGGTTAAATTAATTATGCATAATTTGAAATTAAGTTAGTGAGGTTGTTTTTTCTGAAAGAGGAAAAATCTTAACACACAAATGGTTAAAGAGTTTAACCCTCATTCCCAAGTTCTAAGGCTCTTTCATACAACAACATTTAACAATACATGTGTGAATCAGGGATACATGCTTTGCCAGTTACTTACATCTCAGTACTTCAACAATCAAATCCAAATCAGTACTCAGTTTCTTTACGTGATCGAGGTTAGCTACTGTCATTATTGGCACATACTGATCACTGTCCATCTGAGATATAAGGTACATGTCACTGGCAAGATTTTCTCTGTTGAAGGAAAAAGAGGAGCCTTCGCTGTGAAATATTTTCATTATATAAATCATATGCTGAATTATACAGTGTTGCATTTGCCTTCATGAGCTTAACTCAGAGATGGGAATAATATAGCCAGTGGATTACACGTGGCCATTTGTGGGAATCCCATATGGCCCTTGAGACTCCTCCCCAAAGTCTTCCGCCAAAAATACCTACCTGCAGTTTTCAGCATTAAAAGATATGGGTGGTGGTTCCTGAACCCAAAAAGCCCCCAAATATAAAAAGCTGTTGGCTGAACATGACAAGATGTCACTTCTGGTCTGCCAAAATGGCAGCCATGGTGGTATGTATGGCCTGTGCAGAGCTGAAAGGTCAGAAAAATAACTCTGACTCTAGGCACACAACCAATGGCCTAAATCTGATTGCTAGTCTCAGGTAGAAAAGACCCTTTAAATCAACTGCTGAAAGGTAAACCAATTCTTATGTGAATTCCATTGTGTCATTCAGTCTACTAAAGTTGAGACTAACAACTGAATTTCATACAATCATAGAATTCTACAACTGGAAGAGACTCCAAGAATAATTTAGGCCACAAAAACTCCAAAAGAGATATCAACATACTAAAATACATTCTTGTATTAACATTTCCTTCATTGCCAAAGTTACACTGAAACATTCTTGGGTTTCTTACTTCTGGAGCTGTGCAAGAAAGACAGGACTTTTATAGCATAACACATCAAAATGAATGCAGTCCACTGCCAGGTGTGTTTAGAACTGCTTTACAGTCCCAGGCTGACAGAGGAAGCACGGATGACTAAACACACATATTTAGGCTTCTATATGCAGCTGATGGGCTGTGTTTAGCTTTGTAGATGACAGGCTATAAAGGCCTTGTGTAGCCTAGTACTGACTGCACATGACTTCCATTAAATGATTAAGTGAAAACTGAGGCATGTGGGAATACTTAAAAAATAATAAACTGTTCTTGGACCTACTTCATTTAAGATTGCCTACCACTATACATTTAATGATCAAATTAAATTTCCAGAGGCATCAGTACTAAAATCTTCCTTTCAGTTGTAGATGTCAGGCCACAATTGCTGTAAGCTTACTCTCAGTGGTTACTTTCTTCCAAAAACAAACCTTTACACAGGTATAACAGTATAACAGCTGTAACTATTTAAGAAGATACTATCTCTTGTAAAACTGTTTTATCTCGATAAGCTTTAGTGTAAAGGGAAGGGAAAGGAAATAAAAGAAAATTAAAAATTTAGTTAAGAAAAAAACATTTACAGTGGGCTCTCTGGTTCCCATGTGCTATGGATCAGCAAATTCAACCAACTGCGGAATGTCATGCTCCACATTAAATGGCAGCTACATGAATGTGGACACGTTGGAACATGCATGTTCACATCATTGCCATTTAATAATATAGGGCATGATCATCCACCGTTTTTGGTATCCACGCAGGATCTGAAAATCAAACCCCTGCAGACTAAAAAGCGCACTGTTCTATAGTATTTTCATTCCTATCTAAACTTTAGGTTTTCAAGGTATCAACCTGCTGGGTTGCCCCTGTCCAATGATGAATTTTGAAAGAATCCAAATGCCGCAGTATTCCCTACCACACTAGTGTTGGTAACAGGTAATATCCCATCATTCCAAAGGCAAATAAAACAGCTGTGTGCACTGTTGGGTAATAACTATCTTACACTTACCTAGATAAACAAAATTCCAGTGTTTTCTTAAGAGCTTCACGCAAATCTTCTTGACCTTCCGGTTGCAGCAGTTCTTTATCTCCTGAAAGTGGAAAATATGAAGTCAACCCAAAGTTAAGAAACATAGATTTTTCATAAAAGTAGCCCCCTTCATATCAAAACACTCACCTCATTTATACCATGGCCAGCTAAATACCATCAAGTATTTTTCATATGAACCATGGCTACAGAAAGTAATCTTGCACTTGATCCTGCTCTTGGATTTGGCAGGAACATCAATGGCACTCAGAAAAAAATAGGATTGCTAGAAGCTATCGCCATCTGTGTTCTTACTCCCAATTATATTGACAAACCATTAGAAAATGAGAGCTGATTACTTAGAGAACTGAATGGTCAAGGAACCATGGGGTTCGTTGAATAGTCAATATACATACTCTGATATATATGGTCTTCATTTATTCCTAGTAGGAACAACTTTTAAGAAAGCATACAGACTATGGTATATAGCTGTCCCTTCATATTCACTGGGGTTTGGTTCCAGGACTCCCCCGTGGATACCAAAATCAGTGAATACTCAAGTCCCATATATGCAATGGCATAGCAAAATGATGTCTCTTATATAAGATGGCAAAATCAAGGTTTGCTTTTTGGATTATTATTTTTTTAGGAATATTTTCAAGCCGTGAATACTTAAATCCCTGGATACGGAGGGACAACTGTATAAATATTTGAACAGGGCTTGGTTGTATGTATCTGGAAGCCGTCAAGAGGGCCTCAAGTATTCTACTATTCTGCCTTGCAGTGCACAATATTTTGCATACTCACATATTAATTCTGATTTTTACGTTTTAAACATGTTATGGTACACAGGACAGTGATTATTTGTCAACTATTAACTACAGCAATGGTTTTTCAGACAAATACAATATTAAGCTATTTCTTTTGCAAAGATTAGGTATTGCTATTGTATTCAAGCAGGCGAGTAACAGAAATTCTTGCAACCACACATTAGAATTTATAACTGCAAATAGAAGAGTTAGAAATGTTAGTACAGTTTGTTGAAAAAAAGATTTGGGTCTTATTAAAACCTAAGAGCAATGGAGAGCCATGAAATGATTCTGCTGGATTAGAGAATTGTAGAAATTGTGCTAGGAAGTGCCTCATATCTGTGATTTAGGATCACAACTAACACCATGAGAATTACAGTATTTGAAAAACTTAGAACACATTATGTCTACTCCAAAGCAAACCTACTTGAATTCAATGAAGCATACTCTGACATGAGTGTGTACAGCACTGTACTCTTAAGAGCTCAGTGACAGCAGAGTTTTACAGCTATTACCTCAGTTGAATCATAAGACAACATGGAAAAACAACAATTTCCTCATTGCTCATAGATAGAAGGCTTACACACTACTGGGAAGCTGAGACAGTGACACATCTTTCCAAACATTTCCTGTAACACTGGAACTGAGCCTAAAACATCTTCAACCTTCCCCACATAACTAGAGTGATTGACTCTTTAACCTTCAGCATATTAAAAGTTTAGAGCCTGAAAACATAAAGCACTGAAGTTAAAGAGGTGGGTCAGCTACAGAAATTTTACTGTTATAAACTCTACTGAATTTCACTGCTACGAAATTTGTCCCCAGCTGCACACCGCATAGTTAGGGATGATGCTCAGGTTCACAATGCTGAACACATTCTATTCCAAGAAGAGATATTGAGCTTCCCAAATATTAGTTTTAAAATTCAGGAAGTGTTACACCAGCATCTGGACAGTTAATACCTATCTTCCATATATTGTATAGAAGCTGGGCATATATTATTCCTGCGTTCACACCATGCAAGTCAAGTATTTGGCACTTGCTCCAGAATTCACTATGTTGGACACCTCTCTTTTGAAAAACTAGGGTGGGAGAATCTGGTCCTTAGGGCATACAGGAAAGTCTCAAGTTGTAGACAATAGCCAGTATGCATCTGAAGGTAGGGTGGTGCAGTGAGCACATTTCCAGTGCCCTCCATAGCGCTGTTTTTCTGTGTGAGATGCAAATGCAGATTTATATACAATTTGCTGATTTAGAAAATGTATATAACATGAACAGATGACAAAATTAAACTTCTCTTGTTTTAAAACTTATAATACATGTTTGACACAGCAGGCATTTTATTATTTATCAGTAACATAAAAGTACAGAGGCTTCTTGAGAAATTTAGTGTTCTTTGCCTAAGAAATGGGTTAGTAGCTTCACCCAGGACAGAAATAGCTTGGGTCTCAAAAGAAGTTCCTTTTTCTGTTGCCAAAGGAATTGACATTTTATTGCCTAAATTTTATGACTCTTTGTCTTCCAGTGCCTACATGGCCAAAGAGAGGAGTGACCTTTGCCTGCATTGATTTCCCTCCAGACCATTTTCACTGAGGACAATAATAAAAACACATCTTGACAAAATGCAAACCTGTGGCTCTAACATTGCCATTTTTTCCCTTCTCCTGTATGATTTTTAACACCTTAGCCTGATGAAGAAGCCAGTGGGCTTTGAAAGTTTGCATGATGTATTTTGTGTATTTTTGGTTGGCCCAATAAAGGTATCGCTGTTTTGTGGATTTTGGATGTTGTTACATTTTGCTATATAGCCAACACAGCTACCTCTGGATATGTTTACAATAAACTATGCTAAGTTACAGTCTCCAAATTTTTTATAAACACTAAATTCATGCAAAAAAACCTTCTGGCAACAAACTGGCTTAAATCCAAGTATGCTGGTAGACTACTGGTGTTGTTAATAACCACCCTGGAAGGCTTTTTTGACTGAAGAGTAGGATAAAAATGCTTCAAATAACCAAAAGGCTGAGTAAATGTTAACTTAGATTTAGAGCATTTCATTTACCTGTATTGGTTGTTCAACAAGTAGGCTGCTATTGAAGCACCCGTACAAACATAACAAAGTTAGCCAGATGCCCAGGGCAAGTAATGGTTTCTAGATGAATCAGACCTAGCCTTATACCACAAGTATTCTAGAAGAAATGCCACATTAACTGGAGCTTCATATTTCAAACCTCATATTTAGGAATTAATAGAAATGACTGTTGTCACTGGCTACTAATGTTTACAGTAATGCCTATAATTCAGTGTTGCTCAGGTAAGTTACTTTAGTACCTTGCAATTCATACATTCCTGGCACACAGGAGTTAGTTTAAAAATGAATGCAATGTAAGGTAAAAAAAGTTCTACAGACAAAAATTTTATCTGAAGATTATTCTTACCTGTTTGAGTGTTTTCATGCATAGAATCATACTCTGAATGCTCTAAAGCCAAAGGGTTCATATCTGTTTGGTCTGACAATGGAGCTGTTAGTGATGGCTCTTGCAATTCTGTTAACGATTCATTCTGGTGCTTTTTGTCACCATCGCCATTGGCCTCCAATCCTACTGAGAAAACTGGAAGAGTCAAAAACCAAATTCCTCATTTGTTCTGAACTAGACAGGAAAAACTTTATATTCTGAATAACTGTCATAAGTGTAGCTAGGTTTGTTTTTCTTACTGCAGCTGACCAAGACTTTTGTAGTACCTAACTGACAGATATAAAGATTAGTCCTTAATAGTCTACAAGGCTGTTACGTTGTTAATAGAACCTAAAGTGTCTTTCAACTGCTATAGCTATGCAGTTTGTTAAATGCCAATTCACAACTGCTGCCAGGTGGGTATGCAGGCAAGGAAATCTGCCCCTATTCTTAAGTAGGCTCATTACTCAATGCCAGTCATAGCTTTTAAAGCTGAAACAGATTTAATTTTGTTTTGTTATTGAGAAAAAAATGTTCTGCGCAGTCCCTCTTTTGGTGTATAGGTTGCTTCCTTTCTTCAGCTGGAAAGAACACTTTGGATAAGTTACCAAAGCACAGGTTTAAAATAAACTAGCGGAGAAGCAGGAACCAGAACATTGAGCATATTTATTAGGTTATAGTTTACTGTGCCTGAATTAATTTTACTCTGAATAAAATTAGTCATACCTGTTATACTTAGAGAAGATCCACTGAAATAAGTGGGACTTATGACTAACTTAACCTCCATTGAATCCACTCTTAAGTATTACTACGTTTCATCCCACCAAAATACCTTTTTAAAAACTGCTGTTCATACCTTCTTTGCAGGAATCTGGTGGATGATCTGGTATTTCTTCCCAGTTTTTGCTCACACTACCATCAGCAGCACCACTTGCCTCGACATGTAACATATGATTCCCCCATACTTTTGCATTAGGATTTAACTCAGAAACCTTGGCTGACTCCTAGAAAACAGAATTAAACTTTGTGGATTAGTGCTTGAAATGGGAGCAAGTTTTACAAAGAAAGCAACAGTAACCTCATATTCTTAACACAAGAACACTTGCTCTGTTTTACCAACTTGTTTCCCATAAAGTTAGTTATCATAATCATTAAATAGTTCACCATGAATGCTTCAAAGTGGCACAAGATATATATACACTACTGGTTCTTTTAAAAAGCACCTTATTATGAGCGCTCCCATCAAGATGTTACCATAACTTGTTGTGGAAAAAAATGAAAAACGTAAGCATGTGTGTACATCTTGAAAGGATTCAATGAAATTCACGTACACTTACTTGGATCCAAACTTGCTCTTCTGTTCATATGCGGAGGTGATTTCCATTGAACCCCCTTCAATATTCCCCCTTGGTACCACTAAGCACCTCCAATCTCTACAAGATGCAATGGCTTTCCACTGAACCCCCCCCTTGTTCACATTAAGGGGCCCCAACCCCCATGAGCCAGTTTTCAGAAGACACAAAGAATGGAGACATGGTTCTGCTTCACTTGTGGCAAAGAAAGTAGAATTTATGATTTTATAAATATGACTGAATTTATCCCTTTCTTCTCTTCTAAACAGATATGACTGAAATGACAACTCTACAACAATGGTGCAAAGATAAGAATAAAACATATATTGAAGAAAACAACAGGCAGCAGTAAAAATTAATGAGAGCATATTAAAGGTAAAAGGGAAATCTTAAGCATCAGGAAGAAATAGCCGTCATCCTTCCAACAGTACTGTAAAGTTATGCTAAAACATATTGCCACATTGCACAGGGAGAGGAGTGGAAAGTGATTCAAGCTTTCTATAATCCAAGAAGCTCATGTTTGATGGGAGATTTGAACCAGGAACCTCTAGGTTTATGCTACAGCACTCTTATTATGTGGAATTACATTCCAAAATGAATGGGAATTTTAAAGTAGCGTATTTGGGGTGTGTGTCCAGCTTACAGAGCATGTGTTATATATTAATTTCCCTATATGCAGAAGCAAAACTGCTTTTAGCTAACATTCCTTGCCACAAAGCAAATTAAAAAAAACATATTAAGTCATTAATCTGGAGTATTTGGAACACTCATAACTTTGCTGGTTTATTTATTTAATTTATATCCTGCCTTTTTCCTTGCATAGGACACAAGGCAACATATATTCTGAATTTGTTGTTGTGTGCCTTCAGATTATTTCTGACTTAGGGCAATCCTAAGGTGAACCTATCATGGGGTTTTCTTGGCAAGATTTGTTCATTAGAGGGTTTGCATTTGCCTTCCTCTGGGGATGAGAGAGTGTGACTTTCCCAAGGCTACCCAGTGGGTTTCCATGGCTGAGTGGGGATTTAAACCCTGGTTTCCCAAAATTCTAGTCCACACTCAAACCGCTCCACCATGCTGGCTCTTTCATGTCCCAAATACATTGCTTTTACATTCCTTTGAAATCAATTTTAAGTAGTAAGAATGCTGTAGTATTAGCACATGACAGGTGCAGCATCAGTCTAGAAAACAAATGTATATATGTTTGTGCAGCTATACTGTTCTGTGACAAAGAGCATGCTGTAAGTGGAAGTAAGTCACAGGTCCAAGATGGTAGAAGCCCTTCTGAAATTTAAAGTATTGTTGGGAAGAACTTCCAGCAGTTTTATCCAGTTGTCTCTCGTTTAGACCCTCACCTGCTTCTGCAAACAATTACTGGTCACAAATGGCTACCAGCTGCTTGCCACATAAAAAGAAAAAAAATGCCTTTTAAAATCCCCATACTTGAGCTCTCACAAATAGGAGTGTAAGCATGGGGACATGCTTTACTTCCCAACTGAAACTTCTGCAAAGGCATGTAGACAAGGCTTCCTTAAAATACACCACAGTTCAAGCCCAGTAAATTACAAGTGTAAAGCATTAGCTTTCTTACAGTCTCCACATACTAAGATAGCAGGAATAAAGGTTGCCAGTTACAAAATGAGTATCAATATGTTCCTATGTATCCCTCAGTTTTAACAACAGACAGCAACTTAACTCAAATAAATGGAGCTAGATCTAGAAAAAAGCAAGCAGCACTCTACTCTCACAGCTGGTTTTTTCTAATCCCCTTCTTCCTTGCTCCCCAGCACTATGCCCAAAAGCCAGACTTGAGGGTAAAGGGAACATCCTGGAACTGGGGCATGAGGGAAAACAAAAAGATGGGGACTTGGAACAATTCAGCCTTCTACAACTCATTATTATGGCAAAATACTTACACTGTCTCCATCTCTAACTTGCCATCCCCAAATATCATTGTTTTGTTGTATTAGCAACTGATAAGGGTGTTTTCCTGTATCCAAAGAAGGAACAGACAGCTCCTGAGCTTGGTTTTGGAGTGGTTCACTTATAGTGTATGCGCTATCAATTTTGTTAAGAGATGAATTGATCCATAAATATCCCATCAGATATTCCTGATCATCAGTAAGGTTGGTGGCTGGGAACAACCTACTTAATGGAACAGACTGACGCAGTGGAGGCACCGGTTTTAAATCATCCAGATCATCTTGACAGTCACTTATATCTATTTTGTGTATATTAGTAGGCTCGTTTAAAATATCTTCCATTAGATCTAATACATGCTTTTCACTGGCAGGATCAGATTCTTGGTCCTTAACAGACACAAGAGGGATTTCATACGAAGGAGTAGCAGCATACTTATCTACCTGCCTAGGGTCAACACAAACTCCATCTGCATCTTTACAAGTTTCCAAGCTGCAAGTCAGATTGTTTTTAGGATCTGTTCTAGAAGCACATTCCATGTCAACTTCTGATCTGCACATGCTACTTTCAGGATGAGAGTGCTTTGTATTTTCCTTTAATATATCTGCATGCTGAGTTGAAATTCCAGAAATTAAAGGTCTACAAGGAGATATGGCTTCCATCATGTTTTGTTCAGGTAAACAGTTGTTTTCATGGAGTCCTGGATTTTTTTCACTTGATTTGGCAGATACCTTAGCACAACTAGGTATGTTTCTAGCATCCTCCTCAACAACAGATACAGGAAACGCCTCAGTTTCAAATTGGCTGCTGAGTCTATAAATTTGTGGGATATTTACAGATGCCTCCAAAACTACAGACCTTTTTTGCACATCCGAAGATATACTGTGCCTTCTCTTTAGATCATTACTGCTATTTAACATACAACCATCAAGCAGAACAAAACTATCAGAATCAGACTGTGTTTTAATTTCACTGCTTGTCTTCCCTTCGTGCTGTATTTCAAATTTCAACCCTATTACTGGTTCTTCCACAGTTGTTTTTAATATGTGAGAACTGGCCCCAGCAAGTTCATCTTCCAGTCTTTGGAACATACATTTGTCCTGTAGCTTGCATTGTTCATCATTAAAACCCACTTCTCCCACTTCAGAATATTCTGAAGAGGCAAAAGAGCTGTCATCTTCATTAAGTAAACTAGAATATTCATGAGTTTTACCATCATTTTTTGAGACTTCACACTGAACTTGAATTCCCAAGTTCTCCTTTTGGATTCTCTCATGTCCACTAACATTAAGAGGCCCAGAATAAATTAATATATCTTCACTTTCCCATAATCTCGCATTCAGATTACTCGATTCTGATGGTATGCTGTCTATTTGGTTTATACAGCTGTCATCTTCGTTATTACTAAACTCTGGAACATGAGATATTGCTCCTTCAAAAACTGAACTATTTGAAGTTGAAAGTATTTTAACATTGTTGTCTGATATATTTTCATGGCTGCAGATAGCTTCAAGCTGTGAAACATCTTCAGATTTCAAGAGCTGCTCTAGATTATCTTGTTCAGAATAGCTGGGCATTTCTTGATCATGACAGGCAGATATTGACCAAAATTTAGTTGCATGCCCTGTAAAGCTTTGTCTGCTTCCCAATTTTAGATTACCCTCTTGACCTTCTGTATTGCTTTGATTAACAAAGTCAAAATCACTGGTAAAACTGTAAAATTCTGATATAAGCTCTGGATTTCCTGATAACTGTTCTAAGTTTTCTCCTGCTGCAATATTTAGATTTTTACTAAATCCAGATGTCAGAGAGTCAGTGTCACAATTGTTTCCATTATCAAGAGTGGAACTACATGCACAGGTCTTGTTTTTTAATAGTAGAGAATATTGCATGTCCTTCTGTATGTGCACAGGTGTTGGAGAATCACTGTTTTCATTAGCTGATTCATTCACAAAGATTCTACTATCTAGCATATCCATTTCCTGAGTTCTATTTTGAGGAAGCTCTTCAGCATGTGCTCCTGCCCTTAGACCATTTGCTTCTAGACTGTCAGAGTTTAACCTATGGACCCCATTCCGTAAGCCAACAGAAGTTTTTATTTGTGTTTTGCTTTCTGTCACCAAATAATTTCTTTTTGTGTTGTAAGACACATCTTTCAGGATACTGATGTCACTTGTCACCTTCACTGGCTTCTCAATTTGGAATTCTTTCATACTTTCTAGAGGCCAAGCAATACTGTACACTTCTTGTCCTTCTTTGACATCAATTCTCACATCGTCATCAACTACACAAATACTATAGAACTCATTTCTGGTGCTTCTGTGGTGCCTATCTATATCAAGATATGCAAAACCTGAAGCTGCTGTTTCTGTATCAGTCCTGCTTGAAATTACTGAGCTGCAATTACTTTTAACAGGTTCCATTTCATCTTGCAGTACTAAGCACTCACCTATAACTGGGTTATTTTTTATAATGCATGTGCTTGAGGCTTTGGGGAAGAAACCATCTTGACTTAAATCCATTGCCATACATGAAGTGGAAGGATTTTCAAATGAACAGCACGGATTTTTAGCTACAGCAGATCCAATTTCACCATTACTACTAATATGATAGCTGCTAACATCATTCACACATTGAGCATTAGTATTACTATTTTCTGCAAGACTTACACCAGCCACATCTTGTACTGGTTCACAGTCTTGTAAACTGTCGTACCTACTCAAGACCCTTTTCACATTAGCCAGATGGCTAGAAGGTCTACCAGTAATATGGCCCCCTTCAGCAATTCCCACACCATAGTTTGAATGATATTTATTTGATTCCATGCAGTTGTCATGACCAGCAACTTCTCCATAAACTGTCTCTTGGGCTACATGCAGTTCCTGCCTTTCCATGGTCTCCAAAATTGAAGTTAAAGTTTTACTTATCCCATTTTCAAAGGCCTCCTCTTCTGTAGATTTTTGCAGCAGGTTCATTTTCTCATTTTTGCTGTTATTCAGTTCTTTACTGAAACAGCAACCCATTTTTTTCAGTTTTCTTTTGCAATTCCTGAAACTGTAAGCTCCTTTCTGCATACATCCAGTTCACTAAGCTGCTGGGGAGACAAGCCAACACCCAGATGCCAAAAATAGTACTGCTTAAACAGTGCAGGGGTCTCATATGCTATTGCCACTCAAAACCGAAAGCACAGTAGTATATTATCATATAAATGCCAAACAATGTAGCGTATAGCTATTTTTTTTGGCTGATATTATGGACTAAGAACATCATTCCGATTTCTTAACATTCTGAACAATTTATTATGCACTGCAGCAGTCTCTTATAAGTAAAACACCTTGTGGGAAAGCTACAAACACCTGACTGAATTCTGAAACAGGGGGCACATGCACTTCTAACCTGTTGCATACTTCAGGCTCATTTGATAGAATGAGGAAATAATCTGGAGATAATAGCCCAAATGCTATAGCATGAACTGGGCAATTAGTACAAGAACCCAACAGTGGGAGGAAAAAACCTTAAATAAGCAGTTAGGCAGAACTGACCTATGGTCTTAGATGTCTGTACACTAATTCACAGAGCATGGGAAACAAAACAAGATGAACTTGAACTCTTAAAACACTAAAGCAAATATCACATGATAGTCACCACTGAAACCTGATGGGATGAGACTCATGATTGCAATGTAGTAATAGAGTGGTATAACCTATTTCAGAGAAAAAGACCAAACAGGAAAGGAGGAGGAGGATTGAATCAAGGATGATTACATCTGTGAAGAGATCCATGACTTAAACTCTGGAAACCAGGTTGAGAGCACCTGGGTAAAAATTAAGGGGGAGAGAAACAACAATGATGTCATTGTGGGGGTAAACTAGAGACCCCCAAGCCAGACTGAGAACCTGGATGAGGACCTCCTGGAACAGATGACCAAACATTCAGAAAGAAGAGATGTAGTAGTAATGGGAGATTTCAACTATCCTGATATTTGCTAGAAGTTAAATTCTGCCAAGAATATAAGATCCAACAAATGCCTCACTTGCCTTGCAGAGAATTTCATTGTCCATAAGGTAGAAGAGGCAACAAGGGGATCAGCTGTTTTATATCTGATCCTAACCAACAGAGATGATCTGGTTGATGGGGTGGAAGTGACAGAATCCTTAGGTGGGAGTGATCATGTTCTACTGGAGTTTGTTATACGGCAGAAAGGAGAAACTAAGCATAGTCAGACGAGCATTCTAGATTGTGAGAAAGTTGATTTCAGCAAACTTAGGGAAATACTGGGTGTGATCCCATGGTCAGGAATACTAAAAGAGAAGGGAGTTCATAGTGGATGGGCATTTCTTAAAAGTGAGATATTGAAGGCACAATTTCACACAGTTCCAATGAGGAGGAAAAATTGGAGGTGTCTAAAGAAACCAGGATAGATGACAAAAGAACTTTCGACTGAGCTAAGATTTTTTTTAAAAAAAGACATGTACAAGAAATAGAAAAGGGGGGGATTACTAAAGAGGAATTCAAACAAAGAACCAGCACATGTAGGATAAAGTCAGACAAGCTAAAGTGCAGAACAAGATCAGGGTTGCTAGAGAGGTTAAAAACAATAAAAAGGGCTTTTTTGGTTATGCCCACAGCAAAAGAAAGAACAAGGAAATGGTAGGCCCACTGCATGGAGAAGATGGTGAAATGCTAACAGAGACAGAGAAAAGGCAGAATTACTCAACACCTTCTTTGCCTCAGTCTTCAGAAAATAGTGCTCAGCTGGGGAAAATGGAGCAATGATGCAGGAGGGGAAATGTAGCACAGAATATGCAGAGTTAGTTCAGGAATACCTGACCAGTATAAATGAGTTCAAGTCTCCAGGGCCAGGCAAACTAAATCCAAGGGTATTAAAAGAACTGGCAGAAATAATCTCAGAACCATTGGCAACAGCAGCAGCCTTAGCTTGGAACTGGGAGCTGGGCAGTGAGTGCTTTGGTCCCCTCCTCCTCCCTCGGAACACCTGGCCTTCAGAGGGCCTTTAAAGCTGGCTTTAGCCGACCATCGGCAACAGCAGCAGCCTTGGCTTGGAACTGGGAGCTGGGCAGTGAGTGCTTTGCCCTCCCCTCCTTCCTCGGAACATCTGGCCTTCAGAGAGCCTTTAAAGCCGGCTCCAGCTCAACCATTGGCAACAGCAGCAGCCAACCAGTGGTGAGATGAGAGTTGGGCTAGGACTTTTTCCATCTAACTGCCCAGCCCTCCTGCCACCAGAAAATGCCATGGGAGCCAGGTGGAGATTGCCAGGTTTGGGCAGAGTATTTAGCCCGTCCAAGAAACCCCCTCTTCGCCTGAGCCATCACTTCCCGGCTCGCAGCAACCGCGGCGACGCTGTTTGTGGACTCCTGGCGGCAAACATCTAAGGTGGCGATTGGGGACAAATTGTTATACTGGACCTGATGTTGATGTGGGTTGACACAAGACTTGTATTATCAAGCCATTCGGTCTCTTATCACCTGGCCGCTATAGTAACTGGATTATCAGATTGGGGTTGGTCTATCCTTCAAATACCCTTTTTCCAGTGGCTTTAAGCTTTACTGTTTCCCTTGAGGCCGGGAATGAGATGGGGGCGGCTATAGGAATTGTGCAGGGGAACGGGAGGTACGGCTGGAACAGAGCGAACAGATGTTACAACAGAAGACGGGATCGCTGTTTGAAAGCTATCCCGCCTTCAGTTTCCTC
Source organism: Gambelia wislizenii (assembly GCA_030847615.1). Taxonomy (NCBI): domain Eukaryota; kingdom Metazoa; phylum Chordata; class Lepidosauria; order Squamata; family Crotaphytidae; genus Gambelia; species Gambelia wislizenii. The sequence continues at coordinate 144,310,072 of JAUMIR010000006.1, read as the reverse complement.
TGTTTCCCAGAATGGCTTGGCAAGCAGACCAACCATTCCACAGAACCTCACTCTGCTCCTCTGCAATGCCAGGTCGGTCAAGAATAAGACCCATATCATCCATGATCTCCTCATGGATGAGGATGCCGACCTGGCTTGCTTTACAGAGACCTGGCTGGGAGAGAATAGTGCAGTTACCTGGGTGCAGGCCCTCCCAGCCAGGTACTCTGTCAGTGAGCAGGTGAGGGGAAGTGGGTGGGGGTGGGGTGGCGGAGTTGCTCTGGTTCATAAGAACAACCTGATCTTGACCAGGATACCTGTCCGGAATACAGTCCACTCTGAGTGTATGTACCTTAGCCTGAGGATCAGGGTAGTTTGGGGATTCTGCTAGTCTACCGAGCACCCCGTTGTCTAGCAGACTCTCTGACCAAGCTGACACAGCTGGTCTCGGAGCTGTTGTTGGAGTCTGCCAGACTTTTAGTTTTGGGAGACTTCAACATTCCGCTCGAGACCAGTCTAACAGGCACAGCTCGGGGGGTCATGGAGACCATGACAAACATGGGCCTATCCCAATTGGTCATCGGGCCCACACATTGTGCAGGTCATACACTTGATGCAGTCTTCAGTACGGAACAGGAATATCTGTGGGTGGAGGTTGTAAGTACCTTCGCATTGTCATGGTCGGATCATTTCCTGGTCAAGATGGAACTTAGAGTCTGTATCTGCCCCACCGGAGGTGGTGGACCCATTAGATTGATCCGCCCTCGAAGGCTAATGGACCCAATTGGATTCCAGAAAGCCTTAGAAGGTTTAATGGTTGGGAATGCCGGTGACCCTGTCGATGCTCTGGTCAGTATTTGGACCACCGACCTTGCCAGGGCTATTGACATGATCACTCCCAAGTGTCCTTGCCAATCCCTGCCACTCTCTGGCAGTTTCCTGCCAGAGAGAAGGAGAGCAGCTTCTGGACAGCAAGTTTCCTGCCAGTTTCCTGCCAGGGAGAAGAAGGAAGCAACTTCTGAATTTTTTTAAAAAACTGTTGGGAGAGGCTGCTTGTTGCTGAGGGGCTTGAACTTCTGACCTTGCCCTTTTACCCTCAAGAGCCAGAGGCGCGCGCCTAACGGCGCGCGAATTTCAGTAAGCAAACAAAAATACAGCAGACCTAAAAGTACAGCTTAGCATTCTCAGCGTTAACTAAGAGTTCTTAGATTACCTAAAGCTCTCATCATGGACACTGAGGGGACTGCAGCAGTCACTTGCAACACTTGTGCGATGTTTGTATTCTTGTCTACAGACGTGGAGAACTTCACATGCACCAAATGCAAGCTGGTAGCCCTCTTGGAGGAGAAAGTACAGCAGCTGGAGACACGGGTAGCTACACTTCAACAGATTCGGGAGCAAGAGGCTTTCCTGGACAGAACAGAACGAACAGTCTTGGATGGGGACCGCACAGAGGAAGTGGCTGTGGAGGAGAGGGTTACTTCACGGACACAGGAAGTAGACAGCTGGAGGAATGTCACACACAGAACAAGAAAATCCAGGGATTCTTCCAGCAGCTTGCAGCTACAGAATCGATTTGAAGCCCTTTCCCTTATCAAGGACAACGAGGAAGAACAGCATGGACAGACTTCAGGGGTAGAGCAGGGGACCTTGAGAGGACCACCGCAAGGAACAGCAGCTGCGAAGCCTCAGCGGAGGCGTGTGGTGGTGGTGGGGGACTCCTTGCTGAGGGGTACAGAAGCAGTGGTATGTGGGCCTGACAAGATGACTCGGGAGGTGTGTTGTCTCCCTGGGGCAAAGATCTGTGATGTGACCGAGAGGCTGACAAGACTCGTCAAGCCTACGGATCATTACCCCTTCCTTTTGGTCCATGTGGGAACCAATGATACTGCAAGGCACAGCTTTCCCAAGATCAGAAGAGATTATGAGGCCCTGGGGAGGAAGCTGAAAGAAATGAATGCACAGGTGGTCATCTCGTCTCTTCTGCCAGTTGAAGGGCATGGTCCAAGACGGGAGAGGAAAATAGCCGACGTAAACAACTGGCTCCGTAGATGGTGTCGCCGAGAACAAATTGGATTCTTGGATCATGGACCGCGCTTCCATGCGGGGGGACTTCTGGCAAGAGATGGGGTGCATCTTACAACAGTTGGAAGAAACATTTTTGCCAACAGTCTCAAGAATTTGATCAGGAGGGCTTTAAACTGAGACAAATGGGGGAGGGAGACAGTATTCTGGAAGGCAAAAGGGCTGGAGAAAATAGTCAAACTGTCATAGAGGGAACAAGGGAAACAGCGCAAGGACCCAACAGTGGGAGGCAAAAAAACTTGCACAGGGAGCAAGTAAAGGGAACACATGGTCTCAGATGTCTCTACACTAATGCACAGAGCATGGGAAATAAGCAAGATGAACTTGAACTTCTTGCACTACAAAACAAATATGATATAATAGGCGTTACTGAAACCTGGTGGGACGAGTCTCATGATTGGAATGTAGGAATAGAGGGGTATAACCTTTATAGGAGAAACAGGCCAAACAGGAAAGGAGGAGGAATAGCATTATATGTCAGGGATATTTACACCAGTGAAGTGATCCATGACATCAATACTGGAAGCCAGGTGGAGAGCATCTGGATAAAAATTAAAGGGGAGGGAAACAACAGGGATGTTATTGTGGGACTCTACTACAGACCCCCAAATCAGACGGAGGAATTGGATGTTGCCTTTCTAGAACAGATGAACATACATGCAGAAAGGAGAGATGTAGTAGTGATGGGTGACTTCAACTATCCTGATATTTGCTGGCAATCTAACTCAGCCAAAACTACAAGGTCTAGCAAATTCCTTACATGCCTGGAAGACAATTTCATGGTCCAAAAGGTGGAAGAGGCAACAAGGGGGTCAGCTATTTTAGATCTGATCCTAACCAACAGAGACGATCTGGTTAATGGGGTGCAAGTGGTGGGATCCTTAGGTGAGAGTGATCATGTTCTCCTGGAGTTTGTTATACAATGGAAAGGAGAAGCCAGGCATAGTCAGACACGCATTCTTGACTTTAGGAGAGCTAATTTCAATAAACTCAGGGAAATACTGGGGATGATCCCATGGTCAAGAATACTAAAAGAGAAGGGACCTCAAGACGGATGGGACTTTCTCAAAAGGGAGATACTGAAGGCACAATTTCAAACAGTACCATTGAGGAAGAAAAATGGGAGGTGTCTCAAGAAACCAGGATGGATGACTAAAGAACTTTCAATGGAGCTAAGTTTTAAACGGAACATGTATAGGAAATGGAAAAGGGGGGAAATCACCAAAGAAGAATTCAAACAGATAGCGAACACGTGTAGGAGTAAAGTCAGAAAAGCTAAAGCGCAGAATGAGCTCAGGCTTGCTAGGGAGGTTAAGAACAATAAAAAGGGTTTTTTTGGGTATGTCCGCAGCAAAAGGAGGAAGAAGGAAATGATAGGGCCGCTACGTGGAGAAGATGGCAAAATGCTAACAGGGGACAGAGAAAAGGCAGAATTACTCAACACCTTCTTTGCCTCAGTGTTTTCAGAAAAGGAAAAGGAGGACCAACCTGAGGAGAATGGAACAGAGGACACAATAGGGGAAATCCAGCTCAAAATAAGTAAAGAGGTAGTACAGGAATACCTTCTTAATCTAAATGAATTTAAATCTCCAGGACCAGATGAACTGCATCCAAGAGTATTAAAAGAGCTGGCAAATATAATCTCAGAGCCATTGGCAATAATATTTGAGAACTCCTGGAGAACAGGAGAAGTCCCAGCAGACTGGAGGAGGGCAAACGTTGTTCCCATCTTCAAAAAGGGGAAAAAAGAGGATCCCAACAACTATCGTCCAGTTAGTCTGACATCAATACCAGGGAAGATTCTAGAACAGATCATTAAACAGAGAGTCTGTGAACATTTAGAAGGCAATGCCATAATCACAAAAAGTCAGCATGGGTTTCAGAGAAAAAAGTCATGCCAGACTAATCTGATCTCTTTTTTTGATAAAGTTACCAGCTTGGTAGATGAAGGGAATGCTGTGGACATTGCATACCTTGATTTCAGTAAGGCCTTTGACAAGGTTCCCCATGACATTCTTGCAAACAAGCTTGTAGAATGTGGGCTAGACAAGTTAACTGTTCAATGGATTTGTAATTGGTTGACCGGCCGAACCCAAAGGGTGCTCAGCAGTGGCTCCTCTTCGTCTTGGAAAGATGTGACCAGTGGGGTGCCACAGGGTTCTGTCCTGGGCCCAGTGCTATTCAACATCTTTATCAATGACTTGGATGAGGGAATTAGGGGCATACTTATCAAATTTGCAGATGACACCAAATTGGGAGGAGTAGCTAATACCCTAGAGGACAAGATCAAAATTCAGAATGACCTGGATAGACTGGAGAGCTGGGCCAAAGCTAACAAAATGAAATTCAATACGGAGAAATGTAAAGTACTGCATTTAGGGCGGAAAAATGAAATGCATAAATATAGGATGGGAGAGACCTGGCTGAATGAGACTACGTGCGAAAGGGATCTAGGAGTCCTAGTAGACCACAAGTTGAACATGAGCCAACAGTGTGATGCGGCAGCTAAAAAGGCCAATGCAATTTTGGGCTGCATCAATAGAAGTATAGTGTCTAGATCAAGGGAAGTAATAGTGCCACTCTATTCTGCCTTGGTCAGACCTCACTTAGAATACTGTGTCCAGTTCTGGGCACCACAATTCAGAAAGGATATTGACAAATTGGAGCGTGTCCAGAGAAGGGCAACTAAAATGGTGAAAGGTCTGGAAACGATGCCTTATGAGGAGAGACTTAGGGAGCTGGGTATGTTTAGCCTGGAAAAAAGACGGTTAAGAGGCGATATGATAGCCCTGTTTAAGTATTTGAAGGGATGTCACGCTGAGGATGGAGCAGGCTTGTTTTCTGCTGCTCCAGAGACTGGAACACGGAGCAATGGGTGCAAGCTCCAGGAACAGAGATTCCACCTCAACATGAGGAGGAACTTTTTGACAGTCAGAGCTGTTCGGCAGTGGAACACACTCCCTCGGAGCGTGGTGGGGTCTCCTTCCTTGGAGGTCTTTAAACAGAGGCTGGATGGCCATCTGTCGGGGATGCTTTGATTGTGATTTCCTGCGTGGCAGGGGGGTTGGACTGGATGGCCCTCGTGGTCTCTTCCAACTCTGCAATTCTATGAATCCGCTTCAAACCGTAAGCCATGGTACACACCAGAGCTTAGAAGAATGAAGGGGTTTGGACAACGACTAGAGCGTATGTGGCGGAAAACTTGACTCTTATCTGACAGAATTCGCCATAGGAACTTTCTTTCGTCCTATCAAGAGGTAATATGTGCAGCGCAGAGATCTTTCGCCTCTGCACATATTGTGTCTGCAGAGTGTCACGCAGCAGAGCTGTTTTGGGTGGTCAGGAAGCTGACACAGGTACCCCCTGTGCCAAATCCCTTACTTAACCTGACAGCGGCCTGCTGTGACGCGTTTAACAACTTTTTCGCAGATAAAATCTCTCAGATAAGAGCCAACTTAGATACCAGTTTTAACAGAAACCATAGGAGAGGTGTCCAGCGACTCCGTCGATGAAGTTATTCTGGATCAGCTCCAATCTGTGAGTACCGAGGACGTGGACAAGCTGCTTGGTAGGGTGAGGAAAACAACTTGCCCTCTCGACCCTTGCCCATCATGGCTGACCGTTCAAAGGGGGGGAAGCATTGAGGAGATTCCTCATGGATATCATCAATGCATCCTTCAGAGAGGGACATGTTCCATCTTGTCTGAAGGAAGCGGCTGTTAGGCTGCATCTGAAAAAACCTTCCCTGGACCCCCTGGATATGAGTAACTACAGGCCTGTTTCTTTATTGCCATTTCTGAGCAAGGTGATCGAGAGGGCGGTTGCTCTTCAATTCCAAGCCGTCTTGGATGAAACCGATTATCTAGACCCATTTTAAACTAGCGTCAGGACAGGCTTTGGGGTTGAGACTGCCATGGTTGCCTTGCCAACGATCTGCGCCTGAGCATCGATAGGGGTAGTGTGATCCTGTTGGTGCTCTTAGACCTCTCAGCGGCTTTTGACACGATAGATCATGGCATCCTCTTGGACTGCCTGAAGGGGTTAGGTATCGGGGGCACTCATTGCAGTGGTTCCAGTCCTTCCTCTCGGGTAGGTCCCGAGAGGAAAAGACAGCTCACCCGGGGAGTTCCACAGGGAGCTATCTTGTCCCCGATGTTATATAACATCTATATGAAGCCGCTGGGTGAGATTATTCAGAGTTATGGAGTTGGGTGTTATCAGTATGCTGATGACACTCAGATCTATTTCTCCGTATCTCGTTCGTCGGCCTCAAATCCCAATGACATCTCATCCCTCAATGAATGTCTTCGGGTGGTAATGGGCTGGATGAGGAAAAACAGATTGAAATTGAATCTGGACAAAACGGAGGTGCTCATGGTAGCGGGCCCAAAACCAAGAATGGGGTTGCAACCTCCAGTCCTGGATGGGGTCACACTCTCCTCCAGTGACTATGTTTGCAGTCTGGGGATGATCCTTGAACTGTCGCTCCTGATGATAAATCAGATAAATACGACAGTCAGGAGTATCTGTTATCAGCTTCGGCTGATACGCAAGCTGCACCCTTTTCTGGAAGCAAGGGACCTTGAGACCGTTGTTCACGTGCAGGTAACCTCACGCCTAGACTTCTGTAATGCGCTCTACATGGGGCTACCCTTGTGCTTGGTTCAGAAACTACAGTTAGTACAAAATATGGCGGCCAGGCTTGTTTCAGGAGCATCTAGGAGGGACCACATCACTCCAGTTTTGAGGTCCCTCCACTGGCTGCCTATTGGTTTCCGGGCCCAGTATAAAGTATTGGTTATCACCCTTAAAGCCCTAAATGGCTTGGGTCCAAGCTATCTCAGGGACCGCCTCGTCCCCTATAATCCTCCCTGTGCACTCCAGTCCTCTGGGAGGAATTTGCTGCAGCCTCAAAAGTCAAGGCTTTCGGCTACCTCCCAAGGACTTTTTCTGTTGTCTCCCCCAGACTATGGAACGGCCTGCCGGATAAGATCCATCAACTGACATCTTTGGACAGCTTCAAAAAAGCTGTCAAGACAGATCTCTTCCGGCAGGCCTTTCCAGAATAGATTATCCCGGCCTTGGGACCCCCTCTCCTTCAAGAGAGTCCCCACAGCCTCCTTTGTTAACGGAACTGAATATCGCTGGGGATCTACTGCTATTGTTAAATGTATGTATGTATTTCATTAAGTGTTTTAATTGTTATTTTAATTTGTAATTTGATTTAATAACTTTTTAAGGAGACTTTGTATGGTGTTTTAATGTTGTTAACCACCCTGATTGGGTTACCAATGGGCGGTATATAATAATAATTATTATTATTATCTTTGAGAATTCCTGGAGAACTGAAGTCCCAGCAGACTGGAGGAGGGCTAATGTCCCATCTTCAAAAAGTGGGGGAAAGAGGAACCAAACAATTACCACCCAGTCAGCCTGACATCAATACCAGGAAAGAGTCTAGAGCAGATCATTGAACAGACAGTCTGTAAGCACTTAGAAAGGCCATGCCATGATCATGAAAAGCCAACATGGGTTTCTCAAAAACAAGTCATGTCAGACTAATCTTATATCTTTTTAAAAAAATAGAGTTGCAAGCTTGGTAGATGAGGGCAATGCTGTGGATACAGCATATCTTGATTTCAGTAAGGCCCTTGACAAGGTCCCCCACAATATTCTTGCAAACTAATAAAACGTGGACTAGACGATTAGGTGGATTTGTAATAGGTTGACTGACCAAACAATGGTGCTCATCAATGGCTTCTCTCCATCCTGGAGAGAAGTGACTAGTGGGGTGCCACAGGGTTTTGCCCTGGGCCCAATGCCATTCAACATCTTTATAAATGACTTGGATGATGACATAGAGAGCATTCTTATCAAATTTGCTGGTGACACCAAATTAGGATGGGTAGCTAACACCCCAGAGGACAGGATCAGAATTCAAAATGACTTTAACAGATTAGAGAGCTGGGCCAAAACTAACAGAACAAATTTCAATATGGAGAAAAGTAAGGTTCTACACTTCGGCAGAAAAAAAATGAAACGTACAGATACAGGATGGGTGATGCCTGGCTTGACAACAATACATGTGAAAGGGGTCTAGGAGTCTTACTAGACCACAAGCTGAGTCAGCAGTGTGATGCAGCAGTTAAAAAAGCCAATGTGATTCTAAGCTGAATCAATTGAAGTATAGTATCTTGAGGGAAGTAATAGTACCACTCTAATCTGCCTTGGAAAGACCTCACCAGGAATACTGTGTCCAGTTCTGGACACCACAATTCAAGGAAGATATTGACAAGCTGGAATGTCTCCAGAGGGCAACCAAAATGGTAAAAGGTCTGGAAACCATGCTCTATGAGGAGCAGCTTGGGAAGCTATGTACGTTTAGCCTGGAGAAGAGAAGGTTAAGAGGGGACATGATAGCCATGTTTAAATACATTAGGAAGAACTTCCTGACAGTAAGAGCTGTTTGACAGTGGAATACGCTGCCTCAGAGTGTGGTGGAGTCTCCTTCTTTGGAGGTTTTTAAACAGAGGCTGGATGGCCATTTGTTGGGACTGTTTTGATTGTGTATTCCTCCATGGGAGGGGGTTAGACTGGACGGCCCTTGTGGTCTCTCCAATTCTATGATTGTAATCTGATAAACAGAGCTATGAGATTTCCATTTAGATTAAATCCAAAACATCAACATTTTAAAAAGCAGCACAAAAAAACCTATATCACTCCTTGTCTTGGTGGGGGGAAAGGGAAGGCGGAGGAATACTATCTTACTTGCCAATATTCAACTTACAATTTGCACTGTATTCTATGTGTAATCTCTAACAAACAAATCCCATTCTGTCCACAATACATATGGCGATTCAGTATATTTAGTAGAAAAAAGAATAAAAAAATCAATGAAAGACTATCACATGTGTTGTATTTTGGCCAAGACTGCTAAGCAGGCATTGCTGCAATCTGACTAGGATGAGTATGCAGTTCTCAGTGCCAACTTTCTATCTTGAATTATACATTGGCCAACATTATCCCTAGATAATGAGCAGGATGTCTTCCGTGGGTTACCCAAATTGTAGTTCACAAATTCTCCAGAAAAGGGATGACACGCAATGTTTTGCCACCTATTTTCTGAATTGAATTGCAACACCTGCGGAGAGAAGTGTAAATGCTGCTGTTGGTGATCATGTTGATGATCATAGTAACGCAAATTCAGAGCCTGCAATGAAGATTTGAAAATCATCATTACAGCATGAAGGCTGGATGCCAAGAAAGCAAATTAGTAACCTTAATGAAAACCCCATGGATCTTTCCATATCTTGAGGTCCAGGTTCAAATGCCTCAAACTGGAAAATGCTGCAATCTATATGCTTCCAAGGCAAGAAAAGTATGCTGCCTATTCTAAAACAAACAAACATTGTGAGGCTATATACGGTAAATTCACTCTCCTGATTCCACACCTGCCGATATTACATGATGGTTTAAGTTGTGTAATTTCTGGAGCTGACAGAATCAGCTTTAGCAAGCCCATACCAGCCTTCCCCAACCTGGTGCCCACTAGACATTCTGAGCTACAATTCATATCAGCCTCAACTTGTACAGTCAGGGGTGAGTGATATAGGCACTTTAGTCCAAAGGATTTGAGAGTGCCAGCTTTCAGAAGGCTGTGGTAGGACAACACATAAATCAACCATGTTTTCCAATGTCTGAGCTAGACTGAAAAGAAAAGCCAAAAAAAGCCCCCTCTGTGAGAACATTCTGTTCTTCATATTTCTTGCAGAGGTAGGTCCCAGCACCTTGCTTGCTTTTATTTACAATATAGACTACAGCTATAGAGTACTGCTGGACATATAAAACTTGTGCCATTTGTGTGAGGCACAGAAATCACAAAGAAGAATATACTTAGGCTCTTGCCACAGAAGTGAAAAGCCTATGTAGCAACAGGAATCTCTCAAGCACATTCAAAATTTCACAATCTGTGATGTTATCTCTGCTGTAGATAAACAGAATCACAGAATCAATGAATTGTAGATTGGAAGAGACCACAAGGGACATCCAGTCCAACCCCCTGCCACGCAAGAAATCACGATCAAAGCATCCCTGACAGATGGCCATCCAGCCTCTGTTTAAAGACCTCCAAGGAAGGAGATCCTACCACGCTCCAAGGGAGTGTGTTCCACTGCCGAACAGCTCTTACTGTCAGAAAGTTCCTTCTAATGTTGAGTGGAATCTCTGTTCCTGGAGCTTGCATCCATTGCTTCGTGTTCTAATCTCTGGAACAGGAGAAAACAAGCTTGTTCCATCCTCAATGTGACACCCCTCCAATACTTAAACAGGGCTATCATATTGCCCCTTAACCATCTTTTTTCCAGGCTAAACATATCCAGCTCCCTAAGTCTTTCCTCATAAAGCATGGTTTCCAGACCTTGCACCATTTTAGTCACCCTTCTCTGGACATGCTCCAATTTGTCAATATCCTTTTGGAATTGTGGTGCCCAGAACTAGACACAGTATTCTAGGTGAGGCCTGAGCAAGGCAGAATAGAGTGGCACTATTACTTCCCTTGATCTAGACACTACACTTCTATTGATGCAGCCCAAAATTGCATTGGCCTTTTTAGCTGCCGCATCATACTGTTGACTCATGTTCAACTTGTGGTTTACTAGGACTCCTAGATCCCTTTTGCACGTAGTCTTGTTCAGCCAGGTCTCCCTCATCCTATATCTGTGCATTTTGTTTTTTCGCCCTAAGTGCAGTACCTTACATTTCTCTGTATTGAATTTTATTTTGTTAGCTTTGGCAAGCACAACCAAAAGCTATAGGACAGCATCTATATTTTATGTACATAGCAGAACTGCATGATAATTCACAGTATGAAGAGTATAGTGCAATCCTTTTGTAAAACAATTTGATAAATTTTGAAAAACACAATAGTATAGAACAGTAACTAAAATGATTTCATTTTCATGCAAGACTTTATTACAATACTTACTAGATGAGAACTATCTTTAACTTCTTGTACTTGCTGCACCTGCGGTTCAGCCACAACTTTAGTGTCCTGATCAGAAGTCATGAGCTGCCTGCTTCCTGGCTCCTCAAAGAGAACTGTATCGATCTCCGTCTAAGCTAGAAGGCAGAAGAAAAGAAAGTCAAATAATGCATATTATTCAGCTAGCAGTGGTAAACAGAAGACAATGTAGTTGGCACATTACATTGAAAACGTGCAGAGTCTGTGCCTGATCTTCTATGAAAATCATCTGACTTGGTTCTTCTCATATTATTCAGTTTCACTGGCAAAATAAATAAATAAATAAATAGTCTTCTAATGCACAAATGTAACATAATGGAAACCCAAAGGTATGTGCCCCATTGTATACTACTCTGGGGGCTCTGTTGTTGAGCCTCGGAAATATAAGTGCAACTGCAGAAGTCCGCAGTAGATGAGAGTAACAAGGAAAGCCCCACTGTCCAATTAAAGATCTGCTCACACATCTTGAGATCTAATTCACAATTGCTTGTAGTCTTAGCTATTCCATCCATTTTCTGATTTTGTTGGTCTTACTACCAGAAAGTTACTCTCTTAAGAACAAAATTTCAGGCTGCCAAGTGTGGCAATGGAGAACAGATTGTAAGTGCAAGTGATCTGTCAAACCAATGTTTTAAAGAAATAGCAGTGTCCATTTCATGATACACTGAACTGATAAGACTGACCAGCTGACCCCATGGAAAAAACTGAGATTTGCAGTAAAGAGCGGACAGATGACTACACTTCTTCACCTAGCAAGCTAGCAATGTTTATAAACAGGTTTCTTGATCTTTGAAAAGAATTACTGCTTGCTTATAGTCATGGTCTCAACAAAGGAGACGAGTGCACTGTTAACGCGTGAGAAATATTGATCTGTAAAAGAAAAAAGTGTTATTTGCCACAGAGACTTTTGGTACTGCCATTTGATGATGCTGAGTCTATCCAAGTTTAAAAGTGAAGCTGCTGAAAATTAGTCACACAATCTGAGATGAATCCTTGATACTTATATAACATAGACAACAAACAAGCTAAATGACAAATTGAATGAAAACATAATCTGCTTGGTTTGTCACCTATGTAAGATTTAAAATAATGATTTTTTTATATATATATCTGTACACTAGTTGCATAGTAACTAGTGCTGTGCTTATGTCAGGGAAACAAACATCTTGCTGAGCACTAATATCTCTATTGTGGTCATCTCTAGTTGCCATTGGAGAACTAAAGCAAGTAGTACAGTATTACTTTTTCATCACTATATTTCCTACGGCTGCTACAAGAATGAAAATAATAATTATGACAAGCACTTAAACTAATGAATAGTAGTACAGAAATGAGGAATAATGGTTTGACCACACAAAAGCATCTCACTAATCCTTGATGGACACCCTCATGGTCATTTCAGCTGGGAATATCACCTCTTTGAAATTTAAATTAAAAGTGCTAACTGACTAATATAAACAGCTTCACTTCAACTCACAACATACATTAGCTGTACAGTCAGCCCTCCATATCCAGGGGTTCTGCACCACAGCTCGAAAATATTTGGACACCATTGTACATAATGGGACTTGAGCATCCATGGATTTTGGTATCCACAGGGATGGTAGGGGTGGTCTTGGAACCAGATCCCAGTGGATACCAAGGGCCCACTGTACTGGGAGAAAGGCAGCATATAAATCAAATAAAAATAGATAAATAAATACTCAGCTCTATGCTGGGGTGGACAGGATAGTTCTGCCACACACTTTTTCAAGCAGTAGTATGTTACACGACCCTATCCAAGTGGGAATTACTACTGGACTATGAACTGTTGTGATGAGAGAGTACACAGAGGATAGTGTGAATACTTTAAACTAAAGGCTGATTCACACATGCCAATCATACATGTGCAATGGGTATCAGTCTGAAACGTATACTGCATGTACTAGAGTGCCTGGCTGTGGGTACATGTGAAATATACTCAGTTCTCACAGTCTGTCTTATAAAGTCCAGGAATTGCAGAAATCATGCATATTATATACACATGTATAACTTGCATATGTGACAGCATGGGGAAAAGCCTAACAGAATCTTATCTCTACAAGGATTTTGAAAGCCTTATCAATAACCCTATTTTTTTTTTAAAAAAAGAATTCCAGTGTGTATGTGTGTTTTAAATGGTATTTATCCTTTAGTGGTGTTAAAAGCGATGGCTTGAAAAATTACCGTTGTGAAAATATGAATGTTATCCATGTGGTTGTACACAATCTGTAATGTTGCAATTACCGTATGTTAAAAAGAGGTCTCTGGATAAAGATTTCTGTGAATTAGTATGTTTATGTTAATGAGGCAAAGGGATAGTTCAGTTGTGAAAAGTTTCTTCTGTAATAGTTTAAATGATTCATAGTGAGATTGATAAAACTTTCTGACTCAAAATGAGCATGTTCTTTGTAGAAATGGTCACCATCCAATATGGAAAAGTTTGCTGGCTTTTGTACTTTGCCACCATCACTTGAAAAACAGGTTGAGATCCTTTGAGTGGATTTGAATTTTATGGGACGTCACTTACTCGTCTCCCCTTTGACTGCAGGAAAATGTTTCTCCTAATACTTGAGGTGCCCTCCAACATTACCTTATGAACTGCAGAAGAAAAAGGAAAGTGGAAAAGAGGCAATTCACCTTTTGGGCCAAAAGAAAGAAGGGTGGACCAAAGAGCCTGGAGAGGTTGAGGGAAACAAAACAGGGGGGGGGAGGGTACAGTATGCTCACCTCTGACTTAGGCAGATTAGGAAGAAGGAAATTCAAAGGGGCATTCTTCTGTTTGTTTGTTTAGCCCGAAAAGGGAGATTAGCTGATGTAAGCCAGGCATTACAAGCAGAAATTGGGGTAGAGTTTAAATGTAAACATGAATAGCTTCTCTTGGCAGTACTTGCCAAGACTAAAAGGAGGAGGAGAGTGGTGGTGGTAGGGGATTCCCTGTTGCAAGGAACAGAAGTAGGTATGCTGTCTACCTGAAGCAAAAATTCAAGATGTAACAGAGAGGCTGACAAGACTCATCAAGCCTCCTGACCATGATCCTTTCCTTTTGGTCCATGTGCGAACCAATGACACTGCAAGGCATAACCTCCAGAAGATCACAAGGGATTATGAGGCTTTGGGTAGGAAGCTGAAGAACCTGGATGTAGAGATAGTCATTTCATCTGTCCTTCCAGTGGAAGAACATGGCCCAGGGAGGGAGAGAAGAATAGTGGAAGGAACAACTGGCTATGCAGATGGTGCCACCAGGAACAATTTGGCTTCCTGGACCACTGGATGCAGTTTCAGGGAAGTGGACTTCTGGCAAGAGATGGGCTGCACCTCACAGAAGCTGGTAGGAATATTTTTGTGAAAAGTCTGAAAGATCTCATTAGGAGGGCTTTAAACTGAGTTGTATGAGGGAGGGAGACAGTACTCTTGAAGACAGGAGTTCATCGATTGCTAGAGATAGTAGCCTAAATGTTATACAGAGAATAAGGCAAATAACACAACAACCCAACAATGGGAGAAATCAATGCTTTAAAAGGCAGATAGGGGGAATGGCCAAGATGTCTCTTTATGAATGCACAGAGCATGGGAAATAAACAGGATGAACTTGAACTCTCAGCACAACAAAACAAATATGATATCATGGGCATCACTGAAACGTGGTGGGATGAGTCTCATGATTGGAATGTACTAATAGATGGGTATAGCCTATTTCAGAAAAATAGACCAAACAGGAAAGGTGGTGGAGTAGCATTATATGTTAAGGATGTGTACACCTGTGAACATATCCATGACTTAAATCCTGGGAGCCAGGTTGAGAGCATCTGAGTAAAAGTTAAGGGAGAGAGAAACAGCAGGGATATCATTCTGGGGGGTCTACTACAGGCCTCCAAGCTAAACCAAGGATTTGGATGATGCCTTCCTGAAACAGATGACCTCACATTCAGAAAGGAGAGATGTAATAGTAATGGGGGATTTTAACTATTCTGATATTTGTTGGAAATCCAACTCTGCCAAGAATTTAAGGTCCAACAAATTCTTCACTTGCCTTACAGACAACTTCATTGTCCAGAAGGTGGAAGAGGCAACAAGGGGATCAGCTATTTTAGATCTGATCCTAACCAATGGGGATGACCTGGTTAATGGTATGGAAGTGGCAGGATCCCTAAGGGGGAGTGACCATGTTCTCCTGGAGTTTGTTATACAGAGGAAAGGGGAAGCCAAGCATAGTCAGACATGCATTCTAGACTTTAAGAAAGCTGATTTCAGAAAACTTAGGGAATTACTGGGGGTGATCCCATGGTCAGGAATACTAATAGAGAAGGGAGTACATGAATGATGGGAGTTTGTAAAAAGTGAGATATTGAAGGCACAACTTCAAATGGTTCCAATGAGGAAGAAAAGGGGGAGGTGTCTAAAGAAACCAGGATGGATGTCGAAAGAACTCTAAACTGAGCTAAAACATAAAAAGGACATGTTCAAGAAATGGAAAAATGGGGAAATCACCGAAGAAGAATTCAAACAAATTGCCAGCTCATGTAGGGGGGAAGTCAAAAAAGCCAAAGCTCAGATGGAGCGCAGGCTTGCTAGAGAGGTTAAAAACAATAAAAAGGGCTTTTGGGGGTATGTCCGTACCAAAAGGAAGAACAAGGAAATGGTAGGGCTGTTGCGGGGAGAAGACGGCGAAAGGCTAATAGGGGACAGAGAAAAGGCAGAACTACTTAACACCTTCTTTGCTTCAGTCTTTTCCCAAAGGAGGAACAGTGCTCAACCTAGGGAAGATGGAGCAGATGATGCAGTAGGGGAAATGCAGCACGGAATTGGTAAAAAGGTAGCTTAGGAATACCTGGCCAGTATAAATGAGTTCAGGGCCAGATGAACTTCATCCAAAGGTATGAAAAGAACTGAGAGAAGTAATCTCTGAACCACTGTCAATAACCTTTGAGAATTCCTGGAGAACAGGAGAGGTCCCAGCAGACTGGAGGAGGGCAAATGTTGTCCCCATCTTAAAAAAAAAAAAGGGGGGGGCGACCCAAATAATTACCTCAAAGTCAGCCTGACATCAATACTAGGGAACATTCTAGAGCAGATCATTAAACAGACAGTCTATAAGCACTTAGAAAGGAATGCTGAGATCACAAAAAGTCAACATGGATTTCTCAAAAACAAGTTTGCCAGAGTTGCAAACTTGATAGATGAAGGGAACACAGTGGATGTAGTGTATCTTGATTTTGACAAGGTCCCCCATGACATTTTTGCAAAAAAGTTAGTAACCTGGGGCTAGACAATGCAACTGTTAGGTGGATTTGTAATTGGTTGACTGACTGAAACCAAAAGTAAATCAACAAAGGCTCCTCTTCAGCCTGGAGAGAAGTGACCAGTGGGGTGCCACAGGGTTCTGTCCTGGGCCCAGTGCTATTCAACATCTTTATCAATGACTTGGAAGAAGGAATACAGGGTATGCTTATCAAGTTTGCAGATGACATCAAATTAGGAAATGTAGCTAATACCCCGGAGGACAGGATCAGAATCCAAAATGACCTCAACAGATTAGAAAGCTGGGCCAAAATTAACAAAATGAATTTCAACAGGGAGAAATGTAGGATACTACACTTGGACAGTAAAAATGAAATGCACAGATATAGGATGGGTGACACCTGGCTTGAGGGCAGTATATGCGAAAAGGATCTAGGAGTCTTAGTGGACCACAAGCTGAGCATGAATCAGCAGTGATACAGCAGCTGAAAAAGCCAATGCGATTATAGGCTGCATTAACAGAAGTATAGTGTCTAGATCAAGGGAAGTCATAGTGCCACTCTATTCTGCTTTGGTCAGACCTCACCTGGAGTACTATGTCCAGTTCTGGGCAGCACAATTCAGGAAGGATATTGAGAAGCAAGAACGTGTCAAGAGAAGGGCGACCAGGATGGTGGGTGGTCTGGAAGCCATGCCCTATGAGGAGTGGCTTAGGGAGCTAGCTGAGCATGTTTAGTCTGGAGAAGAGAAGGTTGATAGCCATGTTTAAATATTTGAAGGGATGTCATACTGAGGATGGAGCAGGCTTGTTTTCGGCTGCTCCAGAACCTAGGACATGGAGCAATGGGTTCAAACTACAGAAAAAGAGATTCCACGTAAACATTAGGAAGAACTTCCTGACAGCAAGAGCTGTTCGGAAGTGGAATGCACTGCCTTGGAGTGTGGTGGAGTCTCCTTCTTTGGAGGTTTTTAAACAGAGGCTGGATGGACATCTGTCGGAAATGATTTGATTGTGTATTCCTGCATGGCAGGGGGTTGGACTGGATGGCCCTTGAGGTCTCTTCCAAATCTATGGTTCTATGATTCTTTTAGTATCGGTGTGTTGGACTTCACACAAAATAAAATGAGGAGTTTTGTAACTACCTGTGCGGTAGACATATATACACTTATATTGGTAAAGGATAGTGGGAAATTGTACATTAGGTCAAAACAATCTTCATGAAGTTTTCATTCTGAAACATTATAAAGGAGGACCACCCTTTCTATGAGGATAATCAATAATGTCACTTTCTTTGGGGAGAAGAATTTGATGCAGAAAGGTTGGGACCTTTTAGTATCTTTTGGCAATTAATTAGTGTTTCCATTTCCATTTCTCTATTTCCATTTCAGACGTTCTTCTTCTCAAATCATATTTGTTGGGCACAGGTAAACACACTGCTAGCTAAAACCTTTTTAGGTTAATAAGATATTCAGAGATGCCAGCAACTTTTCTTCCTTGGAACAGAGCTGAACACCCCTGCCTAAGGACAAAATGCATCTCTAACAGGAAAGGGCACTACAATACTGTTTATTCTCCCTTTTGATCTTAGTGGTTTGTATACTATTATACCTTGCACAGCAGGCATCTGTTTCCAGTTGCTACACTACAACTATGAAATGTTTTAATTTGGAGAGGGAAGAGATCAACAGCTCTTGTTCTAGATCATTCTGCTGGCCTGTCCCTAACCCAAGGAATGAAGCAGATCAGCTATGAAAATCCAAAACTACTGTGTTGTCACAAAATAAGTATCAGTGAAAAATGAAACATAAGATACAAGCTCATAGTTACAGGTGTCTTGGCCATATCCATACAAGCCTCTTCTAAAAGCAGTTTATTATTATGTAGTGGAAGATGTAATTATATCTTGGAAAACTGGAGAATTGTTGAGGGAATGCAGCAGGTAATATCTATAATGACATATGAAATCTGGCCATATCTTTTACATGGAACACAGACCTAGGGTGTTAAGACAATTTGGACTACATCCAGGGCAATTATAGCAAGAGTTCATCTGAATAGGGGGAGGGGAATATTCCTTTCTTGGCCTGAAAAACCTACAGGGGTCTGTGCCCTTTTTTGGGAGTTGGAGGTCACATTTGAAATTCTGATAAAGTCTCATTTTACAGAAGGGTACGGTAACTGATAAAATCCAGATAAAAGTAAATTGGCAAAGAGACAAGTATTAGATTGGGGTAGGATCTGAGACTTAACTATTAAGTCACTCATTTTGCCCCAGAAAGCACAACAAAATGCTTATGTCACAGAAGGTAAACTACACTCAAAGAAACACAAACACACCAAAAAAAACATCCATCAACAAGATATATCCAAGAACATCTACGCAAATACCCCAAACCAAAAATATAAAAAGAAAACATTTCTCTGTGTCCCTTTCTCACACACATGCACCCCCAACCACCTACGCAAAGTATTCTCTATTGTAATAACAAGAACAAGTCAGGCAAGACACCAAATCATGAACAGCAGAAATTAAGATTTTGAGATTCATTTCATCCATTGTAATTGAAAACACATAAGGAAAACATTAAAATAAGAATTCAAAGTATGCAGGATAATAAACACATGATTATTGCATATTAAAACCATTATGAGCATCTCTCTCTCTCTCTCACTCTCTCTCTCTCTCTGGCTTTTCTTCGCAAAGGAAGATTCAGGAAGGAATCATCCCACACTTTCTGCAAGCACGCTGATGACTAAAAAGGCCAATCCGAGATAAACAAGTCCGGTTGCAGAAAGCACAGCAGAAGGTCTCCTTGGGTGATGTTTCTGGGTTGTGATTCTTTCTGCATTGTTGTTTCTCTTCAAGACTTGTTCAGCGTGAATTCTCAAATAAGGCTGCTGCATTGTGGATAGTGCATCTCCATGCCTCCCAATGTGAGGCCAGGGCGGACCATTGTTGGTGATAAATGTGGCCGAGCCTGAGATGTTGCTGCAGGGAGTCTTGCATCACTTTTTTGGAGCGCCCCTCTTACGCTGACCCATGACGAGTTCACCGTAGAGTACTATTTTGGGGAGGCGATGGTCCTTCATCCTAGAAACACGCCCTGCCCAGTACAGCTGTGTTCTCAATATCATGGCCTCAATGCTGGTGATCCCTGCTTGCTCAAGGACAGCAACATTCATCACATAGTAAGTCCAGTGTATATTTAGGATTGTGCAATAGGGGCTCTTCGTTTCTTGCTTATTTCCTTTGCCTCTCTTCGTAGGGCTTCTTGTCTTTCTCTTGATAGTGTCATCGAGTAGCTCACTGTGTCGAGTTGAACCCCTAGGTGCATCAACTGTTGCAATGGGGTGAGCAAGCTCTTTTTGAAGTTTATTAAGAAGCCGTGGTTCTGTAGGCATCTGATTGTTTCCTGTATGTCTCTTTACGCTTTGTTTTTGGATGTTGCTCGTAACAGAATGTCGTCCATGTAGAGGTAAAGGTGTATCCCCTTGGTGCGCAAATGTGCTATCAGCACCACCAACACCTTGGTGAAGACCCTCAGTGCTGTGGAGAGGCCGACAGGGAGCGCTTTGAACTGGTAGCGTTCCTCGCCGAATGCGAACCTGAGGAACTGTCAGCTGTCTATGTGCATTCCGATGTGGAGGTATGCTTCTGACAAGTCTAGGGAGGCTAGGAAGTCGCCTACCTGTATCGCCTTCCTTATTGAGGAAAAGCTTGTACGTAATGAATGAGTTTGTGAAATTTAGATCTAAAACCGATTGCAGGCTCCCGTCCTTTTTGGGTACCATGAAGAAGTAGTACACCCCTGAGAAACGTTGCTTGTTTGGAACTTCTTCTATGGCGTCGATCTTCAGTAGGTGGTCTATGGCTATCTTGAGGTTCCTTGCTTTCTGTTGGTTGGCTGGTACGGATGCTGGTAAGAACCAGTTCCTTGGTCTTGTGTTGAACTCCACCTTGTAGCCGTTGGCTATGGTTTCCAGGACCCACCTGTCCATGGTGGAGGTCAACCAGGAGTCTAGGAACCGCAATAGCCTTCCTCACACTGGGATCGTTTCCGAGTCAGGACTGCTGACGGCAGGAGCCCCTTTGTGACTGGGTCCCTCCCTTACGGCTGGCGGACGGGTTGGTGAAGAGTGCATGCCGTATGACGTAGTTTGTTCTGGCCCAGGCTGGTCTGGTGGGGTGGATGCCTGATCTCCTTCCATTGCTTCTATATTAACAAAAGGAACTGGAGTACTGAGATGAATGTCTGAGTGGTTTCTTAGCCTGCTTTTGGCCTACTGAAGGCATAGCTTGTTTCTTATCCTTTATCTCCACTAAAATGTCCTTGAGCGCCTCTTCACCAAATACTTTGGAGTCTTTGATGGGAGCTGTCACAAGCACGTTCTTTGATTGGTTATCGGCGTCCCATTTCTTGACCCATAAAGAGCGTCTAGCCAGGTTGGTTGCTGCCACTGCCCTTGCTGAATATGAGAGGGTACCCTGAGACACGCCCGCCATGAACTGTAATGCATATTGGATTCTGTTGAACGCCTTTTGGAGGGACCTGGTGTCCAGGTCTGGCTTCTCCATAGCTCTTGCAGCCATAAGATGGCCGCTTGTGAGATCAATGCTGAGGCCAGGGATACCCTGATCCCCAGGGCCGACACTTCATACAATTTCCTTAGGGCTCCATCCGCTCTTTTCTCATCTATGTCCTTAAGGGATCCTTCTCCCTCTTTTGGCACGAGAGAATTCGAGACCATGGATACCACCGGCTGGTCGAACACCGGGGTCTTCAGCTTATCTAGGATGTCAGTGGGGAAGTTGTAGAATCTTTGCGCTGCGGCCATGCCTCTATGACCCAAGGCCGGCTTTTCCCACTCTTCGGCCACTAGGTTCCAGAAGGCCTTCGGGAACAGGAATAGAGGCCGCTTTGTTTGGAGGAGGACATTAGTGCCGCCACTTTCTCGCTCTTAGGCGCATTCCCAGCGTCATCCTGCTGTGGGACCAGGGGAGGGATTTCTAGTGCTGCCAAGGTCTTGTTCAGTAGGTACAAGAATTTTTCGCCTTGGAAGATCCTACCCGTTATTTCAGGTTCAGATGTGTCAGAGACAGACAGTTCCCCAAGTTCTCTGTCTGGTACCACTTCATCGTCGTTGTTCTGTAAGGTATCGTTGGAGGGTTCTAATCTCCTAATTAGGTCCTCCCCCTCTGAGACCCCATCGGACTCCTCTGATGAGTGTCTCGAGGAGAGTGCCTTCCTTTTCTTACCATGCGAATTTCTGGTGGGGAGTCCCTCCGCCGCAGTTCGTGACGGGGACCTTGTGAACCTTTTTTGATTTGCCTTTTATCTGACGTGGTCTTGTTAGGGTCCCTCTTGTCTACTCGTTTGGGGTTGCCACTTGGGGCCCCATTGCCTTTATCTACATTTGAGGGGCCCGGCGGATTGTCTTGTTCGTTGTCTTGGTCAGAGAGAAGGGTCTCTGTTAACATTGCTAGTGCCAGTTTGATACTCTGTTTCCTGGCCCTAGCGACCACCCCTTTCCTAGCTTGCTCAGGCTCCCCAGCGGTCCCCTTGTCCCAGGGTTCCTCCGCCCCCCCCCATGGCCTCATCCGTGCAGTCCTCTCCCAAGAGGGCTTCAATGGAGGGATCCCCCCGTGATCTCCGTCTGGCTCCCATCCTCTTCCTCCTCGCTGGAGGATGTGGAGCCCGTGCCTCCCCTCAGGCGTTGAGCAACGGAGTCCGCCGGTGCCGCTGCCAGCTCCTTCTTAGGGAAGGCTTCTAGTATGACCTGGCGCAGCTCCTCCCCTTCAAGGGCCCCCCTTACTGGGTCCAACACCTTCGCACCGTTGCCGCCGCTGCCTCCTCCGGCGGCAGTCCATGGAAAATGGGGGGGGGGGCTGGGAGGACACCTCAGCCCCGCGGCTCCCTTCTGTTTGCTACTCGCCCTTTGCTGCCTCCTTCGATCGCGGCTGGGGCTGCTTCGCCTTGGGCGCACTCCCGGAGCGGCCACTAGCGAGGGCTCTCTCTGTCTCTCTTGCTGCCCTCCTCTGGGGAGCAGTGGTGGCCAGCTGGCCAGAGGAGGCTGAGGCGGAGATCGTTGCGGAGGGTCCTTCCAAGCCACCATTTCGGGGGCTGGAAGCCTCCGTGGTTGCCGGCTGCTGCTGCTCTGCCACATTGTGGTCGTCACTTGGGGCTTGCCCCTTGTGCCTACCCATGGCTAAGGCGCAGGAAGGACGAGGGCGCATTGGGAGGAAAAAAGGTATAGGCGGGGGGGGTCGCAGAGAGGAAAGACAGCCGGTGAGTGAGTGGATTAAGTGGAAAAAAAGGTTTTTTTTTTTTTTTTTTAAGGAAGAAGAGGAGTGATCATGGGGTGGTGATGGGAAGAATCCCAGAGAAAATAGAGGAAAAAGGAACAAAAGGGTAGGTATGAGATCCGGAGGAGTAGAGATCCTGTCCTTGCTGGGCAAAGCAGGAAGAAGAACTGGAGACCGCATGAAAGAGAAGGGAGAACAAAGACTCAATCAAGCTGGGTGGTCCTAGTTTCCCAATTGTGAAGGATTGTTCCTGCCACCTCACCCTACAGGTGACCCATGTTTCAGACCCATAAAGGAGAATAGACAGTACAATGGCTCTATACACACTGATTTTTGTGCTTCACCTCAGGTGTTTGTTACTCCCGTACTTGTACAAATGAGTGTATGTCATGATCAATATATTCCCACTGAGAACAGAATTCCTCATGGTTAGATTTCAAAATAAGCTGTGCCCTATGGGGCATGCTTTGTAAAATTCCCTGCAATGTGGTGGTGGTGGTGGTGATGATGATGATGAACAAATTGAGACCTTCCTCAATGCTTGACTGTACCCAGATATGTGATCTCATATCTATTCTTGAATATGATAAAGGCTTTTTAAGTTCACTATATTCATTTACTAATGATTCTAAGTCAGTGTGCAAAGTTATTATATTGTTATTGGCATTTAATAAGTTTTGGTTGAGTTTATTAAGCAAGCACTAATATTTTGAGCATGCTATACACAATGACTGTCACAATACTAGAATGACTATACAGTATATTCTAGATGTATTCTCTATATATTCTGTATACTGTATTCTAGCAAAAAAAGTTGAACTATTGATACAAAATTAGGTACAGTACATAGGTATGTCGCCTTTCGAAAATAGTGTTCCTTCAGATATAGTCATTTTTGTTAATTGTAAGGAAAACCATTCTTTTTACATTATTACAAATATTCCAATAAAATAATTTTCACATAAAAACTTTGGATGTACTGTAATATTCAAACCAAAGGAGATAAATCAGAAAACATTTAGAGATCTGGAAAAATGTCAAGGTCTGCTTTTTCCAGAATCCACACCACTACACCTATGCAGCCCCTCATGCCACATGGCAAACTGCTTTTAAAAGTGAGGGAAATGTTCTGACAATACTACATAGGTGAAGGGAATAACTCTTTGTAGAAAAAAGGCCAGAAAAACTATTTGGTCTGACCCAAAATCTACTGGATACACATAAATCATTGGGTCTAACAGCTCTCTGGAATACTTAGCCGTAGATGGTGCTGGGAATTAGACTTAACTTGACACTGAAGAGATTTTCACACTACTCTGTTATAGCGTTACTATTCCACTTTAACTGTTCTGGCTTCTTCCTGTGGAATTCTGGGGTTTGTAATTTAATGAGGCCTAGGAGCTCTCTGGCTGAGAGTTGTAAGTGCCCCTCCCTAAACTGCAAATCCCAGGATTCCACAGGAGGCAGTTACAGCAAATAAAGTGGAATAGTAACACTATAACAGTGTAGTGTGAAAATCTATATGTCATTATATTCCAAATATCTAATTCCTGAGTCATATTTTCTCTGATTTCAAAATGGGAAACACACTTTATTGGTCCAGCCTCAAAAGATTTACTTTTATAGAATCTGAAATACAAAGCATGTGAATCCACATGAACCTGCCTCATTTTTATGTATTAACCATTTTGTTTCACTCTCTTCCAAAGGCTTGTAATTCTGCTGTATACATCTCAAGTCACTGACTGATCCATTTTCAGCTGAGCCAGAGATACTTCACAATTCTCCTCAATGGAATCTTATGAAAAAGATGTATGGCTAGTTTATCACACATCTTCCTTGTGGTCGAGTGTCCTGTGTTTACAGCATGGATGGAAAATGTGTGGCCATCCACATTTTGTTGGACTGCAACTCCGATCAACCCTCACTGTCAACTTCACTACCTAGGACCAATAGAAATTGTAATCCAACATCTGGAAGGCCACAAGCTTCTCAGTCCTGGATTATAAAATACCTTAAAAATGTCATGGCATAGTAGCATTCCCTAACATATAGCTTGAGAATTACCATTTAAAGCTTCTAAATGTTTTAGGAACTCTAGTACTGCCATTATTCTCCTTGCATCAAGTGAGCATCAAACAGATGTTAAACTACTAACAGACATACAACTCTCAAGTGCTATGTCACATGACTCAATCTTGGCAGGAACATTAGTTGTTTCTGGTGATCTGGCTGAGCACCTAGTACTAGTTCATTCCTGGCCCAGTTCCTCCTTCTCTTTAAGACAAAGTAGGAAAAGCTCATTTGTCTGCTCAAAGCCTCTTTCAAAAGACATTAATGAAGATGCAGTCAGTATTATGATTATGGGAACTGTGTTTCTGAAACGACTGCAAGTCTCTATAGTTAAGAATTCTGCAGAAATAATGTATTCATTATACAGCTAAGGGATATGATATCTCGATAGTTATAGTTTTAGCTATAAAGCCTTGTAGTAGCTTCTGAAGCATACTTTGACATATTTTGAAGCATAATTTGACAGTTCCCCGTCCTCAGGCTTGCAATCTCAATAAGACATGACACATAAGCTTTTATTGTTATAATTATGTTATACTCTGCCTTGATTCCCTAGGGAAAAGGCGGAATAATAATAATAATAATAATTGTTATTATTATTATTATTATTATTATTATTTTAATACTGGCTGTATTTAATTAAAATAAGACCCTTGATTATACTTAAGTTAGCTGAAGGGATGCTACAAATCTACTTCAAATTATATACCTAAATAGCATTCAAGGAAGAAAAAAAAACAGGAGTTAATTTTACATCACCTCTGTACAAGTCTTATTTTTATTTGAGCACTGCAAAAGCACTCCGGACAACAAAGCTAGCTATGACAGTGCTGAACAATCCAAAAGCTTTTTGTGGTTCTGCCAAAGACAACTCAGCATTCGAGGTGCATAGCAACAGACATGGACATCTGGCTGATTGCCCTAGCTCAAAGTTCAAGAAGCAGGTTCTGAGGATTTCTCTTTAAAAAAAACAAGGCACATATGAACACCCGCTAACTTCAACTATTTGTGGCATCAAAAAGATGTGTCTAAAAGAATACCAAAATGTATCTACGACTAATATGCTTCATATAGCTTTTAAATAATTACAATTGACATGTGTTCAAACACTATGTTCTCTGAAGGGATGTTATACTGAGGACGGAGCAAGCTTGTTTTCTGCTCTTCCAGAGACTAGGACACAAAGCAATGGATTCAAACTACAAGAAAAGAGATTCCACCTAAACATTAGGAAGAACTTCCTGACAGTAAGAGCAGTTCAACAGTGGAATACACTGCGTCGGAGTGGTGGATCCTTCTTCTTTGGAGGTTTTTAAATAGAGTCTGGATGGCCATCTGTTGGGAATGCTTTGTGTATTCCTACATGGCAGGCGGGTTGAACTAGATGGCCCTTGTGGTCTCTTCCAACACTATGATGCTATGAATGTTAGAAACTAAAATGTTTCAAGCTTTGACTCAAGTCTTTCAGAGACGTAGTCAAAAGCAATTTTAGGGAACTGCTGAAACAACAATAATTCTAGTAGAGTTTATCTTAAATAACTTCTGGAGTGTTTCGATTATTCTTAAATTATTCTTTGTTTGAAATTGGGGTGGCTACAGGAGGTGCATGCATTACTCTCCCCTCAGTCTTCGGGAGATGTGCAAGATTCCTCCTCAATCTTTGGCAAGTGTGTGAGGAGAAACTGGGTTTAATTAATAGACAAAGTCTGTCTACTTGCTACAAATAAGGATCAGCCTATACTGTAGCCTCCCACTCAATCTCACAGGTATCTGCCAATGACAGAGAAGATGTGAGCCACAAAAGGAGGGGGGAACTCTATGAATTATAGTCAGCCATCCATATTCATATTCTGCATTCACAGATTCAGCCATCCATGGCTTGAAAATACTGTCTACCCCTCCCACAAAAAAACCACCCTTGCTGTTCACCATTTTATATAAGGGGTGCCATTTTACAATATCATCGGGTAGTAATGGGACTTGAGTATCCTTTGATTTTGATATCCACACAGGGTCCTGAACGATGCTAAGGGCCCACTGTATCTGTGAAGCAACTGTTGACACTGAACCTTCCTCTAGTATAGTCAGGGAATTTTCAGTTCTCCAGACCTAAACGTACTATTAGTCCCATCATAACTCATGAATGGATAGTTGATTCTTTGGAAAGGAATGAAGACAGAGGAAGCTGGGGCGGACGAGCCAAACCGCTAGATTCACCCCTTTCCTCCACCTTCCAAGAAGGTGGAGGAAAGGGGCGAAACTGCCCTATTTGCCTCGTCCACCCCCCCTTTCCTCCGTCTTCATTCCCTTTGGAAGGGAATGAAGATGGGGGAAGTGGGGGCGACTGCGGCAACCCGCAACGTTTGCCCCCTCCTCTGTCTTCAGTTCCCCCCCAAAGGGGGAGAAGGCAGAGGAGGGGGGCGAATGAACCGGGAAACACTTTGCCTCACCCCCCGGCCCAATCTCCTGCCTCTTTGCTCCGTTTGCAAAGGGAGCGAAGAGGCAGGATATTGGATGGTGGGGGTGAAGCAAAGTGTATCCGGCGTATAAGACAACCCCTGATTTTGGATGATATTTTTCAGGGCTCAAAGGTTGTCTTATACGCCAGAATATACAGTAGCTATCCTCACTAACAAGAAAACCTGAATAATCCTGAACAAAATACAAATGGGAGAGGGGAGATGCCACTTCATGAGAAGTCAACCTAAAAGATAACCTGTAACCAATTTTCCAACTGGTTTCAAAAGAAAAGTTGTACCTAACCTAACTCCATTTCTCCAATGTAGTGTTCAAAATGAGCAACAAAAAGCAAAAATGAAGAATATTAAATATTTTCTTATGTTTAACTCAGATGGAATCAACTTTAATGGACTCTTATTTTGAAAAAGATCTTGTTTTCTCTCTCTCCCCTTAATATTTATTTATTTATTTCAGAACAAGATACATACAGCAAGCATTATTAATTTATATAATGCCATTTTCTAGAAATCTCATCAGTGGAGAAGAGTTTTATATTTTATATTAAGACAAATGTTTCAGGCCTTGTTCAGATTAACAGGTATTTAGCTTTGCTCTATTCAACTTCCTCAATAAATGATAATATCAAACGTCAAACTGTGAATATCAAACTGTGAATGTCTATTCATTTAAGTATATACTGTAATCACAAAGCTTGTATAAATAATCTGTTTTGGAAAACTTTGTCTTGGTGACTCATCAGGTTTTTTTGAACAGTCATTAGCAACAGGTTTGTTGAGGAACTACATGGGAAGATGATTTAACATGAAATCTAGTATTAGTGAATGATTCAAAATGTTGGAATCTTTTACTTTGGTCAAAGCCACATACAGAAAATATTAAGGCTTGTTCCTGAGAAGTTCTCATTACTACTTTCTCTTTGTTTCTAAAACAAATTAGTACTACTATTTTACTGAATGTGAAAAAGAAACTGTGCATAAAGTACAAAAGAATATAAATAATAATTGTAATAATAATGCCACCAACTTTGAACTAAATATTCTAATTTTACCCCAGATGAAGCAGATAAACCAGAAATCTTCCAATGTTGGTCTAGTTCAAGTATTCCAGTTCAACATATACTGGGATTCCAGGTATCCTAGCCCTAACCCAGGACTTAACTGGATGCTTTAACTGTTTTGCTCTTTATGCATACTCAGTAAGGAATTCTAGAGGCAGCTGCTGTTTAACTTGCCTGGTATCGGTGGGCACATACAACTTACAGTAGTATCAGCTACAGTAGATTCCTGCTACTTCCAAGCTCAACCTTTGTTTATTGCATTGTTTACTGCAGATGTTCCATTACAACCCAACAAAAAAAAACTGTTTCTCCAGCCTTCCTTCACCGTCCTCCCAATGTCAATGCAGCTAAAAAAACTTTTAGGAAGTGGAGGAAGAAAGAGGATTGTACAGGCATTAAAAGTTTGCAAAGTAACAGGTTTTGCTGTCAAAATGTTAGCCTCTTTAATTTACCTAATTTAGTAGGTTAGGATAACTACTAAAACTTGTTCTTCTTCACCCTTTCAAAACCACACAACTGTAACATTTCTTTTAAGCACATCTCACAGAACCTATGTACACAGGCCTTTCTCAGTAGCTGCTCCTTGTCTCTTGAACTCTCTTTTTACAGAGGCTAGATTGGTTACTCCTTGCTGTCCTCCCACTAACAGACAGGCATTTTATTTTATTTTAGTCTGATAGGCCTTTGGAAAATGACTTTAAAAAAAATATGTGCTACATGACTTTTAATCTTTTAAAAATTTCTTCAATCAGTGTTTTAAACTGTTTTTAATGTTAGATAGTTATATTACATTTTAATATGTTTTTATCTATACCATATTTGTTTTAAAGTTGTAAGCTGACCCGAGCCACAGTTCTGAGGAAAAAGACAGGATATACAGTATATAAAAATGAAGATAACAATGATGAATAATGTTTTCAAAAAAATAATAATTTTTTTTTTGTATTTTCAACTGACTTAAACTCAACTGCATAATGACCCCCAACAATCTGTACCAAACCTGTTTCAGTAGCCAGTGACTGGTTTTGCCTGACAAATCTGAACTTATCGTCAGTATAGTACAGTACTGACAATGTTTATTACCTATGTACTGGCAAGGTGCCTAGATCAGTACTACCTTAACTGGACAATGCAACGTATCAGCTCATCACAGAAGGAAAACATCCATTTGGAACTGTGCACAACCTTTTCTACCTAGTGTTATCTTCATCCCCTACTGTCTTTACTGCCGCCCCCTGCTTACTTATACATATACCATTTGGGCTGACCTATTCTGGACATTTTAGTCTAGAACAACCTCTGCCAGCCTAAATACCGTAAAGGCACAAGAAAAGGGGAAAGCAGATTAGCCTCACCAGCTCATTTCTCCACTGCTCCATCATGCTAAAAAATACAGATTTATAAGTTTGGCTGCCAAAATGGAAATTATTAGAAAAGTGGAGACTGGTAAAGAAACAATCATTCTTGGATGCATTTTGGAAGAAGTGGAGAAAATTCCAAATGTTTTTGTTTATTCATGAAAGGCTTTCTGACCTGGCTGGTAATGCCCAGGAACGCATCTGCTTCACCAACTGAAATATACCTCTATATAATAATTTCATAGAATCATAGAATTTTGTAATGTGTTTATATACCGGTATATATGTATGTATATGTATATGTATATGTATATATAGTTTTAAAAGCTGACTTGGTTCTCACTTTTGGGAGAAAAGCAGGATATAAAATCACAAAAATAAATAATAATAGAATCTAAATCTACAAGTAAGGAGCTACCGTACTGGCTCAACAGTTTTACTGTGTAGCAGTTCTACCACTGGTTTGAGCATTTAGGAGGCAACAGACAGAATCCTTTGCCCCCAATTTTTAAGAGCTAGATTTGCAGGGGAATATGTTTTAAATTCGCATTTCTCAAACATTTGTCTTCCAGATGCTTTGGACTTCAAATCCCAGAAGCCCACACCAACAGACTTGAACAATGGTTGAGGATTTTGTGACTTGAAATCCAAAACATCTGGAGGACCAAAGTTTGAGCACCACTTCTCCAATTTAAGATCTATCACACAGTGAGCCACAGCATATATTCTGGTAGAAATCCTGTTGGGGAAGTGTGCTAAGCATAAAAATACTTATGCAAGTAGTTCTACTTTCCCAGAAAGTTCCTAGTGCAGCCAATTATTCTGCAAGCACACAAAGAGCCCACTCTCACACTTTTGATTTCTTGGGTAGGGAGCTATCAACTGTAGCAAAATGGATGGGGACATTTACTTAGAGAGATGACAGCTTTCCCTTTTATATTTCAGTACAACGTCTGAAACATTAAGGTAGGAGACACCTCCAGTGCCTTCTCAAACTATATTAGTACACACCATCTACTTAAAGGGCTTCAAAGCAGAAATCTAGAAGTATAACTGTTCTTTTTACTTTCATATCAAATTAAAATATGCAAAACTACAAATGTATATATAACTTGTTAGAGATCACAATGTACAGTCTAACAATTACCATCAAAAAGAGAGAAATTAAGCTTTATCAAGTTTTCAAAGTGGGATTACAACATAAGCAGTTTGATCTCATGCTAATGAATAGTGTAAAGGTGCATCGGATACACTTTATTTTGGCTAAGAATATACAAAAGGACATGAGACAATTTCCATGACCCTTGTATTAAACACTTGCACTCGTGTTGTGAAATTTGCACTACTGATTGGAAGAATGATGAGTGAGAATGATATGGGTGAGTAATTGCTTGCCACAATGTATACTGCTGCCTTTTGACTTATGGTGCCCCCATGACTTTCAGAGGGTTTTCTTGGGGAGGAATATTCAGAAATACGCATGTAGAATTTACTACTGGCAATCTGAATGTAATCCCAAATTCCACACCATATTTAAAATGTCATATTGCTACTGAACCTTAATGTTTCAGATTTTGTACTGAAATATAAAAGGGAAAGCTGTCATCTCTCTAAGTAAATGTCCCCATCCATTTTCCTACAGTTGATAGCTCCCTAGCAACATCTGAAACATGTAGACCTGTGATTTCAACATTATCACTTTTCTTTCTTTATTTTTTTAACATATTTTGCCTGAAGAAGCCAGCAGAGCTTCAAAAGCTTGCATCATGTGTCTTGCATTTTGGTTGGCCAATAACTATATTGCTTTTTTGTGAATTGTGGATTTAGTTTTCCTCAATGGCCAACACGGCTACCACTAAATGTGTTTCAAACCGTATTGTTCTACATAAAAGCTATGGTTTATAGGATAAATTTTGAATTGCTGTTCTAAAATCCGTATGTTCCTTCTTCCAGAAAAGAAATAGCAATCCATGCTACACAGTACATCCAATCAAGTTGTATATACCATCAAATCGCCCATGAAGAATAATCTTTCCTCCAGGTAGGAAGCAGCTATTTGCTGTATAGAAATGGTGTCTTCCTTGCTCCCCCGCCCCATTTTATAGGTGTATTTCTTGATCCAATGTTCAAGAATTGCAACTTAGCCTCATTAGCAATCTAGTAACACTGAGAAAGCAAATCATCAATCCAAGAGGACCAAAGCACCTGAAAGTGTGTTTTCTGCATACAAACAATAGCATGGGAGTATACAAAGTGCATCCCACAGACCACATTCCTGCAATATCTTTCAAAATATTTTTTTTAAAAAAACCTGGGCCAACACCCCACCCCCTGGGCCATGGGAGGATAATTTGCCACATTTTGGTCCCTGATATGTATTGGGCCAATGGGTGTCTCCCAAACTTGAAGTGACTTTTAGGCATTCTTGGGAGTGAAAAAGGCTCTCCTGGACCAATATAAGCCACAGAAGCCTCCCAACTTGGTGAAATTGCCCCAATGAGACCCAAAGGCACAGGTGAGGCTTTCAGCCTCAATTTTTTTAAATTGCTTTTTTGCAGGCAGATGGAGCCATGGGTAACATGCGTGTTCCATAGGCATCAGAAGTCATGTGAAGGTCTTGGACATTGGGTGGTTGCCGATCCTTACTATGAAGCTACACAATGTGTGCCGATGCTAACAAAACGGTTTCTTAGCAGGGAACACTGTTCATCTACAGAATGCTAGGAAGAGTGAGAGTTTGGGTAGGCAACAGGGTTCTTTGAACCCAGACGTTCTCATCTTTATGTGCATCTGTGAGGATCGGGGGGGGGGGTTTGTATCTGGTGATGTGACATCATTATTGAGGTGGCGCTGGAGGCGGTACTTTTGATCCCACCTCCAGTTAACCCTTTCTTTACCTGGCTTTGCTTGCAGATAATCGCTGAACTTCAGGATGATGCAAATTCCCTTGTAGCATCGCTACAAAGGAAAACTGTCATTTATATTGCTGCTAAATTTAACACAGCATCAATGAGGTATAGAAGTGACAATATTCTGTTTATGACACACAGACTTTTTTGCATTACACACCTCAACCAGTTATTAAGACTCTAGAGTGACAGGAGCCAGAAATTCCTAGAACATTTTTTTTAAATCAAAGAGATGGGGAAGGAAAGAGATGTTCCAGATAAATGCGATCCTTTGGAGTATTTCACCAGTGACCTTCATGTAAGATTTTACCCAAGCAATGAGTATTGGTTTCTAAAGTTTGGCTTTTTTACACAAAGGAAGATAGGGGTTACTAAAAGTAATTCAAAAGAAGCACTTATTATTCAGTTTGAAGAGGCAAATATAAAAAGTAATTTGGCGAGCCAAAGGATAACATTAAGATACCAAGAACGGAAACAGATCAGGTAAGTGTTCTAGGGCCTGTCTGTCATGCCCCATGAGCCTGATGAGGCTATAGAGTCAGAGGAGGACATGGCAGGGAATGGCCCTAGGGACCCTGGCACAGGTTTATCTACACCTGTGTCAGCAGGGAACCCTGACAACCTAGAGGCTTGAGCAGAGGAAGAGCTTGTTCTGAGTAGGTTGGCATCAGTCCCAGCAGAGAGCTCTGCCCATTCAGGTAAGGACGAAGAAGAAGGGAGGGACTTGCCTATACCATCGTATACCCAGCAGCGAGCTCAAAAAGAAACTCAAAGGAAGTCTTTGAGACTTTATGAGAAAAACCTGCTCATTAAGAAACACCTGACAAAGCCTTAATTTCTTTATATATGCTGAGAGAGGTGATGGAGGCTTGGTCAGAGATCAACTGTTCTTCCTGGTGAAAGCTTCGTGCTGACTTTGGTGCCTGGATTCCAGTTATCTTGATTTCTGTTACCTTGACTCATGCTTAGACCTTGGACTGTCCCTGACTACTGTGCTGCCTGCTACTGGTGACCCTTGGACTGCTTTGGACCACGCTGACTGATTGCCGTAAGCCTCTGACCTTTTGGACTGTGTTTGCACTCCTGTGAACTAATTAACAGTTGGCTCCCTTCCCAAACTAGTGCTGTTTATACTTTTCTGGTATCTAGTTGTTTTCTGGACACTGTCTACACTGCAGAAATACAGCAATTTGATACCACTTTATCCACCATAGTTCTATCCTATGGAATCCTGGTATTTGTAGTTTGGTAAGGCACTAGAGTTCTCTGATAGAAACGGCTAAACACAGTTTGACCCTGGTATCTGCGAAGAATATGTTCCAAGACCCCCCTGTGGATACCTGAAATTCTGGATAATACGGAATCCTATTATTTTTAATGAGACAAGCACCAGAAGTTGACCACAGAATCACACTGGGGAACCTAGAAATGTCTAGAGGGAACATATTTTTTTTAAAGACATGGGTTAGTGAAACTGTGGATACCGAATCCGTAGATATGGGGAGGGCGTCAACTTGTAGTTCACAAAACTACAAATACCAAGATTTTGTAGAATAGAACTATGGTGGATAAAGTGGTATCAAACTACAGTATTTCTACAGTGTGGACAGGTCGCTAAACATCTCACTAGATGTATATGCCCTGCCTAATTTTATTAAGGAATGCTTGAAAAGACTACCAGCCTTCCCAAATAAGGCATAGAACATTAAGAAACTTCATTTTTGTTAGAAGGCTAAACTCTGCATCACTTTCTTCTGCTTACATAAATAGACTGCTCCCTACGTTTTTCCAAGAAGAGAGTTTAATATGTCCAGACCAGAATAACCATTTGGCTGTGCAGTGTTGTACACAGCAAAACCATATCACAGTCAATTTCACAACCTTTCAATTCTGAAAACATACACTTCAAAGTCCACAAAAATCTAATGTTTAGTGAAAATTTTCAAAAAATGCTTAAATCTACTAAATCTATGAAGTTTACATTTCTTGAGTAACAAGATTAATTAAAAAAAACAACTTCAGGTTGAAGTAGCAATACAATTTCACATCTTTGCAAAATAAAGACCAGATTACAAGTAATGTTAGTGGACTCTGAACAGAATAACAGTTAAATAATAATAATAATAATAATAATAACATTTATTTATATCCCGCCCCTCTGCGAGCAATCAATTGGCTTACAACAATAAAATAGTACACAGTATAAAACAGCTCAAAATCCCTTCCCCCCCCTTAAAACATTATTAAATTAATACAGATTAAAATCAATATATAATACAATTTATTATTAATACGTATTATATTACAGTTGTACTTAATTTAATTAATATATATATATTTTAAATGTTATTATAAGAACGAACCCTATCATACAGTATATTTCCTAGAAGACCTATTATTTTCCTTCCTATAATATGTGACTAAATGGACTAAATAAAATATTAAGTTGACATTGCTGTGTATATGAGAAGGTAAAAATCCTAGCTTGAGTTAATTTACCTAGAATATACTGAAGGAGAGCCAGTAAACAAACTGAAATTTAACCATTACAATTTAGCAGCATACAAATTGTTACAACTAGATGCTTTTCAAGCAGACTTCCTTCACAAATAAACACAGAAAACAAAGTTTCCATGTGCGATGTGTTTGACTAATATTTTGTCAAGAGTTAAACAAAGTTTTAGTTATGGCAACACATATATCCTCTCAAAATGCACATACCTTGCAAGCCTAATGCTTAAAGGCAGCTTCCTCTATCAAGTATTTCTAGCTATTAGTTTACTTCTCTTAATTACTGTTCGTACGTCATATACATTTATGCTGCTTGCTGTGTGTGTCGTGCATACCAAAGTAGAACATCAACATATTTGCTTGGACATAATGCCTTGCCTACAATATATTGTGATCTATATATACTTGTCCATACTATGCAAACACGTAATTATTAAAACAATTAAGCACCAAAGATCCTTATGTTACTCTGTGCAACCTACTTTCCCCATTTTTTATGACTCTGGATTCCTTCTTGATTTGTCAATCCAGTTGAGAAAATAAGCAAATTACACATTATTACCCATGACCTGGAACCAGCATGGTGTAGTACAGTGATGGGCAACCTTTTGAGCTTGGTGTGTCAAACTTTGCCAAAAAACTGAGCATATTTCGGGTGGTGTGTCACTTTGAGGAAAAAACATTATTTCGCGATATTTATTGTTTAAATAACATAAATGTATACAGTTGCCCCTCCACATTCACAGCTTTCACTCTTGCGGTTTTGATTATTCGCGGTTTGCTCAGCAAACACCCCATTTAAATCAGCTTATCTCCCTCCCACTCAAGGGAGAGGAGCTGATTTAAATAGAGTGCTTGCTGAGCAAGCCAGGCACTCAAATCCCTGCTCTCCTGGGGCTTGGCTCCATTGGGGGGGGGGCAAGCCACGGGAGAGTGGGGAGTTGACGGGAAAGGCACTTTTTAGGGGTCCCCGCCCTTCCCAAAGCCGCTATTGAGCCTTCCATGGGAGGGTGGGGGAGTGGCTGAAAAGCCTCTACGCCACACTCCCTCCACCCCTCCCAGCCTTCCCGAAGAGGCTATATGGGGCTCTCAATCCCCAGAGCCGCTTCAGGAAGCCCAGGAGAGGCTGACCAGACTCCCTCCCACCCTCCCGTTCCCTTCTTTGGCCTTCCCGAGGCAGCTCTGGGGTTTCAAAGCCCTGGAGACCCCTCAGGAAGGCCGGGGAGAGGCTGGGCACACTCCCTCCCACCGCCTTCTCCGGCCTTACCATGGCAGCTCCAGGGTTTCAAAGCCCTGGAGCCCCCTCGGAAAGGCCAGGGAGAGGCCAGGCAGACTCCCGCCCACCTGCCGCCTTACCCGGCCTTTCCGAGGTGTCTCTGGAGAAACACAGCAGGCCACGGGGGGGGGGGTGGCCAGGTGGGGGGGAGGCTCCACCTCCGCCTCCCTAAATTGGCGATCGGGGCTTTGTAGCCCCACCCGCCACTTTCCTCCACCCTCCCTTAAAGTGGTGACCGATCACCACTTTAGGGAGGGTGGTGAGGTTGCTGGCGGGGGGGGGGGGGAGGAGGCCTACGGCCGTGTGTCAGCCCAAATGGCTACGCGTGTCAGTGCTGACACATGTGTCATAGGTTCGCCATCACCGGTGTAGTAGTTTGAGTCAGTGTGATGTAGTGGTTTGAGTGTTGGATTACAACTCTGAAGACCAGAATTCAAATCCCCACTTGGCCATGGCAACCCACTAGGTGACTTTGGGCAAGTCACATTCTCTCAGCCTCAGAGGAAGGCAAAAAGCAAACCCTCTCTGAACAAATCTTGCCAAGAACACCCCATAACAGATTTGTCTTAGGATCACCATAAGCTGTAAACAACTTAGACACACAACAACAACCACCCTAGACTTGAGTCTACATGAAGGAAGTTGACAAAGGATGACGCCGTAACAATTTAAGTAACTAAAGTGTTACTCTGTAAGAACAACCAGCAAATAGACTAAGGAGCCAAAGAACCAAGATTCCGCAAAAGAGTTTCCACACACAACAATTACCCCTACCACGCTACATGACAAGCTTCATTTCTAACATGGAACAATAATAAACTGATTGTATTACTGCAATGGGATTTTTTTTTATTTCAATCAGTTTGTGTGAATCTAAGCAACTCTTTGGACTCTAGACAGTATTTTCCCATAACGCTGCCTATTCATTTTTGGATTCCAATTTTGACTTCACTTGGATTTATTTTTGCCAGGGCCAGAAAAAGAGGTGTGTGTATAACCAGGCTGACCATTCCATACATACAGCTCCCCCCACCCCACCCACAAGCTAAAGGCATCCCATTATTCTAGTTGTTTACAGCCGTATTTAGGTTCTTTTGCAAGTCTGAGGCAAACAATACCATTATACTGCCTTAGTCAGCATGGCCCCTGAACTGGTAGAACTGCTATTGTGTACTTTAAGGTAACTGTACAGGAAATGTCTACAATGTCATCGCCTTAAGCAGAAAAAATCCAGTGGGCATTATCCCAAATTAGATTTTCAAGAAGTAAAGTTGAATTCGTTGAAACAAATCAGCTGTTGAAAGAGGGATTTCATTAAAAACAATCAATGGTTGGAAGAGCATTAAACCAGGAATTATTCATCTGCCTTTTACACACACACACATATACTTTTTTTACACTAGCTGTAGTATCTAAGTTTAATAGGCAACTTGCAACTGTGCATCTGTGGTAATCTTGAATTAATTCTATAAAAATATTTGATAAAATCAGTACCCTCCACATTTCTATCACAAGGTTTCCAATAAACCACTCACAAATACTAGCAAATAAATAATTATTCTGAATTTTATCTAAATATTTTTTCACTCCATTAGTTTTAAATCAACTGGAAATCACAATGAATTTGTATCTTAAGGCATACATATCTGGCAGGTTATTTCCCAGCACAAAAGTAACTCAAGACACAACCGTAATGAATACTACCTTATATGTATTGGGGGTGGGGGGAAATATATAAGGAAGTACAGAAATTTTCAAACAGTGCTAACTCAGGTCGATTGTTCTCAACATCCAGTAAGTACAGCTAGAACAACATAGTTAATTTCTGAACATTTCTGCTGAAAATAACTAGATTGTCAAAACCATGATAGGTAAAACTAAAGGTCTATCTAGTCCAGTATTCTTTGACCCTGTAGCAAACCAGGGACTTATAGAAGTCCCCAAAGCAAAACCACCCTCCTTTTTTACTTTCCCTACCACTGATACTACCACTGATAATGGAAGTGATACACAACCATCCTGATTAAGTAGCCTTTGATGGTCCTATTCTCCATGAATTTATGTGATTTTTAAAAAGCCATCACTATATCGTACAGCAGTGAATTCCACAGTTTGGCCATATTCTGTTCATTTGGGCAAGACTTCCTGTTTCTGAAAGTAGCCCTGTTCCATAATTTTCTTCGTATCACTTGTGACTTTGTCATTCTAGCTGTGCCACCATTATTGTGTTTTTGCACCCCCCCAAGCATCTTGGGATAGATTTGACCCTTTTGACTTTTCCTTTTTGACTTTCATTTTATCCATCCTCACAATGCAGAGAAATGTCCTATTCTGAAGTCAAACAGGACTGTGTTGGAGCTCCCTGGAACGTTTCCACTGACACATGAATTAAATCTGATAGCACTATGCTCACTGCTTTCATTCAGTTCAACACTCACATCTAGTTCAGGAGAAGACTAGTTAAGATTACAGTCAGCCTCCATAGCCACAGGTTCTTCATCCATGGATTCAACAAAACATGAATCAAAATATTTGGGGAGGGGTACCAAAAAGCAAACCTTTTGGGGCACCATTTTATATAAGGGATGCCATATTACTGCACCATTGTATATAATGAGACTTGAGCATCCATGGATTTTGGTATGGGGTGTGTGTGTCCTGGAACCAAACCCCAGTGGATACTGAGGTTCCACTGTACATCTGTTAAGTCCAAGATCATCTCAAGGCTGGTTGTTTCCATTACCAGCTGTTCTAATGAACAGTCATTAAGGATATCTAGTTTTTTTACTACTTAAAATTTTTTTTAAAAAAACACCAAAACAAGCTTGGTGTCCACGCACAAACAATTACTGTATCACCTCTTACACTGGTAGTCAAAATCCTTTTCACTCTTTTTAATATTTAAAGGCTACAGCTCCATGTTGTCAATTGTAGATAAAACCTCATGCTTAACTGGAATGTTGAAAAAATTAATTGAACTGTGACTAAGCACTTTAAAAAGTTATACCTCTTACTCTCAATACCTGTAACTTTCTATTTAACTGCTTTGTGCTTTTCTTTTCTTGACATACTTCTTGTAATGACTGTAAAGGCAAACACATTTTTATCCATGTTTTAAATATTAGAAATGAAATGCTGACATAGCCTTTATCAAGTGATTCCATAACAGAAGTGGGCCTTGAATGATGTCTTGGATTAAGTCTAAGATCCACCTCGTACTGGATAACGCTAATTCTCATTGGTATTAATATGTTTCTCAGTGTTCTTCTTTACATAATCACAATGTGAAAAGACAACTTGCTAGTAACCAACTGTACACTTCGAATAAAGATGAATTAAAGACAATAATGTCCAACGTAGAATTCATTCATTTTTCCAGTATGGACAAAATTAGGCTTGTTTCACTAAAAGTACCTTGCCAGTTCTATTCTGATCCCCCTTCACACAGGCAGACATACTTGTGGATTACCAAACAGATTACCGTACTGTTTTGTCTGTAAACATGCTGACTTGAAAGTACCAGTGAAATAAATGAGACTTGTATCAAAGTAAGCATGCTTAGATTCTAGTTCCAGACTATCACTGATAATGCATATTTTAACTTGATGGAATCAAAATGTAGTCAGGCAGTAGTATTAATAAGACAAAGTGGATAGGAATCTACTATACAATATAGTACTTTGCCTAATATTCATTGCCTCAAAGAGCAAGGAAGTTTAAAGACTACCATTTTAAAGCCACCTGAAGCCCAGAATTCATTTCTGGATGCACCTGAGAAAAGAAACTTTCATCCACAAAACATTATGCCACAGATTTGTCTGTCTTTTAGGATGTCTCATATTTGAGCTTCTCCAATTTGAATTACTGTATAACTTAAAGACAACAATTAAATCGAACTATTTATTTATTTATTTATACCCTGCTCTTCAGCCACAAGGCTATCAGAGCGGCTTACAAATTGTTTTAAGCAATAGCTATTTACACATCAACACTGCATTAAACAGTTTCCAATGTATGTTAGCTAATTGCCCCCACAAGCTGGGTACTCATTTTACCGATCTACAAAAGGATGGAAGGCTGAGTGAACCTTGGAGCCCACTGGAATCGAACTTGCAATGTGCAAGCATCACTCCACTGTAAGCACTACTGATTCTGAAATGGTACTACTTAGTAGCCTGGAATATAGCATTCCTACACGCCTCTTGCCTACACATTTTTGCTGTACGGCTGGTTATGTACCATATTAAACTTTTTAATATAATCAAAATTATTTTAACATAAAAGCATGTTCAAGACAGATGTTTAACTAGCACTAGACTAAGGATTCCCTGATTAATTATCAATAAAAGATAAAATGAAAGCTACTTTGGGCCCTAGCTTTGGAGGAAAGGTGGGATATAAATAAAAAGATGGATGGAATCCATACATTCTAGAGCATAAACTATAATTAATTGTTCACCAGTGGGAAATAGAAATGGTTGTCCAATTGCTGTATATCCAGTTATAGAAGAGGCTCAAACTACTCTTGAGGATTTACATCAGAAAGATATTTCATTAAGAAGATGATCAAATTTTCAATTGAAGTTTCTTGGGAAAGACACTCAGATTTAATATGCTCTACTTAAAGTTCGAAGAGAAAATTAAACCTCAATCACTAATTTTGAAAGCGGTCTTTAAAAACCTTCAAAAGGAGTCAGGGTGCTTCTCCCTCCTTTTAATACTTCTTTTAATGTTTTTGGTATAATTTTGTTTAGTCTTTGGATGAAGGACAGTAGAAACTAAACTGTAAGAAACATATTAAGAATTATCCAGACTTCAGTCTGTGTCTCAAAGTTGCTGACTTCAAACTCACTGTCTCTGTGCCTTTGGTCTTGGAAGTGAAACTTGGGCCTAAGGAGACAATCAGCATTGAAATCAACTACCCATCTGTAGACATAAAAAGGAGAAACAGTAAGCCAACACACTAACCAGAAAAACTACAAATGTGTTACTCCTTTTGAATCCTGAATCACACACATTAGCAAGTAATCTAGCTTGCTCTCTACGCATCACATTACAAGACATTAATGATTCTCATACCTAAATTCTACATTATGAGCACAAGTAAACATTTTAACAGACTGCTCTATTAGTACATTCTAATGAACACACAAAAGGTACAATTCCCAACATCTTAAAAGAAACTGTTCTGTAAACAAAAGTGATGGAGAGTATGTCCTACTTTCAAAAGAAGGCTGTAAATATAGGTAATTTGACAATAACTTCTTCAATATGTCTGTAAAGAAATGAGATTTCAGAAGACAGTCAATATGTTGCAAACTGAAACAGGTACCTCTGAGTAACAAACATGAATAGAATGGAAGAAGCCAACAGGAAACATATCAGAACCACCATCAAATGGCTCAGTTTTTATAGAAAAATCTTATACACAACCCGTTTTCAACTGGTTGCATGGGTGAATGGTTGCATGAGTGAAATGGCTGCATGGTTAATGTGGCTACTGGGCTGAATCAGACAGGAACAGAGCATCATCAGATCAAGAAATTTCAAAATTCATATCAATGTCCAGATTAATACATGAAAGGGAGAGGACACATTACTGTGTTACTAGTCACAACGTTGTGAGTTCGATCCTACAGGGCTCCAGGTTGATGTAGCCTTCCATAGGTCAGTAAAATGAGTACCCAGCTTGTTGGGGGCAATTAGCTAATACACTGTAAACTGCTTAGGGAGTGTTTTGCACTGATAAGCGGTATAGAAATATAAATTCTATTGCTATTTCAACATGGCATGGTTCTGAGAGGCATCCATTTTCAGTCCAGCCCTGCAGCATAGCTATCCCACCTTCTTTCACTTTTGAAGTCCACAACCAGATGCTATAAAGTGCCCTTGTGTGGCAGCAAGCAAAGCACCCAGATTTGACACATCAGTACTTCAGATACAATAGGTGCAATGCAAAAATAAGAGCATTTATGCACACAACCCTACAACCAATGTTAAAGTGATCTACAACAAAAACTGCACAGGAGTTGTTCGGTGACTGAAGTTGCCACCATCAGCTTGAACTTTGGTCAGGAGCCACTGAAAAAGTGAGGAACATCCACCCACCTTTGGCTACACTTCACAATCATGCTGAACAGAAGTTTGCTTAGGAGGAGGAGGAGTTTGCTGTGAGGGAGTTCTTCACACTTAACCTTTAAATTTAATTTCAAATGTGGGTGTGCTTCAAAAAGAGTTGGGAAGATGGAATAAATGGTACCAAGAAAAGAAAGGAGAAAGAAGTGCGGGTGAGGATGGAGGTGCGATGCTTAGAAAGGGCGAGCTACAGAAATGTGTTTACAGTTGTCCCTCCGTAACCACGGATTTGGTATCCACGGATTTAAGTATCCACAGCTTGAAAATATTCTTTAAAAGAAAATAATAATCCAAAAAGCAAACTTTGGTCTTGACATCTTATATAAGGGACACCATT
Organism: Gambelia wislizenii; assembly: GCA_030847615.1. NCBI lineage: Eukaryota > Metazoa > Chordata > Lepidosauria > Squamata > Crotaphytidae > Gambelia > Gambelia wislizenii. The sequence continues at coordinate 144,267,288 of JAUMIR010000006.1, read as the reverse complement.
TTGCTATGCCATTGCATAGAATGGGACTTGAGTATTCACGGATTCTGGTATCCACGGGGGGTCCTGGAACCAAATCCCAGCGAATATGATGAGAGGACAACTGGTACTTCATCAGTTTTTGCTCAGGACAGAAGCAAAAGACCGTATTACTCCCCTCCCCGCCCTTTTCTCTTCCTCACTCGAGGCGGCCAAGAAATAAAAAGGGGGGAACGACACACACATAGAGAACACGTGAAAGGAGGCTCGGCCTGAAAGTAGTCGCCACGGCCAGGTTCCCTTCCTTTCCCCTCCTTGAAAAGGGCCACCAGGCGCAGTGCAGAAAGGAGGCCAAAACCGGGACCGATTCGCTGCAGCTGCCAGCCCCGCCCCCCCTCTCCGAGCGGCCTCGGGTGAGAAAATGGCGGCGGCTCGGGGCGGTGGCGGAGGAAGCGGCGAGGGGGAGACACGCAGAGAGGCGGCGGCAATAATACCGAGCGGGGAGGCCCTCACCTGTCAGCCAACAGCCAGCAAGGCCCCTGCGGGCCGGGGAGCCGAGTCTCACGGGAAGACCGACCGGGCAGGGACTCTCCTCCTCTTCCCTGCTTCTTCTTCGCTGCTGCTGCTCCTCTCGGCCCTCCTCGTCGTCGTTTCCTTCCTCTCGGCCCCCGCCGCCGCCGCCGCCAAATCCCAGGAAAGGGGGGTCAGAGAGAGAGCGAGAGAGCGGGGCGGTGAGGGGCGGGCAGAGAGGAGGCGGCGGCGGGGCCCAGGCCGGGGAGGAGTGGCGGCAGCAGCGACGGCGGCCGGGAGAAGGAAGAAGCCAAGGGAGGGAGGAGGAGGCGGCGGCGGAGGGTCCAGGCCCCGGAACGTCTCGACGCCGAGAAGCAGCACAGCAGCGCTAGGAACAATTCGCTCGCATATGAGGGAGGGAGGGAGGGAGCGAGAGCGCCAGGGAGACCCACGAGCCCCGCTTCCGGCTCCGGCCGGAAGTCCCGCCCCCGGCGGCGGAAGAGATTGGCCTAGGCCTGGAGGTTCGTCCCCGACCCTCCCCCCAACACCACCATTCGCACTCTTCTGTTTCCTCCTTTCTTGCCCCTCCCCTTCGAACGAAGAGGAGAGCAAGGAGGGAGGGAGGGAGGGAGGAGAAAGAGAGGGAATAGGCCGGCAACCTTGCCCGAGCCTGATTGGCTCGATGGCTTTGGACCGCGCGCGCGATGTGGGCGTGACGTGACGTAGGGCGCGCGCCCGGGCGGAGGGAGGGGCAGGCACGTGAGCGCGGGGAGGGTGACGTCACTCCTTTCGTGAGGGAGGGGCCAGGGGATTCACTGAAAGCTCTCTTAGTGCCGGTTGTGAGTGTTTTCCCCAGAGCAATGCGTTCTCTTGATGGAGGCTGGAGGAAAGTTGACCTGCTCTCGCTTTCCGTAGTGTGTTTTAAAGGGGATGATTGGAAGCCTATTTAAAGAGCAGCTATTAAATACAGTATTCTCTCTCCACACTACCCTAATTATCCAGTTTCAAACTGGATTATTTGCCATGGTTCTTCCTAGTGAATGTTGGGATTTGTAGTTTTACAAGGGCTTTAGCCTTCTCTGCCAAAAGAATGCTGGTGGTGCCACACCAAACTACAAATCCCAGGATTTCTAGAGGGAAGAGCCATGATAAATAATCTAGTTTCAAATTGGATTATTCTGTGCAGTGTGGATGCAAGAAGAGTGGGAGTCTCTCATTTTAGGGTGGTAGAGTTCTTTGGTTAATAATTGCTGGACTAAACAGCAACAGAACCACCGGGAAACTTCATGTTCATCAACTGACATTTTGGAGAGACATAGTAGAAATAACTAGGACATAATTAAGACAAAATTGTGTTAGAACCTGGATGTATTACTAGTAACAAAATAACTAAGCATATCCAGTTGTATCTGTGGATATCATAACTGTTTTTGTTATTGTTTCTTCATGCTATTTTTTCATTTTATTCTCATTCATAGCTCATTATTATTGTAATATAATGATAAATAAAATTTACTTTGAAAAAAAACAACCCTATATTTTTCATTGGCTAGGTCAAAGATTAATTGCTTGCTCACTTCACCGCAGCAAAGATTTTATCCACACACAGGTCACAGTTATGCTCCACAAAATATGCCTGTGAGATTATTGTGTGCATATACAAGTAACTCTTGAATTCAAGAATTCTGAAGAATTCTCTCTAGTGATGTAGGTGTTAAGCAAGGAAATATTATCATTGTCGGGGGGGGAATTGCTGGACTATTTATTTATGTATTTGTTTGTTTGTTTGTTTGTTTTGGCAGTCTGTGCTGTACTTGGAGAAGGCAGCCGTGGATGGTATAATTGCAGACCATTTCACTGATTCTGGCACCACTTGACACCATTTCTGGGCCAGGGCATGTCTTTGCTTTGTTGGTGTGCCATCACATTTTCAGAGGTTTAAGACTACAATCCTCCACTCCTTTGGCAGTAATGAATTCCCTGGGGCGTCTAAGCTTGACAACCTCTAGGATGGCTCTATTAACAAAAGTATTGCAGTTCCAGTTATGCAGGCTGACCCTAACCAGGAGTCAGGAACTATGTGGCCCATGTTCCTCAATATTAGCATCATCTGCCGCCTATCTGACTCTTCAGAAATGATCAAGAATTGTGTTTTTTTTTTAAACTTCTGAATGTGTATGACTTCCTGCTGTTTGAAGATTTGGAATTAATATAGGTCACTGTCCTAAAGCTTTATAATAATGTAAAGTTTATTAGGAGTGCAGTGATGTAGAATAAGGCTACAATCCATGTACTTGGTAGCTAAACCCCATTCAACATAGTAGGACTTTTACACAATCATGCGTAGGATCAAGCTAAATCTACCTTTTAAGTTTGTTCTGCCAAATTTGCACTCCAATATCCTGTTCGTGTTTACTTTAAAGCCCTTTCTGTTCAATGGAGCTCCAAATTTTAAGGTTCATATGACTGATAGTGCAGTGATTAGCAGGAGCCAGCATGGGTTTGTCAAGAACAATTCATGCCAAACTAACCTTATGTCTTTTTTTGATTGGGTCATTAGTTTAGTGGATGGTGGGAACACTGTGGATGTCGTTTATCTGGATTTCAGCAAAGCATTTGATAAGGTCCCCCATGATATTTTGATTAGCAAACTGACTAAATAGGGAATAGATATTGATCTGCTGCTCCAGAGACTGGAACACGGAGCAATGGATGCAAGCTCCAGGAACAGAGATTCCACCTCAACATTAGGAAGAACTTTTTGACAGTAAGAGCTGTTCGGCAGTGGAATGCACTCCCTCGGAGTGTAGTGGGGTCTCCTTCCTTGGAGGTCTTTAAACAGAGGCTGGATTGCCATCTATCAGGGATGCTTTGATCAAGATTTCCTGTGTGGCAGGGAGTTGGACTGGATGGCCCTCGTGGTCTCTTCCAACTCTACAATTCTATGATTCTAGATGGAGACACTATCCGATGGATCCATCTATTCCATATTGATTGGAAAACTGTACTCAAAGAGTTGTCCTCAGTGGCTGTGCTTCAGATTGGAAGGAGGCATCAAGGGGAGTGCCACATGGTTCTCTCTTGGGGCCAACGCTCTTCAATATTTTTATCAATGATTTAGATGACTGGGTGGAGGGAATCCTTATCAAATTTTCAGATGATACAAAACTGGGGGCAGGGTTAGAAGGTAAGTAACACATTGGAAGATAGGAACAGAATTTAAAAGGACCTGAATAAACTAGAAAAATGGGCTGAAATTAATAAAATGAAATTCAAATATATTCTATATTGTCATTGTTGTGTGCCTTCAAGTCATATCCAATTTAAGGTGACCCTAAGGTGAACCTAGCATGATTTTCTTGGCAAGGTTTATGCAAGGGGGGGATTGGCATTGCCTTTCTCTGAGCCTGGGAGAGTGTGACTTGCCCAAGTTCACCCAGTGGGGTTCCATTGTTGAATAGAGATTAAAACCCTGCTCTCCCACAGTCCAAAACTCAAACCACTACACCATTGGTAAATACATTTATATTGAAGAATACATGATATAATAATGATTTAATCAGAGTTATAAATTCCATCTTAAATTACAATTTTATGTAAGGTGTTCAAATTATTGTCCATGTGTAGCAGTGTACTGCTCACATTGTTGAAGTACAGACTTGCCAACCTCACTTAAAGCATCTCTTGTAATTTCATGATACTTCTCTGCTACTGTACTGTAATCTTTAATCCTGTTAAGGGTGTATACATTTTTTTAAAAACATTGCCAAAAAAAATCAGGCTGATAAGCTGTTAAGGGTGTATACATTTTAGTGGGACACGCTGTATATTCCTAGTAACTCGTCACGGGTCAGTGTAAGACGGGCGCTCCAAAAAAGTATTACAAGGACTTCCTGAAACAACATCTCAGGCTCAGCCAAATTGATCACCAACAATGGTCCGCCCTGGCCTCACATCGGGAGGCATGGAGACGCACTATCCACAATGCTGCAGCCTTATTTGAGAACTCACACCGAACAAGTCTTGAAGACAAACAATAACACAGAAAGAATCACAACCCGGAAACATCACCCAAGGAGACCTTCTGTTGTGCTTTCTGCAGCCGGACTTGTTTATCTTGGATTGGCCTAGCCTTCCTGAATCTTCGTTTGCGAAGAAAAGCCAGAGAGAGAGAGGTACATAAAATTCTTGAGATATCTTTGGAAGCCTTTAGCCATTCCTCAACTACCAGATAGTTGAGGAATAGTATACAGTAGCGTATACTATTGACACTACTTGCTCTGATCTGGGATGGAATTAGAGTCCTGAGCAGAAAGATCCCAAAGAAGAGCTATTTATGCCTGAGTTTACGCCTGAGGAGTGATGATGTTATAGCCAGTAGGTGGCAGTAATAGGGCCTTGCATTGACATTAAATGTCGGAAGAATTTGTGTGGAAGGTGGGACATGATTTATTAAAAATATAAGTACAGTATATGTACATTTCTTAGGATTTCTTTTAAGGACTGTGGTTGTTGTTAAAGGAGTTGTTACAGGACTATGAGGATGTTATTGTTAAGGCAAGAAAAAATAACTATCAGTAGTGATGATTCTTTTAAGTTAAAATCAGTGTTCTGAAGTAATAACTGCTACCTGTTCCCTAATAAGACATCCCTTTTGCAGTACTCTGAAGGGCATCTGTCTTCTCCAGTAAAGTATCTGATCAGCAGTCAGGAGTAGATCAACCTTTTGCTGCAGTATTTATTTTGTGACAAAAGAGCTTTGTTTTCAACTTGGAGGTCATTCCTGAAGAAGGTGCTCAGGATATATGATGACAACTCTGCCCAGGGAGAAGTATGGGTAGAATCCATGTTTTCAGCCATATGTCCGTAATTGGGGTAGAGGTACCTTGGACTTGTTGGTTACTGATTTCTTTATGTTTGATAAAGCAACCTGTCTTATTTATACTTGTATAAATCTGCAATTTTGTGCACCATTCTAGGAATAAACCCCAGAGAATGCAGTGAGATTTACTCCTGAATAAGCCTGTGCAAGATTATATTGTTAGGATATTTGTTTATTCGTTTCAGCTGTCACATGAGGAAACATTGCTAAAGCACTTGCGCTGAGATAAGAGTGCTTTTCTAGTCTGAGTAGAAAAGTTAAACTTCAAACATGTTAACCTTGGTTCTATTCAAGGGTGATGTTTGTGAGTGATTGTATGTGTACCAAGACATGCAGCAAAATCATATTTACTTCAGTGAGTCATGCCTAGGTTGGAAAATGTGGGAGGCGGTTGGTCCATAATTCTCAGAATCCCACAGCTACCATGGCTATTGCCTGGGGAATTCTGGGAACTGAAGTCAAGAAAAGTAACTTTTCTAATCTCTGATCCTGTGCATTGCCTGGTCAGGTTCAGTGATACTTGCAGTATACCCTCAGAGTGCTAGGTGATGGATCTTATACAGGTTGAGTTTCTCTTATCCAGAATTCCAAAATCTGAAATACATTAGCACCCCTGTATCCTCTGATTTGCCATTCACTGATTCAGTTATCCGCAGGTGGTGATGGCGGCAGTGGGGGGTAGAAAGAGGAGGGAAGGGAGGAGGTGATCTCGCTTCCCTTCTCCGTGGGGCTTCCAGCAGTGCAGTGGAGCTGATGGGGTTGGATGGGGAAAGGAGAGTGGAGGAGAGCTCTCCTTTCTACCCCAAGGGGGGTGTTTCTGGTGGCGGGTGGTGGTGGATGGAAGGAAGAGGGGAGTTTGCCTCCTTTATCCCTTCTTGGCGGGGCTTCTGGTGATGGTGGCGAAAGTGGCGGAGGGTAGAAAGGGAGGGAGGGAAGAGGAGAGCTTGCCTCCTTTCTCCCTTCTTGGCGAGGCTTCCAGTGGCATCTGTGAAGGTGGCAGGAGGTAGAGGGGGAAGGAGGGAGGAAGTGAGGGAAGTCCGATGTTTGCTATTATCTGTGGATTTTGTTATCCATGTTGGGGCCCTGAACCAATCCCCCACGGATACACGGGTCCTACTGTACTCCAAAATCCAAAATTATCCACATGGGTGGCTGAAATAGTGACACTGTTGCTTTCAGATGGTTCAATGGACACGAACTTTGTTTATGCACCAAAGTATTAAAAACATTATTTATAAAATTACATTCAGGTTATGTGTATAAAGTGTGTGTGAAACAAATGAATTTATTGTTTAGACTTCAGTCCCACTTCCAAGATATCTCATTATGTACACTATATATAAGTATTCCAAAATCAAAAAGAAATTCTAAATATGGAACACTTCTTGTCCCAAGCATTTCAGATAAGGGCTCCTCAACTTGTACTTTTAAAACACTGAACTGAAAGCTAAATTACATTTTATAATTATTGTCAAAATTCCGAAGGAAAGTCAACTGTGGGAAATTAATACATTTACTGTTTAATCAGAGCAGGTCTCTTGTGCTCAGAACAACAAACGTAGTATCAGCTTTGATTTTTTAAAAATTTATTCTTGGGGGGTGGAATTTAAATTAGATAAGAAAAGTATTCTCGGGAAACTTATAGCTATCAATTTCCTTTTTTTACTTTTTGGCACTTTAAACAAGTTGTCTTTTTTTAAAAAAAATTCTGGACTCTCAAAAGTTGAGTTGCATGATTTTATATTGTAAACTGCTAATTTTTGGTTTTATCACCTTCCCCAATTAAAAAAAAAGAGTGCTGTGTTTTATTGTTTCTCTTGTGTTTCAGTATTGTGTTTCTTTGTTGCAGTGAACATCTGCTGAAGTATGGCCATATACATTTAGTAAGAATGATAAACGGATACACAGAACACTTTTAAAATCAAGCTTTCATATCTGGGTAGTAAAATTTCTCAAATCATTGACATCTGAAAGGGAGAAAATAGCTTAGAAACCTTCATACTGGACTGTTCTGCTTCATTGCTAATCTTGAGGTTCTAAAGTAAGTATTTGTTCTTGAAAAGTAAACATTAGAATGCATTTCTCATTTTACATTCCATCTTAGATTATACAGGTATACCTCAGTTAACAAAGTAGATGTATTTCTGGGCATTACTCTTTAATAAAAATCTTGGTACCCGAGGCAGAAGTAACATGGAAAAAACAGGGATAGATTCCTATACATCCATCTCTCCCCCCCCCCCACCTCATTCTCTCTCTCTCATGCACACTCACACAGAGAACAGTTCAGCAAACTTTTAATCAAAAACTAACAGTATGCACATGTGAAATCAGGCCAAGTAACCCTTGCATAAGTAAACAAAACTTGTTCAATCTTCTAGAGCAGTGGTTCTTAACCTGTGGTCCGTGGACTCCCAGGGGACCTCACAAGAGGTCCTTGAAGGCTTGGAAGCTGCTCAGCCTACCTCCTCCCTGCAGTAGAGCGGCCACATGAAAGGAGTCAAGGCTAAGGCTGGCTGGCTGGCTGGCTTCGCCTGTACATTGCCATTCAATCCACTCCAGGCACAAACATAATGTTGTTGTTGGTTTTAAATTTTAAGTCTTGGACTGTATGGCAACAAAGGATACTTAAAGGGGATCCCTGGTAAAGAAAAGGTTAAGAGCCACTGTTCTAGAGACCACTTGAAAGCTTCTTTTATAATGCATCCCAGGGTCAATTTTTTCTTTCACCAGCTTCCACCTTTCTTATGATTTCCATTTTTATGGCCAAACATATAGATCTAAGCTCTCTCTTTTTTAACATGGGGGGGATGATAAGGCAGACTTATCTGTCCTCTCCCCACAATAGGACTGGCTAGATTAAAATCCTGCTTTTCTCCACCTTAAGCTTCATAGCATTGTATATGCAGACATGCTACTGCAACCTGATACTGGAAATCTATTTTTCTAGCCCTCCACAATGCTCCCAGTGCTGATGCTGCTAAAAACCTTCCAGCTAGACAGAGGATGAAGGAAAAAGTGGGTGGGAAGGCTTTAAAAGACTTTGTAAAAAGGAGCTTTTTTGTCAGATGTTTTGTTAAGTGAGGTATGCCTATATGTGTACAACCAAGCTCAGAGTTTGGAAGTAATGAGTTACAAATAACTTCCAAGCCCTGATAAATAATTAGTTACTTGTAATTAATTCCTTTTCCTGAAAATGAAGCTTTAACTAACCTACATTTTGACTGTCATACATGAAGGTTAACTTCTCTTCTTTTGACATGTAGCTGTAACTTTTAGTAGTTTCCAGAATGTAGCCTCACTAACTGATGGAGGAAGAATATTACATGGTTCAAATGCTTGCTTGTGTGGTTGACATGTACTCTGTTGTGGTGGAGTGATGACAACAGGGGGAGTGTGTTTTATACAACAGATAAGCAGTGTTAACATTTACATGTCTTTTTTAAAAAAAATAGCTTGGTTTTGAGAAACAATAAAGTGAGTAAGTTAATTTTTTAAAATGTTACTGTACTATGACTCCCAGTTTTGGAGAAGGGGCAGGGTATCAATAAAGTTAGTTTTTATTATTGTTAATAATAATAATAATTCTTGTAGGTGACTTGGAACTGTAACTGTAATGGATTGCTTTTTAAAAGTAAATTTCCAAGGGAGTTGTAGTGATATATATATATATATATATATATATATATATATAGAGCAACTAGGTCATTGATTCATGTCAATAAGGATACATGACTAAGTGCACTAGCAGCTGTATGATCTGTTCTAATGTCTGGAAGCATGAGCAAAGGTGCATAAAATGTTTCTCATAAAACACTTATGCAACAGGGCTCAATTACTATTGGAAGCATTTATGCCTGCAACCAAATAATAATTGTTAAACCATGGTGGCAACTGAATATAACTATTCTGTGAAGTTGTTTATGTGACAATAAAAGTGCCTTCAAGACTATCTGTTTCTTTTAGACAAAAAACAACAACATGCAACCTTATATAAACAAACTCCCATTGATTTCTGTGGAATTTAATGAAGTGTTAGAGAATGTGAGATGATACAACTTACTTGAAGTCTCCAGAGTAATTTATCTGCAGCAGAACCACTTAAATCAGGGTCCTATGTTTTTAATTTATAGAATATCTTTCAAAATCTGTGAAACTTAGTTTCATAATAGTTCATTCCTATTGCTCCACCTTCCCTAATACACAAAAAGAAGAGAGTTCTTAATTCCTTTCAAAAGAGCAGGTGACTTGCGACATTTAAAGAAATAACATATTTCAGCTACGCAAAAAATGCAGAAAAATATTAATACAGATTGAGTCTCACTTATCCAAAATGCTTGGGACCAGAGGTATTTTGGATTTTGGAATATACTTGCATATACGTAATGAGATATCTTGGAGATGGGACCCAAGTCTAAACACAAATTTCATTTATGTTTCACATACACCTTATACACATAGCCTGAAGGTAATTTTATACACAATATTTTTAATAATTTTGTGCATGAAACAAAGTGTCTGTACATTGAATCATTAGAAAGCAGCAGTGTCACAATTTCAGCCACCCATGTGGACAATTTTGGATTTTGGAATATTTTGGATTTTGGAACTCAACCTGTAGTCCACAAGTTATTTTACTAGCTCATGTAACATGGGCCTTTTTGTTATCCGAGAGGAAAAAAGTGAGAGCTGAGTTGTGCTTAAAAAGTTATTTTGCCTGCTCACTTGAAAGGTTACCATTGCAGGAGACTAGATGTATTTCAGTTCATAAGCCTGACCTGATGACTTAGGATTTAAGAAAGGTTCGTTTCTTCACTCCTGAGACATCTTTGCATGCAAAGGTCAACATGCTAGTACTAATGACTATTCTATAAGGAAAGTCTTAACAAACTTTCCTTCTTGTCTGCTTTGACATTGAAACAATGTGACTGTAGGAAATATGATGTGATCAACCACCATTCAAGTTGATTGGAGGTGAGGTCATTTAGACTGAGTTATAGTTTATTCTACCAAAAACAGATGGGCATTCTTGTCAGAGCTTTTTCTATAAGAAGTGTAATAGAGTGACTAAAGTAGTATAAGCAGTGTGTAAATTTTGCAGTGGAGGAGCCCTGGTGGTGCAGTGGTTAAATGCCAGTACTGCAAGTCATCACGTTGCAAGTTCGATTCCAGCGGGCTCCAAGGTTCACTCAGCCTTCCATCCTTTCGTAGGTCGGTAAATTGAGTACCCAACTTGTGGGGGCAATTAGCTAACACACATTGGAAACTGTTTAATGCAGTGTAGATGCGTAAATAGCTATTGCTTAAAACAATTTGTAAGCCACTCTGATAGACTTGTGGCTGAAGAGTGGGGTATAAATAACTAACTAAATAAAAATAAAAAAATCAAATAAAAAAAATCAAATCATTCATGCAGCATTTATCATGAGCATCCAAAGCTCTTTAGAGCCCACAGTCTTAGAAAAGAGTCAGTGTGGTATAATAGTTTGAGCGTTGGACTACAACTCTGGAGACCAGGGTTTGAATCCCCACTTAGCCATAGAAACTCACTGTATGACCTAGGGCATGTCACATTTCTTTCAGCCTTAGAGGGAGGCAAAGGCAAATCCCCTCTGAACAGATCTTGCCAAGAAAACTCCTTAGTAGGTTCACCTTATGGTTGTGATAAGTTGGAAACAACTTGAAGGCACACAACAACAGCAACAAAATCTTGACAATCCTTCTTGTAACAACCCTAAAAGTTCTCCCATGTTGCAAATGAAAATGCTGGGGAGGAGAAATGAAGACCACCCAGCCATTTCATGGCATGACCTGGAGACTTCAAGATTGCCCTGTGTACTCTTAACAACTGTTTCAACACTTGTCTTTGGCTGGGATTCAAAGAACAGTGTGACAAGTTCCACACAAGAATAGAGCTTTGCATTTATATTCCATTAACTGCAGCCTCCAGTTCCCTGTGGCAAATCACAACCGAAACTAAAGAGTCTTTTAAAATCTGTTTCTGGTAAGGCATGGAAGGAGTAGAGGCTTTTGTTTTAAGAAAGAAAAAGTCTAAAATCCCACTGAATGCAGCTGCTAGTATAATAGGAAGTTCAGAGTGACTTTTTTAGGATATGATTACTAAACTGCCTTGTGATTGTGACTAGTGAATTGTACGTGATGAGTAGAGATGGAGGAGAATTTCATTTATTCTCAAGGACAGTATTCATTCTGCACCTGATAAGATTTCCCTTCCAAGAAAAAACAACCCCAAATTCCAGAACCTAATGTGAACCAAGGACAGGACAAGGCCATAGAATAGTGCCCCTGTGCTTACAGGTGTTCATGGCCCTTTCCTGCATGATTTTTTCCCAATGAGGACAGGTTTTGCCTTCACTGAAGAGTGTCCCTAAGAGCAATGTGCCACTTTATCCTGGAGATGTATAAAATTCAGCCCACATTGCCACCAGTTTGTTTGTTTGCTTGCTTTTGCAGCCTCTGGTCCCTCCAGGACCTCTAATGCCTTCCTAATGACACCCATCCGCAAACCAGCTATTTTTTTTGCTGCTCCTACAATTTTTTATTAAAAGAGGTTGTAGCCACAGCAACCTCTCCATTGACGCCCCCTTGTCGTGGGAGAGAGGCTTGCGTACCCTAATGATGTTTTGAGCTATGCTGGCGGTGGCATGATAGCCACTGGTAGGGTCTTCCATGCCAGACAGGGCAAAACCGAAGGGTCTGACAAAGAGTGTCAAAGGGCAGGATGGGCTCTCTAGCCTTATGGCAACCATCCTAGGAGAAGGAAAACTCCAATCCCAAACCCGGGCAGATGTTGCTCGTCCAATCCTGTAAGGTCAACCATCTAAGAGAAGGAAACTCTAATCAAACCTATGACCCGAGGACCTCGCTGCTACATCCATGCTTGCAAGGCCACAGCAGATGAACCTTTGGTTTAAAGGGTGAGTCCAGTTCTGTGCACGCTGCGCTCCACCAGAAAAATCCATTGCACAGGCTCGAAGGACAAATCCAATTCCAAAAAAGCCCTGTAGTGATAGGTGAGGGATGAAACGGAAGGTGTAAAGATGCACTGGAAGCCGCAGACCCAACCCTGCATGCAGGCGGTTCAGGACTTTGGTCGCTCGAGGCTGACCCTGGAGATGACAGTCTTGTTCGACAGCATCCTGATCAACCAAGCAGCCTTTTTAAAGGAGAGCACTGCTTGCTCCATATGGAGAGGGGCCTAGAAAAGGTGGCCTAACGAAAGCTCATTCCCATCTACCTGGTTGGCTAGCCGCGGCCAATGGGCATCTTCTGATGCAGTCAAACCAAGGAAAAGAAACAAAGGCACACACCGGCCTCCAAAGGTGTAAATAAACTGACGCTTGCATGCTGGAACATCAGAACCATGCGAGACTCTCCAGATAGCAGACGGCCTGAGCGTCGTTCTGCCCTAATAGCTCATGAACTATCACGACTTAATATTGACATCACTGCTCTTAGTGAAGTTCATCTCCATGAGGAAGCCAGCCTTAAAGAACATGGCGCTGGCTACACACTTTACTGGTCTGGCAAACCCAAAACTGAAAAACATCTTTCAGGAGTAGGCTTTATGATTAAACCATTGCCTCCAAACTCGAAACCTTGCCAACAGGACACTCTGATCACATTATTTCCTTATACCTCCCACATGTTGTTCTCTTCAGTATATATGCCCCAACTATGCAAGCCGACTCTGTAGAGAAAGGCAAATTCTACACAGACCTACGCCAACTCATACAAAAAGTCCCTTTAGAAGATAAAATTATTATCCTTGGTGACTTCAATGCCAGAGTAGGAAAGAACTCTGAGGCCTGGAAAGGTGTCTTAGGCAAGCATGGTGTTGGAAATTGCAATAATAACAGACGCCTCCTGCTAGAGTTCTGTGCAGAACAACAGCTGACTATTACAAACACAACCTTTAAGCAGAAAGATAGCTTGACGACAACCTGGATGCATCCCCAGTCCAAACATTGGCACCTCATTGACTATGTTCTAGTCCACCAGAGAAACATTCACGATGTCCGTCATACCCGAGTGATGCCCAGTGCAGAATGCCAAACAGATCATCACCTCATCAGATGCAAACTAAATCTTCATCTTAAGTTCAAACCTCTCCCGAATGTCCACCAGGAGGAAATGGAGTGCATTTTAACCACATCTTGTATTCCCCCTACCCCACAGCCAATTTAGGCCCAGGAAAGGCCTCTTTTGGAAACCTAAAATATAGTGAAAATGCCCTCATGCCCCCCAGAGGCATTTGGAGGCAATTTTTTGTGGAGCAGGTGCAATTCTCCAAGGAGATTATCAGACGAGCCTCTAAAAATGTTCCTGTCCCACCGTATTTTAAAGCGTAAGTGTCCCAGCACAATAACCCTTTTTATCAGATGTTGCCATAAGAGAAAGGGCGCCCCTGGAATTATGGGGGCATGACCACTAGCGCTATTTGCTTCCACATTTGCTGGTGTGTGTGGTCTCAGCTATTCTCATGAGAAGATGCAAACTCACTTAAAAGTCTAAAAATTAAAATAAAAAAGCAAAATTAACAAACACACAAGCACTGAGACACACTTAAAAGCTTGCTAGCAAAACAGGGAGGTACATAAAAAGAGCATCTTGTACCTAGTTTTCACGTTCTCATCTGGAAGTGTTCTGCTGGGGACTGCCCATTGATGCTGTATTCACAAGGCACGGTTTCAGACACTTGCAATTCCGTGACAAAAACGTCATGGCAGATCAATTCACAGTTTTGGACTGTCTATAAAAAGAATGCCTTATTAACAATTGCATAATGCCAAAGCACAACGTTGTGCGAAATGGGTGCCTTTTCGTGTTTGTTTGGCGTTGTTATGCCATATTTGCCATATTTGATAATCTCCCAAGGTTTCTAGGGGCTAATGTGCCCCCTAGCCTTCTCAGTTGCCCACCTCTGGCTTAAAACATCATTCATTGTAGCTTACATGTACAGGTATATGTCAGTTAATAAAATAGCTGTCTTCCTGTATCATTTTTAAAAAAGAAAATTTGGTACCAGATGTAGAAATTACATGAAAAGAATAAGGGTAGGTTCCTACACCACAAAAAAGAAAGGCACTTCAACATGTTCAAGCAAACTTTTTTGTTCAAAACTAAATACAGTTTTGTTCAAAACTGTACATGTGATATGAAACAAGGTCAGGAAAGCTTTGCATAAGTAAACAACAACAAAAAATTGAACCTTGTAGAGACCACCTGAAAGCTTCTTCTAACATGCACCCAGGGCTGACTTTTTCCTTCCCTAGCCTCTACCTTTCTGATGATTTCCATGTTGTTGGTCAAGTTTATAGATTACTGTTTTGTTTTTGTTTTTTTACATACTTGGGGAAACTGATGGAGTGTGCTTATTTGATCTTTCCATTTTACTATTGATGCTTGTTCAGTAAAGGATTTTGGAAGCAGCTATTCTTTACCTTATCTGCTGTATACATGCACAGTTAGCATGCCTTCCCTATAACATCTCATAATTAGAAATATTGGACACTTAGAAGGGGTCAAGTTGACCAGGATGATCCAAGAAGAGGGCAGGGGGAGGTCATAAGGACCTGGGAAGATGTCTTAGAAATATTTTAGTAAGCAAGGCCAAACTAGGATTGTGTGGAAGCCCCCAGTAAACAAAGCCATTAAGGAGGTATGTGCTAATTCCTCTTTGGGCACCTCAGCAATGAGTCACTCCCCCCTTGGAAGCCCCTCCTGTCCTGCATTGTGAGGTTGTCATAAACCCATCAATTCCAATCTTCAGCCATTAACAGCAATCAGTTAGGTTTCGGTTCTCTTTGTTTACCTGGTGGGAAACCATCTAGGCTTTGTCCTAGCCAAAGCACACCTTCTGGATATGAAGCAAGCTATAAATATTAGTCCTCCAACAATAGAAATGTGTGCCACTGTGTACGAGCCCACCTATGAAGAGTAGAGCAGTCATATGCATTGCTCCCAGGTCTTCCATATGCATGGGGGTTTTCTCCTGCATGCTGTAAGCTGGCTAGATAAAATACTAACATTGAGTAACTACTTTTTTTAAAAAAAATCCATGAGTATTTACTTATTTACACTTCTTCTTTCTTTCTTTCTTCCCTTAAATTTTTGGCTGTTTATATGACTCGCCTCCCCGCCCCCCCGCCAATGTTCACAAGAACACTTGTCAGGCTGACAGAAAGAGACTGATCCAAGGTCCTCCAGTGAAGTTCATGGCTCAGTAGAGAAACAGATCCTCTTGGATTCCCCAAGCTGCTATTCTAACTACTACACTAGCTCTCTAATGTTGTTTAATTGAAGATTGCTGAGGTTAACTGCAGCATGCTGAGATAGAAAGAGAGAAAGAGCAACACAAGGACAAAAAGCTAGTTTGAATCTCAGTTTATGAAGCCAAGTTGTGTATGTCCAATATGGGCCAAAATGTTCTTATGAAAGTGGTCCTGTGTAGTCAAGAAACAGCACTTAAGTTTCTAGGGGAAAGAAACCAGTGGAGTGGCAGACCTGCCTTATGTTATTCCTTGGGTTTTTCTGCAGTGACATTCTGTCCTTCATTGGTTCAGAACCAGTCCCCATGTAATGACATCTTGGCCCTAGAACAGGTTGGAAAAAAATCAATATTTTTTTTTAATAAAAAAAATCAGATTTAAAAAAAATTAAATTGGATTTTTAAAATGAAATGCTTTTTGTGGAAAAATCTATCTAAAGATAGTTTTCTGTTTAAGATACATTATGGCCCAAATCATGAAATTGGGATTCATTTTTAATTAAGTAGCATGAGAATGTATATTCATGCAATGTTTAAATTTTTTGGTAAATGAATTACATTAATCCATTCACAATGTCAAGCTCTTCCAGAGGTTTCTGTAAGATTACTGGGCATCTTTTCTATCTAGAGGATATTACAACAGGTGTTTAGTTTCACAGTTCTCAAAACTGTGAATTTGTGCCTGCAGAGATCACAATCCCATTGTTCTTTTGCAAATCTATGTACACAAAATCAACCCCTTACCTGTTAAGTGCTAAGTTTCAAAATGTTCAGTGTATAGATTGTTGGGAGACTGGGAGTGGAGTAGATCTACAAAAGAAGCTAAGTGTGAGGAGGGAGAGGCAAGCAATAAAAATGAAAATGAATCTTTTGAGGGGAATATTCCACATGTCTTTGGATCTTTGTGTGTATAGCCTAAGGTTTTTTGATATAACTGTAAAACTAATCTGAAAAGTTGTTATTCTAAAAATGAAACCTTCATCTGGTTGTAAATATTAAGATTATACCAGCAAGAATGAAGTCAGTCTTCAGTAACTCTGAGTTGTGTAAAATATACATTAAGCTTCTAGTGAGGAAGAGTGCCCCTTGGGGGGGTGGGAATCACATGATTAAATCAAATCTTTCTGATCCAGCCTGCCCTAAAATGGTGTTGGAGCATCTCTGTCCCCCTTGTTTCAACCAATAAGATAATGCAGATACGGTATACTTGTCAGGATTGGTCCCTTTTTGCTCCTCCTGCCATATGGTTTGTGTAGGGGTGAAATGATGTTTGTGTAACTGTTTTGCTTGGGAAAGTAGGTAACAAGGCATCTGCAATTAACTGTTCTAGTTTCAAGGCTGGAGATGCTGGGAAAATGTTAACTTTCGTTTAAGGAATGCCTGTGTCAGTGACTTCCTACTGTATGCTACCTGGATTTCTGGCAATAAAGCTTTCCAATGACATCTCAAACGTGTGCTCTATGAATTTGGGAATGCTGAGACATGACAGTGCTCCATGTAGCTTATGCATCCTTACATGCATATTGTGAATCACATCATCTTCCTCTCTACTAAAAGCAACTAGGTCCTAGAAAGCTATTGATATCTTGAATATGACTCAAGAGATGCTTTGCTTCCTTGTGGGATTGCTTTTAGATTTAGGCAGAAATTCCTCTGTCCTTTAAAAAGTTTCCAGCCCTCATGGTTCCACAGCAAAGTGTAACTGTTGCTTGTGTCTTAACAGTTTATTTGTATGTGAGTATGATCAACTCGAAGGCCATTTAATTCAATTTAATCAGATTTTCTCCACCTTCTGTTTAGCCCAGCAGGCTTGAAAAGAGCAGGAGCTGTATTAATTGTGTTCTTATTGGAAAGCCAGTACCAGTATGTTTCCCCCTCTTTCTTTTTCCACCTCCTACAAAGAAAAAGAAAGTCTTGTTCTGCTTCACTGAAGCAAAAAGCACAGTACAATAGAGGACCATTCAACAGTATAAACAGTGGCTGTCCTGTAACTTCTTTCTTTTTTAAAAAAGAATACGCATGGTGAGAACTACATAGTTTTCATTATTTGAATGAACGATGGATCAGTGGAATGAATGAGTGACAGGCATGAATGAATGAAACAGTGGTAGCCCTAATGTGTAAAGCCACATTTTTTTCTTATTAGAAATTAATTCTTCTGCTTGTTTTGATTTGCAGGTATTTGCAATTAAAGTATTGTTTTGTACTGTATATTATCTCGGTTGTCTTTCACTATCCTATCTCAAATTATCCCTTTTAAAGCTACATCTTTTCAGAGCTTGGGAACTTGACTTTAGAGGGACTACAACTTCCTGAATCCTCCAATAAGCACAGCTTACTTTTTCTCCCATTACTACATTTGTAAGCCACTCTGGAATGTCTAGTGAATTAAGGATGGAGTATAAAAATAAAACAATTGACAAAATAAATGAATAATTTCTCTCCTTAGGGCCTTGTGTTGTCTCCTGGTCACGATTTAATGTCCATGCTGAATGCTACTTTGACCTTTAAATCTCTTCCTTCTCAGCTCCAGATAAGAGGTTAGTTCAATCACTACCTCAGGAATGAACTGCCCCCAAATTACTTGAGCTGGTTGAGATTGACATAGCTGAAAAGAGGATTAAGTGTTATTGTGACAACATAGAGACACTTCCATGCTGAAGTGCCATTCTGTGGTAGCTGCTCAGGATTGTTGAAGGCAGGTTGATGCCTGAGGGGAATGACAAGATGGTGTCTCTATTCTGTGTACTGAACTTGGCTTGAATCTTACTTCAGTATCAGAGATGGGCAAAATGTGGCCCTCCAACAATCTCTTGCAGCTTCCAGCCTTCCTCCCCAGTGTCTATGCTGGCTAATTCTTATGGGAATTTCAGTCCAACAATATCTGAGTACTATATTGTCCTGATATATATATATATATATATACACACACACACACACACACACACACACACACACACATATATGTATATATCAGACACTGTGGAGGAAGGCTCGAAGTTGCAGAGGTTGTTGGAGGACCACATTTTGACCACCACTGATACTAAAGTAAGATTCAAGTCAAGTTCAGTACACAGAATAGAGACGCCATCTTGTCATTCCCCTCAGGTATCAACCTGCCTTCAACAATCCTGAGCAGTTACAATAGAATGGTACTTTAGCATGGGAGCGTCTCTATGTTGCCACAATAACATTTAATCCTCTTTTCAGCTGTGTACACACACACACACACACACACACACAGAGAGAGAGATTGGAGTGAAGCTGCATACCTGGCTCTGCCACCCAGGCCCTCTCTGAACCTGCTTCGCAATTTGTTCACCAGAACTTTGAGAAGAGAGCCAATGTGTGTATGACTCCACATAACCTCTGCTCTCAGTGTTCAGCTGGTGCAAGGCCAAAGGGTGTAGGGATATCAGAGGCATCACCAGTGGTCACAGTTTTGCTCTACCTTCATGCTTCTGGCCTATACATTGAGGGCATACTTTGAGTATTGGGACTTGAAGCTACAATGGGCTTTGATCCAGCCTGTGTGTGCCCCCCTTCCAATAGGCTTGTGATAAAGCATAGGACTGCAAGGCAAGGTAGTCAGCCAAACCTGGAAGGAATTAATACAGCAATGAAATAGCACATCATGTCTTATGATACTCCCTAACTGTTACAAAGGCTTTTGGTTCAGGCATGCCTATTGGTCTCTCAAGCAACTTCTGTTTGCTAAAGAATTGTTGTTGCCCTTTTGATCTTTAACTGCTTTTTTTCATCTTGCGTGAGAAGCAGCGGACATATCCAGTTCAACTGAACTAAAAGAATAAAGATGGAATGTGACAAAGAAGATTTGATATCTCTTTGAGAGAATATCCTAAATTCCTTCTCCAGAGAGTCAAAAGAACATAGAAAGAAAACAGGCTTCAGAGCAACAACCTCTGAAAAAGAAGAGGCAAAGACATTGCTACATTTTTTAGGATTCACTATGGGAATAGTGAAAATTCAAAGGTGGTATCTTCCAAGGTGAAAGGAATCAGAGCAAACAACCTGCATTACCTGACAGATCTCTAGTGCCCTGATTACTAAGGCTTGGTGCTCACAAGGAAGGAAGGAAGTTATGTCAAGAGATGCATGTAGCAAAAGTAATTCAGCTCTAGTTGACTTCATAAATTCACTGTGAATCAGAACCAGTCAAGTATATCTGGTCACAGTAAGTCAGGCCTGTGGCTGAGAACCAGTGTGGTGTAGTGCTGGACTAGGAATCCGAGAGACCAGGGTTCAAATCCCCACTCAGCTATGGAAACTGGATAACCTTGGGGAAATCATACCCTCTCAGCCTTATTGGGGGACACTGGCAAACCTCCTCTGAATAAGTCTTGTCAAAAATACCCTATGATAGGGTCACTATATAAATCAGTCAACTTATGAAGAAGGAGTAGTAGTAGTAGGAGGAGGAGTCATTGTCATTGGAGTGAGAACAGGCTAAGGCAGTGTTTCCCAAACTCTGGTCTTCAAGGTGTTTCGGACTTAAACTCTCAGAATCCGTGATCATTGGCCAAGGTGGCTGAGGCTTCTGTGGGTTGAAGTCCAAAACACCTGGAGGACTAGCATTTGGGAATCACCGGATTAAGGCAAGACAGCCTAATACTGGTTTAGGCTTGAAGAGGTTCAGGTGACCACTCAGGACCACAAATAGCTACTCCCAGGGTACCCTGCTAATTTGGAAAAGATATTGATTCACTGAATGGCTGCAGTCAACCAAGACTTTAAAAATCCTGGCAGAGCTTGGCCTTGCAGTGGCTCCATGCTTGCTGGGTAATGACTAATTTTTTAAAGTTACCATAGCAGAGCCAGTGTGGTATAGTGGTTTGAGTGCTGGACTAGTACTCCAGGAGACTACTGTTTGAATCACTGCTCTGCCATGGAAACACACTGGGTGGCCTTGGGCAAGTCACTCTCTCAGCTTCAGAAGGAAGCAAGGGCAATCCCCCGCTGTACAAATCTTGCCAGGAAAACCCTGTGATAGTTCACACCTTATGGTAGCCATATGTTGAAAATAACTTTTTTGTATTTGACTGAGAGACAGAAGAAGCTATAGAAGAATAATCCTCAGATCTAGATGTCAATGGGAGGGTAATATCCTCAGGCTGGAAGTGCTGAGGGTTCCCTCTCCAGTAGGGTAACCTGGAAACTATCTCACTGCCTCTCACACTATTTGATGTGGGTGTCTGGCAATTATCTCACCCCCACCCCCAGTGTGCCAGGGACTAGTACATATTTGTGCCCATTGGCTACAACTGTTTCTTTTCTGGAAACTCTCAGCGGACTAGCAGCCAATGACTCATGGGCCCACCCTGGTTCACAGACCACCACTTTGAGTAGCACTGATCTGTTTGAATCCTCCTCAGGGTGATGCTGAACTTCAGAGGTGAGGTACATAATATATACAGTGGTAAAAAAAAATAATTGAGGAAACAAAGTGTTGCAGTATGGTGCATGCAAGGAAACTGTCAATATAAACTGTTTTGATGCAAGAATGTTTTGTATTGTAATTTTTAGGTTAAAATTGCTTTTTTCTGACACCAGCAATTAGCCTTGCACATAACAAGAGACCCTTCTGTACTAGATTGACCATTCACACCTACAGTAATACGGGCCTAAGATGTGGAGTGACTCGTGAACTTGTATGACCTGTGGCTCCTGAGCTGAACAATTCTTGAGCTTTCATGACGATCCTGCACGCACAGTTTGAGGATCCACTATGGCAAGAGAAAACATGCACAGGACTATTAACTTTGAGACAAGGGTTACGGTCAGTGATTGAGTATGCAGAGGAGTTTAGGCAATTGGTAGCATGAATACTGGATTGGTCAGAAGCTACCAAAATCTAATACTTCAGAGATGGGCAGAGACCAGACATCCTGGAGTGGGTACTGTCAAGAGACAACCCCAGCACTCTGATGGAATGAGTGGTGCAGGCTGGTGAAGGGGAGATGGTTAAGCAAATAGTGAAGTTCACCAAGCAATGGCAATGACTGACTGCTATGGTAGCAGAGAAGAGAGATCCCTTGAGAACCCCCAACCGGGAAGCTGGGGGGGGGCAAACCAGGTGGAAAGAGAGCAGCCTGTTGTATGGCAAGGACAGTTACCTGGTGGCAGGTTGTCTGCAGAACGAGCAGCCAGTGAGAGGAAAAGTAGTGGCAGAAGCCTCCACTGACCTTGGGATTTTGGGAGTCACCCCATCAAGGGGTGATTGGACACAGTGGTATCATTTGGAATTGCCTTTCCTGAAAGAGCTGGTGTTGGCTGAAGTGGAGTTAGCCAGAACATTACAGCTACATTTATGTCAGAAGCCAAGCTTGGATCCAGATTTCCTTTGACGCTGTATTTCTATCCAACCATTATCAATTTTACATTTACATTTTTAAGAAAACAATATAGGTGAAATGATCCCTTGTTGAAGGAGTTAGCTGGTTCAAAATGATGCACTATTTTACAAACACAGCATCTTCAAGGATTTTGCTTTGAGGGTTTTCAGTTAACAACACAAGAAAATGAGAAAAAGGCTTTTCAGTTTATAAAACAGTTAACAAAATGAGAATAAATTATAAGGTGGGTATGGAAATATTTATTATGCAAGTAGTAAATATTGGAATGTATCTGCTTTGTATATTTGTAATTATCTGGAGAATAAAAATAATTTTGAATGGATAACAACTGCCTATTGTCAAATGTTCAGCATTCTAGCATCTGCTATTTTGCATTTCTGAAACATATAGTTTGAAGCATCTCAAATCTATTCCATACCTTTGCTTTAAATTCCAGTGTGCCCTGTGCTGCCAGATACCTCTCTTCTATATATTGGCTAACTGTCAGAAAGATTTCCAAAAATGTTATTCCCCTTCCTCGTCTCATTTGAAATATTTAACAAGTTTTCATTGTTAATTTAAACTTCAAACAATTTAGAGATGGAGCTTCTGAACCACATTCTGGATTATGATGGCACACGATATTAAAGAGCCCTTCGTTGATTAAGGGACGGATCTTCTAAGAGACCAGATATTTGCTCTCTCTGCTGTTTGACCATTTAGACATGGAATGAGGCTATGTGCAACTTTTTCTGTCAGACAAATGACCTACATCAATTGAGAGAAGAACGTGTGAACAAGACTTGAATGTGTCTCAGCTGGAGTAGGCATTATCTAGCACTATTCAGCAGGTATGTGGCAACAGATGACAGGTGAGTGGAGATGACCTACAGAAACTGGGGAGCTCTTAAATAAGACAGGTGTTATCTCAAGTTGATTTAAAACTCAGCTGAATAAAAGGAGACCTGAGGTGGGCTCAGCCCATGATGTCTGGCTGTGGACTGGAATTTTAAGAGGCAAGCCCCTTAAATCAGTGGCTGCATGTTGGTGAATTCCCATCATTCCTCACAGTTGCTATTCTGGCTAGGGCATGTTACCAGCCTTGACAGCCTTAGCCCTTTTTCATATAATAATTGGCAATATTTAATAATTTGGCTAACTCTGGCCTTCCATGAGTGTGGCCAGTAAATCGGGAACTCCCAAAACCAGGAATCCCAAAGCTTAGTGCTAAGACTAAGGAGATTATCAGATGGGAACAAAAAAAAGTATTCCTTTCTCTCAATCTCCTCTCCTGCCCCTCTCCCGTCCCTGTAATGACATAAAATGAATACTTTTCATACCTACCTTAATCACACCTCACTCCCTTGGCAGGGCAGCCCAAGAGTGAATGGAGCTTGAATGGAGCTTGAATGGAGCTCCTTTCACTTCCTGGATTGAAATCCCAACTACTCTTGCGAGAAGACGAGAGCATGGGAAATTCAAACTGTAAAAGGAAAATACACTAAAAAAAATTACACTAAGCACCTAAACACACTTAAAACTTAACAAGTAACCCAGGGAGGGTACAAAAAAGTGTGTCACTTACCTTGATGTCCTGATCTCACCTGGAAGTGTTCTGACATGGACCTCCCATTGATGCTGGCATCATGCCAACATAACGGGACACCTTTTCAGACGCAGGCCATTCTGTGACAGAAACAGAATAGGGGATCCATTGATAGCTTCTCCTGCCAATAAAAAGCAGTGCCAGAGGAACGGCAGCAGCACAGGTGCATGATGAGATGGGAACGACATCGTCTGAAAAGGATGCCCTTTAGCAATCTCCTGGCATTCTGATAACGCCATATTTAGTGTGTCTGATAATCTCCTCAGTCATGTACACACTAGGGAGGGGCATTACAACTTCCAAAGAAAGGTAACATGAAAGGCAATGTCTTGCCTGAACAAATGGCTAATTCAATCAAGCATAACTGAGGTACTCAGGGTCTGTAAAGATTTGTTTCTCCTCTCCCTTCACTATAACCAAAGAGGGCTGCTTGCTTCATTCAGTTTCAAATTACTAACACATTAAAGGTAGTTAATGTATCCAGAGTGTACATTGTCTTAGCTTGAGAACCTCCAAGAAAGATCGTCTTTCACTCTAAACCCCATCCCCTGTAGGGAAATGTTAGATATAAAAGCCCCTTCAAAGCTCCACTCAAGTGCACACACTTCATCTTCCTCTTGACTCCATGTCAGACTGTGTAGCTATTCTTGCTTCTGGATCTCCACTCTGCTGGTTTTCTCTGCGATCTCAACTCCTCTGATTGGTAAAGTATCACCCCCAAACAACCCTTTACTCTATTCCTCTATCCAAATACTTCCTACTTTTTTTGCTAGCCTTGCATGAGTGCTTAAAGTCCAAATGTGTGTGTGAATGTTTTTATTATTATTTCTTTAATAAAGACAATTTAATTGTACTATCTAGCTTAATGTCTCCTCCTTGGTACCAGTATACATAGGTCTCAAGATCCTGCTCATTGCCTGCCTTTTGTATTGCTAAATTGAATATCTTAATTCCCCAAATTAATATTGATATTTAAGAGGGTCCCAATGGACCCAAGCATTTTGGGTAACAGGCAGCTGATGGGAGTTGGAGTTCAGCAACATCTGGAGGGTCACACTTTCTTCTGCCTTACATGGGGCATACACTCCAGTGTCTTTGGATGGCCACTTTGTTTTCCATTTGGAAACCCTGAGTCCACAACCCTGAGTACTTGTGAGAAAATTGGTGGTGCTGAACATTTTGCTTGTTGAAGTGCACGTGTTGCTCCCAGCCCACATAACTAGTGGTGAGGATTGATTGATGCAGTGGTTTAACATCTGTAGGGTGACATGTTCTCTATCTCTGGCATAAAGGAACTTATGATAGGAAGCAAGACAAAAATGAAAATGTAACATGTTAAATTAAAGCAAAATAAAGAAACACATCTATCCATGGAGAATGCTTAGTACATCTGACTCTGGTGTGTTCTTCATCTCTGATACCCTAATTCCTAGATTACTTTGCGTGCTGCCTGCAGCTTAGCCAGTACAAATATATAAGAATAACTGAGAGATCACACAGAACCAATTGAAAACAAAAGAAAGTAAAATGAGTCAAAGTACAAACACAGCTGTAGGAAAAGTGGCCCTGATTATCAGGAAAACCCACCATGAGTGTACTGGAACATATCACACAGACATTAAGCAGGTGAATATTTTGCTTTGCATAGGCAAGTGCTTTCATGTACTATTTGTCTTAGCCTGACATTTCAGTAGATAAGAACACAAGATCACTTTATTTCTCTGTAAGAATATCAGAGCATACATGCCCCTACTTCTTGGTCTAGCTTTGAGAGGTGTGAGGGAGTGGTTTTTACTGTAGGAGTCTGGTTTTTCTGTTCTTGAATCTTCTAGAATGGGTAGAGAAAATTTGCTTCTGTATAGTAGAAATTCCTTTTGTTTAGACCAGTGGCTCTTAATCTTTTCTTTTCCAGGGACCCCCTTTAAATATATTTTGTTGCCATGGACCCCCAAGATTTAACTCAAGATTTAAAACAACAAACAACAACAACACAATTATACCATCCATTAAAACTTCCCTCAGAGGCACTGGAGGGGGAGGAATATGTATGGAGGAAGAAGCATACTAGTTGCCTGGTGAGACTGTTTTGGTACACTGGTATTGTCTGATGTTGCCCAGAGATTCTGTATACCACTGGCTGTGAGGGGATTTCAGTTCCTTGTTGGCTGAAGGATGTGCAAACAATTCTGCTCCAGCAAATAAATGCTGTGTCCATTACTTCCCAGTGAAGTCTTCTTTGGCACTGGTGGGTTGTGCAAGTCTTGATATTATGTGAATCTCTTGTGGAGGACTGGAATAATTCCAGTCCCAATTCAAAGCCCACACACTTACTCATAAATGTGGCAGAATCACTGAGTCTCCAACATGAAATGCAAGCCTACATGGGATTTAATAGTCTGATCTTGGGAAAGAGGAAAAGGAGATCATTTGGGAAAACACTTTAGTGCTGATCTGATAGAATTGTTAGATGTCCTTTGTGAGCCGAGTGGCGTTCACATCTCTTAAATGGGTTGTTATTATTACATTTTTAATGACGATACTGATTTCCACAATACAGTGGCATATAAAAGGTCATCTTCAATCTGCCATCAGAATAATGAGTTAGTTGCTCAATGTGACAACTTTGTTTCCATTAAAGTCTGTTTGTGTGCTGAAAACTTCCTGGTTTTAAATTAGTGATTAAAGTCAAAGTTATTTTTAAAAGTGTGTGAAGATTTGTTAGCACTTGGCATGCTCAGAGTGCCTTTTTGTATGTTGACAGCAGCTGCCAGATATCAGCAGCTAAACTCAGAACCCTATTTTAACTTGCTTAGCTGAGATGCAAGGCACCATGGTTTGAAAGGAGGTTTCTCTGAATTTCTCTGCAAGTTCTTGCTGGGGTGGAATTTTTGAGGCATTCAGCAAAAGCAGGGGTATAACTACAGGGTGGGAAGCCATTCCCACAACATCCAATTTCTCCACGGGCTGGTTTTATTGCGCTACGTTGCGCTTTAGCGCTTTCCCACATCAGTGGTGGGTAGTTTACATGGTATATGTTTACACAGCTATATTTTGTGGCTCTTTGATTTTTTCCGCTTTGAGGTTCACACAGACAAAAGTGCTGGGGCATGGCCAAGCATTGGAGAAGGAAAGGAATGCCATAGGAATGTCTGCCCTGGCCCGAACTCCGTGCTTAACAGCTTAGAGGCAGTCCCCCTCCCTCCTCCCTTCCCACAAATCAAACGGAAGGTTTTCCTCCTTGCTTAACAGCATTTTCTGCCAAATAGAGGAAAGCCAGAGAGAGGGGGGGAATAACAGCTTAGATCTGATGCAGCCCTTTGTGAAATGGTTTCTCTCCCTCCCCCATGCACAGGATCACAGCTGATGAACTGAGCTTTTACAGTACATACTTGGCAAAACAGCAGAGAGGATGAGAAGGAATGCTCCCTGAATGAAAATTGTTGGGAATCCTTTTTGTTTGCAAACTGGCTTGCAAAATAGCAGAGAGGATTTTTCAAAGTTTCCTCTAATCACTACTGTCTTTCCCTCCCTCCCTGCCCCTCTTTTAAGCCCACCCCTGCATCATCAACCAATCACAATGCAGCTCTGCTGTAGCTCTTAGCGGAATGGTTGTTTACACTGCCAATAATGCGCTACATTGCAAATATACCTGCAAAAGTAGCGACATCCCTTGCCACGCTATATTTGGGTGTTTTACCTTCCCCCCTTCTGAATGAGGCGATGCTGTGCTGCGATCCGTGGGAACTATGAGCTATCTTAGCGGTATATTTAGAGGAATATTTGCCCGTGTAAACGACCCCCACAGCATCTAGGCCTATATTTAGATATCACTAACTCAGCTCCTGGTTAGAGCCAGGCACTTTGCTGCTGGTATGCTGGACAAGAACCAGTGTGCTATAGTGGTTTGGGTGTTGGACTAGGACTTTGGAGACCAGGGTTCAAATTCCTGCTCAGCTATGGAACTCAGCTACTGGATGACCATGGGCAAGTCACACTCTCTCATCTTCAGGGGAAGACAAAGGCAAATCCCCACTGAACAAACCTTGCCAAGAAAACCCCGTGATAGGTTTGCCTTAGGGTTGTCATAAGTCAGAAATCACTTGAAAGCACACAACAACAACAACATGCCGGACAAATCTTGATCTTGTAGCAAGAAGGTGGATGGCTATGAGTGTTAGAAATGTCAACTAAAAACTCTATTCCAGGGGTGGGCAGAATTGGGGGTGGGGTTGAGGTCCATTTTTGCAGTCCCAGAACTCTGGGGGAGACCATCATCCCTTCAAAATGAAATTAGAAGTTAGGTCTGGAAGGTCAATTCTGATTTTCCCAAATTACGAACACAACATGCTAGTAAGTTCATCCTAGTATACAAGGATGTTTCAGCCTTAATCTTATCATATTAAGCCTCTAAGCTGTATGGTGTAGTGGTTAGAGTGTTGGACTGGGACTTGGCCGACCCACATCGAAGAATGTGACTATGTGGTGGGAGGAGCAAATGTCACAACAATCTTGTAGAGCAGGTCAGGCTGACAGCCAGTGACTGGCCCAAGGTAATCCAGGGATTTTCATGATTCAGTGGCAACCTGAATACTGTACAGCTAATTATTGATTTTATTGTTGTTGTTGTGTGCATTTAAGTTGTTTCTGAAAGGTTTTACTACCCAAAAGTGTTCCTTCACAGGTGCCCATGGGAAGACATCCAAGCGATGTCTGCACCATTGCTGTTTACATATATAATAAAAACAGTGCCATCATCTCAGCATTAGATAGTATGTTTTAAAAGGGCTGGCCCGGCTATTAGGTAGCAAGAGGGTTAAGGGTGCAAAGTACCACCATAGAATCATAGAGCTGGAAGGGGCCTTATGGACCATGGACTTACAATACAACAAGATCTGGAGGGCCACAGGATGTCTCCTGTTGGTCTAGCCTTTGGCTCATTTTGGCCCTTAATTTCGTTTTAACCTGAATCTTTTGTGAATCTTTCTTTTGCATGTCCATTCCTTGATCATTGGCCCACAGATGTTGGTCTGCAATTCTCATTATCCTTGGATATTATGGGTTTTGTTGCCAGGCAGATGGGGACTCTAGGTTTGAATCCACCATCTAAGACACTTGCCTGTTATACTCAGGAATCCATAGGCTGGATCTTATCATTGGTCCTATTTTCAGCCAAAATCCACCCTAAATCCAACCCTATCTTTTCCCTAGCTCTATCTTTTAGTACAAACTGTCCTATCATGATGACTCATTTCTATATGCTGTGAGTGCCCTTTCAACACACAGCAAGTCCCATTTCCATCTTGCTGGTATCTTGGAAAACAAACTGTTTTCTCAACACAGCTAGCTGGACATGGAAACAAATATTGATAGATGGCAAGAGTGTTTATTTCATTATTGAAGATTGATTTCTCTCCTTGGCCTCTGCTATTATTGGCTTCCTTCCCAGAAATGTCTCTTAGTTTCTTGTTTTAAAGGGAGTGTCATCACACCAAGGAAGGTGCAAATTGTAAAATTCTTCTCAGTACTGAGCTTACAGGAACAACCAGCTGAGACATTGGGGTTGGACTCATGGCCTGAACTCTCAAGAAAACTTAGGGGTTGGCTAAATGGTGAAAATAATCTTCAATGGAATTTGCTGGAAATACAATCTGTCTAAATGGGATCCCACATCAATCCGCTGTTTTTGGAAGGAGAGGGGCTCAAGATGTACACAACTCTGCAGGAAAAGCCTTCACAGCTTTTCCCGGAGTTTTAAAAAACAGCTAGGGGCGCATTCCTGCTCATTGAGGCAAGCCATTCAATATGAATCACTTTCCCATAGGAGAGTAAGTGCAAAGCTGATTGGCTGGGTGAGTGGGTGGGGCTTGCTAACAAGGCAAGTGTCCACTGCTGCTGGTATGTTGGATTTTCACCTTAGCGAGTGATCACTACGGTGATAAAATGGGGTGGGGTGTTTTGTTTGTTTGTTTGTTTGTTTGTTTTTTGGCTTTTCTGTTAAATTGAAAAATTGATTTAGTGCACTTTGGACATCTTTTTTTTTTTAAGTTTGTTGGTGGCAAATTGAGGTGAGTACAAATGTGAGTCAATCACTAACAGGTGCCATTTTGCATGCAAAGCTTATGGGGGCAAAAACACCATTAACACAAGTTGCTGCTACTGTGAAATGCCATTACTGCAAAGTACTCCAGATTTTTTTGCCTCGTATAGACAAGCCCCCTCTCTCTTTCTTGGGGACCACACATGACACTTCTGCTTGGACGCTACCATCACCTGGCAGCATGAGAAAGAGACTGAGGTCCTTAGAGAAAGAAGAATGGGATGCAGAATTGGCTTGTTTGTTGCATTATGCAGACTGCACCGAGTTGACCACTAATGGGAATCTGGTCATCCTTAAGGGAAAGGAAGATACTGACTTTGATCATTTCTTTGCTCTTCCTTGAATGGATAGCTCCTTTCTATGCTATTATCTTACCCTCCCAAATGAAGGGAAAACTGCAAGGCATGTGCAAGGTGACATTCCAAAGCACTGAAGCATTTGCAGATGTGACAGCTAAAGCACCGAAGCACACCCATCTTAATTACAGACTGATGCAAACTCAGTGGAGTCGCATAGTGCATGTATTTATAGCATTATCTTAAATACAAACACTCATGAGTAAGTCTCGTTGCTTTCTTTGGAGCTATCAGTACTTATGAACTGCCAGAGTTGGTCCACTCCCAAACTGATATATGAATATAGCTGAATGCTATGGAATTCTGGGATTTGTATTTTTGTGAGATATTTAGCCTTCTCTGTCAGAGAGCTCTGGTGCCACAACAAACAACAAACCCCAGGATTCCATAGGATGGAGCCATGATAGTTAAAGCGGTGTCAAACTGCATTATTTCTGCAGTGTGTCAGCAGCCTGAAAATCTACTCAGAGGAAGGGAAGCTGTTCGTATAGCATGTTGGATGAATCCTAGAAAAATGGCCAGATTAAACACTGTACGTGATAAAGTAAGTTCTTGCTTATAGAAATGTTCATTTTGCTTTAAGTTAGTTTGTTTTTAAGCTGTCATAAGACTCTCTTTTGTTTTTCCATTTACATAAAAACTCAGGCCCTTAAGACACACATACACTCTCAGGTTTCTTTTAATGTTTGTAACTGCATCACCCCAAAAAGGCTGGATGAATGTTCACCAAATTTGCATAAAAATTGTTTTGTGATGGTCTGAATTAAAATGCAGGTATATTGCAGTTAACAAAGTAGATGTGTTCCTGGGCGTTACTGCTTTAACAGAAATTTGGTACTTGAGGCAGAAATAACATGAAAAGAATGGGGATAGGTTCCTACACTACAAAATAGAAGAGTACTACAACATTTTTCAGCAAACTTTTTATCCAAAACTAATGATAAGCAGACATGAAATGAAATGATCAGGTCAGGTAAACCTTGCATAAGTAAACAGAAACATCTTGATTTTTCTGGAGATCACTTGAAAGCTTCTTCCAGGGATTATTATCCAGGGATTACTATATTAAAGCCTCCTCTTTTCTTATTATTTCCATTTTTGTGTCAAAACGTATAGATCTGTGCTTTTTAACATGGGGGTTTCTGGTGAGGCAGGCATATCTGCTTTCCCCTTTTCTGTCTCTTTTGCCATTGACGCATGCTCAGGGATTCTAGAGGCAGCTGCTGTTTACCTTGTCTGTTGTAGGGAGGCACACCCAGCTGCAGGCAGACCAGCTAGAGCAGAATCTCATTTTTCCCCAGGTCAAGCTTTATTGCATTGTTACTGCAAATGCTGCAATCTGATACTAAGGCTAAATCCACTCTACACTAAAAGTGTCCCAAAGTCTAAACTGTAACTCTTATATTCTTCCCCCACTACCTGCCATGGACAAGGGACAAGAGTCTGCTTAGTCCCTTTTTCCCACAGGCCAGCTAATAGGATACTCGTCCCCTGTTGCAGATCTCCCAGGAATAGTGTATTTCCTTCTTTGGAGAGCTCTGAGTAGCAAAAAAACTATGGTGGTATGTGGAAGAAAGTGGCCCAACCCCATGTTTAATGCATTGCATATCTCTCTGTTAACCCTCCTCTGGGCTAGGTCAAGACACTGGTGTGGCAAAATAGCAGTGCATACTAGGGTTGCACCTGGTCATCTGCTCTGAACAACCTGGAGCTCACGAAGAGCCTGTAAAATGAGGGCCTTGCCTTTCAGCAAGCCCAAGTCATTCCTACCAAGAGAAGAGGCAACAAACCATTTCAATGGAGGCCTCTTCTCCCCAGCCACCCAACTGTGACACACATCCTCAACCCCAGCTGAGGTCCAAAATGGCAACTTCAGACCTGGCAGCCCCCCCCCCCAGCAAACCATATTATGGCTGAAGATCAGGGCCTGTCATCTCTCCAAACAACACCTAGAACCTAAGAGAAAAACAACAGCATTAGTTAACACAACGCATTCAAAACTTGAGAGGATGCACGTACCACTTGCAAGCTGAGGATCTCCAGTGCCCAACACATTGGATACTGTGGGCCCAAGCCCATGGAAAAAGCCATAGAGGCAGCCCCAATCCTAAATTAGTGGGTGCCAAACTTAACCCTCTTGAAGGCCCAAGCTTTGTAAGGCCTTAGATGGCCCAAAACTGATAGTTGGTAAGGGGTGAAAGGTCAGCATGACAAAACAGTAACCCCAGTCTAGTTCCTCTGTCCCATGTATAACTCTGCAAAGCATGTACAAAGCATAAAGCCGGATCAGAGCAACACTCTAAGGTGGCCTTCACCCCCATCCCTTCCTGATCTGTCTTGGAACTCTGGATCCTCAAAACTGCTTACTGCTCCATCAGTACTAAATCCCTAAAGTCCAAAGCCCTACCTGAAAGCCCTTTGGATACAGTACAACCCCTGTATCTGTGAGACCCATCTCCATGGTTTCACTTGCCTGCATCTGAAAAAAATGTCCTCTCTAGGTATCTTCTAGGACCTCCAGCACGATTCTATGGTATGCCTCCACTGGAAGAAGAAGAAGCCTAGAGAGGTGTCCTCTCTATGAATTGCTAGGTCCTGCAGCACAACTCTATGGAATGCTTGGGCCAGACATCATTTTTTTTAATGATTTTTATTCAATTTTTCAACAGACATAATTCGTTTTAATAGGGTTTGCTATTATCTGCAGTTTCCAGTATCCATGGTAAGTTTGGGAACATATCCCCTGCTAAATGAACGAATCCCCAAAACACCACACCTGATCCTACTAATGGACCTACACCCACCTTGGCCTAATGAGGCTTCACTTGGCGCCCTGGCCCAATAAATTCCCTGAGCCAAGAGAGGTTAATCCAGCATGTATTTTATTTTTATTTATTTTATTTATTTAATTATTTATACCCTGCTCTTCAGCCACAAGCTTACAAATTGTCGGAGCGGCTTACAAATTGTTTTAAGCAATAGCAATTTACACATCTACACTGCATTAAGCAGTTTCCAATGTGTGTTAGCTAATTTGTTAACGTAACCAGAGAGGCCTAGATGGACTAACACTCTGCCACCCCACCAACATTTCCATGAAACACCCACCTAGTACTCCCCAACACCCAGGGAAACCCACAACAATTAAACAATAATAAGTGTTAGAATAATAATAGCAAGTAAAATCAAACTGAGATCATGAGAAGTGGAGAACGACGGGGACAGAACACAATGCTCTCCACTCTGTCTTCCCCAGTCACCCCACACACAACATAACCAGACTAAATGAATGACCATCCCTCCCATGAAGTCATGATCACCTCTTTCCTTACTTCTGAAATCAAGATTACCTCTCACTCAGCACAATGATGGTTCTGCAAAGAAAAGATCTAAGAGGCATGCAAAGGGCCAGCCAGGCCTTAAATAGCCTCTGACTCCTCCCCCATCACATATTGCCTTTTGGCACCCTGCACCAGATGCAATAACAACTGGCCTCTGGGAGGGTCATAAAAAGTGCACCACTTACCAGGATGTCAATCTCACCCAGAAGGTTCGCAACAGACCAACCCGCTATGCTGGGGAAAAAAAAAAAACAGCAGGGAGGATCAATTGATGGCTTAAGCCATCAATTAAAAATGACAGGTTTTGGCAGGGACATAACCGCAAAAGGGCAGTGTAGTCTGATATTCATGTTATTTCACGGTTATATGTTGTCGTTATGACATCATATTTGATGTGTCTGACAAAGTCCCTAGTAACATATTCACCAAATTATGTTTCTGGACTGAAATAAGAGAAATCACCAGTAACAAGTATTAAACTGCTGGGTGATCAGTGTAATTTAAAAAGTAGCTGATTCCTTTTAAACAGTAATTTTCTAAGCTCTCAGGAGGTATGTTGGAGATAAGTTGGGCAGCACCCCATCTGCCAAAACAGTAGAACTATCCTTGCTGGTGCTTCCTATGGAGCTTAGAAGTAATTAGTTACAAGCAACTACTTACTTGTAATTAATTTGTGTTTCTAATAAATAATAAAGGTATAGCTCTAATACATTGCGATTGTAGTTTAGTGAGGGAGAAATTCATTCCTTTTGTGATGTAACTGTAAGTTTTATACTCACAAGAGTAGATCCTCCCTTGTTGCCCACACAGAAGCAGCTCTGCAGCGCCTAACATCCTGCTTTGCAACAGCTGCAGAGCTGCTTAGGCTGGAAGTCAACCTGAAGAAAATGGAAGTTCTCTACCAGCCTGCACCACAGGATGAACACCACCATTCCCACATTGCCGTAGGCAAATCTGTGCTCAAGTCCCTTTCAGCAGTTCACCTACCTGGGAAGCATCATCTCCTCAGATGCCAAGATTGACAAAGAGATCGATCACAGATTAGCAAAGGCTTTACAAAAGAGTCTGGAGTAACAAACACCTGAGGTGAAGCACAAAAATCAGTGTGTATAGAGCCATTGTACTGTCTATTCTCCTTTACGGGTCTGAAACATGGGTCGCCTATCGCCACCACTTACAACTCCTCGAATGCTTTCATCAGCGCTGTATACACACAATCCTAAATATACACTGGACTGACTATGTGACGAATGTTGCTGTCCTTGAGCAAGCAGGGATCATCAGCATTGAGGCCATGATATTGAGAATACAGCTGCGCTGGGCAGGGCACGTTTCTAGGATGGAGGACCATCGCCTCCCCAAAATAGTACTCTACGGTGAACTTGCCATGGGTCAGCGTAAGAGGGGCGCTCCAAAAAAGTGATACAAGGACTCCCTGAAACAACATCTCAGGCTCAGCCAAATTGATCACCAACAATAGTCCGCCCTGGCCTCACATCGGGAGACATGGAGACACACTATCCACAATGCTGCAACCTTATTTGAGAACTCACGCCAAACAAGTCTTGAAGAGAAACGACAACACAGAAAGAATCACAACCCAGAAACATCACCCAAGGAGACCTTCTGCTGTGCTTTCTGCAACCGGACTTGTTCATCTCAGATTGGCCTTTTCAGTCATCAGTGCACTTGCAGAAAGAGCGGGATGAGTCCTTCCTGAATCTTCGTTTGCAAAGAAAAGCCAGAGAGAGAGAGATCCCCGCCAAATGGTGCAGGGGTAACATCACATGGTTCAAGCGCAAGCTTGTGTCGCTGCCTCATGCTTCTCCCTTATGCTGCTGCCTTGTACTCTGTTGTAAGTGCTGAGGGAGTAATGAGGTGCACTGAAGTGTGTTTTGTTCCACAGCCTGGTGGCTTGTAGCATTTAGATGCTTTCCCCCCTAAAAAATAATGAAAAGTCACTATCTGAAGTCCCTATTGAGAAACTTGTGAGCAAGGAAGTAACTTTTTAAAATTCCAACTATACTTATATTATTTTTGTGATTTCAGGATTACAATTTCAGTTAACTACTTTTAAGATGTAAATCTCCAGGCTGTGCTGTTCAAATACCTCATTCAGATAATGATTTTGCTCTCTTCTTAAGCAATTATTCTTTGAATAACAGAAGAAATCTAAAATGCTTTTGTCAGACTTCGGGCAACTAACTTTTTGGATTCCAACTTCCAGAACTGCCCTGCCAGCATGGGGACTGAGGGGACTGTAGTCCAAAGAAGTAATTTCCCCCGCCTCTCACAAGCTCTTTTCTGCCTGCCAAATGGGTAGACCTTCCTCTCTATTTCTGTTTGGATGGATTTAGTAGCAGCTGGTCTCTTCCATGTCAGGAAAACAACAAATCCACTTTGGGTTTTTGTTCTAACTTTAATGGAAATGTCCAAGGTACTGAACCCTATCCCCAAAACAGCAGCTTGGATCATTCCTTTAAAGTTCAGACTAGATCCCAGAACAGATTTAGCAACTCACTAGGATCCACCAGCAATCACTGGACCAATTACATGAAGTTCAGTATCTGATCCAATAACAATAGCATTGTCCACCGAGTGAAGGTGTCTGTAGGGTAGATATTTGGTTGAATGGTCAGCTCAGCTCATTCTCTCTCTCTCTCTCTCTCTCTCTCTCTCTCTCTCTCTCTCTCCCCTTCCTTCCCCTCCTTTCCCATGTCATGGGAACAACTGTTAATTCAGCTGCTCTGCTTGGTTGGTGTTTAAATATCTATATTTGGACGATAATGATGTAATGGAAGATTTTACGCCATATCAGACCTTGACCAAATTTACATGGAAAGACTTGCAGAAAACTATATGGCAGTGAGTAATTCACCTACTGCTATAGCTATCACACAGGCTTATGTAATACAGCTTAAGTTCTTATGTTGAATACAGCTAACATTCATCAATATGGGCATACTACAAACATGCAATATTCCTTTGTTGCATTTTCCAAGTGAGACCTGTTTCCCCCTTCTTTTTTATCATGGGTCTATTGTGAGGACTAGTGCCTGTTATTTAATGCTTAATTACAACAGGAAATACTTTTGTGCTACATTTACACCCAGCCATCTCAATGGCCAGGGCCATTCATTTATCCTTTCCTAGCTTTCTGGGTTTTATGCTACAGCTAATCAAAATGTCAAGGTCTTGGGAGCTGAATGCATGCAGAGAATTATGAGGGATAAGCCTACAGCTAATGAAGCAGCTCCTTGCCTATCAGTTTTCATTTAATAAGAGCTTTTTAAAGGACTTTCAGGACGCCTGTTCCTTGAACTGTATCGTGTTTCCATTGCATGAAGTTCCTGACTTTGAAACTGGTCTGGGAATATCAGAGCCAGCCCTACAGTTTGACACCAGATAAACGGAGCACCATGAGCTCCTGGCCATTCCTCCAGAGCCCCCTGAACCCTTACAAGCTGGTGAAGGACAGAGCTACGAGTTCTGGTGTAGGACAGAGCTACAAGTTCTGTCTATTAAATAATAATACTGTATTTCTACCTTTCAGACAAATCAGGGAAAACTATTGTGAACACTTGAGTGGTGACCTTGAACGTGTCTGAACCTGCATGACAAACATCAATAGTCTTGGCCATTCAGTTAATTGTCAGTCATTGTTTAAAGCAACTTTGTTGTCTGTTGTGTGCTGGAAAAGTCGAGCAACATGACATTCTGCAGCAACTTGAAGCGGATCCAACCCTTTTTCGAAAAATCATCACTTATGATTAAACCTGGATCTTCCAGTATGATCCTGAGACAAAACAACAGTCAATGCATCACCAAGAATGAAAATATCACATCAAAGCAAGTCCACATTGTTTTTGTACACCAAGTGCGTAATTTTGGCAGAATGGGTTCTAGAAAGCAGAACAGTGAATCAGCATTATTATAAGGAAGTTTTGATAAAGCTGAGAGAAAGAGTCAGGGAAAAATGGCCAGAACTGTGGAAAAATAGTTTCATTCTTCATCAAGACAATGCGCCTGCTCACACAGCACTTTCTGTTAAGCAGGTTTTGGCCAATAAATGCATTACTATACTTAAACATCCTCCATATTTGCCAGATTTGGCGCCATGCGACTTTTTTCTTTTCCATAAAGTGAAATTAGTGCTTAATGGAATATGTTTTGAGTCAACTGATGCAGTATGAAGAACAGAGCAGATGTGCTGAAACAGCTGACAGAAACTGATCTGCTCCATGCCTTCAACCAGTGGAAAACAAGACTGCATTGATGTGTGAGTGTGAATTGGGAGTATATTGAAGGGGACAAGCATTAGAATTGTAATACATATAAAAAAAGATAGGTTATTGTATATCAGTCTCATTATTTAATAGACAGATGTCATATGTGTGCACAACAGAGCCTGTTCTTGAATCCACTGAGCCTTCCTAAGGTTTTGTGAAAAACATTGTCTACTTACCAGTGTCAAAAGTGGAATTTGGCCACCAGTCCAGTTTTCTCCTGTATTTGGAATGGATGGAGTCATTATCTTTATCCTTTATGTCAGGCAACCATGCATCTTGGATCAGCTCTAAGGAATATCTATCATTTTAGTCAAGAAAGATCAGTGCAGGTCTCAATCTGATTGTCACCTGGAAAGGCAAATACTAGCAACAACATCCAGCAGTCTTCCATCTTTTCAGGACTGAGACCCTTCTTTAGCTCAAGCCAAAGTTTGGAAAAATTACTTGAATGTCTGACTACAACTTCAAGAATTCCCCAAACAGAATCTCTAGATGATTCTGGAAGATGCAGTCCAAAAAGAAACTTTTCCAGACTCTGTCCCAAATATGGACCCACATTTTAATTCTTTAATATCATATGTTGTTAGCCACCTTGAGTCCAATCATTGGGAGAAAGGCAGTATATAAAGGAATGAATGAATGAATGGGACTGTTGGGAGCTACAGTCTAAGAACTTCTGGAAGGCTACATTTTTCCCCTCATCACTTGGCCAAGAAAATAACAGGAAAGTAGGGAGCAAAACCATCAGTTCAGTAGCAACCTAGGCAATCCATGAGCAACCTATTCTTTATAAAGTAATAAGCTTCTTCTCTGTATCTGACCATTTAGGACAAAGAAGCTCATGGACTTGTAATTTCCTCACTGTCCTCTTGGAACAGTGGTGGAAATTGTGCAGGTGATGGGAGTACTGTCATCCCCTAGCCATCCATAAGTTTCTGGATTGCAGCTCCCAGAGCCCATAGATAGCATAGTCAGTGATGAGGAATGATGGGAATTGCAGTTCAACAACATCCAGAGGACTTCCAAATACCCAGCTTTAAAGATTGGGGTTTATGCTGTAATATTTTACATGGGCCACCTTCCATTTTTCCTTAAGGCCAGTAGATGTATTTAGTTACAGGTTGCATATATTTGTTAGACCAGGAATAGAAATCATTCAGTCTTCCAGATCTTAGTGGACTGCAAGTCCTAATAATCTGACCAGCATAGACAAAGGCAGGGAAAGTTGGGGAATGAAGTCCAAAACTATCAAAAAGCTTGAATGATTCCCAAGCATGTGTCAGACATTCAAGAATTGCATATTGGAGCTCTTAGTGTTTTTTTTTTTTAAGACTGTCAGGTGCATGCCATCTGAAAACAGTGTTAAATCTACAATCTATTGAAGTGCCCTAGAATTTCAGCTGTCATCAACTCTGCTTGACTGAGTTTTCGATATGTCTCTTCCATAATGTTGCTCTCTGCTCGGTTAAGACACACTGTCTGGTCAACAGAATGGTATATACTGTGGCTACAGCCTGCTTCCAGATCTATCAGGCTTTAGCTAAAGGATGAGAATCCCTGTTGCCCTTTGGATGTTGTTAGACTGCATGTCCCTAGCCTGCATAGGCAATGGTGACAAATTCCCATTCTCACAGCATCCAGCATCACTAACTGAGCTCCTGGCAAGTACAAGACACTTTGCTGGAGGTATGCTGGATTAATCCTGATCTTGTACTGGAAGATGGATGGCTATGCATGTTTGGAATGTCAAGTAAAAACTGTAGGTCAGGTGTAGGCAACCTGGGGGAAAAGGGACCACTTTTCCAACCCCACAACCCATCACCCCTTCAAAATGAAACTGGAAGGGACCAGCTGGAAGGTCAATTCTGATTTTCCAAAATTACTTTTAAAAAACGGGAGCAACTTTTAATTTTTATTTACTAATTTTGCTAAAACAACAACAATGCAGCTCTCCAGATATTGTGGGACTGCAACTCCCAGAAGCCCTGCCCAACATAAACAGTGGTGAGGAATGCTGGGTGTTGCAAATCAACAACACCTGGATGGGCCATATGATTTCCTACCCCAGTGTTAATAAAAGGTGTCTTGTTTTGGAGATGTGCATGCCTTAGAGGTGTGATTGTTCTCTTGTTGTTTTAAATCCTTGTTTTGCAAAAGTACATACCTTAGGACAGCCAGCGTGATATAATGGTTTCAGTGCTGGACTATGACTGGAGACCAGGGTTCGAATAATAATAATAATGATAATAAAATTT
The DNA here is from genome assembly GCA_030847615.1 of Gambelia wislizenii. Taxonomy (NCBI): domain Eukaryota; kingdom Metazoa; phylum Chordata; class Lepidosauria; order Squamata; family Crotaphytidae; genus Gambelia; species Gambelia wislizenii. The sequence goes on along the minus strand of JAUMIR010000006.1, from coordinate 144,227,332 downwards.
ATTTTTACCCCGCCCCTCTGTTAAAAACAATCGGGGCAGCTTACAGCAATTAAAATGCATCAATGCTAACTAAAATCCCTAAGCACCACCCACACCCACCCTCCCCCATAAAAAGATATTAAACTAATATAAAATTAAAAACCACCTAACTAAAATCACATAAAATACAAATACAAGAAAGACTAAAAGACTAAAAGGCCAGGAGACACAGCTCCTGAGGCCAGGATCTAATCAGGAAAGGCCTGCCAAAAGTGATCCGTCTTTAGTGCTTTTTTAAAGCTACTCAAGCTCATCATCTGACGAATCTCGTTTGGCAGGCCATTCCATAAATTGGAGGCAATTACCGAAAAGGCCCTCTGGAGGTTGCAGACAGCCTAGATTTTTGTGGCTGAAGCAAATTCCTCCCAGAGGACCAGAGTGCACGGGGAGGATTGTATGGGAGGAGGTAGTTCCGAAGATAAGTTGGACCCAAGCCATTTAGGTCTTTAAAGGTAATAACCAACAACTTATACTGGGCCCGGAAACTGATAGGCAGCCAATGGAGAGATTTTAATATTGGAGTTATATGGTCTCTCCGAGATGTTCCCGAGACCACTCTGGCTGCCATATTTTGTACCAACTGAAGTTTCTGGACCAAGCACAAGGGTAGCCCCAAGTAGAGCACATTGCAGAAATCTAGACGAGAGGTTACCAGCATGTGCACCGCAGTCTCGAGGTCCTTTACTTCCAGGAAATGGCGCAGCTGGCGTATCAGCCGAAGCTGATAACAGGCGCTCCTGACTGTCGCATTCACCTGACTAGTCATCTGAATCCCTGTTCAGCCACGGAAACCCACTGAGTGACTTTAGACAAGTCACACTCAGCCTCAGAGAAAGGCAAAGACAAACCCCCTCCAAAGAAATCTTGCCAAGAAAACCCTGTGATAGATTTGTCTTTGGGTTGCCATAAGTCAGAATTGACTTGAAGACACAACAGAGGTGTGATTTCCCCATTGTTGTTTTAAATCCTTTTTAAAATGACCACCACCCTTTAAAAAGGGGTGCATTCTTCTTTAACTGCATTCCTCAATTGTGTGAAACAGCCCCTTCCTGAGCCTGCAGCACAACAGAAAAGCATATTGCCTGGGGAGAAACACAACATACTGATACATTTATCCTAGTATACTAGTTTAATCTTTCATCTTCTCTATACTAAACCCCAAGGAAGTATGGTGCCATGGTTAGAGTGTTGGACTGAGACTTTGGAGATCTACATTCAGGGATGCGACTATGGGCATGGGGCAAAATGCCCCCCCAAAATAAAAATTCTCCTCCAATGACATTTTCTTTCAGTTCCCAAATTTCTAGCATTGCAGTAATTTAAAAGTTCAGCTGAATGTTCAGAAATAGTGTTGAGGTGTCCAAAGTAAAGGAGCAGGCGATGTTATCAGAGGGATGCAAAGACCACCACCCCCGAGGAGGCCTGGAGAAGAACGGGGCTGTTGCGCTTACAGAGCCCTGTTTCAGACAATGCAGATAAGACTTCATCCTTCACATGTCCTTCCCAAGCCTATCTCCCAGACATAGGCGATTATCAGACGCTCTAAAAATGGTGTTATCACAACACCAGGAGATTGCTAAAGGGCTTCCTTTTCATACGATGTCATTCCCCTCTCATAATGCTCCTGTTCCATTGTTGCTGCTTTTTATTGACAGGAGAAGCTGTCAACGAATCCCCTGTTCTATTCCTGTAATGGATTTTAAAGCATCTGAAAAGGTCCCTCACATTGCTGCCGAGATCCCGGTGTCAATGGGAGGTCCCTGCCAGAACACTTCCTGCTGAGATTGGAACATCCAGGTAAATGACACACTTTTTCAAAACTTCCTTGGTTTACTTGGAAGTTTTAAAGTGTGTTTTTCTGCTTGCTGTCACTTTTACTGTTGTATTTTCCTTTTAATTTTTGAATTTCCTACATCCTTGTCTTCTTGCAAGAATGGGTGGGATTTTATTCCAGGAAATGAACGGAGCTTCATTAAGAGCTCTATTCACTCCTGGGCTGCCCTTTACATGTGAATAAGGTAGGTCTGAAAAGATTTCTTTTTCTGCTGGAACAGAGATGGGAGAGGAGATTGTGGGACAGGAACACTTTTTTCATTCCTGTCTGATAATCTCCATAATCTAGATATGCTCACAAACTGCATTCAGCCTGCTCATTTCTGCCCCCTGCAGGCTCAATGCATACCATACTAGCTCTTTATAGTATAACTTTCCAGTGTCTACTCCAAATTGGGATAGTTGGAGGATACGCTATAAGAGTTCTTGGTGTGAATGATTTTTCAGTGTCTCGCTCTGCAATGCTAGAAATTTGGGGAATGAAATATATTTTCCTTGGGGTGACAGAACTCTCATTTGAGGGACAATGCCCTAATTTTGCTCCTGATAACTTACATGCTTGTTTATGCTCAAGTCCACACTAAATCATGAAAATCACTGGATGACCTTAGGCCATGTCATCATGCACTGTGAAAAACAAAATCCAGAATCCACAAAAATGTGATTCTTTATTGGCCAATCAAATGCATAACACCTGATGCAAGCTTTCAAAGCTCTACTGTCTTCTTCATCAGGCAAAAAACGTTAAAAAATAAAGAAAAGTGAGAACATCCCTCACCTGAACAACAACACAAGCAACATCTGAAACAGCATGTAGGCTTGTCACTCTAGCAGTCACTCATTCCCTTGTAAAAAGGAAGACGCGACATTTCCTGACATACTAGCTTTCTATATGTAGTGATTTTTCCCTCACAGAGAAAGCATTAATGTATGTGATTCCAAATCATCACTTGCAGTTCAAACTGAATGCAGAACCTGAACAGTTACATGAAACTGTTCAATATAATACAGTTTGGGGTGGCTTGTTATAAACTGATCTTTCACAATGGACCTCTGACCACTGCTAAAGGGGCATTGCATAAAACATATTTTATAGTGCTTTAATGTCTGATTCAGGAGCCATCTTTAGTAGCAGGAAACCACCCATGACTCAAAAGCACCACCTGCTGATTCCTGACAATATAACAAACACTTGTAACAACATATACTAATTGTTATGGTATATTTGTTTTCATATAATACTTAGAACAATGATAGATATATCTGAAGCCTCCCAGACTTCTGTTTGCTTATTTTTGATCTGTCAGCATGGTGTAGTGGTTTGAATATTAGACTATGACTCTGGAGACCAGGGTTTGAATCCCCGCTCGCCATGAAACCCACGGGGTGACCTTGAGCAAGTCACATTCTCTCAGCTTCAGAAGAAGGCAAAGGCAAATCCCCTCTTGCCAAGAAAAACCCATGACCTTAGAGTCACCATAAATCGTAAATGACTTGAAGGCACACAACAACAAGCTCATACCATTCTTCACTAATAATATTTTACTTCTGCCTTATAAAGAGCATTCTGATCATAACACACACACACCCCTCTGCTTCCAAACATTTTATCATCAATTTAGAGAAGAAACCTCTCCCAAATGTATCTTCAGTGAGTTTTATCAGAAATGAAGCTTCCCTTTATGAGGTTCAGTGTTCATTGTAAAGACATGTCATAAATGAAAGAGACTTCACATTTTCTGTAATATATAATAATGAAACGGTTCTTGTTATGTGTCTTCAAATCAAATTTAACTTATGGTGACCTTATCCTAGGGTTTCTTTATACCATTTATTCATAGAAGGGTTGCTTTTGCCTCCCGCTAAGGCTGAGCGAATGTGACTTGCCCAAGATCACCCAGAGGATTTCCATGGCTGAGTGGGCATTCAAACCCTCGTCTCCTGAAGTCCAACACTCAAACCATTACCATGTCAAGAATGTAGCGAATCCACCTTGGGATGCCTTCCAGACTTCAAAGAAACTATATATGATGCTTAATATAGTTTGGGGAATAAGGTTCAACACCTTGGATAGCTCTTCAAAGCTTGGAATAAAACCCGGAATGTATTCATGGTACTCTAGCATGGAAAACATGACCTGGGATTGGATCCTGCTTATCTTTAGGTCTTGGCACAGTGGATTTTTTTCTCAACGTTACCCTATTGGTTGTTTCCTCCTTCTACATCTTCGACAAGGGTGCCCGGCCCTCGGTTTAAGGAATTTCGCCCCCACTGCAGCGCTTTATTTTGGGCTCCCCATATGTTTATCTCAGGTCAATCTAACCTAACCTAACCTATTCACAGTACAGGATATTCAGATTATTACTAATAATGTTTTTGCAGGAGGAGGGTTATGATGCCCTGCCCATGACGGAGCCCCCTGCGGCTGCTGCAGGGCCCTTAAACCAGCCCTGAACAGGGGTAAGTAACAGAGACTGTGGGCTGCATTTGGCCTCCAAGGTCTTCCTTGTGGCCCTCAGTTATCCCATTTGCTGACATTGAAATTGGTAGTGCTGCCATTGCCACCAATAGAGCCACCCGTGACAGCTTTTATATCAGTGGTGTGTGTGAATCTTCTCCATGTTCTAGTCTTTTGGGGTTTCTCTTCCTTTCCTAGAAATGAAGGAGACACTCTCCCCTGCAAACCGGCATAACTCTACAGTATGGGAGGACACTCTGGCACCCTTCTTGCATCATGGAGAGCCCCCACAGTTGCTGCTGAATTTCAGTGGCAGGAACTGAATTTCAGTGGTGGCTGTTCAGCAGTGCTGCTGGATTTCGGCAGTGGCTGTTAAATTTTGGTTGCATTGATAGAATTTTAGTTGCATTGATACTGCTTTGGTAGCACTATGGTCTCTGGTAACTTGGGGGGAAAACTTCTCCAGTCCTGTACTAACAGGTATCCCCTTTCCCCATCCTGTCTATTCTATTTGTTGAAAGCAGCAGTAGCAGCAGCAAAAATAATCTGCCATTAAGTTGCCTGAGGATAAAGACAGTTCCTTTCCATAGGATATGCAGGCCTTCATTACAACTGGCATTTGTATCTACTCTGACAAAGCAGGATGCTTTTTCAAAGCTGAAAACAAAGTAATTGCACCAGAATCCCAAGCCGATATACATTATACGTGCATTATACATGCATTACTGAGAATGGAACACACAGGCTTCCATAAGTGAATTGATAGTGCATTATAATCCACTCATTACACTCATAAAACTCTTTGGCTCATTAGATAGATGCATTTTGCAATAATTGCAAATGGGAGAATCTGACTTTTAATAACTTAGAAACCTACGCGATACATACTGATACAGGCAGACGGTTGGCACTCTTTCAACAATTCTGCATTCAAAGAACAATAAGTATACATCATAGGCAGCAAAAGCTCCTTTTATATTATGTGTGAAAATGAACCCATACATTCTGCACATTCATGTAATAGCCTCCTTTGCCACAATACAGACATTTCTTATAGTTCACTTTCAGTTTGCCCAATCAGACTTTCTTTCCTATATTTATGTGTATTGTATTGAATTTGTTCTGCATCAACTAAAGTCTAATGTTAGGACCAGAGCTTGAGAAAGTTACTTTTTAAAGACTATAATTCCCAGAATCCTCCAGACTGTTTGGACCAAGCCAGTTTACTATATGATTCTGAGAGTTGCAGTCACAAAGTAACATGTCAAGACTGTGCTGTGGGTTCCACAAAACATTTTCTTGTTCTTGATAAATACTGATCAACTTCCACTTACTTGCCCAGCTGATGTTTATTGCAGCCACATGTTGTTACCCTAAGGTGGGGGGTTCTTTAGAGCCCCACTTGTGATGCCAGAATCTCTATTATTATTTGGGGGAATTATTAGCTCGAATGGCTGGCCTGCAAGAGGAGGGTAACTTCAGGGATCTCTTCACCTAAGTATACAAGTACTAACTATAGAGGAGGCTCAAGCTGAGGTAAACTAACGTTGTTGTTGGTTTTTTAAGAAAAACATACTCTAACACACAAGAATCTACACTCTTATGAGCCATATGAGGCTATCAGAAAAGGAAGTGGGAAGGGTTGGAGATAGATGTTCAGATAAGATAATTACTGGTCTTGGGAGAAGAAAATTCAATGTAGCAAAAGAACGCAAACTGGCATCTCAGGGTGGCATAGTGGTGCCGCGATCCTTGACAAATTGAGAAAGAGAGTGGCTGGGTCCCTCTGCAACACACTTTGCTATAGTGGGGGCTGTAATATTTCATAGAATCATAGAATGGTAGAGTTAGAAGAGACCACGAGGGCCATCCACTCCAACCCCCTGCCATGAAGGAATACACAATCAAAGCATCCCTGACAGATGGCCATCCAGCCTCTGTTTAAAGACCTCCAAGGAAGGAGACCCCACCACACTCCAAGGGAGTGTGTTCCACTGCTGAACAGCTCTTACTGTCAGAAAGTTCCTCCTAATTTTGAGGTGGAATCTCTGTTCCTGGAGCTTGCATCCATTGCTCTGTGTTCTAGTCTTTGGAGCAGCAGAAAACAAGCTGCGTGACACCCCTTCAAATACTTAAACAGGGCTATCATATCGCCCCTTAGCCGTCTTTTTTCCAGGCTAAACATACCTAGCTCCCTAAGTCTTTCCTCATAAGGCATGGTTTCCAGACCTTTCACCATTTTAGTCACCCTTCTCTGGACATGCTCCAATTTATCAATATCCTTTTTGAATTGTGGTGCCCAGAACTGGACACAGTATTCTAGGTGAGGCTTGACCAAGGCAGAATAGAGTGACACTATTACTTCCCTTGATCTAGATACTATACTTCTATTGATGCAGCCCAAAATTGCATTGGCCTTTTTATCTGCCGCATCACACTGTTGACTCATGTTCAATTTGTGGTCTACTAGGACTCCTAGATCCCTTTCACACATAGTCTCGTTCAGCCAGGTCTCTCCGACCCTATATCTGTGCATTTCGTTTTTTCGCCCTAAGTGCAGTACCTTATTGTTTATCTCGGATTGGCCTTTTTAGTCATCAGTGCGCTTGCAGAAAGCGCGGGATGTGTCCTTCCTGAATCTTCGTTGCGAAGTAAAGCCAGAGAGGGAGACCTTAGATTTCTCCGTATAGAATTTCATTTTGTTAGCTTTGGCCCAGCTCTCCAGTCTATCTAGGTCATTTTTAATTTTGATCCTGTTCCCTAGGGTGTTAATTTGGTGTCATCTGCAAATTTGATAAGTATGCCCCTAATTCCCTCATTAAAGTCATTGATAAAGATGTTGAATAGCACTGGGCCCAGGACAGAACCCTGTGTCACCCCACTGGTCACATCTTTCCAAGATGAAGAGGAGCCACTGCTGAGCACCCTTTGGGTTCGGCTGGTCAACCAATTACAAATCCATTTAACAGTTAACTTGTCTAGCCCACATTTTACAAGCTTGTTTGCAAGAATGTCATGGGGAACCTTGTCAAAGGCCTTACTGAAATCTATGTATGCGATATCCACTGCGTTCCCTTCTTTAGGATGGGAGAGACCTGGCTGAATGAGACTACATGCGAAAGGGATCTAGGAGTCCTCGTAGACCACAAGTTGAACATGAGTCAACAGTGTGATGTGGCAGCTAAACAGGCCAATGTGATTTTGGACTGCATCAATAGAAGTATGGTGTCCAGATCAAGGGAAGTAATAGTGCCGCTCTATTCTGCCTTGGTCAGACCTCACCTAGAATACTGTGTCCAGTTCTGGGCACCACAATTCAAAAAGGGTATGGACAAACTGGAGTGTTTCCAAAGAAGGGCGACTAAAATGGTGAAAGGTCTGGAAACGATGCCTTATGAGGAGAAACTTAGGGAGCTGGGTATGTCTAGCCTGGAAAAAAGATGGTTAAGAGGCGATATGATAGCCCTGTTTAAGTATTTGAAGGGGTGTCATGCTGAGGATGGATCAGGCTTGTTTTCTGCTGCTCCATAGATTAGAACACGGAGCAATGGATGCAAGCTCCAGGAACAGAGATTCCACCTCAACATTAGGAGGAACTTTCTGACAGTAAGAGCTGTTTGGCAGTGGAACACACTCCCTCAGATCATGGTGGGGTCTCCTTCCTTGGAGGTCTTTAAACAGAGGCTGGATGGCTATCTGTCAGGGATGCTTTGATCGTGATTTCCTGCGTGGCAGGGGGTTTGACTGGATGGCCCTCGTGGTCTCTTCCAACTCTGCAGTTCTATGAATCTATGATTCTATGATCTACCAAGCTGGTCATTTTATCAAAAAAAGAGATCAGATTAGTATGGCATGACTTGTTTCTCTGAAACCCATGTTGACTTTTTGTGATTATGGCATTGCCTTCTAAATGTTCACAGACTCTCTCTTTAATGATCTGCTCTAGAATCTTCCCTGGTATTGATGTCAAACTAACTGGACGATAATTGTTGGGATCCTCTTTTTCCCCCTTTTTGAAGATGGGGACAACGTTTGCCCTCCTCCAGTCTGCTGGGACTTCTCTTGTTCTCCGGGAGTTCTCAAAGATTATTGCCAATGGTTCTGAGATTACATTTGCTAGCTCTTTTAATACCCTTGTATGTAGTTCATCTGGTCCTGGAGATTTAAATTCATTTAGATTAAGAAGGTATTCCTCTACTACCTCTTTGCTTATTCTGTGCTGGATTTCCCCATTGTGTCCTCTGTTCCATTATCCTCAGGTTGATCACCCTTTTCCTTTTCTGAAAACACTGAGGCAAAGAAGGTATTGAGTAATTCTGCCTTTTCTCTGTCCAGTTAGCATTTTGCCATCTTCTCCACATTGTGGCCCTACCATGTCATTCTTCTTCCTTTTGCTGCGGACATACCCCCAAAAAACCCTTTTTATTGTTCTTAACCTCTCTAGCAAGCCTGAGCTCATTCTGCATTTTAGCTTTTCTGACTTTACTCCTACACGTGTTTGCTATCTGTTTGAATTTTTCTTTGGTGATTTCTCCCTTTTTCCATTTCCTATAAATGTTCAATTTAAAACTTAGCTCTGTTGAAAGTTCTTTAGTCACCCATCCTGGTTTCTTGAGACACCTCCCATTTTTCTTCCTCAATGGTACTGTTTGAAATTGTGCCTTCAGTATCTCCCTTACTTTATTTATAACTCATTCCATGCCTTGAAGGTATGTTCTGGCTTTAACAATGGCTAGATGGCTGTTTTGAGGGAGAGACAAAGGAAAATGAAACTCAACTGATTGTGTTAATGCCCAGATTTTATTCCTGTTGTTTCTGATTTTATTCTGGAGATCCCAGAATAAACATTATCCTAGAATATTTTCTGTCAGTTCCCAGTACAATCAGAAGCTTTTTATACTAGCTCCCCAGGTTGGTCTATTTTAATACAGTATAAAATTGGAAAAAACAGGAACAAAATCTTGGACTTTTCAATCAGTCTGGATATCCCCGTAGAGGTGTTATGTTGTGGTGTGTCTTGAAGTTGTTTCCGACTTATGGCAACCCTAAGGCAACCCTATCAAGGGTTTTCGTGGCAAGATTTGTTCAGAGGAGGTTTGCCCTTGCCTTCCTCTGAGGCTGAGAGAGTGTGACTTGCCCAAGGTCACCCAGTGGGTTTCCATATCCGAGTGGGGATTTGAACTCTGGTCTCTCTAGAGTCATAATCCAATGCTCAAACCACTACACCATGTGACATGATAGTCATATTTAAATCTCTGGTGTCATATAGAAGATGGAGCAAGCTGGTTTTCTGCTGTTCCAGAGAACACGAATTGGTGGATTCAAATTGCAAGAAAAGAGATTCCACAATTCCACTTAAATATTAGGAAGAACCTATTGGCAGTGTTTGACAATGGGATAGTCTGCCTTGGAGCATGGTAGACTCTCCTTCTTTAAACAGAGCATCTTTCAGGAGTGCTCTAATTGTTCATTCTTGCAGGCAGAGGAGGTAGACTAGATGGCCCTGGAACCCTTCCAACTCAGATTCTGTTTTTCTGTCTGGGACTTCTTACTGGTTGCCTCCCCCTTGAGACATGTATTCCATTGATTTTTCAAGCAGGTGTGGCTGGAGACTTCCATCAGTGGGGTGGTGATTCTAATTTTAGGGTGAACTTTAAAGATCTATCCAAGGTGCTCAACTGTAACCCCCCATAGGTTCAGCACCTTGGCTACTTCCATTAAAGTTCAAACTAAATCCCAGAGTGGATTCACCACCTGATTGACATGAAAAGCACCAGATGCCCCTGCTCCTGAAAAGGCAAAGCTAAAACAGAACCTAGCAAAGTTTCCAATAAATAAACAAATAAATAATCTAATTCTGATCTCTGTTTTTGAGAGTCATTTATTTATGTATTGTAGAGATATGAAAATACAACCAGAATTTTCTACAACATTTGGCTGAACAGTTAGTACCAGGATGACCCCTATGTTTAACAAGTTGGCCATAGCAGCTAAAATTCAGATTTGCAGAAATATTTTGATAAGGAGAAACTCAAAGCATTCAGGAGAATGGGAGGTTAAACACAGGGCAATTGAGAAAACCCTGTTAGGAGTTAAAAAGTATTTGAGAGAATCAGAAGAGGAGAGAAGGCTTCCCAGTTCTCCCTCTCTCTCTGAGTTAAAAGGGAATTGATTGAGGTCACTGTAGCTGCTGGACCCACAGTTGACCCCAATCAACATAAAAGCCTAAGGAGAGAATTGGAATTCCTACTGAAAACTTATAGAAAGAAGGGAGGCAAATGGTTCCTTCGCTATGGAGGAAACAGTGAGAGAAAGAGGCCTGGCAGCATAAAAATTAAAACAGGCAAAGCTTGTCTTGTCCTGCAAATCCAAAGGATGGTGGTGGTGGACACATTTCATCTACTTAATTGCTGTAATTGCATGGGGATGCAATTTTTGGACTAACAACTCCCAGAATCCCAGCCAGCATGGCCAGTAGTGTGAAAAAGTAATAAGCATAATTATTCTCCAGTATTTGCACTGAATTTTGAAATACACTCCTCCGATTAAAAAGGAAAATAAAAATGTGTTCACTGGGCGGTGAGGAATATACACACAAAATGTATACGTTAGTGAATATACAGAGATACACATTATATGAGAAGAAAATTACTTACAAAAATGAATTTACAGGCATAGCTCACTTTACAAAACTTCTAATAGCAAAGCTCCTTTTACAAAGCCTTTTAAAAAGGATTTGTAAGGTAATGTCCAGCACTGTAAATCTGTCCCTGAATTCAACAAGCAACCTTGTGTAGCCAGTACCAAATTGCTGATTAGACCCTGTGATCTCCTGTCTCTCAACTCTGAAGAAACCAGGCAGCTTCAATGTGCACAAGTGATTCAGAACTATTTTCAAGGGGTGCCCCATGTAATATGTATTACAGTAATCTAGTATGGATGATATTAGCATATGGATTTGAATGCAGACTCCCCAGTCTGATCGCTATCAACTAGAATCTAGATCATATTGGTTTCTCATAATGATGCATAATTTCTGGCATTATTCCTGGCAATGAAGCAATGTGTGAGACTAAAAGATGGGCTTGGAATTGTTGCTGTCACATAGCACAATCCATCACAAACAGTGGCTCTTGAGGCTGAATTCAGCCTGCAGTGACACCCTAGGCAGTCTGGCTGCTGTGTCAATAACATACGGAAGTACAGCAGACTGAAATCCTACTTACCCCGTCAAATCCAGCTCTTTATCTTTCAGCCGAGTCTGTTCTGATAACAGGACTCTGGGAGAAAAATCATTAAAGCATTTTTTAAAAGATGACAGATTACAAGCAGGACACAAGGCTGGATAGCCAGAAGGTGCCTTTCCATAGCTGCTGCTTTTGAGACCTTGAGGAAACTCACTATATTCTTTATCATGTTTTTCATGACACAGTGGCTGGTTCTACAAATGAGTAAAAACCAGGATCTATATATATAATTCTCTTGGGTATGTTGCTTTTTCCAGTGTGCTGATTGGCTGCTTAGGAAACTGACCAACCAATCAAAGCTTGGTTGGGCAGCTAATCAGCACGCTGGGGGCGGGAACATGTGGACCTTTAGGGTAGAGGAGGTGTGAGTAGCACGTGTGTGTGCGTGTGCGCGTGCAGAGGGAGAGTGGCATGGGGCGCGGGAGTCAGCACAGGGAACGCCAGTGCGTGGGGAGGGCGGCACGTATTTGTGTGTGGGGTGCAAGTGTGGCATGGGTTTGGGGAGGGCGTGGGGGAAAGCAGGGATGGCGGTGCAGGGACAGTGCCATGGGCGTGGGGGGTGGGCAGCAGGAAGGCAGTGCGGGCAGGGGGGAATGTGGGGAGGGTGGCACAGGAAGGGTGGCGCAGGCAGGGGCAGCGCAAGCATGGGGAGGGTGTGGGAAATGCAGGGAGGGCTTCAGGGGAACACAGGGAGGACAGTGCAGGACACAAGGGGGCTGTGCGGGTGCAGGTGAATGCAGGAGGGAGGCACAGGGAGGGCAGTGTGAGGGTGGTGTGGGTTTGGGGGGGCATGGGGGAACGTGAGGAGGGTGGCACGGGGAGGGTGGCATGGGAGGTGTGAGGGCAGTGCAGGCACAGGGAAATGTGGGGAGGGTAGCGCGGGCAGGGAGGTGCAGGTGCAGGGGGGTGGCGCAAAGGCGGCATGGGAGCGGGGAGCGCGCTGGGGAACGCAGGGAGGGTGGCACAGGTGCAGGGGTGGTATGGGGAGGGGCATGGGGGCGGCACGTGTACCACCGGGAGGGGTGTACCATGTGGGGGGGAATGGTATATGTTACACCTGTAGTATTTAAATATTTGCCTTTACTGCAATTTGTACATTCTTTTTCTCTCTTAGGACTTTATCAGACACTCAAAATATGGTGTTATAATGATGACACATAATCGCGAAAGGGTGAGTGGATCAGATGATGTCACCCTTTCGCAGTTGAAAACAGCTCCAAACCCGTACCTTTTAACTGATCGCTTAAGCCGTCAATAGATCCCGTGCTGCTTTTGTGCCAGCATTGCCGGCGTGCAAAACCTCGGGCCATTTAACTCTCGTACTTATCCCACCAATGGCTGGTCCGGCACGAACACTTCCAGGTGAGATTGGGACATCCAGGTAAGTTTTGCTCTTTTTATAACTCTCCCTGGGTTACTTGGGTCTTTTAAAATGTGAGTGTGTGCTTTTTCCAACTTTAAATGCTTTATTTTTGTTTTGAATTTTGAATTTCCAGCACAAGAAAGTCTCGCGGGACTTCAAGTGAGGAACTGAACAGGGCTCTGTTCACTTCCTCCTGATTGCTGGAGATGCCTTTGCCGGGAATGGAGGTAAGTGCAGGGGGGAGTGTTCTTTTGCTGGCATAAAAATGAGGTATTTTATGCCAGCAAAACAACATTTTTAGGGCAGCTTCTGATAAAGTCCTTAGTGAATCAAGAGGTGACTTCTGAAGTATGAGGACTCCAGGTCTTGGAAGTATAGGATGTATAGGACTTGCAGATGTTGTTGGACTGCAGTTCCCAGCAGCCTTGAGCCACACAGCCAATGGTGAGGAATGCTGGGAGTTGCAGTCCAGTACCATCTTGAGGCAGAGGAGAAAGAAGTACATTGCAAAGCTTCAGCAATGGGAAACCACTTTATGTACCATTTCTCTCTTCCATTTGGAACCTAACTGGTCTGACTTGAAAGCAACAGGGAACATGATGCTCATGGATGCATTGCATCATCCCACCAGTGTTCGGTTATATCTGGTTTCAAAATGTCATCTTATTAACTCTTCTTGCAGATTACTTTCCAGGCTCTGCCTTTTGCCCATAATATAAAACTGAATTATTTCTATATGTACAACTCAGCCTCTTCATCTCTTTCCCTCCCTTTCCTTTTCTCAATGAATGATGAAGTCTTCACCCTGCTTTAACAAAAGCAGAGTGAAGGATGTGAATGAATTAAAGTGTTTATAAAGTCATTCATTCTTCAAGATGATAAAGCAGCTGTAAACAAACTCTCAAGAACCATAACTCTTGTAGCTTTAGCAGCCTCTTTGTGATAAGTGTTGTTCATTTATTCATTACTGAAACTAAATGGTGAAAAGGATTAGTTGATCGCTTGGCGGATTGGAATATAAATGCTGTTCTAATACTCTGACAGTTGCCAATATGTTATAATCTGCTTGGAGCAGCCAGGAGAATATGCTGATTTTATATAATAACCCTTTGTTGGCATACAAAGAGAGAGGTGCTTATGACTTACATTTGGTTGGAAACCTTTGCTTGGAAGCTTGGAAATATTACTTTTTGCAGGACCACAAATTCCAGAATCCAGCAGCCATGCTGGCTTGGGGATTCTGGGAGATGCTTTCAAAAAAGTAACTTTTTAAAGCTCTGCCCATTACTATCAGAAGCATTATGCTTGGCGACAGAACTCCAAACTCCTAAAAAGAAACTCTGCATGTGTTTAGCAGCATTCTGGTTCCTAGACTTCTTGTGTAATGCTGCTGCAAATAGGATACAGTCTCAAGATATTTCCAAGCGCTCCTCACTTTGCTGTAGTAGTGCTGCTACCTGTGCTTGACATCTTTTGAAAAGAAACAGCCTAGGAAACTCAATGGCATTTTCTATTCTACACACATACAGGGTCCATTCACATTACACAATTATAGTGCTATATTCCACTTTCTTTTTTTCCTTAATGTTCAACATTAAGCCTGCTTTTGCACTTTCTTCTTTGACTTTCTTTAGTAGTTGCTTCAAGTCTTTGTTGTATGCACTGCTAAAGAAAACCAGAAAAACAAGTGCAAAAGCATTCTTAATGCTGAACATTCAGAAAACAAAAATAAAGATTACACAGGATTTACCCAAATTCAAAATAGACAAGGAGGATGTTGAAATAGTTAAAGAATTGCCATTCCTTGGATCAATCATAGCCCAGAACGGAGATTGCAGCAAGGAAATCAGAAGAAGACTGGGACTGGGAAGGGCAGTTATGAAAGAACTGGACAAGATAATAAAATGCAAAGATATAAACCTGAGCACTAATGTCAAGATCATTCAAACCATCACATTTCCCATCACTATGTATGGATGTGAGGGCTGAGCAATGAAGAAAGCTGATAGGAAGAAAATCAACTCATTTGAGATGTGGTGTTGGAAAAGAGTCCTGAGGATACTGCGGACAGCCAAAAGGACAAACAAATGGGTCTTAGAATAGATCAAGCTTGAACTGTCATTAGAAGCCAAGATGACCTAATTGAGACTGTCTTACTTCAAACACCTCATGAGAAGAAACGACTCACTAGAAAAGTCAATAATGCTAGGAAAGGTGGAGGGGGAAAGAAAGAGAGGAAGACTACACACTAGATGGTTAGACTCAGCCAAGGAGGCCACAGGCCTGAACCTGCAGGACCTGAGCAGGGTGGCTGAGGACAGGGGGTCTTGGAGATGTCTTATCCATGGGGTTGCCATGAGTTAAGGCCAACTTGAAGGCAGTTAACAAGAACAATTCCACTTTAACTGCCATGGCTGCCTTTTATGGAATCCTGGGATTTGTAGTTTGGTGAGGCACTAGAGCTTCCTGGCTAAGAATTCTACCCCCCTCCCACTAAAAAACTCCAATCCCTAGGATTCCATAGGACTGAACCATGGCAATTAAAATGGAATCATAGCACTATAAATGTGCAGTGTGATTGGACCCCCAGGTCCAAGACATTTTGCTACACAGAGGTAAAAAATAAAATGGCACCTCCCCACAGTTCCATGTACAAAAGCTGACCAGACTGGGGGCAGGGTAATGTCAGGCATGTAGGGAAGGTTGCTTCCCACTGTGTCCTCCTTATACCTTGCTGCAGGTGCAGCAAGTTTGTTCCACTTTGTACATGTTTTTGAAGAGGCTTTGACATCATTGCCTATTCTCTGGGCCCAAATATCACGTTGGCTCATCAGAAGAGGGCAAAGCAACTGGCAGATGCCACTCTGTCTCATCAGTCTTATCACTGTTTGTAGTAGGGTTGCCAATTTAGAATCATCCCAAGTCCTGAGGTTTCTGAGCTAAAACCTGAGATCTAGGAATAGCTCTTGGTAACACCATTAAGTGGTATGCATTAAGTACCAACCACAGTTGCTCACAGATTGTTATTCAAATACACACACACACACACACAGAACATATTTTCCTGTTTGGAAGATAGGACAGAAGTCTTAGCTAAAGGGGCTGTTCCCAGGTCAAGGTGAAATGAGGGGGATTATGCCTTCTCACTTGCTTAGGGACATGGTATAAACATAATTTAAACAGGCCTACATACTTCTAGCTAGCAAGAAGGTGGATGCAGAGCAGAGAGTGAACCCTGATAACATAATGATTGGGAGAGAAGAAAGAAGCTAAGTAAATACATAGGCTCCCAAAGAGTCTTTGCAAGTTGCAGCAACAAATCAATTAAGCCTTGCAAATTGCAGCAAGCTGCAGCTGTACTAGTTGTTCTGGAGATTTAGAAATAGCCTTACTCTCTTGCCTGGAGCTGAGCCCCTCAAAACTGGAGAATTTGCACCCTCATCTCCCACTTGGAGGTAACCCACAAAAACAGGAAATCCAGGCCCTGAGATCTGGCAACCCTAGATTGTAGGCATGGAGATCATATGCATATGGCAGCAACAGCAAGGAAAAAAGGCTGCAGGGTTAGGAGTCTCTGCTATTGATGGGTGCTCCAGTATATGTACACAAGTATGTATGAAAAGGCCAGGGAGCTTCTGATTCCTTTCTGTTGAATTAAATGAAACTTGGCAACATAACTGACTTTCATACCAACATTCAAAATAACAGATTCAGGAAGTTTTGTGCAGGAGCAGCCTTTACCATGGGAATGTTCTTCCCCTGCCCCATTGTGGTTTGGAGGAGGCAACTGTTTTTACAATGACATGGAGATGGCTCTGATTTAAAAACATGCCAAATTTCAGAAATATAGACTGACTCAACACTTTCACTCAATCACATTTGCAGTGGCAAATTCTGTGTTTTTTGGCTGTGCTCAGCACGGCGTAGTGGTTTGGGTATTGAACTGTGACTCTGGTGAGCAGGGTTTGAATCCCTGCTTGGCCATGGAAACCCACTGGGTAACCCTGGGCAAGTCGCACTCTCTCCGAGGAAGGCAACGGTAAACCTCTTCTGAACAAATCTCGCCAAGAAAAACCTGCAATGGGTTCACCTTAGGGCTGCCATAAGTTGGAAATGGCTTGAGCACACACAACAATTTTATCAATGAAGTAAGCACAATGCAAGATTAATTTTATTTGTTTGACATGGCTGGAATCTGAAGATTTGTCATGGTCTGGTCTCTGAGGGCCTTGGGTCTTCTAGAGCTTCAGCCTTCAGAAATTCTGAAACCTCCTGCCCTCCATGTCCTGCCTAGGTGACCTCAATGATAAGGGGTGCTGATGACTGCCTACATAGGATGGCCACTTGCACGTTATCAAAAAAAAAAAGGGGGGGGGAATATACATCATCAAATGAGATGATGAAGGAGGACATGGCATATGGTGGAATCTCAGTTTAAATCTTTTTTTAAAAATCAGGTAGGAACAATGTGTGGCCTCCTGACGCTGAACTGCAACTCCCAACATTCCTCACCTTTGGCTACACTGACTGCTTTTGGGACTAGTCATCCAGGCAGTGGAGCCTGGCAAGCTTGCATGATGTATTTTGTGTTGTTTTTTTTTAATTGGCCCCAAAGAGGTATCACTGTTTTGTGGATTTTATTGTATTTTGCCGCATGGCCTACACAGTCAACCCTGAATATGTCTCCTGGATTTCAAGATACCAAATTTATCTGCAAAGGGGAATCCTAAAAGAGAGAGTCAAGGGACTGGGAATTAACTCTTTGAGGTTTCTACCTCCAATAAAGGTAAAACTTTCCTTTAGATGAGTGGTTCTTAACTTGTGGTCCAGGGACCCCCAGGGGTTTGCAATGTCCTCACAGGGGGTCCATGGAGGCTTGAAGGCTCCTTGGCCCACCTCCTCCCTGCAGTGGAGTGGCCACGTGACAGGAGCCAAGGCAAATATCAGCAGGGGAGGGCTTTTTCTCAGTCCCACCACCTTCACCGGTGCAGTTAATAAGGACTTGGGAGAGAGCCTTCTCCGTGGCTGCTCCCAGACTGTGGAACTCTCTTCCACAGGAAGTCCGGCTGGCCCCCTCCCTGCTCTCTTTTCGTCAGCAGTTGAAGATGTTTTTATTTAGGCAGGTGTTTAGGAAGTGAATTTTAATTGGTGTGCTGCTTTTAATGTCTTAATGTTGTATTTTTATTGATTTTATGTTTTTAATTCATGTTATGTTTTTAATTATGTGGAAATTAATTTAATGCTTTTTAAATTTTTATAAATTTGATTATTTTCTCTGTATTTTTTTAATTGTTGTAAGCTGCCTCGAGTCCTGTCTTGGGAGAAAGGCGGGCTATAAATCTAAGAAAGAAAGAAAGAAAGAAAGAAAGAAAGGAAGGCTGGCTTGGCCTGCACATTGCCATTTAATCTGTTCCAGCCACAAACTTGCAGGAAGAAGCAGAACAGTGCCTCTTAGGGAAGGGTTAATGGGTGGTGTAATTGGATTCCTATTATTATTATCAGTTGTTGTTGTTGTTAGGGGTTTAAATCTTGAGTTAAGTCTTGGGTGACCATGGGAACAAAAGATATTTATAGATAAAATTTTAATTTTAATTATGTATCATTGCATGGTGTTTTTAATGATGTTATTTTAATGCTTGTAGATTATAGATAATGTTTTAAATGATGTTTGCTGCCCTGATCCTCATGGGAGAGGCAGGATGTAAATAAACTATTATTATTATTATTATTATTATTATTATTATATTTAAAGGGGGGGCATGGTAAAGAAAAGGTTAAGAGCCACTGCTTTAGACAAAGCTGGAAAGCTTGATGATTTACTCCCATTTTAAATCACTGGGTGGATTTCATGGGAGATGGAAAAGGAAAAGGTACACTATTGCTCCTATTACTTTCCTAACTCTTGCTACTCTATAAAAATAAAAAGGTAAAATCACTCCATCACAATCTTTACTTCCATTTCCGTTCTGAAACTACATGTTGTCTCCACCAAGTATATAAAGGCTTCGGCATAGGGAAGCAAAACAGGTAAAGCATCATTATTCCTCTCCTATCGAGAATTAAAACTTAAAATTTTTCTTGGCAGAAGTTCAGATCATGTATCACTCTATTTATTTTTACCTCTATTGGGAGTTCTTCTCATTTGCATAGAAATTGGAGTAAAATATTTGAGTTTTGACTCTGGACACCCTATTACTCAATGAAAACCACAGTAATAAAAAAAAAATCTTGATTTCTCCCATTTCCACTTTATTTTGCCCTGAAGGAATATAAAAATTAACTCGGAATAAGGCTGTGTTGAAAGATCAGGTGGTTCTCTGTCCAGCGTTTAAGTCTATGTTCTAGACTAGAAGCCTGCGCACGTTTTCTTCCGGCCTCCTTTTTCTCGCGAGAACTGGTGAACCCGGAAGTCCCGCCTTTCTGGGACAGCTCGGTCTTTTCCAGCTCGGCGAGTCGCCGGGCGAGCAAGGCGTAGCCATGGCGCTCTACAACTTCAAGAAAATCATGGTGGTCCCGTCCGCCAAGGTAAGGAAGGGAGACCCCCGCTCGCTCTGTGCTCGAGGCGCATGCGCGGAGAGGATTTGTACGGCGGCAGGGCCGCAGCTGTCGTCTCCGTGGCAACCGCTCCGAAGGTTGGCTCGTGCCATGTGGGGGAAGAAACCACGTGTTCCTGGGAGAGGCCTTCAAGAGGTGGAGGCTCTCCCTTCATTAGGACAGCGCTTCTCATCCTACTTGGTCTGAGAGGGAGTGATAATTAATCCCCCCCCGTAATATGGCAGGGACTGGCCCTATGTAGTAGGACCCCTGTACCCACTGATTCATTATCCACGGGAAACAAAACAACACACCTACCATAGAGTCTTTCTAGAAAATATGTCGTCTCTAGCCATTTTTAGGTCTTCCAAGGCAACTCTATGGTATTTTAAACCGGAAGTCCAGTTATTGCTATTATCCACGGGTTTTGGTATCCACGGCCCCACAGAACCAATCCCCAGCAAATGGACGAGGAGTCCTACTGTAATGCTAGACTCCCTAGGTAGGGAGCTCCAAAATCTTGGAGGAGCCACTGAGAAAGCCCTCTCCCCTATTCCCACTGTATTTGTGCCCATAGGGTACAGTTGGTTGTAATGGTTATAAATAAATACAGTTGTCCCTTCACATTCTCTGGGGTTTGGTTCCAAGACTTCCTTGTAAATACCCAAATCTATGAATACTCAAGTCCCATTGTATGCTCTCTCTCTCTGGCTTTTTTTCGCAAACAAAAATTCAGGAAAGACTCATCCCGCGCTTTCTGCAAGCACGCTGATGACTAAAAAGGCCAATCCGAGATAAACAAGTCCGGTTGCAGAAAGCACAGCAGAAGGTCTCCTTGGGTGATGTTTCCAGGTTGTGATTCTTTCTGCGTTGTCATTTCTCTTCAAGACTTGTTCGGTGTGAGTTCTCAAATAAGGCTGCAGCATTGTGGATAGTGCGTCTCCATGCCTCCTGATGTGAGGCCAGGGCGGACCACTGTTGGTGATTAATTTGGCCGTATTCCCACTGTATTTGTGCCTTTAGGGTATAGTTGGTTGTAACAGTTATAAATAAATACAGTTGCCCCTTCACAGTCACTGGGGGTTTGATTCCAGGACCCCCTGTGAATACCCAAATCCGTGAATACTCAAGTCCCATTATATGCAGTGGCATAGCAAAATGGTGTCCCGTATATAAGATGGCAAAATCAAGGTTTGCTTTTTGGATTATTATTTTTAAAGAATATTTTCAAGTCGTGAATACTTAAATTCGTGAATGTCAAATCCGTGAATATGGAAGGACAACTGTAACTCATTTTGTATGTTTATTCATATGTTTCATAAATTGTTTTATGTAGTTTTTCTTAGAATCCTTTCAGCTACATGGTATTACAGTAGGATCCCCCCCCCCATATCTGCTGGGGATCAGTTCTGGGGGGGGTGGATATCAAAAACCATGGATAATAGCAAACACCATTGAAAATAATGGGGATTCTGATTTAAAATACCATAGAGTTGCCTTGGAGGACCTAGAAAATGGCTAGAGAGGACACATTTTCTAGGAAGACTGTATGGCAGGGGTGCTGTTTTGTGTCCTGTGGATAGTTGAATCAGTGGATACGGGGGTCCTACTGTATTTTAGGAAAAAATATGTAGGTGGTGAGTGGCTGAGGGAGTTAGAGGAGGGAGGGGCCCTTGTGAGACTGGGGGTGTAGATGCAGATTGATTGGCAGGAGTGGATTGTGAGGTGGAGAGGGAATTTGCATGTGGTAGATTGACTGATGGAGTGAGAGGAGGGAGAGGTATGATTCCTAAGTGGCCAGTCAGCAAACTGGGAAAGCAAACATACCCAAGAGTTTTATATATAGGACTTTCATAGAATCATAGAATTGAAGAGTTGGAAGAGACCACAAGGGCCATCCAGTCCAACCCCCTGCCATGCAGGAATACACAAAGCATCCCTGACAGATGGCCATCTAGCCTTTGTTTAAAGACCTCCAAGGAAGGAGATCCGCACCACACTCCGAAGGAGTGTGTTCCACTGCCGAACAGCTCTTACTGTCAGTTCCTCCTAATGTTGAGGTGAAATCTCTGTTCCTGGAGCTTGCATTCATTGCTCCCTGTTATAGTCTCTGGAGCAGCAGAAAACAAGCTTGCTCCATCCTCAATGTGAAACCCCTTCAAATACTTAAACAGGGCTAATACACTAACACTTTATATGTGACAGACCTGCCAGCCAAGTTTTTCTCAACGCAGAGCCTAGCTGTCAGTCACCACCACCCTACTTCAGTTTTCCCTTTTCAAATCCCTTAACTGGACTGGGGTCTGAGTCTCCAAGTGACCATCCCTTTGGATAGATTAGGTATTAGTGTGATTTCCTTTGGTTAACATGGCTGTACCTTTTCTAGCGAGTATAATAAAGCACAATGAGTCTGTGAACAATTAACAAAACAAACTGGTTGGTTTATTATCTTCAGGGTTACAAACTTCAACTGTTCAATACTCTGCCTATAACACTGTTCCTTTTCTTAGTTTCACTTATTGTTCGTCTTTAGTGACAGACTATTTCTATAACCATATATGTTAATACTTTAGTCTCTTGACTAAGTTAACCAAATTGCCTTCATGTTACATGACACTCTTTTTATCTCATAGACAACAGACTCATCCACGCTTTCTCTTACAGCCTTTCAACTTCCAGGTATCAGAAGCCAGTGGCCCAGGGACCACCACTTTGAGAAGCACTGCAGTAGGGGAAATATGCTTTGTAACCTGAGGTTTTACTATTACTCTGTACTGCATCTGAAGAAGTGGGTCTAAATCTATGAAACCTCATACTAAAATTAAAAACCAGTTAGTCTTAAAAGATGCTGCCACATTCCTTTTCCCTCCCTTCCTCTTTATGCTGTAAGAGATTAACATGCTTCTTCTTCGAGAAATGCACTGGGGAATAGCTTTACCTGTTCAATTTCTGTCTGCAGAGCATCTGTAACCAAAAAAAAAAAAAAAAAAGGAAGTGATTGCTCCCCTCCACTATTGCTGTTGCTGGCTCCTTATCAAAAGCTTGTCTGACATGGGAAACCCTACCAGCAGCATTGCTGCCATCAGCATAGCCTCTTGCATCACAGGAGCATATGGTCCCACCCCCACAGAAAGGTAGTGCCATTGGTGGGATTATTTGATAGCTGTTGTTGTTGTTGTTGTTGTTGTTACTATTATTGCTATTGCTGTTAGTGCTAATAATACAAAACTATCAGCATTGGACATTGTGCCATACAAAGCAGCCCTTGCCACCTAGTCTGCCCAAGTCCGATCATCCCTAATCTGATGGGGATGTTGGTTCTAGTGGTCAATACATGAGGGGCACTATGTCAGGGAAGGCTTGTGTCAAGTAACATGGCAGTGATAGGACATTGCTATGTGAGTGAGGAAAGTAAGTGGGAGATGTTGGGTGCATATGACAAATGCAATTTCCTGAAGAACAGGTGCATTTTCCCCCAGGGCAACTAGTTTTGCACCTCTCCTGCAGGTGGCAGACTCTACTATTCTATACTCTACTGTAGCACCAAAATGAGTAGGGACGCCAATTTTATCTCTGCTTTACTTCAGTCCCATTAGTCTCTTCTTTCTGGGATTAATATCCTATCCAGATAACATCTCAGATAATTTCCCCCCTTCTGCAAGATCATAACTCATTCAGATCTTTTGACTTCAATTAACTTACTTCTCCCCCATATTTATATTCAGAGATTGCCTTAAATTCTTGGAGCAGCACAAATCAAATTGATAAACAGAGGATATTTCTTCGGGTTTTAATCTGGTGAAACTTTTTGTTAGTGTCTGATGGGGTGGGGGAGACAGGAAGAGAGTTATGCAACAAACTGGTCAATAAAAAGCGGTCTGGAAGGAGAGAGATTGAAGAGGAACATGAGAAACAGGAGAATGTGGAAAGAAAGGACAGAACAAAGCAACTTGCCTAAAGAAAAGCAGAAGAACTGGGCGAAAGAGAAAGGTGTACAAGAAGGAACAAGAAAGACAAGATTGCAAAAGAAAGTGTGTTTGGGGTGGACTTTGTATGTGTGGTGGAGAATAGAAGTACAGGTTGAGAATCCCTTATCCAAAATGCTTGGGACCAGAAGTGTTCCATATTTTTGATTTTGGGTATTTTGGAATACCCATATTTGGATATACATAATGAGACATATTGAGGCAGGAGAGAGACTGAGGATCTGTGAAATGGCAAGAGGTGGATTCCTGGCATTTCACAGATCCTCGCTTCTCTCTCCAGTTGCGTCTCTCTCCAGCCTTGCAAATCCAGTACAGTTATTATTAAGCTACTTGTGCTATAACTCAAAAAGTTTTGTATTTTGAAATACTTTATTTTGGAATTACCAATAAGAGATACTCAACCTGTACTAACCAGGCAAATAAATAGGACAGACTCAAAATCTGTGGTTGGTTTAAAAAGGCCAGAAGAGGAGGCTTGAAGGAGCTATTTCAGTGTCAAGGGCTAGCCAGATGGAGAAGCTCCAGGCATGGAAGTCTGGCTCTAGAAGAAGAGTTACTCCAAACAAATGCATCCATTTCACTGCCACCCACCACTCCATCTTCACCCCTTAGGGCTTCCCTCTGAAGTCATATGGTGACCTCATCCTTTCTAATCTCCCTTCCTAATTCCTTGCCTACTGCCTTGGCTTTATTGTCATGCCAGCACCTCTCTCATTCCTGCTTCTTTCTCATTGGTAGCACAAGAATTCCCAGTAGTCTGCACAGAATTAGTCAAGCTGGTTGAGGGAGGCAGAGCAGTCCATTACTTCTTTGCTGGCACAATGCATTTCTGGGCTTCATAGTACTCCAGGTGTGCATACAACAGGGTGGTTTTGATGTGTGTGGGGGGAATAAGAAAGATTAAAGGTCCTTTTCCTCACTAACTTTCCCACCCTGTTCTTCTCTGCTGCTCAGTTGATTGGCAGGAAACAGCTGAGCATGAGCAAGGGAGAAAGGGCATTCTGCAGATTCCCATTGGTAAACTTTCTTGGTAAGCTTTGTGTTGCTGGAGGGAACTTGACAAGCTGCCTAGAAGTAGGTGAAAAGCCACATCTAGGCCAATGGGGTTCTTGCCTCTGTGCTATGCACTGCTTGTTTTGTATTCCTCTCTTTTTAGAAATGCATTATGAGTAAATAGTTTCATCGTACTTTTTCTTATTGACAAGGATCTTCCCAGTGCTTACCTCATTTTTATCTTGCAACATCTTGTTACATAGGTTAAAGTGCTTGTTATCTTAGTGTGTCAGGGATGAATGGAGGGCCAGGGTTGGGGAGCAGGATTGACCTGCCATAGGGCATTAGAGGGCTGCACCACCTTCGGCCATGCGTGTTTTTTTAACATTCCCCCCATTTTTTGGCACAAAATGGCTGCCTGGTATGGAGGGTAATTTCACTTTTTTCCAGGAGAGGCTTGGCCTCAAACATCCTTGGAGAAGTCACATTTGGCCCACAGACTGTACTTTCCTTGTCCCTGTTATATGTCAATATACCGTACATCCACAGTTCTTAAGTTGAAATACAGCCCTCCTAAGGAGAAGCATGTTCTCTGATAATTTTACGAACAAGCTGCGTTCTCAGGTGTTGACTATTTTGTTTTCATTGATAAAGCTACAGACTTAAAGCATGAGCAGTCACACAGCCACCCCCACCCAATTTTCCTGTCTCTTTGTTCCCAAACTAGGAAGAGAAATGAGCACCACTACATGGAACTGAAGCCACAGCTTACTAGATACTTTACATCCCAGAGGTCCCAGCATAAACACTTAGCATCTCCATTTAAGAAAGAGTTGTAGCTACAGCACTAAGAAAGACTCTCTTGGAGACACTAGAGAACTGCTCCTGGCTAGAGTAGAGGAACATTAGGGAAGCTCTGCTTCTCCCCATAGCTCCCGTCAGCTCCAGCCAGCATGGCCACTAGTAAGGGATTGTGGGGGATTGTAGTCCAAAATATCTGGAGGGCTGAAGATTTCCCAGTCTGGAATAAAGATCAATGAAACTATCTTTTGATGGCTTTGCATTTTAAAGTCTGTATGAAAACATTAGAGCCAATGTGGTACTGTGGTTTGAGCATTGGACTACAACTCTGGAGACCAGGGTTTGAATCCCTGCTCAGCCATGGAAATAATCCAGTTGACTTTGCGCAAGTCCACTCTTTCAACCTCAAAGAAAGCAAAGGCAAATCTGCTCTGAACAAATCTTGCCAAGAAAACCAACCTGCTGATAGGTTCATCTTGGAGTTGCCATACATAGGTGAAAGTGACTTGAAGACACACACCAACAACAATGAAAACAGTGATATGTGCCTTGTTTTTAATAGATGTGAAGTTGAAGAATTCCTGTACTGTTCTTTGGAGATCTGATCACTTGGTTTTTGGAGGTCCAGAATGCTTACTATATGTGGCACACTTTTTAAAATGTTCAACTCATGCCTTATATAACTTGCTCTCATTATATTAATATTAGTTAAGCCACTCATTTGGTTTTTTCTGTTATTACAGCAGCAATAAGAGTTATGTGGCTCACTAGATGTTGTTGCACTGCAATTCCCAGCATTCCTCACTGCAGGCTACATAGGTAGGGCTGATAGGACTTGCAGTCCAATGTTGGGGGGGGGGCTACATGGTTCCCAGCCCTGCTGTAAAGTGTACTTAACATTGAAATTAACTTTTAATTGACTCAGTGGGGCTTTGAATGTAGTCAAGATCATGGTACAGTATAAATCTCTGGGGACGTTAAGAGGATATCTTTGGATTTTGAAAGCATAGTTAATATAACCATAAATGTTAATTACTGTTCACTTAATCATGGCTTGAATATTTTTTCCAGTGGCAAACAGCAGGCACTGAATAAATATCACTACCATAAAGCACACTTATTTCTCAGTAGCATACATTGTCCTTTCATACAGAAAATGGTTGAACCCTCCTCCTTGAGATGTGGATTTTTTTACTCTGTTGTTTCATTGTCTTGATTGGTAACTTGAAAATACTGTTTACGCTTATCTATGTCAATTTCTGCTTGTTCTTCAATTGCAGGACTTCATAGATCTGACATTGTCCAAGACACAGCGAAAAACTCCTACAGTCATTCATAAACATTACCAAATTCACCGTATTCGTCATTTCTACATGAGAAAAGTAAAATACACCCAACAAAATTACCATGACAGACTCACTCAGATCATAATGGATTTCCCAAAGTTAGATGTAAGTGACTTTGGTTGTTGGAAGTGGAACAGAAAGTGCTGTTTTAAGCTCAGGCTTGCATGCTGTGAATAACTTTTTGTTTAATGCTAAAATATATATGGGTTTTCTTAGGTTGTGTTTAGATGGGCAAATATTCCCCTAAATATACTGCTAAGGGTGTTCATTGTTCCCATGGATCACGCCACAGTATCACCTCATTCAGAAGTGGGGAAGGTAAAAAACCCAAATATAACGTCTCAGGGGATGTCGCTACTCTTGCCGACTTATTTGAAGAGTAGCGCGACTTAGCGCATTATTGATTGTGTAAACAACCATTTCGCTAAGGGCTGTGTGAATTACCAGCAATCTTCCCGATACAGTTACAGCAGAGCTGCATTGTGATTGGTTCTTATGATGAAGGGGTGGGCTGTCAAGATGCTGCTTGCTTTGGTGCCAAGGGAAGTTGAGGGAATGGGTGAGATTCGATCAGCTGTTAACCATGGAGAAATAAACCCTTCGTTTCTGCAGTTTGCTTTGGGGCGAAGGAAGGCTGTGTGTTTAAGACAGAAATGGGTGGGGGAGGGAATGGGTGAGATTTGATCAGCTGTTAACCATGGAGGAGAAAAAAACCTTCATTTCTGCAGTTTGCTTTGGGGCCAAGGAAGGCTGTGTGTTTAAGACAGAAACGGGGGCGGGGGGGGGGAACGGGTGAGATTTGGTCAGCTGTTAACCACTGAGAAAAAACCCTTAGTTTCTGCAGTTTGCTTTGGGGCTAGGGCAGACATTCCTATTGCATTCCTTTATCCTTCTCTTCAATGCTTCCCCCCCCCCATTTGCCTGTCTGAACCACAAAGCGGGAAAAAACAAAGAGCAACAAAATACAACTGTTTTCCCCATAAACTGTGTAAACTACCCACCACTGGTGCAAAAAAGCGCTAAAGCGCAATTTATCGCAATAAAACCTGCTGTGTAATTGCAGCCTTAGAGAAAGGTTATTTGCTTCAAGGATGTGTGTGGAATCGGGTTTCTTTTGCAAAATCAGTATGAACTAGTTGGTAAATGTTCATGTTGATAAAAGTTTTTGAAATGAAAGTGTTGAAGTTCACTATAGGGAAGGTGGGAAACATGTGACTCCACAGATATTGTAGTACTACACCTCCCGTTAACCCTAATCAGCATAGCCAATGGTATGGGATAACAGGAGTTTCAGTTCAACAATATCTGGAGGCCTATATATTCCCCATCCTTGCTACTGACAAATATGGGTTAAGAAGCAAGAGAGTATGACAGAAACTTCTCAAGAAGAAACTATTATGTGGAGTTTTTACTGATAGATTGTGAAAAGCTTAAATGCAATTGCTAGTCAAACTTAGAGCAGACTTATTGAACCAGTTGTTGAGTTGTAAGTTCCCATTTATTCAATTGGTCTGTGCTAACTGGACTAGCTATTGGATTTAGGCTGTATTCTCCTAACATTGACTTAGCAAGATTAGCACTGATCTGTTTTAAAAGTCTCTCATCCAGAACACAATATGATGTTTACTGTTGACAGCTTAAACGTGTAACCAAGTGTATATGCTTAGAGATAATATAATATTTTCAGCCTTCTGTGTCTGGAACCATTCTGTTCATGGAATGCAGACTGTGGATCTAAACCATTCTTCTTACTGATCATGACTTTTGCTCAAAGGAAGCATTAGATTGAGCAAGAAAAAGTTAAAAGTCAGAAAGAACAAGTGCTTAACTATCACCCGCTGAACAGCCGATCTCCATACCATATTAAAAAATGTTTTTTGAATTTTCCCCTACTTAAAAAAAATGGATTACGTGGCATGGAGTAGGAACAAGAACGAGTTTGACTCCCCCCTAAGGCTCATAGAACTAGTTTTACAGCTCCTTCAGTCCTGGCCACATTACTCAGTAATGGTCAAGCTCTTAAAAAAATTGCTAGGGAGCAATTGTACCAAAGATTATTTTATATATCTCTTACGGTTTATTGCTATGGATAAAATGCCAAGTATAGACTTATTTTCTGTTCCCCCCCTCCCAGGACATTCATCCATTTTACGCTGATTTGATGAACGTTCTTTATGACAAAGATCATTACAAGCTGGCTTTGGGGCAAATCAATATTGCTAAAAATCTGATTGACAAGTAAGCACATAATTTTTTTGTTCATATGAAAACATGCTGTTTGGGTCATTTCTAGATACATCTTTGTTTGGAATCCTGTTGAGACGTTTTGTTGAGTTAAAAATTTCTCAAGAGGTTGTGCTTTCTTGGGTGGTGTCGGTGCAGTCCCTAGTGCAGACATTTGTTCCACAAGCACATCCACAGCCCTCTTTCATGCTTTTGGCTTGGTGGGTGGGGACCAAATATTACCATTGCACAACAGGTGAGCTTAGTAACATCATGCCCAATTGTACTTCTCTGGGGTCCAGAGCAGCTAGCCTGCACACACTATGCTAAAAATGGTATAAGATCTTGACTAAACATTCAGCTATGAGTTCCTCTTTATAAAGGGATTCCTTTGTAATATGGAAGAATCCCTGCATTTACCCCTTTCTCTCCCCTTGCCAGAGCCTCAACTTTGTGCTCAGATACTTGGGGTTGGGAGAGAGTAACAAGCTTACCATTTTTAAAGCAATCTGAAACCAGTGTGACATAATGTTTTTGCAATGCAGCGTTGCGAAAGATTACGTACGGCTGATGAAATATGGGGATTCTCTTTACCGATGCAAACAGTTGAAGCGTGCAGCATTGGGACGGATGTGTACAATAATCAAAAGACAGAAGCAGAGTCTGGAATACTTAGAACAAGGTGGAGTATATCAGGTGTACCAGTAGGAGAGTTGCTGTTGTTGTTACTATTATCCTGCCTTTCAAGAAATGTGGACTGATAGATGAGGCCCTCCTCCTCCATTTCATTTCCACAACAGTTGGTTAGGCTGAGGGAGTGTGACTGGCCCAAGATTACTCAAGCTAAAGCGGGATCTGAAACTGGGTCACACTGCTTCTACTTTGATACCAACTACTGCATCACACTGGCTGACATGAGACAATTAACTTTTGAAGGAATATGGTTGGTCTGCTTCAGATGGTAGTGTCACTTACATAAAACACATTGTGCTACAGACATCAATCTGTTGGGGCACACTGAACTTCAGGTGTCTACCTGTTCTCTTTCAACTTTTCTATCATCTCTTCAACCAAGCCAGTGCCCAGTCATAATGAAGGAAACTCACCACGGTGAAAGAGAACAGTGGAGAATAGTTCTTTTCTCTCCTTAAATTAAACTGCTTGTTGAAAGAGGGCAGAAACAGGACCATAGACTACATGGAAGTTGTTGTATTTAGGTGGCCATTAGGAGTCATTAAAGGGTGAATATCAGCAACAGATGTCATTAAGGGGGGGAACATCAGCAACAGGAGTCATTAAAGGGAGACAATCTGTTCCACAATATCCAAGTTTTTTTCCAGATGATGCTCTTAATGAAGAAAGTTGGAAGCTAGATTTTCAAGGGGTGAAAGTCAGGCATGTCAAGTTACTTAATCCCATGTAGGACATTTCTGCTCCCTGGGGAAAAAAAAAACAGCAGTAAATTACAAGGTAAAATTTATCAGAATACAGAATTTATCAGAATTCATTTAAGTGAGAAGACATAGTTGGCACATAAATCACAGGACGAATGAGGAGAAATAGACCTTTCTTTACGCAAGGAGATTTTGCCATAGATTGCTGTGTGTCAAGGGTGGAAAATTAGCTGCATCATTTTTATTATTAATAAATGACTGCTGCTGTGCAAAAAGTGTACTGTAGCTCTGTGTCTTTCCATCTGTAAATGTTCTTTTAAAAATGTTTTCTGCTAGTGCGTCAGCATCTGTCCCGGTTGCCAACCATTGATCCTAACACACGGACTCTTTTATTGTGTGGATACCCAAATGTTGGAAAATCCAGCTTTATAAATAAGGTTTGTGGATTTGTTTGTTGCTTCAAAGCCAAAGAAAATTACAATAGAATCCCTAAGCATTTGTACTCAAAAGTAAATCCCATTGACCTTAGTGGCAGTTATGTCCTACTAGAAATGTTTATGATCACAGTCTTAGTTGAACTGAGACTAGTTTGCACTTTTAATGTGTGAAGAGGTATCTTAAATGTTTCAGCTGCTAAAGGGATTCTAAGAGATATATTTAGTTTCCCTTTTATGCTATAAGCTTTGTAAAAGAAAGTAGGTGTCTCCCTGCCTTTTCTCTGCCCATTGCCCCATAAAAGAAGTGTGTTTAAACCATACTGGCTTTGAAACACTTCTGATTAAAGTTGACTAATTTGATTCTAATAGCATATCTTTTGAAAAAGGAACTTTCTAAATTGAGAGACACTGTGACTTGGAGATTTTTTGTTTTTAAGGTGACAAGAGCAGATGTAGAAGTGCAGCCATATGCCTTCACCACAAAATCTCTCTTTGTGGGACACATGGATTACAAATATTTGCGTTGGCAGGTAAGACTTTTCATTAACCTGAAGCAATTAGTTGGGAAGAATCTTACTTTTTCACAGCAATGCAAGAAATCCAATCAGGCCTATTCCATTTTGTAGTCTAGACTACAGATGTTCACTGATCTAACAGAATTTTGGAATTTTGATTTGAGGTGGTGTGTGTGTGTATGTGTGTGCTGGATAATGTGATTAGCTCTGAAGACACTGCCTCATCTATGCAAAGAGCAGGAATTCAGTTATAGTATTGACCACTTCCCCCTTTTTCAACCAGATCTTGGAAAAATTACTTCCTTGGGCTGCTATTCCCAGGAGTCCCCCAATTAGTATGGTTATATCTACCAATCAATGGCCATACTGGCTCTGGAGATCCTAAGGGTTGTAGTCCTAAAAAGTCATTTTCCAAGTTGTAGTT
Organism: Gambelia wislizenii; assembly: GCA_030847615.1. NCBI lineage: Eukaryota > Metazoa > Chordata > Lepidosauria > Squamata > Crotaphytidae > Gambelia > Gambelia wislizenii. The sequence continues at coordinate 144,195,739 of JAUMIR010000006.1, read as the reverse complement.
GCCAAAGCCCAATGGCCAGTTGGGACCCCTATTGCATAGAACTTCCATATAGGAAAGTCTCTTCCATTTTGCTTGTCCAGCCCTACCACTGTTTTGATGGAAATTGGTGCCTCTCAGAATCAGCTGTCTGCATCCTATGCTACCCTCAGTTAATCACTAGTTGAGTTATCCCTTATTTCTTGACATCAGCTACACAAATAATGGTTTCAAGCAAAGAGTCTAGACATGTGGGTGGTTGTGAGGTTTCTAGGCTTGAGGGTTATGGAGAAATAATTAAACCTTGTACACCAGTATTGGAAACGTGTGGCTGTTTGAAACTTTTAGCCCTTGGAGGATTGTTGATTGTTAATGCTCCAAACAGTTTGTTAAGATAGCGACCCAGGTACTATAAGTACATAGCCTTGTCTTTTATAGATTCATGCATCCATTGTGTAACATTGGCTTAAGATAAGCAGAAAGACCTTCACTGAGACAGCAGTGCCTTCCAAATTTGTGAGTTCAGTACAGTTGAGAATAGTGCCTTGGAGTCATTCACTAGATTTTGAAGAGCTATACAGATCAGTTTGCTTGTTTCATTTTCTCCAGCTGAAAATATATGTTGGTTATTGCTAGTTGTCTTATGTTTTGCCCAACTTATTAGGAAGTAAGCCCCATTAAATTCAGTGGGAATTTTCATAGATAATTGTGCACAGGATAGGAGCCACCAGTGTGATTGTATGTGGTTGTAGGAGCAAGAAATCAACCCTTTGTACTTGGAACATGATTAGTGCTGTATAAATTCATTTTAACACTCCTGGTTTTAAGTTTGGAAGGAATGGATACCAATATTTGAGTTAAAAGCTGCGCTGTAAATGTCCTTTCTTTATTTGCTGCAAATCTGCAGATGGCGCTATATATTTTCCCAAGCCATCCCTGGGATTCATTACTTGTCAGCATATGTGAGCTCAAAAGACCTTCATTCTTCCTGTCTTCATTATAGGTAGTAGATACCCCTGGTATTTTGGATCATCCCCTGGAAGAGAGAAACACCATTGAGATGCAAGCAATAACAGCACTTGCCCATCTTCGTGCAGCTGTGCTGTATATCATGGATATATCTGAACAATGTGGACACAGTTTGGAGGAGCAACTTGAACTCTTTGGGAATATTAAGCCACTGTTTGCAAATAAAGTGGGTGGGGATTTTTATCATTTCAACTGAGTAATTCTAATTTGATATAAAATCTGAGCTGTGTACTTAGTTCTATGAATGCTTTTTTTTTCCTTTCTCTCCATTTTTAGCCTCTAATAATAGTAGCAAATAAATGTGATGTGAAGAGGATTTCTGAACTTTCTGAGGAAAACCAGGTAGGACGTTTTCACAAGAACTTACTAACAGACAAACACATGTAACTACTTCTATTTTGCTTTTAAAAAAACATATAATATTTACTGGTTGCATTGTGTGAGAACAGATGCATTCCCAGCTGTTGTTGCAATCTAAGCATGAGCTCAGGTGAACTTCCACACACTAACTGGAAGTTTATCTTTAATTGCAACTTCCCACACTTCTCATATTTGGACTTTGTGACTAGTTACGCTATCAGTCTGTGGCATACATGTTCCATATTTTGAACAAAATATAGAATAAAATAGCCCGTCTTAATCTGTTTTGGACTACGTGCACCAAATTTCAAATTTTTACTTATTGTGGAAATACTGTACTCTAAAATGTTAAATATGAAAATTAGTAAATTGTTTATACAGATACACAACAGAACACACACAGAGCTTTTGTGTTGGTCTGTATATGTGGAGTTTATTTCATGTTGCTGCTAGTCATTCTTGTATAATCTTTGTAATTTCCATTCTATCCTTTTAAAATTCTTGTAGGAATAAATACAAAAACTGTTTGTTGTATTCATAGGTTTAATTTTATGTGTTTGTCTACTATCTTTTAGAAAATGTTTGCTGATTTAGAAGCAGATGGATTTCCTGTAATAGAGACAAGCACCCTCACTGAAGAAGGGGTGATTCAAGTCAAAACGGAAGTGAGTTTTTGGTTTTTACAAACTTGACTGAATGAAGAAAGGATAGTTTTGGATGAAATATACAAAATTCAGCCTTGGACAAATGTATGATACCTAAGCAGCCCTTCACTTAAAACATGTGTAGACTGTTTCCCAGGCTTGCATTAGAAATGATATATCTAATCTTTAAAAAGTTGAACATATACTAAGTGCCAACCACAATTTTGGGTGGAAAGGTGAATTATAAATTGAATAATAAATAAATAAATATGGACTATGCCAATAATTTCATATAAATCTAATGAACAGCTGTTGATAGGCATTAGGAAAGGGTAATAAAAGTTTCTGACCTATGTGTTATTGTTTTTTACTAGCCAGTGTCTGCCAGTTGTCCTACTGTTAGTCACTTGTGGCAAAAAATGCACCCCAGGCAGAAAAAAAGAGCCTATTCTTCCCCACCTGCTCATTTTGAAGCAGTTTTTAACTTGCCATGATCATGTTACTATTTACAAGCCCGCATGAGGAAGTGGTATTCTTTTTCTCTACCCCTGTGACAAACTGATATATATATATATATATATATATGCGCATACTTCCAAACCTGCATGGTGGAACAAGCTGCAAGGCATCCCTTTGGCTGTGTTCTTTCCAAGCATTTATTCTTTGTTACAGATATTTCCCAGAAGTGAAAGTTAGAGTCATCACATATCCCCTCTGATTTTTACAGTTTGCTCAAGGTGTACATCCTGAAGTTGAGATGTTCCTTCTTCTGAAGTGAACTTCTCTTGGAAAGGTCCTAAACATGAATAGCCATAGTTTTCTGGTGTGGTTTTGCATGTTGAAATAGGAGTGCTTCCTGTGTTTTTGAAGGAACTTCCAACTGAGAGAGTTGTTTTCAATACCTGAAGCTGAATTAAGGATTTCTCTGAAACATATACTAAGTCCATGCATTCCTGGGGGAAATAAACTTACCTCTCACTTTACATTTGCACCTCTAGCCCTGAAGTGTGTTTGAAATAAAGATCTTTGGACCATAATCAGGAAAACTCTTGGGCTCAGCATCTTGCCTACTCTGTTTTCTCTGAGCTGATGAGAGGAAGAAATCACATATGCTGAGTTTTTACTCATCACTGCTCACAGACAAGCAGGGAAGAAATGTGATTGAAAAGTTGCTCTTTTTAATAATAGTCGTGGTATAAGTCTTGCATTTGCATGAACTGTTGATGCTGGAGTGTGAAGATGTTTGGATAATAAGAGCTAGTGATCACTCTGGTGCAGACTATGTATAGTAGCATCCCCAGTTATCTGTGGTTGGTGACAGCAGGGAGTGAGTGTGGAAGGGAGGGAGGAGGAGAGCTCGCCTCGCTTTCCTGCGGGGGTTCCGGTGGTGCGGCAGAAGCGGGGAGTGGATGGGGAGGGAGGAAAGAGGAGAGCTTGCCTCTCTTTTCCCCTGTGGGGGTTCCGGCAGCACGGTGGAGGTGGGGTGTGGATGGAGGAGGGAGGGAGGAGGAGAGAACTCGCCTGCCCCCCCCCTCCAGCCTGGTTCCCTGGGCTGTCTTCCTCTTCCTGCCTCCCTTCCTCTCTCCCCCCCATCGCAGGGCATTCGCTGTTATCTATGGTTTTCAGTATTCATGGGGACCTCCAGAACCAATCCCCCATGGATATGGGGGTGCTACTGTATTCCAGGGTCAATACCGAACATTTTTCTTTTGGGATAGAGAGGTAATTAATCAGCCTACTGAAAATTTAGTATCTTCAGTGGTCGTCCTGTTGCATGTTCCTCCACCCCATAGGGCATGGATGGCTGACTACAGGAGACAGGGCTTGTTCCATAGCCCCTCCTCAGCTGTGGAACTCTCTATCAAAGAAAGGCAGGCTGGCTCCTTTCTTGCTGGGCTTCTAACAGGGCAGCCTAAACTGTGGGTCATGCTTTTTATTTCTAAAATTGTTTTTAGGTTGTTCTTAAAGGTTTTGGCAGGCCTTTTCTGATTAGATCCCAGCCTCAGGAGCTGTGTTTCCTGGCCTCTTTTAGTCTTGCTTGTATTTATATTTTATGTGATTTTAGTTAGGTTGGTTTTTAACTTTATATTAGTTTAATATCTTTTTATGGGGGAGGGTGGGGTAGGTGGTGTTTAGGGATTTTAGTTAGCATTGTTGCATTTTAATTCCTGTAAGCTGCCCCGATTGTTTTTAACAGAGGGACGGGGAATAATAATAATAATAATAATAATAATTGTGCCTGTTCTGCTTTTATTTTGTGGTTTTCTTTTCCATTGCTTTGGGGACTCTGGTAGGCAGAAAAGTTGTTTTATAAATAATACTACTAGTAGAACTAGTGGATGTGGGGTTTGTTGTTGTTGTTAGGGCACTCTTAGTTCCTGAAACTAATTAATGAACAGTTTGTTGTTGTTAATTGCCATCAATTTATGGTGACCCTATGAATGAAAGACCTCCTCGTTTTACCCTATTATCAATAGCCCTGCTCAGTTCCTTCAAACTCAGGGCTGTGGCTTCCTTGATTGAATCTTCCACCTATAATGAACTGTGCAGGGCTGTGTTTTATCAGCATGTTGTAAATTAAGATTTTGTACATTTTCAGGCTTGTGATAGATTGCTGGCCCATCGTGTTGATACCAAAATGAAGGGGAACAAAGTGAACGACATACTGAACAGGCTCCATTTAGCTGTTCCATCCAAAAGAGACAACAAGGTTGGTGAGGGCATTTTCTCTTTTCACAAAACAACAGATGCTATGTTGATTGGCCATTGCTTATGTATTGTTTGTTAAAAACAAATCTGATTTCCTGAGTAGAGTCTGGCTTTATTTTTAAATCTTAGGAAAGGCCACCTTTTATACCTGAGGGTGCCCTGCTGCGCAAAAAACGTATGGAAGTTGATGTACCTAAAAAGAAACTGGTAAGTGTATTTCTTGGGGGAATAATAGCAAGGTTATTGAGCAGAATATATAAAGGGGGTCTTATTAATGATGTGTATTTGTTTGCAGGAGAAAGATATTGAAATGGAAATGGCAGATGACTATGTATTGGATCTGAAGAGTAAGTGGCAACAGTAATCTTAACATTTAGATGTTTAACTGGATTTAGGCTGCAATCATAGGCATACTTACCTGGGAATAAGTCCTATTGAATCTATATCTGAGTAGATATGTATAGGACTGCACTGTTTTGTTTTGCAGACAGCTGAAGTAGAAACCTGCAACTCATTGTAAATCTCAGACTGTAATCTCTGACCCTTGCCATTCTTCTGTTGGGCAATATTAGTATTCCCTTCTGAATTCTAATCTGTGTTGAAACATGACAAGCATTCCATATTCCAGATTCTTAGGTTTATAAGCTCAATGGAGAAATCTGTTACCATACATAAAGTGTTTCCATGGGCTTTTAAAACAGGGAGCATTTGGCAGCTGGTCATCTTCATAAAACACCCCCCTGCATTCTTTTTCTAGTATTTTAATGCATCCTAGGGTTCAGGGATGGCTGCCAACCCAAATCAGATGCATCAAAATGAGGACCACTTGCCAGCATGCTGCTTATTGTTGTAGGATGGAAATACTTTCTCCCACTGTTCTGGCTGCCATCTACATAATTGACATTATTTGAGCAGCACAAATTAATAGTATATTTGCCTTTGGGTTTGTTTTTTGTTCTAGAATACTGGGATCTAATGAATCCATCTGAAAAATATGATACGATACCTGAGATATGGGAAGGTCATAACATTGCCGACTATATTGATCCAGATATCATGAAGGTAAGAATTATTCTATGCTCTGTTGTATAATGTCATGATGTTTAAATATATATGGGTGTTTCTGTATATCAGTCTATCAATCTATGTATTTATTTGTCCTCTATTGAGAGCACAAGTAGTTACAACTCTGTTCATTACCAAGGAAAGCAGACAGCTAATTGGTTGAAATTGGCATTGTTCCTTTCTTCAGTATCAAGGATTCTTCAGTATCAAGGAGCTGATGAGCCTAAAGTTTCTCAAAGTCTTTAGTGAAACTGTCTATGGTGAAAAAGCTTGAAGAATGCACATTGTTGTTTTTTTTTAAAGTTTCTAATGCTTTGTGTTTGAAATCTTTAAAGAAACTGGAAGAGCTGGAGAAGGAAGAGGAACTAAGGCAAGCAGCTGGAGAATATGATAGTGATTCAGAAAGTGAAGATGAGGAAATGATGGGAATCAGACAATTGGCACAACAGATTCGAGAGAAAAAGAAACTGAAGATCCTAGAATCCAAAGAGAAAGATAAACAAGGGCCCAAGATGCCTAGAACAGCTAGAAAGGCAAGTGTAATTATAGTTCTTCCACATTTACGGTTTAAGCATTCATGGATTTGGTTATTTGTAGATTGCTGCTGCCTCTGCTGCCACCCTATATGTGACCAAAAAATATGTTCTCTCTAAGCATTTCTAGTCCTCTAGCACAATTCTGCGGTCAATGTCCGGTGGAAGTTGACCATAGAATCATGCTGGAGTACCTAGAAATTGCTAGAGGTGTGTTCTCTCAGGTTTTTTTTTTAAAAGCATCCTATATTTGTAGTTTTTACTTTTGCAGGGATCCTGCACACAAAAGTTGAGGGTCGACTGTACTTTGTTGAGAATGTGTTGAGACATGACTGTGGTTGAAGGATTAATACTGCGCAGTTTTACACATTCACTTATTCACGTTATCATTGTAAGAAATGCCAGTAAAACTAAAGAGAAAAAAGTCAAGAGGCAATGATAAGTGAGTCAGAAAGAAAGAATGGGTGTCTCCTAGAAGGGTTTTTTTTCTTAAATGTATTAAAACATATAGATCAGCATAGGAATCATGTGGCCCTGTAGAGGTTGTATGACTGCAATTTCAAGCAACCCCACTGAATATAGCCAATGGTAAGGAATTCTGTGAACTGCAGTACAACATCTGAATGGTTGCATGATTCCCACCCAATATAGCTTGTCTGCAGTCTGGTCTATACAAAACCACAGGATACAATGGTATGAGCAGGAATGTAGGAAGATTTGTTCTCAAAACAAACCTTTTGTTATTGTCTACAACTTATTCAATGAACATGTTTGCTTATAATATAGCAAATTAGAGAAAGTGAGGAATGGCAGTATTCTAAAGCTCCTGTTTTCTGATTTAGTTACCTCCAAATGTTTTAGTTCCTGGATGCAGGATTTTCTTACAGGTTTTAAACAGAATCTATTGAGTTGCTACCTAAGCTCCTTCTGTGTCATTTCTAGGAAAATCAAATTTATCATTGGGAATATAACTAACTCTTTGTGGCTTCAGGTACAGCGGAAGGCATTGGAGAAGGAGATGACTGATCTTGGGCTAGACATGACTGGCAAAAATGACGTAAGATCAGTTTTTTTTTCCTTACCACTTTTCTGGTATTGATATTTGTAGAGAATGATTTTACTATTTATTATTCTGCTTCCATTTTGTGCAGTAGAAAGTTGAGCCATGTTAAGGGAATAAATTTATACTGGATAAGAAGCAAGCTATTTAATTAGAGAAAAATCAATAAGGGCAGACATAATGATGTCTGATGGAGGGTAAGGCTATCAGTGTCTACCAGTCATAATTTCTGTATACTACTTTCAGGATTAGAACTGCCATACCTATTAATGCAAGTTACAGAGCCTGGAACCAAGCGCTATTGCTTTCTTCGCCTGCTTTTGGTTGTGGCCTTCCCAGAAGGCATCTGGGTGGCAACTGTGAAACAAGGTGCTGGATGATACAGGCCATTCTTATCTAGCAGAGCTCATCTTACATTTATTTGAAATGCCATTTGTTTAAGGAATAGCAGTGTTTGTTATTATAAGTTGTTGGTCAAATTAATTGGATTTTCTATCGGAAGTCAGAATACCTTATCCTGGCAATAGTGTCTGATCTGTTGAGTGTCTAATTTAGAAGGTGGGAACATCATGTGCTGTCTGAATTTTTAGGCACATTATGTAGCTGAGACAAGAAGATCCCGGAGTGTTACTCGTAAACGTAAACGAGAAGAATCTTTACCACCTACATCTTTGGCACGAAGTCGCAGCTCCTCCCGTACACCACGTGATGTATCTGGTCTTCGAGATGTGAAGGTCTGTGTCCCAGATTATTTAGGATTTGTTATTGCAGGATGCTTTGAAGATACTGTTAGGTTGGTTTTTTGTTTTTTTTTTAAGAAAAATTTGGTGCCAAACATGTGGTATGTAGTATCCATGGAATATTGTCAGCTGTGTCTTTTTGCTGTTCTAATGCAGGGCTGAACAATCTTTCTAGCTTTGAGAATCTATATGTTAACATTGGCTTGGGGGAAGGGGCACAGGAACACATGTGCACATGTGCATGCACCAGTAGTTCTTTTTCTTTCTGATGGGGTGTGGGGGAGCCTTCTCTTCAGCCCTCTTCATCACTGCTAGTAGCATCTGGGGAAGAGTGATCTATAAGATATCAAGTGTATGTATCTGTGTGTGTGATGGTATTGGAGGAGGGTGCAAAAATTAAATCTATTTGGAGGTAATAGGTTAACTTATCCTTGTGCTAAACTGTGGCTTAAATGAAGTTTTGAAAACTTCTGTGATTTTATACTGTTTCTTCAGGATGAAATCAAATTCCTTTTACAGGTTGAGTCTCCCTTACCCCCAAATCCAAAATAGTCCACATAGATGGCTGCAATAGTGACACCTTTGCTTTCTTATGGTTCAGGATACACAAACTTAGTTTCATGCACAAATTTATTAAAAATATTGTGTATAAAATTACCTTCAGGCTATGTGTTTTAGGTGTACATGAAACATAAATGAATTCCATGTTTAGACTTGGGTCCCATGCCACAAGATCTCATTTATGTAAATGCAAGTATTCCAAAATTCAAAATACTTCAATAGCCAAAATACCTCTGGTCCCAAGTATTTTGGATAAGGGAGACTCAACCTGTACACTCTTTTGGGAAAAGTAAAATACCATTTGAAACAGAATTAACTTAGATTTCTGTACAGTTCATAATGGCTAGAATCCTGTTGGCTAGTCCCAACTACATTAAATTCACTAAATCAATCATTGAATGATCAGTCAACGCATAGGTAAATCAAAATGATTCAGTAGTTCTGCTCTAGTTGGGGACTAACAGTAGGATTTAGGCTGAGTGTTGTCCTGCACTAAGGGGTGTGATGGTAAAATTTATGGCAGTGCTTTGACTGGCATGCTTAAGGCTTTTAAGATCTACAGAAGGGATGGGAGTTATGGCCCTCCAGATGATGTTGGACTATAACTTCCAGCAGCAGTGATGAAGAATTCTTGGAGTTTAGGTTCAACATCAAAAAGGTGATATACTGTACTTTTCACTCTTTATACAGACTTAACTGTTAAGTCCCATGGAACATAACAGAATTTTCTTCTGACTAAATATGTATAGGATTTCAGAGAGTGGCGTAAATGTAGTCTTTAGGTGACCCCCCTCCCCATTGTTGCTGCTTACAAACTGGCTCCTAAGAATTTCCCAACTCCCCAGAGCACTCTTTTATGGGGTGTAGCAAGACACATATACATATTAGCTTGATGAAAGTATTAGTATCAGCGGGTGTACCCAGTTGGATCCTGACTGGTATCAGAAGCATCATAGGCAGAAAAGATTAGGAAATAAGGTATTTATAACTATGGTTCACATACTAGCTTGAAATAAGCAGTAAGATCTTTGACTTCATAACTTAATTGTTGCTATGTCTTGTGTGTACTTGTTTAGATTCTGCAAGGACATGCCTGGTATTTTAAGAATTGATATCCCTTTATATTTTATAATTGGAGAATTGCCTCATTGCATCTTGCAGAAGCAATTGCTTCATTGCTTCTTTAGTTGCCTTGAGCACAACCTGGGAAGAAAGGCAGAGTGTAAATAATTAGGATACTTTTCCTTGTCTCTCTTCACATTTGTGATTTTAAATCTTCATCTTTCTTCCATCTAGTCTGCAGATGTTCACAAGATTATGATGCAGTATTTTTTAGTTCTTATAAGCATTGAAGGGAAACACTTATTTTATTTAAACATGTCATTTGTTTAGATGGTGAAGAAGACTAAAACCATGATGAAGAAAGCTCAGAGGAAAATGAATCGATTGGGCAAGAAAGGTGAGGCAGACAGACATGTCTTTGACCTTAAGCCGAAACATCTATTTTCTGGCAAGAGGAAATCAGGCACAACACAACGAAGATGAATGACTCTTAATAAGATAATAAAGAACTGGTACTGCCTTTTACTAATTCAAATAAAAAACAAATGAAGACCCTATACAGAATTTGTGTGTTTTTTTTTAAATTCTAGGCTTACAAATGTAACCAAGAGAAAATGAGCAATATATTTCAAATCAGTAGGATACTTTACTCTTCCATATTGAGTTCTTGAGGTTTGATAAGATATTTTGCTTTTCAGAGGTCTTATTTTAACTACATCTGCTGTCAGATTTGGGAAGCATCAGCTCTAGTACAGTCTACGGCTATATTTTGAATGTTTGGTAACTACTTTTTGTCCAAAATAGATTTAAGTTTATGGAGATAGGGATCTAGTCACCAACAGAGCACATGCTCTCTATATGGAAGGTCACAGCCATTTTTAGGTGAGCCTGAGGCAGAGCAATTTCTAAATCCCAGAAAGCTCTTGGTTAGTGGTAAAGCAGGTTTTATTCTTAAACTAGCACGTAAACTCTGAGAAAAATCTTACAGCTTACTACCTGTACATGTACTCCGGTTAGAAAGATACGAGAAGGTTCTGTACCTTGTGGAATTATTGTTACTCACTGTAGGTGTTGAGAAAAGACTAGCAGCAGGGCTAAAAATGACCTTATCTTTTTCATTATCAAAATTTCATTATCTTCAACCTTCCCCAGATGGTGATGAGTGTATATTAACATGGCTGGATGGCAACATTGGGAGGAAGTTGTCATCACTCAAAGACAGCTGTTACTTTGCTTTACATGTGGCAGCCATATTAATTAGGTAACAAACACAATCTAGGGGGCGTGGGGCATTTTCATCCTGTTTTTGGACCTGTTTGGACCATTTCAAATGCTAGAACAGGAAGTGAGAAGTCGAATCAGTTTCAAAAAGGCTTCTCCAGGGCCTAAATTGGTTGTGGAGTGGACTAAAACTTACTGGAAATACACACAGGGGGCATTTTGGGAATTTTTTTTACCCTGGGGTGGTGGTTCCGGTGCCCTCCAAATGCCCTCCACACATTCCAGGACATTTTAGAGAAGAAAAAAAATTAAAATCAGCCCTGGGGGATGCTGAGGGGCTGTATGCAATCCATAGGCTGCACTGTCCACCCAATTTAGAAAATAAAAGGGGCGGTGTGTTTTGAAGCCAGTTCCAATCATCTCAGAGGATCTGTTATCTAGCTGGTGTTTCATGAATGCAGTATAATCCATGCTTCCCCATAACTTTGTTGTGAGCAACATTTCTCAGGCTAGTGTAGTTCTCAAGGTCCTTCAAATTCATCAACCCTAGCTAGCATAGTCTGACTACAGGTAATGGATGAGGGGAATCATTGTAAAAAAAAAACACCACCAGGAAGGTAATACTTTTCACCATACTGCCTCTCACTTACATTGTCACAACTATTAAGCCACTCCCCAGCTATGCTCAAACTAATTCTGATGTTGCCTGAATGGTAGCCTACTATGACACCTTCCTTTTGAAAATAAAGGAGCAAATCCTTCTATGATTATGTGCCAAGTTTTTCATTCCATTTTGGAGAGGAAAGTGAGAATGAATAGTATTTTGATTCTCATAATTTATTTTTTTCTCTGAATTAGCATTAAACCACTGTTAACAGGCTATTGAACATTAGGATACACTACATTTTCAATTTTAATTATTGGAAGTAATTAGTTTAACTTTCTCCTATTACATAGGCATCTCCAAAGCCTTTAAAATTACATTTCCAGGACTCAAGATGTTTAATGAGTAAATACACTAATGACCTTTTCTTTATTACAGCAGAATGTTTGATAAAGCTGTTCCCTCTGAAGTTCCATCAGACCTAGAATCTCTAGACATTTTTTTAGGTATTCTGAAAACTACTTTCTAGAAAGATTTTCTAGGAGAGAACACACTTCCTTTCTACAGCAAATTAATTCACAAAAAGAAAATGAATTTGGAGTCCACTAAAGTATAGTTTCTAACACAACGTTTCTAATTTTTTAAATATCTATTTTTCTTTAATGACAGCTCACTATCCTTCATACTTAAAAGATTACCAGTGAACAGTTACTTCAAGAGTAATCTATAAGAGAATTTTACATACTAACTTGCAAAGCTTATACTGTTAAGTATCCAAAATATTATAAACTGCCATGTTTCATGAGATATGAAAAATTTGACATCCAGGGTAGAATAACTATTCTAGCCACTCTGTTGTGTTTGAGTCTGAACAGCTAATTCTTTCTCTGTCCTACAAACAATCCACCTTCCCACAACGAGCAAGAGATCCTGGCTATGACAATTCTTCATCATAATTAGTAGTGTACTGGATATGTCAACAAACATGTTGATGGTTTAGTAAACCAGCTAATAAACCCAAGATGTGAAAGGCAGAAGACTCAGCCCTTAGCACAAGACATCTAGGTCATGCAGATACAAAAGCAAATCCCCTTCATCCTCAAATGAAAGCTTCCCATTTCAACCCAATGTTGTAATCAACTTTTACAAATAGTGTGCCATTGATCAGTATTAAAAATTATTGTATCATTTCAGGTGAACATGTTCTACTAGCTGTTACATTCTGTGTATCTTATTATGGTCGATGAATCTCTTCAAATTATTCAAGTTATCCCACCATTTAAAGAGAAATGTCTCTGCAATCAGTTTGAACCATGGAGTAACCTTGATTTCATTTTGGGATGCCTTTTCCAGCAGTTCTCTCAGTTCTTCCTGTGTCACGTAACAGTAGCTTTTAATTTCATTTGGATCTGGATTCAGTGTCACGTCTTTCTGCACAAAGAGGATGTAATCTATTTCATGTTCTCCCCAGGTCCCATTGGATTGGGCTTTGTAGTGAATTCGCGTTAGGTAGAGAAGTTCCTCTGGAGTCACCTACAATGAATTTAATTATTATTAATTTTTTTGTAAAGCTACTGATACACAGACAGTACAGAATGCTAATCCTATTTCTGATAGGAATGTATCCCAGAACACTAAAATATAAATCTGTTCTCTGTTGTGATGCAAAATGCCAGTCCATAAGCCATCAGCTGCTGGTCCTAGAAAGCTTCCAGGAAAAAACGGAAGAACTGTAGCCAACGGGCACAAATATGGTACAGGTTCCTAGCACACCGGGAAAAAAATACCAGTTCCCCACATTAGGTAGTTTAAGAAGCACTGTTCTAGGGGATTACATTCATTACAATGTGAAGCCACCAGGAAGGAGTCCAGTTGCATTCATAGGTTGCCCTTCACTCTTATTAGAACACTTTTCTTGTGTGTGCTATACAGTGAGCTGTGGCTTTGCTCAGGAAGTGCAGGCACAATGTGTGAAACTGCATGAAGACTTCTGGTGTACCAAACTAATGGCAACTTTATGCTGAAGCTGATTACTTTTGCTTGTTATTTGGGAGGAAAAGCATTATTTACCTGTTCCAGTGGAATTCCTAATTCTTCTTTCAGACGCCTCTGTGCTGCTCTTCGGATACCAATTGCATTGTTTTCTTCCAATTCAAGTGAAGTGCTTAGGGGATGACTACAACAAGTGTTGGTAAAACAATCTACAAAATAAGGTTTGGTGGAATTACTTGTAGAATTTCAGACTGTAGAATGCTTGAACTAGCCCATCTCAGGAACAGATTGTTATCACTAAATATTCATGTTTGCTATGTTGGCAACTTGAGAGTATACATACACACACACAAGTTGGAAACAAATACCATAAGAAGGGACAGAATAGCAAATGGCATACATACTATTCAAGGTATTCCAAGAAACAGAAATTTATCAAAGCACCACCTTTAACAAGTAAAGATGATTAGGAATTGTCCTTTTAAGAGCCTTTAAGTATTTTTTTAAAGCTATACAGGAGATACTATATTCATTATTTCTATTATGTCTCCCTCTCCCTCACAAAGCGTGGAAAAGTTGCTTTTTGACATAGTCAGTGGCTATGCTGGCTGGTGAACTCTGTGGGGCTATAGTCCAAAAAAGCATTTTTTCCATGTTCTGCCCCCTCCAATACCTACTTGTTGACTGATCAGAACTGGTAAGATTTGACTGATACTAGAAAAATGAACTAAATAAATACTTCCATCTCCAGAGGACTACACCAAGGAGCTTCCAGAGCAGTAAGTGTTGCTGCTACCCATCTGTTCATTTAAGGATTCTATATGTAACTGAAGATAACACATGCTACACAATAAAAAAATAACAAACCTGGGAAAGTGATTTTAGCATCTGATCTTTGTTGCAAAAGCAGCTTGTTCTCCGAATTGAACAGAAACACACTGAATGCACGATGCAGCAATCCTAACGCATAGATAGAAAACAAGCTTTAAGAAAAATTAAACTACTTATTTTTCAGTTCAAACCACACCTTGAGTAAGGAACCAATCTATCTCTATTCCTAACAATAATTTTCATTCCCATTTTGAACATGATTATAAGTTTTTCTCTTAGGCTGATATCTGCCTTGGAAAAAAGGACAAAGGTCTGTGTGTCTGCTTGGGTAACTTATTACACTCTGTAGGAGTAAGACGCCTTTATAGGCACAGGACAAGAAGTGATGTGTCAATAGTAATGCACTGGTACAATTTCTGAAAATGTTGATTTTTTTAATGTGCTTTCTTGTGTTCTGAGAGTCGTATCTGAACAGAGGCCAGGTCTTTCCATGATGTTTAATGCAAACATGCTCATGCATAGGCAATATTCATGCATTTACCATGCATAGGCAATATTCTTCCATCCTTTTCCTCAAACTGCTCAAGTATGACTGCCTGAATTCAGCAACAAGTTGCCCCTCCATATTTTCACCTTTCACCTAGAGGCAAGAAATTTGACTCTCCACCCTGACACAAAGTAGACATTTTCAATCTAATTAGGCTATGTGAGCAGAACCACCCTATATACAATGGTAATAGAAACTTTAAAAATACCTTTGTCAATATTTTCATTCAAGTGGCAGTTTTTCTTTGATTCTGAACCAATTCTGTTGTCATTTTCATCAATAAGGATGCACATCTCTGCCAGCAACTGTACCTGCTGCTTATCCAGATCATCTGTGTTTATTTCAGGCATAGTTGCAGTATTTATCTTCCTAACAATACTGATCAGAAAGAAATGGTTATGTTTTTTCAAAATCATCACTTCCACCCATAGTCACAGTATTTAACAAACTATCAGAACTGAAAATATGTTTAGTAAACAGGGTTATATGTGAGTAGCAAAAATAATATAATATTATATACATGTTGCCCCACATATCCATGGGAGACATTTTCCTGGGCTTATTGTGGATACACAAAACTATGGATAATTGTGAACTCTATTGAATGACTTCCTGTCCCACTTCTAGTGGTAGCATACCATAGAATTGCACTGGAGGACCCGGAAAATGCCTAGATAGCAATATATTTGTTTCAGCAGTAGATAAGTAAAATTGCAGATACTGGTCCCATGGATACGAGAGTCAACCTGTATGTAATATTAAAGAAGTGAAGCAACAACCCTCAGGGCTTCTCAACTATTAAGGCAATTCTGGTGGAAGCATGTTCATAGTTTCTGATAACTAGATAAAGTTGTAATCTAGTTCAGTATTCTCACTCTGATAGTGCACTCCACCTGCCACGTGTATCTCATTTCTGCTTGATTTAGCTTGCAGAAGTCTAGCTTTCTAATAAAAGACATAACACAAAAGGATCAGCAGCCTTCTTAGATCTCCCTGCACCACCTTGTTTGTACTCTGTGTGACTTATGCTATTGGTTCATCAGGCTGTGTTCTCCAGGCTCTGCAGGATTTCACACAGCATCTTTCCCAACTGCTAAATAGAATCCAGCACTTGGGAAAGTTACTTTTTAGAATGAAATTCCAACAATGCCTCTTTCTACGAATTGCAGTCCAGAACAACAACTTCCCAACTCTGGTAGGTTCTTCCCATATAGCCATAGTATACTACAGGATATGAGATACTAGAGGAAACACCAGCCACGAGAGGAAGAAAGAAGGAAAAGACTTGCTTTCATCTCCTGCTTTGGTTTCAGACTGGAAACTGGAGATGGCTTTAACAGTTGTGTAAAACAGGAATTGGCCTTTTTAGTCATCAGCACGCTTGCAGAAAGCGCGGGATGTGTCCTTACTGAATCTTCGTTTGCGAAGAAAAGCCAGAGAGAGAAAACAGGAATACAGTTGTCCCTTCATATTTGCTGGGGTTTGGTTCCAGGACCCCCTGTGGATACCAAAATCCGTAAATACTCAAGTCCCATTATATGCAATGGCATAGCAAAATGGTGTCCCTTATATAAGATGGCAAAATCAATGTTTGCTTTTTGGATTGTTATTTTTAAAGAATATTTTCAAGCCGTGAATACTTAAAACCATGGATACCGAGGGACAACTGTACTGTACTTCCTATATCTTTAATAGTTGTGTGACAAGCATCACACAGCCAAGGTACCAACCCCTGCTGAATGTTCCTCTTCCACACCACCATTAAAGGTACAGGTATAGGAGCCCTTTCCAGTTTTCACTTGGGCAACCCAGGTGGGCTTGTAAGAAGCCACCGGGTTAGACCACAACCGAGTAAAGGGAAGGCAAAATGCAACAGATCTTTGGTCCAAACCAGTCCATCTCTAATTTCTGAAGCAGAAAGTCTACTGCCATGGCAGATCCCCACGACCAAACTACACTGTTACAGCACTATTATTCCACTTTAACTGCTCTGGCTTCCTCCTGTGGAATTCTGGGGTTTGTAGTTTAGTGAGGCCTAAGAGCTCTCTGGCTGAGAGTTCAAATGCCCCTCACTAAAACTACAAATTCCAGGATTCCACAGGAGGCAGCTGCAGCATGTAAAGTGGAATAATAGCGCTGTAACTGTAGTGTGATAGTCAGTCAAATTTTACTGCTTTTGGCCAATGGCCTTTTCATAAAACACTATCACAATAACAACAAAGTACAGTTGTCCCTCCATATTCACAGATTTGGCATTCATGGATTTAAGTATTCACAGCTTGAAAATATTCTTAAAAAAATAATAATCTAAAAAGCAGACCTTGATTTTGCCATCTTATATAAGGGACACCATTTTGCTATGTTATTGTATATAATGTGACTTGAGTATTCACGGATTTGGGTATTCACGGGGGTCCTGGAACCAAACCCCAGCAAATGTGAAGGGAAAACTGTATATACAGTTGTCCCTTCACATTCGCTGGGGTTTGGTTCCAGGACCCCCCGTGAATACCCAAATCCGTGAATACTCAAGTCACATTATATGCAATGGCATAGCAAAATGGTGTCCCTTATATAAGATGGCAAAATCAAGGTTTGCTATTAGGATTATTATTGTTTTAAGAATATTTTCAAGCCGTGAATACTCAAATCCGTGAATGTCAAGTCCGTGAATGTGGAGGGACAACTGTATTTGCAATATCAGTCGTACAATTATACAACAATTTATGATTTACAAAATTTAACATTTAAAAATTTAAAATATAACTAAAACAAAATTATTAAATATAATCACCACCTTTACAACTTATGGCTATCTCTGCTACGTATTTCTTCCTGATATTTTGGGTTTTTTTGGCTGCTAGAGTATACAAAGCTACTTTCCAAGTCATGCACTTGTCCAAATCCACTAAGAGGTAAAAAATAATAATTCTTGTTTTGGTTAAGGGTGTCAGAAATCACTCCCTTGGTTCACTATACAGTGGACAAAACAATATCTAACGGACAAGGTCCGCGCGGTTGTTGATAGGGCCAATTCCACCCCCCACACTTTAATTATTTAATTCTCCCCACACACTTTAATTATTGCTGTGTCCCTTCACGTCGTTTGCGGATTATGGCGACCCTCTCATAGGGTGTTTCTTCCCAAGGTTTGTTCCGAGGAGGTTTGCCCTTGCCTTCCTATGAGGCTGAGAGAGCGTGATAGTGGGTGTTCATGACCGAGCGCAGGATTCGAACCCTGGTCTCCAGAGTCCTTCAAACCACCTCCTTTAAAAAGGACGGCCGTTTCTCTCAGCAGGTTTTTTTTTTTTAAATCCTTACCCCGCTCCGTTTGTAGCCAACGCCGGACTCCCCCTGAAGAGCCGCGAGGAGAGAGGCGGAAGAGGGGAAAACGCGACCACCCGCGACCAGCGACTGAGGCAAAACCCAACCGCCCAACCACCTGCCCCGACTCTTCTGACGGCCCCTGACGGGAGAGCCGTCGCCACCCTCCGCGCCGCGCGCCACATCGCCAGGCAACACGCCCGCCCGCCCCGACTGACCAATAGCGGACGCCGCCAGCTCCTACGTCACCGCGTGGGCCGATCGCGCCATGGTGAACAGCGGCCAGAAGCCTCCAGTCACTCATCCGCCAACGGGGTGGTCATTTTGCGTGCCTCCAACCCGAGGAGGGCGAAATGTCGTAAAGGGGCGTGGCCTAAAGGATAAGAAGATGGAGGAAGAAAGGGGTGGGGCGAAAATCAGTAGACAGTGGCGGGGCAGAGGTGGAAATGTTAAAGGGGCGGGGCCTAAAGGATAAGGGGCGGGGCCTAAAGGAGGAGCCAGCCGCAGGGAGGGAAGGGGGAGGAGGGAAGAGTGGGCTGGGATTACCCAAAGCAACAAGTGGAAAAGTGAGGGGGGGGAGAACAGTTGTCCCTCCGTATCCACGGGTTTGGTATCCGCGGATTTAAGTATTCATGGCTTGAAAATATTCTTAAAAAATAATAATCCAAAAAGCAAACCTTGATTTTGTCATCTTACATAAGGGACACCATTTTGATATGCCATTGCATATAATGGGACTTGAATACTTGAGTATTCACGGATTTTGGTATCCACGGGGGGCCTGGAACCAAACCCTAGTAAATATGAAGGGACAACTGTAGATAAAAGGAGATTAAAAAGATTGTAAAAGGCCTATGGCAGTGGTTCTAAGCCTTTTCTTTACCAGGAATTCCTTTAAATATCTTTTTTTTTTGCCAGTGACCCCCAAGACTTCATTCAAGATGATGATGATAAAATTACACCAACTATTAAAACTTCCCTCAGAGGCACTGGAGACTTCTCTCCTGCTTCTCCCTGAAAGTTTATAGCTAGAGCAGATTAAATGGCAATGTGCAGGCCAAGCCAGCCACACTACTGCAGGCAGGAGGCGGGCTGAGCAGCCTTCAAGCCTTCTTGGACTCTCTGTGAGGACATCACAGCCCCCTGGGGGTCCCTGGACCACAGGTTAAGAGCCACTGGAGTTGGGGACATAGAGATCCTGGGAAATGCATGAAGTGCTCTGCCCGCTAGGTACATAAATACATTAAAAAACTCACGCACAGTATCTGGAAATCCATTCCATAACCTGTAGGGTAAAGGCAAGAGGTACATTTTATGTCATTTAAATATATACAGGAATAATATTTGTTACACCATTCACCACAGCACAGTAGTTGTGGAAACACAAGACTTGTTGTGCTAATTTAGCAGCTAGTTAAAACTTTGGTCTCAGTTGTTACAATTAAGATTCACATTGTGAAGTCGAAGGCTTTCACAGCCAGCATCCATAGGTTTTTTGTGGGGGGTTTTTTTGGGCTGTGAGGCCGAGTTCTGGAAGAGCTTATTCCTGACGTTCCGCCTGCATCTGTGACTGGCTTCTTCTCTGACCAATCTGCTCTCCACTTCTGCCTTTCCTGAGAATCCGCATCATCCCAAATCAGATGTCCAAATGAGTGGTGATGTGCATTTCCAGGCATTGTTTTAAAAACTTTGGGAAAAGCTGCGGAAGGCTTTTCCTGCACAGTAGATAGAGTTTTTGGCCATCCCTCCTTCTGAATAGTGCAAATTTCATTTGCAGTATGTTAGGACCAAAGGTATTCTCCTTGAATTCTATGAGAAGTGCCTTAATCATCTAGACAACCCAAGGGATAAAGATCAAATAGCAAAAGTAGCACTCTTGCATCTTCTTGATGATATGGAATACAGCTGTTGATGAAATCCATATTTGCTAGAGAACATTTCAGAAAGAACAGTTCCTTTTCCGTTACTGTGCTAGAAGATTCTTCTTATGAAACTTCTTTTTCCAAGCTGGATTAGTCTGTAGCAGCAAAAACAGCAAAGTCCTGCTGTGTCATAAAGGGGGTGGTGGTGGAGAACCTTTGCCCTTTGTGGTGTTTGGGATTGCAACTCCCTGAATCAATTACTACTGACTAAACTGGATGGGCTTACCACAGCATTACCTTTCTGTAGTGGTGGGATCATGTGTTCTCAGGAGGCAGGAGACTATGGTGATGGTATTGCTACTGGTATGTCTCCCAAGTCCAACAGGCTTTTTACCTAGGAGCCATAGTAAATATGGCAAACACCTTTACATGGTGTGGGGAAGCTACTGGGCAGTATCAATATGAGGGAGAGGGGGTATGCCACTGGTGAAGGATCCCTCAGGGAAAATGTCACTGGCACTTCAGCTAATTCTTGCTAGTACTGCCAGAAGGAAGCAATGGTAAACCACAACCCAGTGTCTTTTACCTTGAAAGCCCTACGATGAGGCAATCCTTAAAGAAGCAAGATATAGTGCTGGAAGATAAGACTCCCAAATTGCTAGTACAAAGCTAGCTACTAGGAAGAACAAATATTAATAGTGCTGTGCCTAATGCTGGACATGCACAGATGTGAAAAGAAAGTCCAAGGCTGCACAGTGCAAATAATAGGAGCATGGAATATGAGAAGAATGAATCAGGGGAAGCTAGAAATTATAAAACAAGAAATGGAGCATATAAACATTGGAATATTTGGAGTGAGGGAGATAAAGTGGGCAGGAATGGGTAGTTTTCAATCAGATAATTACATAACACTTTACTCAAGATATGAAAATCTAAGAAGAAATGGGTGGAATTAATAGTGAGGTGAGATGTAGTGAAGGCAGTCAGGGAATATAATGCAAAGTCTGGCCAAATAATATCAATAAGATTCCACAGAAAACCTATCAGTAATCCAAGTTTATACCCCAACTACAGAGGCAGAGGGGGGAGAAACTGAAAGATTATGTTCTGGCTTCTAGGAGGAAACTGATCACACACAAAAGCATGATGTATTCATAATCATAAGTGTCTGGAGTACAAAAGTAAGAAATAGAGTAGAAGCAATAATTGTAGGAGAATTTGGCCTAGGATCAAGAAATGAACCAGGAGAGCAATTTATTGAATTTTGTGAGGTCAAGAGTTTGTTCATTGCAAACAGGCAACTGAACAGATGGTTGGCTGCACATGTGGATGTCAGTCGAAGGCCACTACATGATTGGAAGCAGAAGATGGAGAAGCTCCATGTTCTATGCAAAACCAAGACCAGGAGTGGATTGTGGCAGAGACCATGAACTACCGGTACTAATTTCAAAAATTAGAGTAAAGCTAAACAGGTGCACTAAATCAATCATAATCCCAAAAGACCAATACCATAGTATAAGGCATAAGAAATGCCAGATGTCCATGCTGGGTTCAGAAAAGGAAGATCATAATGCAAACATATTATACAGATTATAGCAATGCTTTTGACTGGATTATGAAAAACTATGGATGACTCTAAAAGAAATGAGTGTGCCACAACATTTACTTGACCTGATGCATACCCAATACTTACCTAATTTTGTAAGGCCAAGAGTTTATTCATTGCTTATTTGCATTGTTTTAAATTCGCTTTTAGATGCCTTGAGTCCCTATATTGGGAGAAAGGCAGGATATAAACAAGCAAGCAAGCAAACATGTTTTCCAGGCAAATGACAAGAAGCCATTGTCAGGACAGAATATGTAGAAGCAGAATATTTTTGCATTGGCAAGGGGGTGGTCAGACAAGGCTGCAGTTTATCACTCCATCTATTTAATCTATATGCAGATCATATGAAAAGCTGGATTAAATTTGGAGGAAGGAGGCATGAAAATTGGAAAACGGAACATAAAAGATTTCAGATATACTGATGATAATACACTACTAGCTGAAAATATTAAAGGCTTAGAATAACTATTTAGGAAAGGTAAGGAAAGAGGGACAAAAGTAGCATAATAAATTAAGAAAACAAATATAATGACCATAGGTGATTTACATAACTTAAAAGCAGATGATGAAAACATCAACATAATTAAAGATTTTCTATACCTTGGCCTAGTCATTAATCAAAATGGAGACTACAGTTGCCCCTCCACATTCGCGAACTCAGCATTCGCGGTTTTAATTATTCGCGGTTTTGGGAGGGCCCCCCCCGGGCCCCTCGAAAACTGCGAAAAGGGGCCTCCGGAGGCCCCTTGAAAGCCCTGGGAAGGAGCGGGGAGGGCCGGGGAGGCGTTCACGGAGCCTTTGGAGACCCTCCAGAGGCCCCGTGAAGGCCTGGGGCGGGTGGGGGGAGGCCCCAGGGAGGGAGGGGGGAGGATGGAGGGAGGCCTTCACGGAGCCTTGGAAGGCTCCGTGAAGGCCTGGGGAGGGTGGGGGGAGGCTGCGGAGGCCTTCACGGAGCCTTGAAAGGCTCCGTGAAGGCCCCAGGGAGGGAGGGGGGAGGATGGGGGGAGGATGGGGGGAGGATGGGGGGAGGATGGGGGGAGGATGGGGGGAGGATGGGGGGAGGATGGGGGGAGGCCTTCACGGAGCCTTGGAAGGCTCCGTGAAGGCCTGGGGAGGGTGGGGGGAGTCCACGGAGGCCTTCACAGAGCCTTGAAAGGCTCCGTGAAGTCCCCGGGGAGGGAGGGGGGAGGGAGGGTGGGGGGAGGCCTTCACGGAGCCTTGAAAGGCTCCGGGGAGGGAGGGGGGAGGATGGGGGGAGGCCTTCACGGAGCCTTGGAAGGCTCCGTGAAGGCCTGGGGAGGGTGGGGGGAGTCCGTGGAGGCCTTCACGGAGCCTTGGAAGGCTCCGTGAAGGCCCCAGGGAGGGAGGGGGGAGGATGGGGGGAGGCCTTCACGGAGCCTTGGAAGGCTTCGTGAAGGCCTGGGGAGGGTGGGGGGAGGCCGCGGAGGCCTTCATGGAGCCTTGAAAGGCTCCGGGGAGGGAGGGGGGAGGATGGGGGGAGGCCTTCACGGAGCCTTGGAAGGCTCCGTGAAGGCCTGGGGAGGGTGGGGGGAGGCCGCGGAGGCCTTCACAGAGCCTTGAAAGGCTCCGTGAAGGCCCCAGTGAGGGAGGGGGGAGGATGGGGGGAGTCCACGGAGGCCTTCACGGAGCCTTGAAAGGCTCCGTGAAGGCCCCAGGGAGGGAGGGGGGAGGGTGTCCACGGGGGCCTTCACGGAGCCTTGAAAGGCTCTGGGGAGGGAGGGGGGAGGATGGGGGGAGGCCTTCACGGAGCCTTGGAAGGCTCCGTGAAGGCCTGGGGAGGGTGGGGGGAGTCCGCAGGGGCCTTCACGGAGCCTTCAAAGGCTCCGTGAAGGCCCCAGGGAGGGAGGGGGAGGATGGGGGGAGGCCGCAGAGGCCTTCACGGAGCCTTCGAAGGCTCCGTGAAGGCCCCAGGGAGGGAGGGGGAGGATGGGGGGAGGCCGCAGAGGCCTTCACGGAGCCTTCGAAGGCTCCGTGAAGTCCCCGGGGAGGGTGGGGGGAGGGCAATCAATATTCGCGGTTTTTTGACATTCTCGGGGGTCCGTGGAACCTAACCCCCGCGAATGTCAAGGGACAACTGTATAGCCAAGAAATCAAGAGAAGACTGGAATTTGAAAGGGTAGCTATGAAGGAACTGTCAGGAGTTAGAGACTGAATTCCATTATAAAATGGCCAAACAACTGCAGAACCATGCTGAGTCATAATGACTGACTGCATGAACTACCAAGTCATGCCTAGTCAGGCCACTAGAGGGCAATGTCCTGTATATATATATATATATATATACACACACAGACACACACACATACACACACACATACACATATGAGCTCAGAACAGAGCTCGCTTCCTCCTCTCTTCTCTTCTTAGTCCATGCAAAGATGATATGGACTAAGAGACTTTATAACACAAAGCTGTCTACTGGAGGCTGCATGAAAGCCCATTTGGAGGAAATGAGGCAGCTTTCACAAGAGGTGTTTTATTTTGTTGGGCAGTTTGCCAAAGGAATTGGCTTTCCTAATGTACAGTCTGCAGACCACCAGGGAGAGTGATTTGTCTGTAGACTGGTAGCTGGGCATATTCTGGAAGAGGTCCAACACAAGCAATTTGATTCCTGGATGGAGGGGAATAAACAGCCACAAATTACCAGACGCAATCAGGAGAGCACTCAAACAGAGGCACCTGTGGAGGAGGGAGCCTACAGCTACGTGAAATGCTGTTTCAGATGCAAAAAGCCTGGACATTTTCAGAAGGACTGTAAAATGCCTGCACCAGATAGGAGGGGATAATCTTCTCAGGCTGAAAGCTATGCTTTCATAGCACAGCACCATCCTGATGGTGGTGAGGAAAGAATTTGGTTACTTGATAGTTGGGCCATGTATAATATGGTTAATGATTTATAGTTGTTACGCAGTGTTAAAATTGCTTCAATAACCAATATTACCCTTGCAGATGGTGCTCCCAGCAAGGTGCAGAAAATGTGCACTGCATATGTGCCATCTTTTGATAAAGATTTTGAAAATATGTTATGTATTAACAAACTAGAGAATTGTATATTAAGTGTTTCCCAAATGACTACTGACAGTTATAAAGCGATATTTGAGGGGGAATCAGGTACAATAACAGAAAGGCATAACATGAATAATGTCTGTGCAAAAGGGATAAAGAAACATGGGTTGTATTACATGTTGCCTAAAGGGAAGGTGGCAAACGTGAATCCTGCAGACAATGTGCCCCTACATGATAAGTGTGTTCATTACTACCACAGGCTAATGAGCCATGCTAGTCACAAAGGGTTAAAGGAGCTAGCCAAAGTTTGCCCTGGTCTAAACATGAAACACTACCCAAGGTTCTTACAATGTGCTGTGTGCAGGAAATTTAAGTTGAAGGCTTTCCCTATTGCCAAAAAGACCCAATGTGTCACCAACAGACCCTTTGAAGTTGTCCATGCTGATTTAGGCCCACTGAAGGGGACAACTGCTATGTATTTGTGACAGTGGATAGCCACACTAGGTACACTTACATATACTTACTGAAGGAGAAAAAACAGACTGCAGACAGGTTCCGTGAGTGGGTGAATGCGGTGGAGTGCGAATTTCCTTCTCATAAGGTTCTCATAAGGTTTCCAGTCTAGTGACAGATAGGGGAGGGGAATTCTTATCCAACAGTCTGCAGACCTGGATGCGTAGGAGGGGCATTAGACATAAGACCACAAACCCAGCGTCTCCAGGTGAGGATGGGCTTGCAGAAAGGAAAATTGTGTTGTTGAAGTGCATGATGGAGTGCATGATAGAAGATGCACAAGCTCCAGCTGGGCTGTGGGGGGAGGCAGTGAAGACTGCTGCTTACCATTTAAATAGACTGTGGACGTCTAGCATCAACCAGACCCCATATTGTCTATTGTATAGTAGAGCACCAAACCTCAAGCACCTGAGGGTTTTTGGAAAATATGCAAATGTACTGATTCACCTGAGCCTAAGGAAGCCTGGGCAGCCTGAAACCAGGAGGCTGCATTTCCTAGGCTATGAGGGTAATAAGTATGTGTTTTCTCTCCATCCTGGAAAGGTGGTGTTCTCCAGTAGTGCAAAGTTTGAAATGCACTCAGGGTGGGACAGATTGCACTGCAATCAGGAGGTGTTTGTTCCCTTGGGGAGGGTTGTGCCATCAACTCCCAAAAGTCCCACAAATGGAGGGGTGGTAATACCTGATGATGAAGGGGAGGCACAGGAAGAAAAGCCTGACACTTCCCATGCCACTCCAACACACACACCACCACAAGCCGGTTCAAGTTAAAGGACTTAGGCAGCCTGAGATGTTATCTAGGAGTAGAGGTAGAAAGAACCGGTCTTGGAGAATGTTTCCCAAGTCAGAAGAAGAAAATTGACAGTCTTGTGGCCAAGTGGGGGCTTAGTGAGGCAAAAGTGGTCAGGACACCAATGACCACTGATTTTGTGAACTTAGAGATCTGTACCACTCAGTGGTAGGCAGTCTGTTGTTTATTGCAAACAACACAAGGCCTGACATCAGTTTTGCAGTTGAGGTACTCAGCAGAAAAGCCTCCAAGCCAAGGAGTGTGGATTGGGAAGCCCTGAAGAGGGTAGTTAGCTTTCTCAAGAGGACCAGGGACATACGTTTGAAGCTGACAAGAAGTTAGGTGACCCTGGAGTGCTATGTGGATAGCTCTTTTGTTGCTGAGACTTCAGACAGGAAGTCAGTGACTGGGTTGGTGGTCAGGTATGCAGAGAGCCCCATAGTGTGGAGATCAAGAAAGCAGAACTGTGTGGCCATTAGTACCACTGAAGCTGAATTCGCAGCCTTGTCTGAGATGGCAAGTGAAGTATAATGGGTAAGGCAGATGCTTGCAGACCTTGGGGAGCTGTGCCAAATGCCTGTTGAGGTGCACGAGGACTCACAAGCATGCATAGTTATGGCAGAAGCAGAAAATCTGAAATGCAGGACAAAGTACATTGCGGTATGCTACCAATATATGAGGCAGTTAATACAAGAATGTGTCTTGTGTCTGAGGTATTGTGCATCTGAGGACAATTTTGCAGACCTGTTCACAAAAGCTCTTCCAGCAGGAAGCCATGAGGAATTGGCAAAGAGGCTGGGTCTTGTCACTAGTGTGTAAAGTGAAAGGTGTCAAAAGGGAAAAGTCAACTGACAGATGACTGATGTCCAACAATGTATGTTAATGATGTTATGTTGTGATGATAACGTGTCCTGCGCAGTAGTTTGACCATTTTGGAGAGGATTGTCAGGAGTTAGAGACTGAACTCCATTATAAAATGGCCGAACAACCATGCTGAGTCATAATGGCTGACTGCATGAACTACCAAGTCATGTCTAGTCAGGCCACTAGAGGGCAACGTCCTGTAGATACAGTTGTCCCTCCACATTCATGGATTTGGCATTCACGGATTTAAATATTCACGGCTTGAAAATATTATTTAAAAAATAATAATCCAAAAAGCAAACCTTGATTTTGCCATCTTATATAAGGGACACCATTTTGTTATGCCATTGCATATAATGGGATGAGTATTCACGGATTTGGGTATTCATGGGGGGGCCTGGAACAAAACCCCAGCAAATGTGAAGGGACAACTGTGTATATATATATATATATATATATATATATATATGAGAGCTCAGAACAAAGCTCATTTCCTCCTCTCTTCCTGTGAATTCTGAGGCATGGTGAAGCAGTTTCTCCTTCAATTGTAAATATTTGTATATATTGCAACTGTTTGACCTTGAAGATAAAAGTGCCTCCTGCTTATTTGGACATCAAACACTCTGTGTGTGAGTATTCTTGGGAATGGGTTGCTACTGAGTCTGCTGAGATAGTTTTTGGCTTCTGCTGGGGATTGAGTGTCGTATCATCCCCTGACAGGAACTAGATAAGGTTATCATTGAACACCAAAGTCAGGATCATCCATGCCATCACTTTTCTGATTTCTCTGAAAGCTGGACAGTGATGAAAGCTAATCTGAAATGTGGTGCTGGAGGAGAGTTCTATGGATACTGTAGTTCACCAAAAAGACAAACAAATGGTTCTGAGAGCAAACCAAGCCTAAACTTTCACTTGAAGCCAATATGACAAAACAGAAGCTATCATACATTGGACAGATTGTTAGAGAACATAACTTGTTGGAAAAAGTGATAATACTAAGTATAGTTGAAGGCAGTAGGGAAACAGGAAGACTGGATTACAGGTGGAATAATGCAATCAAGGAAGCCATGAGCCTGAGTTTAATCTAAGACCTGGGCAGGGCTGTAGATGAACAGGCTTTTAGAGATCTCGCATTTATAGGTGTGCTATAAAGCAAATACAACTCAACAACAAATAACAAAGGCCAGATGGAGCTTATGGAGAGCTCTAGGCCAGATGTTCTGGAAGACCAAAAGTTCACCACCACAGCCTTAAAGAATGTGAAAACACAAAATCTCATTCTCCATACTCAGGCATAAAATTTTACATCAACATAGCTTAGTGTCTATAGAGTCAGTGTGATCCAGTGGTTTGAGTGTTGGACTAGGATTCTGTGAGACCAGGGTTCGAATCCACACTAGCAATGAAGACCCACTGGGTGACCTTAGGCAAATCACTCTCTCTCATCCTTAGAGGAACGCAATGGCAAATGTCCTCTGAATAAATTTTGCCCAAAAAGGGCAACCACAAGTGGAGTCAACTTGAAGGCATGTAACATAACAATGCTCCATATTATAATCTGGAACTGATAGCTTGATGCTTTGCATTTACTTGGATGTGTATCCTGTTGAGAAGTCTGATCAATTCTCTCTGGAGAAGAGAGATAAATCTTCACCTCCTTTCTCTATAATACAGCAAAGTCTACCAGCGGGAACAAATATTTTATTGGGGTTCAAATGTTGGCTTAAACCCACCAGCATATTTTCAACTCACTAACAGCTTAACCATATGCAAAACTAAGAATATCAAAGTGGTTTGATTTCAACAGGCTTAGTTGTGCCTAACTTCTTACAGCTGGAATATATGGTAGGTTGCCTTTGGCAATTTGCTTTGTTCTTGCTCCTTTCCTGGAAATAATCCTTTGTGATTGCAATCAGAAGGAAGGTGCTGCAAGAATAATTGGATGAAGATAAAAAGGCATTTGTAAACTCAATAGTGTATAAGTGAAGATAATACGATAGAGCTGTCAAGCATTAAATAATCTGAGCCTTCAGGGACTTACTTCCAGAGTAAAAATGCATAGGTCAAGATCCTGCATTGCCAGATGTAACTATGATACCAGAGCTGGGCAACAGCAATAGAAGATAATTTTTTCAAAGTTTTCAGATATACAGTATAACATAATAGTACATTGAAGCAAAGAAAAAAAAAGCAAAAGCAAGAAAGATAAACAAAGTAGCAAAAGAAAAGGAAGAAAAAAGATACAATGTAAATTAAAATAAAAGTGACTTCAAAACTTCATTTCAGCAGTTGTTAATCTAAAACAATCTGTTAAATCCATCTAGACTTCTCTCATAAAATAAATCTTCACCTCCCTTCTCTATAATACAGCAAATTAATAATCAAATGCAAATTGTATACACCTTCTTATATATTCCCTACAAAGAAACCAAAAGATAATATTATACATTAATAATCATCCACTATTTCTATTTCTATTCTTAATTTATATTGAGCAAGGATAAGGTATCTTACTGCTTAAGCATATATGTTTTTAAGCATATATATTTCTATTCAAATCATTAGTTTACCGCCTCTCTCTTTTCCATTTGCCATCAATCATAATATAATTCTTGCTGTTGCTTTTGCTTTTTTCTTTGCTTCAATGTATTATCCCTCCCATCATAAAATAAGAGATTACATGCTTTCCTTCATTTTTTAAAAAATAGTTAACAATTAAACAATTCTCAGTAGTTCCGTTTCAATCAAATAACGTTCAAGAATTAATTCCTTTCCTTTAAATCTCAGATCTTTAGTTTAATTCTAAATCAGATAACAAGACCTGTTAATTCCAAATCCAGAAAAGACAGCCCTCATTTCTTTACACTTCCTATTTAAATTTAACCCTAGGTTTCCTGGGGAATCTTTGCAGTTGTAGAAGTTAGGCTTTAATCCTTTAATTGTTTTCATGTCCTGTTCCTGTTTATAGATTTCCTATGAGCATCTCACTTGCAACTGTGGAAAACAACATAGTGGCTTAAATGGGTATTTAGTCTATTCTTGCAGGTTTCATCTCATCTTTTTGTAGATGTTCATACTTCCTTACTTGAAACCTAGGAACCCTTGTGGAAACTGACCAATGTTTCAGTAGCAGAGCACATGCCTCACATTAGGGGTGGGCAAAGTGTGGCCATGTGCAGCACCATGTACAGCCCCACAAAGACATTTTTATGGCCCACACCACCAGAAACCCAAGACAGGGGGTTCTGGGATGTCTCAATGTACCTGGGATGTCTCAATGTACCTCTTAAACAGGTTCCAAGGCCTCCCTATACTGTTTAATAACAATTTTTGAGAACCAGAAGTGGGCTTCCTGCCACATGAGTTTTCCTGTTTTATTTTTTAGTAGTCCATGAGGCCTGTGGAGAGACATAAAAGTGGTCCCTAGATCAAATGCAGTACCCCACCTCTGCTCTACATGGAGAACGCTTTAATTCCGCTTACAAAGGGTGATACAGCAAATGGTGTTTGTATGCCTTTTAATTATACCATCAATCTCCAAAGGTGTCTGGCTTACAAGTAACCTAAAGATGCATTAACACCCTGATAAAACAATATCAAAGTAAAACAAGTCCTCATGATTTTTCTACTGGGCAGCTGATGGTAAATGGCTCTCTGTGGAGGAAGAAAAGGACAGTCCAGCTGGAACATGGAAAGGTGCTTCATGTTACCTTTTCTCCCCAACTTACCTCCTGCTTCTCCCCCATCTCCACAGCCTTGCCCCACTGTTCCAGTTGTAGATGTCTGCATGGAAAGTGGGTAGGGGACAACTGGAAAAGGATTGGGCAAACTTAGTCATGGCCACTTGAAAAGGCGCAGCCATGTTAGTCTGTTGCAGCAAAACAATACAGTTGTTCCTCTGTATCCATGGATTTGGTATCTATGATACCAAATCCATTCACGGCTTGAAAATATTCTTTAAAAAATAATAATCCAAAAAGCAAACCTTGATTTTGCCATCTTATATAAGGGATACCATTTTGCTATGTCATTGCATGTAATGGGACTTGAGTATTCATGGATTTTGGTATCCACAGGGGTGGGGGTCCTGGAACCAAACCCCAGCGAATATGAAGGGACAACTGTAAATTAATTTCACCCTTAAGACTAATAGATTAATTACAGCAGTGTTTCTTAACCAGGGTTCCCTGCGGGATCACTAGGGGTTAGTTCCCTGAGAGATGTGATTTTTAAACATTTTTCTAGCTGTAGATATACTGTAATAACTTTTAGGAAGGGGTTCCCTGAGACCTGAAAATTATTTCAAGGGTTCCTCCAGGGTAAAAAGTTTGAGAAAGGCTGTATTACAACATGAGTTTTCAAGATTTACCAATCATTTCCTCAGATCTATGGAATATAACTCTTAAGAATTTCAGGTATGTATGCATCTCTGTGTGTGTCTATGTGTATAATAGCTGAACAGAGCAACTGAACAGTACTGTTTTCAGGTGGAACCTGGATCCCAAAATATTGCCATTAAATTGAAATACAGTAGATCCAGGTATTATGCAAGCTCAATATTATGTGGGTTCAGTTATACACCAATACCGCCTTGTGCTGCTTGGCAAAAGGGTCCTGCTGGGGAAGCAATTAAGATCAATTAATTGATTTTGCTTGGGTTTTTTCCAGGCTGTGAGGCCGTGGTCTGGAAGAGTTTATTTCTGACGTTTTGCCTGCATCTGTGGCTGGCATCTTCAGAGAATGGTTGGGTAGGAGTGTGTGTGGGGTTTATATACTGTGAACCCCTGTTGGGGAGTATATGTAAATTTGTTTATTTGAATGGCTAATTTCTGGGTGGAGATATGCAAGGAGGATTAGTGTCTGGCTGGCTAATGGTCCATTGTCTGCTGGAAATCCCCGTCCCTGGATGGAGTTCAGTTTGCAAGTGTTGAGTTTTGATTTTAGTGTTTTTCAGGACTGGAAGCCAGATTTTGTTTACTTTTAGGGTTTCTTCTTTCCTGTTGAAGTTGTCCAGGTGTTTGTGGATTTCAGTAGCTTCTCTGTACATTTCTGACATGATAGTTGTTGGCCTGGTCCAGAATTTCTGTGTTTTCAAATAACATTTTGTGTCCAGGTTGATTTATAGCATGTTCCGCTATTACTACTCCTTGTGCTGCTTGGCAAATGGGTCCTGCTGGGGAAGCAATTAATATCAATTAAAATACATCTTGGCTAAATGTTATATATATATATATATATATATATATACACATACACATATATACATCAACATTGGGCTAGGGGATTCTGGGTGTTGCAGTAACCTTTGGCAACCTCCTTCAAGGACTCTTTCAATATGCGCTTACAAACCAATGACAATCTACTGAGGGGGAAAAATAAAATCCCACCCGCCCGGGCTAAGTTCCAAAGGGGATTGATTTAGCGTCCGCCGCCCGCAGCCTTTTTTGGCGATGGCTCGGCGCGCGCTCGGTGGGCTGTCTCTATGGCGGTTGGCAGGCAGGCAGGGAGGCAGCGGCGCTTCCGGTGAGAAGCGGAAGTGGTCTCGAGCGGCTCTGAGGGCAAGAGTGGTTTGGTCCGTTCGGGGGCAGCGGAGACGGAGAAAGCGAGGCGAGGGAAACCGGGAGTCGTCGTCGTCGTCGTATCCCGTCCGTTGAGGATTCTCCCTCATGCTGGTTCTCCCCCCTCAGCCGTCTCTCTTCGGCGCGGTCCAGTCCCTGCCGGCTTTTAATTAATTAATACTCTCCCCCCGCCTCCGGTCTCGGGAGCCGCCCCCTCCGCTGGGCTTCAGAGGTGAGTCTCGGGCCCTCCGGGCGTCTCCTTCCCTCTCATCCGTCAGCGCTGGATGGTCCTGAGGAGCCCAGCTCAGTCCCCGGGCGGTGGGAGAGCCCGTTTACCTCAGAGGATGGCGGGGTTTCGCCTTTGGCAGAACTGAGAAGCTGGGCTGAGGGGAGAAAAGGAAGAGCAGACAGGGAAGGAGGGTTTTTTTTTTGGGGGGGGGATTTTGGGGAAATATGGAAGTGGCAAGAAGCTTTGGGTTCTGGTGTGTGTGTGTTGGAGGGAGCTGTGAGTTGGTGTACAGCTGCTGCGGCTGTGTAATAGACACGTGTATATACAATATACAGCTGCAAGTGTCTCTGTGTGTGTGCATGTGTGTGTGTCTATATATATATATATATATATATATGAATGTATGCATACACACACATGAAGGATATGACTGTATGTGTGTGTGTATATATACCGGTATATATATGTATATACACATATCTATCTATCTATGTATTTGTCTGTATGACTGTGTGTGTATATAAATATATATAAATATATGTGTTTATGTATGTGTATATATATATATATATATACACACACACACCTATCTATCTGTATGACTGTGTGTGTATATAAATATATGTGTTTATGTAATATATATATATATATATATATATGCACCTATCTATCTATCTGTATGACTGTGTGTGTATATAAATATATATAAATATATGTGTTTATGTATGTGTATATATATATATATATATACATACACACACATCTATCTGTATGACTGTGTGTATATAAGTACTGTATATATAAATATATGTGTTTATGTATTATATATATATACACACACACACACACACATCTATCTATCTATCTGTATGACTGTGTGTGTATATAAATATATATAAATATATGTGTTTATGTATGTGTGTGTATATATATATATATATACACATATCTATCTGTATGACTGTGTGTGTATATAAATATATATAAATATATGTGTTTATGTATGTATGTGTATATATATATATATATATACATATCTATCTATCTATCTATCTGTATGACTGTGTGTGCATATAAATATATATAAATATGTGTGTTTATGTATGTATATACATATATATATATATATATATCTGTCTATATATCTGTATGACTGTGTGTGTATATAAATATATATAAATATATGTGTATATGTATGTATATATATATACACATATCTATCTGTCTATATGACTGTGTGTGTATATAAATATATATAAATATGTATGTATATATACACACATATCTATCTATTTATATGACTGTGTGTGTATATATATATATATACACACACACACACACACATATCTATCTATCTATCTGTATGACTGTATGTATACACACACATGAAAGATGTGTGATTAACTGCATTCTCCTGGAATGCAGCACACACTTGAAAAAGTGATGTTGGTTTTGCTTTTTAATCAGCTCTCTCTATATTTATATATATGTGTGTGTGTGTGTGTAGTGTGATTGAAATACAGTGTCATAGTGCTTTTATGTGTGTGTTTGTGTTTGACCCTTCAGTCCCCTTTAACCTCAGAGGTAGAACTGAGAAGCTGGTGGGGTGGGGGGGGGGAGAAAACAAGGAGCACACAGGGAATGAGTTTTTTTGGGGAGGATTTTGGGGAAATATGAAAGTGGCAAGAAGCTTTGGGTTCTGGTGTGTGTGTGTGTGTGTGTGTGTGTTGGAGCGAGCTGTGAATTGGTGTACAGCTGCTGTGGCTGTAATAAACACACACATGTGTATATACAATATACAGCTGCAAGTGTCTGTGTGTGCATGTGTGTGTGTGTCTATATATATGTATATATATGAATGTATGCATATACACACACATCAAGGATGTGTGATTAACTGCATCCTCCTGGAATGCAGCACACATTTGGAAAAGTGATTTTGGTTTGCTTTTTAATCAACTACATATATATATATATATATATATATATGTCTGTGTGTGTAGTGTGATTGGAATACAGTGTCATAGTGTTTTTGTGTGTGTGTTTGTGTTTCACCCTTCAATCCCCAGGTCGTAGATTCCATTTACCTCAGAGAATAGAGGGTTTTTGGGTTTGGCAGAACTGAGAAGCTGGTGGGTAGAAAAGGAGGAGCAGACAAGGAAGGATTTGAGGAGGCAATATGGGGAAATACAGAACCGGCAAGAGGCTTTGGGTTGTTCCAGTGGGAAAGCTCTGAATTGGTATACAGCTTCTGAGGCTGTCTAATACATACACACACTTATATGCTACCTGCACACACACACTTATATACAATATACTAAACTTAAACATTATATATAGTATATAATTATGTTATACGTAAAATATAAAATGTTATATGTAAAATATATAAAATGTATGTACTGTATACACACACATGAATGATGTGTGATTAACTGCATCCTTCTGGAATGCAGGACAAACTTGGAAAAGTGATGTTGGTTTGCTTTTTAATCAGGTGTGTGTGTGTGTGTGTGTGTGTGTAGTTGAATGTAATGTAACAGTGCATGTGTATCTTTTACCGTTTTGTGTTTCAGTGCCTCAAGGGCTTGCAGGAAGAAATAAGTTTAATAAAGCAAATGTGACCCTAGTGTTGCCAGTTTGTTAGAACAGTGATAGAGGACCGTTGAAATGCATGGCATGCAGGATTGGCAGTCAGAAAGCAGCTATTCACAAACTTGTGTTCTACCTAGATATCAAATCAAAGTAGTATATTGGTTTCAGTTAACTTAGCCATCTATTTCTCTGTAAAATTAACATATTGTCTGCGTTCATAAATTACAGGATGCATGCACTTTTATCTTTTTGAAGGGTACACGCTCTAAAATGTGGATTTTTTAAAAATCATGTTCAGTCAATATAAAAAGAAAAGCCTTCTAACTTTCAAATAGGTGACATCCCTTATAATTAAGGACATCTGGCATCCCTATATGATACTTAAACATATCACTTAATTTGAATGGTGTGTGTGTAGATAAGTGTAGACACCTTGTGGAGAAAAAACATGAAAAAGTCATAGTGTTTTAATTATATTTTTAAAAAGAGAGAGGAAAAACAGTCTTATTAGTTAAGTGGGGATTCTTTCTTCTTTCATATTTTCTTCAAAATATCCCAAAAGCAAATACTGTCATTTGAAAACAGAGGTGTTCACCAGTACTGTTGCTCCAAGGTGTATTTTTTTTAATGAAGCAGTGAAACATCCTGAATAATTAGTGTTGGGAACACTGCCAGTTAGTTTCAGAGAGACTGTAGTGTTTTAACTAGCTGCTCATCTCCAAACACATTCTTTCTGATAACAGCTCTTCTGCAGTTTGGGAATACTTTAGGCTTCATTCCACAGGCCTTATGAAGGCTAGCAGCTTCATAGCAGCTTACAGATTAAAATTTATTTTGCAAAAATAGACAAAAGATAGAAATGTTTGGATTTTTTTTTAAAAAAGAAATTTCACAGCGGCCTAGAGGAGCAAGTATATCACTCATTGGTAGAGCATATTCTTGGTATTGTATACAAAATACCCCAGATTCTACTCCTGTTTCTGAAAAGGCCTGGAAATCTTTGAAATACTTGAGTGTTGCTGATAGTCAGGGTGGAGGAGGGCTGGACAATTTGTGGCCCTGTAGATATCTCTGGACTTCAGCTTCCATTAATCTTACCTAATGATGGTAACCCAATAACATCTGCAGAATCATATGTTTCCCTTCTCTGGTGGAGACAGTGGCACTAGATAGATCATTGGCCTGACTATGTATAAGGCAGCATTCGGTGTTGCAGAAAATATGTAGCTTAGTTAATATTCAAGCTTTCTGCCTAGAAGAAATCAATTTAAAATACTTTTTCATGAGAAACTTACCTTCCAATGTTTACATTAAATTAGCAAAATATTCAAATGTTTGATTTTCTTTTTCTTAAGCTATTGATAGATGAAGATGGATAAGAGAAGCTGGAATATACTGAAGACTTGAAGCTCAATAAAACTATAGTAATTTTAGAAAGAATTGTTGGGGGAAATAATAGAGAGTGCATATTAGCTAACACACATTGGAAACCGCTTAATGCAGCACAGATATGTAAAGTGCTATTCCTTAATAATGTGTAAGCTGATCTGAGAGCATTTGTGGCTGAAGAGCAGGGTATAAAATACCTAAATAAATAAATAAAAATATGTGAGATGAAGAGTTTCATCACTAAATGGGTATTTAACTAAAACATGGCTGTGTTACAGAACATGTGATTAAAATACTCAGTTGCTTCGGTGCCACTATGGCATGTTTCAGCACATCCCCTAAGCTATAAACATTGACCATGCTATGATAGATTAGAGGATTCCTCTCCCTAGTTATTGGGAGTGTTTCCTCTTCTGAACTAGAAACTCTTAATGCAAGTTTGGGGTTGGACTGGATGGCCCTCGTGGTCTCTTCCAAGTCTGCAATTCTATGATTCTATGATTCTAATATTTCTTATATAGTAGGCTAGGACATCCACTGGGCCTCACTCAGTACTATAGCCTGCCCAGTGTCTCCTTACTTGCTTGCTCTGCTGGCAGTTGCACCACAGTTTTTGGGCTGAGGTAGTACCAGCACCAGCAGCTCCCCACCTATGCAGTGCATAGGAGATAAGAGTTTCCCCTTCTTTGGGAGGAATAGGTTAGAGGAAGCATTGCAGGAAATTTAAAAAGAGCAGTAAAAAGCTATTTTTAAAGTAATAAAAATAATATGAATAAAGAAAGAAGGGATGATGGGATGCTATTACAGGAATAAATTTAGCCACAGGTTTATATTTTATGTATATACCTTATGTACCTGAATACAGATTTTCTTGTTTCTTCTCAATATTAAAAGCAACTGAACCCATTAATTACTCTGAGAATAGCTGAAAAAACTGCCCGGGTTCCAAGGACAAACTTATGCATCTTGTCTCTTTTAAAAAATAATGGGATGCTGATGTTGTGTGGATGATTTGTGGGTTTGAGCATTTAAGAATACTGGGTAAACTTAACAAAATCCTTATCAGAACAAGATAAACTAGTAAATGTGGTAATAAGGAAATTAAACTGAAGTTCTGTTTTCTGATTAAAGATTAGATGTGGCTTTAAAGCACACCCATTGGCCAGGTATGCTTATGATAAGGAGAATGAAGTGAGCAATGAGGTGACATAGTGAAATGGATGGTTAATAAAAACTTGCAGGTCTTTTGGGGCCATGAAAAGCCTAGATGATAATATAAAATCCAATACAGAAAATTATTTGTTAGAATGAATACTGTCATGTAATTCTCCTGGACAAATTATCTGTTCTTGAGAACTGTCATGTATGCTATTGAAATTAGTCATGCAAACGCACTGCTTGCCTCAATCAACTACTTCCAATATTGTGTCTTATGTTGCTTATAGAAATCCTTTTTTGAAAAGCAGACTGCATTATGGAGAAAATATTCCTGTGTTGGGTTGTGACACTCGATGAAACTTATATTCAGAATTTTGGGGATAGGCAATAGAATCCCAACTCTTTTTGTCATAGTTTCTGAGTACCTTGTGAAGATGGGTGCAAATAATCTGTACTGGTCAATGATTGAATCATTTTATTCTAGAAATCAAGTGATGTGCATCTACCAATGTTTTTACATTTTGTCCTATTTCAGTGTGCTTCCTTTCCTGTCTCAGCATTTTCTTACCAGAGTATATCAGATGTGGCTTTTCTGCTGCTTGTTTGTACCCTAGCTCCATCTGTTGGGTCTTTTAACTGTGCTGGCTGAATTTCTGGCTATTATCCCAGAGTAATATTCTTGACTATAAGTCTGCTTTATCCTCCTCCTCCTTCTTTTTGCTTTGGTGCTAACCTTCCACTTTGTTCTTAATGTTTTTTGCTTAGGCAGTTTACCAAAGGCCTAGTAGGTTGTCCTCAGGGTTCCTAACACCAGGAAGCATGGCAGAGCTTTGATGTACATGAAGAGCAGACGGCTTACTTCCCTGGAGCGTGACTGGTAATGTTAGTGGTCAGATTTGCTCTCACAATATAAATTGTGTTTAGATGTTGAGCATTTTCTCATTAAGCTCTGCGTATATTTTGCTTCCTGGCAAATGTTTCTTTCTCAGTTATGATACAGGGGTTTTCCCTTCATATGCAGGGGTTTTGGATGTTTGTTGTCACAATAATGAAGTACAAGATGGTGGAGGATTCAGTCTGTTAAGATGTTTGAGCCTTGGTTTTTCTGGCTTTCTCCTGGGTAACAAAACACGGGACGTGCTTCCTCACTAGGGAGAATCCGCCCCACTAGCCAGCCTTCTCCCAGGCAACGAAGCACAGACAGCAGAGCTTCATCACCAGGGAGAACGGGGGAGAATCTGCCCTCTTCCTCTGAGTGACGAAGCAGAGGAACATCAGTTACTCTCCCCTCTACAGGGCAGCAGGTGAGCGAGTGGTGGTGGGATGTTTTTGCTCTAAGTGCAAAAATAGAGCATTTGCTATTACAGTTTCACGTATCTTTGGGAGGTCCTGTAACATATCCCACGTGGATATGGGGGTTGACTTATACCTGTACTTTTCTTGAGGCACAAATAAGATAGAAAGTAACATGAATTAAGTACCAGTGAGGACAAGTAGCTTGGAGGATGAAGAAAGGGAAAAAAATTCCTAAACTATAACTATTGTCTAGATCAGGGTTGAGCAGTTGTGGCCATCTAGGTGTTTTTGCGAGTATGAACACTAGTCAGCATGGCTAGTCATGGGCAAATAGTAGTCCAGAACCATCCAATCTGGATGAAGGAGCAGCAGTTACAGAAGGAGAAGGAGATGCAAGTAGTTAGGGCATAGAAAAGCTCTTGAAGGTTCTCTCTAGCAGTTAGTTATCCAGGTGGAAGGGTCAGAGGGCAGCCATCTGGGATGAAGATGACACACTTGAATGAGATGTCTTATATCTTAACTGCATGGAAGCTTTAGCTTCCTTCTTTTTGAGATAGTAAATATGTGTCTGGTCTGGTAAAAAGGATATTGACAAATTGGAGTGTGTCCAGAGGAGGGCAACTAAAATGGTGAAAGGTTTGGAAACCATGCATTATGAGGTAAGACTTAGGGAGCTGTGTATGTTTAGCCTGGAAAAAAAGCGGTTAAGGGGTGATATGATAGCCCTGTTTAAGTATTTGAAGGGGTGTCACATTGAGGATGGAGCAAGCTTGTTTTCTGCTGCTCCAGAGACTAGAACACGGAGTAGTGGATGCAAACTCCAGGAACAGAGATTCCACCTCAACATTAGGAGGAACCTTCTGACAGTAAGAGCTGTCAGAGTTTGTACAGTAAGAGACAGTAAGAGTTTGGTAGTGGAACACACTCCCTTGGTGCGTGGTGGTGTCTCCTTCCTTGGAGGT
The DNA here is from genome assembly GCA_030847615.1 of Gambelia wislizenii. Lineage (NCBI taxonomy): Eukaryota > Metazoa > Chordata > Lepidosauria > Squamata > Crotaphytidae > Gambelia > Gambelia wislizenii. The sequence continues at coordinate 144,155,632 of JAUMIR010000006.1, read as the reverse complement.
CTTTAAACAGAGGCTGGATGGCCATCTGTCAGGGATGGTTTGATTTTGATTTCCTGTGTGGCAGGGGGTTAGACTGGATGGCCCTTGTGGTCTCTTCCAACTCTACAATTCTATGATTTTTGATTCTATCAAAGAAGAGAGCTCAAGATAAAATGCTCTTCCACATGAAAGCTATCCTTTCACAGAGAAAACTAGGTGTATTCTGTGAGATAGCATGGTATAGTGGCTTGAGCATAGGACTATGACTCTGGAGATCAGGGCTTGACTTCCTGCTCAGCTGTGGAAACCCACTGGATGACCTTGGGCAAGTTCCATTCTCTCAGCCTCAAAGGAAGGGAAAGATAAACCCATTCTGAACAAATCTTTCCCAGAAAGCCCCATGATAGGTTTGTCTTAGGGTCACCATAAGTCAGAAATAACTTGAAGATACACAACAACAACAACAAAACCATGGTTTTTAATACCTTCAACTATGCAATCAAGACATAACTTTATAGGTTCAGTCATAATTGGGTCTAAGATCTAAGTGCTCCAAACACAGTCTAATATAAGGCACAATATCCCCACTCAGCAATGAAGACCCACTAGTGATCTTGGGCAAGTCACACACACTCAGCCTCAGAAAACCCCATGATAGATTTGCCTTAGGGTGACTTGAAGGCACACACCAGAACAATGATTCAGCTACCACTGTGCTGTAAAACCTTTACCTATATTATAAGTACTATTTTTTTTCAACAGCACTTAAATTTTTGGAATTTGATAGCAATTTTGTGAACAATGTAGTGGGGGAAGCAAATAGCGATACAGTCAGCCCTCCATACCCATGGATTCAACCATCCGTGGCTTGAAAATATTTTAAAAAATAATAATCCAAAAAGCAAACCTTGCTCTTTGTCATTTTACGTAAGGGACACCATTTTACTATGCCATTGTATATAATGGGACTTGAGTACCCACGTGGTATCCACGTGGGGGCCTTGGAACCAAACTCCAGCAGACACCAAGGGCCCACTGTACCTACTCCTCCAGCTTTTAGGAGACACTTTCATTTGCATGTTGAAGAGGATTTCTGGGCATCTTCTTGAGTTCACATCCAGTTGTTATGGATTGCTGGTCAGACATCCATGCCAGTTAGAGTTGTTGTCTAGAATATATTCTATAAACTTCTTTTGCTCTGCTTTTCTTAGTGAAGACCAGTTGTGATGACCCAGCAATCATTTAGGAATCGTTGTCCAATATAATTATCTTACCATGGAGACCCTGAAACTTTTGGGAACTCTTGTTTCCATGTAATACAGTTTGAAAAGTGTTGCTGTTTTTCTCAATACTTAACCTTTTGTTTCACTCTTAATTAACAAATGAGTTGAGTCTTGAAGGTGACACAGCACACTGTTTTTTTTTGTGGTTGTTTGGGTTTTGTTGTTGTTGCAAGTGACTTATACAACTACCACTTGGATAACCTTAACTCTTTTCTTTCGTGTATGTCAAACAGAAGATTTAGGTAGTCGTTTCTTCAGTTAGTCTCCATCAGACTACTATTGTGTTCCTTGTATTTCTACTGTCTTTTGAAAGTATCCCTCAATAATAATAATGTCAGTTTAACATTTGAATCCAGTATCAAACTGGATGTTGGACACTTAAACAGAAGAGGGTGGAGGTCTTGCTTCAGTGTGTATGCTTACACTGCCACTCTCCCTTCCATTTCCCCAATCTTTTAGCCAGCGTAAATGAACAACAATAAAAAAGGAAGCACACTGTTTTAGTCATTCTTTCCACATTCTGACACTTCCTGAAACAGAAATACTTAGAACAACATAAGCCCAAGAGATTTTTTCTTTCATTATGCAGCTCATCTTGATTAATGAATATCACAGAGCAAGCATACTGCAGTCCCAACTATATGTTATAGAAAGTGACTTATTGAGGAAAACTCATAACGTTATTGCTAGACTTTGTTGCTTATTCAGGCAAATGATAATTGTTTTTTGTTTATTTCTTTCACATGAAGCTTGCTATCTTTCCTATTTCAAGCATTTCATTTAAATGCAGAAAGCATATGTAGTGAAAAGGATATTTAAATACTGAAATAATAGTATTCAAGAAATGTATACAGTCGGATCCTGTATCCACGGAACCAGTATCTGCAGTTTCAGTTATCCTCAGGACACAAAATAGAGACACATACCATAGAGTTGTGCTAGAAAATTCCTATATAGAGGCATCTTCTCTAGGCCTATTCTAGGTGCAATGCATTTCTATGGTATGTTTTTACTGGCAATCCTTTATTTTAATAGGGTTCGTGGTTATCTGTAGGTTTCTGGTATCTCTGTAAGTCCTGGAACTAAACCCCCACAGATATATGGGGACAACTTTATATTCATTTTTGTATTCTTTTTGCTATTGTGTGGAATACATTTTTCTCTCCTTCCTTGTGTGGGAAGATTTTTTAGTATGTAAATTATTTAAACCCAGTTATTTTTCTGGTGTGGACTTGATTAATCATTGTGGGAAAGTACTATATGTGTGCATGTCAAAAGGGGATTATCTACAATTTAACAAACTAGTTCTGAGCTTAAGTGCATTGTTAGTACTGCCATGTGCCATACTGGTTTTTGGTGGATTGGAGGAGAATTCCAGAGAACAAAAAGAATATGTTTTTGCAGTCTTGCCAATCCCCCTCCCTTTTATTGATGTGAAAAAGTCACAACACATGCCAATGACATCAAAAAATCAAAAGCATTTGGGTCAGCCTTCCGCCACAGAAATGTGTGACAGTTGCCAAGTGGTGTGGGTCAGGTGTTCACCAACCCCTTCTATGTTAGTTGTCCTGATTGCCTTGCATGTTTCCAGATGCAGGTTACAGCCTTTGTGCTGTGGCTACCAGAAATTCTATCTTGCCCCTGACAGAATGGGAATCGCAGAATGTAGCTTACAGCAGATCTTGAGTTTATTCTGTTCATATGCTGTGCTGTGTTAACTTACTTTTTTGGATCATACATGATTACATTTGTAAGACTGCATTTGGCTTACAGTGGTTTGGATGGTGGTGTACTGAGAGATGGACTCAATCCACTCTGCACTTACAGTTGTCCCTCCACGTTCACGGATTTGGCATTCACAGATTTAAGTATTCACGGTTTGAAAATATTCTTAAAAAAATAATAATCCAAAATGCAAACCTTGATTTTGTCATCTTATATAAGGGACACCATTTTGCTATGCCATTGCATATAATGGGACTTGGGAATTCACGGATTTGGGTATTCACAGGGGGTCCTGGAACCAGATCCCAGCAAATGTGAAGGGAAACTGTACTTGCAAATGAGTATAGTTAATCTTGATTGAAACTTAGTCTAGAATAATTTCATTGACATTCCTGCCATGATTTCACTGTAAATCCCATTGAAATAAATGGGATGCCCTTTCAAGTAAGTAGGCTTATGATGGTACTGTAGGAGTACTTTCCTGCTTTGTAGATATTGCTATCCCAAGAGCATGAATCAGCAAGAGTCATTAAAGGTAAACTGCTTAATCATTTGAACTGTATATTTTCTAATTTTTTAAACAATTTGTGATTGTTGCTTTTACTTTGCTTGTTAGCAAGAATTTGAAAATAATTAATAGTAGTTTTGCTTGCTTCAAGTACAATAGCTTTCACATTTAAAAGTCTTTTTGATTCATTTTGGATTGTTTCACTAATCAATATTTAATATGGTTTTCATAGGATATTTAACATGACACTGATATACTGGACAGGTAATTTCCATTGTTTTGAAAGACTTTATAATCTTATAAAGTGAATCCAAGTAACTGGCAGACATTATCAGCTGTTTATCTCCTTGTAGCATCATATTGCCAAGGACGTTTTCAATTAATTCCATGTTTTTAAATCCATAAGATGTTTGTTGTGAAGCGTGCAGCTGATGATGACACAAATCACTTTTTCAGCTTGGAGAAGTGATTTATTACAAACATTTAAAATAATCATAGTTTTTCCTTTGATGTTTATAAAGCTGTTCTGGTCAAAGCTGTTCTGTCTTTCTAGTGAAGTAGATTGTGGATAGATTTACAGTGTACTCTTATACATATCTAACCAGAACTAAGTTGCACAGAGTTCAGTGTGACTTATTTCCAAGGGAATATAAGATTGCAGTTTAAAAGAAACATGAAATACACTTAGAGCCGCTTCACACACAATGTTGTTCCTGCACTAGCTTGCTAATTTAGCTGTGCCAAAATATTCACTCTGTCATTGCATACAGTGGTGTATGTTTCTTGTACACCAAGATTCTTGGTTTAGGAGAAACATCACATGTCAGCTGGCACTTGAAGTTTGATCCTGCCTGTTTCTTCTCCCTTTCTCCTCTGTGTATGCTTGCTTGCTGCCTCTTCAGTGTTAGGTTTGTCTTCTTGCAAGATCTGGGGGAGGGCTTGCATGTAACATGTTTTTCTGAATAATGCATGAATTTTGCAGCCATGCTGTTGCATGACGATATTCCATGGAACATTAGTGCAATGAAACACAGAATGGTGATGTCCAACTAAGTAGTCTGTTAACATTTTATAAATGAATAACACACTCCTCAAATTACGTTACTTTTGGGGGGTTTCACAATCTCTTGTTGTGTTTAGCTTTCACCTGATTTTGTAGACTTTTTAGCTTTTGTCTAAATTAGATTTGTAAGCCTGTACTTAAGCGTTTATATAGCAATTCATTTCTCTAGGTTCTTCAAAAATAATATTAGTAGATGCTAATACTGTTTCTTCCTACTCTTCAAATTTGGCTTGTATCACTTTAATTGTGGCTTCTGTTTTCCATCTCTTACTTTGTTGTTAACTGTCATTAAGCTGATTTTGATTTATGGAGACCCTATAAATGAGAGATCTCCAAGTCACCCTATCATCAACAGCCTTGCTCAGGTCTTGTTGGCTCAGGGGTGGCTTCCTTGATTGAGTCTATCCATCCGGAATGCAGTCTTCCTCTTTTCCTATTTCCTTCTATCTTACAAAACATTACAGTTGGCCCTCCACATTTGCTGGGGTTAAAGGTGCAGGCCCCCCTTGAAATGGAAAAACCGTGAATTTCTTTAGGCCTCCCAAATCACATATAACACACACAAAGGTACAATCTGTGGATCCAACCCACTGCAGAAGCCTTTGAGGCGACAGGGTTCCTTCTCAAGGTAGATGTGGGCAGCTGGTAGGGTTTGCTGCCACCTCCACTGCTCCCCTACACCATTTTTAATAGGGACTGATAAGCTTCACTGTGTGTTCGCAGTCTCTTTCTGTCTCAAGGCTTCCAGTCCCTATTAAAAATGACATAGGACAGCAGCTGAACTAGTAGCAAATAATTTGTGAATAATCAAATCCGCAAAAGTTAAACCCGCAAATATGCAGGGCTGACTGTATTGTCTATTCAAGTGAGTCATGTCTTCTCATGATATAGCCAAAGTACGACAGTCATAGTTTAGTTATCTTCGTATCTAGGGAGAGTTCAGGCCTGTTTTGCTCTAGGGCCCATTTATTTGTCTTTTAGCAGTCCACAGTATCCACAGAACTCTTCTCCAGCACCACATTTTTTATTTTCTTATCAGTTTTCTTCACAGTCCAGCTTCACAACTGTACATAGAAATTGGAAATATGATGGCATGGATAATTCTAACTTTAGTATTCAGTGGTATACCTTTATACTTGAGGATCTTGTCTGGTTCCTTCATAGCTGCCCTTCTAAGTCCTAGTCTTCTTCTGATTTATTAGTTGAAATCAAATGAAAGGACCCTATAACTAAACAGGTTTTACTCCCTTTATGTTGTGAAATAGCAAAGAACTGACTGAATAGTGGAAGGGTAGATTTTTATGTGGACACACATAATGCATCATAAGGAAAATGTATATCTCTGATAATTCTGAAAGAAATCTAGTTAAATAGATGAAGTTTAATAATGGTAGTGAAATTTAAAAAGTGTGTAATGTGAATTTAGTCTGACAGAAATAATATTAGTATATTGACTTTATGTGAGGGGACGTCTTCCACATTGCTGATAATCATTTTCTTACATGTGATTATAGTGATTAGCTGGTAGACATGGAAGAAAGGTTGCATCAATAAAATACCCTTTACTCACATAGGTATACCAAAAGGAAGGGTATCCTTACCCATAATTGACTGAATTGTATTTTTCAAGAGACTTATCTATATTGCATTGACTTAGAAAATGTTATATCTTTGGCTCTATGTTTCATAATCAAGAGTTTTTCAAACCCAGACCATCCCTAGTTGCTACAAGTGTGACAGTGTTTATTCCTAGTTCATTGAATTTAGTGTGTTGTCAGATCTCCTAGGATTAGGGATAATCTTGCAGTTGTGTTAAATCCTACTCAAAATGCTTTGCTTACTATTTTGGATTTCTTCTTTGTTCTACCAGATTATGGATCTTGCACTATCATTATTATTCTGTAAAAATTTTCAGAGAATTAACTTTGTTTTCTGTCAGTATGAATTGATAGCCCTTTAAACCTTGATCTCAAAGCAGTAATAGTTGTTTTATACTGAAACTAGAAATAAACTTCTTGTGTGAAAATTAGGGCTGTCAGCAGTTAATGAAATCTCAAAACATTAGCTATGATGCATAATTGATTAAAATTGCACATAAATAAGAATATGCTGGTTTTTAAAGATCATGCATATATGACTCCATTTTAGAAGTGGCATTCTTTCCCATGAATGGAGGAATACTTCAATTAAGATGGTGTCTGCCTCCCATAGTTTTTTAAAGTACTTATATTAAAAACAATATGTATTAATAAGAATCTACTGCTGAATGAATGGTGCTGGCCTTCTTAATCAGACTAAATGTTGATTAGTTGCAGACCTAATTGTTTAAGCAATTAAATGTTGCAGCCCTAATTGATGGGGGGAAAGGAGATCAGAAAATGCAAAAAGATACTCACCTACTAGGCTCATATTTATTTTTAGAAGATGTGGATGTGGTACAGTTCTTGTACACTTCAGTAAATAAAGTGAAACTTGATTTTTTTTTTTGAAAGGAGCCAAATAGTTCATGAATGGGTGAGTCTGGCTGAACTCAGGTAATGTAGGCACAATTTAAATATATTTTGTTGTCATCATGTGCCTTTATTCCTATGGGAATAAAATTTTAAAGTACCTAACAATGACTTGATAGAGGCAAAATGTTAAAAAGACATGTAAAATGCTACCAACAAACCTCAGCAAATATTGGATTCTATATACAGTTGTCCCTCCGTATTCACGGATTTGGTATTCACAGATTTATGTCTTCATGGCTTGAAAATATTCTTTAAAAAATAATAATCCAAAAAGCAAACCTTGATTTTGCCATCTTATATAAGGGATGCCATTTTGCTATACCAGTGCATATAATGGGACTTGAGTATTCACGGATTTTGGTATCCACGGGGGGTCCTGGAACCAAACCCCAGCGAATATGAAAGGACAACTATAATTTAACTGACACTGCCCTTCTAATATCATCCTGTATTTCTTGCTAGATTTATTACTTTGCATGTGTTTCATTGAACTACAATAGGTATTTGGTAGTTTGTTGTAAGCATTTTGGAATTCTCTGTTTATGCAATTCAGTAGGTGTGCATTTTGAAAATGCATAGTAGACCTTGAGGGGGTTGCTCTTTTTAAATGTTTGACTTTGTACACAACACTTAATAGTGAAAGTGTGGTGTAATTATTTGTGGAATTAATATTCTTAATATTCATTATTTGCAACTTCTTTCTGAAGAAGTAGAATTAAGTTTTAAACTTAATTGAAGATTTTCTTTTCTTTTCTGGAAAGAGTTAAATGTTTCTATTATAGTGGTTACTTAAAATGTAATTTATTATAAGAGGCAAGTTTTAATACTTAATGCTTGGTTTAGTTTATCTTAGGAGCTTCTGGGAAGTTATTTTTTTGAAGTAATGCCCACAGAAAGTGGAAGTTGTGCCACTGCTCGCCAAGCAAAGCAGAAACGCAAATCTCACAGTCTTTCTATACGACGAACCAACAGTTCTGAGCAAGAGCGATCAGGATTGCAGAGAGAAATGCTGGAAGGCCAGGTAAGCATGACTGGAAAATGTCTGACTGACTCTCTTGCTCTCTGTGTGTGTGTTCTTTATTTTTAGATTTCACTTCTGCCTTCTCAGGGCAGGTTACAAATACAATACCTTGATAATAATCCGCTGAGCAGCAAAATCTGATGAAACAAACTAAAAAGGCATGTAACAAGCTAATATGGAAGGCATATTTTCAAACATAAAGAACTAAAACCAAAGACAGGGAAATGTCTTTGAAATTTGGATGTCTGTAAGAATTGTGATCTCATTCCTTGTCACCATAAAGTTTCAAAAAAATTGGGGTTAAGGTTGCTGTTTTGAGCGTCATGGCTGACCTAGGACAGGTTCAGATAATTGGTCCGTGGTTAATAAACCATGTTTAATGAAGAGAAGAGCCCATGTTATTTCTGAACACACCTTCCCTCCATCTTCTCCTCATCTTGTTGATGGTTAGCAAATAAGGAAAATAGTCACATTCTGATTCAGCTTTCTGGTTTGATAGGTCCCTGGTTTGGACATAATGGGGAACTGTGCACATTGTGAGAAGGGGAGGAGCCAAAGTGGTGTGTTTAGCTTCACACTTGTTCCTGGTTTCATAAACCATGGTTTTTGAAACTTCAGATAATTATCCACATGTGGTCATTGTCTCTTCAGCTTCTCTACCACTCTGACAGCAAACTTCCTTTTAGGGTGCAAAAATTAGTAAAGATTCTTCAGTATATGTGAATTAGAATGGTTTCTTTCTCTCTTTGAAAAAAAATTAAAACCCCAAAGCCAAGAATATTGGCCAAAATTCAAAGAATTCTGTATTTTTTTATGAGCCAAAGTGGGTTGAAATGAAAAAACATAATTTCCAAATATTTTCTGAAGGAGTCCAATGGCAAACTTTGGATGTACTGTAGTATGAAACAATAATAATAAAATACTTTAAAGGTTTCCTGTAACTTCAATATTTCATCATCTCTAGGATTCAAAACTCCCATCATCTGTTAGGAATACGCTTCTGGAACTTTTTGGCCAAATAGAAAGAGAATTTGAGAACCTCTACATTGAAAATCTTGAATGTGAGTTTATTTTTCTGCACTTAGGTTAAAGTGAAAATGGCTGGGTTTTTAAACCAACACACTGCTGAATTTGGCAGTAGCAGTACCCACAAAAATTGTGTGTGTGTTTGCATATAGCCTGCAGGCTATGTGTTGCATAATTGTGCATTAAGAGGGATATGTTTCATTATTTTAAGGAGCAGGTATTTTGTGTACCTCGTTAACAAGTGACTTGGTTGGTCAGAAGACACTGTAGAAATAAGTAATAAATGACAAGGTATAATGTACTAATCAAATAAACCTTGTACAAACCTTACCCTCTTTCTGTTCTCAAAAGCCCCACCCACAAAGTGGCATCTATACTGCAGGCCTAGAGTTAAAATTACTTGTGTAGCTTCTTCAGACAGTCTGGAGTTTTGTGCAGTCAGTATTCCCAGTTACATGGAGGAGAGCGTGTGGATTCAGGCCAAACATACGTAGGTATACCCTGCAGATCTTCTGGCTCAATCTGCAGTATTTTGAGGATGAAGCTGCAGAGGTCTTGAGAGGGGGTCAGTATTTATGCCCCCTCCTCCTCCACATGTTCCTGGAATGAATGGAGGATAATTTCTGTGCAGGCCTACAACCGTCTACATTAATCTTCCAAACTGAGGTATTGCATGGGTTCTTATTCATTCCTCATGTGAATTAATTCAAATTTTCATTACCAAGTATCTGAACTGGATTTTTTTTTTAACTTGGCAATAATGTAATGCTGGGTTCATTGTCTCCTCCCATCTCCTCCCATGGAATTACACACACAACAGGCTTCTTACCAAGCAGTGACTTGCCCGATTTTGGAAGAGAGAGGCATTTTCCTTCCTACATTTTCATTTACTTTAGCTAATGATTGTTTTCCATCTACACTGACTTCTCAGAAACTGATTTTAAAGCAAACTTGAGGTGTTCAGTATGAAACTTTTCAGAAGGTTGTTCTCTTGAGATTATGTATCATATTAGTAATATGTAATAATAAACATCCTTTGTAGAAGTGAAGAATTGGGGAATGGGGACTATATAATGATTTAAAAGTTACGATTGAACGCTTATTGTTTTCATTAACACACATTTTTATGTTACTGCTAGTACGTAGAGAGATTGATACACTTAATGAGCGCTTAACAGCTGAAGGCCAAACCATTGATGGAGCTGAATTAAGCAAGGGACAGCTGAAAACAAAAGGTAAGAAGAGACTTGACAATATGTATCTCATGATTGTCTTTTTTTATTACTTAAGATTGCAATCTATTGAAAGGATATTAATACCAGTGTTCAGATAAGATACAGAAACAACCTTTTAAAAACAACTTCTTTTAAAATTTATTTGTTTCAACAGCCAGTCATAGTACCAGTCAGCTGTCTCAGAAATTAAAGACTACTTACAAGGCATCTACTAGCAAGGTATGATACACAACAGACCTTTCCTTTACCTAGAGCATTTACCCACCAACCTATTTGGATAGTTTTGTGTTAAGCACTGTCACTATGTGTAGGAATGTTTAATGAAGTCTACCAGAGCTGTTGCTATAATTTTTTTCTGTAGTCCTTCAGAAGTGTTGCCTCAGAATAATTTACAGAATTAAGAAAAATCAGATAGAAAAATAGAATAGCAAAAGGAGGTTTGTAGCTAATGGGAACTGTGAGAGGATTTCTTTTGCCAATGTTAACACAAAACTAAAATTAATAATATTACTGATAGGATTCTAATTGTGAGTACTTCAGTTAAAAGAAGTGTTGAATACATTTTGCCTACTATTTCTCATAGTTCATGGGCATATCTCTTGCAACTCATTTGCAAAGCCGTTTTACATACTAGTCACATGGCACCTGTAGAGTATTCTTATCATATGAAAGTTGTATTCATTTGTGGAGAGAGAAAGTCATACCCCTCACCATTTTTTCTTTTTTTCCTGGTGTTTGAAATAAACCAGATTTTCAGGCACAAAATTAAATGTTAGGTGTTAGCTATGCATGCAATTTTTAAAAAGTAATTAAAATTCCTAGGGTGTCAGCATTACATTTTTAGGATCAGACAGTCTGGATCATCATATGAAAACAGAGTTGCTAATCAGCTCCAGAAAAGGGAGCTATTGATTGATTGGAAGAAGGGTGCTTTCTGGAAGGTTTTCAGAAAAACTTAAGGGCAAAACCACTTCCTTTCTCAAATAGTCTGTTTATTGTTAAAGTATAAATATAATATAAACGTAGACACTTTGAATCTGCCTCTTCTGCCTCTTTCTAGCCTGTCAATATATTGCAAGCCCATGAATTTCATAGGATTTTCTTAGGCAAGGAATTCTCAAGAGGTGGTTTTACCAGTTCCTTCCTCTGAAATATAGCCAACAGCACCTGTTATTCGTTGATAAAGGAAATGTATCTCCTTCCATTTTGTATTGATATATAATTTATTTATTAAATGTGAACAGCAGATTGTTCAATTTCTATGTAGTCATTAAAATAAAGACATTTGCTGTTAAATGTATGTTATAAATTGCTGTTCTTTAAAAGCAAGTGCTGAATATTTATCTCTTCTTGCTTGCTACATAGCGCTCAAATTCTTTCCCAGGCAAATCAGGCGGACCTCGCAACTTCAGCGTGGGAAGCTGGGAAATATGGGGTGGAGACTCCTGGGTAACTGCTTTGCTTCCCAGTGTGCCAGTATGCATGCCCAGCTAAACAGTAGTGAGTGGTGGAACATGCAGAATCTTATCTCAAGCAGTTTTCCTCTGTGGATGTCATATCTGTCAACTGTGCTCTCTTGGAGGATCTTGTGTCACCCAATTTTTAGTGAATTCTTGTGTTTGCATTTAGGTAGTAGTTGTTCAAGTCAGGATCTAAGAAAACAGGCAGATTTCCCCCTGTTACGTTCCTCTGTTACGATTAAACGTTATTGAAACTAACTACAGTAAGTGTTCTACTGCTGTAATCATGTAATATAAGACATACATCCATAGACAGAGATTTCTGTAGAGCACAACAGAATTATGTCTCCTCCTCCTGCTGCAAATGATTATACATGGGCACTCAGACTACCAGGCCATCGTAGAGAATATGAGGTCTGTATATGCACACATATCCTTTTACTTCGTTAAGAAAGAAAACTGTGCGAGAGTGGATAAGGTGAGATGTAAGAAGTAAGTACCGATTTCTTATCTCCCATGATAGTCTGGTAGATGCTGCCTATATGCTGGGATGAATGGGAGAGGAGAGCAAAGCTCTGGTATGTGCTAAGAGGATCCTTCTATGGGTCTTTTTCTTTAGTAGACTTGTATATATATGTATTGCTGGAGAAGTTTATAAAACAAACTTAATTCCCCTTCGAGATTTCAGAAATATGAACATTTTATTAAATTTTTGTCAGAGCATGATAACTTTTTGAGTAGTCTCTGTAATAGTCATAAATAATAATTGCTAGCTTCTAAACGCTATTAACTAAAAATGAAAAGGAAGTTTCAGAACTAGGATTACAAGAAATATGCAGCTAATGCTAGATGCCCCAGGAGGGTTTAAGTTTCATAAACAGCAGTTTCCTCCCTACAGTACAGTACAACATGGTAAACCTTATTTTAAACAAAAATAATCTGTAAAGCAGTTGTGCTAGCACATGAAATTTCTTCAGCGGAGAAAAAAAATCCAAATTCATGGAGGCTGCCAGCCTAAGGAAGAGCTCTTTTAGTAGCTCATGTGGAGGTGCTAAAATTTAAATTGTTTCTTAAAGAGCCATAATAAAAAATAATAACAAATCTTCTGATAAGGTAGTATAAAAATAATTCTGGAAGTAGAATCCAGCAAAGTTTAAAACCTTGCAATAGGGCATACGAATTAAGCATAGACAATGTATAATGAACTGAAAATTATAAAGGGTTATGATACATTTCATGGATGTTATTTTAAGGATTTTTTACTATTTAATGGCAAGTAGGGGGAAATTGATTTACAGTTGGCCCTCCGTATCTATGGATTCTGCATCCACAGCTTGAAACTGTTCCACATAAAAAATAAAATAAAAAAAGATCCCAAAAGCATACTTTGATTTTGCTATTTTATATAAGGGACACCATTTTACTATGCCATTGTATATAATGAGATGTGAGCACCCATGGATTTTGGTATCCACAGAGGGTCCTGGGACCAAGCCCCAGTGGATACCAAGGGCCAACTGTATTTAAAAAATTGTATACACTGACTTTTTGTTGTGTTATCAAGGCACATGAAGCAGTCAGTGAACTCAGTGGAAACTTTGAACAGAGGCTAAATCATAATGGTTTCTCTTTGTGCAAACATACCTTTTTTTCCCCTGCAGATTTTTTTGATTAGGTGTAGAAATTAATAGTGTTTAAAGTGCACTTATTACCCTGACTTCCTTACACTACTTACATAATACTAACACAAGTGTCCTTACAAGGGTGCAGCAGTGTTCAGGCCTTTAATAAGTTTTGAGGTTGGATTCTGAGTAGCCAATGGTGCATCTTAAATTCAAGGAACTGAAGAATACTAGCTACAAATTCATATTATTCTCTAAAAATGAAAGGAAGGCCAAATATCAAATGACAGTAAAGATGGTGTCTGTATTGTGGTAGAATTAGGCTGCTGTTTCTGAAAACTACCCTGCACAAAAGTGCAGAGCATTTTGCTAGAAGAAGACCCCAATTGATAATGATGAGGTAAGACTTTACTCTCATTTATGATCTCCTCAAGTGTCAGTGTTGACTCCCTTTAAACATATTGGGAAGTAGAATGGTCCTCAGTTGTAAATCTGTCAGTCTCCATTCTTCTTCTGAAACATTATACATGAGCAATGTTGTGAGGAATTCTAAGTAGAGAATAGTAACAGCCTAATTTTAGTCCACATGTGACCTTCTACCGAAGGGCAGTTTTTTTCAGGTGTCCCTTCACCCCCCCCCTCCAAATGGAGTTACTGCAGCAAAGCTACCTTTATATGCAGGTGTCAGTGTCTTTGTGATATTAGCAGTCATTAGCCTCCCCCTTCCATCTCATGACCTATCTGCATGTTTACAAGTCCCATTACTGACAAGCAGCTGCTGTACACTCTGTGTTGCTAAACTGAAAGATTGTCTAGCAGCTGACCAGCTTGCACCACAAAGAAAGCTGTACAAATGTGCAGTGACCTTGAGCTAATTCTGTAGCATTCAGGATCTACACATTCTCTTCCACTGCCACCAGTGTGGAGCATGAAACGATATCAAACCCCACATATAATAGAAAGAAATGACTGTTAATAAATATGCTGAGTGGTCAGGGAGAAGGAGAGAAATGGTTGAGAGGAAACGAGCGTAAAGCAAAATTGGGAAACGTGGCCTTCAAGATGTTGTAGGACTACAACTTGCATTAGTCCTAGCATAGCCAATGATGAAAAATGCTGGGAGATGTAGTTCAATAACATCTAGAGGGCTGCGTGATTCCCCACCCCTGGCATGGAGGCTAGTAAACCCTATGAATTGGAATACACGGTTATGTAGGCTGTTGAAAAACAAAGGACATGGTCTCCAGACAAGGCATACTTACTGGAGACACACTTTGGTCATTCTGCCAGGATTTGTCATTCTGCCTGGTCATCCCAAAACCAAATTTCTGTTCATATCCTCTCTTTTCCTTGAGTCAGCTTTTTAAAGAACTTTTTGCCTAGAAAAACAAATTAAAATTTAAAATGTTCTATATTGATACTAGGCTTGCTCAGTAGGTCTAAGTGAAAATAAATGGGAGAGTAGAATTAAGGGATATGTCAAGGTATTTTCCAACAGCAGACAATCTGTGAGCTTTGGCCATTGAAAGTTTGGATTCTTAGAATTTAAACATTTCAGAGAACTATGTTGTGCAAATTTCTTAGGAAACAAAAGAGGTATTCCTATAAATTATTTTCCTCTTTGAGATGAGTTGTGAACCCAAGTGTCTACCAGGACTCTTTCTCACTTCTTATTAACAGTTGAGAGGTATACAAGTTGCTCCAATTTATTCTGCAGTTCCACTTCTCATACATAACTCCATTTGTTTGAAGACATTTATTAAATCTGACAACTGGATTTTAATACTGCCTTGAAAATTTTATGATTAATTCCACACTGTGGTGAAGTACTAATCTGTACCTAGTTCTGCAAGAATTAACCTTTTTCCTTTTCAATGCATCCATAGAAATTATTGCTTCTACTTGCTTTGAAACAATTCTGCTCATTAACTATTTAATTATGATTCCATCTAGGTATTATTTCATCATAGTAAATATTAACAAGGAGGAAAAAATGGAATATTGTCATTCCCCAAACTATTTTAGGTTTCCTTCAGTCCATAAATTATTTTCTTCCCTGAAATTTAATTTTATATGTTTATAGAATAACTTGTCTCTTATTCTTTTGGTTTTTATCATTGAGCATTCCTAAGACCTTGCTTGTAATAACAGAATTGACTCTAATTGAAACTTTTTCTATGTTTGCTTACAAGACAATACATGTTTCATCAAGGATTTTGGCTTAGCTAGGTTCTGATTATAAAACACTTCATATAGCTGTTTTTAATTCTAAGGTTACATCTAGAATTTTTAATGAGTCTTCTTAATTAAAGATGAGTATACATGTATTCTCCTTTCAAGCCTTTTAATTCTTTCTGTGACAATATTTTCATTTAGCACTGCAACTGATATAATGCCTGAATTTCCTGCTGTGGCATTATTGGTTTACCATCAAATCTATGTGTTGGTTCTAAATGTAATTTTGAGTAGGCCATTACAATCAACAGAACTTAAGTTAGTTGTGACGAATTTAAATCCCAGTGATTTGGGTGAGTCTTCTGTATGACTAAATCTGGATCTAACTTTGCATTTTATAGAAAGCCACAAGTATTCTTGGCCCAGTTCAGTGAGGATATTGCTATAAAACACATGCTTTCAGACATCTCTTAAAACAATATTTAATCATTACTAAAAAAAAAACCTCTTAGGATCCCATCTGAAAACATTGTTTGAAAGTAACCTTAAGCTCCTCCCCACTTGTCTCTTTTTTGTTTTTGGATACTACTTAGAGAGAAGTTCTAAGAATAGTTGTTTTCTAAATTAAGATTTTTATGTAATGGGAACACTGTTACAAAAAGCTCCAACTCTTTAAGGCACAATGTTGAGGACTTAATTTTTCACTGGATCATGTATATAATACCAGCATTTGCTTCATATACCTTTTTAAATAGAATCTGGAAATGGCTCAGCATAACAGTCTGTTGCAGTTTGTTTTTGTGAATAAACAACTATTGATACTATAATAGAGGAGTATAGCATATGAGAAATATCACTGTGATTTAAACCACTAGTCCTCAGCCTTTTCAGATGTGAAACCCACTAACCCTAATCTATGACCTTATACCTCAATCTTATTTTCTACTTCCTGTAGGGATTAGCAGACTCAGCTGCATAAAGGACTAAGTCCCTCTCTCCATGCATCACAAAGTGCTCTGTGAATTATGAACCCTGAAATTTAATATTCTCTCAAACCCAATGTTTTGTGCCCTGAATCTTGAGTTTCGAGCTGTTACTCTCAAGTGTGTGCAGAAACATTAAAATTTTAGATTCTAGTTGATAATTCAAAAAAATCAAAACTAGCTTTTCCTTAAAAAGACTCTGAAAATGCTGTTTACCTGGAAGCTCATGGTGCCTGTACTATCACTTCTTAAAGATGTCTCAGAATCCTTCGTTCATTTATTAAACATGGATTTTCATGACATAATGGCCCCTCTACCTTTGTAACCAGTCTGAATTTCTGTAGTCCACTTTCACTTTATTTAGCTGTATTGTCTGTCATACTGCATTTATTACATGTTGAGCTTCCTTTTAAAATTTTTTTATATCTCAGCAGTGATGGGTCTGGCAGCTGTTAGTGTATTAGAAAGTCATTGGTCAGCACAAATCACTGTGATATGTTGTGGAATTCAGGCTTTTTAATCTTTTTCAATCTTTTCCTTTTTATAAGAATCCCAGATTGATATGCTATAGTACACTGAAGGTACAACAGTTATGGCTTGTGATATAAAACATCACCACAAAAATGGGCATAGGTTTTTAGAGGTTAAGAGACATCAGGTTTCATCGTTGATGTTAACTCAGGATCCTAGCCAGATAACTCTTTCTACATTGTAAAACTTTATCTTAGACACACAGAACAGCACAGAACTAGCAGAGAATTTTGGCAGAGGTTTGATGACATGTGACAGTAGTGATTTCAGGATATTCAGTGGGCCCCGATTGCTGTTGTGTGTCTTCAAGTTGTTTCTGACTTATGGTGACCCTAAGGCAAACCTATCACAGGGTTTTCTTGAGAAGACTTTTTCAGAGGGGGTTGCTTTTGCCTCCTTCTGAGGTTGAGAGAGTGTGATTTGCCCAAAGTCACCCAGTTGGTTTCCATGGCCAAGTGGGGATTGTACAGTCACTTTAAATAAGCTTGATGTGGTAGAGTTTGCTCTTATCACTGTGCCACATCAGCATGTTAACTTTTATGAGATATCATGACAACATTAAAACCATACTCCAAACGTAATACTTAGAGCAGGGATGGGAATCATACAATCTGCTGGACTGCATTTCCTAGCATTCCTCATCATAGCTAGGGTTACTGGAACAGTCCAACAGCATCTGGAGGGCTTCATGATTCTCACTCCTGGTTTAGAGCAGTGGTGAACATTTGGCCTTTCAGATACTTTTTACTTCAACCCCTAGAAGCCCCACCCAGCATGGCCAATGATCAGGGATTTCAGGGGTTGTAGTCCAAAGCATCTGGAGGGCCAAATGATCCCCACTTCAAATGCCTAGAGCCTTCTCTTTGACTCATAAAGATTATACAGACCATACTTTCATACAACTGCATACAATCCTGGTCTCTAGAGTCGTAGTCCAATGCTCAAACCATTGCACTACACTGACTCTCATACGGAATAAATTAGTTATATGCTTGTGGAGGGCAGCACAAAACTAGCATAGAAGGTTGCCATTGATTTGAATGGTAACCACAGTTTTAGAAAATTTGGTTGGATGTGTCACTAAGTTGAGACACAGAATGAGCATGAAATGTTTGGCATAGGTTTTTTAAAAAATATTTATTTTTAATAGATTTCCAAAGATGTAAATATATTACATAAATATAAATTATCTACAAACTCAACAAATACAATATGAATAGCTGCATTAAGTAATTATTACAGAACCTTCCATATCAGTTGAACCTCCTGAAAGTCAAACCAGTCTAACAGAGCTATTATCAGGAAAATTTCATGACTCCATGATTAGCCCATACTAAACTAAAAACTCTTATCAAGACATAATAGAAGTAAGCTTAATTTTTAACAAGTCCATACTACCACCGTAATAATATTGCTATGTCTGTTATTATTTAACTATAGCTTGTTTTTTTATTTTATTATTTTTAAAATTTTATTTATTTATTTATTTATTTATACCCCACTCTTCAGCCACAAGGCTATTAGAGCGGCTTACAAATTGTTTTAAGCAATAGCAGTTTACACATTTACACTGCATTAAGCAGTTTCCAATGTGTGTTAGCTAATTGCCCCCACAAGCTGGATACTCATTTATACCAATACCAATTATTATTTATACCAATATCTTCTGAAGTTATCCCCGTTTCTCAACCTTTTCCATTGTACCGTATTTACTAAGAATTATATGTCTAAGTCAATAATCATGTTCCATTCTTTCAACCAATATTTAAGTACTGGATCCCATTCTTATTTTAGTTTTCCCACAGATCTATCATTTAAACTTGCCGTTAAAATATCCATCTCCATCCATCATGTCATAAAATTTTATCAACCATTCTTCCAAAGTTGATATTTGTTCCTACTTCCAAAATCTTGCCAGCAACATTCTAGAGCTGTAATTATGTATAATTCTATTTTCCAATATTTTCTTTCATTGTCTCTTCCTAAAACATTTGTCATATTAAGTAGATAAGCTCGGATTTTAATGGATAAGTAATCTGAAGCATATTTTTTATTGTCTTATGTATTTTGGTCCAAAAATGTTTGATTATGTTCCATCTGTTGTACTTTTAAATAAAGTTTTCTTTGAGGTCTTGGCTGGCAATAAATTTCTTTGTTTTCCCCCACATATTTTCCCAACTCTCTTGATCTATAGGGTGATTAAGATCTTGGTTTAATAATCTCTTGCTCCAGGTTTCTGGTAAGAAGTAACTTGTAAAATCTATTTATCTTTTTTTTTTATTAGGGTCCCATATGATAATGTCTAGTTCATTTTCACATGTTTCAAATCCTTCTGTTTTCTCATCTTCTTTGAATCTTTCTTTTATTTGCTGAAATGTAAACCAATTGATTTTTAGATTTTTTTCATGTTTTAATTAACATTCAAATTTCTCATTCTTAAAGAGAATATCTTCATATCTTAACCATTTTTCAGAAGAATTCCAACATTTCAGGAATGCTTCTTCTGGTGATGTCCATAAAGGTATTTTGTTATAGAACTTGATTTTTAGCGATTGCCAGATTCTCAATAAAGCTTTTCTGATGCACTGGTTTTCGAAATCTTTATTAATTTTCACTCTGCCATAGCAAAGATAGGCGTGCCAGCCAAACGTTAAGTTAAAACCCTCCAAATTAAAATGTCTCTCATTATGTAGGTTTATCCAATCCATTATCCACATTAAGCCACAAGCTTGGTAATAGATATTTAAATAAGGAAGACCACATCGACCTTTATCTCTAGAGTCAATTAAAGATTTCCATCGTATTCTGGGCTTCCTGTCTTCCCATATAAACTTTGTTAATTCTTCCAATCTTTAAGTGGACGGTCGTTGATAATAATCGGGATATTTTGAAATAAAAATAATAATTTAGGAAGAATATTCTTTTTGATTGCAGTGACAATTGTGACAATTGCAGTGACAATTGTGACTAATAGTGACAATTGCAGTTTAGACCATTTAATCAAATTGTTCTTTATTTCTTTCCAATTTACTTTGTAGTTATTATCAAAGAGGTCAGCGTTTCTTTTTGATACCAGATTTCTAAGTATTTTATCTTCTTTTCAATTTTGTATCCAGATTTATGAACCAGTTCTTCTTTCTTTGACATATTTTTTGTCAATATCATGGTTTTATCTTTGTTTATTTTAAATCCTGCAACATCTCCAGAATTTTTAAGTGTAGCATTAAGTTCATCTATTTTATTTATGGGATCATCTAGAAAAATAACTAACTCCTCAGCAAATGCTTTTAATTTATAGTGGTGACCTTTTATTTTAGCACCTTGTAATTTAGGATTCTTCCTTATGTTGTTAGTTAAAACCTCTAAAATCATTGAGAATAAGAGAGGCAAAAGTGGGCATCCCTGCCTTGTACCTTTCCCCATTTTTATATTGTCTGTTTTCTCCGCATTTATAATTATTTGAGCTCTTTTGTCTTTGTATATCTCTTTAATCATATTAATGAAATTGTCACTCACTTCCATTCTTCTTAATAGCTTTAACATAAATTTCCAATTTACCTTGTCAAAGGCCTTTTCGGCATCCACAAAGACCGTTCCTAATTTCTTATCGTTATGGCATTTATAATACTCAATGACGTCTAATATAGCTTGTATGTTTTCTTTTTGCATTCTGCCTGGTTAAAAAACTGCTTTGGTCTTCATGACTAATGTCTTCTAAGATGTTCTTCGGTCTGTTAGCTAGGGTTGACACAAAAATCTTATAGTCGTTGTTCAGGAGTGATATAGGCCTGTAATTTTGAATTTCTTTAGGATCTTTTCCTTCTTTTGGGGTAAGTGTTATATTAGCGAAATTCCAGGTTTCTTTCTGGTATGCCTTGGTTTTGTTCAGAGTTGAAATGTCACTTTAATAAAGGCTTCTCCACTAACTATCACTATTAAATTTCGTATGCTCTAAATCTCTTGAAGCCTACCCTGCTGCTTTAAGTAGAATGCAGTAGAGGCCAATGCTGTGGCGTGCAGTAGCAGCCGTATAGATAGGCCAGCTATTGAATCCCAATAGACAATGCTTTAGCCTTGGGTGGTTCAGCTTGAATACATGTGGAGTGTTTTTGGCTTGTGGCATGCCATATTAGAAACCTCTTAAAAGCCATAAACTGGTCTTGTAGCCATTTCATAGTCCTGCCTTACATGGGCTTTCTCCACTTTCTTAATGCTGCTTGCCCAACCCACCTCCCAACCTATCAGTTGAAGACAAAGTTTAAAAATAATGCTAGTTGACTACACTAATTTAGTATGTTTACTTCTGGGTATTTGCGTGATCCAAGACAGCAAACATTTTGTATCTAACTTTGTTTTGTTCTCCCTTCATTTATTCTGGTGATCTAGGATTTCCAAAGATCAATACATCAATATGCTTCGTTCTACATTTTGAAACATAAGTCCTACATGCTTTTTAACATTGTTATTAATTTTAAAAAAACACAAAAGGGGAGGGGGGGTCTGAAGCCTGTTTACAATTAACAAAGATCCACTAATAAGGATCAAACAATCATCAATAAAGCATACAGATTCATGGAGCCAATCTATATGTTCAAAAAGTGTCCAACCACAAATGCCAAAAACACATAGTAAAATGTGAATAGAAGAGTGAGACCACTAAGTGAGTGACAGTGAATGCTAATCTGTCCAACCTTAGAATAGAAGTCTTTTTGCAACTGTAGGGGCTCTAACAGTCCATTGTTACTATCCCTCTGTTAGACCCCACCCAATAGAAATGTAGTTTAATGATGCATGACTATCTGCAAACAGCAAAGATTTCTTAAGATCAAATAATACGAATCAACTTCTAACCAAAAGGAAGCCACCATAGATCATGACCGTATCATATACCTTAGAGAGGCATGGTCATTAATACATTGCAAACGTGTCCCTATACTAGCCAGCTTCTTCCAAAAAAAGCCCCAACACTGTGATATCCGACATGCTTCAAACATTTAATTTTAAATTTACAGAGACTGTATTTTTAGATGCTAAAGCAACATTCCATTGTTTATGTTGCCCAGGATGATGATCTTCCTTATTTCATGTAAGTCTAAACTTTAGAATGTAAAATTTACTGCATTCTAACAAATATTTATAAAAATTATTGTTGCTTTAGATCTCTCTAAAAATTCAGTTATTTCAGCTGTTGTTTCTCCAACACTAGTAACAAAATACTCTGGTCGCAGGAAGAATTCTGGAAAAGTGTGAACTGTTTACCTCCCTTTTCCTATTTAGTTTTTTTTTAAAGCAGCAGTTGCAATTTGGGAAAGGTTTTCTCCATTTTTTCTCCCAAAGACACTAATCAGAGCAGGCAAGTAAAGTAATTAATATAAGCATTCATTAGTCTTTTCTCTTATTTCTCTCTTATCATTTCTTTATTTCATTTGTGTACTATTTCTTGAAAGGAATGTTTCATTGTCATGCAAAAGGAACTGGCCTCTGCTTCCAGATCAATGGTTATTTCCAGCTGCTTGAGCTAGCTGTGGTATTTTGCCATTTCATATGGCTTCGGATTTTTTATGCATTCCGTCTTTCCCTCTTCAGCCATTTTTGGCTAGCTGTATTTAACAAACCAATTTGTATGGTGCATACAATACATTTTAGGCAGAAAAACAAGCTAAGCGCTCCTCAGATTATACCTGCCTGTTTATTGGAAAGAGGTAAGGGAGAATCTGAGACCTCCTAAAATGTTGACATTGGGCCAAATTCTGCTTTGGCACGCACAATATAATGTCCTGACTTCACACAGGACAAATTTGGACCCATTATTTTTAAGAGACAACATCTTAGAGCTTATGCATCCATAGACTGCTGCAGTTAAATGTATCAACAGCTTTTATGTTGTGCATTTAAGCAGGGTGGGGGTGGGAGGGGTAGTGGTAAGCAATTATATTTCTATACTTGTATCTCATATCTGCCTTTTGTTCTTCTTAGATTGTATCCAGTTTCAAAACAACAACATCCAGAGCAATCTGCCAGCTGGTGAAAGAGTATATTGGTCATCGGGATGGGATCTGGGATGTCAGTGTTACGAAAACTCAGCCAGTAGTCCTGGGGACTGCATCTGCCGGTAATGTTATTACATCATGTCTTCACAGTTGCCAGCGATGTTTCTGAAATAGATTGATAAATGTTTAAATAGGGGGCATAATTTACATATAAGAAATCTCTCATCTCTGTGTGTGCATGCACATTCTCCCTCTTTCTCTTTTCTCCCCTCAATTTTTTTAAAGAAACAATTTCCCTGTCATTAAAAAGAAGAGTCTGAGATACTTTAGTGCCATCTACTGGTCATTGGAAAAGAGCAGGAGGACATGGTTCCGAGAAATTAGAAAACAGTAGATAGGATAATATGATAATATCCATTTAATACTTTCTACCAGTGGAGTAGCTTCTCACAGCTGAGGAAGGAGAGGTAATATCTCTGTAGAGAGAGTAGTGGAAACTATAGAGGAGAAGGCAAGAGGGGAAAGTCCTCTTGCATAGGAAGAAATCTGCTCTTGTGATGTTGGATTTTACCCTCAGCCCAGAGAATACTTGGTGGTTTGTATGTTTGAATGAGCCATCGTAGATAAAAACAGCACAGAGAAGTTTCATCACTTCAGAATTGGTGCTTTTTGGTAGAGTCAGTTCAGACTTTCACCTGAGTTATGAAGCTAGGAGCATCCAGATGTTCCTGGATCACCTTGTGGTACTAGAGCATGTAGTGACGAAGTTACCTCATGAGGGCTGAAAAGTAAGAGTTGTATGAATCCTCTAAGAGGCATTTTTTTCTAACTTGAAACTACAGGTACAGTATCCATTGCCTTTTATTCTCAGGCTTAGTTTAAAATACCATAGATTACTAACCCTGGTCTAATGATGGCATGTTTGCCGCCAGACTCTGGCTTACAGTATATAAATTAAAACTCATTTATCTCTTGAAATATGGTGTACATTTTTCTGCCTGTTCTAATTATTACAGATCACACTGCTTTGCTGTGGAGTATAGAAACAGGAAAGTGCCTCATCAAATATGTTGGGCATGCTGGATCAGGTAAGAATAAGTTCTTGTTGATGAGCAAAATTTCAGGTAATAATTTTGTGTATGATGTCTTCCCATAATGGCATGTATAGTAGGGGATAAATTCTTAGGCTAACTTTAGAAACTACTTTGAGTGTGAAAAATACTTTTTTAACAGTGATTTGATTCATTTAACAACTGTAATATAAATCTATCTGCAAAAAGCAACACCTGGGCACAGAATAACAAAATGAAATAGTTTGCTAAATGAGTTACCAGTTTCAAACCTGATAATTTTGTTGCTGAAAAACTTAGTGCTAACATTCATTCTATTGTCAGAACCTTTGTACACATTACGCAAGCTGAGGTGGTAGAATTCTGGACTGTATCACTTTAGATTAAGGTTAAGGGATGTTACATTCTTGGATGCTTCATGTAAGAAGCTACTTGTTTGTCCAATTGGAATTAGAGTTGGAATTGGAAATTGTTACATGTAAGAAGCTACCAACTTGACAAGAACTGGTACACTTGGTATTCTCTGATGTGTTGGTATACCTGCATGGAGGTAGTTCTAGTTTTCTGTTCCCCTCCCACCTATAGTGTGAATTAAAATAAGATGGGATTGTAGTACTGTAATTTGGTGTCTGTAATTTGTTGAATTGGTTCTTATTGGATCAGACAAATTCATTTTTTGCTGCTGTAAGTATTTGCTTTGTGATTTCCTCCAGTGGCTTTTTCTTCCCCAACCCTCCTGCTTTTAGAATCACTTGAAGTTCCCTCTTCTGCCCTTCCCCCTACACAACAGTGCTGCACATTAGATCCAGCAGCTTTGTGTCAGAATTTGTGTAATGCCTGGAAAAAGGCTCCTGAAAAGAGAGCATGAGTTACCTTTTTAAAAAAACTTGGTATTCTCCTTCAATGTTATTCTTTAAGCTACATTTTTTACAAAACAGTCTTATGTGTTGGGAAGAGCTCAGATTGGAAACATACATTTTAACTCATAGAGCTGGAAAGTCTATGAGTCTCACATAGTCCTCCCACAAGCCATTACACAGGACCCAGCCACACTGGAGGCCAGGCTGTGTCATGGGTACAGTTCAGTTGCATGTGAACTTTGATAAGGCTTTCCTCTGGTTTTCTGGCCTGACGCTTCTGTTTTCTTCCTTGTTTGTTCTTAACACAGTAAATTCCATAAAGTTCCATCCAACAGAGCAAGTGGCTCTCACAGGTATGTAAGTATTTTGTGTGAAGAAATGTTTACAATATATGTGGGAACAAAATGTTATTTGCTTTTTAGATGTTTTGTGAATGTGTTTGCTGAGTAATTTGTTACTTTTGTTACACGTTTTAGCATATAGGGCTATAGGAAACTGTATTGTACTCTTGGTTTGTAAAACAGCTCTGCTGGATCAGACTAAAGGTCTATCTAATCTGCATCTTGTTACCCACAGCAGTCAACCAGATGTCCCTGGGAAGCACATAAGCAAAACACAAAGGCAGTAATCTTCTCTAACTGTTTCTCAGCTGCTAATATTCAAAAGAATGAACCTCCAGGAAGTGTATAACCATCATTCATAGCCATTGATAGCATCCTCCATCAATTAGTCTAATCCTCCTTGAAAGCCATCTGTGTTTGTGGCCATCACAACACCTCATGGCAGCAGATTTCACAGTTTAGCTGTGAAGTGTGTGAAGAAATAAGTAGTCTGTCATGACTGTCCCACTACAGTATTAATTTTAAGTGGTCAACGTAGCTAGCTATTGTTAATGGTAGCAGCTTCCCCAATGGTTCTGCCCTACCTTATGATGCTAGGGATTGAGCCTGAGACTTGGGACTTTCCACTTCAGTGATTACTCTTTGACTTGGCCACATTTTGTTTCAAATTTCTTTTTCATTACAGCTTTATCAGTGGATTCAAAGAGTGTTAATGTTTTGTTTTAAAAGAAATGGGATCCCCACAATCATAGCTAAAAGAAATAATGATAATCTGTCTCTCATGGCAAGCACACTGTAAAGACTAGCAGCTTTATTATTCTATAAGCTTTCATGTACTGCAGCTCATTAGCCCATAAAAGCTTATACCAAAATAAATTCTGTAGTCTTCAATTTTATTGATTGAGTGATTGATTGCTGCCACAGATTAAAATGTCTGCTTCCCTGAAGATAATAGTATACTTTTGGCATTTGTAGATCATACTCTGCCCCTGTCAGGAATGACATAATAAGCTTTATTTGGGAGAAAATAGTAATGTATTATTATGAGGTGGGGAGGATAAGGGATGCCAGACATGGATTAAGGATGCCAGCTGTTTTCCTGAAGTTGTACTCACTTTACAGCTTAGATTGTAATACAGGAAAAGATGGCAGAATACACTGGTAGTATGAAGCAGTGAATATCCTTTTGGAAAGTGTGCATTATTTAGTGGAATGGCTAGATACTACAATGTACTGATATTAAGTACCTGGTTTTTAATATTGTTTGTTCAAAAATAATGTAATTCAATTAAATTGTTTTGTAAAAAAAGCCCACCATGACTGGTGTTCAGATATTATATTCACATTCTCTAAAATATGATCTGAAGGATTAGGGACAAATCTGAGTGCTTCTTCTTTTGCACTGAGTGCTTCATTTCATTTGATCTTCCCAGTTTTCTCAGGCTGTAGTTTGCTCTGCTGTTGAAAGTGGCAGACCACCAAACCAAGATTGTATGTAACACTCAACCATGGGTTGAAATACTGGTTCAGAGGGATCATTTAAACTGCTTGCTTGTTTGCACACCATGTTAAACTGGGAAAACGTATATTAGATAATTGGAGAAGAAAGAGAATTTGGGTAAGAGATATTGAGCCTGTTCCTTATTTTCAGTACTTCATATTCTGTTTTGGAGTATAAGCTATGTGACTTCTGAAGTGGTCTCTCTTAATTTTCCTTTGAATTGGTCTTTCTTAATTTGTTTTGCAGCTTCAGGAGACCAGACAGCTCATATCTGGAGGTACATGGTTCAGTTGCCTACACCTCAGCCTACCACAGACTGCAATGTAAGTGATGAACTCTAAGAGATCTTGGTTACTCAAGGTGTTTTGTCCCCATGCTGTACCTTTGCAAAAGCCAGTTGGCCTAGTTGACAAAACATCTTTTGTCACCATTATTACCCCATGTAGCTTTAAAGTCCAGTTACACAACACCAGATCCTGTCTGATCTTGGAAGCTAAGCAGGTTCAGCCCTGGTTAGTGCTTGGATGAGAGCTCCCAATGGATACCAGGTGCTGTAATACTCCTTGCCTAAGAAAACCCTATGAAATTCATGGGGTCGCCATAAGTCAACAGGTGACTTCCAGGTGCACACACACGTTTTTCTAATTGCCCTTTTCATATTACTACATGTGCTGGGAATGGTGTGGCTGGCTTTAACTATGCTGTAAAGTCAGCCAACATAATCCTGTGGCTGTGCTCAGAGGGCTGTGACTGTTAGAACCAGTGTTAGCTGGCTGGTAGGTTACCCTCACTCATCAAAAACTCAACACTAACAGTATTTTTTAAAAAAAGTAGCCTTAGAAGCCATGCCCTTAGCATTCACAGCTGCTGTGTAGTTCTACTGCTTTTGTTGCCTGTAGTCTGTTCCCCTGTAACGTGCAACAGCCCCAATCACTTGATGGATTCAGGGTGTGACTATATAGCTGGAAACACTGTTCTTGATTTAATCAAGGTTGTATAAATTCTTAAAAGAAAATATGTTGGCTAACCTTCAGATGTTAGAGAAAACACCAATGTCCTGTTTTATCCTAAAGACTCAGGACAATTTACAATCTGAAAACAAAACTCCAAGAGGGAATATTTTAAGTTGTTTTTACTCCCCTCCCCCCCAGTTAACAGATAAGGTAAAGCTTCCCTGCAGATCTGTTGAATGTTGACCCTTTGTTCCTGTGCCCTTTATCTCCCGTCCCGCCACACCCCAATACCATGCCACTGTGGATTTTCTCTACAACCCAGTATTTCTGTGTCTCATAATGACCCACATTAGTTGTTTCTTTCTCAGACTGTCTGGTTCAGGAATTACATTGCACAATGTGGATCCAGACAGCAGAAACTGAGTGAAAATTGCCATGTTAAGGATCAGTATCAGCTGCTAAAAGCCACATTTAACTTGTCATGTTTAATATATATGAAATATTCTCAAAATTAACAGCAAATGTCTGGAGAAGATGAAGTCGAATTCTCTGATAAAGATGAACCAGATGGAGATGGAGATGGTTGTGGTGATTGTCCCACCATCCGGGCTTCTTTAACCTCACTAAAAAGCCACCAAGGTGTAGTCATTGCAGCAGATTGGCTGGTTGGAGGAAAGCAAGCTGTGACCGCTTCATGGGATAGGACTGCAAACTTGTATGATGTGGAGACATCTGAGCTTGTGCACTCTCTGACAGGTATCTTTTTGTATGAAAGTTTTATCTTTGTCTTGTTTCTTAAAATCTCCTGCCTTTTTCCCTAGTCCTGGGATTCAAGGCTTACACAAGTTCAAACAGATTGAGATACAAAACTTGCCTTTAAATAGAATTTTTTTATTTGACTCTTACAAAATGTGTATCTATTTAACATTTTAAATGAATCTTTTTGTTGCTAAACAAAACAAAATTTACACTCATAGCCCATATAAGTGTTCATGATTAGACATTTTCCTGAACTAACTGCAGAAGCTTAGTACATCATAGCTTTTCATCAAATGTGCAAGGATATTAATTTGCTACATGTAAGAAATGTGAAATCTCTAATACAATATAGTTAAGATTATTAGACCAGTTTCTGGCTAATGAAAAGTTCTGTGGGACATAGATTACCTAATTTAGCTCTGATTTAAAAAAATACATTATAAAACACTGTCATTCTATTTTTTAAAATTTTCTTTTGGGGATAACAGAACACAACTTCTTCAAGTTGAATGACATTGTGTGCCAGAAATGTTAACTTTTTGGGTAGCTTGGTTCATATTCAGAGCTTAGCAGATTCCTTTCACATGTCATATTTAGGAGATTCATTTTTGTTTTGACTTCTCCCTGTTGAACATGGTGACGTTTCAAGTTTTTGCTCATCTTTCTTTTGTTTGAAGATGCCCCTTGCGTTTTGTAGAAATTATGTACTGCTGCTGTATCTGCTAGTGGCAGCCTGTAATCTTAGCAAAGACTTGTTTGGTGATAGCACCTGAAGTACTTAAAGCGAATGGATAGATTATATTGAGATGGGCAATGTGCAGTCCATAGGCTAAATGCAGCCTCTGAAAAACATGATTTGCATGTCCTGTTTTAAACCACATTATTTTGTCACTGAATTTCAGTGGTAGCAGTGAATATGATTAGTGTGTGTGTGTGTGTGTGTTTGAGGCCCCATCTCCTAGAGGCTGACACATAGATTTTACAGCATATGATTTTATAGTCCTAAGCATGGTCTTTAGATTTAGGTTTCCATCGTGGACAATTGGTGTAGTTCCACCTTCTCTAGAGAAATGCCCTCTACAGATACTTTTTACTTCATGTTCCATAATTGTATAAGACTCCAATCCCTGCCATTAAGAGTGTCTCTCAGTGTTTCATCTTCACAACAGGAATCAAGTGGTCTGTCATCATTTTCATGCTCAACAGACCTTGTAGGAATAATAGGACTCACGAACAGGATGGTTTAAGAATTGGCTATATGCCCCTTTTAAATACATGCTTCCAGTTGAATTGAATAGTCTGTTCTTTGTTGGAAATGGTGACCAGCAATCTGGGATAAGTATTACAATACAGAAGTGGCCTTGGGGGGAAATTCTGATGTTATTGGCACAGGTCCTGCATACCTGGGATCATTTTGGTTGTTGTCAAGACATAATGATTGTCTCTCTGATGTTTTTCATCTCCAGTGTTTGTGGAAATGAAATGTCTTGCATTCTTAGCACCTTAAATGTTTTCATCTGTGGTTGTAGGGCATGATCAAGAACTTACACATTGTTGCACACATCCCACTCAGCGTCTTGTGGTGACCTCATCACGCGACACCACCTTCCGTCTATGGGATTTCAGAGATCCTTCTATCCATTCTGTGAATGTCTTTCAGGGCCATACAGAGTAAGTGAAAAATATTTTCTAGGTCTTTAAGAGGGAATTGTATTTGGCTAGTTGTGCTAAAGATGCTGTCCTATGGATTTTTGTAGTGATCATTTGTATTTGGGACTTCTCAAGAATTTCTTTTATTCCTTTCCAATCCAAAGTTAAGCTTAGTCATTGCCAGGTAAATGATATTTAAGGTACATTCATTTCTCCAGACCTCTATCATTTATAAGAATAAATACTCTATTAGAGATAAGATTGGATTCCTTTGAAAATATGCTTGTCAGCCAACAGCAAGTGTTCTCTCCGTGGTACAGTCTTATAAAGAGGGAACAATATTTCCAGCAGTATTTTCAAGACTTAACTTTAGTTGCTCTGAGAAAAGCCTTTACTGCCCTCCGTTTCCAGACAATGCCTTCAGCTCATTTAGAGGGAAGGTATAAAGGGATTCCTTACACACAGCGTTTTTGTATTTGTGGCTCTGGGGAGGTAGAAGACCTAGCACATTATCTTTTACACTGCCCACTGTATAGGGACCCTAGGAAGCATTTCCTGGGAGACCTTTTGAAAGCGAGGGCAGGTTGGATGTTGCCTGATATTTGTGACTTGTTGGCAGACCACTCCAAATCTATTACACTTAAGGTAGCCACCTTTGCAGTAGCAGCCCAAAAGATCTGCTGCAAATTTCTAAAAACAGTAGCAGTGGACTGCTAAGGGACCAGTTGTTGTAGCCTTTGTTGCCCTGGCATTTTCCCCTGTAATTTTAATTGATTTTAATTCTGCATTCCCCTTGCACTTTTTTGGTAAGCATGTTGGTTATATTATTATAATTTTCCTGCAGTGCTTTTGTAATACTTTGTAATGAACGTTTTGCCACAGACAAATAAATTTGATTTATCATATTCATTTCTACTGGTTCTACATACGTTGGATAGGTTTATATATAATATGTAAGCATTTCCCACTTTTGGAAGTCCTGTCAGAAGACCACTGCAGAAGGAAAAAACACCAACCATAAACTCAAAGAACCTCTAGCACAAATGGAAACATAGGAGTGTTGGCTCTCTTCTATGTCCTGCAGACATGCAGCGACAAACACAAAAAACTAGGCCCACTAGAGAAGCCACTTACCAGCACTGTCTGAGGTACTTGACCTCAACGGTAGTTAGTTGCAGCAGAGTGCAGAAGCAGAAACCCACTTTGTAGTATTTGGCAATATTGCACTGACCAACCTTGAATGAGGCACAGACACAATTGGATTCTTCCAAAGTCCTTGGAGGCTTTTATCACTTTTTGAATATGTACAAGTTATATACAAACCCTCCTTTAAGTCTCTCCAATATTCATTGTCTGATATATAGCAATCCACTTCTACAATCAACCCACCAACCTGCTCTTCAACCCACATACATCAACTCACATATGCCCTCGGTTTTAGAGCACTTACATACAGTGGTAATAACTAAGAGTTGGCACCTGGTGTTACTTATCAATTACAGCCATACAAACTATTTTACAATGTCTTAAAGGAACATTGTTCCCAACAAGGAGCTGGTGTTGAAGGTATTCATTAAAATCTAGCTTAATGGGCTTTTGTTCAGGAGTTTGCAAAAGTAACACTCACAGCAGTAGTTCCTCCTTTTATATTTCTTTAGGTCCAGCATGGTGATTTTGTGAGCATCTTAATATATGTGTGCATTTTTCAGTTGTCAAAGATCATGAAATATGTTTGTGTTAAAAAAAAATAAGCTACTCTTCGGCACCAGCCTTTTAACTGTCTTATCACACCTATGAAGCTGTGAGAAGGAAAGGCTAGGCAAGGGCAAGGAGGCAGTTGCTTAATAGCAGATCATCTTAACTGCTACATGCCATACTTTTGCAGCTGAGGGCTTTAAATTTAATTTTTTTTAAAAAAAAATGCATAGAGTAATGCTTTCCACCAGATGGCGCCTTAAATCTGTGTTTAAACCTGAAAAAATACCATCTTTAACATTCAGGCATATACAGATTCCATAAAAAAATGACAAACTTAGCCAATGAAGCTATAAAACACAGCAGTATGGGATTTGTTTAATTTTTAATGCTGTATGAGCATGCTTCACTAAATGTTTGTAGTTCTTTGGACAGTGTGCTCTAGAAAAAGGATAAAATAACAAGAAGGAATAAGTGAAGCTATAAAATATTTGCTTTCATGGCTTAATATAAACCATGGCTTTATATAAGAAGGTGATGGTAGCAGATTTTAATACACTTATCAATATATGTAGGAGTTCAGAACTGAGATATGGAACTGGGTCTCAGAAAAATGTTGGAGAGAAAGTGATAAGGTGAACCTTCAAAAATGTCAGTGTGATTTAAATTAAGGTTAAGAAAATTCAGTTGTGTGTAAGAACATAAGAATCTTGCTAGATTAAATCAAACTCATATAACTCAGGACTCTGTCCCCAACCAGTGGTCAAGCTCTACAAGCAGAACATAAATGCAATAGTACTTTTCTTGTACATGTTCCCAGGAAACAATCTTGAAAAGCAGCATGCCTCTGCTCCTAGAGGATAGTGTATAACTGCCATGTCTAGTAGCCATTGATAGTCTGTTCTCTTAGGTAGAGTACAGATTCAGGATGTCAGAGTAACTGTTTTTAAAAAGATTTTTTTTAGAAGACATATCCTGAGGAAGCACTTAAAAGAATCAAATCTTAGTTGCTTAGGAGCTTTGTTATGTAAGAGGCAGCAAGATTTTTCATGTTAATTTCTAGTTCAAAAGCTTGTACATTGTCAAGAAATACAAAAAATGTTGCCTTGGTCTTATATATTTACTTCAGTGGCTATGCCATAGCTTTTTGGTACATATAATTAAGATTGCAGCCTTAATTACTGATTTCCATGTCTAAGAAAAAGAAACAAAAGAAATTAGACTTCCTTATGTTAAAAAATTGGAAATAGGCTTATTTAAAATTAACAGCAATGTATACTGTTTTGGTTACACAAAAAGTATTTAATGAGAGGCTTTCCCTGTGATGGGAGGAAATAAAGAAGCAGCTTCAAAACACTGGATGATAATTTGGGGTGGGTGAGTATTTGGTGAGTTAAAATTGCTTGTTGAAATAATGCAACTAGTCTGATACTGTGGTGTGTACATAAGCAGCTGGTCTCTGAATACTGGGGCATTTACACATAGGTATGCTGTGACTCGGAATTATTGTTTGAATACAGTAACATCCTCTCCATTGCATTACTGCACTCTTATTAGGGATGAGTTGGGAATTTTAGTTTTGCTGCTTTCAGTTACATTTGGGAAGAGTGTTTTTCACTATAGCAGAGCTCTCGTCTGAGTTCATTCGTTGGACAGTTGCCTGCTCTATATGAAATAGTAGTGCAGTAAATAGAATCCTAATGAGGCTTTGAAAGCCTTGGCACTTTCTAAATTTTAGTTGCTGTTTAAAATACTTGTTGGAAAATATTTTATGTGTCTGAATGGCTAACTTTCTAGTGTTTATCATTTTATCAGTAAGGATGACATCATCCAGTACACCACTTTGTTTTAACGGAAACAAATGGAAGGGAGCCCTGGTGGCGCAGTTGTTAAATGCCACTACTGCAAGCCACCACGTTGCAAGTTCTATTCCAGAGGGATCCAAGGTTCACTCAGCCTTCCATCCTTTCGTAGGTCAGTAAATTGAGTACACAGCTTGTGGGGGCAATTAGCTAACACACATTGGAAACTGTTTAATGCAGTGTAGATGTGTAAATAGCTATTGCTTAAAACAATTTGTAAGCCACTCTGATAGCCTTGTGGCTGAAGAGCGGGATATAAATAACTAAATAAAATAAATAAAATAACATTTTATTGATTCACTTGAGCTAAAATCTAAATAGGACATCATCTTTCTCTCTACATTCTGCTGTTCAATAAAAAGCATTTGTTTTATTTTTGTTATTAGATTTATATCCTACCTTCCTTCTCAAAATGGGACTGATTTATTTATGAAATTTAGGAGTCCCATTTCAGCCTGAAAAGGGCCCCTCAAAGCAGCAGGCAAATTAAAACATATATAACTTTTATAATAAACATACCTCTGTCCAAAATGTATTGAATTTGCTTTCTTCCCTTACAACACTCCCTGAAATATCATGCCATGTGAGTAAAATGGGCACTGTAGTGTTAATTTTTTTTGAAGCCGCTCCAAGCAGCACACCGCATCAGCATTTCATGGTCCAGCATTTTCTGCATCATATTTTTTTCCCCCATGAGTGTGAAATTTCAGCAGATTGTTATGCAAAACAGTTTTGTGTCTCTGTGTGACTGGGGAGACAGCTGTTAGTCCTAATGAGGAGTGCTAGCATTACAGTATTTCTGTTGATTGAGACCCACGGAGGGAGCAGAATGTTCCAGATCAGGCAGTGGTGTGTGGTGAGAAAGTGCCACTCTGTCAGCTGGAAGTATATGCTCGGCTGCTCGCTATGACAAGATAAATGAGTTTTGCTGGGTCTTGGCAGAGTCTGAAGTTTTTCCACAGAATAGTAGTAGCACACCAAGCTCCCTGTGGGAAACCCACAGTTTAAGGGTGTCATAAGACTACTATCTCTTTGCCAACTTTTTTTTAATGCCCAAGATACCTGTCATCCATTCTGAGTTATTAAAAGCTAATGTCTTTGAGCGTTCCATTAACACTATGTCTAATGATCTTTTGTTGACATTTTTCATTAATTTAGCCAAAGGATATTAACTACAGTTTTAAGTTGGCTACAGTTGCTAGAGAACCCGCCATCAAGTGACAGAAAAGTGGGGGGGGGGAATGTTTATATTCTTTCCGAGTTACTTATTTAAATGTTCCAGATTCAGCAGATATTGAGCTTTGGGCAGTATCTGTTTTGTTATTAAGTCTCTGTACAAGAAGCCACTGCATTAACCATGTGTTTTGTTTAGCTTCCCCCCTTTCCATTAAGATTGAGCTCAAGCCTCAATTTAGTTTGTAAGTTTAAAAAAAAGTTGGCTCTGCTTCTGTTTTGTTTGTTACAGGAGCAGTTGTGTTATAATCTAATGTCAGAGAGAACCACAGATTTGAGAAATTGAAAGTTATGTTATACTTCATATGAAAAAGACATCCTTCTTTGTTAAATGCTATTCCATCTGTGTGTGTTTGTATGTTTACGTATATTTTAAAAAATATTTTAAAATGTTTTTTTAAAAAAGAACAAGGTATCTAGTCATACTTAAAATACTAATACATGTGTTATGACATACACATTTTTGGTTAGGTTTAATTTCATTAAAAGCATAATGTCCTGAATTCAAGTAGCAAGTGCCTGAGTAGCAACAAGGGAGGGATGCAGGAACAACAGAATAAGGGGTACAGTCCTAGTCTGTCACCAGTTGTCCACACTAGATGCAAGAGAAGTCAATAGCCAGTCAAGAGGTCAATTACCAATTGTCCATACCAGGTGCCAGGGACGTCAGTAGCCAGTCAAGAAATCAGTAGAGTCAGGTCCGAGGTCCAGGTACTTGGTCAGCAAGAAGTAGGTCCGAAGTTGAGGCAAAACAGGAATGCAGGATGAGTGCAACAGCTAAGATAAGCAGTTGTCAGAACAGAGGCTTGAAGAAAAACTTCTGGGAGATTATAGCCAGATTTTCAAGGCCAGGTGGGCCTCATTAACAAGTAATCAGGTTAGCGTTTAGTATTTAAACGATGCTGGGCATGGTGTTTCTCCCTTCTTCAGGGAAGGAAGGTGGCATGTCATCTGGATCATCTATCACTGGCTGGCAGATTGTTCTTCAGTCTGTTTTTCAGAGAGATGTTTTCTTCAACTGCCCTCTTAGCTGCTTCAGCTGCCCTCTTAGAGCGAGTCAGGGAGGTGTCTTCAAGGTGAACCAGGCTTTCTCTGTCTGTTTTGTCTGCATTTTCTCTGCTTCCTCCATCCTCTGAGTTCTATGCAAGGGGGTCCATGACACATAAAGTGGACTGTCTAGTAGTGATCGGGACCCCATCAAGCAAGTAATTTCTTCCATTATCTAAGTATGGCACAGCTCTAGGTTTGTTGACTTGTCAGCCAACCAAGGGGTTAATGCAGACATTTAGGGAACAGCAAGATGTAGGTTCTGCTGAGTATCTCAAGAGACACACCTTGCTCACTTAGATACCAGTACAAGTTAAAAGTGTGTGTAAACACTTCTGGATTTTTTGGAGCTGTTGTTTTTAGAGGACACTGCCTTGAGGTGACACAGAGCTTAGGAGGACTGGAGGAGAGGCATTAGATTTTACATCTCTGTCTGATTCCAAGGAGACACGACGGAGGCTGGACAATAAGCAACCTTTCCATGGATACTGTGGGGCCAGATTACTAGTGTCAATTTGAGTAGAGCAGAGATGTTGGCCAAGATCATGCATCAACAGATGTAGCCATGATGATGGAGTTCCATCATCATAGGTACCTTTGCTAACCCTCAAAAACCTACTTCTTAAACCAGGCAGTGCCCAAACTGATGGGTTCCTGAGGCACTGCAGATTGGGGAGCTGGGGAGTAATGACTGCAGTGCTCACCTGGTGTGGGACATATTGAGACAGGCAGCTGGAGGAGTCCTTCGGGGTCTTATCACAACTGCTTCTCTCCGCATACCTTGTACTAGGCAAGTTTAGCAGTGGTCATTCCCAGCAGTTTGCATAGAATTTGTATGAGTGCATAGATACAAGGTTAGAAACAATTACTGTAGTTTAAATAGGAATATGGGACATAATGGGGAAGACTTGAGGTTACATGTGTGTCTGCTCCATCAACTGCCCATTTGCTGATTATGTATGGACTGCTTCAAGATTCTGGCTTTTTATTGTTGTTGTTCTCTGTCTTGAGGTTAGGCTTGGATCAGATAGCCACCCTGTTCCTCTGCAATTTTCTTCCGAACTCAATGTGTAGCAATTTCTGTAGTACAATGCAAATAGCTCCACTCTGTCCAGTGGGTAAAGTATGTGTGTGCGTGCATGTATGCACATGCACCTTCAAATCATGTGTTGACTTATGGCAACCCCATGAATTTCATAGGGTTTTCTTAGGTGACAAATACTCAGAGGCCATTGCCTTCCTCTGAAGTATAGCCTACAGCATCTGGCCATCCAAGTACTAACCAGGCCTGACCTGCTTAGTTTCCAAGATCAGATGAGATCTGGTGCCTTGGAAAGACAAAAGAGTTTCTTCTGTGTCTTTGCAGATACTCTAAAGGTTATGCTGGACTTCTCTGTGTTTGAATGATATGCTGCCCTTTTGCAAGTTCAGTTGTTTTTATTACCTTGTATTGTTCTTGGTTGGGGCATTAATGAGTAATTTTCCTTTGAATACTTCCCTTTTGAATTACCCAATGTCTCTTTCTTCTTTGTGGTATGAAGGGGGTAATTACTGCCTTCTCTATTTTTTTATTTTTTAAACCTTTGTCTGGATTAGTGAAATAGCTTGCTTATCAGTTTTCCCCTTAAGTGTTCCCTTTTTTTGTGGCTCTTGGCAGTATCTGCACTGTGGGAAATGCTATTTTTATATTGTGTGACTGTGTTTACTATTTCTGCCATCTGGTCATGTGTTTGAGCCCCCTCCCATTCACTGTACATTTTTCTTTCTACCCTGTCCTTCAGGTGTGCCTGTCGCCTTCTGATAGCTTGTTATGACATTTACAGAAGTGCTCTTGTTTTTTTGTTGTGAAACAAAGACAGTGGCTTACGGAGATTCAAATCAACAATAAAAATATGAAAAGTTACAATGAAAAATTACAATGTACAATGAAAAATTAACAGATTTTCACTCAGTAAAAGCTTTTTGAAGTAGAAAGGTTTTAATGGTCATCTTAAAGTGAAAATATACATGGGGCCCAACATACCTCCGTGGGGGTATCCAGCAACTCAGATCTAGATGAATCTTTGAGTAGTGGGAATGATATAAGTGAGTAAGAAAACAAATACTCATATGCAGATGGCCCCAGGTTCATTTTGGCATCCCCAGTTAAACTGGACCTTCCATAGGAGACTAGGAAACATCTGTTCCTGAGATCATGGAAAAAATGTTAGTCACCTGGAGCACACGGGTGAGCCAGCAGAAGTCACTTTTATGTGGTCTATTTTGCCAGTATGAGAATTTTGCATAAGCAGTGCTGGATCGTTGTTTTTAAGTTAACATGTAGGAAGGACTCAACTACATTTCTTACATTTTCTGTCGTCAAAAACCTTCCACCATATCTGGCCCATGCTGTACTTTTGGGATATAAGTTAAGAGTGCAAATTTGCACAAACAAAAAAAAGTGTTTTAAGTTCTAAAACAAAAAATTGAAAAGCAGGGAGCTTTGAACAGTTGCTTGAAAATACAAACTTTTAATCTAGTTAACTAGATGAATAATTTTAATGCATGATGAAAGAATCAAATCTATTGTCATATGTTATGGAACAGCGAAACGCTCTCCTTGCATAAATATTTTAGTATCTAATGCATAAAATTTGAGATGCTGTGTATTCTTCTGGCTGTGAATGTGTGGTAATTTTGGAGATCTTCCATAGATCAAGTGGCCATTCTTAATTGCTTGTGCCCCCACTGCAGCTCAAGTGCATAGGCATATGTAATTGGGTCTTGGGCTCAGAAGGCTCAAGTGAAGACCTTTAGTTTGAGCCATGTAATTACCTTGACCAGCTCAGTGGCACTTTGATACAGCTTTTAAAAACTTCATACCACTGACACAATGCTGTTTGGATCTAATTAGACTTTAATTTGATGTCAATTTAAATTAAGAGGGCTTGCACATACTAGTCCATTGTGACTTGGGGTAATACTAATCTCAATCAGTAGGCTGAATAGGACATGAAATCAAATTCTCTCAGTACAATAGAAGTGACAGGAGCAACTTGACACCTTAAATTAAAATTACTAAATTCTGAGCAATTGATGTGTGTGACCCCCAAGCTATACAGGATAGGTCATTAAATGCAATCCATAGAAATTGAGCTGAGAAACACACTGTAATGAACCAGAGGAAAGAAGGAAATGCTTTGTTAGCATTCTGTGTAGGTGGAAACAAGCTAAAGGCTTTGTAGGCTAGATTAAAGGGGGAAATAGCTTAAAACTCCAGCCTTTGTCTCTACAGATGTAACATTTAACACATTTCTGGTTACTGGAATTAACTATTTTTTTAAATCATCTGTTGGGCTTTCATTTACATGTTGTGATTCAAATAAGGGAAGCATTTTTTAAACAAAAAACCCCAACAATTTTATATCTAGTAGTCAGCTACCAATAACATAGAAGACCAACATCACCTATTGTCCCTTAAGGGTTAAAGATCTTTCTTCATATATGTGGTTTGAGCTACTGACCACAATCTTGCTGGCCAGCTTAAGTACACTGGCATAGGTGGTGGCATTGGCCGGGGTAAAATGGCCATGAGCACTAGGACTGATGATGGTGGGATTGGTGTCTTGCGATGGTGGGATTTCTGTCTTGCGAGAAAGCTACTCTGCCGGCTCCTGAGCTGCTTAGAAGCTTACAGGACAGCTTTCTCTGCTGATGGAAATTGCTTTCACTGCCATTCCCCTCCCCATCACCACCATTGCTGCTTACCACTCCAAAAAGTGCCCTACACTGGCATATAAGTCCATTACGACAGCATGTGGCATTATGCCTCTGTGCTATATCCATGTGTGTGCGAGAGTTGGATTGCATTATTTAGTATGTATTTGTATGTGAAAAATAAGTGCAAGCTATATGGCACAGGAAGCTGTTGATTGCAATAAATAGCCATATCAGAAATCTTTCACTTTCCATGTATATAATTTCATTATTATAATTTGAAAATAATTTGATTTAAATTAGTTTTCATTAAAGAAGTACAGTGCATTTTAAAAAGGGCAAGAATATTCTAGGTATCAGTGATAACTGTTACTTTTCTTCTCTAAGCACTGTGACTTCAGCTGTCTTCACTGTGGGAGACAATGTTGTTTCGGGTAGTGATGACCGTACTGTGAAAGTCTGGGACTTGAAAAATATGAGGTCACCAATTGCCACTATTCGCACAGATTCTGCCGTAAACAGGTAAGCCAGAGCAGCCCATCTGGTTAAATGGTGGAGATACTAACATAATTGTCAGTGGCGGGGGTTGCGGGTTGGAATTCTGTTCACATTCAGAAACAATTTGTGATATTTAGAGCTAATACTTTGGGGGATCCTGTCTTCCTTACTGACATCCATTTCATAAAATAACTTGTCGAGGTTAGATGAATGCCATAGCATTGAGATTAAGGCTCTGCATCTAAAATGACAGCAATAAATTAGACATACTGGCTCTCTTTTAATCACGTGGTCTGATTTTTCCATAAATTGGAGCCCTGGCGGTGTAGTGGTTAAATGCCAGTACTGCAAGCCACCACATTGCAAGTTCGATTCCAGCGGGCTCCAAGGTTCACTCAGCCTTCCATCCTTTCGTAGGTCGGTAAATTGAGTACCCAGCTTGTGGGGAGCAATTAGCTAACACATATTGGAAACTTTTTAATGCAGTGTAGATGTGTAAATAGCTATTGCTTAAAACAATTTGTAAGCCACTCTGATAGCCTTGTGGCTGAAGAGTGGGGTATAAATAGCTTAAAAACAAACAAACAAACAAAAAACCCCCAAAAAACTGCAGTGGTATGCCTTAATGGTGGTACCCAATCCTCTTAGTCTTGTCTGAAAGGAAATTGTTGAAAGCAGGGGTCTTGTGTGCAGAGCAGTTCAAAATTACTGGTGCGAAAGCTGTATGGATTCTGGATTTGAGACTGTTTATGGTACCCATCTGAGAAAAGTGCTTTGTACCAGATTATTTTGAGCCGTATTGCTGAAGTCTATTTGATTGACTTTTTAGAATGAAAACAAGCAAGTGCTCTTAAACTTCAGATTTTATTTGGATGTATTTATTTAGTGCTTGCAGATTAGAGTTCTTCCCTGAATTTGCACAGACACATTACCTGAGTTGTCTTGAGTTACTAGATGTTTATGTAACTGTTGTTTTTGAAGGCCTGTATAAAGAATCTCATGTGTTCAATTAAATACACTTAATGTAAACTGAGTGTATGACTCATTAATTTTACTTTGGTTGAGCCCCCTGGACTGCATTAGCAATCCCTCTGGAGGGTTCCTTGACCCTGAGGTGTGTGTGTGTGTGGGGGGGTTGTAGGAAAGTTCCAATGCACCGAATTATAATCTCCCATGGCCTTTCTTGCCCAGAGACTGCATTAGTGCACTCGTGGTGGTAACAATGTGGATTTTGATAAGCGCATTGTGAATTTTATTTTTCACAGTTTAAAAAAGGTTGTATGCAATGGTGGGAAGTATATACAACATAAACCTCAGGTAAATCACATTCAGTGAGCATGAACAACTGTCAGTTCCTGTGTGTCAGATTCCCTAACCTATTTTTAAAAATCTCTTCTGTGCAGGATTAATGTTTGTGTCGGTCAAAGAATCATTGCACTTCCACATGACAACCGGCAGGTTAGATTATTTGACATGTCTGGAGTGCGATTAGCACGGCTCCCTCGCAGCAACAGACAGGTACCAGAAGTTTTAGTTCCATTTGTTAGAAATATGCATGCTTCCCATCCCTTCCCAGAATTTGGAATGCTTATTGTAGGATATTTTGTCCATGGGCTTGATATATAGGGTTTCCAATTCAAAGGAATGTCCTTTGCAGAGAAAATGTCTGGTCTAACAGTGACTTTTTCTAACAGTAATCAAACTGTGACAGTTTTGTACTGAATTTAATTGTATTTCTTTCCTCTTTATCCTTGGCATATCTTGAGTATACTTTGCCTATTTAAAAGGGTCCTAATCCATTGAAGGTTTTAGTCTTCAAAGCTACCTTAAGGATGACCTTCCCAACCAGCTATTCAGATCTTGCTAAATGTGCCTTCTTGCTGTTCTTCAATTTTCAGAATTTAGGTGGGTGCATACTAATGAGAGGGCTTTATCAGCTTGGAGCTCTCTCTTTAGAGAAGTTCACTTGGCACTGAGCCCAATGTTTGTCTAGTATCAAGCAAAGATCTTTTCCTTTGCTAGGTCTTTTAAGTGCACGTTTGGTTTGTATTATTGTTCTACCATTTTAAAAAATCTTGGAAACTAATTTGAGAGACTTCTGACTGATAGAAAATATAGTCATTTCACCATGCTGTCTTTCAAATCATGATTTTTTCAGGGCTTTTTTTTTTTTTAACACGTTACATAGAAACAAATCCCGGTTACTTATCCAGAATCTACTTGACAGGGAGCCATAACTAATCTTGGGCTCTGAGTGTATCTATGTGTGTTGCTTTTCTATGGTAAGCCATGTTCAGAGTGATTCATGACTTCATCATCATCAGAAGTACGTAATATAGAAAAACTTCAAAGCTGATGACTAATTTTTACAAGTCGTAGCCATATAAATAAAATTGTAACATCTCATATTAATAAATATACAGCAAGATGAAACACTAGAGTAATATACATAACGAGCAATATAAAAGACGAGACAGTCCAGTAATAGACATAAAAATAATATAGAAGCCAAAATACGTCTTCTCAAAAATTAAACAGTGTCCTCAGCAAACACCCCTAATGAAGACTTTAATCTGGTGATAGGTTGACATCTTCAGCAATAGAAGGAGGTTCTATAGCTAAAGACAGTCAAAGAACCACCCTCTCAGGCTGGTGGAACGAAGCCAGAAAAGAGATTAGGGACTGTGTGTTGTTAACCATAGCCATAAGAAATTCCATTGATTTCAGGGAGTTCTTTAAATAACTATTTATTTTGCTCACTGAAATCAAAAGGATGTGAAAACATTTAAGGTTGGCTTGATAATGCCTTCTTTGGGTTCTTTTGCTTGTTTTGATACCCCCCCCTTTTTTTTTACAGTCTGAGGAACAGATCTAGTCTATTAGTTCTCTCAAAATTTCCAGCAATGATGGTGGTCTTGACTTTATTTAAGGGTTATATTTAACTACTTGCATTGTGCATAACATAACTTGATTATCAAAACAAGAGCTGACTATTGCCAGTGGTGAGAACTAAGTCCTTCAGAAAGTTAAACCTGATATGAACAATAAACTATCTTGGTAAATATGTTTTTGAAACAACAACAGTTGTACATGGGGCAGAAATTCTAATGCAATCCTTTTGTCGTTAACAGGGCCACAGAAGAATGGTCTGTTGTTCAGCTTGGAGTGAAGATCATCCACTTTGTAATCTCTTCACTTGTGGATTTGATCGCCAGGCTATTGGATGGAACATCAACATCCCTGCCTTGCTGCAGGAAAAATGAGATGTTGGATGTATCCCCCGTCCCTTTTCAGATTTGTTGCCATAGACTTATGTGCAGACTTTCCTGTAAGCTAGTCTGCTGTCATTGTAAAAGGTGCTCCTTGAAAGGGGATGTGTTGCAAAAGTTGTTACCATGTGCACAGTTGCATGAAATATACAGAAAAAATGTGACCTTTTCAAAGAAGTTAGGTTCTTGTGTATGAACTTTTATACCTTGACATCCACTGGTGACTAGAAGGATATTTGGCTTTCCTATGGAGCATTTAAATGTTCATAAGTTATTCAGCCTAGATGAAGAGTAGGGCATTATGTCTGACTTTAATGTGAATTCTATGTACTTATTGTGAAGAATATATAGTCTGCCTTTCCCCTATCATTTTACATATCTGCCTTGTTGTTAAGGAGAGTATAGGAGAGTAAACTCTTTTGATGAAGGGTGAATTTCACTGAGAAGCATGATGGGGATTTACTTGTGTCTATATGAAGTCTGACTTGACTCCAATGTAGTATTAATTTCAACACCAAACCTAGTCTAGTTTCTGGAATGTAATTAATGGTTAGAAAGGGAGGTAAAAAGTGATGCTTTAGCATTGGGCATAGAATGTGGGGTTGCCACGTTGAAATATCCCTATACATCTCAAGAACTAATTGATTCATTCTTACCTCTCAGTTGGTTTGACCTACTGCTCTGTGTTTTGAAATATTGGCAAATGACAAAATATTACAGTCACGGCAATCTGAATAAGTTCTTAATAAGCACTTTAGTTTATAGCAGCTGTTATAAACCACAAGTATCTGATGACATTTCCTAAAGAATGTGAGAGTTGTATCTAAGAAGGATTGACATCACTACATTTTTGTGAAGTATTTTTTTTAAGCCAGAGAATAAATCTTTTTTTTTTAAAAAAAAACCCAAACATCTGTGTTTAACATATTTCAAATTTGGTGGGAGCCCTCCCATCGCAGTTACATTTTGAGGCAAAACATTCAAAGATCAAGATCCTAACAATCATATGAATTTT
Source organism: Gambelia wislizenii (assembly GCA_030847615.1). Lineage (NCBI taxonomy): Eukaryota > Metazoa > Chordata > Lepidosauria > Squamata > Crotaphytidae > Gambelia > Gambelia wislizenii. The sequence goes on along the minus strand of JAUMIR010000006.1, from coordinate 144,111,069 downwards.
GCATGCTCAAAGCAGCTTGTGTGCTCCTCACCCCCTCATCCCATGGCAAGCTACTTTTGAAACTAAGGGTTCTTTCAAAACAGTATGTGATATGGCATAGTGGACCATTGTTCAAAAGATTTTTTTCCCTAAAAAATTTAGTCAGGTATGCCCAAGCCCTTAGTGATGCTTAACATACTTCTGTGGATTCTGGCCATTGTAACAGAGAGTGCTACCTCAAAAATGAATGTGGGGCTACTTTGAATCTTGCTGTTTAACCTTGATAAAGCACTTCAGATCTCATTCTGATGTGCTGTCTTAGAGAGTAGAAGACAATCATACCAAATTTCAAGCTTGCATTGAATCAAGCATAATAAAAGTGTTACCCAGTAAGGCATTACTTGTTCATTTTGAATGTAGACAAAAGTCCCTGTTCCCACCATTCTCTAGGTTTCCTTTAAACTTAATTCAAGACAGCTCTAGATAGGTTTTACTCTTCTTGCATTGTGCTTCGTGTCTGTGATTTGTAAGGGCATTTCTTAGCTGGCAGTTCTGAAAAAAAAAGAAAAGATGTGGAGACTATGTTTACAGTCTGGCCATAGAGGTTTCATTTTCAGCTGAAGGCAGAAAGTGCTTCTTTTAACTTTCCGTCCATATCTCAGGGTTGGAATTAGTGAAAGTGGAAGTATAGATTGCTTACAAATAATTTAAAATGAATCCCCATAAAAACCTTGCATTACATTTTCTTGATCTTTTGTTGTTGTTTAGCTAAGATCGATTTCCTCAGCACTGTCCGACATGAATTTGAGAGATTCACTCTTGTTTCCTTTTCTATGTAGAGAGTAAGTCGAAAGTGGAGGTGCCATTTATATGAGAACGAGAATCATAGAATTGTAGAGTTGGAAGAGACCACAAGGGCCATCCAGTCCCACCTCCTGCCTGCCATACTCCTATTGATGCAGCCTAGAATCACATTGGCATTTTTAGCTGCTGTGTCTCACTGCTGACTCATGTTCAGCTTGTGGTCCACTAAGATTCCTAGATCCCTTTTGCATGTACTGCCATCAAGCCAGGTGTCACCCATTCTATATCTGTGCATTTCATTTTTACTGCCCAAGTGTAGTATTTTATATTTCTCCCTGTTGAAATTCATTTTGTTAGTTTTGGCCCAGATTTCTAATCTGTTGAGGTCATTTTGGATTCTGATCCTGTCCTCTGGGGTATTAGGTACCCTTTCCTAATTTGGTGTCATCTGCAACTTGATAAGCATACCCTCTATTCCCTCATCCAAGTCATTGATAAAGATGTTGAATAGCACTGGGCCCACGACAGAACCCTGCGACACCCCACTAGTCACTTCTCTCCAGGATGAAGAGGAGCCAATCCTAGAAGCAACATGAGCCATGAAATTATAGAGCAGTTAAAATTGGTAGATTATGAAAAACCCAGAAGAGAGTTATTGCAAGAAACATGTAATATTAAGAATAGTTTGATCTGTCAGGAACAAATGGTTGTATGATCCCAAAGCTGAAGTGGCTATGTAGAATTTAAGGTGGAGGTGAGTGCTCTGGATGTTTATTAGACATATTCTGGTGCACTGATGATTTGCAGGTTGATATAAATCCACTAGAGGGATTGCTCTGCTCCCTGGAGAATCCCTACTAGTGTCTGAAAAAAGACCCCACTATCTCTCCTTGCTCCAAGACCTGGGATAGCTTTATTGTATTTTTTTGACATGTACTTTTATGTTACTATTGCCACGGGGTGGCTGGAGGGTAAATCAATATAGTCAGACAGAAGTAGCCATGCCAGTTGACCTTTTTGAAATCCTGTTTGGATAGTTTAAAAAATGCTAGAATAAATTTGAAAGCCATAACACAACATGTATAGTTGTTTCTCTAAACCTGTTTTTATCTGTGTGCTCCATTACTAATGGAGCTGAACACATTTTAGTCCAATTCATGTACAGTATGGGAGCAATAAACTATTTGGACCTTTCAGACACCCCCCCCCCACCGCCACCCCTTTTAGGGAGGCGCTGGCATGCCCCTTTGTCTCACTGACTGGGGCCTTTCTATGGAATGGTTTGGGAGTGGGTCATTCCCTTCACTTGCATAAAAAGGTCAAGTGCTTTGGGTCTGTAGTTTTTTTTAATGCATGAGAAATAACAGAACATGTCATTTACATGATTCTCTGTTGCTGAGTTTTATATCACCAAAGGACCAACCTTTCAGAGCAGAGAGCTCTCCTCAGACTCATTCTGACTTATGCAGTAGGCCATAGCTTTATAAGGAGCACATTTTTTACTTAACTACTGCAATGTCTTAAGTGTTGCATTGAGGCAACAAGTGCCCATCGCAATAGATTAGTGGTAGTGGTGTTAACAGTTACACACTTCACTTTTTCTCATCTCCATGTCAAAATGAGCAAGGATTCTAACTACTGCTGTGCAAATATTGATCTAATTATGTCCTGCATTTCACATAGAAGGAAAGTGGCTGTTGCATATTTTCAGTATTGAGACTTGGTTTTTCAAAAGATGGCTGTATCACTGGGTATATCACAAAGACACGTGTCTGTCTGTCTCTTTCTCTGTGTACATAAGTTCTTCAAAGAGTGCACATCATTTTTTGCAGATTAAAAAAAATCTGTAACTATTTCTAAACCTGAAGAATCTTATTTTGATGCCTAAGTCTTTGAAAACCAGCTTTCTCAGAGGAAGAAAATCCTGTAGTTGTATGTCAATGTGGAATCACTTGTTGTTTTTTGTTTTTGTTTACTGAGATTCTGGTGATATGATTGTGAGTTTTTTTAGATGTTCAGTGTTTGTCTTTGTTGCAGTTTGAAATGCCATTAAATCATTCATCATAGTTTCAGAATTTGCATTTTTAATAAGCTCTAAATGATGTGATTTGTAAAAGTCTTTCCTTGTTCTGCCAATAAGCTTGCTAAGTGAATATCAGTCAGGAGTAGTTTAGCCTTTTTTGAGTTTTGTCTGCTATTAAGAATGAAATGTTACAAACCACATGGTTGCCACTGAATATAGTAGCCTTCATTTTAATTCTCTCTTCTTTTGAAACGTCTAGGAATATACAATTACAGGATACATAATAGCAATCCATAATAACACTATTGTTTTAACTGTCCCTGTTTTGCTAATTGCCTGTTGACTACAGGACAGGGAAACTGACACCTGGAGGTCATTCTTGTGTAAACAGCTCAACACTACAGAGAAGAACTGGGAATGAGATACAAGCCTGCAATTTCGAGTAGTCATCCTGTGTCCTTTTTAAACACCTAGTTCCATTGTCATCCCTGGTTCACAGAAAGAAGATGAAACGAGCTGTTGAAAACAGGACTTGTTTGTGTTAAACGATGTGTCCTGCATTTTGAAGTGTATAACTTAAAAGTGGCTTTCACAGGCACTTCCATTTCCTCTCATATTCTTTACAAGGAAATCTTTAATTGCATCTTGCTGCACAGGTTATGAACATCCTCCATGTGGCTTGTTTCCTCAGTGTTACGTTAAATTGATTTTTCTTGCTTAAAGAAACCAGTCAAAACATAGATTCAGTACAATTAATTTTGATACAACAGGCCTTGGTGTATCATGAAACACTTTACAGACTGAACAGGAATAACTGATACAGCTTACAATAAGCTGAAGTCAAGATTGACAAGTGATCCAAAGATTGTTGCATTCATATAAAAATGAGGTGTTAGGATTGCTATGGCAACATCTTGCATAGTTAAGATCCTTCCTGAAATATTCTTACAAAATTGTCATCAATAGCATCTTGAGAGCTTTATGCTTTGGATTTGTCAAGTAGTATGAGTGAGGCCAGGCATGTTAAGTTACAGGAGTTAACATTTCTCTTGGAGGAAACCTTACAGGTGTGAAAACTGAAATGAAACTTGAACAAATGACACTGTTACTCCTCTTTGCTCTTGCTTAAGCGGACATACTATAGGAGAGCAGCAACCCAAAATAGCCACAGGATATAGAAGCAGGTGGCTTGCCTATAAGCTTTAAGCTTTGTGCACAACTGCATCATATTGCAGTTGTATGAAAGTACGGTCTGTGTAATATTTATGAGTCAAAGAGGAGGCTGTAAGCATTTGGAGTGGGGATCTGTTGGCCCTCCAGCCTCCAGATGCTTTGGACTACAACTTCCAAAATCCCTGTTCATTAGCCATGCTGTGTGGAGCTTCTGGGAGTTGAAGTAAAAAATATCTGGAGGGCCAACTGTTCTCCACCACTGCTCTAAACCAGGAGTGAGAATCATGGAGCCCTCCAGGTGTTAGGTTATCCTTGGTTTTTTTCCGGGTGTGAGGCCGTGTTCTGGAATAGTTTCTTTCTGATGATTTGTCTGCAGTGTCTCTCATGTTCTTTGATTCGTGTTTCCACACTACATTTTGTGGTCCCTCTGTAAACTTGTCCACAGCTGCATGGTATGCGGTAAACTCCTGCGGCTGTGAGAGGGTCTCTTTTGTCCTTCGCTGAGCGTAGCATTTCTTGGATTTCAAACATGAATCAAGGAACATGAGAGACACTGCAGACTGGGCCAGCCAGAAAAATCAGCAGTAGCAGAACATGATATAAACCAACCTGGACACAAAATGTTATTTAAAAACACAGAAATTCTGGACCAGGCCAACAACTATCATGTCAGAATGCACAGAGAAGCTATTGAAATCCACAACACCTGGACAACTTCAACAGGAAAGAAGAAACCTTAAAAGTAAACAAAATCTGGCTGCCAGTTTTGAAATACAATAGAATTAAAACTCAACACTTACAAAAGAATTCCACCCAGGGACATGGGGATTCCCAGCAGATAATGGCCCATCAACCAACCATCAGCTAAACAGACACTAATGAGCCTTGCATTTCTATACTCAGAAACTAACCATTCAATTACACAAATTTACATATACTCCCCTACAGGGGTTCACAGCATATAAACCCCAGGCACACTCCTACCCAACCATTCTCTGAAGATGGCAGCCACAGATGCAGACAAAATGTCAGAAAGAAACTACTCTAGAACACGGCCTCACATCCCAGAAAAAACCCAAGGAAAATCTATGGGTGCTGGCCGTGAAAGCCTTTGACTTCACCTCCAGGTGTTGTTGGACTGTTCCGGTAAGCCTAGCCATTTCAAGATCTGTATGATTCCCATCCCTGCTCCACACATTACATTTGGAGTATGATTTTAATGTGGCCATGATTTCATAAAAATTATGCTGATGTGGTGCAGTGATAGGAGGGAACACTACCACATCAAGCTGATTTAAAGTGACTGTACAAATCTCTGCTTGGCATGGAAACCCACTGGGCCAACTTGGACAAGTCACATTCTCAGTCTCAGAGCAAGGCAAAGGCAACCCCCCTCTGAACACATCTTGCCAAGAAAACCCCATGATAGGTTCGCCTTAGGGTCACCATAAGTCAGAAATTACTTGAAAGCACATAGCAACAAACAACAAGAGGTAGATGTGGCAATGATGAATATCATACCAACACTATTCATACTCCCTTAACAATAGTAACTAAACATAGACCATCATAATACTAAATTATCACTGGCTAATACAATGCCTTGTACAAACTATCACAAAGGTCCCATATATAGTAGTTCCTGACCATTGCAAATGGCACCACTTAACGGGTAGCTTATCAGCCGACACATTTCATAATTAGCCATGAGCAAATGATAATTAAAGAGAAGACTAGCCAAGTAGTCATCAGAGAACAAGTCATGCTATGAAGAGCACATGTTTTGACAGTGGTATAAGCAGAGTACAGTACATTGTGAGTTCCCCGCGGAAGCAAAGAAAATGTGCATAATCTAGCATTGCAGGAGATGGGCGACTCCACATACTGAGAATCTCAACTTCCATTTTGAAGAAGAGTTAAATTCTTCACCATATGCTTCTGAGCGATGCCTGCTGAAATCTCAGGAACAAGAAGAGTGGCTGAATAAGTTCCAATACTTGGGTATAACTTTTTCTCCCTGTTCTGCTCCTTAGTAGCAGAGCCAGAGTAAATTTATTCCAAATACACCTATTCAGATTTAGCATTTGGCGATGCAAAATTCTGTATCAGCAGACAGTTGGCTCTAGTTGTACCTGGGGTTTGTCAAGGTGAGTCCAGTTTTCCTGTTTTAGATGGGATTATACTTTAGAGAGATGGTTAATATTAAGACCTGACTTTGTGCTTCCTCAAATGAATGAAATGCTAGCAATTGGCGATAGTAAACAAGTTAATATAACTGGATTGTTTAATGTTTGGATTTCTCACCAGCTAAGGCAACATCCCCAGAGAAAGGGCATTTTGTTATTTAAAAGTAAAATGATGGAGTAAGGTTTAATCTGATTTGTATACCTTATCTAGCTTTGTCAAAATGTTATCTACACTTTTGCAGCATAACCTATCTGAAGCCAAGGAAAACAAAGAAGTTTTAATGGATCTAATCTCAGAGGAAGACTTACAATATAATGCAACACAGCTGTTAATTCTGTGAAGAAAATGAATGTGAAAACTACCTTTATAAATCTGGAGGGATTGAGAAATTAGTCTGATGCTGCATAATGACTTTCAATGATCTGTTGGAATGAAGTCAGAGCTTGCTCATGATCATATGTTACAATACTGGTATAGGGAAAGTTCATTAAGTACCAAGCTGAAATTGGCAGTTGGTGAGGTGATCAGGTTCCTGAGAAAGTACAAGTCAGGGTAAGGTCAACATCCAAAAATGATAAAGCAGTTGGCTTCTGCATAAAGTATTATGGGAAGGAGACAAACTCTCTTAGACTGGAGAGCTGGGTCAAAGCTAACAAAATGAAATTCAATACGGAGAAATGTAAAGTACTGCATTTAGGGCGGAAAAATGGCGAGCATAGATATAGGATGGGAGAGACCTGGCTGAACGAGACTACGTGCGAAAGGGATCTAGGAGTCCTAGTAGACCTCAAGTTGAACATGAGTCAACAATGTGATGCGGCAGCTAAAAAGGCCAATGCGATTTTGGGCAGTATCAATAGAAGTATAGTGTCTAGATCAAGGGAAGTAATAGTGCCACTCTATTCTGCCTTGGTCAGACCTCACCTAGATTACTGTGTCCAGTTCTGGGCACCACAATTCAAAAAGGATATTGACAAATTGGAGCATGTCCAGAGAAGGGCAACTAAAATGGTGAAAGGTCTGGAAACCATGCCTTATGAGGAGAGACTTGGGGAGCTGGGTATGTTTAGCCTGGAAAAAAGACGGTTAAGAGGCGATATGATAGCCCTGTTTAAGTATTTGAAGGGATGTCACGCTGAAGATGGAGCAGGGTTGTTTTCTGCTGCTCCAGAGACTGGAACACGGAGCAATGGATGCAAGCTCCAGGAACAGAGATTCCACCTGAACATTAGGAGGAACTTTTTGACAGTAAGAGCTGTTCGGCAGTGGAACACACTCCCTCGGAGCGTGGTGGGGTCTCCTTCCTTGGAGGTCTTTAAACAGAGGCTGGATTGCCATCTGTCGGGGATGATTTGATCAAGATTTCCTGCATGGCAGGGGGTTGGACTGGATGGCCCTCGTGGTCTCTTCCAACTCTGCAATTCTATGATTCTATGATTCTATGATTAAGATCAGGGGTGCATCTGCACTATAGAAATAATGCAGCTTGAGACCACATTAAGTGTCATAGCTCCATCCTGTGAAATCCTGGGATTTGTAGTTTTGCAAGGTCTTTACCCTTCTCTGTCAGAATGCTGGTGCCTCACAAAACTACAAATCCCAGGATTCTGTAGGATGGAGCCATGACAGTTAAAGTGGTATTAAACTGCATTATTTCTACAGTGTAGATGCACCCCGAGAGATGCTTACTTAGCACAGTGGCTTTAGTGAATGATTCTAAGGCTGCAGGATAAATTACATTCTGTTGCTAAAATGAAGTAATATTTCAACAAGAAAGGGCAAATGTAGAAAAGTGATGACAAACTCAGGTGTTCTAACCACCCAGAGTCCTCTGACGAAGATTTGCAACTGAACAATGAGTTTAGCTGAATCCTATGACATAAACCATGAGAGGATACCTTCAGTCCAACATTTATTTGCTTTGATGAGCTGCATCCATGTTTGTGTCTCTTGACGAAGCACAAGAGCTTGCAGGAACCAGGACTTGGTTGTTTTGACTTATGTAGCCTTGATGGGTTGGTTTGAGATATTTTTCTTATGCTTTCCCTCCAAGCAGTTCAAGATATTGCTCTCTGCCATTCTAGTCTTACTATTAAGGCTGTCAGCTCAGCCAGTCTGAGAACTCCTGAGAGCCTTAAGTCAAACTTCATGACGGAGAGGGGATTTGAACATGATTCCCCCCACTATTAATCTCATAGCTAGTTTGCGCCTTCAGGTTGTGTGCTTGAATCCAATTGTGTCTATGGCTCAGAGGAAGCAAGGGCAGCTCTCTTGCAGGTCTAGGGGCATGATTCTTGCTTTGGAAGAGCTTGGAACATGTGGCTCTCCAGCTGATGCTGGACTTCAGCTCCCATCAGCTAGTCTAGGGATAATAGGAGTTGTAGTTCAGCACCAACTTCAGAGCTACAAGGTCCCTGTCTCTGCTTTGATGCCCTAGCAACGAACCTGTCTCCTTGTGTATATGAAGCACATGATGGAAGTATAGGCCTTCCCATTTTATAGAGAAGACAAGTATGTTAAAGTGTCTCTATTTACCCTTTCTTGAGGTTTGTAGACTGATCAGAAACAGGACTTCCAAAGCCACAAAGTAGGAGATGGCTTAATCAAGAAAGCACCAGGGAATCTGAAAGAGAATCCTTGCTTCAGTCTTCTTACTCTGAGCTTGATTTCTGTCACAGGGAGCTGAATTAGGAGACCAGCCACTTCTTTTTAAAAATGCTGCCTGCTTTATATCACAAAACCACGGGAAATCTGCCATGACTCCTCATCTCCTCTCTGGAACAACAAAGCCATTGGCGGGCCTGGTCTACCAAGTTGACACAACATCTGTCTAGGCTGCTGTGCTTGCCTATAGAGCCAGTCAACCGTCAGTCCCTGGTGTTTTGTGTGTGCTTTTGTTCAACAAATGCAGCCTGACTCCCTTAAAAGATGCAAACAATAAAAAAAGTAATGAACCACAAGGAAGCAAATCTCTCCCTTTCCAACACCTGCAAAAAGAGAATCTGGGATCAGGCATGTCTTCGTCATAGCTGTTGTCCAGAGAAGGGAGGTTGCTCTGCCTCTACACACCCATGTATTTTCTTACAGTTTTGGTATGCAAGAGGATACTCTTGCAAGATGTCTGGCCACATAACCCACAATATGCTGTTTAAAGTTCTCTAGGGTGGAATCTACATGAGAGCACATTCTGAGCATCTTCTGACTGCTTCAGATTATTTTGGAACCCAATCAGCCCTTGGCATGCCACGCTAATGTTTTTAGTGTGATTCTAAATTGGTTTTATGAGCCACACATAAGTGTGTGATTTTATGAGCCACAGACAATCAGAATAAGAGGGCCTGCCACCTGTGCACATGTGGGCCTCTCATTAGCATAAATTTCAGTATTGTCTTGGCCACATGTGCACTTTTCCAGGAAATTTTATTTACATTATATATGTGTATATGTACAAGTTCTAATAGTTTGTCAAATCATTCATTCGTAAAAAATAAACATGCCTTCATCTCTGCTTTACATAGTATGTATCTACTTGGAAGTAATTTCCATTTATTTCAGTGAGACTCCTAGAGAAAGGGTATCTACTCAGACCCCCTTTTGCTTTGATAAGAAAAGGTGGGGGAGTCTGGATCCCCCCCCCTCCAGTGAACTAACAGTGTATGGTGTGAGGGAGCCCACTGAGATTCCCTGGCCCTTGCTGAGTGTGGGAAGTAGTGAAGACCTCTTGACTCTTGCAAAATGTTGCAATGGGAAGCTTGGGGGTCTGAATTTAGCTGAGACTAAAGCAGGGCTCAGATAACACATAAAAAGAACCTATGAAAACAGATTAAAAAGAAAGGATCAGACTAAAATGCAATCCTTTTTATCCCACGTTTAACTTGTGAGAGCATGAGGAAACGGGGGCTTGACCTGGGAGTCAATGAATGGTGTGTGTTAACATCCAGATAGAAATAGGAGTGAAATGTATTTTCATCCCTGTGTAGATGTGCGCCAGATTACCAGCACCACAAGCAGTTTTGACAGGTTTGGTAGAAGGGGAAATACTAGACCTTTGAAAAGTTATTTTTTGGGGAATATGGCTCCCAAAATTCTCACAGCCAGCAGACCCAGTAACTAGGCTGGCTGAAGCACTTTATGAATTGTAGTGTGTGTGTGTGTGTGTGTGTGTGTGTGTGTGAAATCTAATATGGTAAATATACAACATGCAACTAAACATAATTTGAAACACAAAAGTACGCTTAATTGCTGAAAATGGCAGCTTTGTTCCCAGGGCATGGCTCCCTTTCCTTCTGTGTCATTGGTGGCCACTGGTGAATGCCCAGTATCATGAAGCCCACTGTATTGCACTCTTGTGCTATGGGATGTTGACTGGAAAGAGGGAACCAGATATACGCTATGCTTTTTTTGGCAGCAGACCAATTTTTCTTGTCTGTCTTTGAGAGGAGTAAGCCATGTTTGGAGGTGGGGGGCTGATACCGTATTCGTCTGCAGTGCTTTTCAGCTCATCAATCAGAAAGCCCTGGATGAAACCATCACTGAGTCAGGTGATTAGGAAACAGAACTCAAAAGGAACTAATTACAGATAAAGAATTACTCATCTAGTAATTTGTTCTTTCCCCCAATAAGTGTGTCAACATTACATTACAATTGCAACTTAACAAAGGCAACTTCACATCTTTGGGGGACAGTGTAATGAATGGACTTTTAGTTACTTTTATAGTGATGGGAATGTGACCTCATGAAATGGTGGAGCAGGAATATTAATTACATGGCTGGTTTGTGCTACACCTCATATAGCAGCTCCCTCATGCTTTTTTGTGGGTGCTGTGAATATAATGAGTGTGTCTGAGTTGAGAGTTTATTTTGCACCATTGATCAGAAGCATGGAACACTTAGATGTTATTCCCCCAAGTATCTCTAAAAATAATTCTTGTTTACTTTGGAGAAATACATTGCTTTTAAATAGTGTAACTATGATGGTAAACAATTGGGGCATTGGAACTACAATTGTAACTAATTACAGGTTGATCCTGTATCCAGGGTACCAGTATCCACAGTTTCACTTATCCATGTCCCAAAAAAGTCATCTCTAGGCATTTTCTAGGTCCTCTAGCACAATTCTAGATATGCTTCTGCCAGAAATTGGTCCAGAAGTCGTTCATTTCAATAGGTTACCCATGGTTGCATGTATCCAGGTAAGTCGGGGAATGTATCCCCTGTGGATATTGTGGTGGTGGTGGGTAACCTGTACTTTAAAAGCAACATCTCCAAATTATGAAGTTCTAATAATATCCTGCTTTTTCCTATATACTGCAGCATTTAGATTGAGAAATGTTTAAGCAGAGAGCACTTGACTGTTCCTCTTCTTCTGAGAGTTTTGAGCAATCCACTGCTTAGTTGTTTTGGCTTAGCTACTGCCCTAATCAGCCCTGCCTTGGATCCAACAAAGACATACCACCTGAGGGAAACAGGCATGGGCCAGAGAAAACTGTGTATCTGTTTGCCCTCACACAAGTCTCACAAAGCCTCCCTTCATCCAATCTTATAAGAGTTCAAATTACTGAGTACCAAATTAATCAAGCCAACATTATGTTGCGGTGGCATCTCCATCACTTGCTTTATATCTGGAAGAAGACTGGCAAGACAGTTAATTTTTTCATTTGAATTCATTCATTTCTAACAGTCATAAACAATCATGGCCATAGAATCATAGAATCACAGAGTGGGAAGAGACCACATGGGCCATCCAGTCCAACCCCCTGCCATGCAGGAATAAACAATCAACGCATTCCCGACAGATGGCCATTCATTCTCTGTCTAAAAACCTCCAAAGAAGGAGACTCCACCACAATCTGAGGCAGTGCATTCCACTGTGGAACAGCTCTTACTGCCAGGAAGTTCTTCCTAATGTTTAGATAGAATCTCTTTTCCTGTATTTTGAACCCATTGCTCTGTGCCCTTGTCTCTGGAGCAGCAGAAAACAAGCTTGCTCCATCCTCAGTATGACATCCTTTCAAATATTTAAACATGGCAATCATTGTAATCTCTTAACCTTCTCTTCTCCAGGCTAAACATACCCAGCTCCCTAAGCTGCTCCTCATAGGGCAGGGCTTTCAGACTTCCCACCATTTTTGTTGCCCTCCTCTGGACACATTCCAGCTTGTCCAGATCCTGGAATTGTGGTGCCAAGAACTGGACACAGTATTCCAGGTGAGTTCTGACTAAAGCAGAATAGAGTGGCACTATTACTTCCCTTGATCTAGACAATATACTCCTATTGATGCAGCCTAGAATTGCATTGGCTTTTTAAGCTGCCGTGTCACACTGCTGACTCATGTTCAGTTTGTGATCCACTAAGACTCCTAGATCCCTTTCACATGTTCTGCCATCAAGCCCTCCACTAAAGTAAACATATTTTTTTATATCCATTTCCCCTTGTTAAATCCTCTCATCGTGAAATATTAAATTACTGTAGGCACATACTGAGATGCATAGTATTTTGAATCTCCATTTGGAAAGAATGAGTGAACTTTGTTTGCATAATTAATGCGTAACTGGATTTCTCCTTAACCCTCACAAAACACAACAGCTTTGTTTAATAATAGTCAAAGTATTTCTTTGACATTTTAAATACATTTCTTTTGAGAGCTTTCAAGTTGGGTGTGCATATCTGCAACCATAAAAATAATTACCCACCTCTATCCTGTGAGGCAGCATGGTATAGTGGTTTGAGCATTGGAGACTTGTGGTATTACTAAGGCCAGTGTCACCCCTCCCTCTGACAGTCACCTGGTGTGGTTCAGCCTCTCTGTACCCTCCTAGTGCTGCCATTGCTGAAGACCATGGGTTGAATCTTTGCTCTGCCATGGAAATCCAGTGGTTGACCTTGAGCAAGTCACATTCTCTCCACCTCAGTGGAAAGGAAAGACAAAGCCCCTCTGAACAAATCTTGCTAAGAAAACCCCATGTTAAGTTCGCCTTAGGGTTACCATAAGTCGGAAATGACTTGAAGGCATGCAACAATAATTTTGGCTCAAAATATATTTGTTAACCCCCCCTTCCCAATTTCTCCTCCCTTCTCACTCTGTAAGTGTATTTTTTTTACAAAACAACAGCAATATAATATCCTCTATTCCTGGTGCAAAATACGTTTGCTAAACTCAGTTCTCCTTTTCTCTCCCTTCCTTTTACCCTGGCTATTTACCTCTTTCAAAGTCTGCCTCCTCTCCCACATCTGCACATCTCTACTACTGCCAAGTCCATATACTGTTTTGGAACCTCTGTCTCCCTCCCTCCCTTGTGTATGTGTGTCTTTCTCTCTTCCCAAACTCCTATTGTTCCTCCATCCCCCCACTCATCTCTATGATCACCATTTCCTTTCTCATCTCTCCTCTTGCCTCTTCTCATTTTCTCTGCATCCATTTCCTTTCCCACACATAAACATTTTGCATCTTCCTTCACACACACACACACACACTTGCACCACAAGGCAGTGCACTACAGATGTCCTCTTCCTGCTCCTCCCTTCCTCCTGTTATTTGGTACACTTGCTACTCGTCACCCACTGTTACCTACCCTGACAGCCCCATCTTGGAATATCACACAATTGGCAATATTTAATACATTTGGCTTGCTGTGGCCTTACATGTGGTTACCAGGTAAACCAGGGACTCCCCATATACTAAGGTTGGAGTCACATATAAACTAGGGAGTGGCCTTTGGAAATTCCCCAGACAGCTAATACCCAGGTCAGCATTAACACCTGGAGATGAATCATTCACTAATCCACTCAACAATAGCAGAGTCCTTGATGGTTGTAAAACATGTTTTTCCTTTTCTCCACTCCTCAACAATAGAAGTTGCCTGCTCCTATTCAATTCCAAATGTCCTTAGAACTGCCCATTAATGATTGTTAACTCTTACAGGGAACCCTTTGTCTAGTCTGGGAAACTCTGAGAGACATATTCCACTCTAAATCTCATCTCTTCAAGGGAATTATTACATATAAATATCACCCTAAAATGCCACCGAAGTGTGCACAGATCCCCTTCTTGTCTCCATGAAAGTCTGTGTCACCATTCTGTTTTCCGGACCCCCTTGCCACCTGTTTACTCCATGATCTAAACCCTCCAGGATTGGTATACAGTAGTTCTATTCCTTGTTCTAGCCTTCTATCCAAATAATTCCTACTTTCTTCGATAGCCTTGTGTGAGTGCTTGAAGCCTGAGTATAAGAGTGAATGCTGTTTAGATTAATTTCCAATAAAAACCATTTAATTGTATGTTCTGGCTTGAAGTCTCCTCAGTGATTGCTGGTATACATAGATCAAAAGATCCTGCCATTACCCAGCCTCTTGCTGCCATTTTGAGCTAATTAAATATTCTCCATATTAAGATTCAGACACTAGTGAAATCCTCACAGACCCCACACAATTTTGGGTAGCACCATCATGAATAGTTTCCCTCTAGAGAATGTGTGTGGTTGTGGAGGTTTGCACAGTAGCATGTGCATTTCTGCTTCTGTTGCTTGGTCTACCTTCATTCTAAGCATTGCTGTTCCACCCAGCCGCATGTCAGCATCTGGTTTTTCTGTCTAGAGACACCTCTTATCTCTGGAAAGTTTGAAAATACAGTACTTGTCATGTATGACAGTTTTCTTAAATGTATTTGTGGGCAGACTTGTTGGTTCCAACTGTGTTGTGTTATGTTTCCTATTCTTGGATAGCCAAGTTCACCCTGCTGTTTGTGGGTTTTCAGTGTTTTGATCTCTGACAACCCTCTTTTTTTTTAGTCAAACAGTGGTCTGTGTTTTAGACAGAATTTTTCATTTAGTACGCTGTTCTTAGTTTTAACTTCCACCAGAGGGCAGACCAAGACATAGAAGGAAAAGTGTGTATGTGTGTGTGTGTGTGTGTTATACGTTTGAATTATACAGGTACTGAAATCAGGCTAAAAATACAGGCATAAAATTTAGGTGCTGTAAAGAAATACACTTTCTCTGTGAGGTTACATCTAAATATGTCTTAAACCTTATCTTTAAAATAACTGAGAGCACACTGTAACTCTTGATTAATTTTAAGAAATGCTGCATCCTTTCCTAAAGTTAGAAGCCGATTATCAGAACATACAGTTTTGCAGAATGTTAACAGAATGCAATACTGTTAAACAGCTACATATAAGAATTGGGCAGGGCAGGAGGTAACCTCAGAAAAAACTAAACAACTTATTGAATTACACCATATATTTCAGTGCCTTTTTCTGAATTAAATTTTTAAAAGGAGAGTGACATTGGTTTCTAGATATAACAAAATCCAAAATCCACAAAATCCTTTATAGGCCAATCAAAATGTAGAAAATATATCATGCAAGCTTTTGAAGCTGCACTGGCTTCTTCGTCAAGCAAAGATGTTAAAAATCATATAGGAGAAAAAAAGTTTATTTCTCTGGTTTCTTGGTGAACAAGCACGTCAGAGTTCTGAATTCAAACACCATAGTAAAGGAACCACAGATTCAAGGCCAATGGTTCCTTTAGTTGCTTCCTGTTACAATGGGAGCTGATAAAATGAGAAAGCATGGGCTTGTCTCTATGGCAAAAATATACTCCTTATAGAATTCGAGTAGAATATGTTAATTCTAAGTGGGATCCCACATCAATCCACTGTATTCAGAAGGAGGGGGGCAAAAAAACCTCCAAATACTCCATGGGAAAAGCCTTCACAGCTTTCCTTGTGTTTTTTAAAATAATGTGTGGGAATTTGCACAATCACTCGTTAGGACAATTTTAAGAGTGGACAGCTGATTGGTTGGATGTGCGCAGGATGCAGAGCTTGCTGGCAAGGCAACACTCAGAGCTACCATGTTGGATTTTTGCCATAGTGATCATGTGCTTAGGCAACAAAACAGCCTTTTTCTCTGTTTATTTAAGTGGAAGATCACACTCCCACACCTTGGGCTTGCTTTTTAAAAAAATATTGTTTGGCAGCGACAACCGGTGACAATAAAAACATGAGTAATTCACTTGCACACACCATTGTGGTTCGCAGGCATGCCCGTTTGAACAACAGTTGCATATGGCTTTGCATGCCTGTGATCTTGGGGAAAAAAACCCTGGACACAAATGAAAGCTGTGAGATTGAAATTTGCTTGAATATGGTGCAGTGCTGACTAGACTGGTATTATTAATTTTCATTCCCCCCCCCCCCCGCCAAAGGATGCTCTTGGTTTCTTCCACACCCACGTTCCCCATACATGAAACTACAGCAGCAGTAGCAAGAGCAAATATCAGCAAATAGTTGGTAATATTTTCAGGTTTTCTCTCCACTAACTGGGCACAGTGAAGCACGTCTGACTGAAAGGAGCTGTTACCTGTCCTGACATTGCCCACTCTTTTAATAATTCATTTATTAGGTATATTTCATAAATGGGCTTATTATTGGCACTCCACATAGTTGGTAGTAGACCAGGCACTCCCAAGTACAAGGAATCAAGATTTGCTCAGAAAACCTAAGGAAGTAGCCTGCTAAAATGCTTAAAAGACACACCCTGGTAAAAATTAAGCACCCCCCCCTGAACTGGTGAGTTAGGTTGAAAATGGGCTAATTCTCCTAGACATACATAGCAATGAGTTGTTCAATAATCCCATCAAGGTAGCTGGACACTCCTTGCCTGAAAAACTGGTCTTTCATCTCACCTGTCCTAAAATAATAGAGGTTTGCCTGAGACCTATCAGTTTTAATGTTTCAGCCATTAACGATCATTAACACATCCATTGTTTAACCCAGGGAAACTCCAGCAGACATCATATTCCACTCAAACCCACCCCTTCGGGGGGATATTGAATATAAATATCACCCTATAACACCACCAAAGTGGGCATAGCTTTCCCTTCCTCCTGTCACTCTCTCAGTTTGTGTCACCACAGGTCACAGTAACTACACAAATTTCTGCTTGTCAGGCAGGTATAGTATAACCCATCATCCTGAATTCTAGTCCTGTATCCCAATACTTCCTACTTTCTTCAATAGCCTTGTGTGAGTGCTTGAAGCCTGAACCATTTTTATTTTATCCCTGGCTTGGAGTCTCGTCAGTGAGTACCGGTATACATAGGACAAAAGATTATCTACATCTTGCTGCCACATTTGAGCTAATCAAATTTCCCTATAGAAATAGTGATTTTGGGTAGACACACATGGAATTTCCACATACCTCAGTAATTTGGGTAACACAGCAGAAAAGGATAAGAAAACAGAAATGGAATGCTTTGTTCAACTTCAGAATCCACAACTGCTAGCTAAAAGGAAATGGGTTGAACAATAAATGGAAATTTCTTGGTGGGTTTGTTTGTTTTTTAAGTCCATGCTTTAAACTTCAAGTCCTGATATCCTTACTCGACTCTTAGTGTTCATTAAACCTTGCCCTGTAAACTTCTGGCCCAGTGTTGTCTCATGTTGTCTGACCTGCCATGTTCTTCCCCTGTTATCCTCCAACCAGGAGAAGTTCTTTAAAAAATACACCCCAAGCAGCATCAAGAGCAGCAGCTGTGTGTAAACAGCCAGAAAGCCTGCTCCTTAGTGTGCTGTGATGCCTGTAGCATCTTCAAGCCCCGGTGTGTATTGAAAACGCCTGCATTTTAGTATTATTACTAAAATTATTAGTAATTTTCCTGGTATATACAGATAAAGAAAACACCACAGCCCTTATTGTGGGTTTACAATCTAATAGACATGATACTGGGCAGTAGGAACACTAAGGAGGCAATAGGAAAATAAGCAAATGCAGACATTAATGCAACATACAATTAGATAAATGTTTAGTGAATAGGTGGGATATCCATTGAGGGAAGTATAAGAATATCAGGTATTTATGCTAGCTGATTGAGCTTATGGCTAGTGCTGTGAATTTACAGTTATAAAACAGGATTAGCTATTCAGTCTTCATGTATGTGCCTTGAAGTCACCTAATGACTTATGGCAACCCCTTGAATTCCATAGGGTTTTCTTATGCAAGGAATACTCAGAGGTGGTTTTGCTCGTTCCTTCCTCTGAAATGTAGCCTACAGCATCTGGTATCCATCGGAGATCTCCCATCCAAGCACTAACCAGGGCTGACCCTGCTTAGATTCCAAGACTGGATAGGATCTCATGCCTTTAGGGTATAGTATGGTAAAAAGAAATCCTTACTTATTATTTTTTCAGGAAATTCAAAAAAGATAGAACAGGAGAGATATCACTATGTTTGGGTACAGAATCCCCTAAAGTTGGCTTCATAGATAAGGAGGCATGGTTGTAGCCATTGACGAGACAAGATTGCATAGAATCATAGAGTTGAAAGACACCACAAGGGCCATCTAGTCCAAACCCCTGACATGCAGGAATACCCAATCAAATCATTCGTGATAGATGGCCATCCAGCCTCTATTTAAAAACCACCTAAGCTAAGAAAATAGTAACTCACAGTTTATGAAGTCCATAAACCTCAGTCCATGTCCCAACTGGGATGGGGCTAGGCTCAGGCTTATCATAGCCAGCCTAGCTAGGCCTCTGGAGATGGAATTCAGAGTCCTTTGGAAGTCTCTCCCTTAGACTTCATGGTATCATTTAGGCTCTTGATGTTATAGAGCCAGGAGGGAGGTCAGCTCCTCCGACCTCAGTAATCATGTCTACATCTCTTGCTGGTCTCAGCCATGTGGCTCTGAACAAAGGAATTCAGAAAAGTAAAAGTCCATTGGTCAGGTCTGATTGGTTCTGCATTGCCATCCCTGATTGGCTCTTCAGTCAGGTGATGTGGTGTCATGTTTAGGAAATGAAGTTTCACCCTCTTACCTGTTGCTATGGAAGCAAGACTGGAAAATTCCAGATGTGAGAATTCTTTCCCATGTTGGGGTTGGTCACTCTATCATGACACCTCCAAAGAAGGAGACTCCACCACACTCCAAGGCAGCATATTCTACTGTCAAACAGCTTTATCATCAGGAAGTTCTTCCTAATGTTTAGGCAGAATCTCTTTTCCTGTAGTTTGAATCCATTTGTGACCAGCGCTCTCTTGAAGACTTGAAGATGGAGAAAGCAGAGCCATCTGCATAACATGTGGTCACCTAGAAAAAATCTGTAGTGAACCAAATTGGGAATCAGGTGCTTGCTGCCCACTAGTTACTTATAGCATGTGTTGGTACCTTATGCTTCTAGCAGAAAGGAAAGAAGAACCAAGCAGCAATGGATCCACCCAGCCAACCTAGCTAAATTGATAGATAGATAGACAGACAGGTAGATAGATAGATAGATAGGAGATTATCAGACAGGAACGCATTCCTGTCCCACAATCTCCAATCCCGTCCCTATCTTGGCACAATAACCCTCCCCATCAGACTTACCATATCTTCCATCGAAAGGCAGCCCAGGCATGAATGGAGTTCTAACAGAGCTCCGTTCAATTCTTGGACTGAAATCCCGCTCGTTCTTGTGAGAAGATATGAGCACAGGAATTCAAAAATAAAAAGTAAAGTAAAACAAAAAAGTTACAACCCCCCCCCCCAAACACTTAAACCTTCCAAGTAAACCAGGGAAGGTTTTAAAAGGTGCATCACTTACCTGGATGTCGCGATCTCACCCAGAAGTGTTCGTGCCAGACTGGCCATTGACATTGCATTCACGTGAGTTAAATGGACTGAGGTTTCATATGCCGGCAATGCCAGCACCAAATGGGATGGGAGATCTATTGAGGGTTAGCCCGTCAATAAAAAGAAATGCCAGATTAATGACAGCGGAACACAAAAGAATGATGTCGTGTGATACTGGCATCTTTTTGCATTCTGATGTCATTATTCTGGTGCCACATTAGCCGCATCTGATAATCTCCATAGATAGCTAGATTAGATAGATAGATTGTATTTTTACTGCCATTGCTGTGTATGAGATGTGGTTACGGGTTTTTGTTGGTTAGTTGGTTGGTGGTTTGGGGCCCTGAAATATTTATTTATGTATTTATTTCTCCCAGAGGGGACACAAGGCAGCTCACAAATTATCATATAAAATACAATTTAAAAACCATTAAAAGGATCACAATATAGAAAATCTAAAATTACACAAGTATATAAAATTTAAAAGATTAAAAATAAACAAGATAAAAATAAAAATACCAAAATGATTGCTGTGATCTAGGATCTTATGGCTGGCATCCTGCACTGCAGTTACAGATTCCTTAACTACAGGTACATATCTGTCACTGCTCTGTATTTAGCTATGCTACATATTCATGATCGTGGCACTATTGTCATGACCATAAATGCCCTATCTGGAAACCCAGGGAACCACTCCTAGTGATGGTGGTTTCATGTTTGATGTTCACTTGATGCTCAAGTACTCAATTGATGTGTGGATTGGAACATGGTAAACTCTGAAATCTGTCCCCCTGCTGAATCCTGGAAGGTACACAAGTTTTCTACAATTGTTTTAAAAACACCCACCCCCCTCCCCACATCCTCAAGCTGCTAGAAAACTGATGTCACTGTGGTGCAAGCTGAAATTGAACCAGAACTTATCCTAGGTGGGATACTATGTGCTCCACAGGGAAACTTTACAGAGGAGCTGATGCAAGCCTGTTGCAGTTCCCAAAATCTCTCTCTCTTTGTGCACATGTGTAAGCTGTTCTAGGAGGGGTGGCATCGAAATTAGATAAAACATAACATACAAAAGACAACAGGCCCCAAATCTTCATGTGTGATCCCCATTTTTAGCCCTACAACTTTAGTACTTTAGTAAAATGAACAGCCTGTTCCCATGCATTTTTACTCAGTTGCTCAAGTAACACACAGAAATATTGATAACTTAAACAGAAATGAAGAAGGAGTGAAAGAAATCCACTTTCTTTCCCTTCAGCAGTGGATCCCTAGACCCTAAAGGTCTGGAGTAATTGCACCAGTTGAACCATTGACAATCTGGTCCTGGGTGAGGGGAGTTAGATGGGTTGCCCCCATGAACCTATGGGGCAGCCATCTAATGTCCCTGGGCCACTCTATACAGTGGTTGGGACATTAGATGGCTGCTTTGTCATACTTAGAGCATTGTCATACTTAGAGCAGACCCCCTTGAAATTAGTGAGACTTAATAATGCGTGTTAAGTCCCATTGATTTCTCTGGATTTGCTTTTAATATGACGAAGTATAGGTCCAAGCCACTGGAGAATCATTGCCTCTTCTGTGAGCAATCTTGAGAACTACAGTTCTGGAGGTGGCAAGTGATCTAGAATAAAGAGTAGCCCTCCAGATGTTTATGCACTGTTACTCCCATCATCCCTCACTACTGGCTAGGCAGGTTGGAGCTGATGTGAACCAGAGTTGAACAGCATCTGGAGGGCCACAGCTTTTCCAGTTCTACTCTAACAGAGGCTTCTTGGAGGGAAGCGATGATAGCTCAGTGATAAAACATCAGTCTAGCTGAAGACCCTAACCCAAATCATCCCCAGTTAATTATGCATTGTAAAATCTCTTTACACTAGTGTTAAACCAAGAAATACAAAATAAAATCAATTCATGTAGATAATGCATAAAGCACCTCCGTGTCATAGCTGATCCCTGTTGAAATCCCCCTGCAGCCAGTACAGATAAACAAACATAGAGAAGCCTGAAACAAAGGTATCTTGAATTCCCAACGCGTCTCAAACATTCGTCTTTCTTAAGAGAAAAATTGCTTCACAAGTAAGTAAGAACACTTGGATCTACTTATCTATTTGCTGAATTCCAAATGTCTGTCTTACAAATAACTTTAGTGTATCTGCTGAAATATATTACAGAGCTAGTTACTGATTTTCTCTGTGGATAAATGCTATAAAGAAAACAAAATTACATAAACACTCTGTTTGGAGATGATTCTTTGGCTATGTCTATAACAACCACAACAACAACTACTAGTAGTAGTACAACTACAACTACTATGAAAATCCTGCACCAAGATAATCAAGTGAGCATAATATTGCAAGACAGCAACATAGATGGCCAGTGGAGCATGGAAGTAGCTCTCTCATGCAGTGTGCCCCAAAATCTCATGGAGTGTGCAAGTATTTCTGCTTGTCTATTATGCCACTCATGCAAATGAGAATGGGGAGATCTTGACTTCCTGTTGTTAACTACACTCTCAGATCCTAGTAGTGATTGCTGGTATGGCTTCCATGCCATTGTGAATCTGCTTTGGGTTTTAGTCTGAATTTTAAATGAACTATCCAAGATACTGAACCTATTTTGGGGATAAGGTTCAGCTCCTATGTTAGCACTTTTAAAATCTGGAGTAAAACCTGGAGCAGATCCATTACCCCCAGACATGGAAGCCACCAGCCACTACTGATCCTGGGCTGTTATCGGGGAACGGAGTGATTGTCAAGAATACAGGTGTACCAGATAAGTCTCAATGTGCATTCTATGGCCAAATACACACTACATGAACAACCCAGTTTGAAACTGGATTATTTGCCATGGCTGCTTCCTATTGAATCCTGGGATTCATAGTTTTACAAGGTCTTTAGCCTTCTCTGCCAAAGAGTACTGACATCTCACTGAACTAAAAATCTCACGATCCCATTGGAAGGAGGCATTGAAAATAATCCAGTTTTTAACTGGATTATTTGTTTAATGTGGATTTGGCCATACAGGTCACATAATACCTATGGTCTGCCCCCACTGAACCCTGGCTGTATGCAGTTGAGATTATCTGTCTGTATGTGGCTGACATTCTCTTTACCTGGTTCTGAAACTCTCATATTGAGTCTAATCCTTTCTCCCTGTGATGTTACAGACTTTTGTGTGAAAAAGAAAGAAAAAGAAAAATAGCTTGTGTTTGCTAGAGAAACTAATGTCAAATATAATTATCTGTGTAATGTATAATAAGGTAAGGATTGGTGGGGAGGGGATGGGAGCAGAGAGTGTTGGGGGTGGCTGGTGATTGGGCTTGGTGTTTGAATGGGATTTTAAAAAGGCTGTTGTGTGTGATAGTTGGTCAGTTAGGAATATAAGAGATTGATGTGAGTTAGTTAGTTAGGGTCAGTCCGGATTTAGATGTGTTAAATAAGTAATCCTTAACTGTATGGTGAACTTCTGTTTAAACAAATTATGCTCGTATTATACACTTGTGCCTCTGAGAACACTACAGTAGTGCTATTGGAATGGCTGAGTTCAGACATATGGTGTTTGTGGTGGCAGCATTGGTTCAAGGGTCTGGTGTTGTTGTCAAGCAGCTCTCTCTCTGGCTTTTCTTCGCAAACAAAGATTCAGGAAGGACTCATCCCGCACTTTCTGCAAGCGCGCGGATGACTAAAAAGGCCAATCCGAGATAAACAAGTCCGATTGCAAAAAGCACAGCAGAAGGTCTCCTTGGGTGATGTTTTTGGGTTGTGATTCTTTCTGCGTTGTCGTTTCTCTTCAAGATTTGTTTGGCGTGAGTTCTCAAATAAGGCGGCAGCATTGTGGATAGTGCGTCTCCATGCCTCCCGATGTGAGGCCAGGGCGGACCACTGTTGGTGATCAATTTGGCCGAGCCTGAGATGTTGTGTCAGGGAATCTTTGTATCGCTTTTTTGGAGCGCCCGTCTTACGCTGACCCGTGGCTAGTTCACCGTAGAGTAGTATTTTTGGGAGGCGATGGTCCTCCTTTTAGAAATGTGCCCTGCCCAGCGCAGCTGCATTCTTAATATCATGGCCTCAATACTGGTGATCCCTGCTTGCTCAAGGACAGCAACATTCGTCACATAGTCAGTCCAGTGTATATTTAGGATTGTGCGTAGACAGCGCTGATGAAAGCGTTCGAGGAGTCGTAGGTGGTGGCGATAGGTGACCCATGTTTCAGATCCATAAAGGAGGATAGACAGTACAATGGCTCTATACGGCAGCAGGATTATAAGAATTCGTTCTCACACAGGAATCACAAGGATATCTGGAAGGTTTCCACATGTGGTGGCACAACATTGGGACAAGAAGAAATCCCTGTGTTTGGTGGCAGTGGTGGGATAAGTGGAAGTCCTCACTTTCTTACACACCACTCATACCTATGGGCAGTACACTGAAGATTATACTCTGGTGTACAACCTTTGGGATGGGTGGAGCAAAACAATGCACCAGAGGGAAACCTTCCTTTGTTTTCAAGAAGAATCTCTACTTATGAGATTTTCTTTACCAGCTTTTTCCTAGTGATGTGGGTGGAGAAAAAACCCAGGGAAATGGATCTGGGAGGGAGGGGTGGCTCATTAAAGACAGTGATCTATTATTTTCTGAAAGGAAGATACAGGTGAGCCGTCTTTTTCTTCAGTGAGTAATCACTTTTGTATTTCCCAACGAGACTAGGGATGGGGAACCTTCAGTAGCCAATTAACGACAGTTCTTATCACACCTCACCATTGGCCAGGGATGATTGGAAATGCCATTGAAATTGAACAACATCTGGAAGGCCCACAGGTTCCCCAGCTCAGAGCCTGAATAAATGAATCCATGTAGGATGTCCAAAGAAATTCACTGTGAAAATTTGTGTTTTAATTGTTTGCACATGTGGTCTGGAAACAAGTGAAAATTTGCAAGAAGGCCATTGTTGTAAGTCAACTCCCTAACTCTATTTTGCTGGCTCATGTTTGTAAATTGGGGTAATGGCATCTTGAAGAGTGGTTTGGACAAACACAATAATGCAAGCAATAAAGGAAGCTTTAATAATAATCAAAGGCTTTCGAGGGAATACTTTTATCATCCCTCCTCTGCCACCTCCAGTTTAATTCTTTCTGAGAACAACCAGACCATGACACAAGACTGAGTCTCAGAACACCAAGCATCGATTAAAAGCAAAAGCACAGAAAAGCTGAAAATCCGGCTGTTTTGTAGACAAAATGTCTTCTGTGCAATGGTGCTGAATTGCACCAAATGCTTCTAGAAATTATAGCTTAGCACCTGCTGTTTAAATCTAGGTGTCTTAGGCACACAAAAATAATTGAGAACAGCCTTAACTTCACAGTCCTAGGCAATTAAGAGCCCTGGTGGCGCAGTAATTAAATGCTGGTACTGCAGCCACATTGTTGTGAGTTCGACGTGGAGTCTGCAGGACTACAGGTTGATTCAGCTTTCCATCCTTCTGTAAGTTGGTAAAATGAGTACCCAGCTTGTTGGGAGTAATTAGCTAACACATTGTAACCTGCTTAGATAGCGCTTAGCACTATAAAGCAGTATAGACATGTAAGTGCTATTGCTATTGCTATGTCTACTCAAAGCAATGGCCTATTCAGGTGTTTGTATGGAGGGCTAAATGGCAGGTGTTACCTGAATTGCGTGGGGTCTGTGG
Organism: Gambelia wislizenii; assembly: GCA_030847615.1. Taxonomy (NCBI): domain Eukaryota; kingdom Metazoa; phylum Chordata; class Lepidosauria; order Squamata; family Crotaphytidae; genus Gambelia; species Gambelia wislizenii. The sequence continues at coordinate 144,085,607 of JAUMIR010000006.1, read as the reverse complement.
GGACCCTCTAATGTCCTAATATTAACTTTGGGAATTTAATTAACTCAGCTTGGCATGTGAGAGGCCGGGCAATGGCAGGATCTTTTAGCCTATGTATACTGGTGGTAACGGAGGGGACTCCAAGCCAGAACATACAATTAAATGATCTTTATTGGAAAGTAATATCAGCAGCAGTCACATACACTCTCAGGTTTCAGACACTCACACAAGGCTATTGAATATAAGTTGGAAGTATTTAGATAGAGGAATAGAGTAAAGGGATTGTGGGTTATACTGTACCGATCCTGCAGAGCTGCAATCGTAAAGTACACCAACAGTGAGGGGGTCCAGAAGATGGGATGGTTACACAATCTGATGTGAAATCAAGTGGAAGATACACACTTGGGTGGTGTTTTAGAATGAAATTTATATGAGATAATTCCCCTGAAGGGATAGGATTCTGAGTGGAATACAATGTTTCTTGGAGGTTCCCAGGCTAGACAATGGGCGCTCCAGAAGAGTTGATGGGTGCTGCATTTGGAAATGAATAGGAGCAGGCAAGGTCTTTTGTTGGAAGGGGATGAGGGACAGGACCTGTTTTACAAGCATCAAGGACTCTGCCATCACTGAGTGGATTAGTGAATAACTCACCTCTAGATGTTAAGTTCTGACCTGAGTATTTGGTTTTGGGGGAATTTCCAAAGGCCCCTCCCTTGGTTACACATGACTCCAGCCTTGGTATTAGGGGGTCCTGGTTTACCTGCTAACCACGTGGATGGCCACATTATGCCAAATTATTAAATATTGCCAATTATTAGATATTCTAAGGAAGATGCTATCAGAGTAGGAAAAATGGGAGAGTAAGGATATGGACAAACACATAAGTCTTGCCCCTACAAGTATCCCTGATGGTATAATAGACTTTTGTATGCTGAACACACTAGGCCTTTACATGTTGAACATGAAAATCTGTAGAAAGACTTCAACCATGCTCAGCTGAATGCAGTTACAGAATGGTCAAGAGTGGGAAACATGCCTTACCAGCATTCTCCATCATAGGACTTCTGTACCTGGGTTCAATCAAATATAGTTAACCAAAGTCCTCTGCCAACTTTATTGTTATATGTGTGCTGGTCTGTAATGGTACCAAGTTCCTGAAGATCGCATGTGTGCCAATATTCTTCTCATCCATTTAGCTCTTGGCCCATTCAAGTGAATGCTCAAATAGGACTTATCCCTCTAAATTCAGTGGGACCTACATTCTATAGGATCGTGATCAAAATATTATCATAGATCACATTGGAGACCCTGGGTAGAAAACCAACCCTCCAGGGACCCCAAGATTGCTATGGCTCCCCCCATGACATCATTGTTTGGTGGTTTCCTGGCTTTTGTATGAGGGTTTCTCATCCTAAAAGACTTAGGAGAGATTTCAAATGCCTCTCACAAGGTTAAACTGCTGGCACTAAAAGTGTTATGTTAAAATATGCTGTTATTTTTGGTCCCACTCTTTAGCCCTAAGTGTATGGTCTGACCGGCCTGATCCACTCAGGTGCTGCTCAGTTTAAGCACAAAGCATACACTGGTGCAAAACCAAGCCCCTGAGAATACAAATAATAACTTCAATGATGACAAATAGATGGGAAAAGAATGCAAAAACAGCAATTGACAAAAAATGTTACTTTTGGACAAATATTGACAATAGCCTCAAGTGCAGATGATCCCTGTGTCCATACTGTTGGATGTTAAGCTGCTCTCTCAGCTCCAAGTGAGCCTTCAAGTTCTTAGGCAAGGTACTGGTTTTTCCCCTTCCCAAGACTGAAACAAAACTCCCACAGTGGAGGTGTATGCAGAAGAAGGGTTATATGAAGGGTTGGCGTTCTAGAAGCAACAAGATCCTGCAAGTTCCCATTCTTTCCCCGGCTCCCTCAAAGCATAAGGCCTTTTCAGTATGCACATATAGTACTATGATTCCACTTTAACTGCCATGGCTGCATCCTTTGGAATACTGGGGATTGAAGAACCATATGAAGATGAACCTCCAGTTTTAGAAAGGGAAGTGGAAGCTGCACTCAGAGCACTTGGCAGAAATAAATCACCAGGAACAGAAGGCATACCAACACAGCTTCTTCAGGCTACAGAGACAGAGGACTTTATCAGACCACCCCACACTAATGTTCTTTGCTGACATATTTTGTGGCGTTTTTATGCCGGTAAAAGAACCCCCACCCTACCAGACCTACCTTGAGCAGCAGTAATGAGGCACCCCTGGCATAAATGGAGCACAAATGGAGCTCCATTTACTTCTGGGATTGAGATTTCGTCAATTCTTGCGAGAAGATGTGAGCATGGCAAATTTAAAAAATTAAGCAAAATAAACACATAAATCATGCACCAAAGCACAAAAACACACTTAAAAAGTCCCAAGTGAACTGGGGGTAGGGGTTTCATTAAAAAAAGAGCGTCCCCTTTTAATCAGTCCACAGTATCTGTAGAACATTTCAAATGAGTTGTTTTTTTTTTTCCTTATCAGCTTTCTTCACTGTCCAGTTTTCACAACTATACATAAAAATTGGAAATAGGATGGCATGGACATACATATAATTTGGAAATTTGATGGTATGGGCAATCCTAACTTTAATATTCAATGATATATCTTGATACTTTAGGATCGTATCTACTTCCTTCATAGTTATCTTTCCAAATCCTACTCTTCTTCTGATTTCTTGACTGCAGTTAGTATTTTGTAGTCTGACTGCCTATGAAGGGCTTGTGTTGTGGGGAAAAATACGTATTTGCAACCCGGTTGACTTTTTGTCATGACTGATAAGAATGTATGTAGGCTGGGTCTGCATTTGATCAAAAAGTGATTCAAGCTTGCACCATATCCAAAGATGGTAAAGTCTGGATGAGCAGAAGAGCTGACATTTACTTGCTGTGTTGTAAAATCTTTGCTTGTTCAGAGGGCTGCTTGCAGATGACATCCAAGAAAATGTCTAGAGAGTGCAAGGAAGAGCATGGGAGAAAATAGGAGGTGAGGACCGTGAAGGTGAAAGAGGTGATCATGAGTTTCCAGCAACAGCTGGCAATTAATTTCTGCTATCGAGACTTTCACAGCTTTGGCAGTGATACACAACCGTTTCAGCCCTAAAGTCTTGTAATAACTCTTCATATGACTCAAATTTCCTGTACTATGCAAGATTTCATGTCTTCGCCAACTGTAACCAACGTTACCTCTCATTCTGAAACAGGACTCTACAGGGCTAGCTCCATCAGTAGGCAGAATGAGGAAACTACAGACTTTATCAGACACATGAAATAGGGAGTCATAATGACGCCACATAAACGCGAAAGGGTGCGCATATCAGACGATGTTGCCCTCTCACGTTTATGTACTGGCCATAAGCTGATCTATTTTATTGATGGGCCAAGCCATCAATAGATTCGCAGTGACAATGGCGTTTGAAACCTTGCACCAATGTCCTCTTGTCATTACAGCATCAATGACCGGTCCAGCCAGAACACTTCTGGGTGGGATCATGACATCCAAGTAGGTGGTGCACTTTTTATGATCCTCCCCAGTTTACTTGGGACTTTTATAGTGTGTTTATGTGCTTTGTGTAACTTTTACTTTGTTATTTTTGCTTTTATTTTTGAATTTCTTGTAAGAATTTGTGATATTTCAATAGAGGAAGTGAATGGAGATCTGTTCCTTCCTCATTCATTACTGGAGAATCCTTTTTGCATGGATGCAAGGTAAGTGTGGTATGGGGAGTTCTTTTGCCAGCAAAAAAAAGTCACAAATTATGCTGGCAAAAGAACGGGTTTAGGAGGTGGTCTGATAAAGTCCTACCACAGGTTGCAGAAACTGGAGATAAGCAGCCCCCCAACCAGTTCTTTCAAGACCCCTAGCCTTTCCTCTCATTGGAGGGGGAGTTGTATGAGTCACCCACTCTGTCCTACACCCCTGCAACTACTCTGCTGCATTAAGGTGTGGTGGAAGACATTTTCCTTCCAGCAGTGTTGTAGTAAAATTCAATTGTAAGTCCAGATTGTTTCTGACTATGAAATGGGGGAGGGATCTTGTTCTTCACCACAAGCAGCAACCACCTTGGGCAGTTTTGAACACTCCAATCCACTGAGGGTCAAACTAGACAATGCAATCTACTCCACAGGGATGCTCCTCAAAGTGATAAACCATTTGATTGTTGTAACACAGGCTTTTCTCAACTCTGCACTTTGCAAAGTATCCTGTTTTGATGATTGACAATTTGTTTGATGATTGAGAGATAAATACAGGCTTTTCCTGCAAGTCTGATTGCCTGGGCATGAAGCTCTGAAGCAATCACAGTCTGGAGAGAAAACATGCTATCAGCTTCCAATTTCTAGCTTAGTTAATCATCTGACTTTTTAAGGCTGGTACTACACTGCAGAAATAATGAACTTTGACACTGCTTTAACTGCTATGGCTCAATGCTATGGAATTCTGGGATTTGAAGTTTCATGAGATATTTAGCCATCTCAGGATTCTGACTATAAGAAACCATTATTTCCACTGAAACCTCTGGTGATAGGAGATTATCAGACGCAGCAAATGTGGTGTGATAACGACACCAAAGGAACATAAAAGGCCGCCAATATCAGACAACGTCCTCCTTTTGCATTCCGCTGGCATCACTATGGCATTTCTTTTCATTGTCAGGCCGAGCCATCAATAGATTCCCCTGTTCCATTTTGGTGCTGGCATTGCTGGAGTCTGAAAACTCGCACCATTGTCCCCCGTGAATTCAGTGTAAATGGGCGGTCCTGCCAGAACACTTCTGGGTGAGATCACAAAAACCAGGTAGGCTACGCTCTTTTTATGAACCTCCCCAGGTTACTTGTATTGTGTAAAGTGTGTTTCTGTGCTTGTGTGTACTTTTTTTGGTTTTTATTTATGTTTTTTTTAAAAAATTGGCTGTGCTCATGTTTTCTCATGAGAATTGGCAAGATTTCAAACCAGGAAGTGTAAGAGCTCTGTTCATGCCTGGGCTGCCTATTGATGCTACTCAAGGTAGGTATGATAATTTTGGTTATTGTGCTGGGACAAGGATGGGTTTTTTGGTAGGGACATAAGTGTGTATGTTCCTGTCTGATAATCTCCATAGACTGGAACTTCTTAATGTATTGTGCCTGGGCAGGTTTTTGCTCTTATTCTCCTTTGAAGTTGCTTCTTTTCCCAACAACAGTTGCTCGGGGTGGGGGCTATTCTCATATCTTCAGTCAGATTTGCACCCATTTATTATTTTGTGTGAAAACTGACTTGTTAGCCCTCTATACAAGGCAGAGGGGTGTTGCTGACAGAGGATAGAATATATATTGCATTGGAAGACGAGCAAAGAAATGAGCCCCTGAAGTTTTGGGTGACATCACAAGGTCTTGTAATGGCATTAGCAGAGTTGATCTGTGCCTATGTACGGCCAACAGCTCAGGGTTTTATTCACAATGCTAAGCCTATATATATTTAAAGGATCAGCAACAAGAAAAAAAAAAGCCTGGAATTTGAATTGTCTATCTGTGGAAGCCCCTTTAAGGCCTTTTGCCCAAGTTAGCTCTTCCTGGTTGTGTGCTTCAGATGCAAAAGTTGCCCTGCAGCAAAGGTTATATTATCAGCAAGTTACCTGTCCAAGTTGCTAAGCATTCACACAAATCACAAATAACATGTTAATATTTTGATGGATGGAGATTTGAGCTTGAATCCACCTCCTATATAAACCCATGTTGTATAGTTTTATGTTGGCACAATTATCAAATGCCTTTGCTTCATTTAAGCCCGTGAAAACAAGCTGTGTGGAGTGGGGATTCCTTGGGCTCGGAGGTCTTTCATGGCTTGCACTGCTGCAAGGTAAAATTCTGTTCTCAGAATGACATGCCGAGCTTGACATCATGGTCTCGCTTCCCCTGCAGGCGCAAGAAACTCAGCAAGCATGTAAGAGCAGAGAAAGCTGAAGTCAAGATCTACCCTGAAAATCTCCAAACAGAATTTTGCCCTGAAGCACAGAGTTTCATCTGGATCCCATCCAGTCCCAGAGCTTTTTGAACTAGCCACAGTTCTGAAAGAAAATGCAATGGAACAGAATGCAGTTAGTATTCTGTGCACAGAGAGTGAGCCTGACTTGATATGTGTGTGTGCCTATACATAACCAGAGTTGTGCAGCAAAAGAACTGCATACCCTCCAACTGTCCCAATTTGGCAGGGACAGTCCTGAATAATCCCTCAGTTGTCCCACTGTTTCAGCTGTTTTTGAAATGTCCCAGTTTCTCTCTCCTCCTGCTACTTCCCTGCTTTGACCTCAGCTTACTTCAAGTGCTGTAAATTGAGTTTAAAGGGTAAAGATAGTTTGCACTCAGTTAACTCACTTCCCAGTAGACACAGGCCAAAGCAAACTGCTGCAGCCTCTCCAAGCTTGTCTGTTCTTTCTCATTAACAGCATTTGCCATCTTGACCACTCTGATGTTTGTTTTGCCACATGTATTCTGTTTTTCATCTGTGAAAAGTTGGAAGGTATGTCTATAACCAGAAGCTTGCATTAAAAGATTTGGTTGTATTGGTAGCTCAAATAAAAACATGAAATGTGTTCACTTTCCTCTTGATTCTAAGCTTGGGGTCATGACAGAGAGATTTTTGACCATTTTGTCTTTAAAGTTAAACCTCTTGCTCCAGTCCATTCACCCATCCTCCAAAATCTAAACAGCCCTGGTGGAGCAGTGGTTAAATGCCAGTACTGCAAATCACCACATTGCAAGTTCGATTCCAGCGGGCTCCAAGGTTCACTCAGCCTTCCATCCTTTCGTAGGTTGGTAAAATGAGTACCCAGCTTGTGGGGGCAATTAGCTAACACACATTGGAAACTGCTTAATGCAGTGTAGATGTGTAAATTGCTATTGCTTAAAACAATTGCTATTGCTTAAAACTCTGATAGCCTTGTGGCTGAAGAGCGGGGTATAAATAAATAAATAAGTATCCTTTTTTCATGGGGAATGAATAATTCCTATGAAAGTGGTAGTGTCAGCAGAAATATTTGGCCTAGTTGATCATAAACATATTATGACATCACAGTAGTCCAGCCAGTAACTGGAGAACAGGGAAGAGTTGCAGATTGGTGACAAGTGTTATTACAAATGTATTTTTGTTGTTGTGTGCCTTCAAGTTGTTTCAGACTTATGGTGACCCTACCTTTCTATAAAGCCAGCAAAAGGTAGCTTAGCAATAGCCACTGCACCTTTTGCAAATATCATCCTTAGGAGGACTGAGAATGGACGCTGACAATGTTATTTGAGGCCCAAAAGTTCCATGGCCCATGCCACAGGCCGAAGGCTTTTATGCATAGTGGAAACAAAATTTTAAATGGCCTAATGGAAGCAGCCGGGGCCATGAAGAGAGTTGATAAAATAGAACATAAATTGCACCAATGAGGAATTTAATTACCTGGGAAGCTAGCATGAAGAGAGTATTCATGCAGAACTATTTCAGCAAAAGGAAGTCAATGATTATTAATCCCCATTCTCCAAGGCTGCATTAACTTATCTAGCAGAACCTTAGGCCAAAAAGAAGTTGTGCATGTTGGTGGATTGCGAGTATTTATTGCCAGCTTGTGAAGTGGTAGCAAACGTAGCAAAACGTCCCTTCTTTTTAAAGAAAATTGCTTCTTTGTGCTCTCAGAAGTGCATCTGCCATTCTCTCTGATGATGGAAATCATAATGGCATAAAGACCCATACCCCTGGCCATGTCTGTTTGGGCACATGGAAAATTCCAGAAGTGTGTTGTTTTGTCTTAGTATACTTGGAGAAAAGCTATGCATTATATGAGTCATTGGGGGATGCTGCTAAAGACAGTCAGTGATGTGGAACAAGGGCAGGATGGAGAAGCATAACACAATTCTGTCATAATTTAGGGTATGTGATTCCGACATGTTACAGAGAGAAGATGTTGCCACAGGAATGCCATGCTCAGAGAACTCCTTGTGTAATACAGTTCTAACCTCACCTCTGTTGATCTGCTTCTAGCATTCATGGTTTACTTCTACTTTTCCATGACTAGAGCACTGTTTTCTCCAGAGACTGCTTAACAGGATCTGATGGATCTTTGAGCTTGGTTCCAGATGGATCCTCCTCTGCTTGGAAGAGCTACTCATTCATTTCAGCCATAGAAGCAGAACACCCTAGCTCTCTGCATCTGGATTAATGTGACAGCTCAAATGCACAATTTGCCTGCCTGTGTGGGGTGTGATTTGCATACAAATCTGGGCCAAGATCCTAGATCAGCTACTTAGTTAAGTATTCTTAATAATACCGATCAGACATCCCTGCCACCAATCCTACCTTAACTGTACCCAGCAACTGTGAGCAACAGCAGTCTGTTCTGTTGACCGGGGCAAAGCAGACTGATGTATTCCTCCCTCTTCCACCAGCAATATGTGGTGCAGCAATCAGAAGCAGGATCCCTGTTGCAATTCCTCCTTGCATTGGAGATCACCGGTGTGTGATTGACAGGAGAACGGATTTCCATTGCTTGCAACAGCTATTAAGGTAGTATTGGGGGACTTTTATGATCATGGGAATAATGGCACGATCGTGAATGCATAGTCTTTATGAATATGGATGAGTTATGGATCTGTAATTTTAGGTTACAAATCCACAACAGCAATACTGAATTTGAGCCCTGGTGTTTAATGGTTTAAGGAAATATGATTTAGAAATATAGAAGTCATTCTGATGCTTCACCCAAATTACTGCTTTGGATTATTTAAATGTTTTCTTAAATTAAAAACAAGACAAAAACACCCACCATCAGAAATAAGGGAGTGCAGCTGCTGTGCAAACCACTTTAGAGGAAAACAAAATGCCTGTAGTCATAATAAGTAGAAAGGGGGGAAAACTTGATTATGAATATGGAAGGAAATCACGTTTAAAGGGGAACTTTTAGATCTTTCTGCTTCACTTCATGTTAGAGAGAGCTAGGTGAATCCCTCTTTGGATGGCACTGAGTAATAATGACTTTTATCGCTGAAGAATAAATAATACTTTCTCAGTGGCAATCTCTTAAACTCTTGTGCTTTCCATATAGGTCCTAAGAAAATCTTTAAAAAGCTTTTAGAATAAAGCTATTGGTTTCATTCAGATATCACCTAACAAACAAACAAACAAACAAAAATGAAACCACATGATGTAGAAATGAAACAATTAAAAAAAATTACATTCAAAAGGGATCTCAGTTGCACACAATAAAGTTCCAGTATAACAAAAGCAGGAAATTAAAAACACAAGATGATGACAAATAACTACATTAGTTGTAAGTTTCTATAAAAGCTGACTAAATGTCCAAATATAAGTCCATTTGTAAATTCTGTCTATACATCATTCTTTCAAATGTTGCAAGCATTGCTAGATCTTCTATCCATTGGAGCACAAATGAGAAAAATGATCTCTCCAGTAACAAAGCATCAATCTTTTAGCAGTCAAAAGGGCATGACAATGCCACTTCTGCTGGTCATTTGTTAATTTCCAAGAAACAGGTAAATAATTCAAAAGAACATGGAGATCCCTGAATATTAAGGAACTTTCCAGAACCAAAATTATTTATGTGATTACTTCCTCCCAAAATGTACATACTATGGGACAACTCCAAAACGTATGTGTTAAGGAAGCATTAGTAGTACAGTATTACATCTCCAACAATTTACTGATTTAGAAATTCCTTTCTTGAATAGATGTGGTGACCAATATACTTGAAAGAGCCATTTCTGCTATATAAGATGTATTTGGAGACCTATAGCCATACTAGCTATAGGTGTTAAAACTGATGGTCACTGACAATTCAGAACTGGATATTCCAATTCTTTATTCCATTCTTGCTGTAAACCTAGCAGGTCATAATTATTTATAGATGACAAAAATGTATATACATATAAATTGTTGGTATGGATACTTGGTTGGCCTCAATTAATCTCTGTAATACAGGTTGAGTCTCTCTTATCCAAAGTGCTTGGGACCACTTTGGATTTTTAATTTTTTTTGAATACCTGTATTTGCATATACATAGTGAGTGAGGGATGGGGGAAAAGGGCTAGTTACATATCCAATGCCGGCTGAGTTTTTCCTCACAGAGCCCTTGCTCCATCAGCAGCAGAAAGTTGATGGGGGTGAAGCAAGAGAAGAGGGGGAAGAATGCGAGGACTCCAGTTTCTGCAGCTCTACTTACACAAGGGCCCTGTAAAAAGTGGACAGCCAGGGAAGTATCTGGGCATACTTTCTTCAGGGAAAGTAGCCCTTGAAGCTAGGAAGGGACAAACAAGTCCAAGCAGATAACTTTATTGAAATCATATTTTTCAAATATATTTTGACACAGTTTTAACATGTTAGATAAAATGGAAAAGTGCCGTTTTTGTTCTAAACTGCAAACAGAGTCTTTCAGATATCCCCTTATGTGTTTGAGTGTTAACCAGTGAAAGGAGAATGTGTCACCTGGCCTTATACCTCCTCACTATAATATTTCATAATTTGGCAATACTGAGACACTTCACGGGATCTAGTAGACAAGAGTGGACCAAAAGTGAGGTCAGATGGAGGTCACAAGGACCTAAACAAAGGTGTCATGGAAAACTGCTGGTAGACATGCCCAAGATAGGATTAAGTGAAGTCCCTAGTAAACAATGCCATCACCGAGGTGTGTAAAAATCCCCTCTTGGACACATTGGCAATGAATCATTCATCACAAAGAAACCAGTGACCAAAACATCCATTATCCCCAGAAAAGTCTTTCCTCACACCTTTCCTTTCCCACAATATGGAGGTTGTCATAAATCCATTAATTCTAATATTTCAGCCATTAGCAACGATTAGCAAATTCATGGTTTCATTTGTTTAATGGTGGGAAACCCATCTAAGTTTTGTTCTAAGTTAAAACCACCCCTTCAGGATATGAAACAGGGTATACATTTTAGTCCTAAACAATAGGAAAGTATATGCACTGTGCCACGCTGTCACTCTGCTGGAACGCTGTGCTTCCCTCAGCTCCAAGTGTGAGTCTTCTCCACTGCATGAAACTCTACTCTTCAAGACTGGTAATTATTGCCCATACTCCCAAATCTATTCCTCTATCCAAGCTTTCCCCCTTAATTTCTTGTTAGCCTTGTGTGGTCTTTGTGAGTGTGAGGGTATGTGCGCATGTGAATGCTTCTGTGTTATTTTCCAATAAAAACCACTTAATTTTACTTTAACTTGGAGTCTCTGCAGTTAGTACCGGTATAGATAGATGCAAAGGTTCCGCATGTCCAGTTCTGGGCACCACAATTCAAAAAGGATATTGACAAATTGGAGCATGTCCAGAGAAGGGCAACTAAAATGGTGAAAGGTCTGGAAACAATGCCTTATGAGGAGAGACTTAGGGAGCTGGGTATGTTTAGCCTGGAAAAAAGATGGTTAAGAGGCGATATGATAGCCCTGTTTAAGTATTTGAAGGGGTGTCACACTGAGGATGGAGCTGGCTTGTTTTTCTGCTGCTCCAGAGACTGGAACACGGAGCAATGGGTGCAAGCTCCAGGAACAGAGATTCCACCTCAACATGAGGAGGAACTTTTTGACAGTAAGAGCTGTTCGGCAGTGGAACGCACTCCCTCGGAGTGTGGTGGGGTCTCCTTCCTTGGAGGTCTTTAAACAGAGGCTGGATGGCCATCTGTCGGGGATGCTTTGATCGTGATTTCCTGCGTGGCAGGGGGTTGGACTGGATGGCCCTCGTGGTCTCTTCCAACTCTGCAATTCTATGATTCTATGATTCTATGATTCTATGTTACCTGACCTCTAGCAGCCATCCATTTGAGCTATTATAATTACCCCAATTAATAACATAAATTTGGCATCACGTATGGATTCCCCACGAATCCCGATCAATTTGGGTAACAAATGCATGAGCTCCCTATGGTGTGTTCTCCTTTCAACAAACCATAGTTTACTGTGGAAGGGATTACAGAGTTTACTGAGCCAGCCTCATGCAAAAATAATCCACTACTACAGCATCTTTATCAGTGTGGCATCCAACATACAGCCCTTGCATCAGCAGATGCCACCCCCAAAAACATATGCCTCTTAAGCCAGCAGATTTTTGGACTATAGCTCCAATTGGCCCTAGCCAGCATGTGTAATAGTCAGGAATTGTGGAAGTTGTAGTTCAAAACATCTGCATGGAACCAAGTGGGGCAGGGGAGAAAGCTGCTTTAGCAGTAGCATTGAATCATTATGGATATCTAGAACTAATCCGTGAAGAAGTTTAGAAAGATGCAAATAGCCCCCCTGGACATCCTAGCACTTTCCTGGTTGCTAGGCAACCTAAGAAAAACATGGCTGAGTTACTGAAAGTAGTTTCACTAGGCCATACCACAGTTGCCTAGCAACCACAAAGAGTTTTTCTCCCACCAGTGTGTGTGGATGCCTGCTTGATCAAATTTGCCATTTCCCTTCTTAAATGTCCACATGGGGGCACATGTGCCATAATTCTTGAAGCCAGAGGACTAGCTGATTTGAGTTTGCTGTGAACTGGAGTGGGGTAGCTCCTGTACCCTTCCCCATGTTCACCAGAGAATTGCATGGAAAACAAGCACACACTGATATATTCATGTTTGTATAATGTTCACCATTTATCAAGGCTGAAGAACTTTGCAAAGAGTTTCATTAAAAAAAAAAGAAAAGAAAGAAAACGGCATCTACATGGCACTGAGAAAATGCTATTGGCCTTCAGCATCTCCATAGCAATGTCTTCTTTATGTACAGATGCAAATACATTCAAGACCTAGTAACCCTCCATTTCAGAAGAAACCCAGCCTATGGAGATGAGTTGCTTCATAGGGCAATAGTTAAAGCTCAGGGGTAGAGCATGTGCTTTGCATATATATATAAGTCATAGGTTCAATTCCTGAAGAGTCACTGCAGGTCGGGAGATGTTACTGGGCCCCAATGGTCTATCTCTATAAGGATCAGAAGCAGCCAGAGGTTTCCATACCAGCAAGGCAGTGAATTTGCTGTGGGCTTTATTCCAAACCTTGAAAGATCTATCCAAGCTGCTTCTATCCAAGAGCAAATTCACTGCACCCTTGACATGAAAGTCACCAGCTGACCCGAGAAGGTTGCTTCATTGACAGAGCTCTTCCTTAATACTTTATTGCTTTTCCTATTTCCATCAAGCTTAATGACTAGTGGGATGGAACCTAACACCCTTACACAGCTAATTAGCCCCTCTTGAAAGTTTTTAAATATTTATTTTTCATTATATATTAAAGCAGTGTTGATTAGCGTCTTCTGTTTTGGTAGGGTGTTGAATCTGCTCCAGGTTTTAGTCTGAATGTTAAAGAAACTATCCAAGGTGTTGAACTTACACCGCCAGCCAGGTTCAGCACCTTGGATATCTGCTTTAAACTACAGGCTAAACCCAAGAGTGGATTCACTGTACCATTGATACTGGAGACCCACTATCTCATAATTACATGCAGACATAATAATTGTTAACATCAAGTCCCCTTTTCTATTTCCATTTTCCATCCTGCTTTTTAAAACCTCTTTGTCTGATATGAAGAACTCTGTGGCTCTGAAAAGATTGCACACATTTAAAAACCTTTGTGGTTGGTCTAATAAAGGCAGCTGCTGATATCCTACATTACTTACTTAATTATGGTCCCGTCTACACAATTTAAATAATATGTACGGCGTGCGAAAGTTCGCACTTCCGTACAAACGGCCGTTCGGATGCACACGAATGCAAAAGAGGGGGGGCCCGGTTTTCCACCCTGAAATACGCATACGCGGCATTCGGGAAGGAAAGCGGATCGCGAAGAGAAATCCGTACGTCGTTCGGATGGCTGACGGGTCTGTACGGTCCATTCGCACACATATGAACAGGCAGGGTAATCTGATTGGCTGGCCGAGTAGAGGGGGCGGGGCTAGCACAGAGGGGAATTGGGAGTGGCCGCCATGTTGGTTTCCCGACTAGTGAGCGTCCGGTAAGTCTGTGAATTTATATGTTTATTTTTATTTTATATTGTAAATACGGAAAACCGAATGTCCGCAAACCAGGAACCTTTAAAAAAAAAAAAAAGGGCGGGAGATTTAAAACTGCCGCTTGGCTTGCTCGCTCCAGCCAGCTTCAGGAAGAGGGAGTCATACGGAGCTTAGGGGGCTTAAAAATCGTATAGCCGGTTCGTATGCATATGAACGACAGGCTGTTTGTATTTTTTGCCCCCCATACGGATTTTTTTATGATCGTATAGCCGCACCCTATGAATGTGTAACTAACATCTCCTGGCCTGAACCTCCACAAAACCACCTTAACAACCAGCAGCCTCATTGAGTGAAGGAGGTCTGTTCAGCTGGCGACTGAGGCACGAGGAGAATTTTTTAAAATTTTTTTAGTTATTTATACCCCGCTCTTCAGCCATCGGCTATCCGAGCGGCTTACAAATTGTTTTAAGCAATAGCTATTTACACATCTACACTGCATTAAACAGTTTCCAATGTGTGTTAGCTAATTGCCCCCACAAGCTGGGTACTCAATTTACCGACCTATGAAAGGATGGAAGGCTGAGTGAACCTTGGAGCCTGCTGGAATCGAACTTGCAATGTGGTGGCTTGCAGTACTGGCATTTAAGCACTGCACCACCAGAAGAAGGACCCCTTTGGCTATTCCTCATTGCAGTTTCACTCTCGTCTTCGTCTTTGTGCCCCATTTACCAGCTGAACAGACTTCCATTGTTCAATGTGGCTGCTGGCTAAGGAGGGTTTTAGGGGGGCATTTATGGTCATGACAATAGTGCCATGATCATGACTACACTGGCTGCCTATCAGTTTCCGAGCACAGTATAAGGTGTTGGTAATGACCTATACAGCCCTACATGGCCTAGGTCCAACCTACCTAAGGAATCGCCTCCTCCCACATACTCCGCCCCTCACCCTTAGATCTTCTGGGAGGGGTTTATTGCAACCAATGAGATCTAGATTAACATCAACCTCCCAAAGATCTTTTTCTGTCGCTGCTCCCAGACTATGAAATGCCCTGTTGGAGGAGATACGTCAAGCAACTAGCTTGGAGAATTTCAAAAAAGCCATCAAAACGGATCTCTTCCGACAGGCCTTCCCTGAATAGAACAGACCATTTTAATGGTTGCTTCTCCATCTTTTTATGTACTTATGTTTATGTTTTTATGTTTTGATTCTATAGTTTTAAAGTTTTAGGGTAGTTATTTTATGTCACTGGTGAATCTGCCAGTTATTTTAAATACATGCACTATTATATGTAATTTTAAGGGGGGTAAATTGTTTTAAGTTATTACTATTGTTATGGATTTGTTTTTATATCCAGTTGTTGTGAGCCGCCTTGATTGCCTAATAGGCAAAAGGCGGGGTTCAAAAATAAAGTTGTTGTTGTTGTTGTTGTTGTTATTATTATTATTATTACACAGTATTATCGAATACAGAGCGGTTACAGATCTATAACTCTAGGTTATAAATTGGTAACAACAATACAGAATGCCAGCCATTATCCTGAAAGGATTCATTCCTCCTGCTACACACCCTACCTTCCACAGGGGAAGCCATTTTAGTAAACTGTGAAACTTTCCACTAGGGATTGCCTAAGATATTTTGCTGTCCAAAGTGGGTTGATGCCCCATACCACCTGAATCAAGGTGCATAATACCCAAGATCAACTAAGTTATTTTGACACATGGGGCAGAAAGTCCCACAAGTGTCTCTCCACCACACTGGCAGTACACCTACAATAAAGACAACTTAATTAACTAACAATTTATTGTTATTTTATTTTATTTTATTTTTTATTTAGTTATTTATACCCCGCTCTTCAGCCACAAGGCTATCAGAGTGGCTTACAAATTGTTTTAACCAATAGCTATTTACACATCTACACTGCATTAAACAGTTTCCAGTGTGTGTTAGCTAATTGCCCCCACAAGCTGGGTACTCAATTTACCGACCTACGAAAGGATGGAAGGCTGAGTGAACCTTGGAGCCCGCTGGAATCAAACTTTCGATGTGGTGGCTTGCAGTACTGGCATTTAACCACTGCGCCACCAGGCACAGTGCCTTTTCTTCAGTGGTGGGTGGTGTCTCCCACATCAATAGGGCAAAAACAAACAAACAAACAAATAAAAATCCATTCTGGGTATGAGTCCAGACTTGAAGGAACTATCTAACGGGTTGAATACTGTCCCATACAAACAGCTTCAGTACCTCGGATAGAGCCTTTAAAGTTCATGTCAAAGCTGAGAGTGTATTTACTATCCCAGATACATGGGAGCCAGCTGCCATTTCATGATAGCCAAAACCTGCTTCCTTTGGTGGTTGCCTCATTCTATCTAACAGCAGGGCTGGCACTGTTTTCCAACTGTTCAGTGGTCTAAAAACTGTGTGAAGAGCAGGGGTTAGACTATGGCTACACATCGACTTCTTTTGAAATGTTACTATGCTCAGCAGTGGGTACACACACACATATACAAACAGAGCAAGTTTGCAGGGGGGGGGCTTCTCTAATACGTTTTCCCATGCAATATCTATGGCCATTTTCATGGCATTTTCTTAAATGGGTTGTTTTTATTTTTTTTTTAAAAAGAAATGAATATGAGAAGCGTGAAGAATGTGTTATCTCCAAGTGTCTTTCTTCACTTTTAAACTGCCATTGTAGAGAAGAGCAGCTCAGAGGGAATATATATATATATATATATATAATTCTTCTGTGCGTACTTAAAGGCATTAGGATTTACTTAAGTAGGAAAAAGAAAAAGGGGGAGGCATAGCAGCAAAGCAGAAACTGCACACACAGTGCCTGAGTTCACCAATCAATACATCCCTATGATTAAAAACAGATTGGTCTTTCTTTTTGCTAAAGTCTGAAGATATAGAAAATATACAGAGTTCCAACCCCAGGTCTTCTGCTGCCCTCTCCCCACCAGGTGTGTCCTGTGTTTGTTTTCATCTTATAGCAAATTTGTACCATACAACTGAAGTGCGACTTAATGGAAGTCTCCTAAGACTGTTCTCATTCTTATTTTTTTATTTTATTTTTTATTTATTTATTTATACCCCACTCTTCAGCCACAAGGCTATCAGAGCGGCTTACAAATTGTTTTAAGCAATAGCTATTTACACATCTACACTGCATTAAACAGTTTCCAATGTGTGTTAGCTAATTGCCCCCCACAAGCTGGGTACTCAATTTACCGACCTACGAAAGGATGGAAGGCTGAGTGAACCTTGGAGCCGGCTGGAATCGAACTTTCGATGTGGTGGCTTGCAGTACTGGCATTTAACCACTGCGCCACCAGGGCTCCCTAAAATAAATAAATAAATAAATAAATAAATAAATAAAATCTGTTTCTGCTCCTGAATAGTCAGTCAAGGACTGAACTGCGTAGGATAAGACATTACCAACACACTCTTCTTCTTCCTCTTCACCATCCCACAATGTCTTTTTTAAGTTAGGAAAACAATCCACAAACTTCTGCTGTTATTAAAAACTAATGAGAAAACAAGAAGAAAACAAAATCATACTTGTAAAAAATGAATGGCTGAGATCTTGCTTCAGACACATAGCCATGATGAGAGTGTCCCTACCTGACCCCCCCAAAACCACCTTAAAATCCAAGTAGCCATACTGAGGGACAGAGTTCTGTGGTCCTGGCAAGTAGAACACTGAAGGATGATGCTTCCAGCCCCCTCATGCCCATGCTGCAAAACTCCATCCATTGGTACAGCTGCTTGCAACTTAAGATGGGTTTTGGGGACATTTGTGGCTGTGGCAATGGTGCCATGACCGTAAATGTGAATACTAAACAGTTATAAGCATCCTATTAGGCATTGTAACTGCCTAACAGGATGCCAGCCTGCTATTGGTTTTTTTGGTCTAGCAGCCAAAGAATAACTGGAAAGGCACACAATTTATCTTTGGCCTGTTGATATGAGAAGTTGTGGTCTCTTGCTCTCATGAGAAAATGGACACAAGTTTGCAACTCAAGAAATGAACGCCACGATGACACCTTTATTATGGATTGGTTTCCTTTCTTTCTTTTATTAATAGAAACAGAGAACATTTTGATCCACCCAATTCTCATCTTGGTCTTTGGAATGATATCTTAATTTGAAGGCTAGACAAACAAGTGTGCTGGTGTATAGCTGTATTACATGTTTTGCTAAGGAATGCTGTCAGGTTGTAAATTTTATTTTGTTCTGTTGAATTTTGTAAAGTTATCCTACTTTCAACAAAAGTTAAAAAAACAAAACCAAACCCAATGACGGGTATCAACTATAAAATGCCTCCAGTGGCATCATGGTAAGGCAACTTGGAGCTCTAGAATGTTTAGTGAATGGTGTGTGTGTGCAGATGTGTGCGTGTGTGTGCGCCTTCAAGTCATCTGGTAACCCATGGATTTCACAGGGTTTTCTTAGGCAAGGAATACCAGAGATGGTTTGCCAGTTCCTTTCTCTGACATATAGCTCACAGCATCTGTTATTCATTGTGTATGTGCCTTCAAGTTCCCTGCCAACATATGTCAACCCCATGAATTTTCATAGGGTTTTCTTAGACAAGGAATCCTCAGAGGGTTTGCCAGTTCCTTCCTCTGAAATATAGGCTGGTATCAGAGTGAATGGAGTGCCTCTTCCAAATTTCATTCCAGTGGTAACTGACCATTCCTCAGCTGTGTTTAGGCTAACGTGCTGATTATATGCAGCTCTCTCTTTCTCTCATTGTATGCTTTCAAGTTGCCTATTGACGTATGGTGACCCCCATGGATTTTATAGAGTTTTCTTTCAAGGAATACTCAAGATGGTTTTGCCATTGCTTTCTTCTAAAATATACCCCACAGCACATGGTATTCCTTGGCAGTCCCCCATCCAAGTACTAACTAGGTCTGACCCTGCTTAGCTTCCAAAATCAGACAGGTCCTGGTGCCTTCAGGGTATTTAGGCCTCTTATACATAGGACTGGAGTTTTAGTTAATCAGATTCAGAGTAAAACTACTGAGAAAAAACAGACTTCAGCTAAACATGACTCACAAATCCCTCTGAATTCAGTGGACTCATTCTAAGTATGGCTAAGAGTGTCATCAGGAAACAATTATACCATTTTTATACTGCTGGTTCCCTTCCTATGAAATCCTATGAAGTCGTGCTCCCTTCCTATGAAATCCTGCGATTCACAGTTTCATGAAACACTAAGAATTCTCTGCCAGTCACTTCTAATCCTGTACTTCAGAGGACTATACTAGAGAATTCTGAGTACCTCACCAAACTACAAATCCCAGGACTTTGTAGGATGGAGCCATGACAGGTAGAATGGTATCCAACTTTTGTACTTGTGCTATGTGGATACACCACTAGATCTACCACAAAGTTACCACTGAGTAACTTTGGTATGCATTAAATGGGCTCTGAAATTTCTTTAAACATGACACTTCATTGACCTGTGTTTGACAGCATTGCTTACACCGATTAGGAGGCATAAAAATATGACTTTTCCTTCTCTTTCCTTCCAGTTTAACAATACATTTAGAAGAGTATTCTGTTCAATATAGAAACAGGCTCCCTCAGAAAGGATTGAGTCATTAAAGTGGAGCTGCATGGCTCAGAGTTCACATCAGCCCTAGCTAGCATGGTCAATGGTAAGGGAATATGGGACCTACAGTCCAAAAACATTTGGAGGGCCACAGATATCCACTCTTGCATTAGTGTGTTTTAAACAGTGTGGATTATCTAATGATATATGTTTAATCTCATTTTAAGTTTTGTGTCTTGTGGATATTTAACAATATATTTTTTAAAAAATTTGTAAGACGTTTGAATCCCAAACAGTAAAAAGGAAGGATAGAAGAAACAACAACAACAGATTTCCTGCATCAATTGGGAATTGGACTAAATGGCTTTTGAAGTCACTTCCAGCTGTATAATTCTATGTAATAAAGATGTCTTTGAACAGCTGTTTGAAACTTGGCCTTCCACTGCTGAAATCTCTTTGGACATTTACAAGGCACCCCTAACTGAAGTACCACAGCAGTCCCTCAAGGTATGAGGGGTAAACATTAGGGCAAAGATGACAAAAGGTATGCAAAGAAAACAGGACCAAATGTACCAGTGCTTCACTAGGCATGGAAGCCATTTGCAGTTTTTCAGCTTTGCATATCCTTTAAAGCAGGGACGGGCAAAGAGTGCCCCCCAGGGCGGTCTTTGTAGCTCCCCAGGGGTTAAAAATGCCTCTGTGCTCCAAATGCCCCCTAAGGTGTATGGAGGGCATGCATGCTCATCATAACATATGAAAATGCCCCCCACATCCTCTAGAGGGTGTCTGGGAAAAAAAAAACATTTGCAAGAGCAGGTACGGCAGGGGATGTGGTCATCCAAGTTCTCCTAATGTAGCCCCTGACCCTTCCACAGTTGCCCACCTGCTTTAAAGGAAAAATGGGTGGGTGTAGGGACTTGCCAGAGGCTATTAGTTTCATTCATTCATCTTATATCCTGCCTTTATTGCAGCACAAAACTCAGATCAGCTCACAATGAATCTATCTATCTATCTATAAGGCCTGGGTATGTTTCCAACTCTTGGGTGTGTTTCCTCTCCCGGTGTGCTGATTGGCTGCTCAGGAAACACACCCAACTAATCACCACCCACATGCAAATGTCCTCTCTACCTCACAATCCACTCAATCTGCATCTACACCCCCCACCTCACAAGGACCCCTCCCATCTCTCACTCCCTCAGCCACTTACCAGTCACGGGCTGCGACGGGACCCAGGCAGTCAAGTGGCGACAGCAGCAGTGGCAGAGCAACACAGCAAGTCACCCTCTGCAGAGTAAGTCACCCTCAGCAATTCTGGGAAAAGTATGGAACTCTGAGAAGGGGGAAAAGGAATTTAAATCCACTGGCCTACCTTACAGGGTTGTCATGAGAGCTACCTGGCATTTTTGGGGGAGTTTTTTAATGCCCTATGGTACACCAAGTCCAGCTAGTTAAAATGAAATTCACCTAAACCACAGACCATTCAAAGTGGCACTCATGATGCTTTCTCTCTTCACATCAACCCAGTTGAAACAAGTTAAGCTGAAAGAGACAGAGAGACTGGCCCATGGTCAGCCAGGGAGTTTCGTGGCTCGCTGGGGACTGGAACACAGACACGTCCCAGTCCAGCACTCTAACCACTGCATCCAGTCAGCTCTCCCCTGGTTTTGATACCGTTCTTTCCTTCCTGCTTGTCCTGTCTTTTTGGTCTTGGGGAAGATGGAAAGAAAGTGAGTGAAACCTGCTAACATAAAAATCTACCTCTCTTTCCTGTTAACCTGTTTGACTCCTGCCTCCTATTCCCTCACTTTTCAAACTTTACAGTCGTTTTGCTTCTCCTCTCCATTTGGTGACAAAGTGAAGAATTCCTCTCAGTTTGGAGCCAGGATGAATGAAGTCCAGGAAACAATAAAAGAAACCACAGGATGTTTTTTTTCCCTCTTGGCATTTTATTCACTTAAAACAGAAACATTCACTTATCAGGTATCACTGAAGTGCAATTTACAGAACTTAGCAGCAAATTCACACCTGCAAATTCAGATTTTTTTTTTTTGTTCGTCTGTTTGTACAAATCTTACAAATGTACATCCATTCGTACAGTATTGCCATTCACTCATGCTCGCTATGTACATTGTCTTCCCTTTATAGAATTCCGGCTGAGGCGTCACTCTCCTGTGCTTTAGGAAATGTGGACATGGAGCTGGGAATGGGTGTCATTGGAACATGTCAAGGCATTGCATGGGAAAGTGAACTCTGAGATAGACTCACACTCTGAAAAAAACAACCAGCCAACAATAACACCAAGTCCCCCAGGGCTTTCAGTGGCATTTTTAAATGGTGCCCCCTGAGGGGGCAAGAATATCCACAGCCTGGAAAAGTTGCTTTTGAGGACTATAACTCCCATAACCACACAGCAGAGGCATTCCAGAAAAGCAACTTTCCTAGACTCTGAATAGGTGCTCTGTTTCATGCTTATATTTGTTACTTTGTTGCATTGTTTATAATGGGAACAAATGCGTCAGATTGATATGTTGTTCTTAAAATTAACTACATCTCAATGGCAGCAATGCATTTCTACAGTGTTCTTCCCACAGGAGATCTGAAGAGGGAAAATAAACATGTATACTGTGTTTAATTTGATACAAATTAGGGGTGTGCAACGTGCAGCCCTCTAGATGCTGTTGTACTGTAACTCTCAGCAGCTCTAGCCAGCATTGTTGTCGTGTGCCTTCAAAAGTTGTTTCCGACTTATGTCGACCCTAAGGCGAACTTATCATGGGGTTTCTTGGCAAGATCTGTTCAGAAGAGGTTTGCCAATGCCTTCCTCTGTGGCTGAAAGCATGTGACTTGGCCAAGCTCACCCAGTGGGTTTCCATGGCCGAGTGGGGATTCGAAACCCTCAGAGTTGTAGTCCAAATACACAAACCACTATGCCATGCTGACTCCTCCTAGCCAGCATCGGCAAGGATAAAGAATGCTGTGCACTTTAACCATGAGACTACAGCAGGCTGTAGTTTGTCCAGCCTAAATGATTGCTAACTAGTGATAACAGCCCAAGTATCTTCCAAATGTTTACATAGGATGTTTTGTATAGTGAGCAAAACTGCAGAGGGATGTGTGCTTCAGTAACCCAGGGACACTTTTGGTCCACCCATTTGCACAGAGTTCCATGGGAGCCAGACAAACATTTGAGATCCTGACCTCCTCCCACCGGCATTTCAAGCCTCAACTATACTAAAGCCACACTGCTTGTGTTCCCTCCAACATTCCACAGATGAAAGCTGGGACAAGTGTGTCCCACCAACATCAGAGTGTGGTCAAGATGACAAAAGTTACCAATGAGGAAGAACACACAAGCTAGGAGAGGCAGCAACTGTTTGCTTTTGCCCGAGCCTATTGGGAAGGGCAAAGTTCTGTCCCGCTGCCTCTCCTCTCCCTGCTGCTGAATTAATTGAGCACACACTACTTTTGCATTATGAATTTCATTTGCATCAATGGAAGTAAACTGTGGACAAAGGGGAAAAAGTGAGAGGAGGAGAAAGAAACCGGGACATTTTAAAATCAACAGGAAAAATGGGATGACAGAGGATTAATTAGAACTATCCGTCAATGTGGTACTGTTGAAGTGCATGCCCTTTTGCTTACCAAAACTCTCTTGGAAGTGGGGAGCAATGTCTTTTTTTTTAAAAAAGGGAGGGGTTGCTGGTTTAAAGTCCCCCTTAAAGAAGGGAATTGTAGTAAGAAACATCAGCATTTTGAGGGGGGAGAAAGGAGACAATCATGGGCCTTCTGCATATGCCATGTACTGGAGAACATATGGAGCTCTCTGGCTTTCTTATAGCCCAAATCCTATTGTTCATCTCGACTAGAGCAGTCCCTATTGAATCAATGGGATTTACGTATGTGTTGAATCACCATTCAACATTTGACTAACCAATAGGATCCAGGCCTTATATTTATCATTATTGAACTAGTGTAGCTATTTTATATTTCAACCCACAATCCCATATGTTTTATACAAGGAAGGAAACTGTTTATGAGTGTGTTCCAAAAATGTATTGGTTGGAATCCTGTTAGTGACATAGGCAGATACCAGAAACTGCAGATAACAGTGAGCCCTATTGAAATAAAGGACTTCTGGTAAAAACATACCATAGGGTTGCATTGGAGGACCTAGGCATTTTCCAGTTGCGACTCTATGGTATGTGTCCCTATTTTGTGTCCCATGGATAACTGAAGCCACAGTTATTGGTTCCACAAATACAGGGGTCAATTATAATTTGCAAGAGAGAGGCAGAGGAATGAGGTTGTTGTCCCTCTTTTTCACTTTGTAGTGAAATGCATCAGGGATGAGAGGCATTCCCCTTTCTCTCTCCTCCATCTCCATGACCACTTAACATCTCTACCAGCAATCCCATGGGGCTAGGCAGCTGCCTGGGAAGGAGGCATACATTTTGTAGAAGGACCAGTTTGGAAAAGTCATACTGTAAGTAAAATGGCAAGAACTAAAGTAATGTGTTCTACCAGCAGCTTTGACCCTGGACTCTGCTTGCAAGATGAAGCTGCAGTGAGAATGTTATTACCACATTCTGACTTTCTCTCCACAGAGCTCTTACATGATCCACTGATCGAGCCACCATTTTATCCTCACAATAACCTTGTGAGGTAGGTTAGTAGGCCAATGGTTTTCAGTGACAGTCTCATCCAGATAGAATTCCTTGGTCTAAGGCTCCACCGGAATGGATCTCCCAGAGATGATGTATATGTTCAAGACCTGTTTTGGCCCACTTTGGACTGGAACATATTATTGTGAGGGGGGTTGAATGGTTCTCCCACACATTAAAAGCATTCCACCCCTGTGCATGGAAGTCTAGTAGATGAATGAGAAGGACTTGAATCTTCTGTTGATGTGTAGCAAGTTTTTTTTTTTTTTTTGCAAGAGGTAGGGAAATGAGAGAGCATTTGAACATGTGAGCATCTACATGGATTTGGAACCATGTGATATTTAAGAGTATGTGACTGGCTCTTGATGATGCACTTGAAATCAGTGGGATTTAGGCTGCAACCCCTGTGTGCCTTTGTGTGTGTGTATGTGGCTTCAAGTTGCCTGTCGACTTAGGGTGACCCCATGAATTTCATAGGGTTTTCTTAGGCAAGGAATACTCAAAGGTGGTTTTGCCAGTTCCTTCCTCTGAAACATAGCCTACAGCACCTGGGATTCATTGGTGGTCTCTCATCCAAATACTAACCTGGGCTGACCCTGCTTAGCTTCCAAGATCAGATAGGATCTGGTGCCTTTAGGATATTTATGCTTTGGAGCAAATACCAATGAAATCAGTGGAAATTACATCCAACTAAACATGCATAGGATTGGACTGCACAAGGCAGAAGTTAAATAGTGAGATTTCATTCATTTCTATAATGTTAGATAGACTCTCACTTTCTCTGGATTCTGCCCCAAATTGTTCTCTCCTCACTACGCCCAAACCCAACACCCTGTAATAAGGAACAAAATGATTCACATGACCTTCTGAAGACTTAAGACCTGGCATATCTCATTTTAGAAATTAAACACTTGCTACCCTAAAATATTTGTCATTCCTACCTTGCAGAAGCAAATTCAGATCTTTTACTATTTCTAGTCTAAGTAACTTTTTTTTGGTAGTTAATAATGGAATGTATTGTTTATTGAAAACATTTCAGTAATGGGGGGAGTACTTTTTTAAAAATCTAATTGAAAAATTCTAGTTTATCACAATAATTTATTTTGTACAAGACACTATAGATACATCTTGCAGTTTAATCTAAAAAATAAAAATTTCATCAAAATACTGTAACTATTACTATTGTGTGGGCATTAATAAATGTATTTACTGAATATGGCTCTCCAAACCTTATATAAGAGCATCTAACTTTATTGGCACAAAAGGGGTAGAGTGTCAGGGAGAGACTATGGGAGAGGCAGTGAGAGTGTGCAGTGAGGGGATGAGGCTGTGTGTGCTTGTGTTTGAAAAGTAACTCAGTTGGATAGCTCTAACCAGAAACACCAAGACAGTTCACAGATCAGGAGCAGCATGTTAATATATACACATTTCATTAAAACTACAAGACAGTAGTTTGATACCCGCAAATCCTGTCATTTGAAAAACAAAGTGAAATGAGAGCTTGCAGAAGTTTCTTTTTGGGAGCTTATGACATTCAGGTGATCCACCCTCCATAAGCCAGTGGCCATGCCATTCAGGGGGATTCTGGGAGCAGTAGTCCCCCCCAACAAGATTTTCAAAGCTCTGAACAAAGGTAGACAAAAGTTTGGGTAGAGGTTCATTCTAAATTGCTTAGAGTTTCCACAACTTTTCTCTTTGGGAATCTTAAGTAGGAATTTCCAATTGCGTAAACAATAATCTGCTCATTACAAAAACTCTCCACACAGTATGTCCTGACTGATGGGAATAGTCCAGAACTGTTTCATATGTTGCAGAAGAGCTCCAGATGGTGAACCCCCCTGCCTCAAGGATGTAGTCCCATGGAGAAAGAACTGCATGTGCATCCATCAGCCAGCACCATCATGGGATTTGGGAGGCTTGGTTCACAAGCAGCTGTGCTCCACAAGAATGGGTCCACAGGGATGGTTCAGCTCCAGTTCTTAATAGGACACTGCCATATTTATTTTGTGCATCTGGAATAAACTGTCACAGCTGTGTGGACCCTTTCTCTGATAAAGGCAAATCCCATCCCGCCCTTCTCTGTCTGGTTTCTAAGATTTTAGTGGGCATTGACTGCACACTTTAAACCTATCTTCATAAAAGTAAGGGTAAGAAACAGCTTTGTTTTATTATTATTTTTTTAAAAAAAGGATCTAGGCAAACAGAGATTACCAGGGAGCTGAATTCTGGGTCTCAGGAATGTACAGGAGAGAGAAAGAATGTGCAGACCACTTATTCTGATGTAACTAGAACCTCTCTTGCCAATCCCAAGGCCCAGATCCTATACACTTTTAGCACAGTGTAAGATACATTCCAGTAGAGTTACACCAGAATCCATGTTCGGACAACCAATTATGCAATGAATGCCTGGAGCGACAGTTGAATACCTCTCCACCCAGCAAGTCAAAAGGGAGAGAAACATGGAACAAAATGGCTGTACCAGGGAATGCACTTACTCCACCTTTGAGCAAATGTAATGGCTTGCTTTTTATGCTTTTTATGACAGCTAGTGCCCCAACAAGAATTCTGGCTCAGCTGTTGTCCAAACTTGGCAGTGAACGGTTGATTTTTTCCCTCCTGGAAATCAGAGAAAAGGCTGGGAAATTCCCTTGCCCTAGGCCAGCCACTGGAGAGACTCCAGAATTGTCTCCATCCATCAAAAATAGAAGAACAAAGGGATTTTTTCCCTAACAATTCACCATATACTTACTCATTGCTCACCCAGTGGTGATTTCTGCAACTAGAGCAGCACATTCTCCCACCAGGTTGTAGTAGTTTTAACGTTTGCAATGCCTGGCCATAACTCAATAGTTAATCAGATTTGTAATGGGGATGTTTAATGGCTTTAACACCTGAAGATCAGAAGAAAGTCTTCACATAGCAGCTACAACTTCCAGAATGGAAGTCTGTTCAGTATCCCTTTAAGCCAGTGTTTAGTTGTATGCAATAGAACATTGTTTAGTTTAACTATTTAGTATGCTGTGGGTCACATGGAACTTTTTCTCCTATATAGCTTCAAAATTTGCACATGTGCAGTGCAATCCACCCCATGCAATACACTTTGCTCTCACTCTGGGAAGCAAATCTGTAGTTTTCATAAAAATACTCGCTTCCTGCCTCTCTTTCCCAGAACTGCAAATGTCTCCGGGCCCTGAGGAAGAATGAAGCCATCAGTGTCTTTTTGTGGTGCAAAGAGGTTACCCAGTCAAGGTTATAGTTGGCTCTACTCCAGTGATCTTGATACTGAGTATGCCCAAAGGTCAGTGGGCAAGGATGGGATGCTTAGTGCAATAGATTTGGTGCTGTATGTCGTGCAATAGATGCTTTGTAAGTTTGTAACTTTCAGTGATTCTGTGTGCTTTTTTTTTTTTTTTTTTGGTCCTAGGTTGGCTGAGGTTTACAACTGTCCCCTGTTCTTTTGTTTCCCAAGTTTCAGATAGTGGCAACTCAACAGTGGATGGATCTGGAGATAGCCACCATGTACAAACAATCAGTCATGAAACTATATTTCTCCAGTGCTTGATACAGCAAATATTTCCTTGTTTTTTTTAAAAATACTCTGCTCAGTAATAAATGCCCAGAAACTTGTAATGCATACTACTGGGCAGCAGCTTTTACTTCAGAGCTCTTCTATTTTCTCTTTCTTGAGTGCTGGGTGTTTTGAGGTGTAATCACAGGACTGTAGCCTGGAATCCCCCTGTCCCTTAAACACGCAGTGCTGACCTCTTGCATTTTGGAGCTCACTGATTCAAAAAAATGCCTGCATGTCTTTGCTACCTAGAAAAAAGTCTTGTCCATCAACAATAATTATTGCACAACAATGAAGGGGAACGTAAGTGGTTCCCCCACCTGTTTTCTGTTTTTAGCCAGAAGCAGGACTTGCTGTTGCCCAAAAGACAAATGTCACCTGGATAATTACAGCAATGTATAATGTGCTACAAACAAGGAACAAACAGTAAAGGTCATTTTTGTAACCTGGGCTTGTACATCCTTGAGAAGGGATGGGCATGGAAAAGCAGTTTCCTAAAGTCAAGTTCAGTGCATTAATCAGAACACATCTTATACTTAACACATTTTCCAGTACAGGATTCCAAACTGAGTTGAGATACATCTCCTGGAGGTAAGTCTCAGACTGCATCCGTCACACTCTCGGCTCCTGCTGTGTACCTGCCCTTCTCTCTCCAGTCAATTTGATGGGGTCATGTCACAGAGGTGCTGGATGATTCACACAGTTAGTAGGAACTGATCTTGCTCTGGGGGTTTTTTCACCCAAGTGCCCAGGCCGGCTTTCTGAAATGCTTTGAACAGCTGCTGCTTGACAGACTGGTACGTGTGTGCCACCAACTTGGCCTCATTGTACACTGATGGTGCATCTCCATGGCTTGGTATCCGTGTGCTCAGCTGCAAGGGAAATGTGGGGAAGGGGGTGGGGAAGAGAAGGAGGAAAACCCCAAAATGTAAATGGAAGAAAAATAGAAACAGTAGGCTTTTCTGCAGCTGCACAGAATGGTTACATCTGCATTTTATGATCTGCAAACTGTCCACAAATGTTATGCATTTGAGTCTGATTTTCAATAACAGTACTGTGGGAAGAGAAATGTGACAAGAGATAGTTTCCATTGTGCAGGAATTTTGTCCTGATTGCCAGGGAAATTTTGGAGAACTAATAAAATAAATTAAAATAAACTGAACATCACTTGGGAGGAAGGTCAGGCTGGTGTGCTGGAGCAGAATCCAATGCAATATAAAATTTGTTGATGCTCTGCTTAAAAGCCAACAATTCCGTATGGCTGGCATCCTGTTGGTGACATATGCAAGTGTAAGTCCAACGTATACCTGCATATGTCTCTTTTTGGTTGTGGCAGGGGTTGGTATTCTCTTCCTTGTTATGTAATGACCAAAGCCCCTACTCACTATTAGCTGCTGCAGCCCCCACTCCATGGCCATTCAATGGCTGGCGGAGAGCAGGGAGAATCAGAGAAGGATCTGAAGATCTTAGCAGAGACATAGCCAGTTGCTTCTCCAGTCTCCCCACTCTCCACCAGCCACTGAATGGCCATGGAGGAAGGCTGTAGCAGGTACATGTGGAATCTGGTGTATGTGTTGAAAGGAGAGACACATTACAGTTGCTCCTGAGGAATGTTTACACTGTGCTCTGTATTACATGATCTCAGCCTTTGTTTGTCCATGTGTATATTTTCCACACCCTCTAGACTTTGGAAAAGACTTTGGAAAAAATACAGATCCCCTCTTTTCCCACTACAGTTCCAAGCCTTGTACAGTCCTGGAATCCAGGCCAGTTTCTCTGTGTTGGCCTGTTGATTCCTTGTCATTGTATCTGCAATCCAAATATTGCTAACCGATCTTTAAGTAGCAAAAATTTGTGCTTCAGCCTGAGGCATTGATCTAATTAATTGTAACAGGGATGGGGATCATGTTGTTGGACTGCGCTAAGGCTCAGGGATAATGGGAGATGCAGTCCAACAACATATAGAGAGCCACATGAATCCCACTCCTGAATTATATGTGTTATAGCAGTGGATTACTATATACACAGTTCCCTGGTCTTGGAAAAATAACTTTTCAAGGAGCTGTCAGCCAGCATGGATAGCAACTATGCTGGATGGGGATTTTGGGAGTTGAAGTCCAAAGAATTACCTTTCCAAAGCTCTCATTGTTCCCTCCACTCAAAAGCCTCTCAAGCTATGAACATTACCTATGCACAACAGGGCACACTCCTATTATGGGTAACAGTGCTGGTCATTTTTTTTTAGGCCAGGGTAAAGAGGAGTGAGAAGAACTGAATTCAGCTACCTCTACCTGTCTACAAACATATGATTCCTACTATTGTTGATGGTTCTTCTGGGCCTGGGTACACAAATTCCCCACTACTTGGATTGCACTCTTGATACTTGAGAGGAACATGCATGTAGCACATGTCTGCACACATGATTCCTCTTTCAGCTAAGCTCAGATATATGGAAGCTTATTTCTGTGCATTTCTTGCTGGACTGATATGCAAGGCTATTAATATATTGCGACTTACATCTTTCCCTCTCAAGTTGGCAAAGCGAGATCCTTGCCTACTAAGTTTTACTTTCTGGTAAGCCTCTTATACTGATATTGGATTTTCAAAACCTATATTTCTTTTCTTTGTGCAAATGGAGCTTATAGATAAAGCCAATCTATGCTGACAGTGGGTTCTGGGCTCTCTCAGTGGAGTTTCTCTTTATTTCAATGTGCAATTTGGATTCTGTTTTGTCTAGTTTGCCCAGAGCCATGGCCTTGGCCCAGTAAATAAATAGTCCTGATGATATCTTTCTCCTTTCTACTGCTTTTGTTAATGTGATTGCTGATTAGTTTTTATCAGATGGTTTATTCCCTCCCCCCATGCTTTTATATTGTTTTATTATGTTTTGACCCCTGAGGAATTCTAAAGTGACAGGTGAGTTAGTATATAAGTAAATAAATTTTAAGTTTCCACAGTAGCCAGTAGAAGACAAAAGGTGCGTTAGAATCGGGAGAAAAGAATCTAAGTTATTCAAGGTTTCAAGCAGGCAAGTGAATGCTATGAGAGAAAGCACAGGTAGAATCCGTCTCCCTGCCCCTGCCTCCTTCTCCCAGATCTGTTATTAACAAGGGATCCCAGGAAACAGGCAAAAAAGAGGGCAATAATCGAGCATTTGGGATTTACCAGCATGTCTAACTGAGAGGTTGTCTTTTTGAATGGGGGAACAGCATGTGTATGTTCTGAAATAACCCCCTGAGCTGCCTCTCAGAAACTAGCTTAGAAGACAAAAGAAATGCATCTGCAGTCCAATAATCACCCCGGGCACCTGGGCACCTCATAAGAAAGAACCTTTGTGTTTTGCTGGAGGATTTAATCAATGACCTCTTCCCTTGACCTGCCTAAGACATAGCAAAACCAAGCCAAGATGTCAACGCCTTTGACGTTTCAGGAGAGCAATCAGATGTTTGGGGGATGCTGTACACAGCAGGCAAAAGTCCAATCTAGCATTTACAAGCAAATGAGCTGCCATCCTTAGTGGGATGCTTCTCCCATGACTTTTTTTTTTTTGCACCAGTCTACATATGAAAGAAAAGTCTGTGTTATGTCACATATGAATTGGTCGGGGGGTATGATCTTTGCTCCTGCTGCTTTCTCTATTGCCACTTGTGAGCATATGGAAAAGAAAAGCCACCAATTATATGTGCATTTTCCGTTTAGTTTGGATGCAATCAGTGGCCGAGATTCCACATCAAGCATGCAGTGTCACACAAATAATTAAATCTCTCCTTGCAGTGTTACACACTGATTATGTCATTTGATATAGCAACAACATGCAACTGAATGTATACCCAAGTATGCAACCAAATGCACAACCAATTTCATAACTGAATGCACAACCAAATGCATAACTGGTTGCGTACCTAAATATGCAACTGAATGTGCCGTGGAAGAAGTACTACTGCCAATTTCAGCAGGGGCAGATGGATACACATTGGGTGAGGATGAGCATCTGCATGCATAGAGGTGCCACATGCACAATTCCACTTCCATGCCCTTGAAATGAAGGTGGACACTGTGCATAAGACAAAAACATCCAACTCCTTCAATAGGGGAACATATGCATATGTAAGATACCAAAAGTATTCTGGCCTCTGTGTGTTTTGTATTGAAACATGTATGCTACTGCACGCAAAATTACTTTTGTGAAATGGATGGGCAAAGTTCTTCAGATATTACACAATTAACCTTGACGCACCAGAATGGTGCACCAGGACCAGCTCAAGCAATATGACTTCAGAGTATTGTTCTGTTGCAAAATCTACAAAGAACTAGACCTAAAATACAGGCCAGTTGTTCTTAACCTTTGTGGGTCATGGAGCTCACTGAGAAACTGATGAAAGCTATGGACTGCCTTGGAAGTTAAAAAAAATACACACGTCCTACAGAATTGCTGGCCAGTCCATGTGGTTTGCACAGAATGTAAAAATTGCTTTTCTTGGACAAAAACTCCCAGAATCCCCTAGCCAGTATGATCACCATGTTGGCTGGAGGATGCTTGGGACAGTAATCCAAATTAGTAACATTTTAAAATGCTGGTTTTCAATTGTGGCTTCCACGACAGAGTACAAGTACTGCTATCAGAAACGTCCCTGAGCAGATAATATGAGCCTGCTCAGAGACATTTGTGGCTGGCATTGCAAATGAGTGTGTTAACAACTGATATAGCTTTGCCTATCCCAGTGCCACTCACACTTACCTTTCCATAAAGCTTTGCCCATCGAGTGTAAAACATATGCTTGCAGAGTCGCGAAGAACTCCCACAGTTTCTTTTTCCTGTGGTTGCATTAATAAGCTCCAGGTCTGAGGTGCCCACTATCCAATTCACACTGAAACTGGGTGATTTCCCTGTCTGCCGTAGCTCAGCATTACTCACTCCTGTCAGAGGGGAATCAGAAAACATCACAATATTAAAGATCAATAGCTTCCACCTCCTGGGAAAAGTGAAATGGAACTTTTATTTTACTGAGAAGCAATTTTTTTTTTCATATGTGCATAAATAAACTATTTTCATAAGAAGTGAAGAACAGTTCTTTTGGATCATACCAAAGGCCAATTCAATCCATTCTTCTGTTCACAGAATGGCCAGCCAGATGGTTGTGGGAAGCCCACAAGCAGGACCTGAGGGCAACTTCACCCTCCATCTTGAGTTCCCCAGCAAATCATATACGGTACAGAGGACTACTCCCTCTCTGTGTATGTCTGCCTCTTTTTGTCTTTTGAGACTTTTGTCAGTGAGCACAATTTTTATCTTCCAATCCAAAGGCAACCAGTCAGTGCTAGAGGTCCATCATCCCAACAATACAATATAGATCAGGTGTGGGCAAATGTGGTACCAGAATTCCCATCAGCCCTAGGGTAGTCAATGATGAGAAATTATGGCAGACACCATCATCTGGAGGACCAATAGTTGGCAATGTGGATGATTAAACTGCTGATTATTATGATAGGCCAGACCTAGATGTGGAGCCAGTTGATTAGAGGTGCTTAAACATCACACCCAGTACTCTCAGTTAGAGAAAAAAGTGGAAATGACCCAGTAAAACACATTGCAGGCAGGATGCTTGTTAAAGACCCCTGGCATTTCTTGGCTTCCTGTCATAAGTAACATCCATTTGTCTGGCCAAGTGCTACTATCCTAAATGACTGTATATAGATGAGTTTGGATGAAAATATAATTGAGTTATCATCTCACGCAGGGTCTGCAATCACAATTATGCCAAATTAATAGCAACTCCCATTCTTTTGCCAAGATAACTGACCACTTCGTATCTTTTTTTAATAGCACTGCTGAAGATATGTAATACAAATGTGCATGCTGCCGACACTGTCATGCTATTTAAATACTTCCATCTTGAGACTGTTGCAAGCAGATCTGAACGTTTGACTCGACACTAATGCGCCAGTCTCTGTCAAGCTATCACCCAAAAGCTTAAAGGATGGAGTGCCAAAATCTGACAGCATATGCTCAGACAAGGCCTGCCTGGGATAAAACCACAGGTAACAGAACAAACACAGAGGCAGCAAATCTAATGACCAGAGGAAAGGAAAACATTCAATCAAATTAACAGCTTTGCATACATGCATTACCAATGAACTTAGAATATAAAAGCAATTTACATACAGACCCCTAGATATTTACTAGCAACAGGTAATTATTTCTGATGAAAAATAACAAGTCACAGAATTCATGGAAGCTAAAATTTAGGTGTCAGTAAATGTATTTGGTGATTAAGTAATGGGATCCTTATATGTTGTGAGTAGACATTGCAGGAATCTGATCCTGTTTTTTTTCAAATAACCCCCTTTTCAGAGATGCAAAGAATTTGGAGAAGTTAGCATAGTCCCATGCTGTAGCGAAACACTTAACTCTGTATAGTGATATATTTTGAATAATTCCTCTCCAGTGGAGAAACATTAGCCATGAATCTGTGAGACCTTTGCAGGACAATCAGGACCCAGGTCAACATTGTTTTTGGTTCTCAGTGTATGGCCTTGGTTTTGCAAGTTACTATCCCTAGGCCTGGGTCACCCATGTCCTCCGTAGGAACCATACTAACCCTTAAAAATCAGACCCCTTCTGCTTCTCTGTACATGCAATCTACTTCATGCCACCAAATCTGACCAATTGCATAGGGCAACAGAGGTAAGTATGAGCATGTATGCCTTCGTGAAACGTTAAGGTATCCCAAGTCTCCTTTGGTTTTTGTGGAATTAGTACTGTTGGTCAAGGAGTGAAACCTCTCATCTGAAAGAGACTGTAATTCTAAACCCATTAAAGCTAGGTTGGTTCCATTGGCACCAACTGTGGACCACAACTTTATGCATCTTGTTCAGAAGTCAGATGCATGATATTGTGCTCCAGAGTCCAGTTTTTAAGTTGTTGTGATGATGAAGAAGTGGATGACAGATGTGATTTCCTGGGAATGTTTCAAACTTCAGATGTAATGAATGGGTGTTTCTGACATATGCACATGCTATGGCAATTGAAATTAATGGTCAAGAGAGATTACATCAACTGGAATAGGACTCTGTTCAATGGGTTGTGGATAATCTTGCAAATGACTCCAATGTTAGAAAATACTGAAGTTAACTAACTATCATGAGAACAATTGCAAAGTATTTTTGCACAAGACACTCAAAAATCCTTTGAACCTCCCATGAGCTACTGGTACTAGGTACAAATGTTGCTGTTAGGGCCATAATCCAGTGGTAGATCACATACTTTGCAAGTAAAAGTTCCAGGTTTAATCTCCAATTCAGCCAGAACACAGGACTTTATCAGACACTCAAAATAAATACAGTGTCATAAGGACACCACGTAACCGTGAAAGGGCACGTGGATCAGACGATGTTGCCCTTTCATGGTTAAAAACAGCCCCAAACCCGTACCTTTTAATTGACGGTTTAAGCTGTCAATAGAGCCCCCTGCTGCTTTTGTGCCAGCGTTGCTAGTGTGAGAAATCTTGGATGATTTATCTCTTATACTTACCCCAACAATGGCCTGTCCGGCGTGAACACTTCCGGGTGAGATCAGGACATCCAGGTAAGTTTTGCTCTTTTTAGGACTCTTCCTGGGTTACTTGGGTCTTTTAAAGTGTGTGTGTGTGTGCTGTTTCAACTTTAAATGCTTTATTTTTGTTTTTAATTTTGAATTTCCTGCATGATTAAGTCTTGTGGGATTTCAAGCGAGGAATGGCTCTCTGTTCACTCCTCTTTATTGCTGGAGCTGCCTTTGCCAGGAAAGGAGGTAAGTGCGGGTGTGGGGGGGAGCATTGTTTTGCCAGCCTAAAAATGTTTTTTTTTTTTTTTAATGCCAGCAAAAGAACGTTTTAAGGGCAGCGTCTGATAAAGCCCACAAACTCAGGTGGCAGGTCTGGAAAAGGTAGCAGTATAAGTAGCCCTGTATTGAGTTCTCCATCCTCTCCCTATCATGTTTCAGGCCCAGCACATTTTCACATGTCATGACCTCATTGCACTGTTCGCTCCACAGCTCCTGCCAGAAGAAATCAGCTGTCTGAAGACAGAGCAGGGAAACATACAACATAATGACACTATGACATGGGAAAGGGGGAGAACTCCAAATAGGGCTGCTATTTTCAGCCTTAGCCCCTTTTTTGACTCATGTCTAGTTCTACCCTAAGTCTTCTAAGCAAAAGGACCTTACCCCTTTGGTATGCGGACAAAGATGCCATATTCAGCAAATTTATACCCTTCTATTTCCCCAATGGCTTCCCATTTCATTCAGTATCGCTCTTTCCTGATAACTTTGGTTAGCCCTGAAGGTGGATGTGCTTAAATACATCACTGAATGGGGAATAGGTTTAAATATGTTCTTAAGTAAACTTTATGAACCGCGGCTCCAGTTTGGTTTTAACGCTTATGAAGTGCTTTAAGGTCTCTGGATGAGAGGTGATATACATATACAACCGCCAAGCTTAATGGAATGATTACTCTATTGGATAATGATTGCTTCCAACTATATAGCCTTTCTGGTCAGCTAAAAGATGTGTTTAATGATGTTTAATGGTGCAAGCCATTTTTAAAAAAGTTTATTAGGACTCAAGTTGGAGACTAAACCTCCATAAAGTTCCAGTACATATGTTCAAATAGTGCTGTGTGGTGAACCATTTGTATGATTAGCTCCCTTATATAGACTGGGCAATTTTAACCACGTCAACACAGCATGGTTGTCTGGTAAGGTTAACATCAACTGAACTGTAAAGGGAGATGACTACAGAGATGGTTTATTCTGTGATAATGGAACCACATGGTTGTATTTCAGGTGGTCTGTGATGGTTACTTGAAGGTATGGATCGGGACAAAATATTTCACTACCTTATGACAATCACAAAGTTACATTATGTTAAGAACAAAAATGTTTTAGGCCCCTTTAGGCATTTCAGGTCTTTCAGACTTGAAAGTTTCAAATGTGGGAAGGACATTTCACAAAATGCCAAGTGCAATGGAATCCTTTCCCATTGTTTACTGTGGGTCTCAATGGAAAGATATGAGCAGTGAGCTTATCTTGAAGAACTGGCCAATGGTTATATGCACACACTATAAAAACTGAACCACACAAAATTAAAAATCATTATTTAAACATAGATCATGACACTGTTTAACACAAACCACATTTTTTAAAAAAAACTCAAAAACCCCAAAATGATTATAGAGCTATTTATCACAGAACTTTATCTCAGTGAAAGCATTACATATGACAACACATTATTGAATTATTTTATATTCCAATGATATATAGGTTGAGCATCCCTTATCCATAATTCCAAAATACTTCAACATTCAAAATTGTCCACATGGGTGGCTGAGATAGGGACACCTTTGCTTTCTGATGGTTCAATGTACACAAACCTTGTTACGTGCACAAAATTATTAAAAAATATTATGTATAAAATTACTTTCATGCTATGTGTATAAAGTGTATATGAAACATAAATTGATTTCATGTTTAGACTTGGGTCCCATGTCCAAGATATTTCATTATGTAAACGCAAGTATTCCAAAATCTGAAAAAAATCCAGAACACTTCTGGTCACAAGCATTACAGACAAGGGATCTTCAACCTGTACTATTTATGGATGGATGCTATTTTGTTATATTTTATTCCAAGTATACATTTGAATTGTACATACTGTAAGTGAAAATGATGTCAACAGCAGTATATTATTGTGTTATTTTATATGGTATTGTTTTATAGAAAAACTCAAATTTTCAATAAACCTGTCTGTCGAATATCTTTTTTGAACCTTTGATAGTATTTAGTATAATGACATCAGTATTTATGATGTTGTAAGCCAGATTTACAACATTATTAATATTGCAATTCATGTTTACAGTCACGATACTATTGTCATGACTACAAATCCCTCCTCAAACCCACTTGAGAAGCCAGGCGGCCACACCAAGTGAAGGAGAGCCGAGGTGCTGGAGAGTGGGGTTCCAAATGATGACGCATCCAGCCCCCTCTCATCAGTGAGGCGTGGTCTGAAAAGGAGATACACTGTGGAAGAGGGGGCTGGATTAGTCAGCACCCTGCTCTCCAGTGCCTCAGAATTCCTTTGGGTGGTGTGGCTGCCTGGCTTCTAACATGGGTTTTGAGGGTTTGAATAATCAGATGTAGCTATGACAACAGGCCTCTGTCATCACAGCTATCTCTAATGAGGCAGGATTTTGGGCAGTATAATATAAATTAATTAAATAAAATTAGTTTGGTCAGAAAAAGTAACTATCCAAATGTGCTCATATCATCTTAACATTAAGGGATGTCTTAAAAGCTGCCAGAATAACACTATGGGTTGTTTAATAAGTTACTAGAAGGAAATAAATGATTCTAAATCTTCCTCCAGATGTTGTTGGCCAGTATCTCCCAGCATTCCTCATTATTGGCTATGCTGACTAGGGCTGCTGGGACTTACAGTCTATCAACATCAACATCTGGAGGTCTACGTGGTTCCCACCCCTGCTCTAAGATGTCATTTTTCAACTATCCAAGAATTACTATTTCAGGAATCCTTCTAATATTTTTTGTCAAAACGATAGCATACCAGAACATGGCCAAACATTATGCACTGTCTGCCCTTGGGCTTCAAGCATTCACCCTTGTGAAGAATATTTATTTTTAGATGGTAAGAGACCATATGAATTTCATCTTGAGGGAGCTTTCTTTAAGGCTGATATATATATATATATATATATATATATATATATATATATATTTACTACATTGTTATATAATTAAGACCAACTCTCTGTTATTTGAACTTTCTGGTTCATGTGGAAACTTTGCTAGTAATATCAGGCCATACAGTGTCAAGCCCTTAATTACAATGAACATTTTTTTTAAAAAAAGAGCAAAAAAGACAGGAACTATATACTGCTCCTCTTTCTTAATAATTCATGGTGAATATTTTTTGAGACAGGAATTTTGTCTGGCAAAAAAACAGCTGTCCAGGCCTATAGCCAGAAATTTTGAGCTGGAGTTAGTTGCCTGAATATTTTGAGGGTGACCAACACAGTTAAAAAAACAAACGTGTGAGATGTGACACTTGCAAAGGTATTACTGAAAAGGTTCTACATCCTGTGGTAGGAAATAATTATGTCCACAGATAAGGCAAGTGGATCCTGGTGAGACGGATGGTCAATCTGTCCCTCCTATGAGAGGGGAGACAACTGAGACTGTGTCTGGGGCATAAAGGCCTCCACATGACCCCCCCTCCCTAATAATTTGAAGCCATCTCAATGGAAAGTTAGGGAAGCAGAACAGTGAGGAGGAATTATTTTAATTTACTGAGGTAGGATGTATTATTTTCAGGACTGTCAATTAAAATGAGAAGGAAGACACACATTTCATAAGGTTTATGTAGGAACCCAGAGGCACTTGCAAGGGCAGGCAGAGAGTTTATGTTTCTGAGCAAGTGTGTGCTTACCGCTCAGGAGTAGCTGATTCCGCCGGTATGAGGCTGGCAGTGGGCCAACATCTTCTAGTCTATGGCTCATTACCCGTGAAAGGTGACCAGTGTGAGAGAGGCTTCCCACAATAATGCTATGCAAATACACTGGCTCGATGAAGTGGCTAAGGAGAGCACCTTGCAACCCGAGAACGTTCCACCTGGGAAAGAAATTCAACACTGAGAAAGGCATT
Source organism: Gambelia wislizenii (assembly GCA_030847615.1). Taxonomy (NCBI): domain Eukaryota; kingdom Metazoa; phylum Chordata; class Lepidosauria; order Squamata; family Crotaphytidae; genus Gambelia; species Gambelia wislizenii. Next base: position 144,046,108 of record JAUMIR010000006.1, on the reverse strand, counting down.
CAGCAAGGCAGGAAATGACAAATGAGGAGAGTTATGGAATCCCACAAGAAGGGATGGGAACATGCTGAGGGAAAGCAAACAGAGATGCTCTCCTAGTAGAATTGATGGATTGGGCCAACATTTGAATGCATGATATGTACAATAGTGCATGGACATCTTAGTTCCATTGGTCATCCCATGGTAGCAAAACAAACCCTGCAGATTTTCCTTGGTTTTTTTCTGGACTGTGAGGCTGTGTCCTGGAAGAGTTTATTTCTGACGTTTTGCCAATCCTCCTTGCATATTTCCACCCAGAAACTAGCCATTCAAATACACAAATTTACATATTCTCTCCAAAAAGGGTTCACAGTATATAAACACTTCCCCCCACTCCTACCCAACCATTCTCTGAAGATGCCGGTCACAGATGAAGGCGAAACGTCAGAAATAAACTCTTCCAGAACATGGCTTCACAGGCCGGAAAACCCCCCAAGGAAAATCTATGGATGCCAGCTGTGAAAGCCTTCAAAACCCTGCAGAAGTCAGTAGCATGTTCTAGCCATGGCTAACCACTTTTAGTCCCATTGATTTCACTTGAAGAGCAGTAGATGTGCACACACAACTGAGTCTTCACCGAAACCAATGAGCTTTAAATGTAATACTTCACTTTCATCATACTCTGCCTGTTCTATGGAGGATGAGGCTGTCAGATCTTCATGTCCTTACATCATTGTAGGCCTAATGAAGCCAGTGGAATTTAAGTGAAAGAACATTGACCAAAAAATATCACAAATAACATTGTAGTTTCAATATTATATAGAATCATAGAGTTGGAAAAGACCACAAGGACCATCCAGTCCAATCCCATTCTGCTATGCAGGAACACACAATCAAATCACACCTGACAGATGGCCATCCAGCCTCTGTTTAAAAACTTCCAAAGAAAGAGACTCCACCACACTCTAAGAGTATTCCACTTTAGTTCTTCCTAAATGTTTAGGTGGAATCTTTTTTCCTGTAGTTTGAATCCATTGCTCCATGTCCTAGTTTCTGGAGCAGCAGAAAACAAGCTTGCTCCATCCTAGGAATGGCTTCCCTTCAAATATTTAAACATGGCTATCATGTCACCTCTTAACCTTCTCTTCTCCAGGCTAAACATACCTAGCTCTTTAAGTCTGTTCTCATAGGGCATGGCTTCCAGACGTTTCACCATTTTGGTGGCCCTCCTTTGGACATGTTCCAGCTGATCAATATCCTTCTTGAACTGTGGTGACCAGAACATAGTATTCCAGAACAGAGACTGGTACTATTACTTCCCTCAATCTAGACACTATATTTCTATTGATGCAGATTAGAATCACATTGGCTTTTTAGTAGCTGCATCACACTGTTGACTCATGTTCAGCTTGTGCTCTACTAACTCTCCTAGATTGCTCTCAAATGTACTGCCATCAAGCCAGGTGTCACCCATCCTATATCTGTGAATTTCATTTCATTTTTTTTTTTGCCTAAGTGTAGTTCATTACATTTCTCCCTGTTAAAATTCATTTTGTTAGTTTTGGCCAATCTCTCTAATCTGTTAAGTTCATTTTGAATTCTGACCCTGTCATATGGGGCTATCCCTCCTCATTTGGGACTTTATCAGATGGACAAAATACGGTGTCATAACAATGCCACATAACCGCGAAAGGTCTGCTAGGCAAGTGAGGAATTTGTTGGACCTTAAATTTTTGGCAGAGTTAGACTTCCACAAATATCAGGATAGTTGAAATCTCCTATTACTACTACATATCTCCTTTCTGAATATGTGGTCATCTTTTCCAGGAAGGCCTCATCTGGGTTCTCAGTCTGGCTTGGGGGTCTGTAGTAGACCCCGCCCCCCACAATGACATCATTGTTGTTTCTCTCTCCCTTAATTTTTGACCCAGATGCTCTCAACCTGGTTTCCAGAATTAAAGTCATGAATCTTTTCACAGCTTTGACATATAATGCTACTCCTCCTCCTTTGCTGTTTGGCCTGTTTCTCTGAAGCAATTATAGCCTTCTATTACTACATTCCAATCACGAGACTTATCCCACAATGTTTCATTGATGCCTATTATATACACAAGATAACATTAAAGAGCACACAAGCAGGCCTCCCCACAGCTCACACAAACAAAGTCTCACCCCAACGGACACAACAGCCTTAACCCAACAAACTCCCAAAGGACTCTCCGTAGCTGGGAAGGTTCAACCCAACAGACACAAGCTCATTTTATACTGTCTCTTCCACCATGCCCACACAAAATGCCTGTTGGCCTTGCCTTTCACCCGAGCTCCTGCTGTTAGCAAAGCATGTAATATTACCTCAGGATTTGCTGGTTTCCAGATAGACCCAAACTGGTTGTAGTGGCAGAAAGTCTGTCCATCTAAAAACTTATCTGCCCCAGTCACACTGACTTGCAGTTGGAGGGGGAGAATCAATGTCCAATATCAAAAGAGGCAAAGGGGTGTGGAGTACAATTTTTCTTCCCCTTTGGTCTTTTATGTCCCTGCAGATCTTTCAAGTGCTATTCATCTGAGCTGAGCACAGGTATTGGAGTCTGGCTGAGAGGAAATACACCTGAATGGATAGACTATAGCAAGGTACATTTCTGCCAGCGTTCTTAGGCAAGCGGGGCTGCCAGTAGGTGATGGTGCAAAGGAACTTTGTCAATGTAATCTTCTCCAGTGGTCATTTTGGTTGGGAGAAAAATAGTTGTGGATATATCTTTTTGCATTTGTTTTGAATAGTCCTTACAGTATCTAACCCTTAGTTGTGTTAGCATAGGTCATCAGGATGATTCTGGCCAGGATGACAATTACAATTTCTTACTCTTTTGCTTCTTTTATTTGTTGGGGCCAGATCTATCTTGAAACATGCACATCTGCTGCCATCTTTGGACCATAGTTTCTAGGTGCTGGTGTTGACCCTTCGGACCCTTTAGCAACTTGGATCCATGACACCTTAGAGAATGGCATTTTCTGTCCCAGCCTTCCAGCATTTTAATGTTTTCAGGTGAAACTCCATTCTTGAGCTTTTCCTTATCTTTATCACAGGGCCTTTGTCAGCACCAGCACCTTGCTTGGGAAATGCTTTCCACTATTACTACCTCTCTCTGAGCATTCATCAAGCAGGTTAAAGTTTTCATATTTTGTCAGATCCTTGTGGGGTATAAGTAAAGGATACACCAAGAGCATGAGTTTCCTCCTAGAGAACTCAGTCCATATATATATATATATATATATATATATAATGTATAACCCCATTCTTAAACAGCAATCATTAAGAAATGCTTTAGCACAATATTTGTCTTTTGCAAGCTTAGTGGTTCATGATCCAATACATGTGACATTTTAGAAAAGGTTAGAGAGATTTTGCTATTTAAGGCAGTATCCAGTGGTTGCCATGATTTTTTAAAAAAATGCATTTAAAGTGTAAATCTGTACCAGCAGGAAGCATTATGTAGCTAATTTCTTACATCATTGTTCTTTTCATTAATTAACATTTCTCAACCGTTAGTGCAATAATTGTGGTGCCTCTGTGCTGTATGTCTCTTTCCATGATTAATAAGGAGCCATTATACTTCTCTTTCCTGAAGCAGTCAATTAACACGAAATACTTTCCGTTAATTACCGAATGTTTAAAACCAGCATGTTGTACCTGGAGAGCAATCTGCTCATGGAACCTGTAACAAAAATTGCTTTCAGAAGTTCTTTTCAAATTTTATTCCATGTGCCTGCACATGCACACACATACACATGCACCCACACACCCAAAGAGCAAACCACAGGCAATTTAGTTGGCTGTATTAATTTGCTTCAGAAGCAAGGCCTGCGAATGAGAAACATCTTTTAATCTCATGGAAGACAAGGCAGCCATCTGGCTGCTGAGGATTTTAGAGTGAGACTGCCCCTCTCTTCCTCTCTAAATGCAGGTCATTAAAGTAATGTGTTCATCCAACATAAAACTCAAATGGAAGATAAAAGGTAATATTTATATACAAACAATTTAGTCCCACCATTTAAACAGTCATTGGTTTTATGAAACATTTGCTTTTGTCTATCATACTTGCACACCTTCATTTAGAGGTTTGCATATACATTTGGGGGAGAATATAGGTGTATGTGGTCATTTCTGTACATTGTCTGCCTTACCCTATCTATCTATCTATCTATCTATCTATCTATCTATCTATCTGGAATAGAAGGAAAGGAAACAGCCAGGTTCAGTATAAGACAGTTTGGGATTTATTTCACAACAGAGTAAAATAATCAGAAAGCAACGTTTTGCTTCTGGTTAGGAGAAAGTGAACAATCTCAATTTCATTTCAGATATCAAATTGAAAACATCTTACTTGTTTAATTTACTGAAAGCAAAGAACTAGATGTACAGAGAAGGCATTGGCCTTCTACCTAGAAACAGTGAGGCCATGGCATAGTCAATTGAAACTGGCTATGTGGTGACATCACAGAGACCAAACAAAACTAATTTGGAATGAGGGCATTACCTATTAGCTTCATTTGCTACCTAAGTTGGTGGGCTATTGGACAATGTCATTGTTTCTAGGAAAAAGGTGTCCATTTTATTTTTTAAAAATGGATGGAATCCTACTGGGGAGTTATGAATGCATAAGTACCATAGTTCTTGTGCTATGCAGTGGCTTCCGTCCTGGTCCCCCCATCCCTACTTACTGGGCAGCAGCTGCTGTGATTGACGGGAGCTGTTCCCCTGTCAATCAGGAAGCCACTAAATGATGTTCCCAACTCTCATGTGAGCGATCTCTGGTGTGTCAAGCAGAAGCAGGGTCCTTGTTGTAATTCTCCCTCCTGTTGGAGATTGCTCATGTGAGGAGGGGATGGAATTGTCAGCCAGCTGCTTCCTGATTGACAGAGGAGCAGACTTCCACCAATCGCAGCAGCTGCTGCCAGGCAGATGGGGTTTGGGGGACTTGTTACCTACCTTGACACTCCCTGCCCCTTATCTTTAATAATTGGCAACATTTAATAATTTGGCCAATGGTGGCCTTCTCAGAGTGTGGAGATTTTCAGACAGGCAAAAATCTCCCCTTGCCGCGCGAGCAGCCTCCCGAAACTGCTGCGCGGCAAGGGTCTTTTTCGGACCGCGCTGTGCCTGTGGCGAAACCGTCCGTGTCACTTCCGTGAAGCTTGGGACGGCTCCGCGTCATATTTCAAGCACGGGCAGCCTCCGTGATTGAAATATGGCGCGGAGCCGTCCCAAGCTTCACGGAAGTGACACGGACGGTTTCGCCACAGGCACAGCGCGGTCCGAAAAAGACCCTTGCCGCGCAGCAGTTTCGGGAGGCTGCTCGCGCGGCAAGGGGAGATTTTTGCCTGTCTGAAAATCTCCTGTGTCAAGTAAACCAGGAACTCCCAAAAACCAGGAATCCCAAGGACTAGCACTCAGATTAAGTCACGTATACACTAGTGAGGAGCTATTACAAATTCCAAAGAAAAGTAAACTGCAGGGAAACATCTTGCCTGAATATCTGGCTAATCTCATCAACCATAGCTGAGATACTCAAGGTTTGTAAAGAGCTATCTTACCTCTACCTTCCCGCAAACAAAGAGGTTGCTTCCTCCATTAAGTTACACAGTATTAACACAGTAAAGGTCATTAACATATCTGGAGTGTCTATTATCTTATTTTGAGAACCTCCGAGAAGCATTGTCTTTACTCTAAATCCCAGCCCCTGAAGGAAAATATTGGCTATACACCCCCCTTCCAAACTCCACTTAAGCGTGCACAGTTCATCTTCTTCTTGACTCCACATCAGACTGTGTAGCTGCTCCTGCTTCTGGGCCCCAACTCTGTGCAATTTTCTTTGCGAACACAACTCCTCTGATCGATACAATATCACCTGAAAACAACCCCCTTACTCTATTCCTCTATCCCAGTCTTTCCTACTTTGTTCACCAGCCTTTCATGATTGCTTAAAGCCTGAGTGTGAGCATTAATGTTGTTATTGTTATTTCCTGAATAAAGATCAATTAATTAAACTATCTAGCTTAACATCTCCTCCTGAGATGTATATATAGGTCTCAAGGTCCTGCTCATTGCCCTCCTCTTGCATTGCCAAGCTAAGGACTTTTTCGGACAAACCAAAAATAATGCTAGCAGCCTCGCCAGGTTGCGAGGCTGCAGCGCTAGAGGACGTCCGTTTCGCATGACGCTCCTTCCCAGCGGTACTGTTGCAGTACCGCTGGGACATTTGACATTTCGCATGACGTCCGTTTCGCATGACGCTCCTTCCCAGCGGTACTGCAACAGTACTGCTGGGAAGGAGCATCATGCGAAACGGATGCCCTCTAGCACTGCAGCCTCGCAACCTGGCGAGGCTGCTAGCATTATTTTTGGTTTGTCCGAAAAAGTCCTAAGTATATTAATTCCCCAAATTAATATTGATACTTTGAGGGTTCCAATGGACCACGAGCATTTAGGGTAACAGGTTTTCACAGGACCTTATGTATCCCCTAAACTGGGGCTATATAGGGATTGTGAATATGAAGCAGTCACGAGTGCTGAAGTCTAGCTTACATTTCGTAAATGCCTAACAGGATTCTGGCCAACATTAAAAAGTAGCACTGAAGCATCAAAACACAATATGGGGAGAGAAATGTTGAAGGGAGCACACATGGCTGGAGGGGAGTGTTGAAGCTGGGTTGCTGAATAACCATGATAGGGAGGGGGATACTTTTTCCCCTTTTGTACAACCCTAGGAACATGGTATATCTGTTTTGCAGTGGCAGAAAGCATTCACAGACTTTGCCTCCTTGTTTCAGCTAACCATTATGCTGGACTACAAGGGGTGTTTGTTGGGAGCAATCACATGCTTTGCATGTTTCTGCATTTTAAAAAAGTCTCCCTTTGCAGGCAATGCTAGTCTGTTAAGGACTAAACTAGCATTTATGGGTGTGAGGTTTTTTTTTTTTTTTAAAAAAAATAAGAAGCATCCAGAAAAGCAATGACTTCTAGACATCTGATGTCAAGAAATAGTTTTTACCATATCATCTCCTGCTCATCAAGCAAAGGGCAGAGTTTGCCAATGAGGCTTTTTTGGAGTACAACTCCCAGAATCTGTGACTTGCCATGGCCACTGGCTAAAAGATTCTTTCAGTTTTCCCTTTGGTGGCCATGCTGGTTGATAGAGAGTTGAGCTCTGCAAAAGCAACATTGTCAAACCCTGGTACTAGGCCTAAATAGGCACAGTAAATAAAACTGAGTCTCAGGAACAATTCATGGCTCTTTAGGAACATAAATAAATATTAACGGTGATGCTAATTTCTGAAGGAGGTTGCCTCTATTTAGGCATTTGAGAACATAGCTGTGAATCTACTGCTTTCTCCACAGTTAGCACTTTCAAAATTAACATCAATTATGCAGGCTAAATGCACTGTTACGTTCTGGGCTCTCAATATATCAAAGTGGCTTGTCTTGGGAAGATGTATGATGGATTGTTTGACGTTTTCTTCTAATTGCACAAGACTTTTAAAATGCCCCTTTCAAGGACATGTTCCCTAGTTAGATAACTTATCATTTTTTTTTATCACTTTTGCCATTAAGTAAAAACTGACATGTGTAAGGATAGTCGGATGTGGAGCCTACTTCAACTGAAATGTGTGGATTTAAGCCAAATTACCTCCGTTGAATCCTGTGGATCTCAGCAGGCTTAGGGTCCAAGCCCTTTGGCTTCAATCACACTGTGGATTGGGCTGTTAGTCTATAGATTTTTCTCTACGTATCTTTAGATTCCCCCTCTAAATATCTTCCTGTGAAAATCAATAAGGTTGACTCTCAAATCTCTCTTTGTTTTGAATATGAAGAGGGAAGAACAGCCACTCTGAGCTAACAGCAAAATATGTGTCTCTTCTGTTCATTGCTATTACTCCAATTTTTATTGCACAAGGGTGGAAGAAATCCTTTGTTCGGTTTTTGGTACAGATAATTCCTATCTAAATATATGTGGCTTCCATCTTTCAATAACTGAAATGCCAGAAATGATATTGAAGGAACCTGGGAGAAGCTAGCCTTCTGTTCACTAAATGAATTATAGAATCCTAGAGTTGGAAGAGACCCCAAGGACCATCCAGTCCAACCCCTTGCCATGCACGAATACACAATCAAAGCGTTCCCGACAGATGGCCATCCAGCTTCTGTTTAAAAACCTCCAAAGAAGGAGACTCCACCACACCTGGAGGCAGCATATTCCACTGTGGAACAGCTCTTACCACCAAGAAATTCTTCCTAATGTTTAGGCCGAATCCCCTTTCCTGTAGTTTGAGTCCTTTGGTCTGTGTCCTAGGACTTTTTCGGATGTCTCTTATACAGCGCAAGCAGCCTCGTCACATTGTGAGGCTGCTGCGCTGCAGGGCGTCCCTTTTGGATGATGCTCTCCCCTGCCGGTACTGTTGTGGTACCGCGGGGACATTTGAGCGTTATATTTGGCCGTATTTTAATCACGATCAACTTTTGTGATTAAAATATGGCCAAATATAATGCTCAAATGTCCCTGCGGTATCGCAACAGTAGGGGAGAGCATCATCGAAAGGGATGCCTTGCAGTGCAGCAGCCTCACAACGCAAGGAGGCTGCTTGCACTGTATAAGAGACGTCCAAAAAAGTCCCTAGTGTCTGAAGCTGCAGAAAACAAGCTTGTTCCTTCCTCAGTATGACATCCCTTCAAATACATGGCTATCATGTCACCCTTAACCTTCTCTTCCCCAGTCTATACATATGCAGTTCCCTAAGCCACTCCTCATAGGGCATGGTTTCCAGACGTTTGACCATTTTGTTCAATTGTGAGTCAACATGTAGGTAATTCTCATTCATTTAATGGGTCTCCTGTAGTCAGGGCTATCAACAGGATTTAGGTAAATGCTTCCCAGTTCTGATCCTTGGCAAATTCAGGACTCAATGAGGTTGAAAGAATCTCAGGAAGCAGAGGTGGGCAAGACATTTGTCCAATTCAGTTTTAATAAAAGTTTGTAATTTTAATTTTTTTTAAAAAAGAACATTAAAATATTGGCATGTTGTCTTTGTGACCCCACATAGGACCTCCTTGGAAGTTATTCATTGGACCTAAATGAACCACTGTCTTGACTTAGCATGACAGTGCAAGCCAGGAAACAATAAACAGGCATCCACTAAGTCAGGCCCATTCTTGAATTTCAAATGTTTCCAACATTACATTCTACCACATCCATGTCTTCTACCACCTTAGACCCCAGGTTCAGAGTGTTGCTTATTCTGGGAAACTGGATTTTTTAAGGCTGTGTCTAAGAAATTCCATATTTTTTTTCTGCCTCTAGGCAAGATATGGACTGTGAACCTTTTATTCTTTGTGCTGCTGGAAGCAAGAACTGACATCCACTCCACTGAGTGTTGAGCTGCACAGACCCCTGAAATGAGTGCAACTTGCATGGGAGCAAAGCTAGGCTGGCTGCTGCAAATCTTAGTAAGTTTCATGTGCATTTGTCATAATCTTTTCTTGTTTACTGTGCCAGGGAATCATTCAGACAATTATCCAAGCTTCCTCCTGGATTTTCACGCAATAAGGGTTGTTATTTACGGTAGTCTGTACTCTCCAGAACACCTGCCGCTTTTCTAGTTATATGACAAATCGCTATTATTGGTTTGGAAACTGGAACTACTGCATTAAGGCCTGATCTGTAGTTTAGATAATGGATGGCTCATATTTTTGTATCTGATACTGAGAGGCTAAGACCAAATCCTGATTGATGCAGAAAGGGGTTAAATAAGAGAGAGAGGGAGATGATTGTAAATTGACTTGTATCACATGGACCAATTGTCTCTGGTCGAAGAGCTAGCTGTGTTAATTGATTTCCACTTCCATTAATATGTAGCTTTTCAACTGGCTTGTTTTTCAAAGCTGCAGAATCCAGCATCAGCCCTTCCACAGTCAACAGATGGGGTCCCGACAGTCTATCACTAAAACACTTGTGAAAGCTTTAATGTTTTTGGTCTCTTTCCTCTTGCATGCAGCTCATTTTTCCTTGCCCTATTGTGAATGTAAAGCATTTCTTCTTTTGTGCAAAAGCTTTTTTAGAGGTAGTATTGGAACATGTAAACACTGGATCTTGTAGAACCCATTGGGGGTTGCGCCATCACTAGATTTGTCACAGCTGCCAAATTTGCTGTGGCCATAGCCATCCTGAGAGTTAGCACTAACTGTAGTGGATCTCCATGTTCTGGAAAATGTTAGAGCCAACTGTCACACCATAGAGCCCCGTACTATAATGCAGGCCTGAGCATATGTAATAATACCATTCTATTCTGCTTTGGTCAAACCTCACCTGGAATACCTTGCCCAATTCTGGGCACAACTATCCAATAATGGCATTAGCAAGCTGGAACATGCCCCAGGGAGGTGATTAAGATGGTAAAGGGTCTGGAAACCAAACCCTATGACGAATAGTTGACAGAGTTGGGCATGCTTAGCACGCAGAAGACAAGACTGAGAGGTGATATGATTTGTTGTTATTTGCCATCAAGTCGACTTCAACTTGTGGTGACCCTCTGAATGAGAGATCTCCAAGTCACCCTGTTATTAACAGCCCTGCTCAGGTCTTACAAATTCAAGGTTGTGGTTCTTTGATTGAATCAATCCACTTGTAGTGCAACCTCCCTCTTTTCCTACTGTCTTCCACTTTACTAAGCATTATCATGCTTTCAAATGAATCACATTGTCTCATAATATGTCCGATGTACAACAGCCTCAGTTTAGCCATTTTTGCTTGTAATGAAAACTCAGGCTTGATTTTCTTTAAGAGCCATTCATTTGTCTTGTTAGCAGTCCATGGCATCTGTAGAAATTTTCTCCATCACCACATTTCCAATGAAGTGATATAATAGGTGTCTTTAAATACCTGAAAGGCTCTCGTGTGGAAGATGGATCAAGCTTGTTTTCTGCCAGTGCAGAGGACAGGATCCAAACCAATGGATTCAAATTGCAAGAAGAGAGATTCTTACTAAACATTAGGAAGAACTTCTTGGTGATAAGAGTTGTTCAAAAGTAAAATAGACTACCTTGGAAGGTGGCAAACTTTCTGAAGAAAGGTTGAATGGCCACCTTTCAGGGGAGTTTTAATTGTGGATTCCTGCACTGACAGGGCTTGAATTAAATTGTCCTTGGGTACCATTCTAGGATTCTGTTTCCCTTCTGGATGTCACAGGAAGGGAAGAGAGGAAGCTAGCATAATCTTGTCACTGCTGAGTCTGCAATGATGGTGTTGCCATGTGGTCATCAAAAGAGAGGTATAAGGGGCACAGATAGCCCATGGGCTATATCAATTGCCCAACTGGTTTGTTAAGCGTTTAAGACACTGTAGGAAAGTGAAGAAAGATTTCTAGCAGATTAGCTAGGACAGTGTGAAACCTGCTGCTAACACACCAGTTGTTGTTGTTGTGTGCCTTTAAGTCATTTCCGGCTGATAATGAACCTAAGGCAAACCTATCATGGGGTTTTCTTGGAAAGATTTGTTCAGAGGGGGTTTGACTTTGCCTTCCTCTGAGGCTGAGAGAGTGTGACTTGCCCAAGGTCACCCAGTGGGTTTCTGTGGCTGATTGGGGATTTAAACCCTGGTCTCCCAGAGTCTTAGTTCAGCACTCACACCACTACAACATGCTGGCTCATAACTCACCAGACAGCTGACAAAAAAGATACTCTCCTTCTAAAAGAGAGGGGGGGGGAAGAGAAGAAACAACGCACACACATACACATGCACACACACACAGAGAATACTTAGGTATACTTGAGATCTTAATCTGGGCATATACCTTTGGTATTTTAATAATAATAATGATAGTACTAATAACAATAACATTTATTTATATCCCGCCCCTCTACAAAATGCAATCGGGGTGGCTTAAAACATACATACAACCCCTCCAACCCACCCACCCCTTAAAATACAATTAAATAATTAAACATTTAAAACACAATAAATACTAAAAATACTAAAAATAGCACAATAAAAAGCTGGATGGGATCAGACTAATAAACTAATTATTTCCCCCCTATCATTCTCATACTGTCCAAAATAAAACAGGAAGCATGGAACTGCATTGTCCTTTATGGTTAGTCTCTATATAATGTAACATCAGGCACCATGTCCCGTCTGATACACATGGGGAGCTACTAGAGCTCCAGAAACTTTGGGAATTAACAGATCCCCAATGCTGATGCCTATCCTGGGACCCCTGGGAAAGTTCCGTGAGCTGCCATTTTGAATTTCCTTGAGTGCTTCAGAGGGAGATTCCACTAGGGAAATTAAAACAGTACAGTACTTTGTAGCCACCTGCTGTTGCTGCCAGCTCAAAAATTACTGACCTTGGAGGGGTCCCATCATAGAGCCCTGGGCCCTTCAAGCCTGGAGTTGGTCCCATGAAAGATCCAGTCATTTTTAGGAGCAGGATTTCTTTCAGCTTGAGGGTATGAGAGATTCCAAACTTGTGAATAGCAACAGAGAATGCCTCTCGTCACACTTGGTGCACAGAAGGTAGCACAGAATACTAACACCACCATCCCCACATTGCTGTCGGCAAATCTGTGCTCAAGTCCATTCAGCAGTTCACCTACCTGGGAAGCATCATCTCCTCAGATGCCAAGATTGACAAAGAGATCGATCACAGATTAGCCAAGGCATATAGCGCATTTGGAAGACTTCACAAAAGAGTCTGGAGTAATAAACACCTGAGGCGAAGCACAAAAATCAGTGTGTATAGAGCCATTGTACTGTCTATTTGCCTTTATGGATCTGAAACATGGGTGACCTATCACCACCACCTACGACTCCTCAAACGCTTTCATCAGTGCTGTATATGCACAATCCTAAATATACACTGGACTGACTACATGATGAATTATGCTGTCCTTGAGTAAGCAGGGATCACAGCATTGAGGCCATGATATTGAGAACACAGCTGTGCTGGGCAGGGCACATTTCTAGGATGGAGGACCATCGCCTCCCCAAAATAGTTCTCTACGGTGACCTCGCCACGGGTCAGTGTAAGAGGGGCGCTCCAAAAAAAAAAAAAAAAAAAAGATACAAGGACTCCCTGAAACAACATCTGAGGCTTGGCCAAATTGATCACCAACAATGGTCCGCCCTGGCCTCACATTGGGAGGCATGGAGACGCACTATCCACAATGCTGCAGCCTTATTTGAGAACTCATGCCGAACAAGTCTTGAAGAGAAACGACAACGCAGAAAGAATCACAACCCAGAAACATCACCAAAGGAGACCTTCTGCTGTGCTTTCTGCAACTGGACTTGTTTATCTCGGATTGGCCTTTTCAGTCATCAGCGCACTTGCAGAAAGCGCAGGATGAGTCCTTCCTAAATCTTCATTTGCGAAGAAAAGCCAGAGAGAATGTTTCCTTTTCCAGTGTGCTGATTGGCTGCTTAGGAAACATACCCAGCCAATCCCCTCCCTCCTCTCACTCCCTCAGCCAATCACCACCCACATGCAAATTCCCTCTCCACCTCACAACCAACTCCTGCAACTCAATCTGCATCTACACCTCCAGCCTCACAAGGGCTCTTCCCCCCTCTCACTCCCTCAGCTACTCACCACCCACATGTAAAACAATGCAAGATTTTTTCCTAAAATAATTGTGTGTAGCTGAACTGTGTGAACCTTTCAAATCTACTATAACGGCATATGTTATGCTGGGTACAGCTAGTACTAACAGAATTTAACTGTAATTAAAACTTTAGCACACACATATGTTGCTGAATGCCTTGAATAATAATAATATCAGATTGATGAAACTGCTTATTTTTGCTTATAAATACCTTGTAAGCGAGGAAATACAGTAACAGCTGTTGGATAAATTATTAATCGTGCATCATTCACTTGGCTCCTGTAATTCTTTCCACTATACCAGAAAGCAGCTACTATGGTAAGTCATGTAAAGCAGGTGCCCTTGAAGCTTTAACTGTGACTGCAGTTATAGTTAAAAATAACTTTCCCGAGCCATGCCTTGGGTTGGGATTTCTCCGCCCCACTGTGTATAGCACTTTCCACACCATCCATGCCAAATGTTTTCTAACTGTAGTCTCTATTCTGCTAAGGTGTATTCCTGACAACATCTTATGGCAGAAGTGGGAATTGTGTAGCTCTCTAGATGGTGTTGAACTGCAATCCCCAGCAGCCCCATCCAGCATAGTCAATAATGAGGAATGCTGGGAGTTGTAGTTCAACAACATCTGGAGGTTTGCAGAATTATTACCCTGCCTTATGGCAAATATAGCATTAATGCAGGGGATTATGGGATACAGAATTCTTTTCCATGAAGGAACTCTGCATCACCAAGAATGCTGCCAGGGTTTACATAAAGAACAGGACTAAATGGGGTTAAAAGAAAGGGAGAAATAGGGAGCACATCCCAATCTGAAATCTGGGAGGGCTGGTGGGAAGTCACTTCTGAAAGAGGGCTGATCTGTTGTCTTTCTTGTTCAGCCTATTCATAAGCCACAGCTTCAGCTATCATTGAAACTTACTTTTAATCTAAAGCCATTCAGGCTAGATATCCATAGACATTTGTGTGGCACAGAAACTAGCTATGTGTCAGGGTGGTTACTCTGGATCTCACAGTTGCACAACTGATACAACAGGTGCCAAGACTGTGAGCTTACCCACAGTGCAACAGTCAAATAGCTCCCACCTACCATATCAAAAAGGAGAGAGCATGTGTGCTCCACCAGGGACCACTTTAATGCAACTCCTGAGAAAATGCAACCACTTAAACAACTATCTCTACACTAGTGTAATGCCCCAACATGATTCCAGCCTACGTGTCTGGATTGTGACTTCATGCAGCAGCCAGGACTTTTGACACAGATAGGAGAAGCTAGTCTGGTCAACAGTCCCATTCCCAACATTTATTCTTGCCAGACAGTCAGGAGTCGTTTGAGACAGAGATCCTCAAACTGGGACCTCTAGTGAGAGGCATTCCCTGAATAAAATCCTCCAAAGTTTTGTCCCCCTCTACACCAGAGGCCAAGTCTCCTTAGTTGAGATGCAAATCTCTGACCAGTTTGTCCCCCACCTGTGAGTATGAATAGTGTCTATAGGTTTCTTTCTATTGTGGGAGAAAAGGAATACAGATAGCGCCCGTTATCCAAAATGCTTAGGACCAGAGGTGTTTTGGAATAGTTTGGATTTTGGAGTACTTGCACATATTTAATGAGATATCTTGGAGATGGGACCCAAGCCTAAACACAAAATTCATTTATGTTTCATATACACCTTACACACATAGTTTGAAGGTAATTTTATACACAATGGTTTAATAATGTATGCATGAGACCAAATGTGTGTACACTGAACCATCAGAAAGCAAAGGTGTCACTATCTTAGCTACCCACGTGGACTATTTTAGATTTCAGAATTCTGGATAAGGAAGACTCAACCTATATTTCCATGCAGTTTTCAACCAGTATTGCACATTCTGAAGCTTCTGATTATTTTGTGCATTATTAATGTTGGTTTTGAACAACAACAATAAAAACTTTCCAGAAACATTTTTTTTTTTTTGCACAAAAACTATGGCTGGCATCCTGTTCAATAACTCTGGTGTTGTAAACCTGACTTATGACATGACAATTATTCCAATTCATGTTTGAAGTTGTTGCATGATTGCAAAAACCAAAGTTGCCCCCCCAAACCTTCCTTTTGAAGTCTTGCAGCCCACTCAACACTGCTATTTCTGAGGCACTGGAGAATGAGGCAGTAAGTAACAATATGTCCAGCCCTCTTCATGTTGTGGGGCATGCTGAGACAGACAACTTCAACAAGATCTAAGAAAACCTGACATGGTTACTGCAGCTGTCTGTCTCAGTGGGCCTTGTGACCAGGAGAGGGCTACACATGTTGTTTACTCATCACCGTTATGCCCCATGTGCCTGATGAGGCTATAGAGTCAGAGCAGGAGGAGAACATGGCAGGGAATGGCTCTAAGGACCCTGGCACAGGTTTATCTACACCTGTGCCAGCAGGGAACCCTGCCAACCTAGAGGATCGAGCAGAGGAAGAGCCTGGTCTGAGTAGGTTGGCATCAGTCCCAGCAGAGAGTTCTGCCCATTCAGATAAGGATGATGAAGAAGAGAGGGACTTACTCCCACCATCATATACCCAGCAGCGAGCTCAAAAGAAGCTCAAAGGAAGTCTCTGAGACTTAGGAGATTTTCAGACCTGCCAAAATGCCTGTTTGCCGCACGAGCAGCCTCCCGAAACTGCTGCGCGGCAAGGGTCTACTTCGGACGACGCTGTGCCTCTCGCGAAACCGTCCGTGTCACTTCCGTGAAGCTTGGGACGGCTCAGCGCCATATTTCAATCACGGAGGTTGCCCGAGATTGAAATATGGCGCTGAGTCGTTCGAAGCTTCACGGAAGTGACACGGACGGTTTCGCGAGAGGCACAGCGTCGTCCGAAGTAGACCCTTGCCGCGCAGCAGTTTCGGGAGGCTGCTCGCGTGGCAAACAGGCATTTTGGCAGGTCTGAAAATCTCCTTAATGAGAAAAACCTGCTCATTAAGAAACACCTGACAAAGCCTTAATTGCTTTATATATGCTGGGAGAGGTGATGGAGGCTTGGTCAAAGATCAACAGATCTTCCTGGTGAAAGCTTCCTGCTGACTTTGGTGCTTCGATTCCAATTGTCTTGACTTCTGTTACCTTGTCTCACGCTTAGACCTTGGACTGTCCCTGACTATTCTGCTGCCTGCTTCTATTGACCCTTGGCTGCTTTGGAGCACACTGACTGATTGCTGTAAGCCTCTGACCTTTTGGACTGTATTTGCACACCTGTGAGCTAATTAACAGTTGGGTTCCTTCACAGACTAGTGCTGTTTATACTTTGCTGGTACCTAGTTGTTTTCTGGACAATCACACCACTCTCTAGAGCCTTGGAATTGGATCCATGGGGTTGGAAACTTCATAAGTAGGATTTTGGAAGGCAGCACTAAGAGATGTATGTCCATCTCCCATTGCAGGATCTTGGCTAGTGTCTTTGACAAAAGACCCATATCCCCCTCCCACAAACCCCCCATGTGTGTTTCCCAGCTAAAGGAAAACAGCTGTATGTGTCTCTTTTGATCCCTACACTCTGACAACTGCACATGGTTGGATGTTTTTAAACAGAGGCTGGATGGCTATCTCTCTGGAATGATTTGATTGTGTATTCCTGCATGGCAGGGGGTTGGACTAGATGGCCCTTGAGGTCTCTTCCAACTCTATGATTCTGTGATTCTATGTTGGGAGGGGTGCACTAATTACAAGGTGGAATTTTGGGAGTGTGGGATTCTGGTTGTTGTTGGAACTTAATTCTGCTTCTGCAATGACCACATGAGTGAGTTGTGATGGTTTCAGTCTGACTTATTCTATCATAATTCACTAACAGCCACTTGTATTTTTGGAGTGGCTTTGGATGAAAAATAGGTGTGTGTGCATAAAGCCCCCAGCATTCTTTCCATTCCTATTCCCTAGTTCCAAGTGTCCAATGCAACAGACCTGGGAGCTGGGCCTTTAAGGATCTTCACTACTTACTGGGGGAGGAGGGGAAGAGGTTGGAAGGAATTGTCAGGTCTGGGAGGAATCTAAAATCTCTGAAGCTAGAACTCTGCTGAAGCAGGAGCCGTCTATGCCTGGTGATCTGTCCAGGGTTCAGAAAGACTGGACTCTGACCTCTCATATTCTGCAGTTCAAAGTTCTCAACCTGTGATTAGATGTTCAGTCCTTGCCTGCCTGTTTCTTACTTTCACCATCCACTCCAGAGCACTGCTGGAGCTGTGTTCTCCAGAGCCATGATGAGTTCTTCCTCACTCTACCAGAACATCTAAGAGTACTCCAAATGTGATGTACTGCCCCAAAGCTGTGAAATGTTTCCTCTCTTCCCTCCCCCACCGAACCATCCAATGACAAGGATCAAGAGGAATGAAGTTCACAGGGTGGCGATACTGAATTTCAGCATAAGTACTCCTAAGAACAACCTTCCTCAATCTGGTATTCTGCAGATGTTTTGAACTAACACTCTCAGCAGCCTCAGTCAGCATCACCAATTGTCAGTGATTATAAGCAGTCACAAACATCTGGAGGGCACTAGGAAGGCTGTCCTATCCAATATGGCTAGGAAGTGAACTCAACACAGAAATCATTCTCCAAATATATATAGGCCACTTCAAAGTTCTAAAGTGATGAGATACTCAGTGGCAGGAAAGATGGAAAGAGTAACAGAGAAGCAGGAAGGGACTGAACCTGCCTCCAGCCTGCACGTAAGTGCAGAAAGATCCTCCTAGAAGAAGCCTCTCAGAGAGAGCTCTAAGAAAGATCACTGATGAAAATTTCACTTACTTTATATTCTTTCTTCTCCAACAACATAGGGAGAGCTGTCTAAAATACCTATGCACACTTTCATATTAATGTGTAATTAATAAGTAATAACATCAACAATTAGCATACTTTGAACATCAAAACAGGAGTTTCTCTTTTGATGCTGGAAACGTCAACATTGACAACGTGTCACATTATTTTGAAATTGTGGAGGAGTGTAAGGAGTCTTGAAATAGTCCAGACTGAACTGGTAGTGGAAAAAATCAGA
Organism: Gambelia wislizenii; assembly: GCA_030847615.1. NCBI lineage: Eukaryota > Metazoa > Chordata > Lepidosauria > Squamata > Crotaphytidae > Gambelia > Gambelia wislizenii. Next base: position 144,027,466 of record JAUMIR010000006.1, on the reverse strand, counting down.
TTTGTTTGGAGAAAAAAAAATCAGCCTTGAACATTCTATATTGCAATTGATTTTCCCATCAAGATGAAAATATAATACTGGTTTCTGAATGTATATTTAATTTACTATCTATTGACATTCAGAAAACCAGAGGCAGCCACATTTTGGTTTGGAAGCTTTAATTTATTTAGTCATTCCCTTTTTCTGACTGAAATTTGATTTTGAAAGTTTGATCATACTCAGATGCAATGGGGGAAATGTTCTTGGAGGCTTTTATCTTACCTCTTTGAGACAATCTGCTAGGGGAAATTTGATCCAATGTTACTCTGAGACTATTTCATTATCTGTGTCAGATTATTTTGGTGTACTCCATTTTGTCATTGGACTCTCTTCTTATTTCTACAATTAGATCAATCAGGCAAAAACTCATTTTGATTGTACAGTACTATTGACTGCAACAAGGTCACCTCAGTAAACTAAGGACTTTTTCGGACAATGTAAAAATAACACTAGCAGCGTCGCCAGGTTGCGACGCTGCAGCGCAAGGGGGCGTCAGTTTCGTACGATGCTCCTTCCCAGCGGTACTGTTGCTGTACGCTGGGACATTTGACTGTGATATTTTTGCTTTTACAGTCATATTTTACTCACGATCGTTGATCGTGAGTAAAATATGATGGTAGAAAGCAAAAATATCACAGTCAAATGTCTCAGCGGTACTGCAACAGTACCGCTGGGAAGGAGCGTCGTACGAAACTGACGCCCTCTAGCGCTGCAGCGTCACAACCTGGCAACGCTGCTAGCGTTATTTTTACATTGTCCGAAAAAGTCCTAAGAGCAAAAAATAGTATTTTTCTGCCAGTGACATCAACCATCAGAAAAATCATCCTACTCCTTCTGTAAAACATTACTATTCTCTTGCATAGAGCAGCTTAAGGCATGAACATATGTAAACTCCATCAATTGTTTAGCTCTCTAGAGGTAGAGCCACTCAGGAAAGAGGTAGGAGGAGAAAGAGCCAACTTTTGTTTTGCTTAAGAACTGAATTTTGGGGAGTTGAATAAGAACTCTGGGCTCACCTTGAATCACCTTGAATACAGTACACGTACGTACACATACACACACACACACAGAGTTGATTAGCAAGGGGATGTGGAATCAATTTGTGCATCTCTGGCATTATTCCTTACATTTGAATTGTTATTGCAGGGCTATGTCCTTCAAGCTACAATTTATAAGTTGGCCACTGCTGCCCTCCTGCAGTTATCTGCAGAGGAGTAAATCTGAAGTGCCCCATATCTTGGTAAACCAGAAGTATATTTAGACTGGCAGATGCCAAAGAGTTGCAAGCAAGCATTTGACACTCTCTTTGAATTAAGAGACAGTTGGTTGCATTGTTCTTTTGTCAAACAAAAGAGTTGGTAAAATGCAGTCTTTAGATAGTCCTGATCATTGGCCATGCTGGATGCCTGATGGAAATTGGAGTTATACAATTTTTATGCATTTGGTCTATATAAGCAACCACTGTACTGTTATATATCACTGTGTTCTAAGTCCAACTAGAGACATTTTGTTCAGATCAAATTTCTGCAAGTTTTATTAAAACCAAGCCCCATAGAACCCATACAAACAGACATTATAGTCCTAGTCCAACATTCAAACCACTACACCACACTGGATCACTTACTAGAATTAGTTAAAAAATTACTCAATGTTGAACAAGCTGCCTTAAAACACAGTGGCTAGAATCCTATATCAACTACTTAGTTAAGTATACTCAACTAAGGCCAAATCCACACTACAAGAATAACCCAGTTTGAAACTGGATTATTTTTCTTGGCTCCTTCCTATGGAAATCTAGGTTTTGTAGTTTGGTGAAGCATCAGCATTCTTTGGCAGAGAAGGCTAAAGACATAGTAAAACTATAAATCCCAGGATTCAATCAGAAGGAGCCATGGCAAATCATCCAGTTTCAAACTGGATTATTTGTGTAGTATGGATTTGGCCTAAGTAACCTTTCCAAGCCCTTCTCCCTTCCCAAACTGGACAGAAACATCATTCTAGAATTACTGGAATTCTAGAATAACGTATATCTTTCACACACTTACCTTAATTCTGCGGCAGGAACGGGATTCCCCTCCCCTTGCTGGCCGACTGTAAAGGCTGCTTTTACGACCGGTCATCTGAAATCCTGGCCGTTATCGCATGATAATGGATGGGTGGTAAATTTAAAAAATAAAACTCCCCCAAACATAAAATCAGTTCACCAAGCACAAAAACACACTTTAAATCACACACTCAAAACAGGGAGGGTAAAATAAAGGGTGCCACTTACCTGGATGTCCAGATGGTACCAGGAAGTGCTTGGAATGGACCTCTCCTCCACGGCTGTCATTTTGGAACAGGAACAGGGCTCCTGTTCACACACCCATTATTGCATGATAGCGACAGAATGGGAGGTCTATTCACGATGAAAAATCGTGATTACATTGTTCTGGAACAGTCACGGGAGCAGGATGGATGCAGGACAGAACGGGGTCAATGTCGTCCGAAAGGGAAAACCTTTCCCGACCCTGTTCTGTTCTTGCCATGGGATATATAGCCCGTGTGAAAATCTCCTTAGTGTCTGTTTGGCTAATGGTTGGCTGATGGGCCATTATCTCCTGGGAATCCCCCTGTCCCTGGGTGGAATTCTTTTGTAATTGCTTTGTTTTGATTCTATTGTGTTTCAATAGAACACAACAGAACACAACGGTTCTAGGTAAACTGTTTTGTATTTGTGATTGCTTAAGTTAAGTATGCTTAGTTAAGTAATTAATACAGGATTCTGGCCCAAGTTTAAGGTTAAAAAGAATGGGTTCTCCCAGATTGGTCTAAACAATCATGATGTCTCAAAATATAGTTCTTTGAGTTTTGCCTCTTGTTGTCACCTCCTCATCCACTTGTTCCATTCTTTGGTGTGGGGACTGTTTGGAGTGATTTCTTGGTTCTGTGCTATAGCTATTTCAAAGTTGTGTGTTGTTGTTTTTTTTAGCTGAGTGTATTTTGCTGATGTGGTCCTATTGTTTAAAGGGCAAATTTTCTCTTCCCTAAATTTTTATTCCCCCCCCCTTTAAGTTATAGTACTATTGTGCAAAAGTGCTATTTCACTGATGCATTACAACGCACTTCTAAAAAAAAGTAGGAAAGGAGAAGAGAAGGATACATCTTTGTTCCAATAGATCTTGAAAGTAAAAAAGAAATCCACATGAGGAAAGGGTGGGGGGTTAAAATGTTGTGGCTGGTGTTGGGAAAGGCCAGAATATGGGCCCAAACCACAGAGACACCAGAACTACAGCAAGAGATACCACAACCTCCTACCATGTTTGCCCTGTTTGGAAGAGTTAAAAGACTCTTTCTGGTTTTCATCACACTTTTGAGCTTGCAACATTGCTCTGAGATGAATTTTTTTTTTATAGGGATTGGAAGATACATAAATGTTGGCGGCTTCTCCTTTGCTCCTGGTAGCATAGGAGACTGAAAAGTACAGACGAACTGAATCAGGTAACTTTCAGAGTGAGTTTATTTAAACCTGGAGAATAATGGTTGGTATATATCATTTGTAAGTAGATTATTATATATTTGGGGCTTGAAGCCTTCATTTTCTACCCAGATGTGCTGTATAGGTTGGAGATTTTGTCTTTCAAGCACACATTTTAATGACTGTTAATTGCATTTTTTTTAAAGGAATGGCACACATGTATGTACACAGAGAGAGAGAAGATGCCTTCTTTTGCATTCTGATAATTGATTGTTCAGAAGGCAACTATCCCAGAGGAAAACTAAATTACCAAAGAATAAATCTGTTAAAATCAGAAAAACTCTGTGCAAAGCTCCTTATGCCATTTAGTGCTCACACTCTGTAAGTGTGAGCACTAAATGGCATAAGGAGCTTTGCACATGTGCCAGGACATGTCCAATAAACATGAGTACATGAAGCACTTCTGAATGGACAAGCCAATGCTCATGGCATACTTTAAAAGGAAGTCTACCATTTTCTTAAGACATACCGGTACTAGGAAACATAACCTTTTGTAGTATGATTAACATTTTCCATGTTTGCTGCCACTTGTTTTACAATTTCACTATAATGTTACCTGGCAATTTTGTCTGTACATGACATTGTGACTAGCTGCTCCCCCAATAACACACCATCCCATGTCTGAACTGCACTGGGACATCGAGCCGGGATGGTTCCTTCCCCAGATTCGATCTTTGTTCGAAGATGCCCACGGTACTTTCTTACTATGTGCTTGATGCTGTTCACTGGGTTGAAAAGAAAAGAAAGGAAAAGAAATGTAGTGACACAGGAGCAACAAAAATATATCTATTAAAATTTATCACCTAAATGGAACAGTAATGTACCAAGTGTGAGTGGAAGGCAAATTTAACAGTTTCCCTTTCCATCCCACATATATGGGAGATGGCAAATGAAGACTTTCATGCTTTGCATGTTTGCCTGTGAGTAAGATCTCTAAAATTGGTAGGATTTATTTCTGATTAAATATTGTGTCGCAAGCTTATGAACACTTACCTAGGAGTAAGATCTGTTGAACTTAGTGATACCCTTGTACAATTTTTGTAAAGATAAGCCTGCATTGCTGTAGTCAGTAGCTTTTAAACAATAACAAAAAAATCTAAAATCTTAAAAATGGCAAATAGTATTAAGATAATGAAAACCTCTTTTCACCCTGTAAGTTTCTAGTTTTCTAGATGCTTGTTTTTAAAATATTCACACTTAACATGCAGGCATCAAGAGTAGGGCCAGCAGTGAGATCTCACTGACCCACCTCTGCTACTGTATAGGAGTGGGGAAACGGGGGCGAAACCTTGCCCTTCTGGGATCCCAGGCCAGCCCTCTGGGGTTCTCAGGGGGCCAGGCCCCATGACATCATCTCTTGGTGGCCCCATGGCATAATCATTTCTCACATTTCTTCCATGTTTCGCCCCATTCTACAATGTCAAAATACCTTTCCAAAGGATTAGTTACAGGCAGGAAGAGTTCTAGGCAATAAATAAATAAATAAATAAATATGCCACTATTTCTAGTTCCATTCCCCCCACTTTGGCTCCACCCATCACTGGAATGGGCCCTCAGAAATTCAGTCCAGCCCTGGGTTGAAAGTTGTTGTTACTATTATTACTATATTCATTTATATCCTACCTTTGTCCCAATAAAGGGACTCATGGTGGCTAACAACATACTTAAAAACTATACAGATTAAAACTACGCAAATCCATTAAAAGTATGTTATTTAAAAAGTGATTAAGCTATTTATAAAGTTAAAACATTAAACAATAAAAAACATTAAAATTCACTAAAAGAGCATATGCAAAAAACCCAGCACTGTGCAGTATTATAATACCACCCCAGTCAGTTTTTAAAAGCCTTACGCCATAAAAATGTTTTGACCTGCTGATTTAAGGAGAACAAGCATGGGGCCAGGCTGGTCTCTCTTGGGAGGGAGTTCCAAAGTCTGGGAGCAGCCACTGAGAAGGCCCTCTCCCTTCTTCCCAAGCCTTGGAAGGTGGTGGGACAGAGATAAGGATCTCTCTAGATGGTTGTGTAGCTCTGAGGGGATCATAAAGGGAGATAGGGTCATTCAAATAACCTGGATCCAAGCTATATAGGGCTTTATAGGTCAAAACGAGCAAATTGAATCGTGCCTGTAAATGGATCTGTAGTCAGTGGAGCTGTTGCAACAAGTGAGTTGTGTGCTCACTGTAGCCAGCCCCAGTTAACAATCTGGCTGCAGCTCTTTGGTTCAACTGAAGTTTCTGAGCACTTATCAAAGGCAGCCCCACATAGCACTGCTTTTTTGGATGTGTTTGTAATCCCCCCCCCTTGTATAGACAAGAACTAAATAATGACCACCAAGTACTGATTGAGGGCATTTATTAAATGGCTTCCAGTGAAATCAATGCTGGGAGATTGGAGAGTTGGAAATTTACTTTTGGGGACTACAACTCCCGGAATCCCTCAGACCTCATGTCTACTGGCCATGTTGGCTGGGGGATTCTGGCTTTTTTTCCTTCAAAAAAGTGACTTTTCTATGCTCAGGGATTATTATGGCTGCAATTCAATACACTCTTATTTAGGATTAAATTCCAGATTATAAGCAATCCTTTAACTTGGAATATAGGAGAAGTAGGAATTGTGTGGCTTTCTGGGTGGTCTGAACTGCACCTCCTAACATCCATCACCTTAGGCTATGCTGTCTAGGGATACTGGGAATTGCAGTTCAACAACATCTGGAGGACTACAGAATTCTCATCTGAAGTTTTAGGATTATCCATCTAGGAATTAGTTTCTTCCTCCTGTGTCCTATTCTTCACTGCTAGCTGTGTAAAATGTGTCCTGGGAAAAGGCAAACCACCTCTTTGTCTAGAATGAGCTCTGTAGTAATTATAGGAGCTGGTAATAAGAGTGTGGGAATTTAACTTTTTGGACAACTCTGAGACCCCCCCACTAGCCATGCTGACTGAGAAATTGTGGGAGTGGCAGTCCAAAATTGAAGTTTCCTGAGCTCTGAAGCCAGTTGTTCTGTCCCTTCCTACTTATGGCAACCATTAGGCAAACCTATCATTGGCTTTTCTTGGTGAGATTTGTTCAGAGGAGGTTTACCATTGCCTTCCTCTGAGCCCGAGAGTGTGTGACTTGCCCATAGTCACCCAGCCGGGTTTCCATGGCCAAGCGGGGATTCAGACCCTGGTCTTCCAGAGTCCTAGTCCAACATTCAAACCACTACACCATGCTGGCTTTCTATCCAGCAGCAGCTTCCTTTGCCCAATGCTTCTACTGTCCTTCACACATTGTGGCAGTGAGAATTGAAATTGCTGAGCTAGTGCTGCCTCTCAGAAAATAAGTGCCCTCTGGTAAACTTTCAGATGTTCCATTACGTTGCCTAATTTTCTCTTTGTTTCATCCTTTCCAACAGAGAGGGACTCATGCCTTGAAATCATTCTCCTCCTCCTCCTCCTCTAACCCCAGCTGGCCTACTTTTTGATTTTCAGTTCTGAAGTCCTCAAATTGCAACCAAGGCTCTGGAGTCACTTCTGTATTTCAAAGCTTGAAATGTCAAATTGGTAGAAGAAGGAGAAAGAGAGACTGAAAGGGAGATTCACGCAGACAGAAGGCACTACCTGAAAATACCAGCAATTCCAGGACATGAACAGATATGCTGTAATTTACATGACTTTGATTATACTAAGTAAATGTTAGCTGACAAGGATCAAAGCCTGAGCAAGGTGCACTGACAGACATAATTACCAAATGCAAACGGATTCTGGCACAAATAAGGGCCTCTTCTTGTCAGGCATTCTGCAAACTTTGCTACTACTCCAGACAGAGTCAAAAAGGTATGAGATTTATACTTTGGTTTGTAATAGTTCACCTTCATTCATTTATATATCAATGATGGGCAAGTGTGGCCATTCAGATGTTTTTTATCTGCAACTCCCATAATCCTTCACCATTGGCTACGTTGGCTAGTACTCATGGGAAGTGTAAGAGAAAAACTTCTGGAGAGCCACAGTTGCCCAAACCTGACTTAAATCAAAGACAGTAGGGCTGAAAAGGACACCACAGCCCATGCTAAGACCAGATTTTCTAAGGGAGAGGTGATGCAAGTGACCCCCGAGTCTCCAAAGTGTGGTCCTGTTAGCATGCCCTACTAACCCCTCCTCAGTGTATCCTATAACTGGAAATAATGGACACTTTTGGGGGTCACTTGGCTGGGAGGTTAGGCAGATTGGAGATCAGTCTAAGATCACGATGGCCTGAGATGTGCTAGAAGTATAATGGTGAGAAAGCCCAAATTAAGATTATGTGGAAAGCCCCTTAGTAAACACAGTTGTTAAGAAGGCATGTGCTTATTCTTTCTTCCAGCCTTGGGCATTTCAAGGCTGAATTCAATCAATTCAGGTATAGAATAAGGGATGCAGACAAGTGAGCATCCCTTAATCTATACCTTTCCTATACCCCCCTACCTGATCAACCATTAAGAGGTTGCTGCAGAACAATCAGTGTTTTGTCTTTCTGGAACTAAAGCAATCCGTTGAGTTTTGTTTCCTTTATTTATCCAATGGGAAAGCCATTCAGGCTTTGTCATAACCAGAGTACCCCTTCAGTATATGAAACAGGGTATAAATATTAGACCCCCTGCAAGTGTGCCACAGAGTGACAAACTGGTAACTATCACCCTTTCACCCCTGACTTTTCTATATCCAACCCTTCAGTTCTTACTTTCCAATAGCCTTGTATGGTTCTTAAGAGTGTATGTTCTTGTATGTTAGCATAACCTCCGTGTTGATTCCAATAAAATACTTTGTTTGACTTTAACTGGAGTGTGCAGTTAGTACAGGTATACATAGGTGAAAAGATCCCCAAAGTTACCCTCCTCTTGCAGGCCTCCTTTTGAGCTAATATTTCCCTCAAATATTAAAGGAGATCTTGGCATTGGGATGGGACTCTAACACCCCCCACCTCTTAGGTTAACACCCTCAAGGTACCAAAGTCCCCAGATTATTTAATTTTAAAAATAAATAAATAAATAAATAAATCCTCAGACCTTTTTTTTTTTTTAATCCGAAGCCCCACTGCTCACTTGCTGTTTCTATTTCAGCCCATCTTTGGCCAATTTCTTTGGCTTCTGGTAGTTTTTAAGATTTGTGGGTGGTGATGGTGGTAGTGAGGGACCAAAATCACTGTTTTTTTACAGCAGTTTTGAGCCATTTCGGGGGGGGGCAGGATTGGGGATGAAAAATCACCTGATAAAAACATGTTTTTGAATTTTTAAGAAGGTCTGGGGATGAAAATAGCTCCTCTACCCCTGCACAAACCCCTAACTGCTCTAAGACAATAGTTTTCAAAACATTGGTCCTCCAGGCAAACTTTGGACCTGAACTCCCAGAAACCCCAACTAGCTCAGCCATTCATCAGGGATACTTCAAGCTGAAGGCTAAAAGATTTGAAGGAGCAAAGATTGAGAACCATTACCCTACCATAGCCTTCTCCAACCTGTTGTTCTCTACAGGTGTTGGAGTACAGCTCCATACCTTCTAACATTTCACAGATGAAACCCAGGACACACGTGGGCAAGCAACATCAGAGTCTGGCCTAGGTGGCAAAAGCTATTATTGAAGAAGATTAATTGTTCAGGAGGAAAGGTCCTTGCATAATGTGATGTATTGTAATTTACTTTTTAAAGCTAGCAGAGACTGCAGCAGTTTGCTTTTGTTGAGCCTCCCGGGAAGAAAAGATTCCACACACTCCTCTCCCCCCACTTGCTGAGTTTATTGAGTCTGGACTACTTTTGCACTTTGAACTCTGTTTGCAGAAACTGAAGTATTCTGCTTTGGTCAGACCTCACCTGGAATGCTGTGTCCAGCTTTGGGCACCAAAATTCAGGGAGGATATTGAGAAGCTGGAACGTGTCCAGAGGAGGGTGACCAGGGTGGTGGGAGGTCTAAAAGCCATGCCCTATGAGGAACAGCTTAGGGAGCTGGGCATGTTTAGTATGGAGAAGAGAAGGTTTAGAGGTGACATGATAGCCACGTTTAAATATTTGAAGGGATGTCATACTGAGGATGGAGCAAGCTTGTTTTCTGGTGCTCCAGAGATGACTAGGACATGGAGCGATGAGTGCAAGCTACAGGAAAAGATTCCACCTAAACATTAGGAAGAACTTCCTGATGGTAAGAGGTGTTCGGAAGTGGAATACACTACCTCGTAGTATGGTGCAGTCTCTTCCTTCGGAGGTTTTTAAACAGGGGCTGGATGGTCATCTGTCAGGAATGATTTGATTGTGTATTTGTGCATGGCAGGGGGTTGGACTGGATGGCTTTTGTGGTCTCTTCCAACTCTGATTCTATGATAAAGGGGATTAGTAGTAGGAGGAGAGTGAAATAGGGACATTTTTTGAAGCAGCCAAAAAAGTGGGACTACAGAGAATTAATTGGGACTGTCAAATAGGGACAGTTGGAGCAAATGATCTCCACAGCTTTAATAGAGAAGCACGTGCATAAGAATAATGAAGGAACTAATGCTGAATTCATGCATTTCACAGGAAATCTTTGGACCAGCACCGGCCAGTGGGCCACTGGCTTCCAGTTACAGTGAGTTCATCTGCAGGGCTCACAAAGGTTACTTTGGGGGACTACAACTCCCAGAATCCTCCAGGCAGCACTATAGTCTTAAAAAGTAAATTTCAAAGCTCTGTGTCCATTTGCTATAAGACCTATTGTTTGGTGTGCTTCCTATAAAGGGCACATCTCAATGTGTATCTATTTACCTGCTGTTGAGACACAAGCTTTAGCCTATTGCTTTCTTCTTCAGTTTCATTCAAATTGCAGTAGCTGTATGTCTTTCTGATTTTTGCATCACTTATTCTCCCCCTTGATTATCTTCCACTAATTGCAGGGGGAGGGGGAAAGAAGGAGGGAGGAGGAAGCAGTCAAGAGAAGGGAGCTGAAGATGCTACTTCATCCGGAACAAGATGTCAACCCGACCCCAGCATTAGAGAGGACCAATTTAAAAATCATTTGGAGTGGGTTTATGATGTGTGCCTGACTAGACATTAGATGTGTAAATCACAGCTTCGAGTGTCAGAGAAAGAGAGGAAGAGAAAGAAAAAAAGGAAGCACCGAATTTTTAGTATCATTTTTTGTATTCTGAATGCATAGAGACAAGTCCTTACTGCCTTTTTAAAAAACAAAAATCAGAAATGCAATACATTGTTGAGTTCACTCGTTTTTGCAATGATTTGCAACTGGTCAGCATTTTTGTTAATGACAGACAATGTTTTTTTTTTTTTTAAGTAAAAATCAAATTACAAATTCTTTACTTCTCCACCTTAAAAAATGAAAAACGCTGGAAATGAATGGTGATTAAACAGAATCACATGAGTAAAAACCTGTCTGAAATTCACATGTGGCTGCCTCAGAAGTTCATTTTCTATTTCTCTGCTTCACTGGATCTTGCTCTCTCTCTCCTCTCTCTCTTCTCCATGAAGCGGTGAGGAGGAGTTGTGGAAGCTATCTTTCAGCTTTCTTTCTTTTATACTGGCCTCTCTGTTTATTATTATAATTTATAACATGTTGAAACAACACTTGGAAATAAAAGTGAGTACTAACAACAATGCAATTCCATAATCCTTTGGCTGACACAGTAGTATTGCAACCTGTATGTGGATTTCAACAAATCCTTTTGTTGACTAATTGGTAAAAGCAAACTTTTGATAGGGAGGGCTTCAAAAGTTAAGCGGATGCTTGTTTGATCTGTGGCTCTTTTCACTGCAGTGGGGAATACAGTTCAGAGGGGTATATTTAAGTCTGTTATAGCAAACCCTCCAGTAGAAATGTCTCAGCATAAGTTTTTGTGAGAAAGAACCTACTTCATGTTCAATCTGCACATGTAATGAAGTGCTGGGTGTTAGCTCATGAAAGCTTACACCAAGATGTATATAAATATGAGGCTGGTTCAGAGAATGCTCTTCCCAGTAATCACCCTAAGTTTTGCAGTGGAGTCAGGTTGAGAGTTCTGTCTCTGACCCTTGGGCCAACTCCCAAGCCCACAATATGCTAATAGATGCCAACCCCCTACTCAAAGGCAAGAATTTTCACCCACTACCTCCTGGAATGTCAAGAGCAATGCATTGACTGCTATCGAACATCTCAGTGTAGCATAAACATCCTCATATTGAGAGACAGCATGCCAGGACTATCTGACTCCCATGCAAAAGAGCAACATTGCACAACAGATGTCAGTGACTGAGTTCCATTATGCAATGTGCAATGAGCAATGCACATGAGCAATGTCCAACTGCAATGTGTAATGTACATGCCAACTCGATGTCTCCTGCTCCCAGCAGAATACATCTGCTGCACAATGATGAATACTTTGCACTGCAGGACTTACACACATGCATGTCACTAACAGAATGTCAGCTAATACTATCAAGGAACTGTTGTGGTTGCTATGTGTCTTACAATTCATCTCTGACTTATGGTGACCCTATCACTGGATTTTCTTGGCAAGATTTGTTCTGGGGGGGGGGTTATCTTTCCCTTTCTCTGAGGCTGGGAGAGTGTGACTTGCCAAGTGGGTTCCCATGGCTCAGTGGGGATTTGAACTGTGATCTCCATAGTACAACGCTCAAACCACTACACCATGCTGGATCTCCAAGGAACTAGTGTATATCTTCGAAAAAGTCCCCATGGAACAAATCATATCATTCAGGCAAGTGAACTCTGCAACAGCTCTGTACCACCTGTCCCAGCATCCACCACCACTGGTTATACTGGCTAAGGATGCTAGGAAGAATAGAACCAGAATAAAGCTCAGGGTTACTAGTCAGACAACCCATATATATTAAAAAATAATAATCCAATAGCAAACCTTGATTTTGCCATCTTATATAAGGGAGACCATTTTGCTATGCCATTGCATACAATGGGAGCTGAGTATTCATGGATTTTGATATCCATGGGGGGTCCTGGAACCAAACCCCAGCGAATATGAAGGGACAACTATAATTATTTTAGTCCAGCACACAGAGCCACTTCTTAATTACTTTTAATCATATATTTATTGTTTTGACCCACCTCAGGTCAGGTTGCAATTCTGCAGCAGCTCTTATTCCATTGGTTGAACACCAATGCCCTCCCTACATTTAATTTAATTGGGGGAGATCCTGATACTCCAGGGAAAGAGTAAATGAATAGAATGTCTGTTGAAAACTGAAGCCATTTTAGAGCATCATCATGTATATATTTACTAGGAGTAAGTTTCACTATAATGTATTATCAGGGTGCTGGGATATACAATCACTGGAAATTTATACTGTAAAACAGCTGGCATGGTATGGTATGCTACAACCTGCAGGGGCCAGCAATGAGCAGGCTAAATGCAGCTGGCGAGCATATCTAGATTACCTATGTCTGGGAGACAGGAGAGGGAAGGAAAGAAGGCTAGAGCCTTATCTTTGTGGGAAAATGTGTGTGAGAACCACTAACTGCATAACCCATGATGGTACTGTATATATAATGTATAACTAGATCACCCCATAGTTTCTGTCTCTGCACTTGACTTGGATTTTGCTCTCAAACTGTGTGTTTTCAGTCTGGACTGTAGAATGCAAGACTGCACTGTGTATTGTACTGTGATATGTAGCCTATATGCTAGGAGTCTCAAACTCATTGTAAATATTACTACAATATGCTTTAGTAAAGAGGAATAGTTTAGACACATATCTGTGTCTATGTTCTCATTTCTTTGCCTGATGATTGCAACTATGCTACAACTTTTGCTACCTGGTCCTCTTGATATGCTCAGAGGTACCAGTGTGTTACCATGACATGTATTCCCTAGTCACTAGTGATTTAGCAAGTATGTTTAAGACTAAAGCTTATGCTAATTAATTAAATTTTCATGTGGGAGAAACAACTGTCATGAAACAAGAAGCATAGGGTGTTTTTTTTTTCAGATGATGCACAAGTGTGTCTTAGCAATCATCTTTGAAGAGCCATTCTCTCCTAAACAAAACAGAAAGAATACCTTTTAAGAAGGTTTTCAGTATCTATATCTTTGCAAAGACTTGTATTAATAGAATCAGTTCTCTGTATCCATGGATTCAACCAACCATGGCTTGAAAATATTTTTTTTTGGGGGGGGGATTCCAAAAAGCATACCTTGTTGTTCATCATTTGATATAAGGAACACCATTTTACTACACCATTGTATATAATGGGACTTGAGCATTCATGAATTTTGGTATCCATGGGAGGGTCCTGGAACCAAACCCCAGCGGATACTAAGGGACCACTGTAATTAAATACCTCTGAGTTAGTTTGGTACCACTAAATTTGTCTGATACTAGTTTGCAGTGACTGAAAAAGAAAAAGGTTATTTATGACTAATTTATGTTCCACTGATTTCAGTGAGAACAAAGAATGACTAACGTGTTCTGGGGCAAATCCTGTACATGCTGCCCTATTAATTTTTAGGCAACCAACTTTTTAAGCAATCAAAGTGTTTTAAACAATTAATAAATGTAACTGAATAAATGGTGCAGCCCTAATAAATGATTTAGATACAGATTTAGTATAGTTATACTCACTAAAACCAGTAGGAGTTTGTGCTCTGCATTCTATTGATGAGTCCAATTTTGGTGTGTCAGAGTGAAAAGTGGAGAGAGTCCCTTTAATGGTTATGTACATAGAAGCGGGGATTTCAGCAGGTGTTGCTTGTTACCTGATTGTGTGACAAGCAACACTTGCTAAAAATCCCTCTTCTACACACCTGTTAAAGGGACAGGAGCTCTCTCCGTTTTCAATCTAGCAAGCCTGTCCCAACTACAATCAATTGTTGACTCTACCCACTGAATCAATTATGTAAGTCTCACTAATTCAGTGGGTCTACTCTAGTTAGGGCTAACCATAGGGTTCAGGCCAACTAAGGATGCATATGCACTGTAGAAATAATGCAGTTTGACACCACTTTAAGTGCTGTAGCGCCATCCTATGGAATCCTGGGATTTATAGTTTTATACGGTCTTTAGCATTCTCTGCCAAAGAGTGCTGGTGCTTCACAAAACTACAAATCCCAGGATTCTGTAGGATAGCACCATGGCAGTTAAAGTGGTATTAAACCGCATTGTTTCTATAGTTTAGATTCACCCTAAGTTATGACAACTGCTAAATGTAACCCCTTGATTGCAAACCTTTAACTCTCACAGGAGTGGGCAATTTGTGACTTCCCAGATGAGGTGTATGTGCCTTCAAATCACTTGTTGACTTATGGCAACCTCCCTCTCTTCCTTCCCCCTTCCCCCCTAGTTAGCTGTGAAGAAGACACAAATAACTCTTGTCAGAGATCTGAACTGAGGCACTTTCACACTACACAATTATAGGGCTGGTTTATATGAGCCTGAAAAAAACCTGATTGCTCCACAGTAATAGCAAGTTGCAGCAGCTGCAACTTGTCTTAATGGTTTTACAGCCCCCATAAACTTTGTATGCCCTCTAGCCAAGATGGCAGCCACAAGTGATTTACTTGGATCTTAAAATCTGCCACCACCAGGCTTTTTTTTTAAAAAAAACTATTTCCATGGTGCACACAAATGATATTTCACCTTTACAAAAAAAAAAGGAGAAAAAATGATAATAACAAATCCTTATTTTATCACCTTAGTGACTGCTTGCTAAGGCAAAAATCCAATATGGTGGCAGTGGGCGCTTGCCTATTAGCAAGCCCTGCTCCCTGAGCTCATCTGGCCAATCAGGCTTGTGCTCCCTCTGTAGGTTTTCAGTATCTATAATTTAAAAAGTGATTTAAATTACTTGCCCCAACGAGTGGGAATGTACATTCCCCATGGAGCTTTTTAAAAACTCCAGGAAAAGCTGTGAATGTTTTCCTGGTGTAGTTTTCAGAGTTTTTGGCTCCCCCCACTTCTGAATACAGCATATAAATGTGGATTCCCATTAAGACAGATCATATTCCCAGTGAATTCCATTAGGATTATTTTGACCATTTAGACAACCCCATAGTGAAATAATTCCACTTTAACTATCATGAGAGATTATCAGATGTGGCTAATGTGGGGCCAGAATAATGACATCAGAATGCCAATATTACACAATGTTGTCCTTTTGCATTCCGCTGTCATTATTCTGGCGTTTCTTTTTATTGACGGGCCAAGCCATCAGTAGATTGCCTGTCCTGTTTTGGTGCCAGCATTGCTGGTGTCTGAAACCTCACATCATTGTCTTGCTGTGAATACAGCATCAATGGGCAGTCCTGCCAGAACACTCCTGGGTGAGATTGTGAGAACAAGGTAGGCTACCCTCTCTTTATGAACCTCCCCAGGTTACTTGTTATTGTTTTAGTGTGTTTATGTGTCTTGTTATTTTACTTTTTATTTTTAAATTTCCCTCGCTTGTGTCTTCTCATGAGAACAAGCGGGATTTCAGTCCAGGAAGTGAATGGAGCTCCATTAGAGCTCTGTTCATTCCTGTGCTGCCTGTTGACAGAAGAGAAGGTAAGTGTGATGAGAAGGATTATTGTGCCGGCACAGGGATGGATTGGAGATTGTAGGATAGGAATGCTTTCTCCGTTCCTATCTGATAATCTCCATGGTTCCATCCTATGGAATCATTTTAGGGAGATGTATTTAGAAGTCCTAGCCACAGAACTTCAGTGCTGCACCAAACTACAAACTCTGGCATTCCATAGGATTCAGCCATGGCAGTTGATGTGGACTCATAGTATTATAATTGTCTCTCTTCCTGCTCCACCAGGTTATCAGACTGCAGCCTTAAGCACCGGCATCAACTTTCATTAACTAAAGCACCCCAATGTTTTCCTAAATACTGATGTTACAAAAGCAAGTTATTTTAGATTTTTAGATTTTATGTCTCTTAGTCCTATTCCTTTCTCTCTCACCTAGAGTGATAGAGATAATCTGTTGTTTACATCATAAACTATGCCCGAAGGCTAAAAAGACTCAAAGCTGGTATTTTAAGCTTTTGGGTCCATTTTCTCCCCCAACCTCTGAATTTGTTTCTCTCTTTGGTGATAAAATCCCATCTCTTTTATGGATTTGAATTATATCAGAATGTCTGAAGGAGAAATCACACAAATTAATCAGAGGAATTAAGATTCTGCACAGGTGGCTTACTTGGAGATACCAATCAGAGCAAGTGCAGCTTGAAGGTTTCAAGAGTATTATTTTTAATTACTAATTGCACTGCTCATCTAAAATTAGCACTTCAGTGCCCCCATTTTGGAAGTGCTGCAGGTTCCATAGGGCAAAGCATAGGCACCTAATGAGGGGGGGGGGTAAAAAAGAATATTCAAGAAAGATTCAAAATTCTGGTAGCCATTTTGTATTTGCCCCTCAGTCACTGTTGAGAAACACGAAGGCATAACATAATACAACAGTGTCATAATTTTGAACTATCTGTTATGAATAATTATTTACAGTATTTCGATCATAAGTAATGGCCACAATCCAGTTCATGAAGCAGCACCAGATCAGCTAGGGATTTCCAGCTGTCTTCTGTGAAATGATACCTTAAGGCTAATATGACTTCTGCTACTTTTTTTTTTTTAAAAAACCTTTAGCTGTTTTAAAAACAATTCTATTGCTTGAATGAATCTTAAAAATTATTATTTTACTCAGATGTCTCTGAGTATGTGAGGCTGTTTTGTCCATCTTCCTTTCCTGAATTGCTTAACAGTAGAGGCAAGAAAAATGTCCATCTGAAAATGCAGATATGCAGGAAAGAAACAGTCTACATTTGGGAAATCTGTACCCCCTTCATTCCTAAAACGTCTAATTCCTCTAGAAACAGCCATTAAAAACTTGCTGGAATTCTGTTGGTGTCCTACACTTGGATAAATTCCCTTAACATGTGATTGTACCCTTTTGGCCTTTGCACAATGGATGTATTCATTTCATGGGTGCATAAATGGAGTTCCATCATAGAAACATTTCACATGGGCCTAAATTTGATTGCTAGTTTCAATTAGAAGAGAGCCATTAAATAAACTGGATTTACCTATGTGTTGACTTACCAATCAACAATTGATTCAACGGGTCTATTCTAGCTGTGTCTAACCAACAGAATTCTAGACATGCAGCTGCCTATTCTTGGATGATGTATAACTATTTACCAGTGCCTTCAGTGTGTCACTTGATTCACTGGGGCCAGTTTTAGTTCCTTAATGAATATATCCTCAAACATATAATTGATACAGTATTTATGAAATGATACAGCGTCTTGCACCAGGGGAACTAGGACTTGAGTGCTGTAATATATTATCCATATTTAAAGAAATCCCTATAGAGATCAAACCAAATTTTTAGGGAAATTCTGTATAGTTCTTACATCATTGCATTATTTTTCTGGACAGTGGAGTTCTCACTGTGTATTGGGAATGTTGCTTCTGAAAACTATCCAATTTGAAACCAGATATTTAGTAGACAAACAATCAATCAATGGAGATTTAGTGACTCCCATTTTTCGTCCTCACTGTAACTGTTTGAAATTGTGCCTTCAATATCTCACTTTTAAGAAACACCCATCCATCATGTAGTCCCTTCTCTTTTAGTACTCCTGACCATGGGATCACCCCCAGTAATTCCCTAAGTTTTTTGAAATCAGTTTTCTTAAAGTCTGCAATGCATGTCTGACTACACTTGGCTTCCCCTTTTGTCTGCATAACAAACTCCAGGAGAATATGGTCACTTCCCCACTAAGGATCCCACCACTTCCACCCCATTAACCAGATCATCTCTGTTAGTTGGGATCAGATCTAAAATAGCTGATCCCCTAGTTGCCTCTTCCACCTTTTGGACAATGAAATTGTTTGCAAGGCGAGAAAGGAATTTGTTGGGCCTTAAATTTTTGGCAGAGCTGGATTTCAACAAATATCAGGATAGCTGAAATCCCCCATTACTACTACATCTCTCCTTTCTGAATGTGCAGCCATCTGTTCCAGGAAGGTAACATCCAAGTCCTCAGTTTGGCTTGAAGGTCTGTAGCAGACCCCCACAATGACATCTCTGTTGTTTCTCTCCCCCTTGATTTTTACCCAGTTGTTCCGCAACCTGGCTTCCAGGTGTCAGATAGAGGACCTGGAGTTACACATACTCTGCTCTCACAACCAAAAAGGTCACCACCACACAATGGAACACCAACGGCTCTCACTCCTGTATGCCTCCACTTAACGTCTGAGGAGATATGTACAGGATCACACTGATAGCCAATGAATGAACAGAGGCCAAACCTATATGTGAAGGCAAAGCTTAATTGGAAGAGGTATAAAAAAGTACAGTTAAAAAAACTCCACTTGTTCATTTGGAGCTATATCCAGAGCCTCTCTGGAAAAAATCCAGTGGAGGTTGACCAGAAATGGCATGGCTGAAATGGAAGGCCATGCCAAAACTGCTTGAGGAACAAGCTGCCAAATATTTTCCTCTCTTCTCTTCTGGAAGGGTAATAGGCACTCTAGCCTACAGTGTTGGGAACACTGTGCCTTTAAATCAAAGTTAAAATAGTTTGTATGGCTGTGAAGGGTGTGGTACACCAGGTGTTAGCCCTACATACCTCCACTGTATATCAGAGTGCTAAGATCCAAAGTTTGTGTGGGCTGTAGATGGTTGTAGACTGTGTAGATGGTTGTAGACTGTGGTGGTGTCCTAGTGGGCCTAGTTTTTGCATTTGTCACTTTACACTTTGCAGGACAGAAATAAGAGCCAACATGCAGGCTGGTAGAGGTCCATAGTGCTGAAGGATACTTTGGCATTTGAGTCACTACAGTAGCTACTGAATTTTGGTTGTAGCTGCAATGACAATTGGAAACATGGAGGTGGTCTTTCCAATACAAATGTAGCTATGGTTGGTGATTCCAGCATTCCCTTTGGGGGCATGAGGAATGCACTATGTTAGTTTTGCAGCTATCAAGTGACAGTACAGTTATACTACATATATTGTGTCTCCATTGTAACAAAATGTTTACAGTTGCTAACTTCTATGATATACATGCAAAGAAGGACTTCTTTGGTTCTCTGTCCAACAATTCAGAAAATAATCTGTGTTTAGGCTTTGGTGATATGCAATCCATTTTAAACTAAAATTGGCCTCCAACAAGTAACCATCTAAAGCTTTAGCTGATAAATCTATTGATTAAATAGACATAGCTGGCAGCTCTGCTTTTTATATTTCAGAATCAATGGCAAACATGTATCTATTCACTTGCTTCCCCTAAAGATATGTACTGGTCCCCTGTGGTCTTCTCCTGGATTTCTAGTGGGGGAGGAGGAATCCTGACTCCATTCCCTCACCCTTACATTACCTACAAACCCAACGACCCAGTTCTTGTGGTTGCGTGAGGATCCTGTTGTGATGGAAGCACTACCAAATGTGTTTGCATCACAGCTCTGGCACAGCTGTAGGTTAATAGACAAGCAGGAGGAAGGCCACATGCAGAGAAAATGCAATGGTGTGTTACAGACCTAACGTGTCTGTGGGATAAAGCAGGAGCTGGGCTATCAGGAAGTCAATGGCACAAGGCAATACAACATGTTAGCAAAAGAGAGAGAAAGCAGCCCAAGGGAAAGAGAGGAGAGAGAGCCTTAGGGCAGGCTAGATTTGCCTGCCTCTTCACCAGTCTGTCAAGGGACAGCAATCATTGCAGGCTATGGAAGACAGATGGATTGAGAGCAAATAGGCAGGAGGAAAAAGAAAAAGAAAAGGGAAAGCATAGGTTTGAATGTTCTACTCATCATCAGTTGTTTTGTGTAAAAGGTCAAGGAATAAAGTTTTCCCCTTGGAACATCTTAACTTTTTTTTTAAAAAAAACATGGTATTGGAGGTGTATCAAAAATGCACCTAAAAGAATAACAATACAATTTACAATGTCAAAAAAGACAGGTTCAGTTTGTAGTCTAAATCGCAGAAGGTGTGTGTGTGTGTCTGTGTGTGTAAGAGAGAAAAAGAGAGGGCTCATCCTAGAGACTAGGGACTTTATCAGATGGATAAAATACGGCATCTTCATGACGCCACAAAACCGCAAAAGAGCATGCATATCAGATGATGTCACCCTTTCGCGGTTATGTCCTGGCAAAAAACTGGGTTTTTAATTGACAGCTTATGTCATCAAGAGATCCCCTGCCACTTTTTTGCTGGCATTGCTGGAGTGCAAAACCTCAGTCTCTTTAAGGACTTTTTCAGATGAACCTTAAATCCGGAAGAAGCCGTAGGGAGAGGAATGCAGCTGCTCCGCAGCAGGGGGCAGTTTCTGATGACGCCATCCCTCTCGCATTACCCTCCGTGTTCCTTCCGTGTTGCATGGAAGGAGCCCTGGTGGTGCAGTGGTTAAATGCCAGTACTGCAAGTCACCACATCACAAGTTCAATTCCAGCGGGCTCCAAGGTTCATTCAGCCTCCCATCCTTTCGTAGGTCGGTAAAATGAGTACCCAGCTTGTGGGGGCAATTAGCTAACACACATTGGAAACTGCTTAATGCAGTGTAGATGTGTAAATTGCTGTTGCTTAAAATAATTTGTAAGCTGCTCTGATAGCCTTCTGGCTGAAGAGCGGGGTATAAATAAATAAATAAATAAGGAAAAGGTGCCACTTTTTATTCACGGAAGGGTAACGCGAGAGGGACGGCATCGTCAGAAATTGCCCCCTGCCGCGGAGCAGCTGCGTTCCTTTCCCGATGGCTTCTTCCGGATTTAAGGTTTGTCTGAAAAAGTCCTGAATTTCAGACGTACCCCAACAATGGCTGCTGTGATGCGAACACTTTTGGGTGAAATCGGGAAATCCAGGTAAGTTTTGCTCTTTTTATGATCCTTCCTGGGTTACTTGATAGCTTTAAAGTGTGTTAAGGTATTTGGTGCAACTTTAAATGTTTTTTTGTTTTTATTTTTGAATTTCCAGTGTGACAAAATTGTGTGAGATTTCAAATGACGAAGTGAATGGGGCTCCATTCACTTCTTCTTTATTGCTGGGATTAGAAAGTAAGTGCAGGGGGGAACATTCTTTTGCTGGCATAGAAATGGGTTTTTCTATGTCGGCAAAAGAACATTTTATAATGGGGCGTCTGATAAAGTCCTAGGACATGGAGCAATGGATTCAAACTACAGGAAGAGAGATTCCACCTAAATGTTAGGAAGAACTTCCTGACAGTAAGAGCTGTTCAGCTATGGAATGCATTGCCTTGGAGTGTGGTGGAGTCTCCTTCTTTGGAGGTTTTTAAACAGAAGCTGGATGGCCATCTGTTGGGAATGCTTTGATTGTGTGTTCCTGCATGGCAGGGGGTTGGACTAGATGGCCCTTGTGGTCTCTTCCAACTCTATGAATCTGTGATTCTATGATCTACACCTGTGCTGTAATGCAGGGCCAGTCCAGAGCATTATGCTCTGGAGTTCTCTTGGATCAACATGATGCCAGCTACAGGTACTGGTGTGGATCTGTTCTGGATCTGTGGTGTAATACAGATGGACTAATTGGCCCTGCTGTCCCATCCCTCTTGGTTGCCACTGCTGCTGCTGCCATTGCATCGCCCACTGGCCAAGCAGCTCTTTTCAGAGCCTTGCCATCACCCTCACTGCTGGGGTACAGCAACTTGCTTCTGGTTGATCACATGGCACAGTGCCCTGTTCTGACCCCAGCAACGGTGATGGTCAAGTGCTGTAGAGAGCTGCTTGGCCAGCAGGGGAGACAGCAGCAGCAGTGACACCAGAGGGGATGGGTCAGTGGGGCTGATGCGGTTGGTGTGTAGACATGTGGTCAGCTGAGTTGCTCCAGATCCAACCTGATCCAGCTGTCCACACATCCAAAACACTGGAGCCACTCCAGAGTTTCCTGGAAACTCCGGAGCAATTTGTGGTTTCTGTTAAACCAGACTAAGAGCTAAAGTTTCTTTTGCTTAGCTCACTAGATCTAGGTCTTGTGAGATTAGTTTGTGGAGCTGTAGACAGGAATCACCCCAGCAAGCCAGGTTTGGTGAAGTGCATCTTAATTAAACTAGTAAAAGAGCTGTGTTTTTACAATGAGCTCTGCTTTGCTCTACAGCTCAGCTTTGACACAACTTATTTTAATTAAGTCACAGAACAGTCGCTTTGCAAAGTACTTCACTTATATTTTGCAAGCACAGCATTACTAAAGTGTTATGTGTGTGTGGGTTTTTTTTGGTCAATGTGTAAAAACAAGAGTGCTCCATTGATCTTTTCTCTCTTTTTTTGTTGCAACTACAGGGAAGTCACAACTTGCAACCATACTTCTCATTCTCACCACTATGCACCCATAAAGAAAATCTGATACAAACATTATTTCACAATAACGAAACCCTTGGGAAAGAGTGGGGGATTGTGGGCTCACAGACCATACTTGAGGAAGACATGGTGAAAAATGCTAGAAGTATTTGGAGGCAGATTTGAGGCATGGTTTTCCTTCCCTCCTCCTATGAATAGAGTCTTATCGCATTGGCCATGCATACACAGACGTCACAAGAAAAGACGCTAGTTTAAAATGTTAATGCCTCTTTAGAGGCCGATCAAGAGTATTTGACAGTTTACTCTGGCTTTACTATAGTGATTTTTGCTGCACAAGAATGCAAACTGCATTAGTCTTGATTTTACTGTCACGACAAAAGAGGTATATATGGGAGGTTCTATATGACACACATAAAATTGCACATGCATCCATGACTGTGAATGTGAAAGTAAACAATGCTTGGCTGTTTTAAGGAAAAGTTTTGATGATGGCATTTCTTCCTAGAGTTCTATTCTTTCAAAGTGGGAGAGGGCAGAGGAGCAGTCTGGAGCTTTTAGGAGTTGCTAAAGGAAGAGAGCCAGCATGATATAGTGGTTTGAGTGTTGGACTATGACTCTGGAGACCAGGGTCTGAATCCCCGCTTGGCCATGGAAACCCAGCTGGTTAATGCCAAGTTAAAGCCTTATTGGTGGCTGCTTCCAGACTTTGGAACTCCTTCCCAAGAGAGGCCAGGAGGGCCCTGTCCTTGCTCTTCTTCCATCTGCAGGTCAAAATATTTTTGTGCCGTCAGGCTTTTACAAACTGACTAGGGTTGGGCTTTTAATGCTATGCAGTGCTGTTTTTAAGGTTTTCTAGTGTTTGTAATTAGTCTTTTAATGCATTTTAATATTTTTAATGTTTTACATTTTAACTTGTAAATTGTTTAATTTTTTAAAAATCACATTAATACTTTTATTTTGGCTTTTCTATTGTTTTTAATAGGCATGTTTTTAATATATGATGTTAGCCGCCTTGAGTCCTATTATTGGGAGAAAGGCAGGATATAAATGAATATAGTAATAATAATAATGATGCAGAAACCTGATAACCATTACCCACAGTAAGGGCTAGTGCTAATATTTACCTTTACTGTGGTTAAAGCCGAAGGTGGACATTCATTCCCAAGAGGAAATGGGTTGTGAAGAAGAAGCATGCATTCCTCAGATGAGCACTTGATTCTCTGCAGCCATTGGGAAAGTAGTTGAACATGCACTAATCATTTCAGATTCTGGTTAAACAAAAAGGGCCATCTATACGAGGGGTGGGGGAAATGGAGTACCTCATAGTAATGGTAATTTCCAGCACCAGTGACATGTATTTTTGACCCCATAAGCCCCCATAAATTTCACATGCCAGATAGTGGCTGCAAGTGATTTATTCGTGTTAGTTCTTCACCGCCGCTGAACTTTTTTTTTTTTTTTTAAAAACCCATTATCTAAGGTGCGCTGGACTGATAGAATGATTCTTCCAATTAAAAGGATAGCAAAACAACCCCCACCCCATTTATTGTCTTAGTGATCACTCGCTAAGGTGAAAATCTAACATGGCAGCAGTGGGCATTTGCCTTCTTAGCAAGCCCCACCCCCCCATGCTCACCCAGCCAATCAGCTTTGGGCTTCCTCTCATGTGGGAAAGTGACTGTTTTTGCCCATTTGTGGTCTGTCTCGTTCCAAATAGTGTGGATTGGCGTGAGATCCCATTTAGACAGGTAGGATTCCCAGTGAATTCCATGAGGGTTATTTTGACCGTTTAGACAATCCTCCTGTTTGGCATTAAGCATGGTGAAATCATTCCTCCTTATGCTCTCAGAGAAGAAGCCTCCAGCATCTGCAGTGACCAAGTGTTTTTATGGTGGTGACTGGTGGCTTTCATGTCAATGGTGTGGTAAATTCCCTTTACATTTTAGTCCAAACATGGAAGAAACAGTCCAAGGTGCTGAACTCTATTGTCCAGATAAGGTCTGCAGCTTGGATAGCTCAGATTAAAAACCTGGAATAGGTTTATGGCCCTGCTGACATGGATAATCCTCTCCTCCTCTGCCATCTCCCTTTCCTTGTGTTTCATGTCTTTTTAGATTGTAAGCCTGAGGGCAGGAAATGGTCAAATTAACAATTTGTAAGCTCCCGTGGGAGTCTTTTAAGATGAAGGGCAGTGTATAACTGGTCTAAATAGTGTCATCTTGAAGAAAATTCCTACATGAAATTCATTTCAGAAAATACAAAACTGTGGAGAGGAGTAGCAAGCCCGTCCTGCTCCCTTTAAAGTTTCTTATAAAGTCCCCCCTTTACCCCTTTAAAGTCTCTATGAGGCCAAGCTACATATTACATCCATGACAGGATCTCCTTACTTCTTCAGAGTTGAAGGTATCCATAGGGAGATTGGATCAGGGTTGCAGAGTGTGTGTTTCTGTGTGTGCGCGCGCACACCTTCAAGCCACCTGTTATCTTACATGCATGTCCTAAGGTTTTCTTAGGCAGGGAATACTCTGAGGCCGTTTTGCCAGTTCCTTCCTCTGAAATATAGCCCACAGCACTGGTATTCATTGGCGGTCTCCCATCCAAGTATTAATGAGAGCTGACCCTAATTAGCTTCCAAGATCAGACAGGATTTGGTGCCTTTAGGGTATTTAGGCCCTTATTGCAGGGTTGCAGTACAGCGGGAGAGATTTTAACACTCCTTTCTGCAGCATTTCTCCATTCAAAATTGCATTCCCAGGCTGACCTTGACAGCTTTACTGTTTGTGCTTGAAAATGTTTCTGTTTGGCCAGGCTGGCTAGGGGATTCTGGGAACTATAGTCCAACAAAGTAACATTGCCAAGCTCTAGCACCAACCAGCCATTTACTGTGATGGGGATAATAAGACAGGCACATTTTGAGTGCACATCTTTTTCTCTCACCATGGGGGGTTGGAGGTTGGGGTGAGAAGCATTCTTGTGGGGAAAGGAGTATCAGGTTCTGAACCAATTCCAGTCCCCTTAGTGTTGCTTTGAGTCTTAATTAAGTCATTTGGAAATTCAATCACAAACCTCTCACGTACTGTGTAGTCTTGCTGGAAGAAAAACCTGGCCACGCCACAATGTTGCTGAAGATACAAGAGCTCTATCTGCCTTTATATCAGGACATCCAATGCAACAGAGTGATTTAAAATGTATTAGTACTATCCTAATGATTTTAGTGGTGTCTCTGAATTATTATTGCACTAAAAGAAGGAACTGTTTTCAACTGACAAAGGAGGGGTTTAATTATCTTAGCCACATATAATTTAAAGGTCAAATGAATCTAAAACACTTTTTTAATGAGAGGCATGTGGGTATATTATGCAGCTGTTTTCTTTAAAAAATAATAATACAAGGAATATGGTTTGCCAGATGAAAGGATAAAAATGTAAGTTTTGAATTCCAGCAATGAGTGTTTTGCAGAGTAAGCTTGGCCTGCAGTATTCACTCAGTCAGAACAAAAAGGAACAACTGGTTTCACTTTGGATCAAAGTTCATTTTGCTATACAGTCGTCCCTTCACATTTGCAGGGGTTGAGGCGCAATACCCCCACGAGTGTGAAAAAAAGTGAATAAAAATAGGCCTCCTGGACCTTTGCTGCCACCGCCATTCCGGTGCCTAATGCCACTTGCCCCTTTTCCCCGCATCCTCCTCTGGGTCCTCCGGGCCTGCCCATCCCCCCAGCATGGCAAAAGTGGCAGCAGGGCTTGGAAAGCCTCTGCCCGTCTGTCCCCCCAGCCTGGCTAAAGCAGCAGCGGGGCTTAGAAAGCCTAGCTGCTGCCCATTTGCCCCCACTGGCCTGGTTAATCGGCAGCGGGGCTTGGAAGGCCTTGCCCCTGCCCGTCTGCCCCCCCCGGCCTGGCTAAAGTGGAAAGGGGGCTTGGAAAGTCTTGCTGCCATCTGCCCCCCTGGCCTGGCTAAAGTGGAAAGGGGGCTTGGAAAGTCTTGCTGCCATCTGCCCCCCGGCCTGGCTAAAGTGGCAGTAGGGCTTGGAAAGCCTCACTGCTGTCCGCCTGCCGGCCCCCCTTGTGTTCAGCAGCTTTCCTCCGGGTTTGTTCCATTTAGTGGGCTGGATCTAGGGGGGGAGGAAAATTGCTGAATGCCCAGTTTTCCTCCAGCTTTGTTCTGTTTGGCGGGGTGGATCCAGGGGAGGAGGAAAACTGGGCGTTCTGAGGCTTTTCTCCCCTCTGGACCACCCCTCCACTAAATGGAACTAAGCTGGAGGAAAGCCGCTGAATGTCCTGCTTAAATTGGCTTTCCTCCCTCACAAGCAAGGGGCGAGATCCGATTTAGGGCAGGGTGCTCACAGAGTTAACCACGGGCAGTTTGCTTGGTGAGCGCCCCACTTAAATTGGATCTCTTCTCTTCATTCCCTGTGGGGGGTGGGGGCAAGGATTTCTGCGAATAGGCAGAACTGCAAATGTGAAAGCCGCAAATGTGGAGGGATGACTGTAGAAACTAAATCACATCCTAGGGCCCCACAACTCTGCCTCTGACCCTGATCCCAGGTCACTTTTCTTTGATGAGTGTTACAAGCAGGCATGGAATGCTCCAAATTATTTTGCAGTTTATTTCCTAAAACATAAAAGACCATTGTTTGTTTGTAGGCGTGTGTGTGTGTGTGTGTGTGTGTGTATGGAGGTTATCAGATGCCTCAAAAATGACATTATAATGATGCCATGAGATGGCAAAAGGGCTTCCTTATCAGATGACGTTGTGCCCCAGTTCTGCAATTGTTCTGCTGGCATTACGAGGGAGTTCTTTTTTTATTGTTGGGGAGAAGTCGAAAATTGATCTCCTATAGCATTTGTGTTCCAGATTTTCATATGTGTGAGAAGGTACCCCATTCTGCTGATGTGATTCCAGTGTCAATGGGTGGTCCTGCCAGAACACTTACAGGTATGAACAGGTACCGTATGCTCTGTTTATTAACTTTCCTGTCTTGCTTGCAAGTTTCTAAACATGTATCTGTTCTGTTCTGAACATTTTCTTTTTTAGTTTTGGTGTTTTGGGGCTTTTTAGCGCTCTTGTGTCTTCTCATGAGATGCACTGAAATCTTGTTCATGGAGAAACATGGAAGTAAGCAGCATGAGTGCTTATATTACCAGATTCTTGGGGCAATTCTGTATTGTTATCTTGGCAGTGTGCGAAAACGTGTGTCATTGTGCCAGAACATAAATGCTGTAAAATATAGTGCCATAATCAGGTTTTTAGGCACTCATCTGATAATCTCCTCTGTGTGTGTATGTATGTACTGTATGCGTGTAGTAAGGCTTATCAAAAAAGTAGACAATCTAAATGTAAAACAGTTTAGAAAATGCAGTGTTCCCACAATGCAGCCACCAGATTGTTCTACACGGCCCACTGACTGCAGCATATAACAGATCTTGTTTCAGTTATATATAGGAGATTATCAGACGCAGCCAAAAAGCCCAAGAGGAACACACGAGGACAATGTTACTGTACCACGAATGGGTCCCAGTTTCAGACGTCATCATCCTCATGTTCTAAGTCTTTGCTGCAGCCGTAAAGAAGGTGTCACTTTCAATTGACTCAATGAAAAGTGAAGCCTTATTTGCAGCTGCAGCACAGAGTCAAGACGTCAGGATGATGACATCATTTGAAACTGGGACCTGTTCGCGGTACAGTAACAT
Source organism: Gambelia wislizenii (assembly GCA_030847615.1). Taxonomy (NCBI): domain Eukaryota; kingdom Metazoa; phylum Chordata; class Lepidosauria; order Squamata; family Crotaphytidae; genus Gambelia; species Gambelia wislizenii. Next base: position 143,998,977 of record JAUMIR010000006.1, on the reverse strand, counting down.
CGTCCTCACGTGTTCCTGTTGGGCTTTTTGCAGAGTCTGAATCTCCTCTGTTACCCCTGTATTTCTGGGATCAATTTCAAGGACTGATCTTAGCCTTTAAAGCCAATGACAAAGAACCACATGGCCCAAAATATTACCCAAGATGGTGCCCTTGTAGTGGTGGCACCAAAATCTAGGGAGATTTTCAGACAGGCAAAAATCTCCCCTTGCCGCGCGAGCAGCCTCCCGAAACTGCTGCGCGGCAAGGGTCTTTTTCGGACCGCGCTGTGCCTGTGGCGAAACCGTCCGTGTCACTTCCGTGAAGCTTGGGACGGCTCCGCGCCATATTTCAATCACGGAGGCTGCCCGTGCTTGAAATATGACGCGGAGCCGTCCCAAGCTTCACGGAAGTGACACGGACGGTTTCGCCACAGGCACAGCGCGGTCCGAAAAAGACCCTTGCCGCGCAGCAGTTTCGGGAGGCTGCTCGCGCGGCAAGGGGAGATTTTTGCCTGTCTGAAAATCTCCTAGGAATACTCTGTGTGGATGTTTGCCAAACTCCTTCTTTGTATTCTTTTAGGAATTTAACATCAAGTCTGACCTCTAACAAAATGTTGCCTGGTAGGCTGCTGGATTTCAGCCAGGCAGACATATCATTTTCTAGGATACCCAATTCCATACATACACCCTTTTACATTTTTCTTTCAGCATTCAGAATTCTGTGGCCTCTGAAGCACATTCAGTCTCAGCTGGGTTATTTTTGGTTGTTCCCATAGCTTTCCCCCCTATTTTTTTTTAAAATATTTCTGTAAACTTTGGGATTCTCTAAACCCTGATACCTCCCTGTCATGCACAGTTGGTAGTACCTGGCCTACATATGAAGACACATTGGGAGAATGCTTTCACAATTAGTATATAGCTTCAGCATACAGGATGATCTGTTGTTTTTATAGACTCCATTGCTTCTGCCTGATATGTTGCTTTAGTGCCGTGATTTTAATATTTGTAATTATTATTTTATAGTATAATAATGATAATGTAGTATCATAATAATACTGCTATCTCCCTCTTGCCTACATGTGTAAGAAAAGTAGCTATGCTCTAGTATGTGAAATTGTTCCTTGGAACAAATCTTCCATATTCTGGTGAAGGGGTTTGTCAGCACTGGCATTAATTTTAGTCAATGCTAGTAAGGCTTCCATTTTAGCTCATTAAGTTGGTGTTACTACAAGTCTCCCTAACCCAGCATGCAAAATGTACTTTATATAGTGGATTCGGATCTTACCGGTAGTTAAAGAGGATGGCTGGCATTCTGTATTGCAGTTACAGATCCATATTAAGTAATACTAAGATAGCTTTGTTGTAAGATTATGTAAATGCACTCCCCTCGCACCTTAACAGCCAGAAGCCACATTGGGTAAAGGGGATCACAGAATCATAGAGCTGGAAGAGACCACAAGGGCCATCTAGTCCAAACCCTGCCCTGCAGGAATACACTATCAAATCACTCCCGACAGATGGTCATCTAGCTTCTGTGTAAAAACCTCCAGAGAATGAGACTCCACCATACTCCAAGGCAGTGCATTCCACTGCCAAACAGCTCTTACTGTCAGGAAGTTCTTCCTAATGTTTAGGTGGAATCTCTTTTCCTGTAGTTTGAGTCCATTGCTCCATATCCTAGTTTCTGGAGCAGCAGAAAACAGGCTTGCTCCATCCTCAGTATACATCCCTTCAATTATTTAAACATGGCTATCATCTCTACTCTTAACCTTCTTTTCTCTAGGCTAAACATACCCAGCCACTAAGCTGCTCCTCATAGGGCATGGCTTCCAGACCTCCCACTATTCAGCTGCCGGTCAAGCTGCAAGAAGGATGACATTTCCAGCCTCCTCCCACCAGTAAAATAGGCTGTGACAATCAGAAGCAGGACCCCTGTTGCAATTCCTCATTGCAGCCTCTCTCACTGCTAGTGGTGGTTGGGCTGGAAATGTCATCCTTGTTGGACTGTGATCAAGAGCTGAACAGACCACCTTTACCTGATGAAGCTGTTGGCCATTAAGGTGGGCTGGAGGGGGGTCAGGCCAGGAGACATTACTTAGTTACACATATGTAACTAACTAGCTGATGTAGAATAATGGCAGACGTTTACTTACTTCTGTCTGACTAAGGCTGCTACTAATATGGATGCTCATGAACTGCTTCCACATGAAAAGAAAAATGCAGGCAGGAGGAGAAGAAATCTAGTAGCACCTTGAAGACTTAACTGATTTATTTTGGCATGAACTTTCATGGATATCATGCTGAAATAAATCAGTAAGTGCTATTCAGTTCTTTTTCCCCGAGCCCCATTTTTATTTTTATGCTGTGACAGACTAATATGGCTAATCTCTTTGAAAAATGCTTAACTATGGTGAAGGAGGCAAGAAAGAATTTATTCTGGGGAGGGAAAGGGTTGTAAAGATAGACCATAAATTTCTCAGGGTGGGTCCCAGTTCTTTAACAGCTCCTTTGTGGCAGTGAGGGTTATGCCTCTACTCCAGCCCATTGAAAGAGGAATGCTTTGCATTATTTCATAGCAAGTTATCACCTGGTTAATATGGAAGCACAATATGAAAATCTTATCAGAAGCAAAACAAAAAAACCTTCCCCCAAATCCCAAAGTAAAACAAAGCGAGGGAAACACAGTTCTTACAGTCAGTTGTGATTTCATAGGGGGAATTGAGGCGTGCATCTCCGCAGGGTGAAGTGCTCACATACAGATGGAACAGAATGTTTTCTTTGAGCCTGTAGCCTCCCTCTTTTAACCGTACGAAGATTGATCGCTCACCATCTTCTTGTCGTTTGCTAGGATCACAAAGAGAGGTTGCAGGTCATTTGTTACATTCCAAATCAGAACTAATTCTATTCTCCCCATGGGTTAGCTTACAGCTTCTTTGTTATATTTCTTCTGTGCTACCATGTATTATTTTTCTCTAGGTAATGTTTGCATGATCTCCAAAGTGTCACAGTGAGTTTAAAGCTCCAGCCATGAAACTGATTATACAAACAAAAAGGTTAGAACTTCAGTATTGGCTGGCATTCTGTATTGCAGTTACAGATCCATAACCTAGAGTTATGGATCAGTAAAACTATGTAGTGTTACTGTAAGACTATGTGAATACCCCCAGTCCCCCCGCCCCTGCCAACAGCCAGCTGCTATCCCAGGAAAAGGTGGTCAGTTCAGCTGCTGATCAGGGTGCAAGGAAGATGGTGTTTCCAGCCCTCTCCCACCAGTGAGTGAGGCTGTGACAATCAGGAAGCAGGCCCCTTTTTGCAATTCCTTGTCATAGACTCATTTGCTGATGGCACGGGGCTGGAAATGTCATCCTCCTTGCATCCCAATTGGCTCCTAAACAGACCTCCTTTGTCCAATGCAGCTAAGGTGGACTGGGGGAGGGAGGTTGGGCCAGGAGACATTATTTAGTTACACATACAAAACTAAGTAGCCAATGTAGAATACTGGTCATCATTATTATTAATACAAAAAAAAAAAAAAAAGAGAGAGAGAGAGAAAAATAATTATTAGTGTAGTTGCATTAACAGAGAACTCTTTTTTTTTAAAAAAAAGAGCAGATAAGGAGTCAAAAAGCCACATGTGTTTCCGCAGTCTTCATCAGCATCTTTTAAAATAGAAGATATCCGAAGGTTGCTTGTGAGGAATCCCCGCTATATAAAGAAGCCTTGTGCATATCATGGTCATGTATCTGGCAAATATAACAGGAAGATGGGTAGCAGTACTACTATTTATTTATCAGTAGTTGAAAAAAAGAATTGGTCAAGCCATATATAGGAAGTGGTGGTGTGTAAATGTAAGTTACCCTCTTCTGTTTATTTTCAAGGAAAATGGCTAACCATTATTTTATGGATGGAATGGTAACTGTGGCAGCATTTTAATGTCATGATAAAACATAGTTTATCATGGCCAGCCTGCATGCTACCACTCCCTTGCCCTCCTGCAATGTGAGTGGAAGGATGAGATTAGAAGCTTTTGCATCTGTTTTAGATTAACCACAGCTTGTTAGGTTGACTAGATATGACAAAATGTGATTAATACTAACTATGGTTTATTGAATCATACCAGCAAAACTAATGGTTTGATGTTGGCTTCTTTCACCCTTAAGTTATAATTAACCATGGGCCTAAATCCTATTGTTAGTCTGAAACAGAGTAGATCCTTTGAATCACTAGGATTTTCATGTGTGTTCACTCTTCATTCAAAAGCTGACTGAATGGGTATGCTCTAGTTGGGACTAACCAACAGGATTCTAGTGACAGTTTGTAAGGTTTAGATGGCATAACAGTTTATCAAAACTGAAGTGAGCACTGCTGATCTCTCCAGTGATGCTAGAAAGGATGAATGAAATGTGGACAGAGGAAGGCTAGGTTATCATTGTCATGGATCTGTGAATGGAATGTACATATTTTGTTAAGTTGCGATCACAGATTGAGACTAGAGAAACAAGTACAGTTGCCCCTCCACATTCGTGGCTTTAAGATTCACGGTTTTGACTATTCACGGTTTTGGGAGGCCCCCCCATCAAAAAAACTGCAACGGGGTCACTGCTCCTGAGGGCGGGGGCGGGAGGAAGCAGCGGCGAGGCTTGGGTAGCCCTGTCGCTGCTCCTGGGGGGGTGGGAGGAAGCAGTGACAAGGCTTGGGTAGCCCCGTCGCTGCTCCTGGGGGGCGGGAGGGGGTGGGAAGAAGCAGCGATGAGGCTTGGGTAGCCCTGTCGCTGCTCCTGGGGGGGGGGGAGAGAAGCAGCAGGGGTTGCGGGAGGGCGGTGGCCTGACCTAGTTTTTTATTCGTGGTTTTTTCACATTTGCGGGGGTCTCACACCCCTATCCCCCACGAATATGGAGGGACAACTGTAACAGCTGGTGGCTTCTGTGCTTCTAGGAGCAGTGCTTCTACCACGGGCTTTTAAAAGAGCTATCTAAAGTACTGAACACTGTCTTCAAAATAGTTTCAGCACCTTGGATAGCTTTTTACAGTTCTAAAACTTAGAACAGATTCACCACCACAATGACATGAAAGCCATAAGCTGGCACTGGGAAAAAACATAATCAACTCTACCCTAAAGTATAGCATTGATTGAAACTGAGAATAGAATACTGCATTTTTAAAGCAGAGGACAATGTAAGCAGCACAATAAGACCAGGGCTAGTGGCCAGAATCCCAGGAAGGCTGGAGATCAAGATTTACCATCATGACCTCTCTCTTGCTCCCATTTTCCCTTAGCTGCTGCTACTCCTTTGGGGGAGAGTTAAGAGATCCACCCAAGAACCAACTGGGATCATGAGAGGATCCTAATCCTTCTGAATGGTCTTTAAACCAGACTCTTTGGGCCCAGGAGTATAGCAAGGCCTGAGCTTTTATGAAGCTACTGATATGTTGCATATATTTTTTTTCAAATGTGACTTTCATACCTTTGAAAAGTTCATGTTTATTGTGTGTTTCTTTGGGTGCAGTTCACTTGTGGAAAAGTAACATACATCTATATGTGTGTGTGTGTATGGAAATTATCAGATGCATAAAAATGACATTATAATGATGCCATGAGATTGCAAAAGGGCTTCCTTATCAGATGACGTTGTGCCGCAGCGTTATACAAGCATTCTGCTGCTGTTATGAGGGAGTTCTCTTTTTATTGTCAGGGAGAAGTCAAAAATTGATTTCCAGTAGCATTTGTGTTCTGGATTTTCGTGTGTGTGAGAAGGTGCCCCATTCTGCTGTTGTGATTTCGGCATCCCTCCAGAACAGTTCCAGGTGTGAATGGGAAAACTAGGTACTGTACACTCTTTTTTATGAACCTCTCCATCTTGCTTGCACATTCCTTAATGTGTCTCTGTGCTTTTCTGAATGGTTTCTTTTTAAATTTTGGTGTTTGAGGCTTTTTAGCATGCTCATGTCTTCTCGCAAGATGTGCTGAATTTCTCGTTCATGGAGAAATGCAGAAGTAAGAGGCATGAGTGCTCGTACTGTCAGATTTTTGGGCCGATTCTGTATCGTTATCATGGCAGCATGTGAAAATGTGTGTCATTGTGCCAGAACATGAATGCTGTAAAATATAGTGCCATAATCACATTTTTAGGCACTCATCTGATAATCTCTTATGTGTCTGTGTATAAACATTGTGTCTCTCATGCTGAAATAAGCCTAGCATTCTGGACTTTACCATTTGATCTTTTAAAAACCTCTGTGTGTGCATGCACATGCATGTGTGTGTATACACAAAAACATTATGACTAATTTTTATAATATTTTTTCTCTAGCTTTCATTTCTTGAGCACCTCATTTTGGGCTAGGGAATGATGTTTGAGTTTAGGTAGTATCTGTCAAACTGGTTATCCTAGAATAAATTCATGGACATAAGTCTAATTAATATGAAATAAATGTTTGGAAAATTGGTACTGAACATGCTGTTCTAGGGTTGCCAGACTGAATATGGCCCAGGGCTCCTATATATTTAATTTTAACAGCCACTGTGATAGGAAGATGTACCACAAAGTTCTTTCCAGTAGAACTACACGTCTCTTCCTTCACCCTCAAACCCACCTTTTAACTGCTGCATCTCTGCCCAATATGGCCATTTACTGGCCGATGGAGAGCATGGGGGCAGTGGAAAAGAATTTAGCTATATTCATCACTGAACACACAACACTGATATACTTTGGGACCTCAGAATTAGAGAATGACCAGACACAAACAACACAAGGCAATGAAGACAAATACAAGCATGTGATTGCTGAACAAGAGAATCACAGAAGTGTAGCCTGAGACTATTAAGCCCTGCTTGTTAATTCATGACTTGGCCCTGAGATTTTACTTTGGTCAGACTGTGTGTATGTGTGTGTGTCTTGGTCTCATGGGATCCCTTTCTCAGTTATTCCCCTTTCTCACCTCAACGCAATATTGGTCTTGCACACCCCAATCTGCCAACTGGAGAAAGATTTCAGGGAGTCAAGCACCATTAGAGGTCAGCTTCCATTAGAAAGACATCAGAGGGAGCTTATGCCATTTTGGGGGGTATTTTGTTTTGTTTACAAAGATAAGTAGAGCTGGTGGCTCACACTCCAAAATTTGTTGCTCCTAAAACAGATTTCTGGTCAGGACAATCAGCACTTTAAGATTATTTCAGAGATAAACTTGGTCCCCTCTGACTTTTTAAAGGCTTAATTTATCCCCCTCCCCTGGCATGGGCCATCTGATCTTTTGTTTCTTGCTTACATACAGAGCTTAACATATTCCATAATGGGGACGAGGGAGCTGAGAATTCAGCTGAACTATATTATTTATTCATTTGTTACATTTATATCCTGCTGTTTCTCCAGTGAACTCAAGGGAACATCCATGGCTCTCCTCCTCCTACTTTATCCCCACAACAATTTTGTAAGGTAGGTCAGCCTGAGAGGGATTGATTTGCCTGAGATCACCCTGTGGATTTTATGGTTCAGTGAGGACTTGAACCTCCATCTCCTTAGTATATCTACATTGTCTAGGCTCTCATCTTTTTCATCTCTCTGATTAGTTGTAGGTGATAACCACCAATTAATACAACATCTCTTCCTAACAATACCTGGCTAATCCATTTTTTATTCTGAATATACTCCAGAATAATTGAGTTAGAGTCATTTGGACTGACCCTAAAGTCATATTAATAGCAGAAAGTAGGTTACAAATGTAGAAATGAAAGCAGGAGCTTCCCTGTTGAATTATTAATTTCCAACCATGCTGAGGAGAGTGGGAGAGGAGGGCATTAGCTAGAGGCCTACTCTTGCAGCTGCAACCACAGGGGAGAAGTAACAAAGAAACAGGGGCTTCATGATCTCTTTACTGTTCAGTTCCTTCAGGGTATTATTAGCTGCCCAGCTTGTTTGCAATGAAAGTGTGCTCCAGGTCATTGTTAAATTGCAATTGATTCAGCCAGCAGCCATCCTGTAGTATCCTCTACCCTGTAAACATGGGGAATCTGTGTGGATGCCAGTAGCCTTTAGGTCTTTTGAAACTAAATGACTTTGATGAACAAAAAGACAGAACACAACAGAAGGTCCATAAAGCATAAAGAGAAATTCTGGGTTAACTCTCTTCAGCCGTCATTTTTGCTGTAGGATGGCTGAAGATGCAGTGTGTGTGTGCGCACGCACTCATGTGTATATGCATGTGTGCACACACACACACAGATTAGGGTTGCCACACTGAAAACTGGAGAAGGCTCCTGAACCTTTAATGGTTGTATAGAAGAGGGAATTTCAGCAGGTGTTGCTTGTCATACAAGCAGGTAACAAGGAACACTTGCTGGAATTCCCTCTTCTACACAATTATTAAATGTACAGGGGCCCTCTTCAGTTTTTGCTCTGGCAACCCCAAAAAAGACACAACCCTCAACACCTTGAAGAGTCCTTGGAGGAGCTTGTGTGGGTGGAGTTTTGGTATCCTCCCCCACCCTTCGGGGTGGCTGTTAATGCTTGCAAACTCTAAATGCAGCTGAAATGTTTTCCTTTTCCACAGGCACATCAACAGTGCTTAGCAATTCCGTGCCCTTGCTTTCTATGAGGTTTTCTTCTTGGGAGAGTACTCAGTTTCTTTCTTTCTCTCCTCCTCCTTCCCTAGCTCAGTCTGCCTGCTGTTAAAACTGTTTGGCTGTCACTCTTCCACGGTTTGCTTGTTTTGTCGGGTTTTGATGCTGTGATGCCTTTTCTGTCGAGTGAAATTTACAGGCACATTACCCTGCTTGACAGGAACACTGAGCCACCAGGATCTCCTGAGGAGAGGGTGGATGCCTGCAGCTCCCTCATTTCCCTACCACCTTCTGCAAAATCTCCCATCCACTTTAAATTGCATTATCGCCCTGACACAAATCTCTAGAACAATAGGCTACCTGAAGATCCTACCGTTCAGGAGCCTGAAAGCAATCACACACCTATTTTGAAATAATTAAAAGCAAAATCAGTTGGGAATGGGAGAGAACACAAGCTCTCTTCACCCACCCACTGTATTTTTGCTTGCTGTTATGCTAAACTGCATTATTGCATTTTATGTTTTACTACCTATTAAAATTGCCTTGGGGGATTAACTGATCCTGAGTGATGGTTTGTGTGTGCATGAAGCTTCAAGTCACCTGTTAACTTATGGTAACCCCATGAATTTTATAGGCTTTTCTAAGGCAGGACATACTCAGAAGTGGTTTGCTATTAGCTCCCTCTGCAATATAACCTACAGAATCTGGTATTTGGCCATTCCCTATCCAAGTACTAAGTAGGCCTGATACTGTTTAGCTCCCAAGATCAGATGGATAAAATGAAATAAACCAGGCAGTATCTAGAGATGGAGCCAGTAGGTGTAGTTATTTGAATGTGGGACTAGGATTCAGAGAAATCAGAGTTCAAATCCCTACTCAGCCATTTTTTTTTTTTGTTGGTGGTACTACAGGTGTTACCATAATGCAGATGTTGACATTTTTGTCATGGGCAACATGGCTATCGCTGCTTTTTGTGAAAAAATGCATGCATTCCTTTATCTTGAGTTTACTGCCATCCAATTTGATTGATGAGCAAAGAAAAGGAAGTGGGCAAGAGGGAGCGGGAAACTAATACAGATTTGCCATTCCTTAACAAGGGGCCAAAAAAATAAAATAAATCTTCCTCAACCTTCCTTTGAAACCTGTCTTGCCTTTTTTGGGGGGCTGAACCCAGAGGACCCAATCACCATCATGATGACAAAAAAATAAAATAAATAAATAAAAAAATAGTCCTAGAAGGATTGTGTGTGTGTGTGTGCCCTCAAGTTGCCTGTTGACTTGTGGGCGACCCCATGAATTTCATAAGGTTTTCTTAGGCAAGGAATACTTAGAGGTGGTTTTGCCAGATTACTGTCTTGTAAAAGGGACTGAAACCTAGCTTTGCAATGGTTTCAGCTCTTACAATTGCCAAGTTTGTGTGTGTGTGTGTGTGAGAGAGAGAGAGAGAGCACAGAGTCATCTGTAGTGTTTTTCTGTGTGTGTGTGTGTGTGTGTGTGTGTGTGAAGAGTCTTGCACTGCTTGGAGAATTTCCTTCAAAAAATAACACAGAATTGATCCAAATAACATAATAACATAACTGAATGCACTATGGAGATGGATCAATACAGAGCTTAAGAAACCATGATTGCACTTCTGTCCCTAGAGAGAGAGATGCCATTCTTAACAAAAAGCAAGCACTGGGACTGCTAAATGGAGAAAACATAATAATGTTTAATATACACCTAAAATGAAAAATAAAACCAAACCAAACCCAAAGGCTATAAGAGACAGATTATGAGATATGGCTGATCCTGTAAGGATACCTAGTTCTCTGTCTCTTTTTCTCCATTTTCATTTATGCTCATCTATACTTTGATTCCAGTATTTCGTTTAATGTCCAGGTATACAAAGATGTGTGCTCGGGTTTGGAATGACCCTCTCCCACGACAAGACAGGACTGGGTGCCAATCTTTTCAGTGCCAGATATGTGTTTTTAAAAAATTCCTCAGGCTTTTAAAATGATTATGCTATCTCATTTTGCCCTTTTATTTATTTTGCTGTATCTCAGTTTGTTGGATTGTTATTTTTTAAAAATGTGTTTTATATTTTATATGATCATTTTAATTTATGTCTTTTGTACACTGCCGTGTAGCCAATCTTAGTCTTCTCTGTCAGGCTGCTGTACCTCACAGGGTTGTCATCAGGATAAAACAGGGAGGAGGAGTATGCTGCCTTTAGCTCATTGGAGATGAAATGGAAAAAATGTAATGACTGAAATGTTTTATAGGCAAAAAGGGTCCAGGTTCAATCCTTGGCATTTCCAGGTATGGTGGCGAAAGATATCTGGCTAAAACTCTGGAGAGCTGCTACCATTGATTTTTAAGGTAAGACAATACGGAGCTATTCAGACCAATGACAGTATAAGATAGCCTCCTGTGTTCTTCTGTGTGAAAGAGACACAACATTTTGCTGCACTGGAAATGCTTCTCAATGGAAGCTGCTCACACTTTCACCTGCAGGCTATTCAGTCAATTGCTACCAAGGGATAGAGGGATTTGTGTGAATCAGCTCATCCTGACAAACCTTGATCATTAATCCCTCCCATTTTAGCTATTCAGGTCCAGTTATGATCTTGTTTGTAAGTTAGAACTAAGCAAGGGGTGACAGTCAATTGTGTGAATGCAATTTAGTGTGTTCTTGGAACTGAGGGTAGAAGAGATGGGGTTTAACCCCCTTTCCCTCATTAGAACCCTAGCAAAAATCTCCTCTTTGAAACAGCTATTGGCATTTCAAATTGAGCCTCCATTGGCACCAAATATTTTTTCCTAGGGGCTGACCGAGGAATCACCAGATACAGTGGGCAGCCGGCCGCCTGCTTTCAGTGTGGCTCTCATGAGCACCAGAGGCGTACTTGTCACACTCCCTTATGTTCCCGCTGCGGAGCAAGAGGTCACCCCTCTGTCACCTGTCGGGTGAGCATTCGATGCAATTTTTGTGAAGAATTTAAGCACACCTTTTTTTTGATGTCCCAAGGCCTTTTATAATTGTCAAGATGCACAGCATCTGGAAAAGGCAAACCAGGTGGCTAGGTCTGGTTGAGAGAAAGCTCGGGAGAAGGAAGTGAGAACTCAGTTCCGGGAGAGAGGAGGTCAGTTTCAAGAAGTTGATCGAGAAAGGGAAAAGAGGGAGGAAGAAGGTAACAAACCAAGAATTCAAAGATCGACAGGGATTGAAGGGAAGCCCGAAGAAAGGGAGCAGACGGGGAGGGGAGAATGGAGTACAGTGGACAAAAGGAAAAAAGGGAAAGTGGGGAGGAAATCACCACAGAAGGGGGAGTTGCATCTCATAGGTGAGGTGGCTCAGAAAAACAGATTTGAATTGTTGATAAAAGGGGAAGAGAAAGAGGCTATTAGGGATGGTGATAAAGTTCCAGAGAGGAAGGAAGAGAAGCAGGCTGCTGTGGGTGTAGGAGAAAGTACAGAAAGAGAAATGACTGATCAGGAATTGCTTTAGGAGTCTACAGTCATGAAAATGGAACATCAGGAGAGTTTGGAGAAAAAGGAAAAAGAAGGGGAGGCGTTTGCAAAGGAATCAGGAGAGGAAATGAGTGAAAGAGTGGAAGAGATGGATACAAGTGAACAAGGTTGTTCTCTGACTCCAAAAGTTGGCTTTCAAGACTCCTTGATCCCAGAGCAGCTTTTGGTATCATACCCTTTGACCCCTGAACTCCCTAAACCTCCAGACCCTGGCCCCTTGGCTCCTGACCCTTCTTTTTCATCCCAACCCCCTTTCACCCCATCCTCACCTCCTTCCATCTCCAACACTTGTAAGGCTACGCCTCAGGAAAATCCTGAGGAGGTAGAGGTGATGCATTCAGAGGAACAAGAGATACAGTCACTAGAGCTGTGTTGAGAAAGAGTGTGTTAAAAAAGAGAGTTTTAATAAATTAGACTGTAAGCTAGATTTCAGTTAAGTTAGACTTTAAGTTAGATTTTTAGTAGAAAAATAATTATTTCAATCAGTATGGCCAATATACTTCTGTTAGTTTTTTGGTTATTTATAATGGAGGCCTTAAATTTTTTTTGGGTAAATAAAACAATGGGTTCATTAAAAATTGTCATGTGGAATGTCCGTGGCTTGCGAACTGAGGATAGGTGCAATGAGATTTTGCCCTGCTTTGGCAGCCTGCGTTATGACATCATTGTATTGCAGGAAATTCATATCTGTAACAAACAATAGCGGAGCTGGTGTCAGAGGTTGTGGACACAAGGACCTTCTGTATGGTCATATGGGGAGTGTGGCGGTTGGGGAGTAGGGGTCCTGTTTAGGGCCAGGAACAATTTGACCATTGATTTCATGTTAGAAGTAGTTTTGGGGAGGTTGTTGTTGGTGTATTTTAGTCTGGAGGAAAAGCAGAAAGATGGAAGAGTAGAAAAGAAGGCTTTCAGACTGTGTGGGCTTTATGTTCCTGTAAAATATGCTGAACGGAAAAAGTTTTGGGGGTATTTAAAAGATTAGTGTCACTCAGCAGCATCTTATTATCATAGGAGATTTCAATAACAGGGCAAGGATGATGGACAGGAGTGCTTACGCAGACCAGAAAGAGCGGACGAAGTTGTCCCTGCCCAAACCCCTGACACAGAGGAAAGAGAGTTGGAGTCTTTTCTAGAGAAGCAAGGTCTTAAGGATGCAGCTCTTGACGTGGTGAATGAGTTAGATTTTTTTCCTGTTTATTGCAGAAAGGCTTTTGGTTTGGATTTCCCCCCAATGGAAGAAGTTCGATTTACTCATTATCACAAAACCTCAGCCAGAAGAATAGACCGTGTGAGGACAGTGAAGAAAATGAAGGTGGAAAAGTGCACTGTTTTGATCACTCCTTGGTTGGATCATGGGCTCTTGGCTGTAGAGTTCAGTATAGGTCAGGTTTACCCCAAAGGGAGACTTCTCTGGAGGTTGCGCCCTAAATTTTTGGAAGATGTGGCATGTAAAGAGCACATTGCCTCAGCACTAGCCCACAGCCTAACTCTCGCTGACATGTACAAGGATGATTTGTGCAGGTGGTGGGAACGTGTGAAGCGCGTGGTTCGGGCCACTAGCTGGGCTTACGAGACCATCGTTAATTGGAGACAGATTCAGGAATATCATTTGGCCATTTATCATTTTTTGAAGTGTCATTATCAATTGAACCAATATGTTCCTTTTTCAGAACAAGAGCTTAACTGGGTGAAGGGAGTGATAGCAAGATTTTGCCAAGAGCAAAGACAAAAGCAGAAAGAGGAGTAAACATTTCAGGACTCAAGGTGATGTGGTCGATGTGGATGAGTGGCAGGGGCCTGGAGTCCAAAGGCTCCTATCGAATTGAATGGCTTGAGGGCCTCTGAGTCAGACCCTATTGCATTTAGACCAAGTGAGATGCTGGATATCATGGAAGGATATTACAGGCAGTTATATGCTGGGAAGAACATAGATATAGAAGAGATGAAGGTTTTTTCCCAAGCTTTTTCAGAGGACTAGATGGGCACCCACTATAAAGGTTTGAGTCCAGAGGACAGGAGGAGGTTGGTCTTTCCTATAGAAGAACAAGAAGTTCATGAGGTCATAGTTCAGGGAAAAAGTAAGTCAGACCCTGGCCCAGATGGCCTCAGTTGGAATTTTTATAAAGTTTACAGGAAGTGGATTGTTCCCCCTTTAACCACTTTGTTTAATTTTTTTGTGGAATAATAATGAGCTCCCTGAGATGTTTTATCAAGGGGTCCTGATTTTTTCCCCAAAGGAGGGTGATCCTACACTCCCAAAATACTGGCGCCCCATAGCTCTGACCAACGTAGACTACCACATGTTGGCAAAAATACTGAACAATCAGCTGGCTAAGGTGGCTGATCAGATCATGATGGAAGCACAGTCCAGTGCTGTGCTGGGTAGGACTATGGTAGACTCTCTTTGTTTGTTTCGGGAAGTGTTCTGACTCAGTAAGGAAGGAGCTTGGACTGGTCAAATCCTACAGGTCGACCAGATGAAAGCTTTTGACAATGTAGATCATACGTTCCTATGGGAAGCCCTCAAGTGGAAAGGAGTGCCAGAGAGATTTATTGCTTTAGTTAAATTGTTTTATAGGGATGCAGAAGTAGTTTTGCAAGTCAATGGTCATAGAGGAAAGAGGATTAAGTTAAATTCTGGGGTGAGGCAAGGTTGTCCACTGAGCCCTCTCTTGTATGTTAATGCTTTGGATGCTATCATGAGTAAGATTAGTTTAGACAAGAGCATCTCGGGGATCCGAATCCCACGTCCGTTGGACAGTTCATGGTTCGTTCGGTGTGAATCTGTTAAATTTATTGCCCATGCTGATGATGTGTCCCTCTTGGTTAAGGACAGGATGGAAGTTAGAAAGATTAAAGATGCTTTTGAGGCCTACGGTCGAGTTTCTGGTGCTCGACTTAACATGGAAAAGAGTTTTTTGATCAGAGGATTTTTGCTGCAGAGGACAAGATGGCAGCTATTCCTCTAAAGGACGTGGTTGAAGAAAAGGAAGGGTGGCAAGCAGAGCAAGAGGCAAAGATGGATAAGGTGAAGATCCTGGGGCTGAATTTTGTAGTGGCTCCCGAGGGATGGAAAGAAAATTGGTATCGCTGGATGGAAAAAGTGAAGGAGAGGGTGGCCCTCTGGCAGAGATGGAAGCTCACCACTTACCAGAGAGCCACTTTTGTAAATACCTACCTGCTTCTGGTGGCAGCCAATTTGGCGGCTGTTTTCCCACCTCTGGATTCAGTGGTTAAAGAAGCTGATAAAGTTCTCTTCAAGTTCCTTTGGGGAATGGCCACGTTCCCCCTGGCAAGAGCAGTGGCTTATGGGCAGGTAGAACATGGGGGCCTGGACTTCTCAGCACTGGGACCTAAGTTCATCGCCATCTTTTCTGCCCAAAATTTTGGGAAGGTTTCTCTGTTGCAAAAGGGTCAGATTCAACCTCAGGCTTGGCTAGTTTTGTTTTGTGAGTGCTGGATGGGGACTAGATGGGGAAAGACTAAGTGGGAGGAAGGCTCATTAAGTTTTAGGTTTCTTTGCCTGAAAAATTGAAAGCACCAGATTATTTGAGAGACTTTGTTTTTTACCTAAAGAAATATAGAATCCATGCTGAGGAGTTGAAGGGTGAAGACAGGCCAGGTCAGAGCATCAAGAGAGGTTTGTATAGAAAAATAGTGGAGGAGACTTATGTTAACACGTGTTTGCAAAAACGTCAGGCCAAGCCAGATTTGTCAGACTACCTAAAACACCAGACTAGCCCAACTGAGTATTTCATGGACAAAAGGATCCCCCCAAAAGTTGTGGGACTTGAGGTGGAGGCTCTACCATCAGGTTCTTAATCTGAGGGGAAGGAGACTGTGGACTGCAGAGGATGAGCAGACTTGTCCTCGTCTGAAATGTAAAAAGGCTGAGATTTTGAGTGGCATGGCACAAAAGGAGATGATCAAACATTTTGTCCAGGACTGCCCGAGTGCCCAGGAAACATGGGAGGAGGTGGCCCGGGTCCTGGATTGGCCAGATTTGGCACAACAGGCTTGGGAGACAGTGCTTTCAGGGACTGAACTTCCAGAGGGTGTCAGGGGATCCAGAAAGTCAGTGGGCCAAAAGAGGAAGAGGAAGGAGTCTGGTTCCGTGGCTGAGAGTTTTTGGAAAGTGCCCTGGTCCACGGTGCGCTTGGTAAACCTCTATGTGATGTTAGGGTTAGTTTTCCAAAGACAAAGGGAGCTGAAAAGTCAAAATCTGCAAGATGTAAAAGGCACTGCTTATTATGTGAAGAATATAATTGAAAATTTAGCTCTGAGTGAAAAAGAGAAATTGCCAAACCATCGCTGGAAAAAGTTTTGGCCGTGGTTTAGTGAGACAACCCCAGCAATAACTTAAAAGGATATTTTAAATAAACATTTTATTATTATTATTATTGTATTTTTTGTATAATTTTGTATTTTTTAAAATTATTCTTTTATTATTTTTTTCTTTTCCAAATAGGTATAATTGTATTGTGTAAATATAATGTGATTATAGTGTGTTTAGATTAAGAGTAAAAATGTATTAGTGTTAGGATAGATAGTTTTATTTTTGTATTAGTAAGAAAAGAGGAAAACAATATTATTTTTGTGTTATTGTTATGGCCTTTTGCAGTCGGGTGTATTTTTCAGTAGAATGATCTTATTCCAATAAAAAAAATTCCTAACCGCCCCCCCCCCATTTCCATTGGCACCAGTGGGGAGTTTCTTTTCAATGCCAAATAGCCATTTCTAAGAGGAGACCCTTTTTCACAACCGTGGTGACAGTGTAAGAACAGATATTGGAAAATTTATTTTTTGGACTATAACAACCTGAATCTACCAACCAGCATGGTCACTGGCCATGCTGGTTCGAAAATTCTGGGAGTTGCAGTTCATAAATACAAATTTCTTAAGCTGAGGCTAACAAAAGAGTTAGATCCACACCCAGAATGCAGGCTTCCCTGAAACTGCTATGTAAACAACGACAACAACAACAACAACAACAGCCTATGTTATTTAATTTCATCCATGCTATTTTTTTTTTATTCAGAGGAAGGCAAAGGCACACATCCCTCCCGAACAAATCTTGCCAAGAAAACCTTGTGATAGGTTCGCCTTAGGGTTGCCATAAGTCAGAAAGAACTTTTCTCCCAAGATAGGATTTCATGTCCTGTTCCCAAGATTCAGGCGAGGTTCCACTACCTTTGTTCAAGAACCTGTATCAAATGGCTCCTCTAAAATTCAGGATAGCAGAGTAGGCTAGAAAAAGGCAACAGCAACCAAGAGAGAGATCCAGGTCAAGTTAATTCTCCCATTACTTCCTCTAGTGTGATGTTTTTGGCAGACGGAGGGAGTGTTCCTGTATATTGCTTGGATCCAGGGCTGCTATCTGCTAAATGCACTGGCAGGCAGCTCTTTCATGATCCAACACACATATTAATGACCAACAGAATACAAGAGAGCATGTTTATTGTAAATAACCTTCCCTGGTATGACTCAGCAGCAGCAAAGGAGGAAAAATCCTATAATCAGAAGATCACTAGTCTTTCATGTTTGGGCCATTCACAGCTATTATCAGGTCTGTGTTTAAAGCATTCATTGAAAAACATTTGAAAGGCTTCATAAAACATGACTTTGTGATTAAAATCTAAAGGCTGTGGAAGGAAAACAGGCCTGGCATAAAATGGCTCTAGACAAAATCTGACTCCCTTTGTAGAGTTATTTGATTGTGTGTCAATGGAGAGAAAAAAATACACACCATGCACCCCTAAGCAAGGTTATAAATCAGGAAACGGGTCAGATATCCACTTCTGTTTTGTTTATTTTTTGGGTTCCTCCTTATTAACTCCCCCAAATGCAAAATACCGCCACTCCTGGGTGCAGGACTAGTTTAAGGAATTTTGGGGGCCCCTGAAATGCTTTATTTTGGGGGCCCCATATGTTTATCTCAGGTCATTGTAACCTAATTCAACCTAAGCTATTCACAGTCCAGGATATTCAGATTATTACTAATAATGCTTTTGCAGGAGGAGGGTTACTACGCCCCCCCAATGATGCCCCCCCTGCTGATGCTGACGCAGCTGGTGCCTTAAACCGGCTCTGCCTGGAAGCCTCTAAAAGCAGGATCCCTCCCCCCCCCCCAAAAAACCTGAGGGCATGAGGTATCTCAGGAGGCAACATGCAGCCTGTGGACCTCACTTTCCCCACCCCTATTGTAGTTAGTGGGTTAAGAAGGGTAAAAAAACAACTACATGTCAGGAGTTAGAGACTGAACTCCATTTTAAAATGGCCAAACAACTGCAGAAACCATGCTGACTCCATGAACTGCCAAGCCTTGCCTAGTCATGCCACAGCTGCAGGAAAAGGGTTACTAGAGTGCAAGCTATGTAGAACAAGTTCTGATGCAATGTAACCATGTGACTGAGTAAGCCAATGCTTTGCTGATGTGTATATAAGTGAGCTAGACCAGAGATCATTCTCTTCCTGTGATTCTGTAGTGTCTGGCGTAGCACTTTGACTGATGAGTGTGTATATTGTGAATATCTGCAACTGCTGAAGATAAAAGCACCTCTTGTTTTCTGGATGTCAAAACACTGTGTGTGAGTATTCTTGGGAAAGGGCTGCTACCAAGGAGATTTTCAGACAGGCAAAAATCGCTCCTTGCCGCGCAAGCAGCCTCCCGAAACTGCTGCGCGGCAAGGGTCTTCTTCGGACGACGCTGTGCCTCTGGCGAAACCGTCCGTGTCACTTCCGTGAAGCTTGGGACGGCTCCGCATCATATTTCAAGCACGGAGGCTGCCCGTGATTGAAATATGACGCGGAGCCGTCCCAAGCTTCACGGAAGTGACACGGACGGTTTCGCCAGAGGCACAGCGTCGTCCGAAGAAGACCCTTGCCGCGCAGCAGTTTCGGGAGGCTGCTCGCGCGGCAAGGAGCGATTTTTGCCTGTCTGAAAATCTCCCAAGTCTGCTGAAACAGTTTTGGGCTTCTACCAGGGATTGAATGTCCTATCATCCCCTGACACTACATTATAGTGTTAAACTCATTTAACCCAGATGTATCTGGTTATCTGCATGCAATGGCTTGTTATGGAAAACACAACATGTTGAAGTAGCTCTCCACTAAACCTTTAGAATCTGGCTGTGACATCCATCAAGATGGATATAGTCAACTACCCTGGTGGCGCAGTGGTTAAATGCCAGTACTGCAAGCCACCACGTCGCAAGTTCGATTCCAGCCGGCTCCAAGGTTCACTCAGCCTTCCATCCTTCCGTAGGTTGGTAAAATGAGTACCCAGCTTGTGGGGGCAATTAGCTAACACACATTGGAAACTGTTTAATGCAGTGTAGATGTGTAAATAGCTATTGCTTAAAACAATTTGTAAGCTGCTCTGATAGCCTTGTGGCTGAAGAGCGGGGTATAAATAAATAAATAAATAATAAAATAAAATAAAATAAAAAGTACATACCCTCCAACATTTCACAGACAAAACCTGGGATGTGTGGCCAAGCAACATCAGAGTGCAGTCAAGATGGGAAAAGTTATTAATAAGAAAGACCACATAAGTTAGGATATGCTGCAGCAGTTTGCTTTTGCCTTAGTCTACTGGGAAGGGCAAGATTCCCCCCCTCTCCTCTCCCATTGCTGAATTCATTGAATGTAAACTACTTTTGCACTTTGAACTCAGTTTGCAGCAACTGAAGTAAGCTGAGGACAAAAGGGAAAAGTGGGAGCTGGTAAAAGAAATGGGGACATTTTAAAAGCAGAATATTAACCAGCAATGTCCCTGCCAAACCAGGACAGTTTGGAAGGTATGCAAGTATGATAACTCTCACTAGAGTCTTTTTTCCCACCCCTGCACTGTGATACAGTGCATCCTTGGTCCTCCAGAAGGCCAAAATGGTGCTTCCTGACTAAGAGGAAAGCCCGCCCCCACTAGCACAACGGGCCAATCACCTTTCAACTTCTTTGCAGAAAACTGCAAAGTTCCCTAATGTGTAGTAAACAGAGTTTTTTTGCCCCCTTCCCTCTGAAAACACTGAATCTCCAGTGCAGCTCATTGGGACAACAGGTATTCTCTGTGAATTCTCTGAGGGGCATTTTCACTAGAGCCTTGGGGGTTGACTACACGAAAGGAAATACAGCATGTAGAGGCGCATTACTAGGCATTCAAAGCAGTTCTCTGTTGTCTCCACAATTTAATCAGAGTTGCTTGTGAACCACAAAGAAGTCAGACAGACCCCTTCCCATGAATCAAGATGGTGGCTGCGAGTACAGGCCACCATTCCCCCCCAATAGTCGCTGCACTTTTTTTTTTTACTCTTTCTTTAAATGGGCAAAAGGGAGACCTTCCATTTGTACATTTTTTTACACCCCTGTGCTGCACTACAGTGCACACTTGGTCCTCCAGAAGGCCAAAATGGTGCTTCCTGAACAAGTAAGAGGAAAGCCCACCCCCGCTTGCATGACAGACCAATCTTCTTTCAACTTCCTCTGGGCTTAGAATGTGTAGTGCTATGAATCAGTCATTCAGACAACTGTACTGTGCAGCGCTATGCTGTAAAAAAAAAAAGTTGTGGAAAACTGTGAAGTCCCCTAATGCACAGTAAACAGAGTTTTTTGCTCCCTCCCTCTGAAAACGCAGAATCTCCAGTGTAGCTCATTGGGACAACAGGTATTCTCTGCTAATTCTCTGAGGGGTATTTTTATCATTTAGACAACTCCTTGATGACATCTCTGGTTTTCATTGCCTGTCTGGAAACTGTAAAAGCCCAAAGGATGGTCTAGTATCAGTGACACAATACTTAGCTAGTATACTTGGCCCATAATACTTAGTTGGTCAGTCCAGCAATAATGAATTCATTAGAGGGCAGCAGATTTTGCTTGAGTTTGAGGCCCACAGCTTTGTAGTACATGAATATTCCTAGTGTTAGGGATAGTCAGTTTCAATTTCTCCTTTTTTCAGTTTTCATTTCATCCTATTTCTGCATTAGATTGTGACTTTGAAACATGCACAAAATTTTGCATTCATTTTTGTGTTCACTTCTAATATATGCATCTGTGTAATGCTACTCTGTATAATCCCCCACAACTATGCATATTTTTGTGCATAATTATTGTAATAGATGTGTATATAAAGCAGAGAATTACACTATGAAATTTAGAAGCATGTGAATGCAGAAAAATTACATTCTTGTTTGCAAAGTGATTTGAGAAGTGTGATTTTTGATTCTTATTAAAATGTCAATGAAACAAATTCATTTCTGCATATCATATATCAGTCCTTTCAAAGCCACTATATTTTGATAAAGCAACAGAAGCTGAGAACAGTAAGTTAAATCAATTGGGTTATGACTTTCTAAAATCTTCATTGTCAGCTACATGTTATACACACACACATGTATATGTATATGTATATGTATATAAAACTGTGCATGGAGTTGTTCAAGTCAGAGGACACACCATTTCAATATAATGGCCTTGGGAGTCATTGGACAATTTCTACCAGCTTGAGAGGGTACCTCCATTCTGAATGGCTTTTCGGCTGATATAGACTATTTTATATACCAGACTATTTTGAACTACAGTCCTATGGAGATATTTATTAGATAATGTGCTGTAATGGACTACAGCCCACTTCCACAAATGCATGCCACATAACCTAGAGCAATGTTTCCTAGACTCTGGCCTTCCAGGTGTTTTGGACTTCAGCTCCCAGAACCCCGATCATTGGCCAAGGTGGCTGAGGCTTCTGGGAGTTGAAGTCCAAAACACCTGGAGGATATCATGCCCTGCTTCCAGAACTTGGAATGGACTCTGACTCAGAGACTGAAGCAGTGGACATGCCAGGACCTGCTGAATCAGAGCAGGAGGATGTTCCAGAGTCAGAGGCCTCAGACACACAATAGTGCAGTACCAGCTCTGCAAGAGGGTTCTGCCCCTTCAGTTACAGAGGAACACTTGCCTATATGTAACTTCATAGTATGGAGAGAACAAAAGGAGGGGTTTTCTGTAGTATCCATAGGGGAAATACTATATCAGTATCCGTAGAGGATATGTTCCTGGACTTAATGTGGATATTGGAAACGGAAGATAATAGCAAACCCTATTAAAATGAATCACTTCTGACCCAAGCATACCATAGAGTCATGCTGGAGGACCTAGAAGATGCCTAGACAGACCATATTTTTTGGATGTGGGTAAGTGGATCCACAGATATGCGTCTCGTGCATATGAGGGTCATATTGTACTTAACTAAGTAACTTCTTGCCCACCCCACCCCCTAAATCTGATAGGAACGGCATTCAACATTGCTTCAGTCACTGACAGGATGGACCTTCTTCTCCCCATGCAGCTGATGCCCTGTAAACTAGGTGTGTGTGTGTGTGTGTGTGAGAGAGAGAGAGAGAGAGAGAGTCTGCCACAATCGTGGGAATAGTGTTAAAAATCATGAATACAATACAGTTACCTAGCCACTTATTGCAATCCCAGGTGGAATCCATGGTGTCTCTTTGCTTGGGTTTGTTGTTGCATGTCTTCAAGTCATTTTTTATTTATGGCGACCCTATCACATGGTTTTCTTGGAAAAATTTGTTCCAAGAAATTGTTTGCCTTTTCCTTCTTTTGAGACTGGGAGGGTGTGATTTCCCCAAGGTCACCCAGTGGGTTTCCATGGCCAAGCGGGGATTCAAACTTTTGTCTCCAGCATTGTAGTGCAACACTCAAACCATTACACCACACTTGCTCTCTACCTAGCTGTAACTCTTCCATATTCATGATTGTTACTTAGTCACAATTTTGACACTATTACTACAATTGCAACTCCCTCCAATGTACTTTACTAGGCATCAGCTGCATGGGGAGAAGGAGGTCTACTCTGTTGATGACTAGATCATGGTTGAATGTTTCCATCAGGTTTGGTGGTGGGGGGAGACTGGTCCAGGAGAAGTTACTTAGTTAAGTATACTGTATTTAATTGAGTAGCAATACAGGCTTCTGGCCTATATTATTACTCTCAGACAATCTGTTGGAGATAACATAAATGTCCCAGCAATATGTAACACAGTTAACGCTTGTTGGTTGGGATCCTGTTAGTGGCATACATAGATGAAATGAACCTATAGTTTTTATGGGGTTTTTGGTCAATGTGGAGGCTGGTATTAACTTCCTCCCTTTGCAATGACCCCCCCTCCCCAGAATTAGTAAAGAGCTGCTGCTTCCCCCATCTCCCATGCCCATTCCATGCCTGGTGGAGAGCTCAGGACGGAACTGGAGAAGTGTCTCACTATTTTCCCATAGCCAGATGTAAAATGATTATATCATCCAACTCTACAATTCTATGATTCTATGATTCTATGATCTGCAGAGCCCTCCAAAGGACCCCAGTGAACTTCAGTGGATGATGTAATTATTTTGCATCTGGCTACAGGGAGGTTCCAACCTCTTCCCATTCTCCACCAGGCACACAGTGGCTGGGGTGAGTTGGGGCTACATTGGTAAGTACAGAGTTTGTGAATAGCCAGCTCTAGTGTATTTCCACATGCTACTACACTATGCTGAGCCATAAAGGAAGCTGGTCGTAGTATGACAAACATTTGTAACGCAGTACATATATCTGCTTAGCAGTTTGTCACTATGGTTTATTTTTGACACTGTAAAGGAATGAGGAGTCCGAGCAGACTGCATATGGTTCTAGGTTGTTTATCTGAACCTTCTATATACCAGTTGCTGGGAACACATGAAAGTGCTATTGCATCTTGTATTTGGGCTTCCTACAGGGATCTGATTTGGCCATTGTGAGAACAGAATGCTGGACTAGATAGACCTTTGGTTGGATCAAGGATGGCTCTTCTTGACCTAAAGCCTATTGTTATCTCTGACTTGAATAGACTCAGAATCAATTGGATTTACCTACATGTTGATTCAATAGATCTACTCTAATTTATGTTGCAGCACAATATAAGTCAGGTCTTTAAACGTTTACCTTTCCTTTGTTAATTTGGAGAAGTCTAAAACAGTTCTAAAGAACCACTTTGGCCTTATTTTATGTGATAAATTTTAGTGACTCCCAGCAACCATAGTTTCATGATCATCACCCAATCCCAGCTTACCTCAGGTGCAGCTCCAGCTGTGAGTAAAGGAAGTGAATGAGGGCCCTTCTTGCTACAATTTCTGCGTGACAGTCATTGACCACAAGCCCTTGGTCATTAAGATATTCTCCATTTATGCATTTGGTACCCGATGTCAGCACAATAACCTGAGCCTGTCGAATGTCCAAACCTGTAGAAAGATTTTAAAAAAAGAATCACAAAAAACACCACACACAAGGAGGTTTTAGAATTACCTGACAATGCTATATCATAATCGCTGAAGCCCTTAAAGATCATGCTTTCATGTAGCAGCAAAGAAAGCCCTAATAGGGTGATTACCTAGCTTTTGGAATATGCAGCAATCTTGCATCTTAGCTTTGCTCAATAATGCAGGGTCCATTTCAGTCTGGACTGTTAATTCCAAGATAAAAGCCAGCCAGAAAGTTTACCTGTTAAATCAATAACTACATCACAAGGAGATGTACATCCTGTATGGAGGTAATAAAAGAATATCCTGCTGAACTGGTAAATAGTAGCCTGGTGAGATGTTTTTTGGTGGTAGTTGTTGCTCTTTTTTATGACAGAAGCATACACTCCCTGTAATGTAAGCTTTCATTTTTGTGGCACTGAAGCTCTAATAAAAAGGGAGAGTTTTAGAGCTCCTCGTCTTTAGAAAATACAGACCTGGGCTTTCCTTTGCAGCTGGAACCCTACTTTGTATGTACGGTATACAGGAATAATATGGGCTCTGAGGTCCTCTCAAGCTCTGCTTTAGTATCCTCTGCTCACCAGCATCACCACCAAACCCACTGCTCTCTCATAAATGTTGCTGACTGTTTGTCTACTGATGGCCATTTTGAACAAACTTGGCTTTTGTATATTACTGCGGTACTGTTATGGAAAAGAGTAGAGTGTTGTCAGTGTCTAAACCTTAGGAGCCAGTCCTCTATAAAATTGGAAATGAGGCCACCCTAAAAAAAACCAGTGGGAAGCTATATGGTATTGGGTATAGCAGTGAGGAGATCTGAAGATATAGATGAGGAGGGAATATCAAGGACCACTTGGGAAGAAATCTATTGAGTTTTGGTGACCTTTTATGGCATATCAATAGACAAAGAATGATTGCATCTTTCCCTAGCTTGATGGTCATGATGGCTGAGGATGATGGAAATAGTAGTCCCACACATCTGACAAGTACCAGAATGGCTAGACTTTGAATAAATGAATGTAATAATTAACTACAACTTCTCACTATCACCATACATTTTAAAGAATCATGCATTATTTTAAAAAAGTATGTAGTACCTATGCAAGTAAATTAATGGTTCTATCTGCACAGACAAAAGAATTCTTCCTTTGACTTACTTGGATTCTTAGCTACTTCTGCTCCATGAGGCTCAAGGCAGATTACAACAATAAAGTGTGCATTAAATTATCAATTATACATCCATTATAAGAAAATTACCAACTTGTTGGAAACACTGTGCTTAGTATAGTTTAGGGGTTTTAAAGACCCTCAAGGGTGGACCATCCCTGAAGTTTTAAAAGTGTTTTCCCAAGAGGATCAGGCCCTGACACCGGGTAATGTACAAAGAAAAGAAGCTCACCATTTGCAGGGCAATCTTCAGGAATGTCAGTGTTAAGTATCCTCTCCTGTCCAAATATGATGCACCATATGAACTATTTATCTATTTGCTTATTAGTATTCTATGGTAATGTTTCTCGACTATTAGGGCCTCAGCGTGGCTTACCATCCTTTAAATCAGTGGCTCTTAACCTTTTCTTTACCAGAGACCCCCTTTAAATATCTTTTGTTGCCAAGGACTCCCAAGATTTAACTCAAGATTTAAAACCCAAATGATGCTGATGCTGATGCAATTAAACCATCCATTAAACCTTTCCTCAGAGGCACTAGAGGGGGAGGGAAGACTTTTCTCTTGCTTCCTCCTGCAAGTTTGTGGCTGGAGAGGATTGAATGGCAAATGCCTTGGCTCCTGCCACATGGCCACTCCACTGCAGGAAGGTGGGCCAAGCAGCCTTCAAGCCTCTGAGGACATTGGGAACTCCTGGGGGTTTGTGGACTGCAGGTTAAAAACCACTGCTTTAAATCACAACCCCTCCTCCTGATCTATCACTGTAGGGAATGGTGCTGCCCACCCCATCTATCCCTTCTCTACCATTTGTATTAATTAAAGGTTGGAGGGGAATGTGCCATTATCCCACCTTTTCAAAATATTATTTCCAAATACTCTGTGCTTTAATGGAAAGGAACAATCAGCACCATGTGTTGATAATGTTGTTGCTATTTTAGGACTGGGGAGATGACAGCATCTAAGCACAGCTTGGAAGCAACATGGTTAAAAAGTAATGATGTTCTCTGCAACATGTTACTCTTTGGGGTGGTGGGATAGGGTAACAACTTACTTTGAACAATGCCATTTTTGAAAAGCAACACCAGTTTTGAGTGTAGCAAACAATTATTGATCACTCCTAAAACATTATTTTTGAAGTGTCATTTTGGGGGATCTGTGGCCATTTTAATAATTTTAAAGTGCTTCAAAAAGCAACTGAAGATTACTCCATCAGTAAGGGTCATCATATGAGAGCCAGCGTGGTGTAGTGGTTTGAGAGTTGGACTATGACTCTGGAGGTTAAGGTTCAAATCCCCACTCGGACATAAAAACTTACTGGGTGACCTTGGGCAAGTCACATACTCCCAGCTGCAGAGGAAGCCAATGGCAAACCTCCTCTGAACAGATCTTGCCAACCCCCCAATAGGTTCACCTTAGGGTGGCCATAAGTTGGAAATAAGTTGAAGGCACACAACAACAACAACAACAACAACAACAACAGGCATTACTCACAACTCATAGAGTGAATTATTTTTGAATGAAGAGCAATTGGCAGGGGGTTGGACTGGATGGCCCTCGTGGTCTCTTCCAACTCTACAATTCTATGATTCTATGATAGTAACTTAATACATTATTGTCTCATATTGTAACAAGTAATAGAACAAATGATTTTTTTGAAAATAAAAATAAAAAGTAACATTCTAAGCTCTGCAGTTTAAAAATGAGCATCTTAAATTGTGGCCTGAACACAAGGGAAGAAATATAGTGGTGAATAGGCACTGTAAACCTAAGGCGCCCCATCTCTTAGCTATGGTTAAGAGTCTGAAGAGATTATCAGACACAGCAAAAACCACACCAGAAGATTGCTAGGAGAACAGGAAGGGGCAACCTTACCAGATGACATCATCCTCCAGCATTCCGGGGGCATAGCGCGGGTGTCAGTAAGGCAACCCTTTTTATTGGTGGCTTGTCCCTGTCAATGCAAAAGGGAAGCCTTGTCCATAGCAGCACTATGCCCTGGGAACAGCTGAAGAACAGCGTCTGGTAAGGTCGCCCTTCTGTTCTTCTAGCGATCTTCTGATGCGGTTGGAAACACTTTTTTAGTGTGTTCCCCCACATCTGATAATCTCCTGGGAATATACTGCAACTCTGTGCATTTCTTTCCATGCTTTGCAGTCAGAAAGTGTAGTGTTGTGTCTCCCTTGTCACTAACTAGGATTTGCTGTCTGGAATCTAAAGCTAGGGTTTGAGGTAGGTTTGCACAATCTGGTTGTGGGGTGGCATTTTTGGTGGTTGTGAAGTAGAATTTTGGTGGCATTAAAGATTTTCAAGGCTTTATTAAACATTATGGATTATCGTAAATATGTTTGCCTTTACATCTACATTTGGTAGAGAGGTGTGGCCATTTCCAGTCTCAGTAACCATATAGGTCTTACAGATACATCTATGATACAAGAGGCTGGAATGCTTGTTACATGCACACAGGCCTATTCCCTCCCCTGATCTATTTATTAAATTCTTTATAAGAATAAAAATAAAAATAGTAAAAAATAAAAATACATAAAAGCAAAGTAAAATAGAAAAAGAAAATACACTATAAAAATTAACATGAGACATAGGAGATTTTCAGACCGTGTTTCAGCGTGCCTAGCGCAGGAGGAGCTTTCGGGAGAGGGACGGCGATCTTGTGCAGCAGGGGGGCGTTTTCGGACGCCGTTGTCCCTCTCCCGAAACCATCCGTGTCACTTCTGTGAAGCTTCGGAAGCCGCAGAGCCATATTTTAATCACGGAGGTTGCCCATGATTAAAATATGGCGCTGAGGCTTCCAAAGCTTCATGGAAGTGACACGGATGGTTTCGGGAGAGGGACAACGGCGTCCGAAAACGCCCCCCTGCTGCGCAAGATCACCGTCCCTCTCCCGAAAGTTCCTCCCGCGCTAGGCACGCTGAAATGTGGTCTGAAAATCTCCATAGAAAGAAAAACAAAAACAAAATAAGGCATAATCAACAGATAATTTAAGTTCTACCACATTCACCCCAACACTAAATAAAGATAACATGTACATACATACCTACATACTAAAGTGAATTTTCTAGCTTCTATCTAAACTGGATAGGTTGTACTACATTTTCATCCTATTTCAAACTGAAATATTTCACAAATAGGTTATAAAAAATGCAATGCATGAAGGAACCCTCCAGTTCTTTCCTCTAACAGATCTTTTCAGGTTATAAATCACATTCTCTGCAACAAACAGAGCCTACTCTGTGTAACAGTGTGTGAATGGACTCTTTACACATAACAAGGGTCTTTTCCTTTTGGCCGAACTGGAGTATGGGAGTCAAGCTCTTGATTTTGTAAATGGCAGAAACTGATTCATGCCATAATAAGCTTTTGCAAACAATTGTTTTATTTTTCTGGCAGATGAAATGAAGGATGCCATAACCTAAGTAAAGCCTAAGTAATTAAATAACCATTAAAGAGAATTAATCTCAGGAGACATGAGGCATTAAAATAACACGCACATGAACACACATACAATAATTTTTTGTAGATTTTCCTTGGTTTTTTTCCAGGCTGTGAGGCCGTGTTCTGGAATAGTTTCTTTCTGATGTTTCGCCTGCAACTGTGTCTGGTATCTTCAGAGAATGGTTGGGTAGGAGTGTATATTGAGTTTATATGCTGTGAACCCCTGTTGGGGAATATATGTAAATTTGTGTAATTGAATGGTTAGTTTCTGGGTATAGAAATGCAAAGCTTATTAGTGTCTGTTTGGCTAATGGTTGGTTGATGGCCCATTATCTGCTGGAACTCCCCCTGTCTCTGCGTGGAATTCCTCTGTAAGTGTTGAGTTTTGATTCTATTGTTCTTCAAGACTAATGTTTAAGTGGAATCCCTTTTCCTGTCATTTGAATCCATTGCTCCATATCCTAGTTTCTGGAGCAGCAGAAAACAAGCTTGCTTCTTCTTTAATATGACATCCTTTCAAATATTTAAATATGGGTATCATGTTCCCGCTTAACCTTCTCTTCTCCAGGCTAAACATATCCAGCTCCCTAAGCCTCATAGGGTATGGCTTCCAGACTTTTCACCATTTTGGTCACCCTCCTCTGGACGTGTTCCAGCTTGTCACTATCTTTCTTGAATTGTGGTGCTCAGAGCTGGACATAGTATTCCATGTGAGGTCTGGGCAAAGCAGACCTTCTCAGACCTCTTCCTGTAACCTGCTCCATGGTTACAAAGCCTACTTCAGAGCCTTGCACTCAATATGTGAAGGTCTAAATTATTTCCAAGTGCTCAGAGACTTATTTACATGGTCATTCTTTCAGCTTTCACACAAAGTTTGTATGTCAAGATGTAGAAAAAGGGTTTATTTGATAAAAATGCCTGATGTGTTCTGGTGAGAAAATTACATTGTGGCTTTATTCAGGGGCAATGACTTAATGATGCATAGAAAGATCTCTGATAATCCATTTCCTTATTTCATCCAATGGTCAGTTGCCCCTGAATTAAATTTGGCAGAGATGTCATGTTGTCAGAGTCGTCTGTGAGTATTTTAAATCAGTTGTTCCCAAAGAAGGCCACAAAATAATTAGCTGATCAAAATATGTGTGGCTTTTCTAGGCAATAAAATATAGTTTCTACATCTTGAAACATATGCCTTTTTTCCCTCATTGGTTTTCTTTGTAAAACACTATGGTCATAGTCATTGTTGATGATGATGAAGATGATTAATGATTTGCAAAGCAAATACAAGCTGTTCTGAAGCAGAATCTCATTTTGCGGGTTAAATTCCCTTTTTCTGAAAAGCATTTGATCACAATGAACCCCTCCTAAAGCCCTACTGCTTCAAATACTCTAGTGAATACTTCTGTAAATTACAAATGTTTTCAGTTACTTGTAACCCAGCTTTGCAAACAGATTGTTATCAGCAATGCAAATGTTTTCAGCCTTGTAAATAACCCATTATCAGCAATGCAAATGTTATCAATCCCATGTAACCTAATTTGCTCTTTAGAAAGATGAAATGCTGCTACTTGTCTGTTCTGCCTGATGAAGAGATCTGTGAAACAAAGAAGCCTCTCTTTCTCCTCTCCTTCTCACTGCCTGTGTGCATGCATTTGTATAACATTATTGTGACTTACAAGTCTTACTAATACAATGTACTACTACAAATTGTAGTAGTTTTCAAAGAGAGAGCTGGGTTGGTTCATCACAGTATAAAAAGGAAAACAGGGGAAGAAGGAATCTAGTAGCACATTTAACACTAGCTTATTTAGTATTGTTCAGAAGCATAGCCATTTTAGGATGTTATCAGACAAGGCAAATAAGGTGTTATAAGGGTGCCTAATGATCACGAATGGGCGTGTGTACCAGATGATGTCACCCTTCCACAATCACGTCCAGTTAAAAAAAATGTACTTTTTTTTATTGACGGCTGAAGTAGTCAATTGATCCCTGTGCTGGCATTGCTGGCATTTGAAACTTCATGCCATTGTACTCACGAGAATGCAGCGTCAATGGCCATTCT
Source organism: Gambelia wislizenii (assembly GCA_030847615.1). Lineage (NCBI taxonomy): Eukaryota > Metazoa > Chordata > Lepidosauria > Squamata > Crotaphytidae > Gambelia > Gambelia wislizenii. Next base: position 143,967,966 of record JAUMIR010000006.1, on the reverse strand, counting down.
GGTGAAAACACTACCTGGCGAGATCGTGACATCCAGGTAGGTGACATACTTTTTATGACCGTTCCTGGTATACTTGGAAGTTTTAAAGTGTGTTTTTGAAACTTTTTGAGTGTTCTTTTTGTTTTTATTTTTGAATTTCCCATGCTAGGTGTTCTTGTGAGAATCCACAGGATTTCAAATGAGGAAGTGAATGGAGCTTTGTTCACTCCTCATTCATTGCTGGGAAACCTTTTGCCGGGATTGCAGGTAAGTGTGGCATGGGGAGTTCTTTTGCTGGCATAAAAATGGCAAAGTTATGCTGGCAAAAGAATGGGGTTTAGTGGGTGGTATGATAAATTTCTTAGTCTGTATCAGCATACAAAGGAATCTTGTAGCATCTTTGAGACTACCTGGGAGGAAAAAGTTTGGAGCATATGCTTTTGTACACATCTGATGCGGTAGACTGAGTCTACAGTTATGCTACAAACTTTTTTCTCCCACTTACTGTTACAAAGGTGCTACAAAATTCCTTTGTACACAGTAGGACCCCCATATCCACTGAAAACCGTGGATAATAGCAACACCATTGAAAATAATGGGACTTTCCGGTTTAAAATACCATAGAGTTGCCTTGGAAGACCTAGAAAATGGCTAGAGAGAACACATTTTTAAGGAAGACTCTATGGTAGGTGTGCTGTTTTGTGTTCCGTGGATAATTGAATCAGTGGATAATGAATCAGTGGATACGGGGCTCCTACTGCACTATCTTGTTTCAGATGAATAAATAAATAAGTTAGTCTTAAACAAACCAACAGATTAGTTCTAAAGGTGCTACTAGATTCCTTTTGACCCCTCTCTGCCCCAATTTCACTTTTTATATGGTACTGCAAAGTATTTATAGTAGACCTTTTAGCAGAGAAGGGTAAAGAAAGTCCTGATGTTCAATTTGAAGAGTCAAGATAAGGCACTGGGACAAATCTGAATTAAGTTTTGGATTTGGCATAAGGCAGAAAATTCATCACTGTGAACACCTCAGCTACCTTTTTTAAAAAGAAGTTCCTAAATCTATGCTGACAAGTGTAAAAATGTGATACCATCTTTCATCCTCATCTGTTTTAATTTTTGTAAGCCACCTTGAGTCCCAAGATTGGGAAAAGGTGAGACATAAATAAATGAAGCAGCAGCAGCAGCAACAGGAGAAGAACAGCAACAATGATGTGCACTTCACCAGTGCCTAGAGAAATCTCAGAAGATATGGTTGGAGATGGCTATAGCGGTGGTGATTGTCAGTTGAGGACAGGCGCTATCGCTAATCTAACTCAGAGGCCTATTGTGGGAATAAAGGTGGTGGGCTGGGAAAGGAAAGGGTACAACATATGATCCAATGAACTCATTGGAGGAAAGGCTGGATATGAATGGAATACGTAGACAAGCAGGACATTTTTTTTTGCTTTTTTTGCTTTATTGGGTTTATATCCTGCCTTTCTCCCAAGATGGGATTCAAGGCAGCTTATAATATTTTAAAAATACAACAAAAACATGCTAAGCGGCGTGTGTTTGAATAACACTGAGTTTTTGACACTCAGGTTTCATCTTCACCTCTGAACATTCTGCTTTCGCTCCCCTGTTCCAGCCCCATAACAACCATTTGCTTCATAGCAGAGCATGGTGAGGTCCTCATGTGTAGTCATGTATATGTGGACTGCTGCTGCATGCACAGATCTGCCTACTGGGAACCCTGATCCAACATTGGCATTAGAAAGCAGATTAAAGGAATATATAGATACATTCTGGATAGTTTCACAACAACAGCAACAACAACAACCAAAACAATTTTAACAACTCAGGCTATCTAGCTAGCTTAATTAAACAGAACAAAACAAAAGAAAAAGGACAGCTAGAAATCTCTGGCTTTTCTTCACAAATGAAGATTCAGAAAGGACTCATCCCACGCTTTCTGTAAGCGTGCTGATGACTAAAAAGGCCAATCCGAGATAGACAAGTCCGGTTGCAGAAAGCACAGCAGAAGGTTTCATTGGGTGATGTTTCCAGGTTGTGATTCTTTCTGCGTTGTCATTTCTCTTCAAGACTTTTTCGGCGTGAGTTCTCAAATAAGGCTGCAGGATTGTGGATAGTGCGTCTCCATGCCTCCCGATGTGAGGCCAGGGCGGGCCATTGTTGGTGATCAATTTGGCCGAGCCTGAGATGTTGTTTCAGGGAGTCCTTGTATTGCTTTTTTGGAGCACCCCTCTTACGCTGACCCGTGGTGAGTTCACTGTAGAGTATTATTTTGGGGAGGCGATGGTCCTCCATCCTAGAAACATGCCCTGCCCAGCGCAGCTGTGTTCTCAATATCATGGCCTCACTGCTGGTGGTCCCTGCTTGCTCAAGGACAGCAACATTAGTCACATAGTCAGTCCAGTGTATATTTAGGATTGTGCGTAAACAGCGCTGATGGAAGCATTCGAGGAGTCATAAGTGGTGGCGATAGGTGACCCATGTTTCAGATCCATAAAGGAGAATAGACAGTACAATGGCTCTATACACACTGATTTTTGTGTTTTGCCTCAGGTGTTTATTACTCCAGTCTCTTTTGTAAAGTCTTCCAAATGCACTATGTGCCTTTGCTAATCTGTGATCGATCTCTTTGTCAATCTTGGCATCTGAGGAGATGATGCTTCCCAGGTAGGTGAACTGCTGAATGGACTTGAGCACAGATTTGCCTACGGCAATGTGGGGATGGTGGTGTTCATCCTGTGGTGCAGGCTGGTAAAGAACTTCTGTTTTCATAAGGTTGACTTCCAGCCCAAACAGCTCTGCAGCTGTTGCAAAGCAGGATGTTAGGCGCTGCAGAGCTGCTTCTGTGTGGGCAACAAGGGCAGCAGCATCAGCGAAGAGCAGCTCACGGACTAGATAGTTTATAGTCTTAGTGTGAGCCCTCAGACGGCTTAAGTTAAACAATCTACCATCAGTACGGTAACGTATATAGATGCCATCGTCTTGTTCGAGCTCTGCCGTAGGCCTTTGGAGCATCATGCTGAAGAAGACTGTAAATAAAGTTGGCACAAGGTCACAACCTTGCTTCACTCCATTAGTTATTAGAAAGGGCTCTGAAAGAGCATCGCCATATCTGACTTGACTGCGCTGGCCCTCATGTAGCAAGATAATCATTTTAAGGAATTTGGGGGGACATCCTAGTCTTTCCAGGATCTGCCACAGACCTTTTCTACTTACAGTGTCAAAGGCTTTGGTGAGGTCAACAAATGTTACATAGAGACCCTTGTTCTGCTCTCTACATTTCTCTTGCAGTTGTCTAAGGGCAAATGCCATATCTGTAGTACTCCTATTGGCTCTGAAGCCACATTGGCTTTCAGGAAGAAGTTCTTCTGCAATGGCAGGAACTAATCTGTTCAGGAGTATCCTTGCAAGGATTTTTCCAGCAATAGAGAGCAGTGTTATGCCTCGATAGTTTGAGCAATCAGATTTTGCTCCTTTTTCTTGTACAGGGTGATGATGACTGCATCTCGGAGATCTGATGGCAGTTCCCCTTTTTCACAGCAATTCACAAGGAGTTCGTGGAATTTATCACGGAGTACATGACCTCCGTGTTTCCAACCCTGAGGTGGGATTCCATCAATCCCAGCTGCCTTGCCGTTTTTCAAGTGTTGTATGGCCTTAAGGGTTTCTTCCAAAGTGAGAGCTATGTCCAATTCATTTGTCATCAGTTTTTGTATCATATGTTGGCTAGCTGAGCCTTGGACTACTCGGTTGACACGAAAGAGACTTTGAAAGTGTTCAGGCCATCGATTCAGGATGGAGGCTTTATCAGTAATTAATATTTGACCATCTGTACTGTATAAGGAGCTTTGGACCTGATAAGTAGGTCCAAACACTGCCTGAAGAGCTTCATAAAATCCTCTAGAATCTCCCAGATCTGCACAGCATTGTGTGTTTTCTGCTATATTGATCCACCACTTGTTCTGCATGTCTCGGAGTTTTTGTTGAAGTTTACTACATGTGAGACGGAAAGCTGCTTTTCTTACATGGCAAGCTGGCTGGGCAAGGTATGCCTGGTGAGCAGTTCTCTTCTTTGCCAACAGCTCCTGGATCTCTTGGTTGTTTTCATCAAATCAGTCTTGATTTTTCTTGTGGGAGAACCCGAGGGATTCTTCCGCAGACTGGAGGATACTGTTTTTGATATGTTGCTGAAGCACTGTAGGGGAAGGATCTATAGGATGGTCTTCAAGTTTTGTTTGCAGGTTTGTCTGGAAGTTGTTTCTCATGGTAGCTTGTTGAAGATTGTTGACTTAGAGTCTCTTCTTTAAGATGCCACCCCTCTTAGGTTTGAACTTAAGATGAAGATTTAGTTTACATCTGACGAGGCGATGATCTGTCTGGCATTCTGCACTGGGCATCACTTGAGTATAACAGACATTGCGAATGTTTCTCTGGCGGACTAGAACATAGTCAATGAGGTGGCAATGTTTGGATCGGGGATGCATCCAGGTTGTCTTCAAGCTGTCTTTCTGCTGAAAGATAGTGTTTGTAATAGTCAGCTGTTATTCTGTACAGAACTCTAGAAGGAGGCGTCCGTTATCATTGCAATTTCCAACACCATGTTTGCCTAAGACACCTTTCCAGGCTTCGGAGTTCTTTCCTACTCTGGCATTGAAGTCACCAAGGATAATAATTTTATCTTGTACAGGGACTTTTTGTATGAGGTGGCGTAGGTCTGTGTAGAATTTGTCTTTCTCTACAGGGTCGGCTTGCATAGTTGGTGCATAAATACTAAAGAGAACAACATGTGGGAGGCGTAAGGAAATAATGCGATCAGAGTGTCCTGTTGGCAAGGTTTCGAGTTTTGAGGCAATGGAGTTTTTAGTCATGAAGCCTACTCCTGAAAGATGTTTTTCTGTTTTAAAGTCACTCTTGTGAATTATTCAAAAGGTACAATTTAATGTAATTTTCAGTATTGGTTCATTTCCAGTTGGTAGCCAATAATCTATTGTCCTTTATTTATTTCTTATTTAGCAGTCATGCATATACATATGTATTTGGATTCAGAGCTTAAGGACCTGTATGATAATATCACTCATTCTATTCATGCACTGTGTTCACTCATTCTATTCTCAAAGCCCAGGTATCCACATTGGACAATTCACATTGGACAATTCACACTATTTCTGTGTCATTGTTTTCCACAGTAACTGTATGGTGTCAGAATATCCCATTTAAAAGGAACCAAAAGAGAAGGGAAGGCTATTTTGAGCATACACAGATGGAAATAAGAATTAAAAATTTGCAGTCCTAAACCCTCTGGCTGAGAAATAAGACCTGTAAACAGGAATGTAGCCAGGCTGATTGGAGGGGTGATGATAGAGAGCAAGGCTCATGGTCCACCAGCCAGTCAGGGCAGCAGGATGTCGTGTGACTCATCCCTTAGTTCTTGCCATGGAAGGAGGAAGAGGGGAGAACAATGAACATGGCAGTGGGAGCTGTTAGAACTGCCATGGGTGATGGGACATCAGTATTTGAGTGGGTCTACATGGGCTGATGGTAGCAGCAAGGGAGCTGTGGAGCGGGGGCATTTCTACATCTTGTCCCTGGGCTGCCATCCCTGCCATTTAGCAAACATCAGTTAGGATTTACTTCGAGATAAGTACACTTAGGACTACAGCCTAACTCACATCCATCAAATGATACACTGTGCTTATTTTGTGCATAATAGAGATTACATCATACTTCTGTTTGCAGTTTACTTAGCAGTTGTGTCACCTGCTCAGTAGTAGAGGCACCTGCCTTTTCAATATTAGTTTCTACACTAGAGTTTTTTTCAAGGAGCAACTTCCATGTTCAAAGTCACCATTTTGTAGTAAGTGGCCACAATGGACAAATCTGGGTTTGCATATGTACCCTGTTTTTCCATAGCAGCCTACTGAGGATCTGTCAATGTGAACTAACTGATGCTTTCTGTATTCAATTGAATGAACACACACCATGCAAAACTCAGGAGAGCATATGTCCATTAAATGTGTTAGTTTTGAAGGTATCTTGGCCTCTTTTGTTGGTTTGGCTGAAACTGACTAATCTGGCAACTTGTACTATTTTCAGGAGTTAGTCTTAAACGAACAAACAAATAAATTAGCCTTAAAGGTCTTAACTCTCAGTTCTCCCAACAGGAACTTCCATGCTGTATTGCCTGTTGGTTTGGGACCTTCTCTATCCTCACCCTTAACAGTTATGCAATGCTAGTGGCATAGAGAGAACACAGCAGGGTAAACAGGAGAAGCATGATAACATAATTTGGAAAGTTGATTGCAACAAATCATTTGTTTTTACTTGGAGGGGCCACTGTGGCCCTGAAAATGAATGAGGAAGGGAAAATGGCCCAGTGACCCATGCGGTTTTCCATTACTCTTGCGTTCTTGAGCAGTGCTACTCAAAATGCCCAAACCATTGGTCCCAGAGCCATTGGCTGCCAGTCTTTGTAAATTTCCAGGAAAGAAAAAAAACTCCCACCCTGTTGTGATCAATGTGCACAAATATGGTACTGGTCCCTGGCATACTGATGGGGTGGAGTGGGGAGTCTGGTTTTTCATATCTATTAGTCTGAGAAGCTCTGTTCTTAAGCATTGCATTCATGTCAGCGAAGGTGCCAAAATAGCATTGCATTTTCCATCTGCTTCCACAAAAACCCTATCCACCTCATATGATTCCTTTAGGATCACGGACCACTTCCAGGCCTATGTTGATAAACTGGCTGTAAGTCAGAGTGGCAAGAGAACTGATTAAACATTTTGAGAACAGAAAATGATTGGAAAGCTCTGAGAGTAAAATAATTAAATACATACAGTTATACTAATTGATAACAAACAGGAAAACCTATCTACCAGCTTCTGAAGATGTTAGGAATTGTTTTGGGTGGTTTGTATTGTGCTAATAAATGACACTTCAATAAAATCAAATACAGGGAAACAGAGAGCTGAAGCAGCTGAAGAAGAGAAAGAATTATTAGAAATAACAAAGGCTATTTAGAAGGGGAGGGTCTCTCAGAGGAAGTGCCAGAAGCCCTACTGCTAAGCAAAACATTTAAATCTTGATTTGGAAAAGATAGGCACTCCTGAGTGTACTGTTGGGAGCAATTGGGCACTTGGAGAAGCATGGATGTGATGACTTAGCAGTCTTTCCCATTTCTAATTTCTATGGCCCATTATGTTTACTCCCCTCTGTGAAAAAAGGGAAAAAAATGCAGCCCTGGTGGGGTGCAGACTGACTTGGCACAATAATTTGCCCCTCTGTCATGCTTCCAAGAAGCTGTGTCTGCTTTGATCAGTGTGTGGCAGGGCACAGGAATCCTGCTCTATAATAAAGAAAGACTAGAGCTTGGAAATGTTGAAGGTTTTTTTTGGGGGGGGATTCTGGGAATTGTAGTCCAAAAATAACATTTCCATGCTTGAGAAAGCTATATGGACTGATCCTTAACAAGTCCTATTTTACATACCCTCCAACATTTCACAGATAAAAAGCAGGGCAGATTTAGAGTGTGGTCAAGATGGCAAACACTATTAAGCTGGGACAGGCTGCAGCAGTTTGTTTTTGCCTGAGTCTACAGGGAAGGGCAAGATTCTGCCCCATCTTCTCCTACCCCCCTGCTGAGTTAATTGAGTGCCAAGTACTTTTTCACTTTGAACCCAGTTTTCAGCAACTGAAGTAAGCCAAGGACAAAGGTGGAAAGTGGGAAGAAGACGAGGGAGAAATGGGGATATTTTGAAATCAGCTGAAAAAGTCAAATTGGGACAATTGGAGAGTGTGTCATTATCATTCTGTAGTGACCAGAATGCCAAAATTTTATCCAAGGAAATTCTTACTTTTCTTCTTGTAGCAGTGCTTTTATTAGCAAAGAAATGATGGAAGGATTCCAATGATCTACCACACAATAATATATGGCCAGTTATATTACCAAAGATAATTGACTAGACAAGCTGGGCATAATGACAACAAAAGAAAGCAGATACAACTTTTTTTTTTTTTAAATCATACTTTTATTCACTTTATTCAAAAGCTTCCCCAAACTCATAGATAACTGTGGAAAGCTATATTTTAAAATGAATGACTTTGGTTTTTTTACAAAATGAACTTTCGTGATAGATTTAATAGCCTAAAGTCAGCTAGAGTAGCCCCATTGAAACAATGGGAATTATGTAAGGACTTTATCAGACCAGGCAAATATGGCGTCACAAGGACACCTAATGATTGCGAAAGGGCGCGCATATCAGATAATGTTGTCCTTTCGCGATCATTTAATGTAAATGAGTCACATTTTTTTATTGATGGGCCAAGCTGTCAATTGATCTCCTGTTCGGCTTTTCTGCCGGCATTGGTGGTGTTTGGATCCTTGCACCATTGTGCTCACATGAATGCAGTGTCAATGGGCAAACACTTCTGGCTGAGATCGTGGCAGCCAGGTAGGGGATGCTCTTTTATGACTCCTGCCCCCCATGTACGTGGGACTTTTTACATGTGTTTTTGTTCTTGTGTGAACTTTTTGTTTTTTTATTTTACTTTAATTTTTGAATTTCCTACGCTAGTGTCTTCTGGCGAGAATCAGCGAGATCTCAACCCTGGAAGTAAACAGAACTCCATTTGTGCTACATTATTGCCAGGGATGCCTCATTGACACATGCAAAGGTAGGTCTGGTGGTAGTGGTGGTCTTTTGCTGGCATAAAAATGCCACAATTTATGTTGGCAAAATAACATTAATCGGGGGTGGCCTGATAAAGTCCTAAGTGTTCTACCGTTCAGCATTGGGTTAAATGGGTACACTATAGCTAAGATTAGCAACTGGATTTAGGCCACCAAGTCTATTGTATGTGATTTCTCACATGATGAAACTGATTCAAAAACAACACAAAATCCAGCTCCCAACAAAATCCCAACTAAGATTGTTTGCAATCCCCTTCAGCTGGCCCTTATCTATTACTTGTATGCATGCGATGGGCCAGATCCATGGGTACAATATGCCGGTGGGGAGTCGGCATATTTTTCCCTTGTAGACGAACCCTATGTCTTGAGTCTTTTGGCTTGGCTCCTCTTCTCTGTTCTTCTGGGAAAGGGGGATAAATCTTAGGGTGGGGGTGCTGCCTTGAAAAGTGTGCATGTGCAGGTGTATCTATTTTCCTCATATCTTAGACTAGTTTTTTTTTGTTTATTTGAGTGGCACACTCTGTGCAACTGTTGATGCTTAATGGTATCATTAAGGGCTGCCTCTTATAACTTCACCTTTGTACCATCACTACGGCCTGCCACCTGCTATATAACAAGGGACAGTCCCTAAGTCTCAGGTTTAGATGCTCAAACCTCAGGGCCTGAGATGGTCATAACCTGGAGCCCATTCACACCACAGAATTATAGCACTTATTATTCCACTTTAACTGCCATGGTTCCCTCCTGTGGAATTCTGGGATTTAGAGTTTAGGGAAGGGCATTTAGAATTCTCAGACAGAGAGCCCAGGTGCTTCATTAAACTAAAAGCCACAGGATTAGACCGCATAAAACCATGGGCTATTTCTTACAACACATTTATAGTGCTATGAGGATTCCACTTTAACTGCTGTGATTCCATCCTATGGAATCCTGGGATTTGTAGTTTAGGGTACGGTATTTCAAACTCTTATAGAGCCTTGGGGAGCATGCAGTCTCAAGGCCCACTTTACCCTCTCTTGTCCTGCTGAGACAGAGGAAGAGTGCCAATGGGGACTCGTTTGTATACCATCCAACTGTCCCAGTTTGGCAGGGACAATCCTGATTAATCCTATGCTGTCCAACTTTTTTCATCTGCTTTTAAAATGTTCCAGTTTCTCTCTCTTTCTCTCACTTTCCCCCTTTGTTCTCAGCTTACTTCAATAGCTGCAAAGTGAGTTCAAAGTGAAAAAGTACTTCTCAACTCACTTAACTCAGCAGAGGGGAGAGGAGAGGAAGTGGTGGAATCCTGCCTTCCCAGTAGACTCAGGCAAAAGCAAACTGCTGCACCCTCAGGAATAACTTTTGCCATCTTGACTATACTCTGATGTTGCTCAGCCACACATGTCCTGGGTTTCATGTGTGAAAGGTTGGAAGGTACGTATTTACTCAATGATCTCATAAAGCTGGAGGTGGTGTATGTATGCAGGGTACATCTTTGTGGAGAGCTATGCACATCCATAGCAATGTTTGCATGCAACATATGCAGGGTGACAAGTATGTGCATTATTATGCAGACATATGTTCCAGCAAGAGGAAAAAGACGGACCAAAGCTGTGAAGCACATGGAAACACAGTTGAAAAAAATGACTTTGAAGCTAGTGAACATGGGAAGCAGCCCCCAGACATTGTTCATGGAAGAGTTGTGGAAAACATGTGTGCTTGACTTTGCTGTTTTGAGGATGCTTCAGATGGAATCTTGGATCCTTTTCACTGTGGGTCTATTGTGTCAGTCTGCTCATACATTTTGTCACCTTCCAACCTGGTGAAGGCCGAGAAATTGATTGCCCATCAATATTCTTGATTACCTTTAGCTGTCATGTATTCTGAATCTTAAAATGACTAAAAGGATCCATAGGAGACATATTGCCAACTTTTACTTTTCTCCTGCTACCTCCACTTAGCAATTATTAAGATCCATTTCATGAGATATGGCCCATAATTTGCCATCTTTTATCACAGCATGAAATTGCTGTTTAGAGCCCCTTTTGTCCACTTCATCTTTATTTCATATAACATAACTGAAAAGGCCTCCCTGCTTGCTTTGAAGATCAAAGTGATTGTCAGCTTCATAAAAAAGGAGAGAAAAAAATGAACTCAGAGGCAAAGAAAAGAAATCAATGTATATTGCTCTTCTGTGAGCTTCCTCGCCTCCTCCTCTGAAGAGGACGAAACTTCTTAGATTATGTATTTTGAAGAGTAAAGAGGACAGAAACGTTTCCATCTATATTTAAAAACTGTCAAGATGGATCAAGTTCAAATGGGAAAAATACTGCTTAAATACCAGCCTCTGCTCATTCACTGTAGGCATGGAGGGCTTCCCCCCTCCCTCCACCTTCTGAAAGGGGGGCTTTGAAAATTAATAGATTATCTATAGAATATGTGACAGGATGTCTTTTTTTTCCTGATCAAGAGGAAATGTGGTATTACAAAACATTAAAGCAGGGTAAGGGAATATTTTTCATATGAAAGAGTGTTGACCCATGGGGAAAAATCAGTTGTGGGGAACAACTCACAGTGGGCAGAGTCAAGACCAAAAGGGGCAAAACCAAAGCTAAAACTGTGCAGAGTTTAAAAGTTTCAAGTAGAAGCAGTTTTCAGTTAACAAACTGTCTGACAATGAAGCACCTTTGCAAAAAGTCTTTTTATGCCCATTTAGCCCCCCAGGTTTTCTCCTCATCCTATGTCTAGCTGAAAGATTTTTAGCAGCATTTATAGGATGGTGGAGGGCTGGAAAAAGACAGTTTTGGTATTGGGTTGCAGCACCATGTGTGCAGCAAACAACTCAACAAAGCTAATGCTAGGAAAGAATGGATTCTGTTCTAGCCAGTCCTTCTGTAGCCATGTGTGGCTGCCAGCAATAGGAAAGGTAAACAGCATCTACCTTCAGAATTTCTTACTGAGGATGGATGAACAGCAAAAGGGGAAGAAAGGGGAGAGAAGATAAGCCTGTCAGCAACCCCCATGCCACATTTTTTCAAGAGCATAGATCCATAAATTTGGCAACCAAAATGGAAATTATAAGAAAAGCTGGTGAAAGAAAAAGTCTACCTGGATACATTTTAAGAGGAAAAAACCTTCAAGATGTCTCCAAAGGTTTAAAACATTTTTATATGTAAGGCTTATCTGACCTGATTGTTTCATTTTACATATGCACATCATTAGTTTTGAATAAAACATTTATTAAAACATGCTGAATTGTTCTTTTTGGGGGGGTTGGGATGTATCCCTATTTCTTCCATGTTATTTCTACCTTTGGTAGCAAAATTTCTCTTTAGCAAATCTACTTCTTTAACTGAAGTATTCCTGCAGTTCTTTATTCCTGTGCTGGAATAAAGGTAGGCTATACAGTAAATAAATGAGTAAATAGATAAATAATTCCTTTACCCCCTCACTCTGTGCTATCCCATCCTTTTTCTACTGCTCTACCTGTTGTGCATATATGCACAAATGTGCTTGCAAACACACACACACACACAGCAGAAGAGGCATTTATTTCTAGACAAGTGGTGGAGAGAGCAAAGATGGAAACTGGATGATACTGAAGGTCACCTACAGCTTTGGGGTGTAAAGTGATGACTTCAACAACACATACAACAACACACCTAAAAGCATTGGCTTAAAGTTATAAAACACCAGGAAATTATCATCTCCATGAAGTCCTACTTTACCACCACATCATGGCATGAAGGTGGGCCTGCCTTCTCAATGGTTATGTCAGTGAAGTGCCATTCTGTCAGGCTGGTAAGTCTTTGAGTATGGCCCTGGCTGCAAATGGCATGTCTTCTACCCAAGGTCCAGCCCAGCTAAGTACAGAGATGCTCATCCACAGAGGGTTGGTTGCCAGGTAATAAGCTGGCCACACAGTTACAGGTTGAGTCTCTCATATCTGAAATGCTTGGAACCAGTGGTATTTTGGATTTTGGAATATTTTGGATTTTGGAATACTTGCATATACATAATGATATATCCTGGAGATTTATACATAATATTTTATATAATTTTGTGCATGAAACAAAGTTTGTGTACATTCAAACATAAGAAAACAAAAGTGTCACTATCTCAGTCACACATGTGGACAATTTTGAATTTTGGAATTCTGGATAAAGGAGCCTTAACCTGTACATACACTATAGTGGTATGGCAGAGCGTTAATCTTTGAAGAACTACCCACATTGAATAATTAATGCACAAGTGAGCAGTTTTTCCTTGGGAAGAGGTTATCTTAGAGCAGTGGGTCCTAGCTGTTCCAAACTTCAGTACTTCTTCTTTCTGGGTCTTACATGCAGTGCTCTGTTATTCCTGAGCATATCTGTTCCATGACCATTCCATCTTTACACTTTGGAGAATCCTGACAGTACTAATCATCTACAGCAGGAAAAAAAGCACATTTGCTTATAGATTCTACACTCAGAGTCTTATGAAAGCTGCCTCGGCTTATTTTCAGCTACCACTTTTGCTCAAGCCCCCAGACACATGCAGAAAAACTCAGGAAGAGGAGTGGGGTCAGTGTTTTACATCAGGTTTAGTCAGATGTGGTACGATTCTCCTCACAATTGTCATAAGGGAAGATGGTACCATAAGCCATCTGACTTTCTTCAAAGTCTGGGATGAAACATGAGATAAGAGCGCACTCCTCCCTTTGAATTTCTCTGAATATGTCTGATGATTTGCAGGGCAGGGTTCATATCCTGCACGTGGGGAAAAATAGGAGATAATCTCATTCTATGATTTTTCTCTGAACTTACAGAAGAGGAGGAAGTGTCTCACATTACATTGGTTATTGAGGGTGCGGAGCAGCAGTGGCTACTACAGCTAAATTTATAGGGAATAAATTTCAACATTCTGCATGTGTTCTATGCATGTACTTCCCCTGGCACCTCCTCCAAATCTACTCTTGAGGGATTTGGGATTGTTAAAATGGCAGAAAATTGCACTAGCTGCCTATTACCTACCAATCCAATGTTAATGTATAAACCACTGAATGACTTGGAACCAGGATGAGAGAGTGCCTTCTTGCATACAAATCAGCTCACTCATTGAGGAAATGGAAGCCTGCTTGTCCAGCTGTATTCAGTGGAGATACATCTGATCATGACTTGAAGGATGAGGTTCTTCATTCTTCATGGAATGACCATCACTAAGAGCAGAGGTGTGAAGTATGCAGCAATTCAGATGTTGTTGAACTGCAACTCCCAACATTCCTCACCATTTGCTGTGTGGGCTAGGGCTGATGGGAGCTGCAGCTCAACAACATCAGGAAGGCTGCACAATTCCCACTCGTGCCATAGTAGAGGTGGACACCCAACTTAGGTCAGTTATTAACACTGTACACATTCATGCAAGTATTCTTGGTCACTGGTCTTTTATTACTGAACTCTGGATAACTTGCTATGTTGTTGCTTTTATTTTGATGGTTTTAATGACCTCTGGATGGGTTGTTGTACGTTTTATTGTTACAATTATTTCCCTGGTTTTATCCTTTTAACTTACCTTGTTACCATTTATGCTAAAAGGCAGTTTATGAATAACATAAATAAATAATAAGTGATCTAGTACAACGGGATGACGATGGAGGGAAGACTCCACTTATCCTTTCCATGTGCAGTGGTGTGCTTTTTTTGCTTACACATGGGATAGGCTGCAACTGGTGAACACAGGTCTTTCTGGACCTCTGCCTTTGAGATTGTCTCCAGAAAAGGATGGTCCTTAACAGTATAGGCAGTACAGATTCTTGTCTAGATGGTTCTTATAAATTTGTGGTTCTATAATTTGCCATGTATTGTGATTGGGTGAAGATGACTGAGATGTCCTTCGTTATCTTCTAGCTTTACAGTGATTCAATGCTGTCTGGTGATCTCATTTGAGCTCATAGCAGTTAACATATTGCACAGCCTGAGTCTACAGCATAATGCCAGTTGGTTCCAGATAATTTAGCAAGCCCCATCTGAATATGCATTGGCTACCTCCTGCCTTTTCTGAAAAATTGTCTGTCAAACTCTAAACATATGTATATGAGATAACAGTCTGTGTTTGATCCATGATTTGCTGCTTTTGTAGTTTCTTCGGCTGAAGTAAAACAGCATGTAGGAAACAAAACACCTGGGATGGGAACATGCTCTCATGTTTCATGTGTGCAGTTTTGGAACTTTATGACAATCACCACTGCTGCTAAGCCATTTAAAAAGGAAGCATAACTGTTATCATATTAGACTGTTAACTTTAGAGTTTCTTAGTTTTCTATTTTGTTGTTGCTGTGTGCCTTCAAGCCATTTCTGACTTATGGTGACTGTAATGCAAACCTATCATGGGGATTTCTTGGTGAAATATGTTTGGTGTTGCCACTGGCTTCCTCTGAGGCTGAGAGGGTGTGACTTGCCCAAGGTCACCCAGTTTGGTTTCCATGGCTGAGTTGGGATTTGAAGCCTGATCTTCCAGATTCTTAATCCAACCCATAACCCATTACACTATGCTGGCTTTAACTGCACTACACTGGCTCTCACTATGCATATTAGTATACAGTACACATATACACCATATATAATACTTCATTACACACACCAGCAATTATTTCCACCCCATTGCACCTGGAGGAACATTGGGAGCTGGTAACACCACACTTAGTGGGATGGTGAATATGATCTGGGTTTTGGTCTGAACTTTAGCAGAGCTGTCCAAGGTGCTGAACCTATTTGAAGTTAGAGTTTAGCACCCTGGACAGTTCCTTTAAAGTTTTGATTAACAGTTGAAGTGGGTTCACCAGCTCCCATTGTACAGGGGAGACTCCCCCCCCTTCACCTATTGGATAGCTTGCACCGAGTGATATCACTGTGACATGTAGAAGAGTTATGGTTTAGGGATATACTTCCCAGCTGTCATGGCTTCTAGCCCTGTTGGTTGTGGATTCTGGGAGCTGTTGTCCAAAAACATAACTTTTCCAAGCTCGGTGATATTGTGTCATTCAAGACATTTATATCACACGCTTCTGCTAAACTATGAAACACTCCAGGGGTATGGGAGAGATTTGCCCCAGGGAAGAAGCTTCATAGCTTTGAGGCTTTGAGCTTACATCCAAATCTAATGTTCTAGCTAGTGTACCACACTGAGATACAGAGTCTCGGAACAGTGTGATAATTTTAAAAAGTTAGTCCCAATTTTTCCCCTAAAGTCCAAACAGTCAAATAAACATTACCTCCTGCCTTAGTAGCCAGTATAAACAATTCATTACCTTCCATCAGAAGAACACATCAAAAACAAAATTATAGGATAGTAAAGAAAAGCAACATGAAACAAAGTTGAGGCTTACCTCTGGTCATTACAATTCCTGCCAGGGATTTGTGATGTGCATGGATGGCAGCACAGTTATCCATCACCTCTTGAAACTTCTGTGTAATTATTCGATGCACAGAATCAGCAAATTCCTGAAAAGAAACAATCAGAAGCCATTCTTTCACTCTGCTGGACTGAGGTAAAGGTCTGTGCCTGCCTGTTTCATAAGCTGTTTGTCAACTTTCAGAATGCCTTTTGTCATTGACTGTATCCTGGCCACAGTAAACAGAATGACACCATTTTAAGCTACATTGTAACCCAATCTCCTTGCATTCACACTGAGATTCTTCTGCTAGACCTTTCTACCAAAGCAAGTCCTTGTGGGAATCTATGAGCCCCATTGCACGAAGGAAGGGGAGAGGAAGTGAAGCCCGAGAGTAGCAAGTCTCGCCTTGCCTTATCATACGATGTTGGCAAGTTTCAGCTGTTCTCCTGGTCCAGTACTGTGTGAGATGGTGGTAAATGAGGGTCTTTTTGCTAACCAATTTTTACAGTAAGCACCGTCTCCCCAGGGACTGGAACAGGAGAACAGCTGAAACACACTGACGTCATGTGATATGACAAGGCGGGTGGTGCTATTATCGGGGTGCACTGCTGCTTCCTTCCCTCATACAATAAGCCCCTTTGAGAGAGCAGCATAGACATTGACTGGTTGTGGCAATGTCACTCTAGCACAGGAGGGAAGCATGTGATCCTCCAAATGTTGAAGTACATCTCCCAGCATTCATCCCTACCAGGAATGGTAAACCTTGATTTTTATTCAAGTTGTGACAGCTGTTGAGAACAGTGAAAAAGTTTTTCATCCTGTGGCTTTGAGAAATGCAGGAATCCCACACCCCTTACACAATGTTTCCATGAAAGTTGTGCAGCTTGCACAGAAAACTGTAGTTTGCTGGAAACCATGCAGCTTCTCCTAAGAACTCTGCAGCCTTCCCTGAAAAATGTGCAGCTTTTGGAATGGAAAGGAAATTGCTCAACATTCAAATGGTGGGGCTTGTGCAAAAAAGACTGTTTCTAGGCAGCCACAGGTGTGTTTTGTAGAAGATGGCTGGTTTTTTAAATGTAGAAAACAGCAATGTTGAAAAATAAAAAAATTGGAACAAAAATGTTATGCATAATCCATTAATCTTGCAAAAAAAAAAGGCACATAGTTTTGTTGGGCTGCACTGCTGTTTTCTCTGCAACATTTTTATTGTGCAATATTTTTGTTGTGTAAATTTGCTGTTATCTATGCAAAAAACCTTTGGTGTGCTTTTTTTCTTCAAGGGGTTGGGAACTCAAGTAATCAATGAATTTCCATCCCATCCTCACTCCCCACTGGGTATGATGGGACTTGCAGTCCAACAATATCTGGAGGGTTGTATAATTCCCAACTTGCTCTAGCATGTGAAGTGAAGATGCTGTCCGACTTCTATCTTTATGAACTCCTGCAGTACTTAAAGGCCCTATTCCAACTAACTTCAATGTGGAAATACATAAGGTAAAAATATAAACAGGATTCTATCGGCTCTTAGATGAATTATGGCATTATTCCTCTTGTTTTACTTTCTGGAAAGGATGTAAATTAGTCTTATTACAAAGGGTACAGGTGTTCTCACTTATTCAACAGGTTAGGGACCAGCATGCTGTCAAAAAGCAGAAATCATCAAAATGCAGAACCTACAGTGTTCTGGTCCCTAACCTGTCAAATAAGTGGGTGATGCCTGTACTGGTCCTTGAAGTCTTGGGAGAAAAAATTGCTGGTCCCTCATTTCAGATAACTTGGGGAACAATTATTTGTACTATAAGAAGTGTTCCTTGTTATAGACCTAAAGATACAAGCAGGTGGTCAGAACAAAATCCCAGACTTAATTGGGAAGGGGGTGGCAGTAGGACCGTACCACCCACTGAAAGGCAAGAGAGGAAGGGCAAATACAGCCTCTAGAGCCAAGCCAACCACCGGGACAGGAGATGGAGGCATTCCCCAGCCAGCCTAGGAAAAGGAGGTTTTACAGCCCCAAACGTCCAAGGTGGATTTTATTCAGTAAGATGTTGTGTGCTGGGATCAAAGAACTTTACGCCAAGGAGGTGGTGTTGGAGCAATACAAAGCCCCAAGCCCTCCCCATCCATCCATCCATCCATCCATCCATCCACACCTTCCATAGACCATCCTTGGCCCTTCCTTCCCCCACAGGGCGGGAACCCTCAGGCACCACTCTTTGACTCCTTGGGCACACTCACCATGGCAATGGCCTCCCTGGAGGCCATGATGATGGCTGGGAGTGGGGCGGGCATGTTATTGTTTCACATGCACTGCAGCAGCCAGTGAGAAACTGATAGGTTGGGAGGTAGCCTCAGAGGGTAGGCTAATGGACATGGCAGAGAAGGGATTGGAGGGAGGGAGATGGGGCCGAAGCTCATGGGCAACACATCCCCCAATCTTTGTGTCCCTTCATGCGTGTGATGCACAAATGTGTGAAGGGCCATTAAGCCTGAAATGGGGGAGAAGCAGGGCTTGTGTATACCACTTCCCCCACTGTTGCCCACACGCAGATGCCTCCTTAGAGCATTTGGACATCTCTGTAGGAATGAAACAAGTATAGCTCCTTTTTAAAGAATCATAGAATCATAGAGCTGGAAGAGACCAAAAGGGCTACCCAGTCCAACCTCAAGCCATTCAGGAATACACAATCAAAACATTCCTGACAGATGGCCATCCATCCTCTGCTTAAAAACTTCCAAAGAAGGTATTCCACTGCCAAACAGCTCTTACTGTCAGGAAGTTCCTATTAACGTTTAGGTGGAATCTCTTTTACTGTAGTTTGAACCCATTGCTCTGTGTCCTAGTCTCTGGAGCAGCAGAAAACAAGCTTGCCCCATCCTCAGTATGACATCCCTTCAAATATTTAAACATGGCTATCACGTCACCTCTAAACCTTCTCTTCTCCAGACTAAACACACCCAGCTCCCTAAGCTGCTCCTCATAGGGCATAGCTTCCAGACCTCCCACCATCCTGGGCACCCTCCTCTGGACACGTTCCAGCTTCTCAATGTCCTTCTTGAATTGTGGTGCCCAGAACTAGACACAGTATTCCAGATGTGGTCTGGCCAAATCAGAATAGAGTGGCACTATTACTGCACTCAGTCTAGACTGGCTCCTCACACTTATGCCACAGAAAGAGTGAGGAGGTTTTTAAAAGCCACAGGAGCCACACTGGGCAAGGGGGATGGGGTGAGAGGGCAGGAAGAGTGGTTGGAGAAGAAAGAGCAGGAGAAAAGGTGCACCAAAGTGTCCCAGAAACAACTGAGGAGCAACAAGGAGTCTCCTTTAGAAAATGGTGCTGAATACGATGGAGAAGGAAAGAGCTGAGAGAGGAGGAGAAGGAGAAGAACGGGAGGGGTGCTTGATCTTTGGGAACTTCTCCCTCTCTTGTTTTTTTCCTCCCTCCTCCACCTCTTCTAGCACTTAGTTAAAGAGGAAGGAGGTGGGCTGTGGAAACGTTGCCACCCTAACAGGGCACATTAAGAAAAAAGAAAGTCCATGGTGGGGATGTGGGATGTGGAGAGAGGAGGAGTAGAGGAAAAGAGTGTGTGTGTGGGGAGATGGAGAAGCTGGAACAAAACATCAGCTGGTGGTTTCTGCTGCCTCTGCCATTGCTAAGGCTCCAACCTCACTTGCTCACTGGATGTGGATGAGTTGTCATGCTGCAAGGGGTATGTGTGCATGGAAAAGGCAGAGTCCACCCAGCAGAAGCCTCCACATCTGTTCTTTCGACCCCTTTAAATTAGTCCATAACCGGAACCCATTTATTTGACATGTAGTTGAGAGAGAGGACCACACTTCAAATATATGGTTGTTTTTGTTGTTGTGTGCCTTCAAGTCCTTTCCGAGGTCTTCTGTGTAGTAATTTAGAATGGTCAAAAGAGAAGGTCATTGAAAAGTAAAATGCCAAAAGGCAGGGGAACTATTTATTTAGCTTTGGCTGGTCATCTAATGAATCACCAAAAAAAGGATAGCAAGATGGACACAGCATGTAGTTTGGATATATCCATTTACATGATAACACGTAAATTTGGAAATAATTATTATATATTAAGAAGAAACACATTGGCTATAATGCATCATGAGGAAGGTTGTGACCAGGTAACATATAAGACTGCTGTGTCTGGGGTGCGGGAGCTAACTACTGACAGGAAATGTGAAGGCTCCAGCTGCTCTCCCTACTTACAGTTCTTTATCTTTAAGCCAGATAGGAACAGCCCTCCAAACAGAGGATGCTTTCAAATGGAGGACTGTCATCTGTAAACTAGGACACATGACCACCCAATTTATTTGCTGAGATTTGCTACATTTATCATTCAGAGAAAAACAATGGAGACATATTTCAAGATGTTGAAAAGATGCTCTTTTCTTCTCTAAAAAGCATTACATGTTTTGGACTGTGGATACTCTTAAGGCCTTTTTCTATTTTTTGTAGAAAAACAGATAACATTCAAGGGCAAATAGATATATCTAGGCTCCATCTATGTATGTATCTGGGCTGCAGTCCCTTTTTAGCCTAGATATATCTACATGCTCTTGAATGTTATCTATTTTCCTACCATCTGCTCATAAGATATAAAACAACCCTTCAGCCGTTTTTCCCCACATGCTTTCAATCTGCCAGTAAATGCAATGTGAAAATGAAATACTGTAATATTCTTATGTAATTGGATGTCATGGATTTATTCTCTTGCAAATTTTTATATGCCTGCTGAAGGCCTTAAGAGTATCTGAAGGCTGAAATATGTTGGACTTTTCAGCTAACACAAGACCATCAGCTTAGCATCTTGAGATGTGTTTTCTTTATTTCCTCTGGTGGATTTTATTTGGGGATCTCCAAGTTTTGTTCTAGCTTGCATTTATTGTTATACTCTTTGTGTTTTAATTAAGTTCTGATTTGTTGTTTTATAAGTGATTGCTTGATTGAGTAGCTGAGGTCCTATATCAAAACATGTGGACACAACACTCTGGGCACACAGGTCTGTGCTTCTCCCTGCTGGCAGCTGTTAAGCCATTGGAAGGGGCCCCTCCCATGGACATTTACTAGCAGGCAAGCAGGAAAGTGGGAGGTGTCCTGGTGACCCTCTCCCCAATCTCAGCTCCAGTTTTGGGGATGAGAAATGGGGGTCACTCTCCTAGATCTCCAGTGAGTTG
This sequence comes from Gambelia wislizenii, assembly GCA_030847615.1. Taxonomy (NCBI): domain Eukaryota; kingdom Metazoa; phylum Chordata; class Lepidosauria; order Squamata; family Crotaphytidae; genus Gambelia; species Gambelia wislizenii. The sequence continues at coordinate 143,946,741 of JAUMIR010000006.1, read as the reverse complement.
CGGCCTCATTTCTCTTAGAATCATAGAATCATAGAGTTGGAAGAGACCACAAGGGCCAGCCACTCTAACACCGTGCCATGCAGGAATAAACAATTAGCTAACACACATTTGAAGCTGCTTAATGCATTGTAGATGTTTAAATTGCTATTGCTTAAAACAGTTTGTAAGCTGCTCTGATAGCCTTGTGGCTGAAGAGCAGGGTATAAATAACTACATAATTAAAAACAAACAAACAAACAAAGCATTCCCAACAGATAGCCATCCAGCCTCTGCTTAAAAACCTCCAAAGGAGGAGACTCCACAACACTTCAAGGCAGTGCATTCTGCTGCCAAACAGCTCTTACTGTCAGGATCTTAAGCCTCTCCTCATAGGGCATGGCTTCCAGACCTCCCACCATTTTGGTCACCCTCCTCTGGACACATTTCAGTTTGTCCATATCCTTCCTGAATTGTGGTGCCCAGAACTGGACACGGTATTCCAGGTGCGGTCTGACCAAATCAGAATAGAGTGGCACTATTACTTCCCTTGATCTAGACACTATACTCCTATTGATGCAGCCTAGAATCGCATTGGGTTTTTTTAGCTGCCATGTCACACTGCTGACTCATGTTCAGTTTGTGGTCTACTGAGACTCCTAGATCCCTTTCGCATGTACTCCCATCAAGCCAGGTGTCACCCATCCTATATTTGTGCTTTTTATTTTTACTGCCCAAGTGAAACATCCTACATTTCTCTCTGTTGAAATTCATTTTGTTAGTTTTAGCCAAGCGTTCTATTCTGTTAAGGTAATTTTGAATTCTGATCCTATCCTATAGAATCATAGAATTGCAGAGTTGGAAGAGACCACGAGGGCCATCCAGTCCAACCCCCCTGCCACGCAGGAAATCACAATCAAAGCATCCCCGACAGATGGCCATCCAGCCTCTGTTTAAAGACCTCCAAGGAAGGAGACCCCACCACGCTCCGAGGGAGTGTGTTCCACTGCCGAACAGCTCTTACTGTCAAAAAGTTCCTCCTCATGTTGAGGTGGAATCTCTGTTCCTGGAGCTTGCACCCATTGCTCCGTGTTCCAGTCTCTGGAGCAGCAGAAAACAAGCCTGCTCCATCCTCAACGTGACATCCCTTCAAATACTTAATATCCTCTGGGGTATTAGCTACATTTCCTAATTTGATGTCATCTGCAAACTTGATAAGCATACCCTCTATTCCTTCATCCAAGTCATTGATAAAGATGTTGAATAGCACTGGGCCCAGGACAGAACCCTGTGGCACCCCACTGGTCACGTCTCTCCAGGATGAAGAGGAACCATTGGTGACTACCCTTTGGATTTGGCCCATCAATCAGTTACAAATCCACCTAACAGTTGCGTTGTCTAGCTTGCATGTTACTTTTTTCCAAGAATATCATGGGAGACATTGTCAAAGGCCTTATTGAAATCAAGATACACTATATCCACAGCATGCTCTTCATCTACCAAGTATATAACTCTATAAAAAAATACCGGTAGATAAGATTAGTCTGGCATGACTTGTTCAAAAACCCATGCATTCCTTTCTAAGTGCTTACATACTTTCTGTTTAACGATCTGCTCTAGAATCTTTCCTAGTATTGATGTCTGGGTGACTGGGCAATAATTATTTGGGTCTTCTCCCCCTGCCCTTTTAAAGATGGGGACATTTGCCCTACTCCAGTCTGCTGGGATCTCTCATGTTCTCCAGAATTTTTCAAAGGTTATTGCCAGTGGTTGTGAGATTAGTCTACTGGTTCTTTTAGTATCCTTGGCTGAAGTTCATCTGGATCTGGAGACTTGAATTCATTTATACTGTCCAGGTATTCCTGAACTACCTCTTTACCTATTCTGTGCTGCATTTCCCCTACTGCATTGTCTGCTCCATCTTCCCCAGGTTGAGCACTGTTCTCCTTTTGGGAGAAGACTGAGGCAAAGAAGATGTTGAGTAGCTCTGCTTTTTTCTGTCCCCAGTTAATGGTTTGCCACCATCTTCCCGCAGCGATCCTACCACTTCCTTGTTCTTTCTTTTGCTGCAGACATATCCATAAAAGCCCCTTTTATTGTTTTTAACCTCTTTAGATAGCCTGAGCTTTATCTGTGCTTTTGCTTTTTCTGATTTTCCCCCTACATGAGCTGGCTATTTGTTTGAATTCTTCTTTGGTGAGTTCCCCATTTTTCTGGAGCCCTGGTGGCGCAGTGGTTAAATGCCAGTACTGCAAGTCACCACGTTGCAAGTTCGATTCCAGCGGGCTCCAAGGTTCACTCAGCCTTCCATCCTTTCGTAGGTCGGTAAATTGAGTACCCAGCTTGTGGGGGGCAATTAGCTAACACACATTGGAAACTGTTTAATGCAGTGTAGATGTGTAAATAGCTATTGCTTAAAAAAACAATTTGTAAGCTGCTCTGATAGCCTTGTGGCTGAAGAGCGGGGTATAAATAAATAAATAAAAATTATACATGTTCCTTTTAAGTTTTAGCTCAGTTGAAAGTTCTTTTGACATCCATACTCGTTTCTTTAGACACTTGGCATTTTTCCTCCCCATTGGAACTGTTTGAAGTTGTGCCTTCAATATCTCACTTTTTAGAAACTCCCATCCATCATGTACTCCCTTCTCTATTAGTATTCCTTACCATGGGATCACCCCAGTAATTCCCTAAGTTTTCTGAAATCAGCTTTCTTGAAGTCTGCAAAGCATGTCTGACTACACTTGGCTTCCCCTTTCCTCTGTATAAGAAACTCCAGAAGAACATGGTCACTTCCCCCCTAAGGATCCCACCACTTCCACCCCATTAATCAGATAATCTCTGTTGGTTCAGCTATAGAGAGAGCTACTGGCTGCTAGCTCCTCCCTCTGCCTCTCACCTACTTCCTCTCAGCAGTCTCTGACTCACTTCCTCTCAACACAAGCAGCTCACCGAACAAATGCTAATGAGTCACCCCCAGGCAAGCCTACACTCAGACCACAAACAAACAGCCTTGACCCAAGCAAGCATGCTATCATTACCCAACAAACTCTCTGGGGCTGAAGAAGTTTAATTCAAGAGCCACAAGTTCACCTAATGCTGTCTCTTCCACACACCCATACCAAACATGCCTGTTGGCCTCTCTCCTGTTCACCTCACTCCTGTACACCAAGCTCCAGAGATGGGGACTTCAGCTATAGAGAGAGCTACTGGCTGCTAGCTCCTCTCTCTGCCTCTCACCTACTTCCTATCAGCACTCTTCCGCTGGTTGAATAAAGACAGCATGGAGAGACACTGCCTGGGTTGTCTCACCCTTATTCCACTCATCCACCAAAGAGCCATGAGACTGTTCCTGGGGCTATAAGTATGACTGTCCCTGGGGCTTTAAGTGTGACTCAAGGGTTGGGTTAGACATTGTGTGAGAAGCTGCTAAATAGCTCTTTGTGCACATGGATGTGTTGGTTTAAAGAAGGGAATGAGCAATTTAAACACATTTCTTCCTTCTGCAGAAACATCTTTGAAAATCATACAGTTTTTAACGATTTTATCACAGGGAAGAGAAACTCAGATTTTTCCTACCCTCCCTGACAGTCATGTAGTGACCAGTGGGAGAGGGCAATGGGCATAGCAAAGTGTGAAGGATCATCCATTGATGGCTGTCATAGCCAGTCATAGATGACCCTAGCTCAGCTATACCCCTTGCCCCCCTCCTACTGGCATAGCCATGTAGTGGTTCGGAGTGGGGACAGCCAAGCAGGAGTGTTGCCTGTTGATAGCTAAGATAGCTATCAATGGGTGATCCTCTTTGCCCGGCTTCTCCCATCATGTAGTGGTCAGTGTGAGGGGAGGGGAGCATAGCAAGGAGGATCACTCTCCAATGGGTATTATAGCTGGTGAGGGATAAGCTTCACTCAGCTATCTCCCCCACCCCTCCCACTGGCAAGTCCATGTGGACAGTGAGAGGGAGTGGAGGACAGCCAAGTGAGGAGAATTTTGTTGATGGCTATCAGAGCCATTGATGGACAAGTCTCACTTGGTATCCCTCCCACACCCTGCTAGCATAGCCACATAGTGGCTGCCATGAGGAGGCAGAGAGTGGCCCAGTGCAAGTAAACTCATCCGTTGACAGCTATCATAGCTGATGCACATGAAGCAGGCACTCCCTGGTTCCACCGGAGGTCATAGAGGATGATGTTGTAATTGTGTGTCTCAAAATCTCAGGCAGTGATGATGTCCTTCACACCCTTCTGCCTGTCACTGTACGCTGGACACAAAACAGGGCAAACAGACGGACACACACAAACACACATTTCCCTATCACATAGAATTAGCATGCTAAAACTTGGCTTAGCATTGTCAGCTAGTCACATATAGCCTAATACTCTAAAGGCAGAACAACATGCTAAAGTTCTCAGATGGAAGGGACAATTCTATTCTGTCAGGTTGCAGATGGGGATAACATTTTTGAATGCTCCCCCATGTTAGAAAACATATACATATATACAACTATTACCCGCAAGTATTAACTAGGACTTTTTCAGACGCTCTAAAAAAACCCCTGTGGAGGTCAGGAGGAGGATGCCACTGTCCCGCTTCTGGCGGCTACTTCTGGACACCCCGTCCTCCTCCCGTCCTTCGTTCGTTCTCCCTCCCTGCTGGAGTGATGGAGCCCATCAATAAAAAGCAGCACCTTTTCCATTGCCCCAGCACGGAGGGAGAATGAACAAAGGATGGGAGGAGGGCAGGGCATGCGGTTTTTTTTTTTAGCGCATCTGATAAAGTCCTCTGTTCGGAAAGAAGTGCTTCAGAACTTTTCTGTAATGCGATAGTTTTCTTTAAGTTTTCAGAGTATTTTGCATTTGTGAAGAATCATCCAAAAATGTGGCATACATCTATCCCCATTGTCTGATGCAGTGCAGTCCACTATACTACCTTAAGGTCAGATCTCAGCCAGCACAGAAGATCTGACAACAACACTTTTCCTAGTCTTCTGATCTGTTCCAGATCTGTAATATAAACTAGCAGTATAGTTCTTTTTGCTTTGGTAATGGTTTACATTAAGCTTCACAAAGATAGCTTTCTTCTCATTTTCTCCAGGGCTGTTTTGAGTTTAGTCCTCCTGTCCTGGAATCCTGCAGTGCCTACACACTGTTTCTCCAGTGTTGAGTCTATCCAACATCTACTCAACCACAATAACTGTCTCATTTGATGCCAGGCAAATGCTGCTCATCCCTGCTAGCTAAGACTTGATTGCTTCATGGGGGCAAAAAGCCATCTATAGTCAGGGCAGAGAGAAAGGTTTTCCTAAATTTGAAATAGGTGTGATACAATGAGGGAATAGAATGTGAGTCCTACCAAGATCTTTTATTACCGTCTGCCTGAATCTGGTGTGTGGAGAAAGGCTATGACGTGATTAAAACCTGAGTTGGAGTTGCTCTAGGTTTTTGCACATTAAGACTATCACGAAATACGGAATCAGGATGCTTGATGTGTAAACACATAAGAGATGCACATGTGTTGGCCAAAGTCCTGATATCAATGCCATCCACTGCTTCACCTTCTGTCAGGAATTACTCCCAGAGGGTAGTTTATGGCACCTTATGTAACTTAGTTTCAGATTCTGAACAGGTCTCCTTCATAAAGAAGTAGCTTACAGGCTGCCAGTCAACAGCTAAGGTACTTTTGGGTTCCTTCCTGTTCACTGATTTGATAAACTTGGGAGAGTTGCTAACACTAAGCATTTTATTTATTCTTTAAGCATATTTATTCTGCTTTTCTGTAAAAACCACAACCATGAAACACAAAGAGTTTCTAAACAATAAAATTATGAAAATCAACAATAAAACCATCATGGAAACCTTTTAAAAAGTGGAAACTTTTTTTTTAAAAAGTCCTAGTTAAACATATGTTTATTAACATCTGAAAGAGCAGGGACTAATCTCAGTTGTGAGGGGGATATCTCCCCTACTTTGGCAGCAACAGTGGAGAAAGCCCAAGGCTGTTGGTGACCTCAAAGGGTTTCCTCCTGCAGCTCTTAATACCTGGACAGGCTCATAGTGTGTGTGACAGAGTCCCTCAGATAATCACACCCTTCACCGTTTAGGGCTTCAAAGGATAACATCCTTTGGGTTGCTTCATTCAATTCAAGTTGGCCCTGATCTGAGTATTTTTGGATTCTGAGAGGGCTCCTTCATCTTGGATTTATGCACAGGCTATACACCACGCCCTGTGAGCAGTGGCTTTGGGAACTGGGTATGTTTAGCCTGGAGAAGAGAAGGTTAAGAGGTGACATGATAGCCATGCTTAAATATTTGAAGGGAGATCATACTGAGGATGGAGCAAGCTTGTTTTCTGCTGCTCCAGAGACTACGACATGGAGCAATGGACTCAAACTACAGGAAAAGAGATTCCACCTAAACGTTAATAGGAACTTCCTGACAGTAAGAGCTGTTTGGCAGTGGAATGAACTGCCTTGGAGTGTGGTGGAGTCTCCTTCTTTGGAGGTTTTTCTACAGAGTCTGGATGGCCATCTCTTGGGAATGCGTTGATTGTGTATTCCTGCATGGCAGGGGGTTGGACTAGATGGCTCTTGTGGTCTCTTACATTTCTAAGATTCTGTGCTACACTATGAGGGGACTCTTAAAAGAAATTACTGGTTTTACATTTTTAAAAATATTTTATATAATTATTAGAATAATACAGTTTTGGGGTTGATGCTCAGAGTTCTCTTGAATTAAATATAGCTTAGTGATTCAGTATGTTTAAATCTAGCCCTGGGGCACCTCCCCTTATGTTATGGGTCTGGACCAGGAGAGCTCACCTTATAGTGGTCTTGTAACACATCCCACTCAAGCTGTCTCTTCAGATTGCCTGCAGGATCACAGTGACTTTTGCTTCACCTGCTGTTTCATAGATGGCCAGACTCTGCTTGAATGTTATTGAAGTATGGGTCTGAACAGAGCAGAACCCCATCTAAATGAGTAAGTAAATATTCCATGCTGTGAAGACACCTTTGCCTTCTGCTCTGACAGAAAGTAGCAAAGTCAGAACAAGCTTCCACGTGGGCGCTTTGTCTCAAAAGATTTGTTCACATCCTGAATGCCATATGGTTTTGGAGCAGCTACAATAATAAGTGCTCATTAATTATTAAGCTTTGCTGTAAATAAATACAGAAAAGCTGTCTCACTATAACAGTACACAGAGCAAGCTGTCCCTGTACAGATGTAAGTCATGCATGCTGTCTCCTGTTGACATCTCTCCCTGCATCCTTCCCCCCTTCCCGCATCTCCCTTAAATAAAGTGTTAGCATCATGTGTCTTGGAGCACCAAGGCACTGTCTCTCTTCCAGTATGCAGACACAGACTTTCTGAAAATGTGTTCATAACTGAGTCTGACGGCGCTGCGGTCCATCTTGGATTTGTCTTGTTCACATGCATTTGATAAGGCCCCCCATAACATTTTGACTAGCAATCTGATTAAACGTGGAATAGATGGGAACATTGTCAGATAGATTTATCAATGGCTGTTCTTCAAACCTGAAGGAGGTCTTGAGTGGAGTGTTTCAGAGTTCTGTCCTAAGGCCATTACTCTTCAACATTTTTATCAATGACTTAGATGATGGAGTAGAGGGAATCCTTATCAAGTTCCCAGATGACACAAAACTGGGAGGGGTGGCTAACACATTGGAATGTAGGGACAGAATTCAAACAGTATTAGACAACTAGAAAATTGGGCAGAAATTAATAAAAAAATGAAATTCAAGAGACAAACACAAAATTCTACATTTAGACCAAAAATCAAATGCACAGGTATAGGATGTGGGATGCATGTCTCAGCAGTACTACATGTGAAAAGGACCTTGGGATTATTGTTGATCATATGTTAAACATGAGCCAGTAGTGTGATGCTGCAGCCAAGAAGGTGAATGTTATTTTAGCCTGCATTAATAGAACCATGGTTTCCCAGTTGAAGGAAGTAATAGTCTCACTATATTCTGTGCCTGGTTAGGCCTCAGCTGGAGGCCTCAGTTCTGGGTGCCTCAATTTTAGGATATAGACAAGTTGGAGTGGGTTCAGAGAAGGGGAACAAGGATGATAAGAGGTATGGAGAACAAAACATGAGGAAAGATTGAGGGAGCTGGGCATGTTCAGTTTGGTAAAGAGAAAACTGAGGGTTGATATCATTGCATGTTTTAAATAGCTCAAGGGCTGTCACAGAGAGGAAGGGATAGGTTTGTTCTCTGCTGTCCCAAAGGGTAGGACCAAGTCTAATGGTTTTAAGTTACAGAAGGGTAGATTTTGATAAAACATTAGAAGGAAATTCTTGACAGTATAAGCAGTTCAGCAATGGAACCAATTGGCTAGAGAGGTGGTGGGGTCTTCTTCTCTGGATGGAGAAGCTGGACTGCTACCTGTTAGGTATGCCATAGCTAGAGATCCTGTACTGAGCAGAGGGTTAGACATGATGGCCCATGAGGCCCCTTTCAGCTCTATGAGTCTATGTGTTACATGTTTAGATGCTGCTTTTTGAAACAACTAAGCCATAATGACAAATGATGCTGATTGGGAATCCTGGTTTGACATGAACTATGGTTTGTACAGATAGGTTTATGGTATTATGACTAAGCTGTTTCTCCACAAATCATAAGAAGGCAGCTTACATTCCCTTTTCCTTTTGCACAAAAAAGGAAAGAGAGGCAGGACTGTGGGAAATATTGAGCCACCATGGCATAGTAGTTTGAGTGTTTTGGATTACACCTCTGGAGACCAGGGTTTGAATCTCCACTCAGCAATGAAAACCCACTGGGTGACCTTGGGCATCTCACACACTCTTAGCCCCCCAAAAACCCTGTGATAGGTTCGCCCTGTGATGTGGAATGACCTTAGGGTCACTGTTGACCTTAGGGTCACTGTAAGTCAGAAACAATTTGAAGGCACACAACAACACAACAGTGTGGAAGATCAAGGCTCAATCCAATATGTACTTATAATGACAAACCACCATCCTGTCACTTCACTGGAATTGAGTAAATGTGTTGACCAGGGTGGGCAAATGTTGAAGGGCTGGGGGGATGCATTAGCCTGCTAGGATACCTCAGTGGGCTGCATAACCTGCTGCATACCCCAAATGGCCTCTGGGGGCATTCTGGACAGCCCTGGCCATTTTAGGTCTGGGAAGCCTTTTCTTAATAAGAGGAAGTGAACAGGAAGTGATCCCAGGTCACTGAAACAGCCACTTCCTGTTTCAAATAAGGCATCTCTCAGGAACTCTCTCCTGTTTTTTTAAAATCCTTTTGTTGGGCTAAAGGGCCCCCCAAAGGTAGCAAAATGCCCCAGGCCACTGGGGGACTCTTTGGGGGAGCTAGGGGCATTTTAGCTATTTTTAAAGCTGCTGGGAGCTCTGGGAGCCACAAAAATGGGCCTAGGGCTGCAAGTGGGCCTTTTAATCCACTGCTGCTATACACTGCAATGTTGACATTCAAAGGAAGCTACGGCCAGACCAGTGGCAGCTGCTATCATCCATGTCATTGAGAGCCACTTCTGATCCACATTTTAAAGAAGCCATCCAAGGTGCAAGACCTATTAGGGGTGGATAGTATTTAGCCCACTGCTTTAAAGTTTGGACTAAAACCCAAAACAAATCCACATCCCCACTAACATTAAAGTGGACTGCTACCAGATATCTCAATCCAGACATTTCATTAAAGGAAAAAAAAGTTGGTCATATTAATTTTTTTTAATGAAATAAGGGTTGTAGAACAAGTGCTGGCCCTGCAAGGTAAGTGAGAGTAGAAACTGGTTATGTTCCTCTGAAGCAGGTGTGGTTCCCTACCACTATCTATTATGACTGAGGGTCCTCGCCACTTGTCATGTTCTCTGGATTCTGTCTGGGGTTCCATCATCATCTTCTGGCTACCTGAGTGCCCAGTTCATGATGGTGGTTTAACCCAGGCAGGCAGAATTTAAGCATTTAAGCATTCTTAAGTACTGGAATCTCAAGATACTCATATGGGAACTGCGCAGCCTCTTTGGTAATCTTTTAGGCTATTTATTATGTGCATTCCTAGACATACAAACATATACATTCTCCTTAGGGAGAAACACAGACATGTCAATGTTTGGATGCTGAGCTTTTATCACATGGCATTACATTGCACGAAAGACACCATCCATTCATCATATGGCCATCAAGATGTTTTTATAAGGACTGAACCTTTCTCTCTCTTTAACAGGATTTGTAATATTCAATGCATGGAGTAACATTACCATATTAAACAATACTATTTATCCATTTATCCATTTAGGTATACGTTCTCATCTGTTGAGAAACTACATATCTCTACACAGGCATCTATGAACTCAGGCCTTCAAGGGATAATCTCCTTGAGCATTGTTAAACCTTAACAGCATCCTTTATAGCCATAAGCATCTTAGCAAGTAACCATTACCATCATAATGGGACATATATCTATTTCAGCATAACCTAGATGTTTGTCTTACCTGTATCATCTCTCAGCATCTTTGGGCAGGTTATCAATCTGTCAGAGACAGTAATCTTCATCAGTGGAGACATGCCAAAGGCAGTCTGATCTGTGGCTCTATCTTGGTTCCTTTTATTCTCTCCTTAGCCTCACCCAGACTATCAGTTTTCCAATCAAAATAAAATCAAAACAAAAGTGTTCACTGTAACTTGCTTATGCTTATTCAACCAAAATAAAGATCCTTCTCTATGACTACACCCATAGTACACTTGGGAGATTTTCAGATGGGGGAAATAACCCCTGTGGAGATTGGGAGAGAAACAAGGCTGTTCCGCTGCCAGCGCTCTATTTCACACACCCCTGTCCTTCTCCTGATCTCCATTTGTTCTCCCTCTGTCCTGCTCTCATTTTCCTTCTGCTATTTTTTACTAACAGAAGTTCTTCATTAGTAAAAAATAGTGAAAAATAGTGGGAGGAAAATGAAAGCAGGATGTAGGAAGAACAAATGGAGATTGTGAGAAGCAAAAGGGTGTGTGAAATGGAGCGCTGGCAGCGGAACAGCCCTGTTTCTCTTCCGATCTCCGCAGGGGTTATTCTCCCATCTGAAAATCTCCTTGGAGTCTGACTGCTGGCCATCACAATTACATCAACCATTCTGCCTCCTCTGAGGATATTCTTGGTCAAATCTACTGGATATCCTATTATCCTGATCACAAATGAACACATTACATCTGCTAATAGTTATTATAAGCCACATCTACTTACATCCACAGTGTGAGGTTATTCTCAATCATATTTTGTTGACATCTGAGTAGGTGTTTTACCACACATAAGCAGCTTCCAAGTTCTTGCCAATACATACACACACTCTTAATCTAGTTTTCTGTGTTATAGCTTATATGTTGTATGCTATATACTCTATAGGTTGCACTCTATACTTCATTGGTCTATCCCCAAGCCACAAAGTTGGCAACCAAAAATGCCTGACCTATAAGACCTCTACCTCATGTGTAGGTTTCTACTGTGTCATCAATTATAAAAATCAGCCAAGCCCCAAGGGCTAGTGTTATAATGGATGGTATTCAGTATTGCAGTTACAGATCCATAACCTAGAGTTACAGACCCATATCTGATATGTATTCTGTATCTGTACTACATAACTTCACCGCTGGGTGAGATTATTCGGAGTTATGGGGCTGGGTGTTATCAGTACGCTGATGACACCCAGATCTATTTCTCCTTGTCCCGATCATCGGCCTTGAATTCCGATGGCGTTTCTCCTCTTAAAGACTGTCTTAAAGCAGTAATGGGCTGGATGAGGAAAAACAGATTGAGAATAAATCCAGACAAAATGGAGGTGCTCACGGTAGCGGTCCAAAAACCAGGAGTTGGGTTGCAACCTCCAGTCCTGGACGGGGTCACACACTCCATTAAGGACTGTGTTCGCAGTCTGGGGGTGCTCCTTGATTCATCGCTTCAGATGACGACTCAGGTGAATGCGACAGTCAGGAGCGCCTGTTATCAGCTTCGGCTGATATGCCAACTGTGCCATTTCCTGGAAGTAAAGGACCTTGAGACTGTGGTGCACGCACTGGTAACCTCTCATCTAGATTTCTGCAATGTGCTCTACATGGGGCTGCCCTCATGCTTGGTCCGGAAACTTCAGTTGGTACGAAATATGGCAGCCAGAGTGGTCTCGGGAACATCTTGGAGAGACCATATAACTCCAGTGTTAAGATCTCTCCACTGGCTGCCTATCAGTTTCCAGGCCCAGTATAAGGTGTTGGTTATTACCTTTAAGGCCCTAAATGGCTCGGGTCCAACTTATCTCTGGAACCGCCTCCTCCCATACAATCCTCCCCGCGCACTCCGGTCCTCTGGGAGGAATTTGCTTCAGCCACAAAAATCTAGGCTGTCTGCAACCTCCCAGAGTGCCTTTTCGGTAATCGCCCCCAAATTGTGGAATGACCTGCCAAACGAGATCCATCAGATAACAAGCCTGAGTAGCTTTAAAAAAAGCACTAAAGACAGATCTCTTTCAGCAGGCCTTTCCAAATTAGATCCCGGCCTCAGGGGATCCTGGCTTCTTTTAGTCCGCTGGCTATTTATTGTATTTATTGTTTTTAAAGGTGATTTTAAACCGTTGCTTTTAATTTACATTTGTTTAATATTTTTTTATGGGGGAGGGTGGGGATGGGGGGTGTTTAGGGATTTTTATCTGTATTGTATTTTAATTTTTGTAAGCTGCCCCGATTGTTTTAACAGAGGGGCAGGGTATAAATAAACATTATTATTATTATTATTATTATTATAATAAAACTATGTAGCTAACCTACAGAAATGTCACCTCAGTCCCCCTTAAGAGCCAGCTGTCAGATCAGGTGAAGTAGTCTGTTCAGCTGGTGATTGGGGTACAAGGAAGAGGATGTTTCCACCCGCCTCCCACAAGCAACCGAGGCTGCAACCATCCAAAGTAGGACTGCTGTCACACGTCCTTGTCACAGCTTGACTCACTGATGGAAGGGTTGGTTGGTTGGGAACATCACCCTCCTTGCATCCTGATCATCAGCTGAATAGACCTCCTCATCCAATCTGGCAGCTGGCTCTTACAGTGTGTGTGTGTGTGTGGGGGGGGTAGCTGATCTAGGATTCCAGCAGATATTTGTACTCATTCATGTCATCTATTTTGTATGTGCATTTTACAAACATAGATGTGAAACAAAGCCATAGTAAGCACTGCATCAAAGATGTGTGTGTGTGTTTGTGTTATCATGTCCTGTACAAACATTCCCTGATTGTGCTACTTCTGACTCCAGTATTCTCCTGGAAACAAAATTCTCCAGGATTTTCAGATGTGCATAACTGCACCTTTCAAGGACACATGTTCCTGCTAGCTGCGCCCATATACGTTTCTATGTCCATCATTGTATCAGAGATGCACAAATTCCCAAGGTTGTGGGCCTGCATCAGATCTCCTCCCAAATCCCATGGGGGAGCCCTTCATTCTTACCAAGGTTCATACTGCAATGTCACTGTGCCAGTTGCCAAAATTCAGCAGCACAGTGGCAAGTCTCCATGGTACAACAGCATGCCAGAACTCCTTTCCATGCTGTAGAGCCCCACTAATATGCTGGGGAGAGCATCTCCTTCCTTGCCAGAAGGTTAATGAAGGAAAAAGAAAGGAGAAAATTCCCAGAGTGATCCTGCTAGGGCAAATGTTGATGAACATTGCAGTATCTGTATGCATGGTTTTTGTTTTTGTTTTAAAGAAACAGAAAATGTTCCCCTTATCTCAGAGTATCCTGCAGGAACTTCAGAAAGAAACCACATCTTTGTTCTCACTCCTCACAAGGTTTTTCTTCTGTTCCTCTATGTCCCATAACAGGTCAGGGTAAACCTCACCTACATCTGTTCCAGCCAGTGTTGAAAATGAGCAGATGACCATCAGCAACTATCAGTGACCATCTGGGATGATCTGTTCCAGCATATTCTGCATCCTTTGTGGTCACAATAGTGCTGCCACTTTCCATGGTGAAGTTTCATTAGTAGCACTAAATGGGGGCCAGTGGGGTTGCAGAAAAATCTTGGAGGCTGCAACCCACAGGCTATATGTCATCCATCAATGGAATGGAGGAAAGGAAGAGAGCAGGAATTTCCACATTGATTGATCTTTTGGGTCATTTTTAGTGGCAGGGGTGGGCAACTGGGCAAAATATTTGGCCACTGGGAAGGGCTTATTGCAGCAAGTAAAGGGGGTCAGAGAGACCTTGAAGAAACCTATCCACAGGAAAAAACAACAACTAATGTACAGAAAGTGGGTAGGAAAAGCTCAGTGCTATGGGACTCAGCATGGACTCCTGATTTTATCAATTTCAGTTAGAACATAAAGATTAAGTGGGGGCAGGGAGTGTTTCAATAACATCTCCCCCCACTTTTTAAAAGGATTAAATCATAATTTTAATCTCTCCCATTCCTACAATCTGGTCCATCTTTGTTTCTTCAGTGCCCTTCATGTATGGATCCCAGGATGTTTCACACTCATTAGGAGTTAATTAGCTCAGAGGCACAGACAGCTCCTGGAAGAATTATTTTTAAAATGTTAGAGAGAACAAACAAATTTTAAGACTGGCTCTAGAAATCTCACTAGCCATAGTTTCCTTTACTCAATTGGGCAGTAAATTCCAAAGAAGCTAGCAGAGACTGAATCAAGGCGAAATAACAACTTGGAGAGAGAGAGAGAATAAAGAACTCAGCTTTTACTGAACTCAAAAGATTGACCAAGGACTTAAAAGAACAGTAAAACCATTACAAGAAGTTAGCAAAAATAACCTGGATGTTTTTTGAAGAAAACCAGAGGTCTTTGCTATGGAAAAAGCCAACTGACTTGTTAGAGAAATGAAACAACAGTATGACCTGAATCAGAGATCTCACCAATTTATTTTGGGCAGAAACATTATTATATAGCTTCCATCCTCACCTGAGTTCATCTTAGACATGCACAACTGAACCAGCTCATATTCTCCAATAAGTCAGTTGTGACTGTGATATAGGACATTTTCAGACACATCTTACCACGTTAGAAGCTTCTGGGAGAGTTTCGGTGCTGCTGTGCAGCAGGGACTCCATTTTGGATGACTCTGTTCCTCTGGTGAAATCATCCGTGTCACTTCCATGTAGGATTGGAGGCGGCCGCACCATATTTCGCCAGATTTTATTCACGGAAGTTGTCCGTGAATAAAATATGGCACGGCCGACTCCAATCCTACATGGAAGTGACACTGACGATTTCGCCAGAGGGATGGCGTCATCCGAAATGGAGTCCCTGCTGCGCAGCAGCGCCGAAGCTCTCCCAAAAGCTTCTAGCACAGTAAGACGTGTCTGAAAATGTCCATAGAATGATAGAGTTGGAAGAGACCACAACGGCCATCTAGTCCAAACCCCTGCCATGCAGGAATACAGAATCAAATCATTCCCAACATATGGCCATCCAGTTTTTGTTTAAATACCTCCAAAGAAGGAGACTCCACCACACACTGAGACAGTGTATTCCACTGTGGAACAACATACTGGCTGGCACCTTGCTAGTAACACATGCCTGGGTATGCTACACTACACATGCAGGGCAAATTATTTGCCATAGCACAATGGATGTTATATTAACAGCAATGGAAGTGGAGTCGCACTTCCATAAATAAATAAATAAGTAAATAAATAAATAAATAAATAAATCACTTATTGGCCTCCAAATGCCCTATAGGGAGAATGGGGGCATTTTTGCCATCTTTTTGCCATTTGCAGGCCCAGAGAGGCCCCCTTTTAAAAAAAACTTTTTTGAGAACGTCCTATTTTAGCAGTTCACCTACCTGGGAAGCATCATCTCCTCAGATGCCAAGATTGACAAAGAGATCAATCACAGATTAGCAAAGGCATATAGCTCATTTGGAAGACTTCACAAAAGAATCTGGAGTAATAAACACCTGAGGCGAAGCACAAAAATCAGTGTGTATAGAGCCATTGTACTGTCTATCCTCCTTTATGGATCTGAAACATGGGTCACCTATCGCCACCACCTACGACTCCTCAAACGCTTTCATCAGCGCTGTATACGCACAATCCTAAATATACACTGGACTGACTATATGACGAACATTGCTGTCCTTGAGCAAGCAGGGATCACCAGCATTGAGGCCATGATATTGAGAACACAGCCGCGCTGGGCAGGGCACGCTTCTAGGACAGAGGACCATCGCCTCCCAAAAATAGTACTCTATGGTGAAATTGCCACGGGTCAGCGGAAGAGGGGTGCTCCAAAAAAGCAATACAAGGACTCCCTGAAACAACATCTCAGGCTCAGCCAAATTGATTACCAACAATGGTCCTCCCTAGCGTCACATCGGGAGGCATGGAGACGCACTATCCACAATGCTGCAGCCTTATTTGAGAATTCACACCGAACAAGTCTTGAAGAGAAACGACAACGCAGAAAAAATCACAACCCAGAAACATCACCCAAGGAGACCTTCTGCTGTGCTTTCTGCAACTGGACTTGTTTATCTCGTATTGGCCTTTTTAGTCATCAGCATGCTTGCAGAAAGCGTGGGATGAGTCCTTCCTGAATCATCGTTTGCGAAGAAAAGCCAGAGAGATTTTAGAAAGAGATATCTCATGGACTTGGGAGGAGGGATGGCATGGGGGAAATGACCCCACATCCCCTCAGGGGCATTCAAAGGCATTTGGGGGCAATTTTATTTGATCTCTGGGGGGCACTGGGTTGATACAAATACGCAGCCCTCAGGCCACCCTTTGCCTACCCCTGGTTTAGAGACTGGGAATTTAGGTAATACAGACCCCCCCCCAAGAGGCATACAAAAATAGGTACACTGTTTAAGGAGACTATCTCTGCAACTCACACAACATTTGAAGATAATTTTTGTGCCCTTGGGAGTTAAAGCTATAGGCAACTTTCCCCACACATCTTGATCACCATCTGATAGCTATTAAGGGCCTGGAAAATTGTTTCATTAGCCAAATCCTGCCCAAGGCTGTCAGCTGGCCATCTCTATCCTGGATGGGTGAATCCTGCTTGTGCCTGTACTTGCTAAAATTAATACCAATACCTAGTGGCAGGTGATCACCTAATTTAGCTGGTAAAACAAAATGACAATAGAGGCCTAAATCAACTAGCTAGTGCCAATTAATTGTGGAATGGTAAATCGACACTTATGTAAATCCCGTTAGTACCATGGGCTAATTCTCATTTGGACTAACAAATGCATTTAGGCCAGAGTTTTCTGAATCATTGTCTAGCGCTCACGTCTAGCTTAATTACTGTCTACAGTTGACCCTCTGTATCCACAGATTTGGAATCCATGGATTCCACCATCTATAGCTTGAAAAATATTAAAAAGCAAACCTTGATTTTGCCATTTTATATACGGGACACCATTTTCCTATGCTATTGTACATAATGGGACTTGAGCATCCATGGATTTTGGTATCCACGGGGGGGGGGGGGGGCTGGAACCAAACCCCAGTGGATTTCAAGGGCCCACTGTATCAGCCTGGCAGATCCCCCCCACAAAAATCATTAGCCAACAAAAATGTAGCAGCTTCCCTATCTACATATTGTGGTGTAAAAGTGTGAGAGAGTGGAAGGACCAACTTTTGTTAAACTGGAGGAAATTCTGGCTTACCACAAATAACCTAGCAAATTGGTATTTCCACACTCAGCTGGATATAAAGAGAGTAAAAAGAAATCTTTACTTCTCTATGAAGCCATATAGTGTTTGAAGAAGAGTGTGGATGTTTACATTTCAGGTTTATTCCAGTTTAAATGGAACCCTATCATGGAATTTTGTTGGCAGGATTTGTTCAGAGGAGGTTTGCCACTGTTTTCCTTTTAGGCCAAGAGAGTACGACTTGCTCAAGGTCACACCCACTGGGTCTCCAGGCTGATTGGTGATTTGAACCCTGGTTTCCTAGACTTCTAGTCCAACACTCAAATCACTACATCATACTGGCTCTGGAAGAAGAATGTAACCATTCTTAAATAATTTAGAAACACCATCAAGTGACAGAAACCTAAAATGCAATTATTAATAATTCATTCCTTAGTTACATTTATAATTTGTCTTTCCTCAAATATGAGGTCTGTATATTAAATAATGAGACTGTGTTTCCACCTTTCAGGCAAATCAGGGAGAACTGATTGTGAATGCCTTAGTGGTGACCTTGAACATATCTGAACCTGCATGACAAACATCAACACTGTCAGCCATTCAGTTAATTGTAAGTCATTGTTTAAAGCAGCGGTGCTGACTGTTGTGTGCTGGAAAAATGCTAAATTTAAAAATCAAGCACTGTAACATTCTGCAGCAACTTGAGACGGACCCAAACCTTTTTCAAAAAATCATCACTTGTGACAAAACCTGGATCTTCCAGTATGATCCTGAGACAAAACGACAGTCAATGCACTGGAAAACACCATCATCACCAAAAATGAAATAAGCATGTCAAATCAAGTCCACATTCAAAGCCATGCTAATTGGTTTGGTGTTTTTTTTTTTTTTTACATCAAGGGCATAATTTTGGCAGAATGGGTTTCAGAAGGAAGAACAGTGAACTAGCATTCTTCATTAAGACAATGTACCTGCTCATACAGCACTTTCCATGAAGCAGGTTTTGGCTGATGAATACATTACTACACTTGAACATCCTCCATATTCGCCAAATTTGGCACCATGCAACTTTTTATTTTCCCTAAAGTGAAATCAGGGCTTAAAGGAACACATTTTGAGTCAATTGATGCAGTAAAGAAGAAAACAGCAGATGTGTTGACACAGCTGACAGAAACTGATCTGCTCCACACCTTCAACCAGTGGAAAACAAGATTGCATTGGTGTGTGAGTGTAAACGGGGAGTATATTGGAGGGGGCAAGCATTAGAATTGTAATACATATAAATAAAGATGGGTTATTTTATCAATCTCGCTATTTAATAGAAAGACCTCTTTTAGTGTACACGTTCTCCTTTTCTCCACTTTACCCTTACAACAACCCTGTGAAATAGACAGAAAGAGAAAGAAAGAGATGAATACACAAGGCCACCCACTTAGTTATATGGCTCAATAGGGAGTAAAACATCCCAATCCAATACACTAACCATGACAGCATATTGGCCATCTTATAAGGAGTAAAGCAATCGATAGAGGATAGTTCCATTTCTCCATTGCTATCAATCATGCTGGCTAAATGGAATCACCACTTTTAAGTGCAACATTCTTTCAAGCACTACTTGTTGGGGCTCAGAAGGAGAAGAAGAGGGCAACAGAGAAGGAAGAGGGGTGGGCTATTTCTTTCAGGTTCTGCTTGTAGGCT
This sequence comes from Gambelia wislizenii, assembly GCA_030847615.1. Taxonomy (NCBI): domain Eukaryota; kingdom Metazoa; phylum Chordata; class Lepidosauria; order Squamata; family Crotaphytidae; genus Gambelia; species Gambelia wislizenii. The sequence goes on along the minus strand of JAUMIR010000006.1, from coordinate 143,927,409 downwards.
TTGTGATAGTATCTCTTTCGTAGCCCAAGACTGGAAAAGTTAAAGTTTTGCATTAAAGTCAGTGGTGGTTTGTGGCTTCCATGTATGAGTGAATCCACTATGGAGTTTAGTCCAAACTTTAAATGAACTATCCAAGGAACTAAGCCCTATCTCCAAAATAGGTTAAGCACCTTGGATATCTCCTTTAAAATGAAACCCAGAGTGGGTTCATTGCTCCATTGACACAGAAGACTTTAGCCAACACTCACCACAGCTCCAAGAATTCCCAAACCAACATTTCCCCAGTGACTATACTGGGGGATTCTGGAAGTTGCAGTCCAAAAGGTAACTTTCCTAATCTTCGATGAGAACATAGACCATTGGACCAAATGGCACAGTGTTGCCTACACCAGTGCTGCTCAGGCTAACTGATGTGGGGGACCAGCAATGGATAATGTCTTTGTGCTCACGGGGTACAACTGTTTTTCTCTCTCTCCTAGAATATTGCCATGAACTGGCAGCTGATAGTTCATGGACTGGCACTGGTCTACAGACCACCACTTTGAGTAGCACTGGTCTTCATTGACTTTCAGAACTCTTCAGGCTTTCACAGAAAGAGCTTTCCCAATCCAAGATGCTAGGGGATGAACCTGTATTCATGCTACAGATCTTTCTGCAACAAAATGCTGGATTTTGTTCTAATCAAGCTAGACTTTTCTTAGATATCAAATATCCCACTTATACAACAAGAAAACAAAAGATGAAATTTCAGTTCTCAATATTGGAGTATCAGCAAAAAAATTATCAATGTTAATTCATTTTTTAGCACTAATCTCCAATGGATAAACAAATGAAATGTTTTTCAGATTTGCAAAGGCAGTCTTCAGGGGGAAATTGACATTCAGCAGGAATGGTAAGCATATTAAAACCAATAGATTAAAAGGAGGAAAGTCTTTAGTAAACATTTTCTATTGAAATCCTGTCTTTGGGCTTATTGGGTTCAAATATTAGAAAGGTTAGATTTGCATATGGGAGGGATGAAATATTCTGCTAAGCAGGCACCATCAAGAACATTTTTACTTATTGTCACCCCCAGTACTCCAATTTACAGTAAACTGATAACATTTGGAGGACAATCTTCAGCACTGTGGACTGGAAATGAGATGAATACAGGTTGCACCCTGTATCTGTGGAACCAATATCCATAGTTTCAGTTATTCAAGGGACATAAAATAGGGGACAGATACCATAGAGCTGTGCTTGATTATGCCTAGATGTGTCCTATCTAGGAATTGTGAGGTCCTCCAAAGCAACTATATGGTATGTTTGTACAGGAAGTCCTTTATTTTAAAACCCTTAAACACACACACACACACACACACACACACACACACACCTTATTTTATTTTAATAGGGTTTGCTATTATTCCCGGTTTCACTTATACACAGTAAGTCCTGGAATATACACCCACAGATAAGGGGGGAAACCTGTACCTTCCACCAATTTTACTCCCATTATAATATATGCCCTTCCTACAAACATCACTTTTTTTTTAACATAAAGCAAGAAAGAGAAATTAGAATTCTTACTCCAGAAGTTAGTGTATAGGAACAAGTTAATCATACTTCAAGTTTTCTAGATCAAAGTCACTGAAAATGCAATTTTGGCTATAACAGCTCAGTCTGAACCTCTCATCAATCTGAAAGGGTAACAGTATCTTTGTGTTGAATTCCTTCCATCTCTGTACTGACAAAGTGGCAGCTGGTGGCACCCATATTAGTGGGGTGGTAAAAAAGCCTGAACTTTAACGGAACTATTTTGTCGATGGGGTACTGTACCTTGAATCACTCCTTTAAAGTTTTTGCACAAAACAAGTCCCCACCCCAATACATTTTGGCAAAGAAGTCCCAAATGTCAACACATGTCATGGCAGCTGATCATTTTCAGAATGGGGTGTCTTTATGTGTTGAGAATGAGAAAATGTGCATGTATATTTTTTGGCATCCCTATTTAGGTGCCGTTCTACTGTCATACTTGAGTCATTGCCAAGGTCTCCTGAATCATCCTTCACAAGCTCCATCCTTTCTTTTTGGCATCTAATAAATGCCAAAAGGTCTGACAAGGAGTAGAGTCAGGATTGGGTGGTGGCAACCTGATGTGCAAGCCTATTACAATAAGGGAAAAAAGTTGTGGAAGTAGCACTTAAGAATCTGTATACAAAGGACTTCTTTTGCTGGCATAATTAAAGCCATTTTTATGTCAGCAAAAGAACGTCTCCCACCAGACTTACCTTTGTCTCCTGGCAAAGGCTTCCCTGGCAATGAAGAGGAAGTGAATGGAGCTCCATTCACTTCCTCATTCAAAATCCCGTGGATTCTTGTGAGAAGACACTTGTGTGGGAAATTAAAACAAACAAACAAAAACAACACACAAAAAGTTTTAAAAAGCACATATACATACACACACTTAAAAACTTCCAAGTAACATGGGGAGGTCCATAAAAAGTGTGTCACTTACCTGAATGTTGCAATCTCGCTTGGAAGTGTTCTGGCTGGTTTGGCCATTGATGGAATAAGTACATGGAAAAAAAGTGCTAGGTTTCATATGCTGGCAATGCCAGCAAAAAAAAAATAAAAAAAAAATGGCACAGCTGATCTATTGATGGCTTGTTCCATCAATAAAATCGATCAGCTTATTGGAGGACATAAAAGCGAAAGGGCGACATCATGTGGTATGGCAGCCTTTCATGGTTATGTGCCATCATTATGATGCCATATTTAGTGCATCTGGCAAAGTCCAAATAGTTACTATATTAAATACCATTGATTCAACTAATTTACTTTAGTTTGGACTAGCGATTGTAGTTATGCCTAAATATGCTAAAGGCACCAGATCCTGTCTGATCTTGGAAGTTAAGCAGAGTCAGTCATGGTTAATACTTAAATGGGAGACTGCCAATGAATACCATGTGCTGTGGGCTATATTTCAGAGGAAGGAACTGGCAAAACTACCTCTGAGTTATCTTGCCTCAGAAAGCCCTATGAAATTCATAGGGTCACCATAAGTTGACAGGTGACTTGAAGGCACATATGCATGACAATTGTAGTTAAGCTGAAGAATGCAGTACAACGGAACTTAAGCATAAGGCCACATAACTGAGCCTTCTCTATAATTCATCTCTTCTGTAACAAGGAGAAACAGTTATGCTTTAAAAACACGATGCTGCCAAAGAGCCAATTGGGGCCAGTTCCAAAAACGATATGTGATGACTGTTTTCCCCATGGTCATAACTTCTACTGTATTCATCATAGTGCATAGGTTGATGCTTTCTCTCTGGAAAGTAGAAAAAGACATTTGTTGTTTTTCCTATTTATTTGCTTGGCCATATGTCTTTTTCTAAACAAACCACAAGCTTGAGTATGCTTCCTGATGGATTCCAATTCAAAGAATTTTCTTCAATTGTAAGACAGAAAAGCTACTTTGAGGAATATGTATTGACATATAATATAGGCTAGTGTGAGCATCTAATGCACATTTCAAATAAAAGACCTATAATATTAAATCCTTCTGTACTGACATGCAGACAAACACTTGCAGCAAATGTGGTTTGAAAAAAATGAAACCAGATGAGAATTGGTAAAAGGCAAAAGAGACTTTTCAGACATTCAACACAGGCATGCATGGGAGAAGTGGCAGTGATTACTGTAGCGTTAGTTCCTGGCTTGGTCTGACTATAAGCGTTCAGTGGAAAATGGGGGGGGGGAAGTTGGATACTTTCTCAAGAGGATGGAGAGAGACCTATGAAGATATACTTATGTGTGCACAGCAGGGATATAAGTCTTTATCTTATTTCATCCTCGCATACAAGCATGAATAAATTCTGTAGTTTTCTCCCTACTGTTGGAGAAAATAAATATTTCTGTACCTCTTTCTCCCCATAGTAGCACATCTCAAAGTGTTCTCACAAAATTTATTCTGTGCAGATATGCACATGATTTTTCTGCACAAAAATATTGGTGTATGTGTGTACAGAATAGCTATGTGGCTTTCTGCACAGGATAATTATCTGGAATGCTTGGGGATTTGTGAAGAGGAAAAGAAAACTGCACAGAAGTGTCAATGCTGCACTATTCTTCCTTGCATTATTCTTCCATGTGTTATTCTTCTCAAGGGTCAGGAAAATCTTCTATTACCCAGGAAAGGAATAACAATGGATATCCCTACTGTACCAACTGTGCTGCAACATTAAAATTAGGGGTGGCAATTATGGTGGGTCTGGGGGAGCCAATTTTCTTCTCTGCAGACCCTCTGTGGACTGCATGGACTGTCCCCACAAACTGGAAGCAGTGGGAAGTCAATTTTTTTATATTAAACATGCAGGCTGTACCAGCAACAATGAGGCAATTTGCCTTTAGTTATGGCCAGAGATAGAGTAGTCAGCGAGTCTGGAAGAAGATGTGACCTGTAAAAGCAGGCATGGGGCTATATGCTGCCCTAGGACTGCACTTTGCCCACTCCTGCTTAAAATGATTGTATAGACAGTAGGCACCATCCCTCTCCTGTCCCTATACTCCTTCAGAGATTACCTGTAAAGGGCAAAGGAATACTGCAATATCTTACTGGTTCTGACATGAAGCTTTGTGTAAAGTAGGTGCTCTGGAAGAAGCCCGTGAGACTGAAAAACAAGTTAAGAAAAAATGGTATAAACTATGTATAGCTAGAGGAGCAATGTAGCCCAGTATTCATGCAATGATTTAGTAACATGTAAACCAATCGTTAACATCCTGCCCCATGGACTTGGCGGGGTGGTGGTGTTGAGTCTACTTCAGAATAGATTGGGGAGGTGAGCCCCTCTGAAATGATCTGGCAAAACTGGACCACCACGACTCTTGAGCCTCCTCAGGACTTATTAATCAGTAGTGTACTAAATGATCAAGCACTAAGAAACAATAAGTCATGGATTGTTGTCATCCCCTCCCAGGTGCCTGCAATCTATCCTATGCACCTTTACTTGGGAATGAGCTTCAATGAACACATGGAGGGCACTTCTATGCATACATTGTGCTTGTACAGTTTTCATATTTAAGGATACTTCAGTAATAATGGATGGGGAAAGTATGATGTAATATGCCTTCCCACTCCAAGTATTTGCAAATACACAAAATCAATAGCAACCTGCCTGCCAATGTTGAGCCCTGCAAATTAAAATCAGTCTGGGGACCTCTTTCATCATAATGTCAACTTTTCTTCTGCATCCCTGGAATTTTTGCTCACAAGCAGAAGCCAGTATAACTAGCAAATAAAATGGTGGCATGAAATTTGAAGTATCTAGTAAACAGTCATCTGTATCACTTGTTAGTAAGGACAGCAACAATACCAGCTACTACTACAATGAAAAGCACCACATTTAGTAAAGAACTGATATGGACCCAATACAAAATGGATATACTGTACTGTTCCCACTACTGATACACAGGACTACTTAATGTTCAACATTTCTAAGATAAACCAGACTTTGACTGCATGTGCCTCTTTCAGTGAAAGCTTAGTCACATATTATATAAGGCCCATAAGTGGAAGTGCAAATGAGTCCTCTTTCCTCTTCCTACATCTCCATAGTAACCAGTAAAGAGAAGGTCATGTACTTTCCTGGGCTGGGGTAGGGGACATGCAAGCTGCCTGCATATCAAGAGTCAACACCTCTTCCCACAAGGTTGGTTCTTGTCTCTTCTGATTTTACCCCAGAAGGCAATGCGTTAGTCTTAAGAGCAATGGCCTTTCAAGTCTCTTTCTCCAATCTTCCAATGGTCTCTAATCTTTCCTCTGAGATTTAAAAGGAAGGCCTGAGAAGGACACGAAAAGGCTATTTAAAGCACCCAGCATCTTATTCAAAATGTATTCATGTTACTTGAATAGTAACACACAGTGCTGAAGTGCATTAAAATGTGTTTTGCCTTATGTTTCCAAGTGCCTTCGGCCAGTGCTATTGCTTTACTTACCTTTTTTTTTTTAAAAAAAGAAGAAAATTGCCCAACAGGAACCAAACACTTTAAGCATCTTGTTAAATGCAATGTGCTGGATATTATTCCAGCAGTGTTGATAAAGAACTAGCCTTGCTAAAAACTTCGCATGAAGTTTGAGAGCTGAGTCTGACCCAGGGCAGAAGAAAAACATCCATTCCTTCTGCGTTCCCAAAAGGGCTCTTCAGTCATCTTCAGGAGTGAAACAACCACAGAAAGCACAATTTCCAGGTATCTGCTTCTCCTCCCATTTGATTTGAGCAGGCAGTTCCTCGACGATTTAAAAACCCAGGAACTAAAGGAAATCTACAGAGTCCAGAAATAGTTGCCAGAAGCAATTTCCACTTTACAAAGGGATGATATACAGGGATTTAAGTTTAACAGTAAAATGTGTCAGTTTTTCACCTTCAACAAAGGCTACATATTATGCCAAATACGAGGTTCTCTGGAGGGAACTCACAGGAAACAGTACTATAATCTGGAATGATTTCAGATGTGCCCATGGTGGCAATCTAAAGTCACTGTCTTCATAGACTCACTGATGGAGGGCAAAAAACCATGCCTATCTTTGTTGGGTTGATTATGGATGTTATCCTGTACAACTTACATGTAAAAGTAAGCCTCACTGAAATCAATGAGACGTATTTCTGAGTAGTCTTCTATTGTAAAGCTTCTTAAACTGTGGGTTGTTACCCCATATGTAACAGAATGTGGAGGTCACAAAAAATTTGGCAAGAGTAAAAGTTTTCTGATATTCCTATTTTATATATCTATAACCCCGGGATCATGTAAAAAAAATTTCGGGCAAAAAGGGGTTGCGAGTGGAAAACGTTTAAGAAGCCCTGTTCTATTGGATTGTATTTCAAGCTTCAGTCCTTACTAGAGAGTAAGTTCCACTGAAGATTGTGGGACTTTTGAATAAACATGCACAGGAGTGCAGGGTGAGGCCACAATCTTTCAACACCTGCCTGGAAAAAAGTCCCATTGAACTCAGTGGGGCTGATTTCTGAATAGATGTATAGAGGATTATATTGTAGAACACAATTGAATAATAATTATTAAATAAAGTGTGTGTGTTTTTGTGTGTGTGTTGTGCACAGTTCTGTGTTCTGGGTTTATGACGAACCTGAGTGCCAACAGTACATGCACAGGAACTCACAGCTTGATTTAAATGTGATACCCTGTGGAATCCTCCATGAGTAAATGTATTTTATATTTCCAGAGTCACTTTTAAATTATGCATAGATAGAAAAAGTGCACAGGAGAAGGGGACCAAATGTCTTTTTCTGGGAGGATGTTACCAGTGGGAAGAAAGGAATTTACACACTTTTGAATGAATATTTGGGGACACAGTCTCTTTAAAATATTTCAAAATTTTTACCATTTCATATTGAACAAACATTTTTGTTTCTTCTGAAGGTATTCCACCATTTGTTTCAAACCCTGAAATTCCTTTCTCTATTGCTAGCATCACATTTAAAGCAAACAGGGAATAGTATGAATTTTAATGGAGGAATTCATAATAGATGTGGAAATACTGCCTTTTATCCAGTTCCAACAATATTTATGGAAAATTCCTATCAGAGTAAAGGAATGAAGGTGTAGCATCCCCTCTTAAGGTGTACTGAAACTTTCTGGCTGTCATTATATAAAGACTATTCAGAAAGCTGTAAGTTTTGATCATTTACAAATTCTATGCTGATTGTTGGCATTGGGGAGTGGTGACAACATAGTATAGCATCAATCATCCAGGTTTTGGAATTTCCAGAACATAAGAGAAGCAAACATGCAATTGGACAGAAGAGGAGGAGGGGGAGGGAGGGAAGGAAGGAAGGAAGATTGATATCCCATATCCCAACTGTGGTGTTTAGAAAACACCACAGTTTTCTAAACACTAGTGTTTTGTTTACTTGGAAGACTTTGTGTTTAGGTTTAATTAGAAACTCTAAATTCACATGAATGTGTTAATGTGAGGATATTAACAGATGAACCCTTCCATTTGCGGTTGAGTCACTGCTGTACGCACCACTGTGTTGCTTTTAAAAAATGCAAACAAACAGGACCCATATGAATGAATTGAGAGGAAAAAAAGCTTTTCAAGTGGAAATGTAGTTTTTCCCTCAAAGAAGCCCAGGTTGTTTGGTTATTTGTCCCCCCTCCCCAATCCTGACTCTGGTTCTGCATTTTATTGCTTAGATAAAGAACATCCATGCCAATTTTGTAGAATCATTGCTGAAATCAATACCGGTACTGCCAACAGGTGCTGAGGGGTGAGGGAAACCATGTGCCTGCATGTTCCTCCATTTTACCAATCCTTAACCCAAAAGCTTGTTCCTACAGGGACAAAATACAAGGTTGGCTGCAAGTGCTGAATAATTCAAAACAAAACAAAGAAGACTTTTTTTTTTTCAATTTGCAGCACTGAGACTGTGTTAGGACAAGCCTCAGGTGCCAAGCTGTTGTACTACTACAGAGATTAAATTAGCACGACTGGGTTTTCTTTAACTAGATAAAAGCTCTATAAAGCCACTGGCACTTGGGAACAGCTAACTCTTGGAAAAGCCTTTTATGCGCTATAAAAAATAAAATTAGATTTTCAATTCATATTACAAGCCTGATCTCAGTAATAAAAATCAATGCTTCGTCTGGTCAGAGAAATATCTCCGTGCCTTTGATTTCCCCTCTCACTCCACACATCCAAATGAACAGACTCCTGGAAACAAATAGGAATAATGTCAGCATATTCTTTTCACAAACTGCTATTGACTGGTTAGGGTCCAGAGTCTTATGCAGTGATGGCTCACAGGTCCTCTGTAAAAGCAAATCTGGGAGTCGAATATTCCCCATAACAAGCAATGGTTATAGAAATTTTAAAATGTGGGTATTTTGAGATCTCAGTAAAGTATTTCTATCACTAACAACATTCCACATTGCGTACCCAGCTTGTGGGGGCAATTAGCTAACACACATTGGAAACTGTTTAATGCAGTGTAGATGTGTAAATAGCTACTGCTTAAAACAATTTGTAAGCCGCTCTGATAGCCTTGTGGCTGAAGAGCGGGGTATAACTAACTAACTAACTAACTAAATGTTATGCTATGGGTGATGTCTAGTAGAAGATGTCCAAAGTGCTTTACCGTTATGGGCCGAGATGCTATACACTTAGGACTTTATCAGAAAAGCCCCTTAAAATGGTCTTTTGCTAGCATAAAAAAAAATATCAATTTTTTCTGCCAGCAAAAGAACGCCCCCCAACACACTTACCTTCTTCCCTGGGAAAGGCTTTTCTGGCAATGAAGGAGGAAGTGAATGAAGCCCCATTAATTTCCTTGTTTGAAATCCCATGAGACTTCATCGTGCGAAATTCAAACATAAAACAAAAAATAAAACACAAAAATTTACACAAAGCACAAAAACACACTCTAAAATTTCCAAGCAAACCAGGGGAGGTTAAAAAAAGTGTGTCACCTACCTGGATGTTGCGATCTCACTCAGATGTGTTCCAGTCAGGCCATTCACAAGGTATGTACGTGAAAAAAGACGCGAGGTTACACACACCAGCTATGTGGCAAAAAAGGGAATTGCTAATCTATTGATGGCTTGGACTGTCAATAAAATGTATCAGCTTAAGGACAAGACATAAATGCAAAAGGGTGACGTCGTCTGATATGCGCGCCCTTTCGTGTTCATGTGGTGTTGTTATGACACCATATTTAGTGCATCTGATAAAGTCCAGAGAGATTGCATAAATACATACCAGCATAGTTAAACTGGATGCCACTGATTGTGCAATGGAAGACATGGCCTTGAGTTTACCCACTGTGCAATGATTAATTATTTTCTCATTCATGAACCATATGCTGCACTAGAGGTTGCACCTACCCAGCCTCATTGTCCTTTTGCTAGCACACTGCTCCACAAGGATTCCAGCCACTGTTCCCATCCAGCAGATGAGAGAACAGAGGATGGGAAAGTGTTACTTGCCCAAGGCCATAATCTTGGCTCAGCAGCCTGGTTGATCACATTCTTCAATAATCAGTTAGATTATGTGGCTATAGCATGTTTTTTTTTAAAAATCTGCAACCTCAAATGATTAATATGAATTGAGCAGGTGTGAATATACATGCATAAATTTCCATATTTCCTTTGTTTGTGCTAACCAAGTGTGCCACAATGAAGACTCTGTGTACTAGTTAGTCACTTTCGTTCGCTACAAGTATTACCAATGGCGTCTTCATCTCATTTTCTTAATCATAAGGACTTGAAAATGTTAGTGATTTAAATGGTAGCTGATTGCAGCAAATGTCACATTTGGACAGTGTGGTCATATTTTATATTTTTTATAATGAGGTTATAGACCTGTCGAGTGTAAAAACTAGAGTTGTGAAGTGTGTCCATATACACACTGGGAATGGAATATAGCATTTTCTTATTTTCAATAATGATTTCAAAAGACTCTCTTTCTATGGAAAGAGGGAATTTTTTTTAAAGATCTGGTTCTTTTAATACATCCCTTAGGTCTTCATAATGTGTTTTTAAAGGCAATTTTAAGATCATGGCTCACTTGCCAAGATGAATGCAATCCAAAGGACACTCCCATGAATTATAGCCACTAACTTGCTGTACCCCATTTGGCCCAAAGATGTCCATCGTGAGGGATTACTTCTGTCACACTGAGTTGCTCTCTGTTTTCTTTATACTACAAAACTACCTCCCTCTGCCAACTCCTGTCTTCAGAGCATACATTTTGTTAAGCTCCATAACATTCTTCAACTACACATTAAGGAAGCAGACCAGTTTTGTTGAGCTTTCTTTAAAATGGGTGAAAACATTCAAAGGTCTTTCCATTTCCTTTTCAATAGTTTCTTTTTGGGCATGTGTGTACACATGCATACGTGACCGCAAAGTTACATCATGTTCTTTCATGCTTTTCTCTAAGTTGCAACAGAACCCAAGCCTCTCACTATGAAAATTCTGATTGCCAAAACCCAGAACTTAGAAAACTTACTTTTGGAGCCCACAGTGGCCATGCTGGCGGAAAGATTTTGAGAGCTATAGTCTCAAAAAGTAACTTTTCAAAGCTCTCTCAGAGACCAACGACTGCATTCAAACAACCCTTCAGACAAATTAAAGCACATATAAAGGTTTAATAGTTTTGGTGTTTTGTTTAATTAGTAACTGCCATTATAAAATAAATTACTATAGCAATAATCAGGAACAAAAAGACAATGTGCTGCTGAACAATTCAGGGATTAAGAGTTATGCTTCAAATACTTGGAAAACTTAAAATGGCATGTGCTTAAAGATAATAATGTGGGCACCATGTTTCTCCATCTTAGAATTGCTTTAGATAGCTTAACAGGCATTTGTGAGATTTTCACTGTAATTTTAAGAATATGAGAAAAATTGTGTTGAATCAGATCAAAGGTCTATTTAGTCCAGCATTCTGTTCATATAAAGGCTAACCACTTGTCTATACGTCTGCAAACAGGAGATGAGTACAACAGTACCATCTTTCTTGCGCTTCCAAGAAACATAAGTTTCTCAAAAACAAGCTAGACTAATTTTATCACTTTATTTGATAAAGTTACAAGCTTAATAGATCAGGTGAATGCTGTGGATGTAATGTATCTTCATTTCTGTAAGACGTTTGATAGGTCTCCCATTATATTCTTGAAGACAAGCTAGTAATATATGGGCAAAATCAGTGGTTCTTAACATGTGGTCTGGGGAACCCCACGGGGGGTTGCAATGTCCTCACATGGGTTCTGCAAAGACTTGAAGGCTGCTCGGCCCTACCTGCTCCCTGCAGTCAAGTGGTCACGTGATAGGAACCAAGGCAAAGGCTGGCTGGCTGACTTGGCCTGTGCATTGCCGTTCAATCTGTTCTAGCCACAAACTTGCAGGACGAAGTAGTAGAAAAGACTTCCCTCCCCCACCAGTTCCTCTGAGGGTAAGTTTAACTGATGGTGTAATTGTATTACTATTGTTGTTGTTGTTGTTGTTGTCAGCTATTATTATTATGGTTTTAAATTTTGAGTTAAGACTTGGGGTCCGTGGCAACAAAAGACATTTAAAGGGGGTCTCTCGTAAAGAAAAGGTTAAGATCCACTTGGCTAGATGATGGTACTTGGAGCTGGATGAACCCAAAGAGTGGACAACAGTGGTTCCTCAGCATTCTAGAGAGAACCGACACAGAATCTTGTAGAATTCTGTCGTACGTTTAGTTTTATTTTTGAAAGACTTAGATGAAGGAAAAGAGGATATGTTCATTATAGCTGCAGATGCCACAAACTAGGAGGAATAGTTAGTACACTGCTAAGACAGAATCAGGATTTAAAATAATTGTAACAGACTGGTATACTGAACCAACATTAACAAAAGGAACTTCAACAAGGAGAAATATAAACTGCAACATACAGGGAGGAAAAATTAGATGCACAATTATATGGGTAACATCGGACTTAACTACACTAGACATGAAAAGGATCTAGGGGTCTTAGTAGAGCATAAGATAAACATGAATCAACAGTGTGATGTAGTAGTCAAAAAAGGCAATGCAATTCCAGGTTGTATCCAGAACTGTTGTGTCCAGATCAAGGGAAGTAACAGAGGCACTTTCTTCTGCTTTGGTCAGACCTCACCTGAAAAGCCATGTCTACTTCACCACACTACAATTTAAGAAGAACATTGACAAGCTGGAATATGTCCAATGGCAGGAAAACAAGAAGGTAAAGTGTCTGGAAACCAAGCCTTATGAAGAATGGTTAACTGAGCTGGACATGTTTAGACTGCAGAAGAGGTGATGTGATAGTTATTTTTAAACATCTCAAGCGTTGTCACATGGTAGATGGAGCAACCGTCTAGTAGAAACGATAGGACCCAAACCAATGGATTGAATTTACAAGAAAGGAGATTATGGACTTTTTCAGATGGCAATTTGTAACGCAAGCAGGCTCGTCCCTGTTGAGAGGCTGCTGCGCGGCAGGGGGGGCGTTTGACGCTGTCCCCCTGCCGATACTGTTCTGGAAGAGCTGGGAGGCTGCAGTGCCATATTTGGCCATTTCCTAATCACAAAAGTTGACCGTGATTAGGAAATGGCCAAATATGGCGCTGCAGCCTCCCAGCTCTTCCGGAACAGTATCGGCAGGGGGACAGCGTCAAACGGCCCCCCTGCCGCGCAGCAGCCTCTCAACAGAGACGAGCCTGCTTGCGTTACAAATTGCCATCTGAAAAAGTCCTATGACTAACTTTAAGAAGAACTTCCTGATGGCAAGAGGTTTTCTTGACAGTGGAATAGACTACCATAGAAGGTTGTAGAATTCTCTTTGTTAAGGATGTTTAAACAGAGGTTGGATGGCCAAACTCTGAGGAATATTTTAATTATGGAACACTGCACTGGCAGGAAGTTGGACTTCCTCTTCCAAAGATAGCCTTTGTGGTCCCTTCCAACTCTACAATTCTACAATTCTACAATATGATGGTTCTTCTGATTGCTATATCTTTTGGAAGTGTGTGTGTGTGTGTGTGTGTGAAAACCGCCCCTGCAAATATCTTACCTAGGATGGTTCTGGAATTGGAGACAAGCCCTCAACACAAATTGAAGTCTGACCAACTTCTGAAAAAGTCTGGACACATTTATATTTTGTTTATAGTCCATTACATTATATTCTATTACATTTCACAAAACATTCTGTACACATTTGTCACTGCCTTTTAACTGTTGCTCACTTTTTTTAAAAAAAGCTTTGCAACTAAATTTGTCTTTCTCTCTCTCTGATATACTTTTGGAAGACATAGTGCTTTGAGGGGTTTCTTTTCTCACCCAGTGAGATAAAATCTTGCCTGAAACAGTGTTCAGTTTTTCAGCAGAGACATCCAGATGGCTTTGCAGCCTGTACAACAGACTTCTATGTACTGATGCCTAAGTATCAGTAGGATGTTGTCTTCCAAAGGCTAATAAAGGTATCACAAAAGGCAGCTTAAAGGGTATGGGGCTAGAAAAGAGAAAGAACCCAAAGCAAACTTAGTTCTTTGCAGATAATCATCTGGAGGAAAGCACACACCACTTGTCTGATGGTAAGTTTAAAGTTATAACAGGCAGGTGAGCAATGAATGTTCAGTTCCTTCAATGAACCTTTCTTTTTAATTTCTTTTCAACTACTGTTGGAGGAAAGAGACAGCACTGAGCCATATGGTAGTAGAAAGCAGCAGGAGTTTGTTGTAATGGCCTGAAGGTCTAGAAAAAATCCCAAAGCATAGAGATTCAATAGGTAGGTAGTTGTGTGTGTATGTGCCTTCAGGTTGCCTGTCCACTTATGGTGACCCCCATTGATTTAATAAGATTTTCTTAAGCAAGGAATACTGAGAGGTGTTTTGCTAGTTTGAGCCAGGAAAATTTCCTTATTGGACCCCAAGTTCCAGACTCCTCTGTGGTCTTGCTGGTGGGGGTCCAGGAGTTGCAGTCCAAGAAGGAGATTTCCCAAATGATAGTAGTTTTCAGTGCCATAGGTTGTAGGCTGCAGCCAAAAACAACATCCAGGAATCCATGAACTTTGCTCTCACTGCAGGGACCTGTCAATGCATACACAGTAAGCTATACTTTACAGGAAAAAACAAACAAAACTCCAGTTATTTCATCTTCTCATCTGTTCACATCCCATACCTCCTGGGACTGCTAGCTTATCAGTAATAGGAAAGCTAATTTGTGGAACTGAAATGAAGATGAGGCTTCCCTTTAGTGAACAGTATCGATGTTTTCAAAACCTTTGATGAATTTTTGAGCCCCTATCCTTGATTTGATTTGTCTCACTTGCCTTGTTTAATTTATTGGTCAGCTTGTCCATTTTTTTTCCAGATCACAATTTCCCATGGGGCGATATCAACCAATTATAATTTATATGGTTCTCTGATCATGTTTTTTTTTAAATTCCTCATCTCAAAAATAAATCTCCATGAAAATACCACACTTGGCAGTCTTGTAAGAAAGGGAGATATTTGGTATCTTGATTTAAACTGTTCAAATCAGCTACATTGGATTCCCTTTTTGAGTTCCCACTCTATAACCTCTTCTGTGGCTCAGATATCTATAATCTGATGAAAAATATCAGCAGTTACACATTTTGCACATATATCTGAAGGGCTTTTGTCCATGGGGGTGACACCAGTGAGGTGCAAAATATGGGTTTGTCCACCATAGAATTATAGAGTTGGATGAGACCACAGGGCCATCTAGTCCAACCCCTTGCCATGCAGGAATACCCAATCAAAGCATTCCTGACAGATGATCATCCAGCTTCTGTTTAAAACCTCCAAAGAAGGAGACTCCACCACACTCCGAGGTAGCGTATTCCACTGTTGAACAGCTCTTACTGTCAAGAAGTTCTTCCTAATATTTAAGTGGAATCTCTTTTCTTGCAGTTTGAATCCATTGCTCCATGTCTGGAGCAGCAGAAAACAAGCTTGCTCCATCCTCAGTATGACATCCCTTCAAATATTTAATCATGGCTATCATGTCACCTCTCAACCTTCTCTTCTCCAGGCTAAACATGTCCAGCTCCCTAAGCCGCTACTCATATGGCATGGCTTCCAGACCTTTCACCATTTTGGTTACCCTCCGCTGGACACCTTCCAGCTTGTCAATATCCTTCTTGAATTGTGGCACCCAGAACTGGACACAGTATTCCAGGTGAGGTCTGACCAAAGTGGAATAGAGTGGCACTATTACTTCCCTTGATTCCTAAGGTTATGTTCAGAATGTTCAGCATAGTTCCTCCCAGGAAAGTGGGCAGCACAGGACTGCTACTCTAACCCTTCTTTCACTTTCCACCCTTTCTCTACCTTCTGCACTGGTGATCACATTTAAAACCCTAAATGGCTTGGGACTGTGATATCTGAAGGAGTACCTCTCCCTATATATGCCTGCTGGAGGACTGAGGTTTGCTGTATGATGACCTCATGAATTCATAGAGTTTTCTTAGGCACCAAATAATCAGAGGTGGTTTGGCCAGTTCCTTCCACTAAAATATAGCCTACAGCACCTGGTATTTGTTGGCGGTCTCCCATCCAGGTACTAACCAGGGCTGACCCTTCTTACTTTCCAAAACCAGACAGGTTCTTGTACCTTCAGAGTATTTAATTGTTCAATTATTTAATATATTTTTAGAATATTCAAATTAGTCCTGTTTAATTTTTTTAAAATGTTCTCAGAATGATTTTATGTGCGTCTTGCCAGAAGATCTTGAAATATAAGATGGTATATCATTTTTGTAATAAATAAATACATATAAAAGTCATCTTCATTGCTCTTACCATTCCAGATATCCAGGGAGCTCTGTCCAGACTACGCTCTGGTAGATCCCTTTTTGTGGGCTGTAAAAA
Organism: Gambelia wislizenii; assembly: GCA_030847615.1. Lineage (NCBI taxonomy): Eukaryota > Metazoa > Chordata > Lepidosauria > Squamata > Crotaphytidae > Gambelia > Gambelia wislizenii. The sequence goes on along the minus strand of JAUMIR010000006.1, from coordinate 143,911,029 downwards.
GCCTACTTGGTAATGGCACCACTTTAATTTCCCACAATGCCTTGACTACCATTATTACAATTGGGGCTCTATGGGAAATTAAAATAGCAGCTACACTAACCTCAGAAATTAAAACAACAGCTCATTAGAGTTCTGCATTAGAAAAAAAAATGAATAACTAAAAGAACAGGACAGCTGTCCATTGTGGATTTTGCCAGGGGTAGTCCTACAGAGCAGCTTTCAGGGGTAGGGTAGTCCCTAGAAGCCACCCAAGAATTCTCTTCTCATGTATTAGAATTATGAAGAGCATTGAGTTTAGTACATTAGAGTCTTTGAACATGACCTGAATGGCCCATAGTTAAACTCTAAAAAGAATTGCCTCCATGTGGCAAACAATGGTTTCCCTGCCAGAATTACCTTCACCATCATCACTGGCAATGCCAGACATTTCTGGTGGTTACTGGCTCCCTAGTGTATCTTTAAGGAGGGTTGAGGGCTCAAGGTAGTCCAATATTAAACTGGATTTCAAAAGAAGTAGCCGTGTTAGTCTCTTACAGAATAAAAAGAAGGAAAGGAGTGGGAGGGGGGAAAAGGAACATAGCAGTACCTTTAAGGAGATTTTCACACGGGGAGAAGGAAGGGAGCGCTGCAACCGGAACAGCCCTGTTTCTCCCGATCTCCCCAGGAGTTACTTTCCCCATGTGAAAATCTCCTAAGACTAACTGGTTTTTATTTTTGCATGAGCTTTTATGGATATAAACCCATTTCTTCAGATGCAGTACAGAGTGATAATAAATACTCAGGTACAAAGTACATTTACAATTGTGGGAGTGAGATGGAATGTAATAGGATCCAGAAGGATGCCAATTCTTAAATTAAAAACTCAATTAAAAATATACAGTAATATAATGCTAGAAGAACTAGGAACTCTTTGCTCCAGGGTTTATTAAATTACAGGCCTGCACAGTTTATGTCTGTCACTTACCGAATAGAATATGGTGGTCCACCAGCTATATATGATGACCCACCAAGTTCCAAAACACATGATTTTGCTGTAAGATCAGGAAGCCTCTATGTACCCTATGTGGAGAGTGTGTGATGAGCATCTGATGGAATGTTGATGAGTGAATGGGGAGAGAGCATGAAGGAGCCAATCCTGTGGCAGGAAACTGGTATGGCAGGGGTGTCCCAGAGTGAAGGGAGGTGGATGATAGATAGTTGAGGAAAAAAAGAGTTTTGAGATGTGATGTGAGGAGGGAGTGTTGGAATACATTGGGAGTGCAGCTGAGGAATTGTATGTGCCATGGAAATATTGTTGAGAGAAATAGAGGCTAATTGGAATACAGAATGAGAGGAAAGAAAGAATCTAATAACTTGTTATTGAGTCTGGTAGATTCTGGAGTTACATGGTCACCACAGAGTGGGACTATCAAACAGTTTGAAGTTAACCAAGTTGGAGACAAAGTTCAAGGCATTTCTGTTATACTGTATGCAATATACCAACCTTTATGCTTTGTTTATCAAATCCAGACTCCTCATGAATTATTTCCCTTATTAGTATTTATTTGGCATGGTAACCCTGTGAGTAAATCCACACCAATACAAGTACTATTCATAGCAGGTCAAATCCCAGTCCAAGGAAAGGAGGGGAGAGTCTAACATAAAGGTGGCAACTGTGGAACTGTGATCTCCACACCTTACCCTTGGGGGTCAGCCATAGATTGGCAGTAGAATGCATGTTTTATTTGCAGATGGTCCTAGCTTCACTTGTTAGAATCTGCTGCTGGAGGACAGGTGGCAGGGAAATTTGAATGACTTCTGCCTTTGACCATGGAGGATTGTTGCCCATCTGAATAGGCAAGATTAAGGAAGATATGAGAGGTGAGAGAACTGTTATAAGGCAGTTCTTTAAATTGCAAGACATAGTTGGTGTGGCTTCTCTTTGGCTTTATGGCCCTCAAGTTGTGCAGAGGTATATGCATATCATTATTACGCACATAAGAAATGCATATGCGTAGTACACATTAACCATCTAGCACTCCTGATATTACTAGCTTACAGTACAGGCAGAGTCTAGAAACAAATCATGGTAGGGGAAAAAAGATAGAATGTTGATGAGGCCCCAGAGCAAAGCTCTTTTTGAACTCCACAGGTCTGGCTGTTACTCACTAGCTCACAACTGTCTGGTAAGATCTGACAAGCCATGTCTTGGACTTTGTCAGGAAATTAATCAGAAGAGTACATTTTGCAAGTGAGTTCCAGGCTGAATTCTTCCACAGCAGTGAGATATTATATATTTCTTTACAAAGCACTTGATTGTGTCTATATGTGTCTGTCTGCACATGGACACACAGTTGCCAGGGTTCACAAGAGTACTTCAGAAAAAACTAGGACCTGGAGAATATGTTGTAGTAACAGGTGTTCCTAATTCAGATGACTTTGTTCCATCTTCCCTCAGCATACCGTTTCATCTGTCCAAACTGCACTGTTAGAGCAAACTATGTGGGGAAAAATGCTTCTTCTTGGAAAAATGGATCAGGCCCTGTTGGTTTGCAGGAGCCAATACTGCCCCACTGGCCCATTGCTGCAGCTGCTGTCTTGGAAGGAGGCCCGTAGCACATGTTCAAGGCCTCCTGCATGTGACCAACCCTGGTCACATGCTGTGGGGCTGCTTTCTGGCTTTGGAGAGAGCAATGCTGACAGCAGGGATGGGCCAGCATGCCTGTCTGGACTCCATCCCATTTTGTCCAGGTAACGGAGGAGGACCAGGCCAGATCTGGGGCCAAGATACACTGGTGGGTAGTCAGAGTATATTGGCCCATGTAGATGAGGCCATAGTGATTTATACTAGCATAATCCCCAGTTACACCAGCATAAGTAATTATTTGGATGTTGTTCAAGGTGGTATCCAAGTTTTCCTTGTGCAACATTTTGTCCCTGGCTGTTCAGTGGCAAATGGACAGTGCCTGGGTGCAGCTCTAACCTGTCTCAGATGGCCACTGATTGGTGTTGTGCCAGGGGACATCCAGCGGTCATTATGGCACCCTCCCAGACTCACAGCATCAGTATGGAGCTTTTATTTATTTATATATGTATATCCTACATTCTGTATAAAATGTCAGGGCAGCATACAGTAAAACCAGCCTGACTAATTTAAACAGTATGACCAATTAAAAAATAATTGTAGAAGTTTAAACAATTTAACAAGTTCAAAGCAGATTTTAAAAGTCTAAAATTGTTTAAAATGATTTAAAACCATGTACATGTGTGGGTTTGTGTAAAACTAATAAGGCCCCAAAGGCTTTATTAAACAACAGTGTTTTCACTTGGCACTGGAATGATAGCAACGTTGATGCCAATTGGGCCTCCAAGGGGGTGGAGTATTTCATAACTGTGGTGCCAGACCAGAGAAGGCCCTTTCCTGCATCTTCCCAGAATGAAATGCCCTGACTAATGGGACACGGAGGAGGGCCCCTGCAGCAGATCTGAGTTCTTGGTCAGGAATATGTATGGAGAGGCACTCTTTCAAATATTAAGGCCAGGTCTTTAAATGTCTCTCTCTCTCTGGCTTTTCTTCGCAAACAAAGATTCAGGAAGGACTCATCCTGCGCTTTCTGCAAGCACACTGATGACTACAAAGGCCAATCCAAGATAAACAAGTCCAGTTGCAGAAAGCACAGCAGAGGGTCTCCTTGGGTGATGTTTCTGGGTTGTAATTCTTTCTGCGTTGTTGTTTCTCTTCAAGACTTGTTTGGCGTGAGCTCTCAAATAAGGCAGCAGCATTGTGGATAGTGCGTCTCCATGCCTCCCGATGTGAGGCCAGAGTGGACCATTGTTGATGATCAATTTGGCCGAGCCTGAGATGTTGTTTCAGGGAGTCCTTGTATCATTTTTTTGGAGCACCCCTCTTATGCTGACCCGTGGTGAATTCACTATAGAGTACTATTTTGGGGAGGCGATGGTCCTCCATCCAAGAAACGTACCCTGCCCAGCGCAGCTGTGTTCTCAATCATGGCCTCAATGCTGGTGATCCCTGCTTGCTCAAGGACAGCAACATTTGTCACATAGTCAGTCCAGTGTATATTTAGGATTGTGAGTAGACAGCACTGATGAAAGTGTTTGAGGAGTCGTAGGTGGTGGTGATAGGTGACCCATGTTTCAGATCCATAAAGGAGAATAGACAGTACAATGGCTCTATACACACTGATTTTTGTGCTTCGCCTCAGGTGTTTGTTACTCCAGACTCTTTTGTGAAGTCTTCCAAATACACTATATGCCTTTGCTAATCTGTGATCAATCTCTTTGGTCAATCTTGGCACCTGAGGAGATGATGCTTCCCAGGTAGGTGAACTGCTGAGCAGACTTGAGCACAGATTTGCCGACGGCAATGTGGGGATGGTGGGGTTCATCCTGTGGTGCAGGCTGGTAAAGAACTTCTGTTTTCTTCAGGTTGACTTCCAGCTCAAACAGCTCCGCAGCTGTTGTGAAGCAGGATGTTAGGCACTGCAGAGCTGCTTCTGTGTGGGCAACACAGCATGATCAGTGAAGTGCAGCTCACGGACTAGATAGTTTAGAGTCTTACTGTGAGCCCTCAGATGGCTTAAGTTAAACAGGCTACTATCAGTACGGAAATGTATATAGATGTGGTCGTCTTCTTCAAGTTCTGCCATAGCCCTTTGGAGCATCATGCTGAAGAAGATTGTAAATAAAGTTGGCGCAAGGAGACAACCTTGCTTCACTCCATTAGTTATTAGAAAGGACTCTGAAAGAGCATCACCATACCTGACTTGACCCTGTTGGCCCTCATGTAGCAAGATAATCATTTTAAGGAATTTGGGGGGACATCCTAGTCTTTCCAGGATCTGCCACAGATAATTTCTACTCACAGTGTTGAAGGCTTTGGTAAGGTCGACAAATGTTACATAGAGACCCTTGTTCTGCTCTCTACATTTTTCTTGCAGTTGTCTAAAGGGCAAATACCATATCTGTAGTACTTCTATTGGTTCTGAAGCCACATTGGCTTTCAGTAAGAAGTTCTTCTGCAACAGCAGGAACTAATCTGTTCAGGAGTATCCTTGCAAGGATTTTTTCCAGCAATAGAGAGCAGTGTTATGCCTCGATAGTTTGAGCAATCGGATTTTGCTCCTTTTTTCTTGTACAGGGTGATGATGACTGCATCTCGGAGATCTGATGGCAGTTCCCCCTTTTCACAGCAATTCACAAGGAGTTCATGGAATTTATCATGGAGTAAATGACCTTAGTTTCCAAACCTCAGGTGGGATTCCATCAATCCCAGTTGCCTTGCCGTTTTTCATCTGCTGTATGGCCTTAAGGGTCTCTTCCAAAGTGGGAGCTATGTCCAATTCATTTTTCATTGGTTTTTGTATCATATGTTGGATAGCTGATCCTTGGACTACTCGGTTGGAACTAAAGAGACTTTGAAAATGTTCATCCCATCGATTCAGGATGGAGGCTTTATCAGTAATTAATGTATGACCATCTGTACTGTATAAGGAGCTTTGGACCTGATAAGTAGGTCCAAACACTGCCTTAAGAGCTTCATAAAATCCTCTGTGATCACCCAGATCTGCACAGCGTTGTGTCTTTTCTGCTATATTGATCCACCACTTGTTCTGCATGTCTTGGAGTTTTTGTTGAAGTTTACTACATGTGAGGCAGAAAGCTGCTTTTCTTAAATGGCAAGTTGGCTGGGCAAGGTATGCCTGGTGAGCAGTTGTCTTCTTTGCCAACAGCTCCTGGATCTCTTGGTTGTTTTCATCAAACCAGTCTTGATTTTTCTTGTGGGAGAACCCGAGGGATTCTTCTGCAGACTGGAGGATACTGTTTTTGATATGTTGCCAAAGCACTGTAGGAGAAGGATCTGTAGGATGGTCTTCAAATTTTGTTTGCAAATTTGTCTGGAAGTTGTCTCTCATGGTCGGTTGTTGAAGATTGTTGATTTGGAGTCTCTTCTTTCAGATGCCAGACCTCTTAGGTTTGAATTTAAGATGAAGATTTAGTTTACATCTGATGAAGCAATGATCTGTTTGGCATTCTGCACTGGGCATCACTCGGGTATGACGGACATCACGAATGTTTCTCTGGCGGACTAGAACATAGTCAATGAGGTGCCAATGTTTGGATCAGGGATGCATCCAGGTTGTCTTCAAGCTATCTTTCTGCTGAAAGATTGTGTTTGTAATAGTCAGTTGTTGTTCTGCACAGAACTCTAGCAGGAGGCATCCATTATCATTGCAATTTCCAACACCATGCTTGCCTAAGACACCTTTCCAGGCTTCGGAGTTCTTTCCTACTCTGGCATTGAAGTCACCAAGGATAATAATTTTTAACTTGTACAGGGAGTTTTTGTATGAGTTGGCGTAGGTCTGTGTAGAATTTGTCTTTCTCTACAGGGTCGGCTTGCATAGTTGGGGCATATACACTAAAGAGAACAACATGTGGGAGGCGTAAGGAAATAATGCAATCAGAGTGTCCTGTTGGCAAGGTTTCGAGTTTTGAGGCAATGGAGTTTTTAATCATAAAGCCTACTCCTGAAAGATGTTTTTCGGTTTTGGATTTGCCAGAGCAGTAAAGTATGTAGCTGGCGCCGTGTTCTTTAAGGCTGCCTTCCTCATGGAGATGAACTTCACTAAGAGCAGTGATGTCGATATTAAGCCATGATAGTTCATGGGCTATTAGGGCAGAATGACGCTCAGGCTGTCCACTATCTGCAGAGTTTCACATGGTTCTGATGTTCCAGCATGCAAGTGTCAGTTTATTTACACCTTTGGAGGCCGGTGTGTGCCTTTGTTTCTTTGCCTTGGTTTGACCGCATCAGAAGATTCCCGTTGGCCGCGGCTAGCCAACCAGGTAGTTGGGGATGAGCTTTCGTTAGGCCACCTTTTCTAGGCCCCTCTCCATGTGGAGCAAGCAATGCTCTCCTTAAAAAAGGCTGCTTGGTCATTCAGGATGCTGCCGAACAAGACTGTCATCTCCCGGGTCAGCCTCGAACCACCAAAGTCCTGAACTGCCTGCATGCAGGGTTGGGTCTGCGGCTTCCAGTGCATCTTTACACCTGCCGTTTTGTCCCTCACCTATCGCTACAGGGCTTTTTTGGAACTGGATTTGTCCTTTGAGCCTGTGCAATGGATTTTTCTGGTGGAGTGCAGCGTGCACAGAACTGGCCTCACCCTTTAAACCAAAGGTTCATCTGCTGTGGCCTTGCAAGCATGGATGTAGCAACGAGGTCCTCGGGTTGTAGGTTTGATTAGAGTTTCCTTCTCTTAGATGGTTGACCTTACAGTGTTGGATGATCACCATCTGCCCGGGTTTGGGATTAGAGTTTTCCTTCTCCTAGGACAGTTGCCATAAGGCTAGAGAGCCCATCCTGCCCTTTGACGCTCTTTGTCAGACCCTTCGGTTTTGACCTGTCTGGCATGGGAGACCCTATCAGTGGCTATTATGCCACCGCCAGCATAAATGTACCAACACCTTGAATTCAGACTGGAAGTATACAGACAGTGAAATTCTTCTAAAACCAGTGTTATATGTTTTTTGTATGATGTTCTGGTCAGGTGTCTGCGGCATTTTCCACTAGCTGCAGTAATCTTTAAGGGCAGACCCATGTAGAGTGTGTTGTAGTAATCTAATCAGGAAGTTATCAGTGCATGGACTCCTATGGTTAATTAACCCTATGGTTAATTGCCCCATTTTGGACCAGCCAAAAATGACCCCAAGCACTCTGAGACCGCTTGGGCCTCCAGTGACAAAGATGAATCTAGGCATACTCCCAAACAACATACCTTCAGGAAGAGTGCAACCCCATCCAGGACAGGCTGTTCACCCAACTCGCAGACCTGTAAACACCAGTCCACAGAACTGCCAGCTTACTGGGATTCAGCTTCAGTTCATTGGTCCTCGTCCGCCTATTACAACATCAAGTCACAGGTGCAGCAGCTGCACAGCCCCAGCTGACTCTGACAACAAGGAGCAGAGCTGATTCTTATCAGCACCCAGCCCAAATCTCATTAAGACCTCCTCCAGTTATGTCATGTACATATTGAACAGCGTGAGACACAAGATGGAATCCTATGGAACCCCACAGATTAATGCTCATAGGGCTGAACAGGAATCCCTCAGTTCTGCAGATAGGAACAGAAGCACTGTAACACACTGTTTCCTATTCCCATCTGATGGAACTAGTCCAATTAGATATAATGATCAATGGTATCAAAAGCTGCAGAGAGCCAGGATAATTAACAAGGTAGCACGCTCCCTGTCGTTCATGAGGATTAGGTCATCAGTTGTTTCAATGCCATGCCTTGTCCTCCAACCAGAATGAAATAGGTCCAAATAATCTGATTCAAGAATGCCTGAAGATACCTAGCCACCTCATGCTCAAACACTTTACTCAGAAGAGAGATATTAACACTACTGTGGTAGCTCTCACATACCACTGGATCCAGGGACACCCTCCTCAGAAGCAGGTGCAGGTGTACTACAGATTCCTTCAAGGCAGCAGACATTTCCATGAGATAGGAAGGGATTTACCACCTCCTGGAGACATCCACCTCTGCTACATTTTATCAGCCAAGAGGACAAAGGTCAGGATGCCATGTGGTGAGCCAGATGGATAGAAGCATGTTGTTTACCCTACCAGGCATCAACATCTGCTACTGATACCAAGAAAATGACCAAAGGGAGCACCAAACACTTCCACAAACTCTGCAATAAGTGTGGCATCAGCTTCCGAGCTGATACGAGTGACTTTCTCCTCAAAGTGACTAGTGAATTTGTCCAGCAGGCAATTGAGAGTTCCATTCCTTACCTCTCACCTGAACGTAATCCCAAGAAGGTTCTCCCAAGAATGACTCTATGGGGTAGCACATCAAGGATGCACTAGTTGAAGCATAGTAAGATTATTATTTTTTTGCTGACCTCAACGCTGCATCATAAGCACAGTGAAGAGTCTTACTTACTCTGTGACCTATGCCACCTGCACTCTAGCGATTGTCCAGCCTGTGTCATTGCTTATAACTCTTCTGTAAACCAAGGTAAATTATGGGCTCCACAGCAGTGAACTGGGTGCTTAGCAGTGACTATACTGACCATCCTTTCCATCTCACCATTCCATAGTGAGACCAAAGCTGCAACCTAATCGCTCAACCTATCAGCTGGAAAATCCCCCAGAGCTTTCAGGAATCTTTCAGATTCCTTAAATCTTTAGGGGTTGAGCATAGTCTAGCCAAAGGAAGTGCTCTGACCACAACAATGGAATTACTCCAATTCAACTCATTCTCTATCTGCCCCAAAGCAAAAAAATGTTTCAGGGTATGTCCTGCCACATGCACTGGAACAACAAGACCACTTCAGCCAGGCAGAAAAACTACTGGGCAAGAGTGTGGGCAGTGTGCCAGCAGCATTTTTGCCATCATCCCAAAAGATCTTGACCTGGGTGGGTATTCTATGGCCTGTTCCCACGGGGTTCTTTCTGCTGTTTTTCATTTTCCTTAGGCTTCTCCTCCACCTTAAATATTTTGCAAGCTTCTACAATCCTTGGCATTTCCCTGAGCCTGCTGACATCTCCCCCATTCTGATCACCCTCCCTGACAAAAAAGGGGGAGTTCCAAAGGCTGCTCTTCCTCCTGTACAGAATTTTGTGCCATGTACACTCTTAAACTCTGTTATTGGTTTTGGATTTTCTCCCAAGTGAGATCCACCAAACAAGGACTGGTTTTGATTATTTTAGGTGGCAAGTAATGAACATTCAACTCTACCATGAAGTCCTTGTTTATCTTCATGACTTTTAAAATCCTTGAGTATGCCGCACTTTACCTCTGTGTTACTACCAGTACTTTTAAGCTTTTTCTAGTTTTTAATTGTGTTTGATATATTTATGATTGCTTCTTTCTTTAACTATTTTGTAGTTTTTCTTGATGTTGCCAGCTAGCTGCTCTGAGAGCTTTTTCTGGGGGAAAGGTGGCTTAATAACACACACACACACACATATCTGAAAAATAAAAGTTGTTATTCTAATAGCAGAGCAGATCTGATCTGAATGATCTTTTTTCAGGACCACCTAGTCATCAGAATACATTTCCCATGTGCCCCCATGTTGACTAATTACCTTCTAATAGCTTCTCAATTAGCCTCTTAGTGCTTTTGAATGCTAATCAACAACTTTAAATTTGCATTGTGATTTTGAGAATAAAAGGAGGTCCACAGTGGATTTAATACAATTTGTGTGTTTTCATAAACTCTATCACACTCCTTTGTCGTAATCTTTAATAAAGTACACACATTAGGAAAACATCAACATGCATTCCTTTCCTTTCCATCTTTTTTTACCCAGTAACATGGAAACTAGATCTGAAATAATGCTTTCCAATGATATTTGCCTTACAGAGTGTTTGCCCTGTTCTCCCTCCGCCCCAGCTGCACTTTGATTGGGCTCACTGTTTGGAGAGATTGGGTGTTTCCCTCTGGTTCTAGCTCCAGATGAGAGTTTTCAACCTGGAATCTTGATAAAGTTTTGATGATACACTGGAACACCCCTGTTGGCAACAGCAGTGTTCTGAGATTGTCAGAACACTGTGTCTGGCTGCCATTTTAATTACCCCCAATTTGGCCAATGAAGAGCTTGTAACCCCCTGTTATGCCAGCATACTTTTTCAGGCATTGCACAGGGAGATACCCAGTGCCTCCCTATACAATGTCTTTGCCCCTCCTACATACGATGGTAGCAGCACAGCTCCTGGGCACAGTTCCACATCCCCCATCACTGATTGGACACAGGGATATGACCAGGAACTACCTGGTTGCCAATTCACAGGCAGAAAATAAGGAGCAGAGTTCATCCTCAGTGTGTTTCAGTGCATTCCTGTGGCCAAGCAGTACCTGGGGGGACAGCTGCATCTGTAAGCTGCCTTCTTATAGAATCATAGAATCATAGAATCATAGAATTGCAGAGTTGGAAGAGACCACGAGGGCCATCCAGTCCAACCCCCCTGCCACGCAGGAAATCTTGATCAAAGCATCCCCAACAGATGGCCATCCAGCCTCTGTTTAAAGACCTCCAAGGAAGGAGACCCCACCACACTCCGAGGGAGTGTGTTCCACTGCCGAACAGCTCTTACTGTCAAAAAGTTCCTCCTCATGTTGAGGTGGAATCTCTGTTCCTGGAGCTTGCACCCATTGCTCCGTGTTCCAGTCTCTGGAGCAGCAGAAAACAAGCTTGCTCCATCCTCAGCGTGACATCCCTTCGAATACTTAAACAGGGCTATCATATCGCCTCTTAACCGTCTTTTTTCCAGGCTAAACATACCCAGCTCCCTAAGTCTCTCCTCATAAGGCATCGTTTCCAGACCTTTCACCATTTTAGTTGCCCTTCTCTGGACACGCTCCAATTTGTCAATATCCTTTCTGAATTGTGGTGCCCAGAACTGGACACAGTATTCTAAGTGAGGTCTGACCAAGGCAGAATAGAGTGGCACTATTACTTCCCTTGATCTAGACACTATACTTCTATTGATACAGCCCAAAATCGCATTGGCCTTTTTAGCTGCTGCATCACACTGTTGGCTCATGTTCAACTTGTGGTCTACTAGGACTCCTAGATCCCTTTCGCACGTAGTCTCATTCAGCCAGGTCTCTCCCATCCTATATTTATGCATTTCATTTTTCCGCCCTAAGTGCAGTACTTTACATTTCTCCGTATTGAATTGAATTTCATTTTGTTATTGTACAACAGGGCAGAAGGCGTCAACTTCACCCTCTAAACCACTGGTATATGCTGTACGTATGCTGGTAGAGCTTTATGTCCCAACAGTGGTCCACTAATAGGATCTTGGCCAAAATTGGGGAGATTTCTGCTCCCTTGTGACATGTGTCTGCATATTCCGCTTCATAGCTTGTATATGGCTTCCTGATCATCTCTGTATTTTATTTTCTGGGCTTAAACAAATTATCTGGGGTCCAGGGTATGGACTTTGCACACTGACCTATGGATCTTAGCTTATTTACATACATTTCTCACAAATCTAGATCTCTGTGGTGTGGTATTTTTCATATCAAATCCAGCCTTGCCTGTCATTACCACTCAAGATCTGCAAAGAAGGTGTGACTTGGGATCAGAAGTAATTAACACCATTAATTAGGTATAAGATTGACTGAAATGAGTTGTCGTTTCTCTGTCGCTCTCAAGAGGCTTTGGAAGGGGCCATAAGTGAAGCATTAAAAAGAAAGGGCATCACAAAAATTGACTTTTATTTATTCTAACAACTGTTCCATTTTATTTTGATGGCATCTTCACCATCTATTAATTAAGGTTCAGTGCTTCTGCCCATCACCATGGTGTCTCAGCTCTTTTACCTTAGAATAAGAGGACTAAATTTATGCTACTGGTGAAAAGAGAAGCATAAACTCTCTCCTTTCTCTCTTTCTGTCTCCCTCCCACACTGTTGGCAGATCTGAGCAATGTGCTTCACTGTGGAAAAAATACTGCCCAAGAAAAGGCGGTATACCTTTGTGCACAGTTTTACCCCCCAAAGTACTTGCAATACACTTGCAATCTCTTTTTCCTCAACCCAGCCAGCATAATGATGAACATTTGGTTAGTAATGAAATAAGCAGCCGCTTCCGTGAAGATGATAGGTTCAAGAATAATATCAAAGCTATTTGGAGGTCTCTCATTCATAAGTTGAGGTCAACTTGATGGTAGTTAACAATAATACATTGGAAAGGAACCCTGCTCTATGCCGCTCTCCTCCTCCTTCATCCAATCATGACAAAATCAGTACAAAAGAAAAAAGAAAAAAAATTACAGGTCAATGATTTCTATGGGTCTTTCCCCGCCCCTTGCTGGTTTGCTAGAACCACAGCCACAGCCACACACCCACACACACACACAATTTGTTTTTTCTCACTGCCTGCATAATGATGACTCTTGCATTCATTTACTGCAGCTCTGGGCACATAGTATGGCTGAGTGAATGCAAAGCATAGCAGGTGTCATTTCTGGCATGGCCAATGTTTCAAAAGCCTCCCAGGAAGCCATATATCATGTTATATTGATATGGTTCCACAAGGCTGCCACATCTGACATTTGATGTATGGCTTTAGCTGTTCCTTGTTGTTATTAGTTTTTTTTTTTTAAAAAAAACCACACACCTCTTAAATGGTTAATGAGGAGCTAAAGGAAACACCAGCTCCACTGGGTATGAAGTTCATTCAGATCAACATTTGCCAAGCTAACAAAGGCGGATCTGAGGCTTGCCTTGATCCAAGTGATCAGAACTGCAGACCATGCTCATAATGGCAGGGTGTTGTTTTTGTTGAAGCACTACAGAAGGAATCTGCAAAACCTTTGAAGAAATTATGGAGTGGAAGTGTCTGAGGAAAAACAGCTAAGCAAAATCCGCATTGGACTGTGAATCTCACCCCACCTCGAAACTGATATATACTTCTATGTACATGTCTAAAATGTACAATTTTTTGGGGGGGAGGGTGTTCTGGAATGTCCACTGAAAGTGTACTAAGGTGTGTTTGTGAAGTTTTCAATGGTACTGAATTTTTCTTTGAGCGTTTTTCAAATGCGTATATTTCTGCTTAGCAAACTGTGCTGGAAGCTTGGGACTGTTTGGACCCCCTGGCTGCAAATAGCATCCAGTTCCAGATGTGAAATTTTGATGAGTATCCAATTTCTCAGCCCTCCTTCCAAAAAGCCTTACAGTGTGTAGTGGATGGAGGGGGAGGAACTGTGTGGTAAAAGAAGCCTGGGAGAACAGTTATATACAGAGGAAGGCCTGGGTTTGTGTGCTCAGGAATGGACACATAAAGCATATGTTGTTTTGATCCTTGTCTTTGACAGACCTGAGCTGCTGGTGTAGGTCACAAAGTAGATAGGACTACAAATGGCCTTGCTGGTTGGTGGATTCTGAGAACACAAGTGAATGATTATGGCATAGAGCTTAGTTAGCAGAAGAGATACTGGTTGATAAAAGCAGAGCTAGGAAAAGTTGCCTTTTTGGACCATTGCTGCCCAAATCCCCCTGCCAGTATGCACAGCTATAGTCCAAATGATGAATTTTTTTTAAGCTCTGATGAAAGTTTCAGTGAGGGAAGTCACACATAGCAGGTACCCTCATGAACTACAGGAGATAAAGACAGAACATCCTGTTTTATTATGCTATTCTTATGAGGAAGACTGGAGCTCCCAGATTGGGTATTTTGAACATGCTGTCAGTGTGACTAGGTGACCAGATTTTTTGGTGTTGCTCCTAAAAGCAAAAAGCATGGCCAGTTGTCTGCCACAGCAGATGTAGTGGGGTTATTAATTTTTGAAAATTGCCTTCAAACCCCAACTTGAACCTGGACAGAGAAAGCATTTGTGGGCAAGACATGGCACCTAGGGAGATCCTCAGAGACTGTGAAAAGCAGCTCAGGGATGTTAAATCACAGGACAATTCAGCACATGACCATGTCATTGTTAATGCAGGTCAAGGGCATGTTCAGCTTCAATATGGAAGTGCAAAACCTTGAACTGTTGATGAAGCTATTGCATTAGCTCATGAGTGAAGCCAGGTCTGTAAACCAGAAAAGGAAGAAATAACATCAAGCATTTTTGTCTATGAAACCAAAGAATCCAGTGATGCAAATTTGCTAAGACTGGACAAACAATCAGAAGTCTGAAAAATGTGTAAGATACACAGTAACTATGCTATAACATATTAGAATAGATGTCAAGGACATTTCTGGACCTGTTTCTGCGCCCTTTCATAGGCAGCCTCACCATCAAACTTATTTGATGAAAAACTTATTTATCATTTCTCCATGGACCAGAAATACTTCACTTAACATAATAATAACATAATATATATGTGAGCATAGGAGCAAAACTGAGTAAAAAAGCTGGCAATTCTGTATATACTGTTATGGAAATTCATTTAAGATTTTCCTTGTCCAAGTGATTTTCAGTGTTGCCATATACAGAAACTTTTTCAGAAGATACACAAAAGCACAAAAGAATCAGTAACTGGAATATATAACATTTAGGCTCCAATCTTATACACACATATTTGGGGAAAAGTGCCAATATAACTCAAATAGCATTACTTCTGAGTAGCCATATATTGGATTGCACTGTCTGAGTGTTTCAAATACATTTATTCTCAAACTTTTTTTAAAGCTTAGATCTTTAAATAGCTTTTTCTTGGATCACAACATTTTTTTCTCTCCTGAAAAGTCAAATATGGAGCATTAAGGGTGTAATTACCATTTTAATTATAACTCAATCATCCTATCCACTTTGCATAGAAATTAAAACTTTTATGTCAGGATTTCTGAGTACACAGAGATGTTCAGGAGCAATTAATGTCAAGGATTTTACAGTATATATGAACTTTACTTTAGCACTTTTAATTTTCAGCTTCATCCAGGATTCATTTATATTTATATCTTTGTATGTGAGTGTGTGAGAGTATGCACATCTCTTATATGTTAAAAATGAAAATTCTCCAACATAAATATTTTTACAACTTTGGGGTGCTCAGTATATCATGGAAGTACAACTTCTCTGTAAGACTGTCAGTTTTCTTCCTCTTGTGAAATGCACTATTGTACTACAGTATTCAGTTACTGAAGAGAGTGAAAAATAATGTTACACTTAGCCTAATTATTCCCCCTTCCGTGTGATCACTTGCAGAAGTGTATTGACTTGCCAATTGAAATGGAACCTGTATCAATGTGTCAATCAGGTCTGGACTTAGACATGCTGTGATGTGTGTGAATATAACAACTTGAAAAGGAGGCACTGAAATCGATTGTACATATTTATTCATTTTATATCCAGCTCTGTGCTCGCCAGGCCCTTGAAGAGGGTAACTGGGCTTATGCTCCTCAAGACTAGGCTGGAGGCTGAGTCCCTCCCCATGAAATGATCTGGCAAAATTGGACCACCTAAGTTGCGCCTTCTCAGGAATTACCAATCAGAAGTGTACTATTTATTATTTATTTTAGATGTTTATACCCCACTCTTCAGCCACAAAGGCTCTCAGAGTGGCTTACAAATGGTTAAGCAATAGCACTTTACACATCTACCCCGCATTAAGCAATTTCCAATGTGTGTTAGCTAATTTCCCTCACAAGCCAGGTACTCATTTTACCAACCTATGAAAGGATGGAAGGCTGAGTGGATTTTGAACCCTTCGGGATCAAATTTGCAACATTGTGGCTGCAGTACTGGCATTTAACCACTGCACCACAAGGGCTACTAAATGATTAGTCACTAGAATCATAGAGTTGGAAGGGACTATGAGGGCCATCTAGTCCAACCCCTTGCCATGCAGGAATACTCAATCAAAGCACTCCTGACAGATGGCCATCCAGCTTCTGTTTAAAAACCTCCAAAGAAGGAGACTCCACTACACTCCGAGGCAGTGCATTCCACTGCCAAAGAGCTCTTACTGTCAGAAAAATCTTCCTAATGTTTAGGTGGAATCTCTTTTTCTGTAGTTTGAATCCATTGCTCCATGTCCTAGTCTCTGGAGCAGCAGAAAACAAGCTTGCTCCATCCTCAATATGACATCCCTTCAAATATTTAAACATGGCTATCATGTAACCTCTCAACCTTCTCTTCTCCAGGCTAAACATACGCAGTTTCCTAAGATGCTCCTCATAGAGTATGGCTTCCAGACCTCCTACCACTAAGACATGTGAAGTTAGCTGTTGTCCTTGGGCCCTTCCATGAATACCAAAGGCTGCTTGGAATCTTTCTTAAACACACTTATTTGGGAATAAGCTACACTGAACACATTGAGGGCTCTTCTAAGTAGACACTGTGCTTGTAAGAATTTTTGTAGTTAAGGATATTTCAATGACAATGGATGGGGAAAGTAATTTTGCCCACCCCCCCGCAAGTACTGGCAAACATGCAAAATTAATAACAACCTGCCTGCCACAGTTCTGGGTACCTGTTGTGTCTCTTCTCCCATGTAAGCATCAACATGGTGAGATGTGTAATATTTATGGCATTTATTCAACACGAAGCTTGCAGGCAGTCTGATATGTGTAAAAAAGTGCCAAGATGAGAGAAATCTGAATTTTTTTTAGAACAAAATGGAACTGAAAATTTCAAAAGTGATACTGCAAGGCTGAAAAGGTGCAGAAAAGGGTAACCAAAATGATAAAGGGGGCTAGTAGGATCATCTTTCCTATGCAACATTACAACATTTGGTACTGTTTAGCTTAGAAAAAATAGGATAAGAGAGTAAAATGATAGCAGTTTCAAAAGTTAAGGATGGTGTGGAAAAAGTGGATTACAAGAAGCTTTTCTTCTTCTTCTCATAAAACCAGAACCTGGGACCATCCACAGAGGCTGAAAGGGAGATTCAGGTACTTCACACAAAAAAGGACTTCATACAACATAGTAAGTACTTCTCACAACATAGCTACTTTCAGCTGACCACCCATCCACTGACCACCAGAAGGCTAAATAATCATTGTTCTCCTTTCTTGTTCTTCAGAAACTACCCAGCAGAGGAATGTTACAAAATGTACAGCCTCAGAAAATGTCACAAATGTTGTTTGTATCAGGTGTGTTGATATCTTTAGAAATGTGCTGGATGCACCTCTGCTTGTGTTACATGACAATAAACCAACCAGTTGTTTAGAAAATGGGTTTATTGTTAGAGGTACTGTTGATGTTCAATCTTACCTGGCTCAGAAGACAAATGTCACCTGATTGCAACACTTACTTGCAAATCTATGCCATCTGGGTCAGATTCTTATCTGAGCATCTAAGTATCCCTCTGTGATGTTTTCAGTAGTGTAAGGGCAACATCCTGGTAGCTATAGCCAGGGATGTGAGAGAATTCTGTTGTGGAATCTGGTAAAACCAGATTTTTCCTGTTCTAAAAGGATGACAGCCCCATGAGTCTAGATTGTCTTATCTCAAGGGACCCCCTACTCTAGAAATTTATGGAGATATTTATGTATATGCCTGTAGAAAATATTGCCTTACTTTTGAAAGTGATGGATGATCCTGAAAGAGATGTAAATAGAAAGAGAGAAGAAGCACCTTTTTGTTTATACGCATAAATATAAGTGGCTTTCATTTGTGTGCCTTGTAGAAAAATGTGTCTTATTTTACATATTATTTTCTGTCCCAAACTTGTCATGAAAAAATGAAACAAAACCAGAAATCATGCTCTGTGGATGACAGAGTGGAAAAGAGTACCTGAAACACTTGTGGGGTGGATGGTGTTTGATTCATATACAACTAGTTCCAGCAAGTTTGGGAAATAGGAGTTTTTAGCGGGAATATTGAGCATTCTAGAAGTTACATGCCTCAGAGCTCTGAGTTTGCAGGCTTTGAGGGACTAGGATAGGTGATACTGTGCTACAAACATGTCATCTGTTGTGTGGCAAAGTCCAAATTTCTAACTGGGCTCAGGAAAATGATCTTCCAGCTGTGCATGTGTGTGTGTCATGCCCTTGTCAGAGAACTGCTATCAGTCCCTACAGACCCAGGACCCTGCACCACTGGACAGAGGTGGTGTAACCATGCGTCTGGATCCCCTCTCACCCTCTGTGTGCCACTGTATGAAGGGACAAACTTAACGTTTCCAAAAGGAGTGTTGAGTTACAGGGAAGATCGCCTTGGAATAGGGGATTCCTTGTGAGTAAGAGATCTCAAGTGAAGGATGCTCCTCACAAAGAGACAACACAGGACTATCTGCACCTAAACTCTAGGTATGGTTTGGGCAACTCAGCCGTAAAAGCCCCAGAACTGGCTCAGTCAGGTTGCTGAGAACAATATCATTCCCGAGTGCCAGACCCTGCCTGGTATCATGTTGCCCTTGTTATGACCCATGTGCCAGTGGACTGTATTTTGAATTTGGACTATATTTTGAATTTTCCTCTTGGAATATTCCTACAAGCTGCTGCTCTGAACTGGACTGAACTACACTCTGGATTGTTATTTGACTCTGGATCCTCCACACCTGGCTTGCTCAGTGGTCTGGTAGGACTTTTTTTTGACCCTGGCCCTTGGAGATTATCAGACAGTCTAAATAGGGTGTGATAACGACACCAGAAAATCACTAACGAACGGGCTTGCATTTCAGACAATGTTGTTCCCGTGTCATCATGCTCCTGTTCTCAGACTGTGCCTTTGAGCTGTCCTTGAGCATTTGGCTTTATTGGCATTGACTCTGGAATGTGCTTACAGGCACCTTCCTGTCTGGAAAGAGGACAGATGGGACTAATTTCAAATCAAGCTAAAGAAAGTTTGCTTATTGCTTCATATTATGAATTCACATCATAATATGTGAATTCACATCATCACATCCACATTGTAAAGACAATATTTTGGAGTAATACTCATCTAACACACTCTACTATTTCCCTCAGACACATGGTGCATCTAGATGGAGAACTTTTCTCATTAGTGACTAAAATGTATTGTGCAACTCTTCCATCTTTTGTTCTATAACATTTTGTGTGTGTGTGTTTTTGGAGGATTTTCAGTTTTGTAACAAATTGCCATGAGTCACAAATGAAAGATCATGACATGTGGAGTCCCTGGAAAATTCTGCAGCTTTGAGTCCAAATTTGGAAGAAAGGTGGGATATAAATCAAATAAATAAATTCATTCTGTGAATGAAGCATGGCAATTGCAGAATAAAAATATATTCTGGAAGCACTATTCATTTGGAAAAAGTGTAGATCTTTCTGTGCCTTCTCCATAGCCCGTACCACACCTCTAGTAATAGTTGGTGGAAGTTCAGGTAATGTCTCCTAGGGCTTTTTTAACGGGGTAAAAAACCCCCAAAGAGGTTGGGAGAACGGGGCTGTCATGCTTACAGAGCCCAGTTTCAGACAGCCCTGTCCTCCTCCCAACTTTCCCCTGTCCTTCCTCCATGCTGCCGGCGCGAGAAATGTGCCGCTTTTATTAACGGAGAACCCCCGTCAATAAAAAGTGCCACCTGCAGCACGGAGGAAAGACAGGGGAAGGTTGGGAGGAGGATGGAGGAGGATGGCAGCGTCTGAAATGGGGCTTTGTAAGTGCAACAGCCCCATTCTTCTCCCAACCTCCTTGGGGTTCCCCCCCCCATTTAAAAAAGTCCTTTGAGTTGTCCTCTGAGAAGCCATCTTTGCTGAGATCAGCAAAGACATCTGTTAAACACTTCTTTTAAAATCTTCTTTTAAAATTTAATTCAATAGCCTTTCTATATAAACATTTGTTGATTTTTAAAAAATGTTAAAACTTTCAATGTTTTTTTCTGCATTTTTTTTTAAATCTTGCCTTTCAGTTCTGGGACAAAGTTATGGTAAAACTCAAATAAGCAAACAAATAAATAAGGAAGTACACACACAGGCACCTCATTTTTTTTAACATTACAGGATGTTAGATTAAGAACATATCTGAGGAAAGATGGGTTGCTTCTACCTCCACACAAACCATTTTTACACAGGAAAAAGATCATTTATATCCTTGTGTTTGGCATGTGGCTTACAAAATTCCAAGGAAAAATAAAAATTAATTTAGAACTTGATTGAAACTGGGTGTGTGACAGGAACAGCAATCAAAAGGAGCCAGATTCAATCCCATGGGTGCTGGCAAGGTATGTCACTTCCTGACCTTGGGGAGACAGGGAAAACTCACAGGAGGGCTGGTTGTGAAGCTGGCAGTTGGCCACCAATTAAAGCTGGTAGTTCCGAGGGACAGTCACCTCTGTTCCCTCTTATTGAGCCAATTCCTCCCTGCTTTATGGTTGTATGACAAATTAGCCTGGAGAGAGCCCAGTAACTCTCATGCTCTTGTCCAGGAAATATCCCCAGTGGATCATGTCCTCTCAGTCAAGGCCTGGCCTTCTTCCCACTCCAGAGTGGCATCTTACAGGAGGCAAAAAAAGGAGAGTAGGCATTCATAGCCAAAGAAAAATGACCGCTGAGGCAAATAAGAGCCTCACATTCCCTTCCTGTAATGCTTCCAATTTAATAACTGTCTCCAGGAGACAAGAGTTTCTCACAATGAGTTATTTAGTCACTATGCCATCTAGGGTATCGCTGACATTCTGAAGGGAGCATCTAAGCGATGATTTGCTGTCAGTCTCTTGTATGCTTTAAGTCAATTCATTTTCTCCTTCTAACAGGGGGAGATAATGCTGTGATAGAAAGCAAAAGATAGATGATAAAAACAATTCTTTAAAGGAGGGGAAAGGAATCAGACACAAGAGGCTTGGCTGGGGGGGTGGGGAATGACAGAACACTCCATTCTTCTGCTCAAAGTAGCACAATAAACTATATCTGAAGTGAAATACAGTTCATAGGAATGGTGTCAAAATGTGTGTTACAGTAGTCCCTACATGGTGCTGAACATTTTGAACGTGGGCGATTTATGTCACTGTATTCATACTTTCCCTGTCAAGATTACAATCGTGCATACTCATATTGGAAGTAATATGAACATTATTAAAATAGGTAGAAACCACAAATGATTGGCAGTTAGGGCTTCCAATTTAAGTATTACACATCTGTCCCAAATTATTTTCTGACTTCCCCCTTTTTTGTATTTCCTTTTATTAAATTTTGTTCTGCCATTCCTCTGAGCAGCTCAAGCTGACACATGCCTAGTTATTACTTAGTTCATTTTACATTTTCTATTCCAGCACACTTATTCCTTTACTTTGTATCCTGCTTCTCTAACAAAACCAGGGCTTGTAACAAGATTGACTACAAAAGGTACCAGTACAAACACAGAAAGTTATAACAACATGGTTAAGTAAATGATTAATATTAAAACACAATTGAATGAAAACTGAATTAGAAGAAATTTAAAAGTACACTAGTGAAGAAAGAACAGCATTTCTTGATACTTAGTCAAAAGCACAAAAGTATATCAATAAAGAAAGTACCACCCATTAAAAGCACCTTCCTTGGCAACCAATCAATTGCCCAAAGCCCACCTCAATACAAACCTTTTTGCTTGTTAGTGGCCTTCCTCCCCACCCATCACCATTCCTGGGGTGACTAACAACAGTAAAGCATATAGTTACAATATACAATTTACACCAGTGGCTCTTAATCTTTTCTTTACCAGGGAGCCCCGTTAAATCTCTTTTATTGCCATGGTCCCCCAAGACCCCTCAAGGTTTAAAACTCTAATAATAACAACAATAATACCTGATGATGATGATGATGATGATGAATGGCAATGCCTTTGCCTTGGCTCCTGTCACGTGGTCACTCCACTGCATTGAGGAGGTTGGCCAAGTGGCCTTCAAGCCTTTGCAAACCCCCCGTGAGGACATTGCGAACCCCTGAGAATTCTGGACTACAGCTTAAGAACACTTGTATACCCAATTCCAAGCATAAAACTACAGCATATATAAAATTCAAAAATAGATATAGAAGAGTCAGATCAAAACAGCTGACCACAAACTAAAATAACCAATCAGCATCAAGAAAATAAAAACCCTGATCAGCCCAACTGTCTATAATAAAGAACAAGGCCTTTGCCTTCAGAAAGGAGACTAGATTGGTTTTAATCTGAAGGCAATATAAGGCCTGTGCCCGCACACTCTGAAAGTACTCATCTCCCTTTGTTTTTGCTCAAAACAACCCTGTGGATTGGTTGGCTTACCAGACTGAAACTTGTCAAAGGATATCTATTGAGCACTGTGGCAATTTGAGCCCTGCCAAATCACTGGCCACTACACTAACTCTATGCACTTTCTAGCCACTCAGGCTGCAACCACACTGCAGAAATAATGCACTATGACACTGCTTTAACTATCATGGCTCCACCCTATAGAATCCTGGGATTTGTAGCTTGTTGTGGCACCAGCGCTCTCTGACAGAGAAGGCTAAATAACTCACAGAACTACAAATTCCAAAATTCCATAGCACTGAGCCATGGCAGTTAAAGCGGTGTCAGACTGCACTATATCTGCCATGTGGCAGCAGCCACAGTTATAGCAAGATGGTTAATTATTGTCCTGGGATGCTAGGCTGCCCAGTAGTGCTTGGAGCATTAGGCCAGATATCACTTTCAGTGGGGGTGGGGTAGAGGGGGATAAAGGATACGTGTCATCAGTGAGCCTTGCCAGGGCTGCTCAACTCCAATGCACACAGAGAACTCTTGAATGAACTAATACAATTTCTCCAGTGGTGGGGATAGCTCCTTGTAGATGTCCCTCTACCTCACTGAGGTGTCACCTTGACTGAGGATTTTATCAGATGTATCAAATACTGCATCATGATGATGCCACATTACCGTGAAAGGCCACGCATATCAGACAATATTGCCCTTTCACGATTATGTCCTGGCCCAAACCCGTAGTTTGTAATCAATGGCTTAAGCCGTCAATAGATCCCCCGTGGCGCTTTTGTGCCAGCATTACCGGTGTGCAAAACCTTGGGCAGTGAGAATGGCCAGTCCGGCATGAACACTTCTGGTTGAGATCGGGACATCCAGGTAAGTTTCACTCTTTTTATAATGCCTCCCAGGTTACTTTTAAGTTCTAAAGTGTGTTTTTGTGCTTTGTGTCACTTTTTATGCTTTCTTTTTCTTTTTGAATTTCCCACGCGACAAAGTCTCGCAGGATTTCAAACAAGGAAGTGAACAGGGCTCCGTTCCCTTCCTCTTTATTGATGGGGCTGCTTTAGTTGGGAGAGGAAGTTAAGTGCGGGTTTTTGTTATGCCGTCAAAAGAATGTTTTCAGGGGAGCATCTGATAAAGTCCTGACTTTAGTGGCATAGCCCTTTCAAGAAGAAATGGCCTATGCATGCACTGGTGCTCAAGTTCTTATAAGAAACTGCAGGCATGATTCTGGGCAATCCACAATGTTTCATACTTTGTAGAACTGTGAACAGAACAGTAGGATTGTAGGAAGGAGAACATCATTCCAACCCCTATCTCAATAAAGCAATCTCTCAGCCTAGCTAACTCCATGCAGTAGCTGTAAGGCTAAAAGAAGATAAGGGGTAATGGCAATAGCTTGGAATCAGGCTTCTTATCTCCTTAAGAATATCCCTGCCCTGTTAAATCTTTGGTGTGCCACCTTCATTAGAGGATGAATAAAATGAAATTGTTGTAGACTCTTTACAAATTGGTCCACTTTATTGCAATAAGAACAGGCCCAGCACCACTACCTGGCATCTTACGTTAGCTGCTGAGATCCCAATGTCCCAGCATGGTTTATTAACATTAACATCTGCTCTGGGCACTCCATGTCAGGAAGTTGGGTCTGGGTGAGCCTCCACACTGCCTCATAGTACTGCTATATCAAGTGCTCCAAGGCATTGTGGGAAATTAAAATGTTGTTGTCGCTCCACTGTTGGACTGCAGTTGTCCACTGCCAGGTAAGCCTAGGGAGCCTATCAACACAACAGGGGGGGACCCCTTTGCTAAGGGCTCCTTCAAACTATGGCCAGTCCTGAATAGGGAGGGACCACTCTGTCATTGTTGCTTTTCCCCACACCTGCCCCCCCTTGATCCCAGAACTCAAGAATTTAACATTTAATTTATGAAGCACATTGGAAATTTTAGTAAACATTTATCACAAGTGAACCAAATGAAATTCTCAGTGCTCTCCACTGGCCTAATTCAACAGGTACAACAATTTCCAACACAGAGTAGACTACACCATACTTGCCTGCTTGCCATGCAGTAGTTAATGATAAGGAGTCTGTCAGATCAGAAGAGGTGGCTACCCTAATTTTAGCACCTCAAACATGCTGAATACACAAGGACTGAACGCTAGACTTTTAAGAGCTAGGCTCTTAAAATCTCTGTTCTGAATGGATGAATCTGTCAGTTTCCCCCTCTTTCACATTCAGTTTTAAAAAAAAATCTTTACTTCTTTGTCAGCATGGGAAAATTTCTGTCAATGAATGAATGAAATTCTTGCCCACTCCTAACACTGAATAGGAGTTGTCTCTTTACCAAAGTATGTAATCCTGAATTCATTCACTTGTAACTGAAACCCAACAAAATAACTCAGACATACATCCCAGGCATACACCGTTAAGCTCATGCTATGTGTGTGTGTGTGTGTGTGTGTGTATGTATGTAGTAGGAATGGAAAGAAACTTTTTGATAGTACTATTTTCATATCTCCCAAGAGTTGTTGTGGAAAAAGTGTGTATCTTTCCTTGAGCATTCAAACATTTGCAAGGCTTACAAGAAACAAAATGTACACAAAACAATGCATACAGTTTGAAGTATGAATGGCTAAATAGAACATGATTGGAAAAAAGTATACTTTAGTCAGTTTTATAAATTAGATAAGTTATACAAATGAATGCAATAAATGGATAATGCATTAAATTCCTCAAATTTCAATGTGGCAAGATAATGGGAAAAAAATTACCACAACTCAATACATAACAAGGACTGCAGACACACTGCAGAAATAATGCAGTTTAACAGCCATCGTTCAATGCTCTGGAATTCTGGGATGTGTAGTTTTGTGAGATATTTAGCCTTTTCTGTCAGAGAGCTCTGGTGCCACAACAAACTATAAATCCCAGGATTCCATAGGATGGAGCCATGATCATTAAAGCATTATCAAACTGTATTATTTCTGCAGTGTGCCAGCAGCCAAGAATGGAGAGAAAATGCAGCTGGAAATTAAAGAAACTCAGCAAAAGTGAGACTGAGAGATGTCAACTTCCCCATTCTGCACAGTCTATTTCTTTTTCTAATAGACTCAGAATGACCTTTGTGACTTTGTAAAAGTTCCCGTGAATTATGAGCTATTCCTCATTGGGAAGATATTCCCATATCTCATGGCAACTCTACAGAACACAAAACTCTCTTTCAGAAAAACCCTCTCCTTGACTATACTTCCTTAGTCTACAGAGGATTACCTATGTCAGACAAAGTTATATGATTGTCTTTAGTGCTGCTAGGAATTACTTTCAGGATGTTCCAGCTCATTACATCCAGCCTTCATCAGCTATTTTCTGACTGCAGTAACCTTTGTGATACAGGTGCTGTACATCTCTGTTCTATTGATTTCACTTTTGTAGCTACACACACAGCTCATGTAAGGAGAGTGTACAGCTGGATAGGAACCTATAAAAGAGCAAACTGTTTGGCAACTAGGAGAACACAGATGAAAACTTAACGTAATCGGAACAAATGTTGTGGAACTCATTCCGATGTATAGCCCAAGTGGTAATTTGGATTCTGCCACAGAATCTTGGAAGCATAGATCTGAGAGATACCAGGTCACCCAAAGCAATTGTTCGAGAAGCAGATACAGTACAACAAACTGAAGTGTGATATAGTTGCTGGGTTGCAAGGTAGATCCAGGAAGGCACACTCCAGAGAACATCAGTTATTTTGAAGTAGTGTTGAAATCAATGCCATAAGTTAGTTGCAACTTTCAGCTAATTAAAGTCCACTTATTTAACTGGAACCTAAGCAATGACTGGGACCAGGCACTGCACTGGTAGGTACCAAGATGATCTGAAGTTTTTTCCATAGTAGGAAGGAGGTATCACAGATGGGGCATACACCTGTGCAGTACCTGATTAGCTCCTAATGGCTGAAGCAGAGAGAACTGTGGATGACTCAGCTTCAGCTGTTGTGGCACCTTAGCCCAGGATGATCTCATAAATGTCTTCAGGTGTTGCCAGGTCCAAACATGAGGCACAGAAGCATCCCAGAATCCCTGTGCCATTTCATGACACTCTTATTTTGCACAGCGTATTTCAGACATTACAACATTCATCTCTCTTCTGGGATTTCACGCAAGCTTACATATTAAGAGGATATGGACATTGTGAAGAAACAAGTGTCCAATTTTCATAAACAAAATGGCTTGCCTATCCTTCATGCATTGTTGTATCTGTTCCAATGACTCTATTCTGTATTCCCCAGAACTGTGAGTTTGATTTACAGCTTGGGGAGGGGATATTTTTTATTTGCACTACATCTCCCAGAATCATCTCAGAACTGTGGCCAGTTGCCATGATGGCAACAAGAAATGTAGTCCAAAATAGTAGCTGTTTCAAACTTTCACAGCTCCCTCAAGAACTCACTAAAAAGCCCATAGAGCATTCTGCCTTCCAACATCAGCAGCATCTTATATCCCCCCCCACCCCTACCAATAAGTCTAAGCACTGCAGAACAAGTGTTTAATTTACTCAGATCAATTTCACTCAAAGGCAGACAGGAAGCTTCCTTGTGTCTCGCCTTTGCAATGTTTCTTTTCTTCTTCACTGATCAATCTGGTGCCATTGCTGTTTTATCTAGTGAACCTGTCACATGCTTGCTTAATTGATCCCTTTTTATTCAGGTAGGTCATCTCTGATAGCTGGGCACAGCATTTGTACGCTAATAGGATTCCTGCTTGATTTGGACTTATTTTAATAGCAGTACTCAGGCATTGATTCACCTTGATGGAACTCTGTTTTATGGTTTGCCTTGTTTTCTGGCTTCTCCAAAACATGAAAAGGGATTGGCTGTTATGTTTTAGCCTATGCAGATCGTCAATCCACAGCTGCTTCAAAAAGAAGCTGCAGGCAAGCATGTATGAGGCCTTTTTAAAAAAATATATATATATATGAATGTACAACCTTTCTCAGCCTTTTTCCTGTCTATATTAGAGAAGATTTCAAAACAGCAACATCAAAGATAACTAAATCTGAAAGACATTTTACTGAGCTGCCCCAGCTTTTTTTAAAAACCGAGGCACAAAATTTAAGGAGGCAAATTTATTAACTCACTTTCATCATTCTCTCCTTCTTTCTTTTTTTGGAAGGGGGTTAAGGAAATGCTATAAATTTATCTCCTGTCAGTGTTTCATCAAATCTATCTATTTGTCTACAGTATCTATCTATCTAGAGATGCACACATGCATATAAATCTGATGTTTACAAAGCATTCACTTTTCACGATGAATACTAGCTTTAATGTACTAATTCCCAGAATCACCTCATCTTCATTTTCTCTATGACATTTCTATGACACTGTGGGAACACTGCCAATTTGAGTTATGGAACCTGTATAAATGTAGCACTCTGCAACTTAAGGGGAACATTGTGCCTTCACAGGGCACAGATCTATAGCTTTCTCAGTAGATACTATAGCAGAAAGAAAGGAAGCAATTCTTTCTGGGGGAAGTAACATTGAAAACTAGAGAGGATCCAGGAGACCGTGTAATTTCCTTGAACCTCAGTAAGTTCAGTCATAGAATCACAGACTGGGAAACAACCCCAAATGTCATCTGACCCTATATCAGTGCACGAATCCACTGCAAAAACACTCCCGATAATTTCTGTTTGAAAACCTCTGTCCCAAACTTCACCTGGAATAATGTGTCCGCTTTGGGGCACCACTCTACATGAAGGATATCGACAAGCTGGAATGTCCAGAGACGGATGACCAAGATGATCAAAGGTCTGGAAATGAAGACTTATGAGGAATGACTTAGGGACTTGGGTCTGTTTAGCTTAGAGAATGGAAGACTGAGAGGTAACATGACAGCTATCTGAAGGGATGTCATGTAGAAGGTGCACTGATCTTGTTTTCTGCTGCTCCAGAGATCAGAATGTGAACCAAAGAATTTAAATTACAAGAAAAGATATTCCACCTAAACATTAGGAGGACACCCCCCCCTTTTTTTTTACAGCAATAGCTGTTCAAAAGCGGAATAGATTGCCTCAGAGGGTGATAAACTCTTTATTTTTGAAAGTCTTTAAACAGGTTGGATGCACATTTTTAAGGAGAGCTTTAGTTCTGTATTCCTGCATGGCAGGGGGCTGGACTAGATGACTTTTGTGGTCCCTTCTAGCTCTAAGATTCTATGATTCTAAAACCTTCAGTGAGGGAGAGTCCACCACCCTCTAAGGGAGTCTAAAGATGGTGAACTCTCTTTTGTGCTCATCCAAAATCTACATATACAGTCCACATTGCTTCTGTGCTTTTCTTGCTCCAAGGAAGGAAGGTTGCAGACATTTTTCATAGACCTAACGATTAGATGTGTCATCACTGTTACTCATTATTTTACTTTACACATATGACACAGGAATTTATACACTGAGTCCTATTGGCAAGGGACACAAATGACATATGTCATGACCAGTATGCTGATGAAAACCATCTCTATCTCTCCTTTCCATCTAATTCCAAGGAAGCTCTTTTGGGGACTAACTAGTGTCTACTGTCAGTAATGGAGTGGATGAGGCTGAAGAAATGGAAGCTTAATCCAGATAAGACAGAGGTGCTCCTGGTCAGTTGAAAGGCAGATAAACTAATAGGGATTCATCCTGTGCTGGATGGAGTTACACTCCCCTTGAAATCACAGGTCTCTTGAACTCAGCCCTGAACCTGGATGCCCTGCTGGCTGCGATTGCTACTACTTGGTCTGGCTGTTACAGCTACTACTGCTGTAATATCAACATGCTTTTTTAATTTTTAAAAACATGTTGGTAATGGCCAGGCCTTAGAGGTTTAACTGAGCTGCCATTATAAACTATTGCTCATGTTACTAATGTACATGGTTCATTAAGCACCAAGATAAGACTGATTTATTTTTTTGTAGATATGCTAGCAATCTCAACTACACATAAGAAAGAAGTTCAATCTGGGAATGCTGAGTATAATTTTTAATAGCCAAACAGATATTACACTTTGCAATGACAATTAATGACAATTTAATCTCCCATGGAAATCACTTTTGAATCATCAAATGAAGCCTAAAATTGGACAAATATCGATTAAGCTAAGTAAAAACCTGAGTAAGAAAGAAAGGAGGTGATGACTATTATTATTTATACAGAAGACATTTCCTTTCAGTCTCTAGCAAAAGGATGAGGGTATATAGTGGAAGACAAATGTGATCTGCTGTGCTGTAGGAGGTTGTTTTCACTTTTATAGTCTGTTCCTCAGAAAACTGAAGGAGCCTATATTTATGGATTGCTGAATTACTGAATGGTTAAGCACATCTTCAATAGAAAAAAAAATCACATGGACAAACATCAAAAACCAAAGCCAAAAACAAACAAACCCTGAAGAGAAGCAACCTCTGTGCCACTCTCCCT
The DNA here is from genome assembly GCA_030847615.1 of Gambelia wislizenii. Classification (NCBI taxonomy): domain Eukaryota; kingdom Metazoa; phylum Chordata; class Lepidosauria; order Squamata; family Crotaphytidae; genus Gambelia; species Gambelia wislizenii. The sequence goes on along the minus strand of JAUMIR010000006.1, from coordinate 143,880,996 downwards.
ACACCTACCTACCTACCTACCTACCTATTTATATCCAAACTTTCTTCTGGCATGAGACCCAAGTTAAAAAGAAAGTACAAATGTTGATATAAACATTTTAAAAACAAAACAAACAGTCTTAAAAATAGAACCCCCTTGAATTCCATTTTTTTTGGTGGGGGGAAGGCAGGATATAAATTTAATGAATAAATAAATAAAAATAAATTCGGTTAAAAACACTACCTCACAACAGTTCAAAACACATTAAAACACAGTAAAAAAGTACAATATACCCCGTAAAAAAGATCCTTCAGCACAGTAAGTTAAAAGCCAAAGGCCTGCTTACATAAAGAGGTCTTTGCCTGCTGGTAGAAAGATAAGGGGCCAACTGGCTCTCCCATGGGAAGGAATTTCACAAATTGTGAGCCGCTATTGAGAAGGTTCTCTTCCTCATCCTCACCAAACACCCCTGTGATGGTAGCAGGACAGAAAGAAAGCCTTCCCTGAAGATCTTAAAAGTAGTGCAGGATCATAGAAAGAGATGGTCTTTCAGATAGTCTAGACACAAGCTGCCTCTCCACCTTATAAGGAACAAGGAATTCTTTGTACAAGAACCATTCTCGTAGTGTCATGCTACACTTCTGTCCTGTTAAAAAGCATATCTTTGTTCCCATGCCTCCTGTCAGTATTAGTGTTTAGAAAACTTATTTTGGGTAACAACTCCCCAAATCCCCCAGGTGGCATAGGGCTTCCTGGGAGTTGTAATAAAAAGTAACTTTTCAAAGTTCTAGTCAATATTCCTCAGCAGATATGGTACAAGGACCTATTCTTGCTTCTCCTCCTCAGCACAGGCCTAGCATTCTGATTTAAATTGGCTACAGCTCCCCAAGATGATAAGCAAATCTAATAAGAGGGCTTCCTCACTCAGGTGACTTAAGGTATTTTACTATCTGAGGTGGAATAACAAAAAGGACTCTCTTCCCCAAGTAAAAGGTACACAAGGTTAGCCAAGTTGTTTTGGTACCTGAGACCTGCCTCTTCCACCCCCTGAAATTAAAAATACTACAATAATAGATAACTAAGTTCTAGGGCAGCCATTACAGTCTGCCTTCAGTGAGACTGAACTCCCCCCCTTGCATTTAAGAACTTTATCAGACACACTAAATACAGTGTCATAATGACACCACATAAACATAAAAGGATGCACATATCAGATTATGTCACCCTTTCATGTTTATGTCCTGCCCCAAACCTGTACCTTTTTCTTGACTGTTAAAGCCATCAATAGCTTTAGTGGCGTTTTAGTGCTGGCATTGTTGGCGTGTGAAACCTCACTCCATTTAACTCATGTGAATGCAGCGTCAATGCCCAGTCCAGCGCAAACTCTTCTGGGTGAGATTGTAACATCCAGGTAAGTGATGCACTTTTTATGACCCTCCCTGGTTACTTGTAAGTTTTAAAGTGTGTTCCTGTGCTTTTTAAAAAAACTTTTCCTGTGTTTATTTTGTTTTGTTTTTTAAATTTCCCATGCAATGAAGTCTCATGGGATTTCAATGGAGGAAGTGAACGAAACTCTGTTCACTTCCTCTTTCATTGCCAGGGAAGCCTTTGCCAGGATTACAGTTGTCCCTCCACATTCACGGATTTGACATTCACGGATTTGAGTATTCACGGCTTGAAAAATATTCTTAAAAAAATAACAATCCTAATAGCAAACCTTGATTTTGCCATCTTATATAAGGGACACCATTTTGCTCTGCCATTACATATAATGGGACTTGAGTATTCACGGATTTGGGTATTCACGGGGGGTCCTGGAACCAAACCCCAGCGAATGTGAAGGGACAACTGTATAGGTAAGTGTGTGGGGGGCATTCTTTTGCTGACATAAACATGGATTTTTTCATGCCAGCAAAAGAACATTTTAAGGGGCACGTCTGATAAAGTCCTAAAAGAACTCCCCCCCCCATCTTATTGGGTTTTGTGCAAATAGAGGGAAATAATGTTTCTTGCACAAAACTGAAATTTTCACCAAAGGTTCTAAAATCCCCCCCCCCAAATCATTGGAAAATGAACAAGACCTCTACTAATTTCACCCAACAGGGGAAAAAGTTTGGATTATTTTCATTCTCACATCTGAGAACATAATAAACAAAGATTTACATCCCTACAGGAGTGTGAGCATGTGTGTGATCCAGACTGGGCTTATGGAGTATGTGGGTGTCTTAATTCTTTGTCTTTCTGCTATTTTTTCCACTGAAAAGCCACCTCCCCTAAAGCTGCTGTTTGCGGATGACAGCAGTGTGGAGCAATCAGCAGGTAGCAGTGCTGAGGGAAGCAAACAGTGAGGGGGAAAACAGTACAGAACAAAGAATACAATCCTCTTTCCTATCTATCTAAACCTGCATGGGGTCTTCCCAAAGTTTTTGTTTTCAGAATTTATAATGACACAAAAATTTAAACATGCTTTCTGTTCAGGGGTAGACAACTTCAAGTGGATGCAGAGGCTAATTTTCCACCCCCAAGGACACTTTGTGGCCATACCACAGCTCCAAAATGTAAATAAAAATGAAAATAAAAAGAAAGCCTCATAATTTCATAAATCTCATAAAATTAAAATCCAAACTGGAAGTGGTTGGGTATCCATTTTCAGTATCATTTCTGGGTTTTGGGTTGGTGGGTACACCAGGTACAGAAAGGCCCTGTACCTTGTTTTAATTTAAAAATCACTGTTCCTAGCTTCTTCCATGAGTAGGCTTGCCAGACTGAAAACTAGAGAGGGCTCCTGTACCATTAATAGTTGTGTAGAAGAGGGGATTTCAGCAGTCATAGCTTTTCATGCAGCAAGGTAACAACCAACACCTGCTGGAATTCCCTCTTCTACACAACCATTAAATATACCGGAGCCCTTTCCAGTTTTCAGTCTGGCAACCCTATCCAGGAATGAAAACTTACCCTTTTTGCCCCACTCTTTTTGGCTACAGGGTGGCAGCAGGACTGGAAACATGGCTTTGAGGTACCACATGCAGCTCACAGGTCAGCCCCCTCTTTAATGTAACAATGTAGTTGGATCGTCTTTCTTGCTCACACATTAGTTTCACTTGCATGAAATACATGAAAGCGCATGGAAGAGCCAACAAAGTGAGTCTTCAGAAACTATGCGCAATTAAAAGACCCTTTATTAACTGCTGTATATGACAGTGAAGAACAAAAGAGAGACACTGGCACATTTCCCTGGCTAGCTGTTTGAACACTCCTAGCACTCTGCAACTATTTCTCTCCCACAACCCTTTTCTGTCTTTCTCCCTGCTACGACACCACAAAACCATGCTGTAAGATTTGTCAGGTAGACCACAAGAGGGAGTCAGAACTCAGCAGTAGCCCCAAATCAACCTGCTGCTCTGGCATTCTAGAGAAAAAAGCTGTTAGAATAAATTTAAAGCTTCCTCAATGTGAACTGAATACCAGCCATAAATAGATAAAGAATGCAATTTGGGGAGGAATGCCAGCAAGCAGCCTAGTTCAAGCGGTGGAGTTTCACTCGGGAACCAGCCAAAGAGAGGCGCATTCATGCTGCAGGTTTGTGTCATACGGCCCTGCTTAGAGGGCCAGGATGTCCTTAGCCAGGGCAAAGCAGATCATAATGAAGCCTCATAAACATTTTGGGGATCTGAGCCCAAGAGGAAGTGGCAGCTTTAATGAGGACTGGCAGGATGTTGAAGCGTGGCTCTCGCTTTCTTGCCGAGCTGGACAAAAGCAACAGAGGAGTCTCTGATGGTTGGGAAAGTGGCTACTTTTAAAGGCATCTTTATGAGATGATGACTGTGGCCTGAGTCACTGAGCTTTCATCTAATAAATAGCCTCACTCCTTTGCTGGAGATATAATGTTCCTGAACAAACCTCTCTCATGATAATGCCTCAGAGCAGTAATAATTCACTGGCCAGTCAATGGACAAATCCTTACCATTGGCTCCCTAGAGAGGAGAGGTTGATGTAAATTAGTAAATAACTCATTGTTACCAGGAGCCACAGTGGGTCTCACTTTCTTTATAGTGAGGCAATACTTTAAAAAGAGAGAGAGAGAAGAAGCCAGGCCCAACCATTAGGTACAGTAAGGCACCTATCTCAAGTAGCAGCTTTTGAGTGCATTTAAGGATAATGAATTATAAGGAGATTTTCACATGGGGGAAATAACCCCCACGGAGATTGGGAGAGAAACCGGGCTGTTCCGCTGCCAGTGCTCCGTTTCGCACGGCGCCTTCCTTCTCCCGATCTCCCATCGTCCTCCCTCCGTCCTGCTTCCATTTTCCTCCTGCTATGTTCTGCTATTTTTTACTAATGAAGAACTTTTGTTAGTAAAAAATATTGGAAGTAAAATGGAAGCAGGACAGAGGGAGGATGACGGGAGATCAGGAGAAGGAAGGGGGCGTGCGAAACGGAGCGCTGGCAGCGGAACAGCCCCTTTTCTCTCCCAATCTCCGTGGGGGTTATTTCCCCATGTGAAAATCTCCTTAGTTATTTCATTTATTATGGTTGCAATTTTACTGCCATGAAGAGAGAGAGGGGGGGGTACTTGAAAGATTTTTTTCTGCCTCAGGTACCAAACTAACTTGGTCTTTCTAGGGTGCAATAAGGTATCTTGACTTGGATGGTGGGGGTGCCATCTAGCACTGCCTCAGGCAGGAAAATATCTTGGGATTGCCTTGTGTAAAACCTAACAGTGTATAGAATACATAAAACCAGAATTCTGTGAGTCACACAGAACAGTTTAGAGCTAAATGCTCTCCATTCCATACAAACAAACAAGAAAAGGAGGCAGGGGAGAATGATGTATTGTTATGCCAATGATCTGTTTATACACAGTTTTCAGAGTCGTCAATGGAAGCTCTATGGTATGGCCTAGCTTCTGTTAAACACTTTAAACGCATTCATTTCAAGATGAGATTTACAGCACAGTCCTCTGTATTTTAATGGGACTTATTCCCAGGTAAGTTTGTTTAATAGGACTACAGCCACAGAGCTCCTCTGTTCAAGGAGATTATCAGACACCCTAAATATACCAGAACAGGGATACCAGGAGATCGCGAAAGGGCTTCCCTTTCAGATGATGTTGTTAACAGGTCGTCATGCCCCCATGCTGCTCCCGCTCTGCCAGTGGTTCTTTTTATTGATGAGCTAAGCCGTCAATAGATTGCCCGTTCCATTTCTATAACAGAATCATGGGCGAGTGAAAAGGTGCCCTGTTATGCTGGCACGATGCCAGTGTCACTGGGATGTCTGTGCTGAACACTTCCTGGTGCGATTGTGACAAGGAGGTAAGCGACACACTTTTTTTGTACCCTCCCCGGGTTACCTGTATTTTTTAAAGTGTGTTTTTTCTGCTTGGTTTCAGTTTTTGATGTCTATTTTTCTTTTTGAATTCCTGCTTGATCGTCCTCTCATGAGAACGGCTGGGATTTGCATTCCAGGAAGTGAACGGGGCTCCATGAGAGCTCCATTCACTTCTGGAATGCCAAGGGGCGGGGGTGGACACAGAGAAGGTAGGTCTGAAAAGTTTTGTACGTGTAGCGTTACAGGGACAGGAGGGGTGGTAGATTAGAATGTAGTGAGACAAGGACACTATTTTTGTCTCTGTCTGATAATCTCATAAATCTATAAATTTCACCTCTGTTGGATTCAATGTTATGTGATTTTTATTTCCAATAGCGTGACCACTGGTATGATTTAAATTACAAACACATTTTTCTGGGCTAAAGCAGTCAAAAAAATAAAATAAAATTATAGTGTCTAGAAATCTCTCTCTCTCTCTCTCTGGCTTTTCTTCGTAAATGAAGATTCAAGAAGGACTCATCCCGTGCTTTCTGCAAGTGCGCTGATGACTAAAAAGGCCAATCCGAGATAAACAAGTCCGGTTGCAAAAAGCACAGCAGAAGGTCTCCATGGGTGATGTTTTTGGGTTGTGATTCTTTCTGCGTTGTTGTTTCTCTTCAAGACTTGTTCGTCGTGAGTTCTCAAATAAGGCTGCAGCATTGTGGATAGTGCGTCTCCATGCCTCCCGATGTGAGGCCAGGGCGGACCATTGTTGGTGATCAATTTGGCTGAGCCCGAGATGTTTCAGGGAGTCCTTGTATTGCTTTTTTGGAGCACCCCTCTTACGCTGACCCGTGGCAAGTTCACCGTAGAGTAGTATTTTTGGGAGGCGATGGTCCTCCATCCTAGAAACGTGCCCTGCCCAGCGCAGCTGCGTTCTCAATATCATGGCCTCAATGCTGGTGATCCCTGCTTGCTCAAGGACAGCAACATTTGTCACACAGTCAGTCCAGTGTATATTTAGGATTGTGCGTAGACAGCGCTGATGAAAGCGTTCGAGGAGTCGTAGGTGGTAGCGATAGGTGACCCATGTTTCAGATCCATAAAGGAGGATAGACAGTACAATGGCTCTATACACACTGATTTTTGTGCTTTGCCTCAGGTGTTTATTGCTCCAGACTCTTTTGTGAAGTCTTCCAAATGCACTATGTGCCTTTGCTAATCTGTGATCGATCTCTTTGTCAATCTTGGCATCTGAGGAGATGATGCTTCCCAGGTAGGTGAACTGCTGAACGGACTTGAGCACAGATTTGCTGACGGCAATGTGGGGATGGTGGTGTTCGTCCTGTGGTGCAGGCTGGTAAAGAACTTTACCTAGAAATATACTAATCAAAGAAAGGCAAGGTTTCTATCTCTGTGCACTATCACAGGGAAAAACACAACATTTTCAAGGAATCAAAGGTCTACTTTCATTTGGAGAAAGAAGTTTTCATGAGAAAGGACATGACACATGGAAAGATCTTCATGGAACAGCAATTAAAAAAAAAATCTTAGGAACAAAACTGACAATGCAAATGTTGTTGGGAGTTGATAGTATTTGTAGGTGTAGTTCTTGTCTTCATAAAAAAAATATATATACGAACAACAGCTTGTGTATTGCATTTACACTTACTGCTGTATATTCAATAAGGCTATGTAGTCACAATTGTGGAACTATTGCCACAATTATAAATGCCCTCCATTCCATCTTAACTGCCAGAAGCCACATTGAGCAAAGGAGACATGTTCAGCTGTTGATCATGGCACAAGGAAGATGACATTTCTAGCCTCCTTCCAACAGCAAGCAAGATTGCAATGAGGAATTGCAACAGATGTCCTGCTTCTGACTATTGCAGCCTCCCTCATTGGTGGAGCTGGGGGCTGGAAACCTCTTCCTTTTTGCACTTGGATTGGCAGCTGGACAGACCTTCTTCACTTGATGTGGCTTGGGCTCTTAAGGTGGGCTTCTGGGCTCTGGACCGGAGATGTCAGTTACACATTCATAGCTAAGTAGCTGATGTAGAATATCTTTAAATGTTTTTGTGAAGTCAAAGGCTTTCACGGCCGGCATCCATAGATTTTCCTTGGGTTTTTTACCAGGCCATGAGACAGTGTTCTGGAATAGTTTCTTTCTGACGTTTCGCCTGCATCTGTGGCTGGCATTTTCAGAGAATGGTTGGGTAGGAGTGTGTGTGGAGTTTATATGCTGTGAGCCCCTGTTGGGGAGTATATGTAAATTTGTGTAATTGAATGGTTAGTTTCCGGGTATAGAAATGCAAGTCTCGTTAGTGTCTGTTTGGCTAATGGTTGGTTGATGGGCCATTATCTGCTGGGAATCCCCCTGTCCCTGGGTGGAATTCTTTTGTAAGTGTTGAGTTTTGATTCTATTGTTCTTCAAAACTGGGAGTCAGATTTTGTTTACTTTTAGGGTTTCTTCTTTCTTGTTGAAGTTGTCCAGGTGTTTGTAGATTTCAATAGCTTCTCTCTGCATTCTGGCATGATAGTTGTTGGCCTGGTCCAGAATTTCTGTGTTTTTAAATAACATTTTGTGTCCAGGTTGGTTTATAACATCTTCTGCTACTGCTGACTTTTCTGGCTGGCCCAGTCTGTAGTGTCTCTCATGTTCCTTGATTCGTGTTTGCACACTGCGTTTAGTGGTCCCTATGTAAACTTGTCCATAGCTGCATGGTATGCGGTCAACTCCTGTAGCTGTGAGAGGGTCTCTTTTGTCCTTCGCTGAGCATAGCATTTCTTGGATTTTCATCTTCACTGACTCAATTCTTACAAAATAAAACACACACACACACCCCTACCTTTCCCAGTGTGCTGATTGGCAGCTTAGAAAACAAACCCAACCAATCCCATCACTCCCTCAGCCAATCACCACCCACATGAAATTTCCCTGTCTACCTCACAATCCACTCCTTCCACTCAATCTGCACCTACACCCCCAGCCTCACAAGGGCTTCCTCCTCTCACTCCCTCAGCTACTCACTACCCACATGTAAACAAACAAACAAAAAACAATCCCCCCCCTAAAATAATACCATGTAGCTGAACCGTGTGAAAGGAACACTGCCACTCCAAGCTCCATGCTGCAACCACTACTCGAAACCCCACCAGGGCACATGATGATGTATGTTACGCCGGGCACACCTATACTAATACTAATACTAATACTAATACTAATACTGTACTAATACTAATACAATTATGCCAGTGGCTCTTAAGCTTTTCTTTATCAAGGACACACTTTAAATACCTTTTGTTGCCATGGAACCCCAAGACTTTAGATTTTAAACAACAACAACACACCATCCATGCAATCTTCCCTCAGAGGCACTGGAGTGGGAGGGACGACTTTTCTCCTACTTCTTCCTGCAAGTTTGTGCCTGGAGTGGATTGAATGTCAATGCATAGGCCAAGCCAGCCAGCCTTTGCCTTGGCTCCTGTCACATGGCCACTCCACTGCAGGCAAGAGGTGGTCTGAGCAGCCTTCAAGCCTTTGCAGACTCCTTGTGAGGACATCAAGGACCCCTGGGGGTCCCCGGATTAGGTTAAGAACCACTGGTCTAGATACTTGGCACAAGTAGCATGTGAAAGGTCTGCTTCTTTTAGAGAAGAGGGGTTCCAGGGACCCTTGTCTACCACTTGTTAAAATAGAAATGAATAGAAAAGGGAGCACAGGAGTCTCTCCAGCAAGCGGTGGAATGGTCACCTCTAACTTTTTTGTGAGTCTTGGGCTTGCATTTGCCCACCCACAGACTGCAGAGCCTCAGCCTTCTGCTCCAACACTAGCTGCTCTTTGAGGGCAGTATGCTGGATTACCATTGGGGGAGGCTGGTGGCCAACTTTACTCCATTCTATTCCCTCTCTGGCTTTGGCTCCTCCCACTGGCTGGAGGAGGTTTTTTTAGCAGGCAGCAGCCCATCCAGTGCAGCATTTGCAAAGAAAGCCTTTCTCCCCATGGGAAGCTGATCCAGGGGCAGCCAGAGGATCCCAAGGGATCCCCCAAGGAGGAAAAAGAGGGCCTGCAACCCCAGGGCAGCCTCCCACCTCCTTCCCACCACTTTCCAGTTTTTTTTTTTTTTGCAGCCTTTATGTTTCTCTGGGCAGAAGGTGTCCACTTGGTAGAGGCTCGCTGAGAGGCACCTGGCACAGCCTGGGGACAAACTAATCCAGGAGTAGCCAAAAAAGCAGAACTGCACAGCAGAAAGGGCACAAAAACAAAGGCTTCAGCTACCAGCTCTTCTGCACTCTGACCCACTTTCACACACACAGAAAACTTACAGACAACGGAGGTTCATCCAAAAATATCTGGAGATCTTTATCTTCAGTTTCAGTATAAACAAACACATTATATACATAGCAAACCTCATTAATAAACTCAACAACAACACTCCTCTTACTCCACACCAACCCACATGCAATGAATCATGTGCTTTGGCTATATAGGAGTGTTTGCTAGTTATCCCTCTGCCTAGCCACTGATGTGAACAAACCCATTTCAGCTGTGCTACTCTGTGGTCTGTTGCTCCAACATTTTTCCTTTTGCACTTAAAGCAATATTACCCTAAAAGAAGGAGGGGGAAAAGGGCTCAAGTTTTTGGGTGCAGAAGGGGTAAAGTGCAGAGGAAGGGGAAAAAACTTACCCTGCAATGTAGGACAGGAGGAAAAAGAAGAAAGAGGGTGGGGGACAGATAGAAAGCAACATTATTTTTTCCCCATGCATGCATATTAAGACGGCAAGGGGAGCTGGTTGAGTATTTAGCTAGTACACCTCAGCAGGCAAAGATGTGGCTGTAGGCCAAGGAGGTGGTGCTGAAAAACACCCTTAAGCTAATCATTGGCTGGGCAATGGAGCACTATGATTGGTTGGGTATTTTTCCTACGCAGCCAATCAGCACACTGGGAATGGCAACATACCCAAGAGAATTATATATATAGATAGCTCTTTGAGTGAACAGACTTGTTTATTCTTTCTGTTCTCTCTATCACAACCTCACCTATTTATGTAGTTGCAGCTACAAATCTAAAATCACATACTTTCTGAGCAGGATGGGTCAAACATATGTTGCTACCTGAGATGGAGCAGCAAATGTCATCCTGCCCGCTAGGTCAAGATACACAGTTGTCAGGATTGGTCTCAGATGTGACCAGTTCCTGCCTAGTTCACTGTTTCCTTGTAACCTTGCTGTTAATTTTGTTTTCATTTCTTTATGCTTGTTAACAAGTGCTCTTTGGCAACTATGGAAGGGGAGTATAATGGTTGGGAACGGGAATGGACAGATAAACCTTCAGCTGCATAATCAATTTAGGGAAAATGAGATGGACATTACATTGGAAGAGGGGGTCAAGGGATGATGGTAACCAATAGTACTGAAGCCCGCCAGACTTCATAGATTGTAATACACTTTTAGTATACTGTCTGTTTTCTAAGGACTTTTTCGGACGCTGAAAAATAACACAAGCAGCCTCGTCAGCTTGCAAGGCTGCTGCACTGCAAAGCGTCAGTTTCGGATGACGCTCGCCCCTGCTAGTACTGTTGCGGTATCGTGGGGAGATTTGAGCATCATATTTCCTTGATTTTTACTCACGATCAACTTTCGTGAGTAAAATTCAAGGAAATATGATGCTCAACTCTCCCCACGGTACCGCAACAGTAACGGCAGGGGACAGCATCATCCGCAACTGACGCTTTGCAGCGCAGCAGCCTCGCAAGCTGACGAGGCTGCTTGCGTTACTTTTTAAACGTCCGAAAAAGTCCTTAGTTTCAATTCTGAGCAACAACCCTGTACGATATGCTTTCTGTATTACTGTGCAGTTAAAGTTTTCTGTCTAGCTCTGAAACTGCTTGTCACTGTGTCTGGGAACGTTTTAAGACAGGGAGACCCCCCCCTCCATTTCAGATGACGCCATCCTCCTCCTGTCCTGCATTTATTCTGCCTCTGTTCTTCATTTGTTTTCCCTCCGCTGCTTTTTATTTATGGAAGTTTCCATTAATAAAAAGTGGTGGAGGCAAAACAAAAGCAGAACGGAGGCAGAATGAACGAAGAACAGGAGGAAGACGGTGTCATCTGAAACAGAGTGCTGAAAGTGGGACAGCACCATCCTCCTCCTAACCTCCGTGTTTTTTTTTTTTACACTGTCTGAAAAATTCCCAGGAATGCAACTACATGACAACAGTACAACTGAGGCACAAAATACTACCAAAACCTCTCCTGCTACCTGGCAATAAGCCACAAATTAAATACCCATGGTAATAATTTCTGCCTTTTCATGACACCATAAATAAGCTGCCCCATGGTAGGGCTGGCCTTGCTCCTGAATATAGGATTGCAGTTGGTATCACACACACATACAGAGTGAAATCTTTCTCTCAGTGCTGATCCTTATGTAGCCAAAACAGCACTAGGGATATACAAGGTTTGGGGAACTACAAAGTAATTTAGAAAAAACCCTAAGGGGATAAAAACCGTAACATCTTAAACAGTTTATACTGACGTCTATACTCAGTGGGTTATGCAATACTGTGTGTCTCTCTGTGTGTGTAAAAATTAACATTTGGAGGGGGTAGATGAAATGAAGTACTCTATTGTATCCTGAAAGAAAGCATGTCTGGCAAGTAGCACTCCACGATGCAGTGTTTTGTTGCAGACTTCCCTGTTCTGCTTATTAATGACTATCTGCCATGAATCATTGCTACAGGAAGTGTTTTTAGGGGCTATTGTATGGTGACAACAATGCACACACAGATCTGTAGCCTTTACCACCCATATGAATGATTAAAGTATTTCAGTAAGGAGTTTTGCACGTGGTTTGAACCTACCCCATCTATATGAAATTGTTGGAATAGGTTGTAAATGTTTACATATTTTACAGAGTTAGCAGGTTTAAGTCTTACTCTTTGGGAAATAAAAAGGTTTAATTACTGATGATAGAAACACATTAACAAACAAAGGAACAGTTTCATTGATTTTGCTTATAGAGCTCTGGGATTGCTTAATTGTTACACCCTGGTTAATGAAAACTAGAATGTCTGTTTCTTTTAATTAAAATTCACTGACTACAAATCTCTAAAATAGAACAGTTCTATAGACCATAAAGTGGTATTTCTTAAAAAGATGACTGACAGTGCAATCTATACTATTCTATTCTGGAATAACCTACATTAAGACCAATGGGACTTATTACCAGATAAGTGTACATAAGATTGCAGCCCAAATAGTGAACATTTCTTCTAGCACTGATTCATTATTAAGGTTGGCCTAACTCATATGGAAGGTAATGGGCTACACAGGCAGGTGTGGCTGTGACAGTGTTAAAAGTTTTTGCATGGCTTTGAATACTAGGCTCAGATGATTACACATTAAGTCAGAGCTAGAAAGTATGATTCCCTCCATGTGTCTATTGGAGAAGGCATCTGAAGAGCCCTACAGTAGATCACGTACAATTCCAAAACACATTTAACAGTTAAATCAAATTTTAATTTAATTCCATGTTAGGCAGAACTTGGTAACTTTTCTGCTGTTCACACAATTAGCTATTATGCTGTAGTATAGCCACCTTTTACTTCAAATTCTAAATGCAGAACTGAATCAGAGTTAAACAATATTCTACAGCAAGATCTAGGACATTTGATCATACAGATATAACAAGGCTGTTATCTCCAATGAGTTTACAGTTCCCCCAAGAAACATTTTTGCTGTGTAGGTCAATTTGGAGGATTTGGAACAAGTGCCGTGGGTGTACACCTTTTTCTCCTCCTCATTTTCTCTAGGGTTTGAATTTATTTTGTTGGTAAACTATGGTTTGATCAAAATCATAAAGCTGCATTGAAAGGAAAGACAGAATGAAAAGTGTAGTGCTCAGGGATATATCTCATTCCTATTCTTCCAAATCATGGTTTAGAGGACTGTTTGAAGGCAGCCAGGAAATTGTCCAAGAAAGCAAGGGTATATGGCTCAAACACAATGACATTAATTCAGCATGGAGACAGCATTTGTTAAGAATGGGTAACAACAACCCCTGAATGCTGAATCTGGATAGAGGAGGCTTAATCCTATGCTCCCTTTCACTGTGCCAGGGCTAACACTGACATAAAAGTTTGGATTCTGTGCCCAACAATGTAGAAAGCTAAATTACAACAGTAGAAACAAGTGCTCACGCTGCAATGCCAACCAATTATGACTTTTACCCATAAACGGGAGGTTCCAGCCAACCAACATACAGCAAGAGCTGGAAGGCCATATTGAAGTCAGTCTGCTACTGTCCAAGCCTCTTTTACATACCATGGACAAGCACCACCCCAAGGAGAGTTTACAGTGCTACCCTTCTAGAGTGAGAAATGTCTTGGATCTGAGGATAACAAGTATGATGTTTCCTAACAGTATGCAAATAACCACTCCCTTGCCAAGGAAGGACCAGCAAGAGATAGGTTTATGCTCCAGTGAGGAAAAAATCCTATACTGAAGCACAACATGCAACACATTTGAATCAGTGTCTGTGTGAAGGGAAGGAACATTTTGCTAATGGGGCAGGGAGGATGGGGATTGCTTGGAAAAAGAAGAATTCATGCTGTAGCAGCAAGCTCACAGGTGACACCCCTTGAAATTGCCTAGGACAGCAATCCAGGGGTGAACCCAAAAGGTGATTTCACGTTTCTCTCCAGAAGATGTAAGTAAGTGCTATGTGACAAAACTGAAGAATCTGTCTAGCAACTGCAGTTAGTACATCAAAAAGGAAAAGAGGGGACTCTGAGCTCTGTCATACATTCACGGGAGCAGTCAGAAGACTAGCAGATGATGGTACCAAGGTACTCTTCAAGAGACCCAGTCTGGGCATGCCGTCTCCCACTGCTCTCTCAGCCAGGTACTCTACTACTGAAAACTTCCCAGTACAGAATTATAGCTCAGTGAAACAGCTCAGGTTCAGCAGACAACAGGTAACAAGTTCAGCTCTCTAGAAGAAAGGCTGAGAGAGCCACAGGGATGCACATATCTGTTAGTACTACAGCTAGACTGATAAGTACATGGACCAATGGTTCTATTGAGGAAAGGATGGGTCCTTCCTCATCCCCAAGGCAGACTCCCTGTCTGCCAACAGCCAGAAAAGAAAACACAGATTAAACAGCAACACTTTTATTGACCAGCTCTGAGCATGAAATGAATTATAATAGCATCACAGAGGAATAGTATTACAAAACAGCTGTTCCTGCAGTCCCTGTGCCAAAGAAAGCTGTCTGATAGTCAGAAGAGCAACAGGTATAACTTTCTCATTCTTTGGCCAGGATAGTGTTATTATTGTTACAGTGCTGCCTGTTATGTTACTATTCTTACACTGCTGGTATGTAGTTCTGAATGGCCAAGGAAACGTGGCAACCTCACAGAAGAACCTCTGGCTTCCCAGTCACTGGTGCTGGTAGTGCTATAGGCCTTGCTTGTGATATGCACTGAGCTGATGATGTGGAGCATCTCTTCCTTTGTTGGTGTTCAATGACTGCCTGGTTGCCTATGGAGAGATGAGATAGTGATGAGTGAACTGGTGGAAGCTACAACAGTACTGATTATAAATCCCCATCCCACAACCCTCCCAGGTTGGGCTAGGGAGGACATGGGAGAGAACCTTCTTGGTGGTTGCTCCTAGGCTTTGGAACTCCCTGTCCAGGGAAGTTCATTCTGGCCCCTCTCTGCTTGTCTTTTCACCAGCAGGCAAAGACCTTCTTGTTTAAACAGGCCTTCTTGTTTAAACAGGCTGATGTGCAATTGGAGGTACTGTTTTTAGTATCTAATGTGTATTTTAAGTGTTTTAATTGCTTTAATTTTAATGTTTTAAAACTAGTGTTTTAATTGAAAGTACAGTTTTATGCTTTTTAAAATTTTTGTACGCCATATTGTTTTAGATGCTCTGTTTTAATTTATATTCTAAGCCACTTTGAGTCCCATTTGGAAGAAAAGCAGGATATTAATCAAATAAATAAACAGGTGACTGAGTGATTGAGAAAGTCCCACTCTGAGCTCTCTTATTTACATTTGCAGCTCTACCAGCTAAGAAAAATAACCTTATTTTCTTTACAATACTCACCTATCCAATGGTACACTGTCTTTGTTGTTCTACTCTGGTTCTGGTTGCAATCCTGCAAGGAACAATGGATCATGAGCACTTGTCCAACAGTGTTTGGATTCCTATAACAAGCTGTGAGGTCATACCTTTCATTTGGGAGCTCCAGCACAGACTCACATATTGTCCTTTACGTGGGACACTGCTGCGATCTATTTAATGAAGACAGACTGTTAAGCCAGTACACAGTTGCCCTTGTTTGCAGGGATGAAGATGTTCTGCATCTGTGGTAGTTTTAAATCTCCCGCACACCCATACTTTTTTATGGGGGGAGGTGATGGAAGATGCTCAGGAGTTCTACTTCATTTAATTGTCTCTTCTCCATTCCTTACCTGGGTGGGTATCTTGTACTTCCAGTCTCAGTTGAAACAGTAGAATTGATTCACAATGCAATGAGACAATGTGAGATCCCATTAAGAAAGCTCGTTTTCTGAGCAAATTCTGTGAGGAGTATTTCCACCGTATAGACAACCCCAGTGTTTCTCAACAAGTTCCATGGGCAGGGTGGAGGAGGGGAGGGGGAGAACTGCTTGTGCAACAGTTCCACCAACACAGGAACAATTGTAGGAGTGAATGACTATTTGCCTTCCCTTATCATTATTAGAAAATAATAAACAGTTGTAATGTTCTATATTGCTGAAAATACAAGTGAGAAGAAGTGTATTTTTCATATGAAAATTCTTGTGGATAGTAGGAGATTATCAGACAGGCTCTCTGATAGCATCCCTGTCTCGCCACTGTCTACCCACCCCACTCCCATCCCCATAACAGTTTAAACCAAAAAAATTCAGACACCTACCTTATCCCAGAATGAAAACTGCTCCCCGTCACCTTGGCTGTCCAGGAGTGAATGCAGCTGTCGTAAAGCTGCATTCATGTCCCGTAAATCAAATCCCACCTGTTCTCGTGAGATAACGATCACGCAAGAAATTTAAAAATAAAAAACCAAATGTCCAAAAGAAAACCAAGCCCCAAAACACAGTTTAAAAATAATAAGTAACCTGGGGGGGGGAGGGAAAAGTGTCACTTCCTCCTCATCCTGATCACACCCAGAAGTGTTTGGAAGGGTCCTCCCACTGTGGCTGGCATCGCACGAACATAATGGGGCTCCTTTTCAGACTCCCATGATTCCGTCACAGAGACAGAACGGGTGACTTATTAACAATTTAAATCATTAATAAGAGGAAGCGGGGAGGGGACAGGAGCAGAATGGGAGCATACCAGGACAGGGACAACGTCGTCTGAAAAGGGAGTCTTTTTAGCGATCTCCTGTCGTCCCTGTCCTGGGATACTTAACATGTGTGATAATCTCCTTAGAGTCTAATTCCCATTGTAATGCAGAAAGGCACAGCTTGCTTTGCATTTCACTTAGTGAGATGAATAATCCATCCTTATCCACTATAAAGGATGATAGAGCCAGTTGGCTGTACTTAATTAAATTGGTGAACTTCGACCAAGTGTAATCAAACTCCTTCCATTTTCTGTCCTTTTCAGATGAACTTATATGTACTCACCACACAATTAAACTAGGAGAAAGGACACCAGAATCATGGTGCCTTTTTCGTCCCTAGCACGGAGGGAGAATGAACGAAGGACAGGAAGAAGATTGGGCATGCAGAAGCGACCGCTGGAAGTGGGACAGTTGTGTATTCCTCCCAACCACCGCAGGCTGTTTTTTAGAGTGTCTGAAAAACACCTTAGTCGTACTCACTGCCTAGCTTTTTACCCATACTGCAGGCTTACAAGATGAGCTACTGGGAACTAGAGATGGGATCTGTCTGCCTGTAAACAAGGTAGGGCCTACTAAAACTGCCTGCCATCTCCTTGGGTCTATATAACTGAAAATGTAGAAATAATGCATTACAAATAATTACTTTTGGGGTCAATGGGGGCATAATGATGGATAGTTCTTTTGCAAATATGTAAAGACTAGGAGCCTTATTGCACCACAGCATTATAGTGTCATAGTGATGCTTTAGTCCTGCTATTACCTCAGTCTTACCGCATGATGTTGTTCCTCTCCAGGTGTTGTTGTGTTGTAAGGTTGTTGTAAATGTTCTTTTTTTGATGCTGGAAACAATCTGTCAGTGACCCCCTTTCCCACTACAATTCAGTAACCGGTTGGGCTGCGTATGTCCCGTAGCACTTTCTTCCAGGAATTATCCATTAGTGGTTGCAGTGTGGATGTGACCAGGTTATGATGCTATTGCACTATTCTGGCTACCCATTTTTTTTAAAAAAATAATGAAACAATCATGAAGTGAGGGGTGAGGTAAAGGAGGTGGCAATGGCACCATTAGTGCAGAAGAAAAAAATGTGTATAAACTGTGTAAATGATGCTGTTAAAGTGAGAATCTGGCAAGCATGTGATAGGGAGTGTCAACATTCAGCTACCCTCACAAGAATGGCTGGAATGGATTTCAAATGGAATAATGTGGTAAATAGGAGTGGTGTGGTAAAGCCCTAGTAAGATTGCTACCAGCGATGGCTGGCAACTTCCATGCCGTTTTGTATATAGCTCCTTTAAAGTTCAGACTAAAAGCTAAAGCAGATTCACTGTCCCACTAACACAGAACCCATTAGCTACCACCGGGGCTACTTTTCTATTTTTCTATGTAATAATAAGTAGAATTTTCTTGTTACTTTTTCTTGTTTCTTTGTGGGGTCTCAAATGCACTATAGGACACTGAGTTCATTTAGCTCATTTTCATACCTTATTGGATGTGTCCCCCCGACCCTTGCCCTGGCAACTAAAATACTATAAGATAAGGACTAAGGATATGAGTTACAGTATTTAGGAATTTTGGCAACTTTAATAGTAACGAGTCATCGCTTTTTCCTCAGTAGGTTGTGTAACTAATTCCTTTTATAAAGTAACTTTCTAAGCTTTGCTGTAAACATTGTAATTGTTGCTTTCCTTCCTACCCAAACCTCAGTTGTTTTTAATGGAAAAGTGAATGATGATAGTGGTATCTTGTAGTAAAAAAACACACACATGATATCTGCCAATTGTTTTTCCTTGAAATAAAATAGGCACAGGAAAGTCATACTACAGAAACACAAGTTCTAATCTATAGTGCCAAAGCTTATTGGGCAACCTTGGATAACCAATCACTATGTCTCAGCTAAATCTGTTGTAGTGAGAAAAAAATGAGATGGTGTGGAGTCATTTGTGTTACCTGGCAGGAGCAACATTAAACAATACTCCCCAGCTAAGTCTACTTTTTTTTGTATGTATGTGTTTTCAGTATCCAATAACTATTTTCCTTCACCTGAATGAGCATAGCTGATCTCCCAGTTTCCACTCACATGGAAGTGCCCCTGCTGCATTTCAAACCACCTGAATGGAAGATTGCTGATAGTACTTTTCCCATGTTGAAAAGACAAAACATAACGTGTCCATGTTAAGTGCCCTAGTCCTCTATGTTATAGTATACTGTCCCATAAAAAATGATGAGAATTTCATTTGATTTGGGGTCTTTTTTTTGGTAAGGTACAGATTTCTTCATGAACTTGATGGAAGGCACTTGAGATTTAAAAATCTTTGAATTTGGGAGAAAGCAAAACTGACAGATTTGCTTATTCATGGGGAGGGTTCTTGAGCACTTGGCTCCTAAAAGTCTGTGTTTGAATCCATGGGTATTTAACCAATTTTGTGACACTGAATCTCAGCTGCCACCTGGTTTGTTTGTTTTTTGTGATAGGCTTAACATCTTTACCACCACGAGGAGGAAGACACAACACGATCCTCTTTATACTGGGAACAGCTATACCAATTAAATTTGGCCAGTGCAGATGTTTGACAATGTTTGCTTTCTTTCAATAAAACCTGTAAAACATCCACATGTTTCTTTTGAAAATGGATAGGGAGAACTTGAGATTTTAAAAATTCAAATGTAGGAGATCGCAAAAATGACTGATTAGTCCATCTTTGCTCTTCCCAAATTTGGTTCAAAAGTTGGTGTGTGGGAAATGTTTCATTTCCCTGTTCAGTTCCAAACATTTGCTTCATGAGCTTTGATCTCTGTAGCAAGAAACAGGATAGAAAAATATGAAGCATAATTTATATATAACTAAATACACCGGCAGTACACAAATATGTAATTCCATGATTTGTAGAAGACATTTAAAAGGAAGATAACCTATGAAGATGATTGAACTCTAAGGCAGCCCAACTGCTTCAACAACTTGAGAACAAGGTTAAAAAAATGCAACTTAATATCACACTAGGCTAAAGTTAGCTGACTGGAAATGTCAGAAATGGCCACCATATAAAACCCTATCAAGATTGCACAATCAATAACAATTGTAACATAGGGGAGTTTGGAAGGTTTTTGCTGGGGGTATGAATCCTAAACCCCCTTTCTGTTAGCCCAAATTGCCAAATTAACAACCTTTCACCAAATATGTAGGGGTTAGTAATGAGTACCAACAGTAACCTACAAGAGTCTGAAAACAAATGAAGACCTCAGATAAAAATCTCATATACTTAGATAAGTTGGAGGAAGCTGAAAAACTGAGGGAAAGCACTGTGCTGGACAATCAACATAGGCCCCTATGAGCCATGGCAAAAGGACATCATGGCCTCAACCCACATCAAGAAGACCCCATGGGCTACACTGAGCACTAGTAAATGTATACGCACACATGCATGCACACACACACACACACACACACCACTCAAATAATCACTTGTTTTGAATCATTATTTGGAAAACATTAAGATTCCTTGAAACTAGCAACATTTCCCAAATGTGAGAATGGACGATTCTTTGGCTTGGAATTCTCCATGATTCAGGATCCAAAAACAAATATATATATACAGTATATATATATGTATATGTCTTTTTCCTTCTTACATGTTTCGGCTACATCAGAAGTGGGAACTGCACAGCCCTCCAGCTCTTATGGAAATGCAAGTCCCAGCATTCCTCAGCACTAGCCATGTGGCCTGGGCTACTGGGATCTGCAATTCAACCATTTCTGGAGGGCTGCATGATCCCACTCCTTGTCTAAATGAACACAATAATCAGCAAGGCACCAAACAAGTATTTCCCCTTCTCTCAGTCATATGTTTGATAACTACACACAAAGATCTTTAAGCATTGCTAGAAGCAGAATTGTCGACGAGATATGACCAGGGGTGGGGGAGACATATTGAGAACCATGGGTTATATTAAAAAATAATGTCCAGTTTATATAAATGTAACTTGATAGAAAAATAAATAAAGACACCCCATCATTTGTTACTGATGGTTTCTCCTTTAAAAGCAAACATATACTGAGTTAATAAGACATCTTTGCCTTCACTACATGTGGCAGTGTTATAATCTGTGGATGACATATTAACAGTTCTTCAGATGTTTATTCTCAGCTGCCTCTTTAAAAAATAACCCATATAATGGCTCTTAGTGATGTAATAAGGGAAGTATAGTATCCCCAAAGATCTTTGTGTGTCACGTCTGTGAGGAAATGGGTTTTGCTCCCCTATAGTACAATATACTGTGAGGAGAGTGTTCTGATAAAGACACAATTTACAGCTAGAACACAACAAATCACATTACTCTTATAGAATTCCTTTAGCTCGGTGGTGGCTACCTTAGAGCTCTCACCTGTGGCAAATGATTACATTTACTCCTGCTGGGAATGTGACTGGGCAGCCGAATGTTAAAGAGGGCCTGCAGTGCAGCCTGTGCTGCTTGACCTTTAGCCAGTTTCTTGCTACGTCCTGAGCCTTCAAATGTTCTCCCATCCACTCTCACAGCCATCACAAAACTCTTGAGATGCTGCTTCTCCACAGTCTCTGAAAGGCAGACGTACCTCAGTCCTGAACGCAACTCATTGAGCAACACCACTGGGTTCTTTTCACTCTCAGCAGTGGATGCCATCTTGCGTTTGTTTTGTTTAGTGTGGCCCATTAAGTCCAATGTGTGGCAGAATAGCCTTCCGTGCCGGTAAGCCGTAGAGAGCAGTTCATTATTAACTGGGTTATAGACTGAGAAGTCTTTACTGTGCGTAGAAGGTTCAAACTCCTTGAACAGAGTGTCTGGAAAGTCTGCCTGGTCTGATGTAAAATCTGTGGAAGGGTTGAAACAATTCCCCATAGCAAAGTGAGCCTGGCATGCATTAGGGAACTGAACAAAAGACTTGAGGGCTAGTTCTGCTGCTCTCATTTTGGCCTTTTTCTTTGTTGGTCCAGTGCCTTCAAACGTAAGTCCATTTACTTCCACAGCAACTGCAAATACCGGAGCATGGACAGGGCCTGTTTGGGAAACCATTTTATATTGTAAGCCTGGTTTAAGTTCATGTAGCTGAACCAGAGCATTCTTTGGTGTTACTGACCATGAGACTTTCTTCCAGATGAGTTGGAGTTTACAGAAATGCCCACTGTTGCCTTCTTCTAGAGGCCGTTTCCTTTTGATCCTGGAAGCTCCTACTCTTGATCTTTCATTAGAGGTAATTGGATGATCTTCTAAGTTGCCAATGTTCCGGTTCTCCTTCACTTCTGCACTGCTGGTACCTGTTTGGGGAAAAAATGAAAAATGAATGCTTGCCGATATTATTGATGTCATAGTGAAATCTAAACTCAAGAGCATGAAAAACAAAATTTATCAATATGTTTATGAAGTGGAAAACTTCACTTGGGCTTTGGTGATGATTTTGATAATGACTACTATTCATTGTTGTTTTTAATCAAATCAGCAAAACACCTTAATAATTACAACTTTTGTACATGGTAAGGAGAAAATGGTAGAGAGATAGTGTCCCCTCCCATGATACTTGGGAGTCATTCACTGATGTTTAATGGTGGGGAATTCTTAACAGACCAAAGTAAATATCTAAACTGTGGAATTGGCTACAACAAGATGTGAATGATAGCCAGTAATCTAGATCAGTGCTACTGAAAGTGGTGGTCCCTGGACTGCTGCCGGTCCCTTGGCTGCCAGTTTCTGGAGAGTTTCCAGAAAAGGAAGAAACAATTGTAGCCAATGGGAACAAATATGGTGCTGGTTTCTGGCACATTAGAAAGAAATAATTGCTGGTCCTCTACATCAGATAGCCTGAGAAACACAGACCTAGGCCTTATCTACATGGGCAATTTCCAACAGCTTACCCCTATCTGACAGCCCTGCAGTCCATATTACATAGGACAGTTGCCCTGATCTGTCCCTGGGGAAGTCCTTATGACCCCTGGGGCAGAAATGAGGCTCAGACAGGGACAAGCCAGGATAGCCCCAATACAGCGTTATAAGAAAATTCCCAGTTCACTCCACTGCTACTGGGGAAAAAATGGAGTGGGCCCCGTATATCCTCAGGAGCCTGTCCCAGCAGGCCAGTCCATCTCTCTAGCTGCCAGTAGCCCTTACCCTTCCAGGTCCAGGAAGGGGTCCTGAAGCATGTGACCAAGGCTGGTCACATGTGGGGGGCCTTTGGTCACAAGTTGCGGCTTGCTTCCTCAATGTCAGGAGGGCAAGGAAAATGGCAACAGTGGCTGCAGTGATAGGCCTCAGTTCCTATCAGGAGTCTGGCCCATTTTGCCAAGGTAACAAGGAAGACACAGGCCTGATCCAAGACCAGAATACGTTGGCAGGGAGCCGACATATCCTGGCTCATGTAGATGAACCCCTAGGTGGCTTTAAAAGGTGATAAGAAATATTTAAGGAATCACTTGACATGACAATTATATATTACCTCCATAAAACATGGAGTATGAACATGCACCTAAGTGTCAGCTGCTGGTGGGAAAGAATGTGAGAGGACCTGCTTGTGAATTTCCCATAGGCATCTGATTGGCCACTATGCTAGACTAGGCTGATCTTGGTTCTCACATAAGGGCCCTTTCTGAGATTTACAATTTCAGATGAGCAAGAGGCATGAAGACAAAGGATGATTTTGAACACATTTGGTTTAGCTTTATTGTGTATGCTAACAAAGAGGTTTCTCTAGAGTCCCACACCTTCCCTGTTGAAATTTTGGAGAATTTATTTTTGAATAGTGCACATAGTGCTTTGTTATTGTAATATGAGATAGATGATGCTAAATGTAGTTGATATATTATGATACCTTTGTTAGTATTGATGAAAATGAGTATCCCTTTTTGTATTGTGAATCAGAAGAGAGAATTTAATAAAGTAAAAAAACACTATAAGGGCCTTTTCTATGTTCTTATTTTATAATGTTGACACAAAAGCCATTTAAAATTATGACAAATTAAGTATACAGTATTCTACACCTCACCACACTGACTCTGAACTTACTACTTTTGATTCTCCTGCCCTTAATCTTGCTAATTATCTTTATAATTAGAGGAAATGTTGTCGTTTAAAACACCCACACTCACACTCCTAAAAATTCTATTGCACATGTTACAGCTTTGCAGTATTGACAACCTATTCCATTCTTCACAAATTTATAAGAAAAAAACCGCCACAAAAACAAATACAACCTATGTTGTTCCCAGACAGATTTGTCTACACAAAAATGGGGCAGGTCCTGAAATTCAAACCTCTACCTTCTCTTCATCTAATAGGTTTTTACAGACCCAATTATCATACATAATGATATTGAAGTCAGGAAGCATGGAGAGAAAGATAGCTCTTGTTTCACACTCTATTCAGGTTTGAAAAGAATTTGTATTGATTCTGCACCACTGACTAAGAAAACACAGGGGGTTATTTGTATTTATAATTCATATTGCCTTTTCCAATCTTTATTCCCACCTACTCCCTTACTTTCATAACTCTGCTTGCATGGCTTTGTGAACATAGAAAATTCAGCATGAGATTTCTGTGTTCCTTCATCAACACACAGAATAACCAGCTCTGATAAGCTAAAGTAAAAAATTCACTTTGAAATCTGCAAGTTTCTCTCTGGCTTTGCTTCAGTTTACGTAGAAGATAATGCTAGGTTACATCCTGATTACCAAGTTATGGGAAGATTTAGCCAATTTTGCTGTTTACTATATTTTACTGAGTGTTTGGGGTGAGCCTCACACTGTAGGTTGATTAAAACATAACCTTTGAGCTTGGCAGCTGCTTTTGCCTGCTTCTGGCTAAACATCATTCCAGCAACATGAGGACTGTGCATTCTTGTAAACAAGAACCATGCAGCAAAACTATGACATGGGAAGTAGGCAGTTTTCTTCCTTATTTTGTAGCCTTGTGTGTTAAGGTTGCTATGTTTAGGTGAGTAATCATTTTGATTAAATAATTAACACTCTTTGACTAACTAAAAAAAGTGCCACCAATTAATTAAGAGCTAGGGTTAATGCAAAAAAGTTATTTTTAAATCAGTTTACATTAAAACTGCAAATGACAAGTTTTGTTTTAAAAGAATACATCTTCAACAGGCCAGTGCAGGTTAGTGATTAGAGCAGGGGTGGGCAAAGTTTAGCCACAAAGATGTTTGTGTAGTCCTTAGTCCCCTACCTCCCAAGGGACCATTTGCCATTTTTCTGGCAAAAATGAGGGTGACTTGCCTCTGCTGCAAACCTCCAGGGGCATCATTTTATTTTTTAAAGTTAGTGCCCTGCACTAACATAAAAAGTGCAGTCAGACTCCCTGTTATAGCTAAAACTGGGGCTCTCTCGCATTGGAACTCCCAGATTAGCATCTCTCTAAGGGTAACCCCGAGTAGCCTCACTCAAGAGTGCCCTCTAGAGGCCAAAATCACTGCCACCACTCACTGCAGTGTTTCTCACCACCCCAGAGAGAGTCGGATACTCAGGGGGACTACCCACCACTGTGAACTAACCAACTCTTCCCTCCTATCCCCAGAGAGACAGAGAAATGTAGCAAAACCAAGAGGTATAGGCACATGCAGTATCAATGTATAGGAAGATCATGAAGACCTTTTATTCAAGCAAGTTCAAGTAATATCAGTTCTCCATGAGGCAGGCTGTTCCATGCCCCATGCACTCTTTAAAGTTACAGAAATAGCAAAGTATTACAGTTAAAGCATTCAGTTATTCTAAGTTACATTCAGTTACTAAGTTCAGCTACATCCAACCAAAATGGAAGACATTAACATAATTCCCTAATGTGATCCTAAACAGGCCCTAAAGGTTCTACTCACTACTTTGCAGTCTGTTGCTTTCAGATGGTATCAGGGAAAGTGGGAGTGAAGCCAGGTGGCTCTGCTCTACCAAACATTCCCAGCCTTTGGCTCTCACATGCTGGAATATAAAGAGCATCCTTTTGTCTTTGTTCAAAGCCGCATAGTCTGACACTTGAATGGTCATGCACAAAAGCGGTTATATCTTCTTTGGGATTCCCGGGTCAAGAGCTGTGATTGGCCATTTCAGGTCTGGTGATGTGATGTCATTGATGATGTCAGCTCATTAGCTTCTGTGGAGATGGTGTTTTAGACCCTCCCTTCCAGTTAACCCTTTCCTTACCTGATGCCATGTTGGCAAGACAATACTGTTTGCAAATAAAGGGAAATGTAGGTCTCTGGCAGAACGAAGGGAGTTGCAACCAACCTCGAGGCAACATGATGGGAACTCCATCATGACAGCACCATATCCATGGAACCAACAGCTGCAATTTATCCGTGGATGAGAAAATAGTAACTCATGCCATACAGTCATACTGGAAAATGCCTAGAGAGCTGCCGTCTCTAGAAATTCACTAGATCTTCCAATGCAACCCTATGGTATGTTTGTACCAGAAGTCCTTAATTTCAATAGTGTTTGCTTTTATCTGCAGTTTTTGGTATCCATGGTAAGTCCAGGAAATGAACCTCCTGCGGATATGGGGGTCCAACTGTACACTATTTTTCAAGAACATAAATAAATTTTATTCTCTCGTTTAGTTTTTGTGGCTCTCAAAGGGACTTTAAGGCCAAAAATTGGCTCCTGGGCTTGTAAGGTTGCCCAGCACTGAGTTAAATGCACTGGACTGGGGCTGGGAAGATACACTTTTAAATATTCATTCAGCAATGAAATTTGGGCCACTTGTTATCTTCAGTTAAAATGCCTCCCAAGGAGGACAAAAACATGGGGAGAATTTTGCATGCTGGTCTGAACTTCCTGAGAACAGGCAGAGTAGAGACAGAATAAATGCTTAAAATTTTGAAGAATATGATACAATTTTGTCTTTGAATACTCAGTGAAAAAGAACATGTATTTTATGTATATCGCCCCAGGTTCAATCTTTGTATTTGAGTGGCAAGTAGGCTGGCCATAAAATTGTTGCTTTGGTAAGTTTTCAATGGGTCCAACTGGATTTTTTTTTTTTTGTTGCCATCTAGATTGTATTTTGACTTTAACTGCAATGTACATCAATGGGCAATTTCAAAGATTGCCCCATTCACATTAACAAAGAAAATGAATGGACATTTGCAAAGGAATGCACAAACCAATCTGCTGTCCTTCTTGGAATGATACTTGTACACATCAGTTTCTAGCTATATACAATATTGTGTAGGATCAGCTCAAGAAGGTGTATTTAGCTCAGTACTGGCTGACATCTGTATTTCAGGGATAAAATATGCATAACATCTACCCCAGATAAAACCTTCAGGTGAGTCCTGCTCAGATTCTGCAGGGTTTGATTATTATTACTATAATTTATTTATATAACACTATCAGTGTACATGGTGCCTTCCATAGTGTAAATTGCTAATCTGACAGTTCCTTGCTCTCAGTTTTACAATCTAAAAAGGCAGGACACACAAGGAGAAGGGCATGGCAGTGGAAAAGGAGATTAAGTCCACCAAACTGAGCCAGAATGTCACAATTGTGGGCAGATGCTAAGAACTAGGGTCTGAGCAACACCAGGGGGCTGGATAGAGCCATCCTTTTAATTTTGCACAATACTAACACGTTATTGTCTTCCATTGGCACAGTGGGGTATCAGAAAATACAGAAGGGTGACTAGACATAGTAGTCCAGCACTGCTTCCATAAACAAATAAGCTCCATGGAGCTCACTGGCAGAAAAGGGGCTCTATTAGACAGAGTCTGAAAAAAAATATTTTTGGACTATGGACTTTTTTGGACAATGTAAAAATAACGGAAGCAGCGTCACCAGGTTGCGACGCTGCAGAGCAAGATTTTACTCACGATCAGCGATATGATGGTAGAAAGCAAAAATATGTAAAATATGATGGTAGAAAGCAAAAATATCACGTTCAAATATCCCAGCGGTACTGCAACAGTACTGCTGGGAAGGAGCGTCGTACGAAACTGACGCCCTCTAGTGCTGTAGCTTCGCAACCTGGCGATGCTGCTTCCGTTATTTTTACATTGTCCGAAAAAGTCCTATAACTCTCCCCCCCCCCATCCATTCTGATCAGGGGGAATTATAAGAGTTGTAGTTAAAAAAAACACATAGTCATCATGTTTGCTTATTGCATAATAAAAATAGTAATAATAATGATAATAAAAAATAAAAACAATGAAAGCCCACAATTGCTAGTCCCAGCTAGAAGAGACCCAATGAATCAACTGTTGAATGTTATGTCAAACTCATGCAAATCTCATTCATCACTACTCTGCTGGGAACAAGCACATTCATTTAGGCCTTTATTATTATGATGATGATCATCATCATGACATGCCTGCCTTGGGTGGAATATATAGAAACTGCAAACAGTAAACCAACTCAGCAGACTGACAACGGGGCAGAGCCGGCCTACTGCTAAGCAGAGGAGGCCACTGCTTCAGCTAACAGATTGGGGGTATCAAAATATAATGAAATTTCTCTTGAAATGTGTGTATATTCCTCGAAGATCTCTCCTTCAGTTTTCTTTCTCCTTTTCCCTCTTAGTCATCACCCACCCCTCTCCTTTCTGGTTATTATGCATGGTAGTCTTAACCTGGAGCACTTGCATCATGAAAAGCTATTGAGAAGTATAATGCATCACTAATAATGACACTGTCTTTGTCTCTGGGTCACAAGGGTTCAGAAGAACTAGCCAGCCGATACTCCACGCTACATTTGAAGCAATAATATTGTTCCTCTTGAAGGTTATTATGCTGCTAGGCAGCTTGAACTTGGGGCAAGGGAAAGAAAACCAATGGCTTTCAATTTCTTTATTAATAAGTATCTGTAAACAACACATTCCAGGTAGTGACTCTCTTGACTATGAAGAGGGTTTTGTGTAGTATCAACAACAATGATTAAAGAAAAGGGCTTCTGAACAAAGGTATGCCCCTCTGATGAGAACAACTAAGCATCTCATGGCAGCTAAAGGATTGCAACCCTTTTAATACCATAAACTTTGTGAGCTGGAGTCTACTTCATCACACAAATGAAATGTTATCTTCAAGTGGTTGGCTGGCATATACAAGTGTATGCATGTGGTCCTCCCTCCCTCTCCAGAAGGTGTGGCTCCAGTAATCAGACTGGTTCTAGAATCCATGTCATCTTCCATGGCATATCAGCTGTCCAGTGTGATAAAAAGGATTATTTTGTGTGTTTAGCAGGGGATGCTAGATACTCTCACTTTAGTCTGGCAGTTCATGGCTAGGAACAGTTCTGAGGTTGGAAACAGACTGGGGGAGTAAACCTTGGCATTGGCAACCTACTTCTACCATTCTCACAGTTATAAACATGAAGGATGGGTCACATCTGCACAGCTCAGCTTCCTTTATTTGGTTCTACTATATATAACCCTGGGGATCCTTCTTCCAGTTGCTTCATCGGGGGAGGTGTGCACTCCAGCCAGGGGACCTGTCATCCAGTCACAGAGATCCAGACTGGTCACTTTCTGATATTCCAGGTAGAATTCAGATTTTATTACTTGGTGTGAGGGAATGGTGGGACTCATTGGCTAAAGGACTGGGCTGCTTTCTTTGGGTATAGACCAGTGGTTCTTATCTTGTGCTACCTGGACCTCCAAGAGGCCTCAATGTCCTCACAGGGGATCCACGAAGGCTTGAAGGCTGCTTAGCCCACATGACAGGAGCCAAAACAAAGGCTGGCTGGCTTGGCCTGTGCATTGCTCTTCAATCTGCTCCAGACACAAATTTGCAGGAACAAGCAGGAGAAAAGTCTTCCCAGTGCCTCTGAGGGAAGGGTTAATGGATGGTGTAACAGTATTGCTATCATAGTCAGGTATTATTAATAATATTGTTAGAGTTTCAATCTTGAGTTAAGTCTTGGGGGTCCACAGCAACAAAAGATATTTAAAGGGTGTCCCTGGTAAAGAAAAGGTCAAGAGCCATTGCTATAGAAAACTGACTGCATCATTTACTACCATTAAAACTTGTTTTACAAGAGTGATATATATCAGTTTTTGATACCAAACAAAACTTTGGGAAAGCCTGGGAACTGTAGCCAGTTCCAGCTCAGAATGAAAGGGGGGCGTGATATGTAAGTAATGTGAACAAGTCAAAGAACAAAAGATAAAAACTGTGATAATTACATTCAGTCTTTAAAATCTGTCTACTCTGTGACCATTCATAAAGCACAAGAGGCCTGTTGTTACTAAATAAACAACATCAAGTGGGGTGTGTGTACAAACCTGCTATCTTAATTCAGGGAAGGTAAGAAACTTAACTTCTTGGTAAGTTGTAATTCAGCAGTTTTACACTGGAGATTCCCTTTGGAGTATGTGAGAATGGTCACTTAAAGGCTAGTAACTGTATGTCTTGGGAACTCTAAATGTTCTCTCCCACTGGTTTCTGAATTTTTCCCAGTTTGATGTGATCATGCAACTACTTCATGAGCTAGCCTACACCACATGGTACATTTGCTGAGTGTAGCAGTTTAAAGGATGACCTGTATAGTGCTTCTCTATTCTGCCTTGGTCAGACCTCACCTAGAATACTGTGTCCAGTTCTGGGCACCACAATTCAAAAAGGATATTGACAAATTGGAGCATGTCCAGAGAAGGGCAACTAAAATGGTGAAAGGTCTGGAAACCATGCCTTATGAGGAGAGACTTAGGGAACTGAGTATGTTTAGCCTGGAAAAAAAGACAGTTAAGAGGAGATATGATAGCCCTGTTTAAATATTTGAAGGGGTGTCACGTTGAGGATGGAGCAGGCTTGTTTTCTGCTGCTCCAGAGACTGGAACACGGAACAATGGATGCAAGCTCCAGGAACAGAGATTCCACCTCAACATTAGGAGGAACTTTTTGACAGTAAGAGCCGTTCGGCAGTGGAACACACTCCCTCGGAGCGTGGTGGGCTTTCCTTCTTTGGAGGTCTTTAAACAGAGGCTGGATGGCCAGCAGTAAGGGATGCTTTGATCGTGATTTCCTGCGTGGCAGGGGGTTGGACTGGATGGCCCTCGTGGTCTCTTCCAACTCTACAATTCTATGATTCTATGATTTTATGGCAGCCACTGAAGACCTCCTCCTTTGGACAAAGTTTACGCTGTGATATCCAATGAGCTCCAGCCTGCTTAGGTTTAGATTTAACATTGAAAAAAAAAACTCCCTAATTCCAGCACTTTCTGATAGAAGAGGAAACCCCAGGAAGACCTGCCCAAGAGAGTCCGTGAAAGGCAACTGCTGCTGCTGTTGCTGCCTGGTTGTGCTCTACCTATGGAACTATGGGGGAAGGTCTACTCTTCACAGACTTCGGCCCACCACCAGCTCTGGCTCAGCAGATTCTTCCAGCCAGTTTCACCTATCCCAGCAGTAGAACTGAGGAACTGGCAGACGAAAGCAGGAATCTGGTGGGGAGGGTTGACAGCCGGTGGGGACACCGCCAAACAGGGCAACACCAAAGGGGGGAATCACTCCTTTGGGGAGCCACTTTGGGGGACACAAAAGCAAGCACGTATTCTTCTGCTTGAAAGAAGGGGGGCCCCTGCATTTTGTTAATTTGTACTTTACTATTACAGCATTTACATTTGTAAGTGTATCTGCCCTATAGCTTTTCATCTTAGAAATACCAAAATGAAGCACTGAGAGTGATGTTGGCTGTCCTGTTTCAACAACTGTTATTCATTCTTCATTATCTATCCAGTTAAGCCTGGGCAAAGGATATTTCTCGATAGCCAGCATGATGAAGTGGTTTGAGTGTTGGCTTAGGATTCTGGGAGGCCAGGGTTCAAATTCCTGCTCAGCCATGGAAAACCATTGAGTGGCTTTGGGCAAGTCTCACACTCTCAGCCTCAGAGGAGGACAATAACAAACCTCATCTGAATAAATCTTGCCAAGAAGACCCTGTGAGAGGGTCACCATAAGTCAAAGTTGACTTGAGGGTACATAACAACAAATGTTTGAAAGTATCTGTAATCATTTATGTTGAAGACATAATGCAGGCAGGCTTGGTGGCATTGTCACCTGTGGATTCAGAACAGCAAATAGAGACACTTCATTTCCTGTCACTGAATCCTGGCAGCTTTCTTTCTTTGCCCTTCTCACACAGACCCGAGCTATGTGCTTCTGCCCATCTGCACTGCACTGAGTACAGACGGTGGGAAAGGTTGCACCTCCATCACTTTCTGACATACTTGGAAATAGTGACTTCCACTGGAAAAGCAATCTGGGAAGCTCATGCTTGTTGACAGGACTGGGCTTCCACCCAACAGCAATGACAACAGCAAAGCTTGGCAGTTTTTTTCTCCCTTCTGCCTGATGAGAAGAGGCTATAATAAGATCTTTTACTGGGGATCAGTTAGATCAATGCTCAGAGCTTTGTTCTTGCCTTCAAGAGGCTAAAAAGGTAGTTCATACAAGAGAGTTTAGCAATGTTGTGCCACTGTGACCACAACTACATGGGCATCTGCCTGTACTTCTCTGTCTGGCAGGCCAATACTGGCTAACCAACTATGTACTCATGGTCCACCACAGAATCACAGAATCTTACAGTAAAGAAGCACAAGGGCCGTCTAGTCCAGCCCCTTGCCATGCACGAATATACAACTAATGCACTTTTGAACTATGCCCATCCAGCCTCTGTTTAAAGACTTCTAAAGAAGGAGAATCCACCACCCTCTGAGGCAGTCTACACCACTGTTGAACAGTAGTTACAATAAAGATAAGTGGTAAGCAGTGAAATCAAGTTTATGAAACCCTCAGTAGAGTTTCATAATGGGCTGGCTCAAGTCCCTAGCAGATGAAAAGATTTCATTAGCACTTGTATTTCATTAGGGTTGCAAGCATGGATCAGATACTTTTGTTAGAGGAAACATGGCCAGATGTTGAAGCTGAGACAGGAGGAAGAGGAGCAGGGAAAGCAGAAACCCACTAGGCATGAGTTCAAGCGCTACCAGACATACTGAGGAATCTAGCATTCTTGCAGAGTCTTTGGATCCCAAACATGCCAGATGCAGCATATTGGGGTTCCAGACTGGATTACAGGCTTCTAACTGGATTAGAGATTCCTGCTTGTCCCTCCCAGGATCACAGGAGCTGTGGATATAATGAACCAAGCAGGAAACAGTCAGTCAAGTGCCTGGAGGGATTGTGAGTAGGTGCCTGTTTGGAGAAGCAGAAAGTGTTAGACCTTCAGTTCCTTTGGGTTTTCTGGTGACCTACCAGCTCCAGGCTCCCAGCTCCTGTCTGTGACCAGCCAATCACTATATTCACAACTGTGTATCTCTGGAACCAAAGAAACAGATACTGGTACAGATGAGTGACAAGCAAGAGAAGGGTGAAATGCCCCACCCTCCCCTGCTACGTATCAGTTACATATCATGGTGACCTTATGCTGGATAGAAGTGCTGGCTAGGAAATGCATCATTACAGCCTTAGACACATGGAGTAGACCCACTGAATCAACAGAATTTACATAAGCATAGACTCTCCATTCAACAATTGATTCATTGGGTTCACTCTAGATGGGATTACCAATAGGATTCAGGCTAGAGTCACAGCATGACAGCAAATGTTAAGTGTGTAGGAATGGCAGAATAGCAATGTGGATTGCTAACATCACAGAGACAAATTTACTTTCTACACCCACAATTTCTAAGGAGACACAATTTCTGCTGTTCATATTTTCCACTTAGTAAAGGGAACCATCTGGTAGGTGATGTGAAAATAAATAAACAGAAACACATTGTTTGGTCAGAGTGCATCCTCTTCTTTTTCAAAATCCAACAGCAGGTTACAACAAGTAGATAAGGTGATGCTAAAAAAATTAATGTTTGGGCTGACGAGTATGATAATACACCACATGCTTACCACCTGGTACCACTTTCTCTTAATTATTCTACTTTTCTTTCATATCATATGGCTGATTTCAGTCTTGTGTCCTGCAATTCAGTTGCAGAATGCATGATCATGCAACAAAAATATGATAGGCGAGAATAGGGCATGGAAGTAACATGCATCCCTTCCCTTCTACTTCTGTGGCTCATCTGAAACCAAACCTTATGCATCTTTCCAGTGGAGAGATGCAATGGAAGCTTCAACATTAACTTCCCAGAGGAGATACAGAAGACTGAATAAGACTGTAGCCCCATTTGTGCACATCCCAAAGGGACATGGGGACCAATTCTCCACTGTATGATTCCATGCTGCCTGGGAATAAATGATTCAACAATTTGAATCAATGTGAATTCCATGACAATATGGAATTCATAATCCTAGCTTTCTGCTGGACAAAAATGTGGTTTTGGGATTGGCTTGCAAACCCCAGGAAAGCTTTCCTTTGGGGCTACAGCTTCTAGAATCCCCCAAACAGCATGACCAATGAGTGTGTTGACAGGAGAATTCTGGGAGTTGTAGTCCAAAAGTAATTTTCTCAAGCTATGTTGGCTCTTACGTGCTTTGTACAAGGCAATTAGTGAGATTTATTTATATATTTGATCTATGCCATATAACTTGTATTGTACAATACTTCATATTTGTTCTGCTATTGACTTTCATATGAAGAAGAGAAACTGCTTACTTAAATTGTCTTCATCTTCCACATTTGCTGCCCCGGGACTTAAATACTTGAAGGGTGCGATGAAAGTCGACAAAATGCTTAATTTTTCTGTAACAAGAAAAAATGACACAAGAGCACATGCTTATGAAATGTGAGATTTTCTTCAGGATTCTTCTTTTGCCTAAGGTAGTTGGAATATTTCTTTTGCATCAATTTACATCCAGCAACAACTGCACCAAGCTATAGTAACTGCATTTAATACATTCCTTGCTACCCTTCTCTCTGCACTTCTCCCTTACCCTTCCTCCATTATCTTCCTCCATCTCTACCACCTAAGCCCTACTTAATTTCTTCTCTTGTCTTTACCACTTGCAAATTTTAGACTGTAAGCTCCTAGGGGCCAGAATCTAAACAGAACTTGGAAGTAACTAGTTACAAATAACATGTCTCTTGTAATTATTTCCTTTTCTAGTAACAAAGATATAAATAAGTTACCTTACAATTGTAAATTTATGAGGGATAATGCCATACCTTTTTCAGTGTAATTATACATTTTAATTGCTTCATAGCTACAGGGATGTGGCCTCATTAAATGGTGGATGAGGAATATCATATGATTTCTGGCTCATGCTGTGCCTCCTTATTGCTACTGCCCTGTTTGTAACATTCTTATTTTTTTTAAAAAAAGAGCATGAAAATGATACTATCTGGTTACTTCTCAGCAATGAGACAGTGAAACACTACCTTAAAATGTAAATATAATAGTAACTTACTACTAGAGGGCCTTGACTGTTAACTACAGTATAATGGGCCACTTAAAAAAAAAAACTTTCCACATTCTTCCACTGTCAATGCTCCTCTGTATCCCTTTATGATTTGCTATGAAACCTTATACCCCAATCCTTTTTTTGCGTGGATGCCATTGATCCTTCAATAGAAGTCCCTAGCACAACATATTAAGCATCCCATCTGTATAGAATTTACTTGTTTCTCAGTATTTAACACTTGTTTGAGACATCAGAAGTCTCCATTCTTATCTTTAAACAAAGCAATGATCCTTTTATTTGGTGAGAACAAAATACAAGTGACATTTCCATAACATGTTATGTCCATTCACCCGAGAGACTATGACTCAGTTATGGTGGAATGCAAAACCATGGTTGTCACTAAGAATGAGTCTGGAAGGCACAACAGGCTAATATCTGGAATAGAAAACTGTGTTTTGTGCTTCCCTGGAAAACAAGATTTGTGAACCAAGTTACTCTAGTTTGCAGCACTTTCAGCATTTGGGGCCAATTTTTCAAGATCTAGGACCATCTACAGTTGTCCCTCCACATTCACGGATTTGGCATTCACGGATTTAAGTATTCATGGCTTGAAAAATTTCTTTAAAAAATAATAATCCAAAAAGCAAACCTTGATTTTGCCATCTTATATAAGGGACATCATTTTGCTATGCATTGCATATAATGGGACTTGGGTATTCACGGATTTGGGTATTCACGGGAGGTCCTGGAATCAAACCCCAGTGAATGTGAAGGGACAACTGTATAATTCTCTTGGGTATGTTGCCGTTTCCAGTGTGTTGGTGTTTCCACTTTCCACTGCTTAGGAAAGTGACCAACCAATCACAGCTTGGTTGGGCAGCCAATCAGCACACTGGAGGTAGGAACATGTGGAGTTTTACCTCCAGTGTAAACATGGCTGCCGGCATGGAGTGAGTAGCAGGGTGTGTGTGCAGCATGGTGTGTGTGCAGCATGGTGTGTGTGCAGGGGGCCCCTGGGGAGGGTGGCAGGGGGTGGGAGGGCTGCGGTGGGGAGGAGGGAGGGTGTGGGGTGGAGCAGTGTGTGTGTATGTGTGCAGGGGCAGGGAGGGCAGCAGGGGATAGGAGGGCTGTGGTGGGGGGGCAGGTGCCACATGGGGGGGAGGAAGGCAACGTGGGGGGAGGGAGGTGGCAGGGTGGGTGGGGAGGACGGCAGGAGGCAGGACAGCCATGGTGGGGGGGCAGGTGCCACATGGGGGGAGGCAGTGGGGGGTGGGGGAGCAGTGTGTGTGTGCACATGCAGGGGGCAGGGAGGGTGGCCGGGGGAATGGTGTATGCTACACTGGGTATATAGCTAGTTTTTAAAAATTTTGGGAGCTCTGGGCCTTTGGGGGGGGGTCTCCTGGGGTCTTTGAGGAGATGCAAAATAGGGGTTGGGCAGCCACATGTAGCCCATGGTTACACTTTTCTCACCCCTGCAGCACTGTTTAAATTGGCTGATGAGAGAGACCAAGCCATCAAGCGATCTGAAGATCTTCCCCAGTGGTAAAGACCAGAAATGGAACTGGAGCATGTCCAGTAGATGGAATCTTGGAGGAACAGGCTGAAAGTTGAGTGTAACAGAACAACGCTTGGGTGCCTTAACTTTGGGAACTCTATATCCATGTGGTCCACTCCCCTGACCTGATGCCATCAGATAATGCACTGAATGTATCACAACTATCCTGCAGGTGCTGCCAATGCCTTCACTGTGACTTTTGGAACAGCTATAACATTGAAATGAGAAGATTAATGTGCCTCAGGTCGTTTCAGTTTAAACAAAGCAGCAGTCAATAAAAATGACAAAATTGGTTGTTTAGAATTTGTACCAAGGTGTTCAAAAATGGAAGATGAACTGTCAGTTTTGAAGAAATGAGAGGTGAAAATATATGTAGAAGATTTGGGAAGGGATAGGTTTGTTTTTGTTTGAGTGTTCCAAGAAAAGAAGGATTGGTCTGTGTATCGGTTTAGAGAAATCACTGGCTGTGTGGAGAAAGAGAAGAAAATAGGAATGTTCGACTCCTCGAACACTTTCATCAGTGCTGTATATGCACAATCCTAAATATACACTGGACTGACTATGTGACGAATGTTGCTGTCCTTGAGCAAGTAGGGATCACCAGCATTGAGGCCATGATATTGAGAACACAGCTGCACTGGGCGGGGCACGTTTCTAGGATGGAGGACCATTGCCTCCCCAAAATAGTACTCTATGCTGACCCATGGCAAGTTCACTGTAGAGTACTATTTTTGGGAGGCGATGGTCCTCCACCCTAGAAACGTGCCCTGCCCAGCGCAGCTGTGTTCTCAATATCATGGCCTCAATGCTGGTGATCCCTGCTTGCCCAAGGACAGCAACATTCGCCACATAGTCAGTCCAGTGTATATTTAGGATTGTGCATATACAGCGCTGATGAAAGTGTTCGAGGAGTCGTAGGTGGTGGCGATAGGTGACCCATGTTTCAGATCCATAAAGGACTATGATAAGCATAAATGTGTGATTTAAATGTGTGGCCCATGGCATCATGTGAGAAGGGCAAGACAGGTAAATGGACAGCTTGATAGAACTGATAGGATTCAAGAGAACTTGAGGAGTTCCCAGTCTTCTCATGCATAGAAGGAAAATATGCTGTGTGGTAGTGGTGGAGAATATTGTCTTGTGAGCTATCCTTGTAACCCAAAGTATTTGGAGATGGCTTAGTCTTGAGTAGCTGAGATCAATTATAGAAGGAACAAGGAATCTAAGGGGAGTGACATATGATGTTAACAGTCCCTGCTAATTAAAAAGTCCCAGGGCTTTGACCTTTTAAGCCATGGCTCCCTTATACCACTGCTCTTATTCGGGCACAGTATTGAACTGCAAGATGCTCTCCATTCTGGTTTGCAGCGCTGCAGGTAATGCATTGCCAGAGGTGTGTGTGAGTATATGTGGGTCTGGGTGTTGTCCAGAGGTATGAAATAACAAAAAGGAGTGCCAATAATCCAAAAAGAATGCCAATATCCATAACAACTATTATCTATGTTAGCACAATAGGCTCATGTGAAAAGAGCTTAGAATACATGCAAATATAAATGTGTGAAAAAAAGCCCCAACAAAACCTGACACCCAGAGAAACAAACACAATACATACTAATTATATGTTTGTGAAGCAGTAATGTTGGTGTACACAAGGGCCAGAAGCAAATATATCCTGATCCATTCAGTATGGGTTGGGGTTGGGATGGGGAGCTGACAAAATATCACATTCATTAATCCCCTTTTTTCATGAACTTATTCATGAGCTGTAAGTATTTTCATAAATAAATCTCAAATGTCCATTTGCAACCAGATAAAAGACTGTTAAACATAATGACAACAATTTTCACACAGTCATACTTTTAATAAGATCAAGCACTGGTGCCTCTATGAAAGTGACAATGTACTTTGAGCGGCCTTCTGTGATGTTTATGCTTCTTTAGATGCTTGGATCCCACAGGAAGACACTGCTCTGTGCTTAAAAGTAGATGAGCCAAGCTCTCAACCTTTCTGTTTTTCATGGGGATCCTTCTCTTGTCAATTGGAAGACCACTTCCCACCTCTGCTCCCTGGACAGCAGACACTGGTTGAAGGAGGTGGACCTAGTCAGTACAGTGCATGAACTCCTCGCCCCTTCTTCCAATATGTTTGTGTGTCTGTGTGGGCATGTGTGTATGCATGCCTTTGTAGAGTATGGGCCTTCTGAAACTTCACACCATTTGATTAATCAACTGTGTGATGTGAGATACATCATTGATGCATCTCCCCTTTCTTGTCAATCATGGGTTGGGACATGTAGCCCTCTTGAAGTGGCTGTACTATAACTTGTATCGGTCCTAACTAGAACAGCCAGCAGTGAAGAATGATTATAGGTGTAGTCCTACATTCCTTATGCCTGCTGTAAATGAAAGAAAATTCCTGTCATTATGCAGGAACAAATATCTGTAGTGAACTGGACCAAATGATGTACCTGGGTGATTCTTAATCTTTGGTCCTTCATATGCTTTAGACTTCAGCTCCCAGAATGCCTGACTGCTGACCAAACTGGCTGGTGGTTCTGGGAGTTGAAGTCCAAACTACCTGAAGGACCAGAGCTGGAAAACTATTGATGTGTATTACAGAATGTACAAATGGGGGAGGGGCAAGCTTTAATAAAATTCACAAACTGCATCTCATGATTACAACCACCTGTTTTGCCATATCAAACATTGCCATAGGCTTCAAAAAACAGTAGCTAAGAAAGCTAACAGAAAAAAGTAAGGTAGGATGCATGTCTTATAACCTGAGCAGTGCTACAGTATACACGGTATTATTAATGTAGTAGCCTTGATTTAAGAAAAGTGAAGATGAATGGAAAAAGCAGCCATTTCTCACCCAAATCTTCATAAATATTTGGAAATGTGGCATGTTCATTTTGTGTAGAAGTTAATAAGCTCTATTAATAATTGTGTTTTAAAAAACATTCCCTGACTATGCAGCTAGGATTAGACAGATGGCGACTGGTAGTTTGCCACATCAGCACTAATGATGTTTTACTGAATTGCTTCCATTATCATCCTATTCTAATTGATTACTCTAAGCTACTTTGCATGTTGGAAATGTCTTAAATGGATTGTTATGAAAAGAGAAATTGGAGACAGGTCTCCCACCCCAATTAGGAAATCATGCGTGATTCCAGATCACTGCATGCGTGCCCATTATAAGAAGACTCTGCAAGAGCAGGAGTGGGCCAGATCCCAGATTTAGCAATCCATGTGGGAAGTTGGAAACTCTTTTATGCCTACAGTTTTAGGAGCCCCGCAGCTGTTGCAATAGTTAAAAAACAATAGGTGTGTAATGGTAGCATTTTTCTATTCTAATTCCACAAATATAGCCCTCCCTCCCTCCCTCCCTCTCTGCGTATTCCACATTCAGTGGTAAATGTGCTCCTATTTACACATTTAAGCCGAACACTGAGAGGACCTGAGGTAAAACACCCCCCCCCAAAAAAAAAACACTATGGCACCACTCCTATTTTATATATAAAACCCAAACGAAGCAGCAGTAGAACCTTTCTAGTGAAGAGGTTACATTTTTCAACTGCACAGCAAGGCAGCAGGCTTGCAGTATATATGGATGTATATATGTATTTCAATGTATTTAGACCCCACTCTTTAGTCCCAAAGAGTCACAGAGTAGCTTAAGTACTTAGCAATAGCAATAGCACTTATATTTCTATACTGCTTATCAATGCAAAGCACTCCCTAAGCAGTTTACAATGTGTTAGCTAATTGCCTCCAACAACCTGGGTACTCATTTTACTGACCTACAGAAGGATAGAAGGCTGAGTGAACCTTGGAACCCTGTAGGATAGAACTCACAATGTTGTGGCAGCAGTACCGGCATTTAACCACTGTGCCACCAGGGTTCCTTATTTAATTCAAGTGCTCAGACTTACAATTTAAGTAAGTCATGGCACACAAGGAGAAAGGAATGGGAGGAACGTGGGGGGTGGAAGAAAAAAAGTTCAGCAGTGGCTGGCTGCTCTTCTCTCCCTGTGGTTAGAACAATGGCATTATGACCATCTGGAGGGAGGGGCTCTCAACAGCAGTTGGGCCCAGGCTCACATATGCAGCCAGGACAATCCATATGACATGTAGCTCTCTCTTTCACTACCTTGTTGACTATTTTCATCATCTTCCTGAAGCAGCTGATGCCTTCTGCCTAAAGTCAGGGCTAGTTTGACCAAAATATCCTCATCTGGATATCCCCAAAATATCTGGGGATGCAATGTTTGCTCAGAAAAAATAATTCTGTTAAGTAGAACAATGTTTCTACAGTTCAAGGATCTGTACACTATTGCTTAGATATTTGTGATCTAGAGCAACAGGAGAACCTATAGTTCAGTAAGAGGGCAAATGCTTTACATGTAGAAAGTCCTAGGTTTTGTCTCTGGCATCTCCAGTTAAAAAGGTCAGGCAGAAGGTGATGAGAAAGAACTTTGTTGGAGACTTGCGGTACTTTCAAACTACATATGACGTTGTTCCCAGGTTGTCATGCTCCCATGCTGCTTCCATTCCGCCCACATTGTTTTTTATTCATGGGCAAAGCCATGAATAGATCCCTCATTCCGTTTCTGTAACAGAATGATATGCTTCTGAAAAGGTGCCCCATTATGCTGACGCAAAGCCAGCGTCACTAGGAGGTTCGTGGCAGAACACTTCTGGGTGTGATTGGGAAATCAAGGTATGTGACACACTTTTTTGTACCCTCCCTGGGTTACTTGTTTTTTTAAAGTGTGTTTTTGTGCTTGCTGTCACTTTTATATGCTTAATTTGCTTTTTATTTTTGAATTTCTCACATGCTCGTCCTCTTGTGAGAATGGCCTGGGATTTCAAACCAGGAACTGAATGAAGCTCCACGAGAGCTCCATTCACTCCTGGGCTGCCAGGGGAAGGGAAGCACATGCGTAAATTTCTCCAAAATAGTATATTGCACAATTTAAGCACACTCTTCCACCTTGTCTCTAATTGTGATGGGACACAGATTGAAGACCCTGAAGAAGACTGAAAGTCTTTGACAAATTCTTAATAGATACTTTTTTAAAAAAAATTCAGAAAGGGTAACTGGTAGAGCTTGGGAAAATTACTTTTTGGACAATGATTTCTACAACCCCCCCAATTAGAATGGGCATAGGCACTGACCATAATGGCTGGGAGATTTTGGAAACTGCAACCCAAAATAACTTTTTCAAGTTTTGCTACTTGCTTTTTTGGCTAACATTTACCAGTTCCAGCACATAACCTGTATTCCTCCTTCCATGTAAATGAACGAAAAGATGTATTCAACAAACCATGTGACATTTGCCTAAGTGTATTTTTTTTTAAAGAATAGTACAAGTAAAAGAAGAGTCACTGCTTTAAAACATAGGAAAGAACGAGTTGTTGACTGGTAATACAGCTTGAGTCAAACCAGTGAGAAATATGTGATACAGTACTGTGTAATCCTTACTCAGAGATGGAAATGCCCTAAAGTGATAATAATTCAAGGTATTTTATCTCTTTGTGTCCTTAGCTTAGACAACAAAAGAGGGAAACACTCCTGAAACCAAACTGAATAGTTTTAGATATTATTTTAGTAGACTGTACCAGATTTCAGATCGATTTCTGTGGAATCTAATAGAGAATAACACACACACTTTGCCTCTCTTATTGAAAATCCATCTTACTAGATCCCTCCCCCCTTGCTGTTTATTAGATACAATGAAAAACTAATAGTTTACAATGCAGTATGCCTCATTCTGAAAATGGTTGTGCATTTTAGGCTGACTTGGAGTGGGTTCTTATGAAATGCCGAAGGATGTCTAGCTGGAAGTGCCTGCTCAAATGCACATTTACATTCATTTGTGGACACTTGCTAAAACACATCATATCTTTTACATTTTAGTATACTGCTGAGAGCTTCAGGACTGTAGTAATGATATAAAGCCACAATATGCTAGAACATTTCTTATTTGTTTGCCTGTGTTTATAATAATCTTTTATTTCACTCTGCACAGCATGCCACAGCAGAGTTTGGAAAAGATATTTTGGATTACAACTCCCAGAATTCCCTAGCTAGCATGTCCATTTGGGGAGTCAGAGTCTAAAAAAATAAATAATGTTTCCAAGTTCTGTTACATAGGCATTCAAAGTTGACCAGTAGCTATCAGCTGAGAACATGTACTCAACTTTCTAGCAAAAGTGTCTGTCAGCCTAGTTCTTACAGACATGGGTAATCCAATTTTTGAGCTGCATCACTTCAAGCTGCAGGAGGTGGTTTGCTTGACTGATGCATTTGGGAATACAATGTCCCCTTGGATCCCTAATCACACGTGCAGAGTGTCTCCACATGTAGCATAGTATGCATCAAGTTTCCATGACAGCCTTCCATATATCTGCATGGGAGAAGGTGTGGACCTTACACCGATTATATTATTTGAATTCCTGCCCTATGGAAGAATCTAGGAAGGCCAGCCACCTTCAAACTGGCTAAATTAGGACTTTACCATCTTTTCTTAAGAGAAATTAATATATCTATATATCTATATATCTATATCTATATAGTATGTTTCAAAAACCTGTATATTCTTAACAGCTTATAATTCTGGAATTTTTTTTGCATCCCCCCCCCACCAAATAAATGTATATACCCTTAACAGGATTAAAGATTACAATAGTAGAGAAGTGTCATGAAATTACAAGATAAACTTTAAGTAAGGTTTGCAACTCCGTGCTTCAACAGTGCAAACAGTGCATTGCAATTTGACAATTTGAACACCTTACATCTCTTTCTCTCTGTCTTTTTTTTCACAAACGAAGATTCAGGAAGGACTCATCCCGTGCTTTCTGCAAGCACGGTGATGACTAAAAAGGCCAATCCGAGATAAACAAGTCAGGTTGCAGAAAGCACAGCAGTAGGTCTCCTTGGGTGATGTTTCTGGGTTGTGATTCTTTCTGCGTTGTCATTTCTCTTCAAGACTTGTTCAGTGTGAGGTCTCAAATAAGGCTGCAGCGAGGCCAGGGCAGACCATTGTTGGTGATCAATTTGGCTGAGCCTGAGATGTTGTTTCAGGGAGTCCTTGTATCATTTTTCTGGAGTGCCCCTCTTACACTGACCCGTGGCAAGTTCACTGTAGAGTACTATTTTTGGGAGGCGATGATCCTCCATCCTAGAAATGTACCTTGCCCAGTGCAGCTGTGTTCTCAATATCATGGCCTCAATGCTGGTGATCCCTGCTTGCTCAAGGACAGCAACATTCGTCACATAGTCAGTTCAGTGTA
This sequence comes from Gambelia wislizenii, assembly GCA_030847615.1. Lineage (NCBI taxonomy): Eukaryota > Metazoa > Chordata > Lepidosauria > Squamata > Crotaphytidae > Gambelia > Gambelia wislizenii. The sequence goes on along the minus strand of JAUMIR010000006.1, from coordinate 143,837,154 downwards.
TATTTAGGATTGTGCATATACAGCGCTGATGAAAGTGTTCAAGGAGTTGTAAGTGGTGGCGATAGGTGACCCACATTTCAGACCCATAAAGGAGAATAGATAGTACAGGTGTTTATTACTTCAGACTCTTTTGTAAAGTCTTCCAAATGCGCTATATGCCTTTGCTAATCTGTGATTGATTTCTTTGTCAATCTTGGCATCTGAGGAGATGATGCTTTCCAGGTAGGTGAACTGCTGAACGGACTTAAGCACAGATTTGCCTACGGCAATGTGGGGATGGTGGTGTTCATCATGTGGTGCAGGCTGGTAGAGAATTTCCTTCAGGTTGATTTCCAGCCCAAACAGCTCTGTAGCTGTTGCAAAGCAGGATGTTAGGTGCTGCAGAGCTGCTTCTGTGTGGGCAACAAGGGCAGCAGCATCAGCAAAGAGCAGCTCAAGGACTAGATAGTTTAGAGTCTTAGTGAGAGCCCTCAGACGGCTTAAGTTAAACACCTTACATAAATTGTAATTTAAGATGAAATTTAACTCTGATTAAATCAATATTATAACATTTATTTTTCTATATCAATATATAGTATTTACTTAGCCTTCAAATATTTACCATAACTACTATTAAGTGTTAAAGGGTGCATACACTTTTTTTTTGGGACACCTTGTATACAGTAAATATTTAAAAATATTCTCTTCCCCAGTGAAATTTTAAAAGAATAATAGAATCTTAGAGCTGGAATATATTGCAAGGGCCATCTAGTCCAACCATGAAATAAACAACTAAAACACTCTTGAGAGATGCCCTTCCAAACTCTGTTTAAAGACCTCCAAAGAAAGAGTGTCCATGATCCTCTAAAGCAGTCTATTCCACTGTTGAATAGTTCTTAAAGTGAAGAAATTCTTCCTAATGTTTAGGCATTTAGATGAATGTTTAGATGAATGTTGATTCATCTTTTCTTGTAATTTTGAATCCATTTGTTCTAGACACTGGAGCATCAGAAAACACATCTGTTCCATCTTAGAATCATAGAATTGTAGAGCTGGAAGAGACCACAAGGGCCATCCAGTCCAGTAATACACAACCAAAGCATCCTTGACAGATGGCCATCCAGCCTCTGTTTAAAGACCTCCAAGGAAGGAGACCTCACCATGTTCCGAGGGAGTGTGTTCCCTGCTGAACAGCTCTTACTGTCAAAAAGTTCCTCCTAATGTTGAGGTGGAATCTCTGTTCCTGGAGCTTGCATCCATTGTTCCGTGTTCTAGTTTCTGGAGCAGCAGAAAACAAGCTTGCTCCATCCTCAATGTGAAACCCCTTCAAATACTTAAACTATCATATCACACCTTAACCGTCTTTTTTCCAGGCTAAACATACCCAGCTCCCTAAGTCTTTCCTCATAAGGCATGGTTTCCAGACCTTTCACCATTTTAGTCGCCCTTCTCTGGACACGCTCCAATTGGTCAATATCCTTTTTGAATTGTGGTCCCCAGAACTGGACACAGTATTCTAGGTGAGGCCTGACCAAGGCAGAATAGAGTGGCACTATTACTTCCCTTGATCTAGACACTATACTTCTATTGATGCAGCCCAACATTGCATTGGCCTTTTTAGCTGCCGGATCACACTGTTGACTCATGTTCAACTTGTGGTCTACTAGGACTCCTAGATCCCTTTCACACGTAGTCTCGTTCAGCCAGGTCTCCCCCATCCTGTATCTGTGCATTTTGTTTTTCCGCCCTAAGTGCAGTACCTTACATTTCTCCATATTGAATTTAATTTTGTTAGCTTTGGCCCAGCTCTCCAGTCTATCCAGGTCATTTTGAAGTTTGATCCTGTCCTCTAGGGTACTAGCTACTCCTCCTACTTTGGTGTCATCTGCAAATTTGATAAGTATGCCAATATCTTGTAATATGACATCCCTTCAGATGTTTAAAGATGGATACAGTGTCAAGTCTCAGTCTTTTTTTTCCATGCTAAACATACCTAAGTCCTTAAATTGTTCCTCTTAAGGCTTCGTTTCCAGACCTTTGATAATCTTGGTTGCCCTTCTCTGCACATGTTCCAGCTTGTTAATATCCTTTGTGCACTGTGGTTCCCAGAATTGAGAATAATATTCTAGGTGAGGTCTGATCAAAAGAGAATAGTGTGACATTACTCCTTCCCATGATCTAGACACATACTCCTGTTGATGCAGCCTAGAATTACGTTGACGTTTTTGGCCACCACCTTATACTGTTGACTCATGTTTAGCCTGTCGTCTACTAAGATCCCATGATTTTTTTTTCATATGAACTGCTTTCAAGCTAGATGCCCATTTACAAACACTTTCAAGGGGTAAACAAGATCTTCATTATTTTTGAAGTATTAGCAACACTCAGTGCAACTTGCTGAAGAAAAAAAGAAGAACCCTACTGGATAAGGTAAAAATGCTTTTTGAGCCTAGCATTGTGGCCAACCAGCTGCCTATGGAAAACCCAGAAGTAGGTTATGAATGGAAGAACACTCTTGTGCTTGTGTTCCTCAGGAATTGTTACTGAGATGTATACTGCCTCTGATATTGGAAGTAATAAGCAATCGTCATAAAGTACTACATTGGGTAGTACTTTTCAGTAGGCATGCACACAGCTGTGAATGAATGTTTCAACACTGCTCCTCTATAATGGGACTAAAAAAGGCTGCATATTGGAGAATAACTAATGTTTTCTAGCATTAAAATTTTTTTTGTTATACATTTCTTTCCAGAAAATTTCAGAGTGAGGAAGAGTTCTGGATGATGATCCTAACCCCTGGTTATGTTTCTGAAGAGGCTGTGTATAATTTTATTTACTGTTTTCTCCTTTCGGGTGGACTTTTAGTAATTTCAGGGAATCCTATTTGTGTTCTAATTAATAGAAAATGAATGAACTGATTTACTGCTTCTTTATCCTACAGATGCAGACATGGCTAGCTAAACACCAGATTAACAATGTTCTATTGATTTTTTGTTTTGCTCTTAAATCCAAGTCTAAATGAAAAGCTCATTTCCACCACTTTCAAACAGCCACCCCCAACCTCATGCCTTCCCAGATAGTAGACAACAATTGGCAGTACTGGGTAGAAATTGTAGTCTAACATACGGAGGTGAAGCTTGCTGTGGTGCAAACAAAAAAAGTCAGTCATAAATTTATTAATCCTAAATGTATTTCCTTGCAAGTAAGCCTGGAGAAAAAGATTGGCGAACAGTAAATATGAAATGAAGGCCTAAATACCCTAAAGGCACCAGATCCTGTCTGACCTTGGAAGCTAATCAGAGTCAGCCCTGATTAGTAGTTGGATGGGAGACCGCCACCAAATGCCAGATACTGTAGGCTATATTTCAGAGGAAGGAAGTGGCAAAATTAGCTCTGAGTATTCTTTGCCTAAGAAAACTCTAGGAAATTCATGGGGTCACCACAAATTGACAGGTGGCTTGAAGGCACATATACATTTTACTAGAATTGACTCTGTCAACAGAGTCCATTCCTTTGTTTGAACAGCTATCCAGACCAAGTACAATCCATTCATTCATTCATTAAGTTTAAAGATAACAAACAACAAGAAGCAAAAGCCAGAGTTCTTGAAATTGCCCCTCATTAGTTAATATATGCATAGGAGGCTGAGCTGGCGTATAGATCATCTGGCCACAGCTGAGCTGTACTGTATATATATTTAAATTAAAGTTAATTCTTTCTTTATTTGCTTGTACATATACATTAGCATATGTAAATTTTATGCAAATCAGTGCCTTCTTTTGCCCTTTTTTTTGTGTAGAAGTAGCTATCCCCAGAAAATCATCTTCCAAGCTGCTTGTTTCTTGTTCAGTTTTCTACTGATCCAGGCTGTGTAGCAAGAGCTGACTCACTGCTGTTTGTCTTTTATGTACTGCTTCTGAAAGGTACAGTAAGTGTTTAGTGATTAAAGGCTCTCCATTTAATCCTGTATCTACTACAGACTGGGGGAGGTATGACCTTCTTTTCTTGTACTTTTGCAATAATGCATATTTAACCTTAATCCTTTCCTGGCCTCTGCTTTATACTGTGAGTTGATCCTTGGTTGCTCATTGCATTTCTGTATTCCTTAAAAGGGCAGACGTTAAATGGCTTGCCTAGTGCATACTTAAAAGGGGTGGCAGTGGTGTGCTAATCTGTTTAAGGCATGCCAACTGAGGGCATGCTTGCAATGGCTTGGTTTTTGCTTTCCATACTAAAAAACAGGATTGTAGGGGAAACCATTCTCCTCAGTCCTGGACAGTCTGGGAGCAAGGGTTATATGAAATGGGAAGACCTGGACTGATATCTCACTTGCCTTTATGGGAACTGTGGTCAGCTTGAATGCATGAAAGACCAACTCTTGGGAGTTGAAGATTATCTGGTAGAGATTTCACTTTCATTCAGCTCTGGCCAAGGGATGGAAATGCATAAGGATTTGATACACTAATCAAGGAAATGTGATTGTACCAAACGGCCAAACATTATTTCCTGACCTCTGTAAAAAACAAAACAAAACAAACTTTGAGGTCAGTTTGCTTGCTGGTCTGAGCAATTACAAAACCTACCTTTTGCTACATACAGACTACTTAGGCTTTTTTCAAGAGAAGATAATAAATATTTTTTATTTTCTCCATCTTAATGTATACCTAAGCACACACAGATACACTTGAGTCCATTATTGTCTAGGACAAGAAACCCAAGTTTATAAACTCTATTGAGTCTTACACCCCAAGGAGTACTGTTGTACAAACTGTGTGGCCATTTGCAATATTAATGTGGTAGCTGATCAGCACTTAATCTTCCAGCATACTATCAAAGTTGAGCAGAAAGTAACACACCTCATTCTGGTTACCAGAACCCCTGCTTCAAGACCATGGTGCCTAACATGGGGCTAGTTGAAGGACCAGCATAGAATCAGAATCATACAATGCTGTGTAATCAGACTTCTCCCTCCCATACTTGTTTTTAATTTCCTGACCCAAGTTAAATATCTCTTACCTTTTGCATTCTTGGCTGATTCTGAAGTCTAAAACTAAGAGTCATAGAGCATGGTTTGAGAGTGAACATTATCAGAAAGAGCAGGAATGTGTACTCAACTTTCAAGTAATGGCCCACAAAGAAGAAACTTTTAACTACATTTTCTTGAAGAAAACCATGCTCCGATTCTTTTAGATGGCTTCAGGTTTGCAGACTCAGAAAACAGCAAAGATTAAACTAGAAGGACAAGAATACATGACAGGTGACACCATGTGTCCCATCAGTGTAAAAAATCAGGTTGTCTATCTTAGTCCTTTCCCATTGTCAAAAATCCCCTTTGAATGTTAATAGAGTCCAATCATCTCATGGAGGTGCATTAGCTCATTTTGTTGAGTTGATATTCTCTCTGTGTGTGTCTTTCTCTCTCTCTCTCTCTCTCTCTCACACACACACACACACAGAGGACTTTTTCAAACAGGGGGAAAAACCCACAAGGAGGTTGGGAGAACGGTGCTGTCCAGCTTACAGTGCTCCATTTCAGATGGCGCTGTCCTCCCTGTAACCTTCCCCATGCTGCAGGCACTGCTTTTTATTGACGGGGTTTTTCCGTCAATAAAAGTGGCGTGTTTCTCATGCCTGCAGCATGGAGGAAGCACAGGGAAGGTTGAGAGGAGGACAGCATAATCTGAAATGGAGCACTGTAAGCGGGACGCCATTGTTCTCCCGACTTCCTTGGGTCCCTCCCCCATTTGAAAAAGTCCACAGATGTGTCCACAGAGAACTCTTCTCCAAAACATGATCTCACAGAGTCAGCAGTGTGAGGCTGGCAGCATTTTGGAGTGATTTGGAATGGGCATAAATAAAGAATGAAATGGTATGACTTGCTTATGGGAAGTTTTATGAAGACTCTTACATCATATAGCAACAAATGCATGTTTTGAAAGATGAGAAAACTGGGCTAAACAAGTGGGCAGAGCAAACTGTATTGTATGATAAATTGAAGTAGACTTATTAGGACCAGAAGGACCTTGGATTTTTTTTTCTTTTGCAAGGGAGCCAAAGAAATTGCAAAATGCAGAAGGAAATGTAACACTAATTTAAAATAAATAGCTTATGGCTGAAACCGCACTACCACAGGGATCTCTATGGTATAGAAATAAAATAGATATGAGAAGGATAAACCAGGTTTTCCATGGCTCCAGGTTCATAGCTTAGGAAATATATCTCTACTAGCTGAACCCGGCATACCATACGCTATTAAAAAACTCCCCCCAAAATGCCCAGGAGACCTCATGACAACCCTTTGAGGTAGGCTGGTGGGTTTAACTCATCCACCTGTTGCTTGTTCTGTCCCCTGCCTCCCCCACTGCTCGTTCTGCCCCCCACTTGTTCTGCCCCTTCCACCACTCGTTCTACCCCCTTGTTCTGCCCCTCCCACCACTCATTCTTCCCCCTTGTTCTGCCCCTCCCACCACTCATTCTGCCCCCTCGTTCTGCCCCTTCCATCACTCGTTCTACCCCCACTTGTTCTGCCCCCTCATTCTGCCCTCCCCCCACTGTTCTGTCCATCCCCCCACTCGTTCTGCCCCTCCCCCCACTCGTTCTGCCCCACTCATCATGCCCCCCCACTCGTCATGCCCTCCCCCACTCATCCTGCCCCTCCCCCAATGTTCTGCCCCTCCCACCACTCATTCTGCCCCTCCTCCACTCTTTATGCCCTCCCCCCACTGTTCTGTCCATCCCCCCACTCCTTCTGCCCCTCCCCCCACTCATCCTGCCCCACTCATTATGCCCCCCACTTGTCATGCCCTCCCCCACTCGTCCTGCCCCTCCCCCCACTCGTTCTGCCCCTCCCCCCACTCATCCTGCCCCTCCCACCCAACCCCCTGCACTCCAGAATACACACGCACACACCACATCCACCCCATGTTACTCACTCTCCGGCTCCAACTGCCATGATTGAGATCTACCTGGTCCCACCCCCAGTGTGCTGATTGGCTACCCAACAGACCTGTGATTGGTTGGCCAGTTCCCTAAGCAGCCAATCAGCACACTGGAAACGTCAACATACGCAAGAGAATTATATATATAGATATCTATATTACAGCTGTCAGAATTCTACAACCCATTGTGGGATTCCCAGAGTTGTAGTCAAACAGATACCTTTTTCCAAACTTGGTCTGTGTGATAATGAATAAGAAGAATCCTGCTGGATCTGAGCAAAGGTCCATCTAGTCCAGTACCCTGTTTCCCTAGCAGTCATTATCTCCTTTTGTTGCTGCCCAGCAATTGGTAATCAAAGGCATGTCAATGTAGAGGTTCGATAAAGCTGTCATGAATAGTATGCATCAAATTTCCCTCATGGATTGATTTAATAGTCCTTAAAACACTAAACAATCTGAATCAGTGGCCATTGCCTATGCTTTGCCTGTGCATTCCAAAGTTTGGAGAACTACTTCTTTGGACGACACCTCCCAAGAGTTCCCTGGAGAGCATGGCCAGTCCCCATGCTGACTGTGGCATTCCAGGAATCAAAAAAGCATTTTTTCCAAGTCTCCCTTACATTCATTAGACTAAATCCAATTGCTAGTTCCAACCAGAATGGATCTATTGAACCAATGGAATTTACATACATGTTGACTTGCCATTCAAGAATTGTTTCAGTGGATCTACTGAAACTGGGACTCACAATCAGATTTAGACTATTACGTACTGGGTGAAGTCCTGCCAATCTTCTGCCAATTCATGTACTGTAATTGAATAACCCTGGATTCTTGCATGAAGAGAGATGAGTAGCAAGGTAGGCAAAAAGGCCTAGAGAAAGATCAGTTAGGAGGAACATCATCTAGGAAAGCAGGAGCCAGAGGCCTGCCTGAGAAAATCTCAGGTTTAGCAGAAAAATACATGAGGCTTTGGAAATGACACGAGGAAGAATTTGAGAACTAAAACAAATCTGGGAACAAGAACAAAGAGAGGAAAGTTACATGCAGCCAAAGACTACAAAGATAAGGACAGCACCCCAAAGGCCAAGTAACAAAAGGAAAGGCCACTGAAAAGTTACATTTGTATATTACAGAGATGTGTTTGATAATGATGATCTGTGATCCAGTAAAGATTAAACTGTTCTTGAAGCAGAGGGAGGAGACAATTTATCCTTGGCTTCCCTGCTGCAATACCCATAAAGCCAAATTAGGTTTATAACTTTGCATTAAATTAAATATGTTATTTTATACAAGCACTTACAAAAGACTCCTAAGTATCCAATAACCATTTTCTTTATTCCCTTGTTAGTAGCTGACACTTTGGCAGTGCTTAGGCGTGCGCCAAGTTGATTTAGAGCATTGATTTTCAGCTGGCACAAATCCCTCCATCCTCAGACAGAACTGATTAGCTTAGCAGGAAAACAGCACTTAACGTTGTATTGTCTGTTGGATTTTACTTGTCTCGCTTTGAAAGCTGTCTGCAATGGCAGCTGGCTAGGAGAGATCTTCTGAGTGGCCACTTGCATGCAACTAGAAAATAGCCCCCCTTCCCACCCACCCCCGTGAATGAAGAATCAATCCAACACTGTTCCTTTGAATGCTCAGTGCTTAGGAAAGCTATAGTTTTGGATGACAACTCCCAGAATCCCAACAGAGGCAACAAACAGTGACTGGGAATTCTGGAAGTCACAGTTCCCTCAAAGTAACTTTTCTGAGCTCTGTGACGGCCCCCTAAGTAATCAAATGGTGGATCTCATTTGCATAACTGAAAGCTACAGTGCAATTGGGTAGTAAGGTTCAAGCATGGAAAGAGTTTCTAAAACTAAAAAGAGATACAGGAACTCACCATTTCATGAGCTATGACCACACACATTGGATTAATCTTCCGTAATGAAATCCCATCCAGGACTTGCCATTCTTCCCTTATTATACCACAGGATTAGGAATGTGAGATGCTGTCCCACTATAAATCCTGTGCCAGCTGGAGCAGAAGGGGCTGTAGTCCAATAACATTGGGAGGATCATAGGGTCTCCAGTCCTGTTCTAGCATTTCCTTTATGTTGAAATCTCCTTTATTGGGTGAACCTGGTATAACTTGAATAACCAGCCCTTACCTGAATTCCTCTGCCTCTGCCTGGTTGCACCTAGTTGCTCACTCTTACCCATACCAACAAAGCAGGGCCCAAGACAGAAGAAAGAATGCATGCATTTAGAAGGATCACATTTTGGTTTTATCCATTACTCAGTAGCTTATATGCTTTTCTGCATAGACAAACATTAATCATCATATTCAACAAAATACTCATTGGATAATTCTAGGTATATAAGCAATCAGAATATTGACTCTTGCAGCAGTAGCAATAAAGACCAATAACACTAACAACATTGCAATGGATTGCTTTCCCATAATGCAGTAAAGGTGAAATAAAAATTATTGTATGGTCAATTCACTCATGATCTCATCCCCTTCTCTATCTTCGCAGGTCCTGAAATGCCCCTCAAACAAGGGCTACCAGACAAAAGATCCTCTAGAATGACCAGCACCCCAACTGCTTCCAAATAATGCTTTCCATCTTCCATGCTGCTACCAATAACAGGCTGGTGCTAATCCACTCAAACATACTGATCATTATTGTAATTATACAGTTAGTGATCCTATTCACTAAGGCATGGCTAAGCTTCCAACTACATTAATTAAAATATGTGAGATTCTTATACATGGCAAAGCTAGAGACTGCATTAATGCCAAGGAGCATGTAGGCTGCCAAACAAGCCCCAACCAATCAACCAACCAACCAAACAAAAGCAAGAAAAAACAAAAACAACCCCAGGAATTCCAGCCCAAACCAGAAAACAACCTGTGATTGTGACCAAAAGCAGGGGGGGGCACACTAGAATTTCCCCCTTCATTTAAAATATTCAGCAATTTAAAAAATCCAGCAAAGTAGATGATAATGATGATGATATTATTCTTATTCTTGCTTATAAAAATTAAGAGAGATAAAGAGAAAAACACATATAAGTAAAATACACAAAATATTGTTAGAAGTAATTAAATTACATAATGAAAAACAAGTTTTAATTTTTAAAAACCGTTCTAAACAATTACTTACAGAATTAAAAACATATCCACCAAAAAGGCAAGCAATCACAGGATCGGTACACTATTAAAAGCCCTTTCCTTTTAAACAGTCAGTTCCCAAAAGCCTATCAGAATAATAATAAAAAAGTCTTCACTTGCTGGTGGAAAGAGGAAGAAGCTAGTCTAGCTATGTTAGGAACAGAGTTCCATAACATGGGAGCAGCTATCAAGAAGGCTTTCTTGTTTTCCCACCAAATGTGCCTCTGAGGACAATGGGATCAAAGAACAATCCTTCTGTAAGATCTCAGGGCCCAAACAGGCTTGTGTGAGGATCTGGTTCTGGAACATACTGTTTATTCTCGTTGTCTAGAATTTCTCTCCACTAACTCGTTAATGGATCCTTTCCAGTCTGGCTTTCATCCATTATACTCGACTGAGACAGCTCTTGCCAAGATTACTGATGATCTTTTCTTGGCCAAATTGAAAATTCTTTACTCAGTATTGATTCTTCTTGATCTTTCCGCTGCCTTCGATACTGTTGATCATGGTCTTATGGTGGATCTGCTCCAGGATCTTGGATTTTCTGATTCCATCCTTAACTGGTTCAGATCCTACCTTTCTGATAGGTCATTTGTGGTGATTGTTGGTGTTCAAGTCTCCACTCCGGTGTCACTGTCTGTTGGGAGTTCCACAGGGATCCATTTTGGGCCCACTGTTATTTTCTCTATATACGTTGTCCCTAGGTAACCTTATTGGCTCCTACGGTTTTCAGTATCACTTTTACGCTGATGATACCCAACTGTATTTTTCCACTCCGGAATTCTCTCCGGATGTTTAACAGTGAGTGTCATCATGTCTATCTGCTATTTCTGCTTGGATTCTCTGTCGGCGCCTTAAGCTCTATACAGACAAGACTGAGCTGCTTGTTTTCCCGCCAAAGCCGACTCTACATTATTCATTTTCAATCACAGTTAGTGGCACTAATATTCAACCTGTGAAGGAAGCACATAGTCTTGGTTTCATTTTTGATTCTTCCCTTTCATTCGATCCTCAGATTCAGGCCATGGCAAAGGTGTGTCATTTCTTTCTTTATAATCTAGCAAGAATTAGGCCTTTTCTTTCAGTTTTTAGTGCTAAGACTTTGGTTCATGCACTGGCCATTTCTCGCCGGGATTACTGTAATTCTTTGCTCACTAGGCTTCCTCTTTCCCATCTTGCCCCCTTGATTTTGGTACAATACTCTGCCACTAGGATAATTTTTTCTGCCTGCCATTATGATCATGTCACTCCATTGTTGTTGTCCCTTCACTGGCTCCCGATCCCATTTAGAATTCGTTATAAGCTGTTATTATTAACTTTCAAAGCCCTTCACGGTTTGGCCCCCACCTATTTGTCAGCACTTGTTTCCCCCTATTTTCCTGTTCGTGCCCTGAGCTCTAGTGATCCAGGGCTGCTGATTCAGCCAAGGATTTCCTCTGCCCCTACTCGGATATGCCCCTTCTCCCATGCTGCCCCCTATTTTTGGAATCTCTTTCCCATGAATTTGTGGACCACCACCTCTCTAGACTACTTTAAGTCTAAACTAAAGACTATTCTATTCAGGAAAGCCTTCCAATCAGTGGCATGTCAATCTGATTTTATGTCCATATTATTTGTATTAATTTACACTTTTATAGTATTGTTTTAATCTTGTTATAGTAATATTTTATTAATTTTATAATCTTGTTTGTGGTTTTAGATTGTGCGCCATAGGCAGGTTTTTGTGTTTATTTTGGATTGTTGTTTTTCTCCTTTGTAAAGCACTATGTAAAGCCTATGGCACTATATAAATAAATGTAATAATAATAATAATAATAATAATAATGATGTTCCTTCTGGTATCCTGGAGCCAAGCCATGTAGAATCATAACGTATAAATAGTGCCTGGAAAAAGATAAGTAGTCAGTGGAGCTATTGTGACAAGGAAATTATGTACTCCCTGTAATCAGCCCCGGTCAACAGTTCTGCTGTATGCCTTTGGGCCAGTTAATGTTTCAGAGCACTTAAAAAAAAAACTTCATGTAAGAGTGCAGAATAGTAATCCACACAGGACATAACTAATGTCACTGAAGCCAAGTCAGGTCTCCAGGAATGGGTGCAAGCCAGCACACTCGCTTTAACTGCATTCCTGGCTATTGCAAAAGGCTGGACATCTAGGTAAAGGGCTTAATCCAGACTGAATTCAGCAGCAAATGTATTTTCACCAGGAGTGTCAGCCTATGCAGCACAGACTGAATGCCTATTCTCTGATCTACTTTTCGAGTGACCACCACCACCACAGGGTAGCATATTAATATGAGAAAGAATAGTCACTATTATTTCCTTTCATTTCTCTATTACTTGGTTTGTTTGTTGTTGTTGTGTGTGTCAGGTTGACCTTAACTTATGGTGATTCTCTCATACAGTTTTCTTGGTAGGAATTACTCAGAGGAAGCCTTTAGGGTGAGAGGGTGTGACTTACCCAAGGTCACCTGATGCGGCTTCCATGCCTGAGTGGGGATTCAAGCCCTGGTCTCACAGATTCGTAGACCAGCACTCAGACCACTTCACCATCACACAAACATTTTTACATGTTGTTAAAGACTGAAGTGGTCCTTGGTCAGGTATTAGCTTAGAAGCAAATGGCCTAAGTTGTGCAGTCAGCAGCCACTGATTCTATGGATTTTGGAATAGCCACCAAATTTTGCACCAGACAAGAGCATTCTATTCTGTCTATAAAGATGGCAAACTATTCCCACTCCCAAAATCTTGTATCTACTTACTATTCTGAAGTTACCATCTTCAGGTCTGAAGCAGTCTTCAAGAACAACCTCTGATCAAACAGGTGCTGCCCCACAGACTAGCAGGGTGCCATGTCAGACAGGTATTATATACGGTAGGTTGAATCTCCCTTATCTGGAATTCAGAAATATTCCAAAATCCAAAATTGTCCACATGAGTGGCTGAGATAGTGATACCTTTGCTTTCTGATGATTCAATGTACACAAACTTTGTTTCATGCACAAAATTATTAAAAATGTATATAAAATTGCCTTCAGATTATGTGTATATAAGGTGTACATGAAACATAAATTAATTTTGTATTTCGAATTGGGTTCCATCTCCAAGATATCTAATTATGTATATGCAAGTATTCCAAAATTCAAAATATTCCAAATTCCAACACACCTCTGGTCCCAATCATTTTGGATAAGGGAGACTCAACCTGTAGTGTGACAATAGCAGCAGGAGCTATCAACTCCAAGAATAGGTAGGACTTGTTTAATGAGATGCTTCTGGGTAGATGCCTATACTAGCATACTACTTGAGTAACTGTCCATTATGTCATTGGTGTTAGTATCTCGCTAAACTTATTTTAGGGTTAGAATTCAGCACCATAGATAACACCTTTGAAGTTCAAAATAAACCCTAAAAGGGCTCAGTGCCCCATTGATGTGGAAGCGGTCAGCTGCAAGTGCCTCACATTACTACTGTCTTTCCCCACCTTTCTTGTCCTTGCCTTTGCCATCAGCATCCCATGTCCCCAGAAAAATAGTGATCTGCATCCAGAAATATAGGGATCTAAGTCTCTGTTTTCATGCAACTGTAACATTTTCAGGAGAGACATGGAAGCACCTTTAGTGCCTGCCCAAGATATCCCTTCTTGAAATATTCCAGTGGTAAGAAGAGCTACTTCTCCCATGATTTTTGAAGCCAGGCAAAAAGCTTGCTGCATGTGGTAAATCTGCATAATGGTGAGCAAGATGGCACACTGTGCCCACAGTGTTAAATTTACTATATGCTGGAAGCACTGGGGGAGCATTAAATTATATAAGTCTTCAACAGCAGGCTGAAGAGTACAGTCCAGAATTCAATCTTTCTGTGTAACATAAAGGGCAGCTTTCCCCCCACCTTCATTCATTTCATTGGTGGTTGCACAATGGATCATGCCTCTCAGATACCGGCAAATAGTTAATTTAAACAAAGTTTATTATTGCTCCAAGTAGGAGGAAATAACAATGCATGGATCATAATGTGATCTAGAATAGCAGAACTACTTTTCCTTCTTCTTTTTTCAGTGCAAAGGAAGGTCATTTTATAAACTTCCCTTTAGGGGACTCTGCTGACAGAGGCATTCCTCTAACAATTTAATCGGAGTGATACCATCTCTCACCCTTTGTGTAGATTTGTCCTTCCAATGCATTCCATTGTCAGTTGTGAAATCCAGCAGGCTGGCTCTGTTGATAAAAGTGTGACACAAGGGACAGCTGCTAAGAGGCAGTTTTCTTTGGAGAGGTGTTTTTGGCCTTGGTTAGAAATCGCCTGATATAGGTCAGGGTTACCAAAGTCTCTTTCTCCCCTAAGTGCTAGAGAGGCCAGTTCTTTGGGGTGCTTGAAATTCTGAGTCACCATGCTGGTTTGGGATTCTGGGAGTTGTAGTCCAAAAAGTGACTTTTCTGAACTTTGGTTATGAATGGTGAAAATGAGTATATCATGGATGACATGTAGGGATTTTTGTTTAGAAACATTCAAGCAACCAGTTCAGAGAGTTATAAATAAGCTCTTGTTAAATTAATTTTGTTCTGTAGTGATATACAAATGCAGAGCCAAATCTGATTGGCTACATAGTCTAATTATTGGGAGAAAGGGAGGCTATAAATTCAAACAATAACAACAATAATGTTGTTTGGTTGGGACTAACATCTGAATTTAGGTTATCTTTCTAAGTTATCACTTTTCTGAATTTTGTGACCCAGTACTTGAAAATGAGGTTATAACAACACATGAGAATGTTGCCTACAAAATGCATATACAGTTGTTCCTTCATATTTGCTGGGGTTTGGTTCCAGGACCCCCCATGGATACCAAAATCTGTGAATACTCAAGCTCCACTATAAGATGGCAAAATCAAAGTCTGATTTTTGGATTACTATTTTTTAAAGAATATTTTCAAGCGGTAAATACTTAAATCCATGAATAAATCTGTGGATACGGAGGGACAACTGTATTGAATAAAATTGCATAGGGAAAAGTGTAGCTTTTTTGTTGTTGCTTAAATTAATCTTTTAGTCCTGACTATAGCAGACCCACTGAAGCACTGGAAACTACATGCACCCATCATTTCTAGCTGGAGCTCCAATAATTGCATCTGTTGCATGAAAAAAAATATGAATTTCTATATAGCTGAAAAAAAGATTTGCAGACCTGTATGGACATATGGCTAAATGTAAAATTCACGAGGACTAGATACTGCCTAATTAATCTGCTCTCAGTCTCAATGGAAGAAGCCATAAGTGCCCTCTTTAATAAACATGGGGCAGAATAGGTGGTAAGAACAAACTGTGAGACCACCACAACACTGGTGGAATCCAAACTTGACAAGGCACGTGCCATATTGTTCTGTAAGTTTCTACATTTGACTTCCCTTTCTGACAGCAATAAACGCATGGTTAAAGCTTAGTTTAAAGCTTTTTAACTAAGAAAAATGCTTAGTTAAAAATAAGGAGTATGAAACAACGGTATGGAGATTCTGACTGAAGTTCCTTAGATTGCTAGTGTACCTCTATAGTGTACCTTTCTTCAGTGCTCTAACTTACAGCTTTCTGGAGATTGCTATGTTTCCCATTTATTGATTTCTTAATAAAAAATAACAATATACTATCTTCAGGAAAGCTTTTGGGGCAATTAAAAAAACAAGATAAAATAAATAGACAAAATATAACAAATCAGAGGTGATCAGTGTTCCCCACTAATTTTTGGGACCTCCACCAAACCTGCCCTACAGTCTTTGCTTGCTTGAAAGATGAATCACACTTCAGGAAGCACAGTTCTTTATTGAAAGAAGGTGTGTGCTCCCAAATACATTTTGTTGAAAGGAAAAATATGTTGTTTGCGGGGGGGGGGGAGGGGAAGTGGGGTTTTTTCACTTCCAGCATTAAATTTTGGTGGCATACAACGACAGTAGTGTGGGTATGGGCATGTGGTTTTCAGCAAGTTCCAGGGGCAATTGGCACATGGACCTGCCAATTATCCACCCCTGCGATAATAGATAGATGTTAGCTTATTTCACACTAAATGGGCTAGTTTTTAAGATGTCACAGAAGTCTTGCTTTTACACAGTAATCCTCTGGAAATAAAAAGTGTGTGAGAATAAAGACGTCTTTACCTAGCAACAGAATGATAAAGTTAACAATATTGCTGTCAGGTAGGGAAGTAAAACCTTGCTTCCCCCCTCCTGCCCCAACACACAAGAATGAATAATTTCAAAAGTTTTTCTCCCTGCTAGATAAGATTATAGAAGTGTTTGTACATTTTTCATTTTTTGTCCATTTAATACTTTTTTGATTTTTTAAAATAGGAAATGGTACTTTTGTGCATAATACATTGCTTTCTGTGCAAAAGTTTTGCAGTTTTGTGTAAAAACCAATGTATTAGCACAAATGAATTTTTCACAGATGTCCCAGTGTTGCAGAAATCATGTGAAATGGCTACTACACCAGCTTATGAAAAGTTTCATGGTGGCTGACCATTTCCACAGTGGGATACAGTCGGCCCTCTATAGCCACAGATTTGGCATCTGTAGGGAATTAGAATGTCCCAGGGTGTGAGCCCTTTTGGGAAACTCTATGAAGTTAAAACTGTTAAGAGTTAACTTTCTTGTAGCAGAGTGGCAGTTTTAAATGTATGTTACTTTGTCCTGAATTCAAACTGACTCCAAAAACAAAAGAGGCAGGCAGCTTTAAGTTAAAAGACTTAAAATTTACTAATAGTTATGCATTTACATATGCATGGAGAGCTTACATCCTAACTAACTAATGAATAGGTTTGGGTAAGAGATAGATGCTTCATCTTAAATTGCCAGAGATTATCAGACACAGGAAAAAAAATACCTTATTGGAATGCCAGGATGATGTTTCTGTCCCATGAATGGGAACTGGTTTCAGACAATGTCGTCCTCATCGCGTTTTGCTCCTGTGCTGCAGCTGTTAGTAAGGTGTCACATTTCATTGACAGGACTTCCCTGTCAATGAAAAGTGCTGCCTTACTAACTGCTGCAGCACAGGAGCAGAACACAATGAGGATGAGGGTGTCTGAAACTGGGTCCTTTTTGCAGGACAGAAACGTCATCCTGGCATTCTAATAAGGTACTTTGTGGAACATCTGATAATCTCCAAGATCTTGATGAGAAGGAAGCATGGCAGCAAAGAAGAGAAGAAAGCCAAGGGAGTATCGTATGGTAACAACAAAAGTTGAGAAGGGAAATATCTTTATATGACCAAGACCAAAGGAAGTATCCTAGGTCACATGGTTTTGTTACTTGGCTGCAAACTATTTACAACCATGCACTTCAAAGGCAGAACAAGCAAGCTTTTGAATGAGTGAAAGAGAAGGATTTTAACATGGAGGAAGTTTTGTCCTACCTAGGACTCACTAGCCCTAATGGCAAGAGAGCAAGGGGGAGAGAAAGCTGGATTTTTCCAACAGCATCCATGAATTCTATCATCCATGGCTTGAAAATATTCTACCAATAAATAAATAAATAAATAAATAAATAAATCCAAGAAATAAACCTTGCTGTTTACCATTTTATATAAGAGACACCATTTTACTATGCCATTGTATATACTGTAATTGGACTTGAGCGTCCATGGGGTTTGGTATTCATGGGAGGTCCTGGAACTAAACCCCAGCAGATACCAAGGACCCACTGTATTCTGCCCTACTGAATCACCCTTTCTCACTGAGGATGAGAAAATTTGCTAGTTGAGTCTCCTGCCAGGAAGGGAGTTCTGGAAGCAGGGAATTCCACCACAGGGATTATTTTTTCCTTTTTTGCTGACACCTGCTTTACTTCTGATTGCAGAGGGACCTGAAAGAGAGCTTTGGAAAATAAGCTCATGGCACAGACAGGTCTGTATACCAGCAGGTGTTCCTACAGATACCTGGTTCATAAGCTGCATATAGCTTTAAAGGTAACCACTAGGGACTTTATCAGAAGGACTAAATATGGCATCATAAGAACATCACATATACATGAAGGGGTGTGCAGATCAGATGATGTCGCCCTTTCATGTTTATGCATAGTGAAAATCATGTAGTTTCTAATTGATGGCTTAAGTCTCATGCATCTTGAACCTTTTGTGCTGGCATTGCTGGCATGCAAAACATGGGGCCATTTAAATCTTGTTCTTAGCCCAACAATGGCTGGACTGTCCAGAACACTTCTGGGTCAGATCGGAACATGCAGGTAAGTTTCTCTCTTTTTATGTCCCTCCCTGGGTTACTGGGGACCTTTAAAGTGTGTTAAGGTGCTTGGTGTAACTTTAAATGTATTACTTTTGTTTGTATTTTTAAATTTCCTGTGCAAGGAAGTTTTGCAGGATTTTAAGTAGCCCTGTTCACTTTTGAGGGGCTCTGTTCACTTCCTCTTTATTCATGGAGCTGCCTTTGCTTGGAGAAGAAGGTAAGTGAGGTGGGAACGTTTTTTTCTGCCGGCATAAAAATGTTTTTTTTTAAATGCCGTCAAAAGAACGTTTAAAGGGCAGCATCTGATAAAGTCCTAGCACTTTGAATGAAGTTTGCTGAGCCGTGGCTAGTGGATCTCATGTTAGTTGCATGGTGAATCTACTCTGAATCTAATCTGAATTTTAAAGGCTCTTTCCAAAGGGATGACTATTTGGGGGATAAGATCCAACACTCCTTTAAAGTTCAGACTAGAGTGGACTCACCACACTACAGACATGGCAGCTTACCAGTTACCACTGACTGTGCTTGTAAAAGGACCAGAAACCAGTTCATTTCTTTAAATACCAGTAAGGGATGGCCCTATTGCCTATATGCCCTGGCAGTGCCAGATCCCATCTGATCTTTGAGCTAAGCAGGGTCAGGCCTGGTTAATACCTGGAAGGGAGAATGCCAGGGAATACTAAGTGTTGTACAGCTGAAGAAGGCAATGGCAAACCACTTCTGAGTATTCCTTGCCTAAGAAACCCCTATGAAATTCATGGGGTTGCCATTAAGTCGACAGGTGACTTGAAGGCACATACTCTGTCAACCATCCTAGCCAGTGGCCTAGTGACTGTAGTCTGAACTAAACAGCCATTTGTGATCAATCTTCAGAGGTAGCCCATATACAATAAATTGCAGTAGTCAATGTGTAATGTTACCAGACTATTGACAGTATATATAGCATGGCTGTGGTATTTCAGCTCATTTAATTAAGTGTGCCATAGTGCCTCCCAACACATTCAGTGTGCTTTGGAGATTTCAATTATTAAATTTGAGCCCTCTTTCAAGATGCATGAGGTTCTATTAATATAGGCATATAATATGGGTTTGCAGGCACAGCGACCTTTATTAACATCTCATTATGTTCCAAAATAGATCTTGTTATCTGATAGAATGAATTATTTTGTCCAGCATTACTGCTCGGGTAACCTATTGAAAGCCACATTGTTTCCCCTTTTTCATCATACACTTCCAAATGTTAACACTAACAAGCAGTTAGTTAAGTATTACACTGGAGACTGTCATTATGTCTTACATCTCTGAATGCATGCACACTTTAAAAAAAAAACCCTCTTAGATTAAAGATGAATCAAAGCATTTCATCCCCAACTTTTAGGACCGGAGGTGCTTGTCCTGCAGAGAGAAAGCCAGTATAAAATCTAACACAAATGACTTTTAAAAATTTAATAATTCACCAAATCTATGAGTTCAGCACAGTCTGGCTAGAGTAGATAAGTAAAATAAATACTGTAAAGTCAATTTTTAATAATCTCCAGCATGAAATTTAAGCACAAGAGACAACATTTAACAATCCAAGTCAGAGGCTTTTTGTAAATGATCAAATGAGAATTTAAAAGCCCCTTACCTACTGGTGGAAAAAAGAAAGCTCCCATTTATCCCTTAGCACACATTGCATCTTTTCCTTGTGTTTTCTTTGCCAAAGTGTTTTTTTAACTCCTAACTTATAGCTGCTCCCTCCACCACAGTGAGGAGAAATAAGAGACTGGCAAAGGTACTCTATGCCAGAATGGAGCTTTTCATATTCCCATGCAGCCACTAAAGAGTTCCTGGATTATTTGGGGAACAAGTGACTGGTGTGTTTAATTACTGAGGGTGAATCTACACTATAGAAATAATGCATTTTGATGCCACTTTAAGTGCTGTAGCTCCATCCTATGGAATCCTGGGATTTGTAGTTTTACAAGGTCTTTACAAAGAGTACTGGTGCCTCACAAAATTACAAATTCCAGGATTCTGTAGGATGGAGCCATGGCAGTTAAAGTGGTGTCAAACTGCATTGTCAGTGGACTTTATCAGATGCTCTTAAAAAAAACAACAACCATGGAGGTCAGGAGGAGGACACTGCTGTCCTGCTTCCAGCAGTCGATACCACATACCCTGTCCTCCTCCCGTCATTCTGCCATGCTTCCTCCATGCTGGAGGGATGAAAAAGGCATGACTTTTCATTGACAAAGGTTTCTGTCAATAAAAAGTGATGCCTTTTCTGTTGCTCCAGCATGGAGGGAGAAGGAACGACGGGAGGAAGACACAGTGTGCGGTATCAATCGCCGGAAATGGGACAGTAGCATCCTTTCCCAATTCTCCCAACCTCTGTGTGTTTTTTTTATTTTATTTTAAAGAGCATCTGATAAAGTCCAGTGTCTTTACAGTGTGGGGTATCTTAAACTGGAGGTGTATATAGCAATATATAGCAATAGCAATATAGCAATAACATTTACATTTGTATACCTCTTATCAGTACCAAAGCACTCCCTAAGCAGTTTACAATGTGTTAGTTAATTGCCCCACAAGCTGGGTACTCATTTTACTGACCTATGGAAGGATGGAAGGTTGAGTAAACCTTGGAACCCTGCTACAGAAGGATGGAAGGCTGAGTGAATGTTGGAGCCTGTAGGATAGACCTCACAATGTTGTGGCTACAGTACCGGCATTTAACCACTGCACCACCAGGGCTCCAATTAGGAGTTTAGAATTTAGATTAGGAGTTTAGATTTAGGCTGTTAGGAGTTTAGATTTATGCTCTTCTTTGTCCCAAAAACACTCAGCAGAAACTGGCCTGCCAGCATTATATTTACAATGCTGAAGGGGAAAAAAGTTAAGCATGATTTGTGACAAATCCTTGTCTTCTGCCATAAAGAAGAAGAAGAAACATAAAGCAGGAGAAAAAAAATCCATATGGCTTTCTCTCTTTTATGCTCTCTCTCTCTCTCTCACTGACACACACAGAGACATACACCTTTACACTAGCTGGAGCCGGTGTACCATACGCCATTAAAAAACTCTCTCCAAAATGCCCAGGAGACCTCATGACAACCCTTTGAGGTAGGCTGGTGGGTTTAACTTGCCCACCTGCCGCTCGTTCTGCCCCCTGCTGCCCCCCACTGCTCGTTCTGCCCCTTGCCATCCCACTGCTCGTTTTGCCCCTCCCCTCACTCATTCTGCCCTTCCCCCCACTCATTCTGCTCCTCTTCCCACTCTTTATGCCCCTCCCACCCCACCCCTGCACTCCAGAACACACAGGCACACACCACATCCACCCCCATGATACTCACTCTCCAGCTCCAGCCACCATGTTTGAGATCTACATGGTCCCACCTCCAGTGTGCTGATTGGCTGCCCAACAGACATGTGATTGGTTTGTCAGTTCCCTAAGCAGCCAGTCAGCACACTGGAAATGGCAACATACCCAAGGGAATTATATATATAGATATTTCATGTGTTGCAGTTGTGTAATGCGCACTCTCTGCACTGGCATCATCTTTAAAACATAAAGAAATGGGATGTTTTTTAATGGTCTTCTGTGGGAAGAATAATTACTGGTCATATCCTGACTTCATTGTGACTTTATTTGGTGGCAACACACACCTGATTACTAGACCTGCACAACCAAGAAGTGATGGTTGTGTTTTTGGTGTCCCTACTGGATGCAGCTTTGATTTGTATCAGCAACGCAATGTTTATGCTTTTACTTTCCAAAACAGGAGACAGATCCAGGCTTAGCTATTTTTTCTACATTAGGGAAGGATAGCAGATAGGTCAGGACTTACAGATACATCTTGACGTGATTTGCAGTAGATCAGCAAGGGTTTCTGACTCTCAGTTGTTTTAAAAAATAGCAAGCAAATTTCAAGGAAATAAAAATTTATTTGAGCTTGTGCTAATTGCTATCCGTCAGACCTAGCGTGCCTTGCCTGTAAAATATGAATACTAATTTGTTGCTTTAAAAAAGAGGGGCCATTGTGGCACTCTTCTGGCCAACTGCAGAGTATTGCGTTGAAGTCTTTGAAGTGTAGTAATTCACACATGTATTTGTATATGCAGCGTAGGCCACTGTGTATCTCTTCAGTCAGATTAGGTATTACCCCTGCCCCATGTGACACCACTTTGTATCCAGATCTCTTTGAAACCACAGTTTTGCACTTGACCCGATCTGGTGGGTGTATTTCATGTGTATTTCAGTTGTGGGTGTTAGGAGTCTGGTGAACATTAAGAATACAGTTTTTTTTCCTCAAAGGTTAAAGGGAAAATGAATCAAGTGAGAACAAGTCTAAATGATATGTTGAATTTGAAGCATTAGGTAGAAGACACCAGGTGTTGTTCTAGAGACTAGGACATGGAACAATGGATTCAAACTACAGGAAAAGAGATTCCACCTAATCATTAGGAGGAACTTCCTGACACCAAGAGCTGTTTGACTGCGGAATGCACTGCCTTGGAGTGTGGTGGAGTCTCCTTCTTTGGAGGTTTTTAAACAGAGGCTGGATGACAACCTTTTGGGAGTGCTTTGATCAAGTATTCCTGCATGGCAGGGGGTTGGACTAGGTGGCCTTTGTGATCTCTTCCAACTCTATGATTTTATGAGCCTACTGGTAGGTAGATTAATTTTGGACATGCAGCACCATCCTATCTCTTTACTTAGAAGAAGTAAGTCTGAAAACATTCAACGTGGTTTACTGTGAGGCAAGTATACATAGGATTATGATCAGTGGACTGTGTCACAAAGACTAGAGAGTGACAGATACTTTATTTAACAGTGCAGAGATGAGATGAACAGAACACTGATGCCTGCAGTGTTGTGTATCTCCAGTGTTGCTGTAGAAGAATTTTTGCAAATATCTGTGCTATTTCACCTGTCTGATTTAGTGACTGTACCAGAAGCGTAGCTACTATGCCAATCAAAAACCACATTTCAAACCCATTTTCATATCTAGCAACCAAAATACATCACACTAAGGAAATGAACAAAGGCTTAGGCCCAGTTCAGGATAAGGATTGAACAGCATAAAGCAAAACTCTGGCTTGCAATCTTTGGCTTGGGATCCACCACATTTAAAGCCCATTCCAGCATCCAGACATTTAAGGTCGCACTGGATTTTCCAGCCTGAGCTATCTCTCTTTCTCTCCCTCTCTAAGAAAAAAATAAATAAATAGAAAATTCTTTGAGTGTACAATAAGGCCAAGACCCAAGTCTGTTTAAAAACACAGACCAAATGTTTACAGTGCCTTTTACTCCACAAACAGTGATTGCTTAAAATGCACAGATGGGACACAGACAGCTTTTCATTGCTTGCTCCATATGATAGAACCCAACACATCTGGTATGCTCTGCAAAGCATCTTGGCACTAATTTGTTTGTCAGTATCCATTGAGAGGGCTATCTGTCATCCTGTCGCATTTTGGTTGCCCTGAGATGTTTGAAAACAAAGCTAGTCACAAATTGATGCTGCTGGCCTCTTGGGAGTTAACCAGTGGAAATCACCAGCTGTTCCAAATGCCATCAAATGGGAAGGTACCAGGCTGGCATCAGTGCCAAAGTGTACAAGGCTAGAATCTCAGAGAGACCTTCCACATTTGCTAGCAGGAAGCAAAATCATTTGAATAGGGGACAGGCTGTGTTTATCCTGTCTCTCTCCTTCCCGTATATGCATGCACATGTGTGCTCAGAGCCAGCTGTCATTACATTCAGGTGTGTATTCTCTGAAACAATAGACCACAGACTTAGAAATCAAAGGGCAGAGGAAGGAATTGTGCATAAATGTGCATCCCCAACATGCGTGTTTGTTTGATCACATATGGTGCAAACAGCAACAGAACCAAAGGAGTTTGTCAGACAGAAGTAATGAATCCAAAGGAAGCAAAATTCTGCAAGAATGTAAGATCAATGCATTTTAAATGTCACACTGAGAAACGTAGCTTCCCCAGCTACCCTTCATTTAACATGCTTAAAAGACAGTATCGTAAGTTTGACTTTGCTGGGATTACACCATCTTGCCTTCCTTAGCAAAAGAAGCATCTCTGCTAAAGACTAAAGGGAAACCTGGGAACTGCAGCTTGTCCTGAGAAGGGGGCTCTGCCATTCACTGGCGGGCCTTTTTGTGGCCCAACTGGCGCCCCTGGATGCCTCTCCCCCCCCCCGCACCGCCAGGAGCCGGGGGGGGAGGAGTGGAGGACCACATGGCCCTCCATGGCAGCAGCCATGCTGCCTTCACCTTCCCAGGCCACTTTGCGGCCAGAAGGGGAGGAGGGAGGGCGGCCAGCCAATCAG
This sequence comes from Gambelia wislizenii, assembly GCA_030847615.1. Taxonomy (NCBI): domain Eukaryota; kingdom Metazoa; phylum Chordata; class Lepidosauria; order Squamata; family Crotaphytidae; genus Gambelia; species Gambelia wislizenii. The sequence continues at coordinate 143,812,523 of JAUMIR010000006.1, read as the reverse complement.
AGTGGGTCTGCACACCCCCGATTGGCTGGGGCCCTCCCTGGGAGGCGGGTCATCTGGCCGGCTCTGGCGTGGCCGGATGACGTCAGAGGAGGGACAACGGAGCTGTTAAATAGCAGCTCCGTCGGCACACCCTCCTCTTTTGGCTCCAAGGAGCCAAAGACCCACCCACCCTCCCTCAGGGGACTTCAATCCTTGTCGCAATTTGCAGGGCAGCAGATGTCATGGGTCATGATAGGGCGTGAAGTCAGGGGTCTCTGTCAAGTGCAAGTTCAAGCTCTAGTTCAAATTTAAGTTCAAGTTCAAGGGAGACCCCGCCTCTAGTGATTAACTGTTTGTTTTCAGGGGAGGAGAGGGAGTTGAGCAGACAGCTCGGCCAGCAGCCCTCTCCTCCAGGGAGTCGGCATGGGCCGAGGGTGGTCTTGGCCCACATGGATGGGCTCAAGAAAGGATCATGACCCATACATTGCCGCCAACCATCTAGCAAAAATTGCGGCCAATTTTATTGCCAAAAACATGTATTTACTAACCTGTATCTAACCTATGTTTTCTGAAGATGTAACCAAAATATAATCTTAAATATGTAACCAAGTGTTGAGTGTTCATTCAAAGGGGCTGAGGGGTCGTACGGTCTGGGTCCGCAAATGCATGCACACATACACGTGTGCGCAGATACTAAAAATCTCTGACAGACTTTTTGGCACAACTCACCAAGCTATCATTCTCAGTAAAGAACACCTATACTTCTTGCTATTACAGCTAGATAGAAATATGAGAATCAAACAGCATTCTGTTCTTTTGATGTAAGTTCAATCTTGTGAGCTGGTGTACTTTGTGAACTGCATGGGACAGCTTAAAACTTAACCTAAAAATAACCTTAGCTTTCCCATCTGAAATTGGGGGTGGGTAGGTGATAAAAGATCTACCTTGCAAGGCTGGTTTAATGATAACTAAAACAGTGTACATGAAATGCTTTGAAATGATATCTATCTATCTATCTATCTATCTATCTATCTATCACTATTGCTATAATCACTGTTAGGTGTAAAGGACAATTTAATAAGGAGTGTGTTCACACCTCTCAAACAGCAGTACCTCCAGCAGTAACTTCATTCATAAATTCATCTTGGTAGGTATGGATGCACTGAAAAAGTTTACCTCTGAATGTGTTGGCAGTCCAGAAGTACTTTATGGCTGAAGTTACTGCTTGATGGAATGAATCTGCTGATTAAAAAATGTAAGCATTTGTTAGGCAAGTCTAAATCTGTGCTGTACAGAGGCCAGAAAAGTACTAACTCAATTTCACAGTTAAAGGCAAACTGATTTGTGCTTCAAATATTATATAAAATATATATACATCTCCTCTTCTCCCCTTGTGTTAGACAGAAAACTTTGTCAGGGTCAACTAAATAAAACCAAATTTGAAAAAGTCTTACTTGTCAAGTGTGTTTTCCCTTAGTACAAACTTGTGCAAACTGGATGTGACAGGTTTTTGCAAGTATCCTTTCTTCCTTCAGGGGTCTTATATCTGGTGGGACTCAATGTGCTAACATCTCTCTCTCCCTCTCCCTCACACTCACACACACACACCAGGTTTGCCTTTGCAGTTTCTTCTGGATTTTCCTCTTTAAAAGACAGATAAAATACATCACAAACTGAAGGCAGTGCAAGAAAGCACAGAGCAACTGGTATCCAAAGTTTTTTGCAGGTTTCTTCCTTTTTGGCATCTTAATTCATCACAACCTGGCCAAGGTTGGAGGGATAAATGGAAAGTAAACAATGAGCTGAATCGATTGGGGACTTACAGTCTGACCTATGGGAGGATTAGATCCAGAATGTCATTCATGAGTGAAGGCTGATGGAAAAAACACACACACATGAAAGTTTTGTTCAAAGGGCACAAAAGAGGATGTGAAAGTTCTGCTCCTGCTGATAGAATAACTTACAGTTATACAGTAGCACTCCTGTATCTGCTGATTTGCCAACCACGGATTTAATTATCCTCAGTTGGTGATGGTGGGGGGAGAGGGATCTTGTCTGCCCCGTTCCTTCCCCCGGGAGAGCTCCTGTGGCAGCAGCGGGGTGGTGGATGGTGCTTGCTATTATCTGCGGATTTCACATCTGCGGAACCAATCTTCCGTGGATACGGGGGTCCTACTGTAGTGGATACAGACAGATTCTGAAGGAACCTTGAAAAAACACAAGCTCCAACAATTATTCCTTCTGCCAGCTTTCTCCCTTCTCACCATGGCAGAAGAAGACAATCTGAGAAGATGAGGGTTGTACATTCAATTGGCTTCCTAACAAAATTGGAGTTCAGTTCTCTTCCACTCCAATTTCTCACTTCTGGATAAAACAGAACATAGTTGTGGAGGGTTGGGAATGCTCAGTACCTGAAGGTGCTGTCTACAGCTGTCAAAACTACTTGCTGCTGCAGTCATCTGGGGTTTCTCACAATAGACTCCTAAGGGGATTTTAAAAATCTCTCTATGGATCTTCAGTAGGAGAAGAGCACAGATCCTTTTGCCCTGCTTCTCTCTGACAGCATAGTGGCCTGTGGTTTGCTCCATTTGCCCTATGCTTCCTTGTTTGTCCCTGCTTCTCTGTGTCCAAGCCAGGCCCACTGAGTCAAGCTGAGTAACCAAATGTGAAACAGCAACTCTAGACATAAATTCAAAGGTGGTTCTCTGTGAGTGGCTGTAGCACTTGGCACAACTACTGGATGATGTAATCACTTGAAAACTTCTCATCATAGCCCATGGTGGGAATTTTCCATATTATTCTACAGGCAGTGTAAGTTTAATGATGAGGCTGTTGGACCTTACTTGGATTAGAATCCAGGTTCTACTCTCCACTGCTCCATGAAACTCATTGGGCAACCTTGGGCTAGTCACTCACTTTCTCAGCCTCACATGGTTGATGTGAGGATACAGTCCAGAGGAGAGCCATGTATGCCATCTTGAGCTCACTGAAGGATAAGTGGGATGCAAGTGTAACTAATAATAGATAGAAGTAGGAACAGAAAATTATCCACATGTCATCCTACGTTCTCACTGCTCAGTTTAACATTTTGGCTTGGTTCTACAATTAGTTTATCAACCAAATCAATGTTAGTGGTGTAGACTGAAATGATTTATCAAGTAAAAGAAGGAAAAAGTTCATTTGTAGGTTCATTGTATCTTTTGTATGGTAAAAATAACATATTTCATACTGTCAATAAATCTTTGTAAACTCTCTAGATTTATTTATGGCTGAGTATATTTGTGCAAATCTGATGGGCTTTTCAGAAGTCCCTTTCATTTATGAACTGCTCATAAATTGACTGGCTGTTTGTAACAACAGGGAAGGAATCAAGCAGGTTATCATGTTTGTGTTGTTGTTGAGGATTATCCTTAGGCAGCGGTTTTCAAAGGCCCTTCCAGCAGGGAACTGTTTCCATACCATTTTGTCTTGGGCATATTCAAAGGGAATGACAGGCAACCTGGGAGGGGGTGTGGATATCTACACACCTGCAAGGGGAAATTGTTAGAAGTCACATGCTGGTAGTGGAAATATCCAAAGGCAAAAGGGGTGGTGTGCTGAATTCACCCTGGCAAGTGCCTGGAGAGCAACAGGGGAGGGGTGCCAGTTTAATCTGTTGCCAATTGTCCACGACAGAAGCAAGAGAGGTCAACAGCCAGTCCAGAAGTCAGTCACCAATAGTCCATACAAGATGCAAGAGTAGTCAAAAGCCAATCCAGAGTTCAGTTACCAAGGTTCCATACCAAATGCCAGGGAAATTAATAGCTAGTCCAAAGTTCAGTAGAGTCAGGTTCAAGGTCCAAGTCTGTAGTCAGCAAGGGATGACTGCAACAGTCTAGAAGTCCATCTGAAGTCAAGGGAAGCAGGAACACCGGAGGAGTGTAGCAGCTAAGATTATCAGTTGTCAGCACTAAATCTCAAAGGAAAACTGCTTCCAGATTTATAGCCAAAGTTACCAGGACAGGTGGAGCTCATTAGCGAGGAATTAGGTCAGTATTTGGTATTTAAATAGTGCTGGCATAGTGTTTCTCTCTCCAGCACTCAGAGAATGAAGGCTGTCTGTCATCTGGATCATCCATCACTGGCTGGCAGACTGTTCTTCAGAGTGAGGTATGTTTTCCTTATCTGCTTCTGGTGTCCTCTCAGAGGGTGCCTGGGGAGTTTCTGCAGGCTGAGCCATGCTTTCCCTTTCTGCTTCTTCTGGTTGAGCCACACTTTCCCTTGTTGCCTTGTCTGTGTTCTCTACTTTCTCCTTCTCCTCCTCTCTCTCCAGAGAGTTCATGACAGGTGGAGCCAAAGCCAAATGACAGTGGGGTTTCCCCCTTTTCTCTCTGTCTCTATTTTCCTTTCTCTTCCCACCTCATCTCTACTCCCTCTTTCTCCTTGTCGCTCTCTCTCATCCACATACTCCATTCACCCATTGTTTCAGGGAGGTTCCAGAATTTTTTGGACCATAACTCCCAGACTCATCTAGGCCTTGCTTGCTGGGATCCTTTTTGTGATCCCAAAAAGTAACTTTTCCAAGCTGTCTCTATAATTTATTTAATATGTTTGCTGATGCCCCTTTTCAGGATAATAACAAGATGGCTCCCAGCATACAACATGCAGTATCAAACTGCCAGCACATTATAAATAAACAGTATAAAACTTCCAACACTTCATTGAAGAGTCCATTGTCTATTTCTATGACAGCTGAAGAAAGAGACATGCATTTTAAAACTACGTTTTGAGCAGAACATTGACAAACACATTGTATTCCAGCAGTACACATGGAAACATGCCACTTAGTGCTAGTTCTGACAATGGACATCTTCTGTATTTTGATGCAACAGCAGTAACTGCCACAGTTCATTCTGGTAACTACTGAGTGCTGGAGATTATTCTACATGTTAATGGTGGGCTTGCAATGGAACACCAACAGAAAAGAATTTGGATGTGTTCTGTGTGTGTGCACATATGCACATGTTATGCAGAAGGGAAGGGGCATGATAGTTTGTGAAGCACAGTACCAAGAATGAAGACCTTAACTGTACTTGTGATATTAGGGCCAGCCCAAGATATTTTGCTGACTTGGTCAAAAGATGTGATGGCAACTCCCCTCAGTTCTATGTACAGAAGCTGACTGGATCATCTACTTTAAAAATGGTAACAGGGTAAATCCCTCTGACTATCAGAGGGCAAAAGGCTAGGGGTGCAGGACCAGAGTTTGGAAAAGATACCAATGATTATCAAAAGTAACTTTTCCAAGTTCTGTGCAGGATATGCTTTTTACTACATACAGCCCTGTCTTTCAAGAGAGGGGAATGGGTGAGAGAGAGTCAACTGGGAGAAAGAGCTATGAACTGTCACTGTTGCCCTCCCCTGGCATTTGCCATCTGAGGGGACTGCCTCCCTCTGATAAAGTTGTCAGTTGCTAGTGCAATGCAAACAATGCAGTGGTCACTCATCGGTGTGCAGTTATAACATGCACATTGTACAGAGCTTTACAGCTTACAGATATTTATTTTAATGAAATCTATGGCAATTGCACTACATGCAGGTAGCAATCATGCTGATATTAAAATAATAAAGGTTGCAGAACTTATTTTTAACAGAAATTAAAGCTAGAGTGAAAGCTATTTGGAAGACTGAGATTTCTTTTACATTTCCTGTTAAACCCAGAAATTCTATGCAATTTAGTACATTTTAAAAGTATCTGTGTGTGTGTGTATGTGCCTTCAAGTTGCCAGTCAACTTATGGCGACCCCATTAATTCCATACAGTTTTTTTACATGAGAAATACTCAGAGATGGTTTTGCTAATCTATTCCTCTGAAATTCAACCTACAGCACCTGGTAGACATTGAAGGTTTCCCATCCAGGTACTAACCAGGGCAGACCCTGCTTAGCTTCCAAGATCAGATAGGGTTTGATGCCTTTAGGGTATTTAGACTTTAAAGTATTTACTGTTGACTAATGCTAGATTTGTTGTTGGATAACATCTGTCTTTGTAAAATAACATTAAAAACAAACCAACAAACAGAAAACGAGATGGTCAAATTGCTTTCTCAGCCTCACCACTTTTATACCTTTTGTTTAACAGTTCTTATTTTGATATTGGTTACACAGGTATATTGGTTATACAGGTGTGTGTATGTGTCTATCAACAGCAGCATTTCTTTTCATTATGGACAACAAATTAGAATACATCAGGGAGAAGTAAATGCAAACAAAACAACAAAAACAATCCCAGGAATAACTTCTTAAGGACAGAACAAACAGAATAAATAAATCCAAGTGGAAAATGGGAATATTGTCCCAAAGGCCTTGTGGAAGAGCCACACTTTAATCTGACATCTGAAAGCCCATATGATTTGATCCTAAGAGACATACATGACTGGTGCCACAGATGAAAAGTCCCAGCTTAAACAAAAGGACCACCAAATCTTAAGTGGAAGAATCCATGCCCATGCTATCAGTTTTACTCAAATAAATACAGCTTCAGTGGAGACTGGAGAAAAACATACCTTACTCATACCACTACGCAGGTTGTGCCTATGGATGTTCAATGTTAACAAAGAGCTACACAGGTCTGAACATGGAAGACCTGAGCAGGGCAGTAGAAGACAGGAGGTCTTGCAGAGGTCTCATTCATGGAGTCACCATGAGTTGAAGTCGACTCAAAGATAGTTAACAACAACAAACCATCCCCATTTTGAACTATCTTTGTCTAATTTATTTATTGAAATCAGTCACTCTCCTGCTCACCAGAGATGCCCTGAAGCTCATTCCTCTCAACATAGAACTGATTCTAAGGATAGATGTAATTTCTATCCATCTCCTGTTGCCTTCCCATCTTCCTCTGCCTCTTGTTTAATAAAATTATCAAATCCACTTGATTTGTTAGGTTGGGTATAATGAAATAACATTTTCCCCGAATTTTTGTGGCTTGTACAAGTTGGCTGGTTCACAATGAATTAAAAGAATTTGGCTCTTCTCTTAGCTAAATGTTGGGTTTCGACTCACACTAGACCCATCTCCTTGTATAATGCAGTAACTGAGTGTAACGCTTAATTCCAGTCTTCAAAGAACCCTTAAATTGAAACAGCTTTAAGTGAAAAAAAAATCAGTATTAAAACTGATAATGTACCTTGGTACATCTAAATTTCCCCTGGGGATAGGCTGCCTTAACTGTCATTTAAGGTTTTACATTCTGCCTTTAAATCAGCTATTCCATTTAAATAAAAAGCTCCTGTTTCTCACAGATGGAAATGCAGCTGCTTCAAGTATCCCTACAGCATTTTGATTTATTATTGACTATATACTCCTTCAAGGAGAAGATTCTCTTAGAAGACGCTCCTTGTCGGGCTCCATACCTCTGTGACTTTTCTATTAATCTCACCCTGTCCACATTCCTGTGATTTGGGAGAGAGAAAAATTGGGAAATCTGGTAATTACGCATTTGCGGGTGTGGTGGTGGGAAGGGGGAATATATTTTCAGGACTGACTGCTTCTGGAATAAGCAATAATATTATATGCTATTAGGGGGTGTTAGAGGGACTGTTATCTGTGCACAAAGCCTTGATCTCCTTGCAAATTGTAAAATGTAAGAATTTTTAAATGTCTCCAAGTACCCTGCATAAACTGCTGGAGCAACTTTATACTCCCATGTTCTATGATTATCCTCGCTGTGTTCAGGGCGATGTATATATACCTTACTTTCAAGAAAAGTCAGGGGGCAGTACAGAATGTAGTACTAAGTGGAAAATTCATCTTATTTTTTAACATAAAATAAAATAAAAGTAAGTTTCTTGTTCTCATGTCTGAAAAAAAAAATAACTGAAAGTGTGTGGGAAATGCTTACCTCTGAGGCTTCAAAAGTCAGAGATAAAATTTCCAGTACAGTATTACAGCTACTGGATTTCAATGCTCTGCATAGCTCTATGACTCCCTCTGTGGCAGGCAAACTGGCATACATTATAAAAAAATAAATAAATCCAAAAATCTGCTCAGCCCTGGACATTCTGTAGTTGGTTGCAGAACTAAAACAGTTACGTATATGGTTTTGTGGTACTTCTTTGGGTCCTTTCTGCTCACCAAAAAAGCTTTCAGTTTTGGGATGTGCAATAATGTTTTAAAAGGAGCTCTTCCAAGCCTGAACAGAATGACTTCTTCTCACCCATAAATAGACAAGGAGCTCCCACCAAACCTAAGATCCAGGAAAGGGTTTTTCAGGTCAAACTTACAGGTAGTCTTATAGAATGACTACTTTCATAATGCCTCACTGCTTAGAACAGGGGCAGGCAAATTCTATGCAGGCTGCATCTGTTCCTTGGGAGATTTTCCTGTGAGATCTAGATGTCAATGGGGCAGCAAACCAATCAATCTACTTCCAGGTTACATTATCTGCATATGTTTACTCATAAGCCTGATTGATCCTATTTTTACATTAATAATTATTTTCTTTAACAACACAGGATATTTTCTATAACAACACAGTAGTTCATATCAGTGTGGTTTAGTGGTTTGAGCACTGGACTATGATTCTAGGGACCTTGCACAAGTCACACACTCTCAGCCTCAGAAAATCCCGTGGTAAGAAAATAAGGAAACACTCTTGGAAATGAAAACACAAGAAGAGTTAAAGATAGAGGGGATCAATTGTCATTGGTTCCTTTATAGGCAATTGCGGGAAAAATCTAGAATAGATATGAAGTTGTCAGGCATCTCATTAGAAAAAACAGAATTTGATAAAATAATACAAGGGGACAAGTGGGTGATGGGCCCTCATGTTGCTTGTTGATTTATGGTGACCCCATGGATTTCATAGGGTTTTCTTAGTCAAGGAATACTCAGTTGTGGCTTTGCCAGTTCCTTCCTCTGAAATGTAGCCTACAACACCTGGCATTTGTTGGTGGTCTTCATCCAAATACTAACCAGAGCTGACCCTGCTTAGCTTCCAAGATCAGATGGGATCTGGTGCCTTTAGTGTATTTAGGCCTGCGGGGCACATAAGAAAACTTACCAAAAAGGTAATGGGGAGGAAGAGAATCTCTCTCCCACTTTAACTGGAGACCTGAAAATCTCATATCTGGGGTAAACGTTATAGCAATGATTCCTAAATTTTGGGTCCCCAGGTGTCACTGGATTCTAACTCCTAGGGTCTGTCTGATATGCTTTTTTTAAAAAAAATACTGTTTGGTGGCAAAACTGGCAAAAATAAAAACGCAAGTTGCACCCGCCATCTTGAATTACAGGCATGCCCCTTGGGATGGCAAAAGCAGATAGCCTTGCATGCCTGCGATTTTGCCAAGCCACTGTTAAAACAGGTCAATCCTGTTTCAAATTTGTGTGAGTATGCATCAATCTACATTTCCCCCCTTGTATAGATGAGCCCCTAGATCCCCAGGCACTGGCCATGATAAATGGGGCTTCTGGAAATTGAAGTCTAACAATGCCCAGGATTTCAAATTTGGGAGCCTGTGAATTATAGAGTAGGTCAGAATTTCCCAGCTTCATGCTCTACAGATGTATTAGATTACAACTGCCATTCCAGCAACCATGCTGGATGGGGAGGATTCAAGTAGCTGTTCAACAGCTTGGGAAGATGCAATGACCTCCACTTTCCCAAGCTAGTCAGAAAAAGGAGTATCCCAAATATGCAAATGATTCTATCTCCTGTTTGCTAAACAATTTGTTTTGTTAACAAGGGGATTTTGTAGACTTGGTCTACTTCCTCCATGCATTTGAAAGCTCATGCTACCAACTTCTTTCTCTCAGTTTATCACAAAGATGCTACAAGTTCCCCTTGCTTACTGATATTCCAGACTAACATGGTTATGTCTTTTGAATTTTGTTATCGTTGCTTTCAAATTGAAATTATCCAAAAATATTCTCTCCCCTCCAGTTCTTGCGGCTTGAGGATCCCTTAAACCAAGCATGAGTTTTTTGTGTGTATGTCAGTACCATTTAGTTATTTTAGAGAGAGAGGCTTTTGCCTGTAATTCATTGTTATTATTGTTGTTGTGTGCCTTCAAGCAATTTCTGACTTATGGTGACCATAAGGTGAACCTATCAGAGGGTTTTCTGAGGCTGAGAGTGTGTGACTTGCTCAAGGTCATCCAGTGGGTTTATATGGCTGAGCAAATTTCTATTTGAAGAAAAAGTGCTGGAGATAATATATCCTCACGTAAAATCATGACCTCTGGATTTTGAGAAGCCTCTTAATCTCAGCTGACTGACTATGTGACGAATGCTGCTGTCCTTGAACAAGCAGGGATCACCAGCATTGAGGCCATGATATTGAGAACACAGCTGCGCTGGGCAGGGCACGTTTCTAGGATGGAGGACCATCGCCTCCCCAAAATACTACTCTACGGTGAACTCGCCATGGGTCAGCGTAAGAGGGGCACTCCAAAAAAATAATACAAGGACTCCCCGAAACAACATCTCAGGCTCGGCCAAATTGATCACCAACATTGGTCCGCCCTGGCCTTATATTGGGAGGCATGGAGACGCACTATCCACAATGCTGCAGCCTTATTTGGGAACTCACGCCGAACAAGTCTTGAAGAGAAACGACAACGCAGAAAGAATTGCAACACAGAAACATCACCGAAAGAGACCTTCTGCTGTGCTTTCTGCATCTGGACTTGTTTTTCTCGGATTGGCCTTTTTAGTCATCAGCGCGCTTGCAGAAAGCGTGGGATGAGTCCTTCCTGAATCTTCGTTTGCGAAGAAAAGCCAGAGAGAGAGAGAGAGAGTTTGGGTAATGACTACTCAAGTCCTACCCTCTCCTCCTCAAGGCCTGGTGACTCTGAATCCTCCAGTGAAGAAGAGGTTTATAATGCAATCTTATGCTAAGAAGAGCCAGAGTTTACAAAAGTTGCTTTTTCTGGATTGCAACTACTAGAATCTTCCATGCAGTGACCAACCAAGTTCAACAACTTGTTTCCTCCAGTTGGCAACTAGGTATTTCTGGAAAGTGATCACCAACAATGGTCCACCCTGGCTTCACATCGGGAGGCATGGAGACGCACTATCCACAATGCTGCAGCTTTATTTGAGAACTCACTCTGAACAAGTCTTGAAAAGAAACGACAACGCAGAAAGAATCACAACCCAGAAACATCACCCAAGGAGACCTTCTGCTGTGCTTTCTGCAACCGGACTTGTTTATCTCGGATTGGCCTTTTCAGTCATCAGCACGCTTGCAGAAAGCATGGGATGAGTCCTTCCTGAATCTTCATTTGTGAAGAAAAGCCAGAGAGAGATTTCTGGAAAACCCACAACCAGGCAATAACAACTTCTAAGGATATGGTCTCCTTGTTGTTGTGTGCCTTCACATTGTTTCCAACATATGGCAACCCTAAGGCAAACCTATCATGGTGTTTTCTTGGCAAGATTTATTCAGAGGAGGTTTGCTTTTGCCTTGCTCTGAAGTTGAGGGAGTGAGACAGTTGGTTTCCATGGCTGAGTGGGGATTTGAACCCTGGTCTCCAGACTCAAACCACTACATTACCGCACTATGCATGTGGTCTCCAATGAATCTGTACTTGGTGGCATACTGTCTCTAAATGCAACTACTGTTGTCATATATATCCATTATGACAAGTATTCATTAGTAGACCAGTTCTCCATGTTTTTTTCTAATCCCCCTCTGAAGTACAGTCGTCCCTTCACATTCACGGGGGTTAGGGCCACCAGACCCCGCAAATGTGAAAAAAAATGCGAATAACAATCGCCCCTCTCCTGGGCCTTCACTTCCCCCGCAAAGGGAGAAAATGCCCAGCAGAGGGCGATTTAAGAGGCTTTGCTTCACCCCTCACACTTGCCAGGGTCTTTGTTCCCTTTCCAAGGGAAGCGAAGACCCAGGCAAGCATGGGGCTGTGAGGGAAAAACCTCCCAAACTGGCCATTTGCTGGGCTTTCACTCTCCCCACAAAGGGAGAAAATGCTCAGCAGAGGGGTGATTTAAGAGGCTTTGCCTCACCCCCCCGTGCTTGCCTGGGTCTTCCCTTCCTTTCCAAGGGAAGTGAAGACCCAGGCAAGCATGGGGGGAACCTCTCAAACCATGAATAATCAAAACCGCGAATATCAAAGCCACGAATGTGAAGGGACAACTGTAATCTAAGGAGATTTTCAAACAGGAACGAAAAAAGGGTTCCCATCTCTCAATCTCTTCTCCCGCCCCCTCCTGTCCCTGTAACGCCAGAAAATAAAAAGTTTTCAAACCTACCTTAATCATGGCTCCTTGCCTCGGCAGGGCAGCCCAGGAGTGAATGGAGCTCGAATGGAGCTCCTTTCACTTCCTGGATTGAAGTTATGGCTGCTCTCGCAAGAAGATGAGAGTGTAGGAAATTCAAAAATAAAAAGCAAAATAAACAGTAAAAGTGACACTAAGCACAAAAACACACTTAAAACTTAACAAGTAACCCGGGGAGGGTACAAAAAAGTGTGTCAGTTACCTGGATGTCCCGATCTCACCTGGAAGTGTTCTGGCACAGACCTCCCATTGATGCTGGGATCTTGCCAGCATAACGGGGCACCTTTTCAGTCGCAGGACATTCCATGACAGAAATAGAATGGGGGATCTATTGACAGCTTAGCCAGTCAATAAAAAGCAGCACTGGCATAATGACAGCTGAACAGGAGCATAACGAGAGGGGAATGACGTCATCTGAAAAGGAAGCCCTTTAGCGATCTCCTGGTGTCATGATAATGCCATATTTAGAGTGTCTGATAATCTTGTAAGACAGTGGCCATCTACACATCTTGTGGGCATAAATTTCATAATTTAATTATCCATTTCAGTAATAGGTGTCATTGAGCTGAATGAGACTTAGGACATTTTCAGACAGCGTTTTAGCATGCCTACCGCGGGAGGAGCTTCCGGAAGAGGGACGGCGGTCTTGCGTGGCAGGGAGTCATTTTCGGATGCCGCCATCCCTCTCCCGAAATCATCCATGTCACTTCTGTGAAGCTTTGGAAGCCGCAGAGCCATATTTTAATCCTGGAAGCTCCTCCCGCGGTAGGCACACTAAAACGCTGTCTGAAAATGTCCTTACTCACAAGTAGGCATGCATACAAATCAGGTTGTATGAATGCTCAGGTTTTGGCTGTGGTCAGAAGTGCATTTGCACAGTTAAAGCTAGTGCACCAGCTGTGCCCATTCCTTGACAAGTTGGATCTGGCTACAGTATCACATGCCTTGATTACATCCTGTTTGGACTATAGTAACACACTCTACATGGGGCTCAATTTGTAAACTATTGGGAAACTTGAGTTGATCCAAAATGCTGCAGCCAGGCTGTTGACTGGAGCTGAGTACAGGGAGCATGTGACACTCCCCCTCCTGTTGAAACAGCTGAATGCCAGTCTATTTCGAAGCAGAATTCAAAGTGCTGGGTTTGACCTTTAAAGCCCTAAATGGCTTGGGTCCAAACTACCTGAAAGACCATGTCTCCCTGTACAAGCCAGCCAGAATATTGAGATCAGCAGGTGCGGTTGGTGAGGACTTGGGAGAGAATCTTTTCCCTGTCTGCTCCAAGACTGTGAAATTCACTTCTGTGGGAGGTCCGGTTGGCCCCCTCCCTGCTCTCTTTTCACCAGCTGGTGAAGACATTTTTATTTAGGCAGGGTTTTGAAATGTGAATTTTAATTATGGAATTATGTAGGGTGTGTGTGTAATTGGTATGCTTTTTAAAAACATTTTTAACTATGTTGTGCTTTTAACTGTTGTAATTATTTTTTAAACTTTTACAATTAATATTTTATCTGTATCTTCTAAAATTGTTGTAAGCTGCCTTGAATCCCATCTTGGGATAAAGGTGGGATATAAATCCAATAAATAAGTAAAATAAATAAATGAGGGTTGCTAAATGACTTGGAGGTACACAACAACAACAAAACTTATTTTCTCCCTCCCAAATGATTATTGTTCTTTGATATTATGATGCTTTTGTTTTCCTTTCCTGGATCAAACTAAATTAATTAGCTTTATTCTTTTCATATTACTACAAACCCTATTTCAGAATGCTTTACTTTAGTTCTCCCGACTGTATTCCATCACTTATTTATTTTTTGGTACTTGTCAGAGATCTAACAAGACTTCTTCAGTTCTAATGTGGATGCTGCCTTTTGGATATCCCATTAATATGACAAGAGGGTGAAAAGAAATTGTGTAACCTGTGATCTCCTGCATGGCTGTCAACACTGCTCCTGAAACAGATTGTGTTGTTACAAGACCACCACATGTATAGATAGTTGATACTTGAAGCTTTGCGTATCTAACATATGTCAAGAAATTATTGGGTTAGCAGTTTCATCCTCCATGGTGTTAAGTGTCACTAGTAAGAATCCTAAAGACATTTTTGCTTACAGAATAACTAAACCTATAGTTCAAAATACACAGCAAGATCCTTAAAGAGTGGAATTTCTAAGGGGTTGTGGTATTTTGTATGTCAACATAGATACCTGGTTACAAAATATGAATGCCACACATCAATTATGAATGGTACATCCATGCTAACACTGTGCTTTTCTTGCTAATATGAAGTGCATTTGTGTGTTTTCAGATCTTTTTCTGGTCACCACTCCCTTACAGTTTGCTAAGACAATGTACAGGTTGACCCCTGTATCTGCAGGGGATATGTTTCAAGACCCCCATGGATAATAGGGAACCCTATTACTGTCAATGAGACAAATGCTGGAAGTTGGTCATAGGAGGGCCTAGAAATGCATTGGAGGGCCTAGAAATGCCTAGAGAGAACATCTTTTTTTTTTTAATGGATAAGTGAAACCATGGATACTGAATCCACGGATAAGGGCATTGACCTGTATTTTCTCAACTGATGTTGTGTAGAACGAATACAAGGTGCATTCCTTAAAGGTAATAGAGTAGGCAGTAGTGTTTAACCCGGTATGTTTGTTAAGTAAATGTCAGACGCTATAATAATAAAAGAGAGTGTGTCCATCTCTCTCTGCCATGGTCCTAAGTCTGTGAAACCTAGGAACTTGAAAGTGGGCATAGATACTAAGGGTATACATTGTGGGGTTGTTTTGTTTGTTTAATGGATTAATACAATTCATCAAAAATCTGTCTGCAACCTGCATGACCATTTTCAGTCAACTATGGGGCAGATTTCACTAGATTTTCCTAACATGTAGAGAAAAAGCTACAGTCAGGTCTGGGTAATTTTCCAGAGAACTCTGGGGTGATCCATGTTGTCTTTCCTCTACAGGGCATCCAAACTTTTCAAATTGTTAGAAGACTGAGCGAGGACTGTGGAGGCATCCTACTTCCTGGTAGGGGTGTGTGTGTGGGGGGAGGATGGAACAGTGGGAAAAGATAATCAAACATCTATGTGAAGGGTGTGCAGGATGAAGGAAGGAAGAAAGAAAAGGAATGCTGTGGAGGAAGGAAGCACAGAGTACCTGGGTGGGTGGGAGAGAAGGAGCACTCACTACAAAGTTATCTAAGGGGTTTGTAACCTTTGCAAAGCCTGGCATGTCTAATGTTGAACAAAGTTTTTGTTAATTTTAAAGCCAAGATCATGCAGATCTGTTTGTGACAGTCTAGACACACAACAGTTATGAGATGTATATACATAATTTTGGTATCTGTCTAGAATGCAAAATGTACTATAGCAAACATAACTTCACACGAATCTGTCTTCACATAGATATGAGTCTATTGTCACATTTTTGCCTTTGTGGGCTACACACCTAACAAAACCTACAGCATGTAGCCACTTTAAAATTGTTCCCTCATATAATTTTTTTACTTTAAAAAAAAATCCGTCAGTTTCTATCTAGACCTGTCCTTCTCACATTCTTTTTTTAAAAAAAATCCTGAAAAGTAGGCCACATTGTCACTGATATTACTCACCTTAGGAAAGCTCACAACATAATTCTGAGTCACAGTTCATTACCTGAATAGTCAACAAAATAAAAACTAGAAACTTGTTTCTTAAAACACACACGCACACACACACACACACTCATGCTATTTTTATTTTATGTTTTTATGGTTAACCTTGGATGTTGTTAACTTTTGTCAAGTCAACGTTGACTTATGGCAACCCTATGAATGAGAGACCTCCAAGTCACCTGATCCTCAACAGCCCTGCAAAGTCTTGCAGACTCAAGGCCTCCTTGATTGAGTCTATCTATCTGGAATATGGTCTGTCTCTTTTGCTACTAACTTCTAACTTACCAAGTACAGTACTACTGTCTTTTCTAGTGAGTCATGTCTTCTCATAATAGGGCCAAAGTATGAGTCTCAGTTTAGTCATCTTGGCTTCTGGGGAGAACTGAATTTTAATATGATCTAGGACCCATTTATCTTTCTTTTTAGCAGTCCACAGTATCTGTAGAACATTTCAAATGAGTTGTTTTTCTTTTTACCAGATTTATTCACTGTCCAGATTTCACAGCCATACATAGAAATTGGAAATACAATGGCATGGTCAATCCTAACTATAGTATTCAATTAGATATCTTTACACTTCAGGATCTTGTCTAGTTCCCTCATAGCTGCCCTTTCAAGTGCTAATTTGATTCTGATTTCTTGACTGCAGTCTCCATTCTGATTAGTGATTGAGCCAATGCATGGAAAATCTTGAAATATTTCAATGTCTTCATCATTGCCTTTAAAGTTAAGTTTCAGCCCATTTCATTTTATAACCAAAAGACTATACAACATGCAAGTAGAACTAATGTTTAAATAATTGTTTTGGGCATGTTGAACCTGGTGAACAGAAGACTGAGGAGTGAAGTGACTGCATTCTTTAAATATCTAAAGAGATATCACAGAGAGGGGAGGTGGTGCAGGTTTGTTCTTTGCTGCCCAGAAGGAAAGACCAGACCTAATGGTTTTAAGTTACTACAGGGTAGATTTCAATTGAACATTTGATGGAACTTTTTGATGGTAAGAGTGGTTTGGCTGTGGAACCTATTATGTAGAGAGGTGCTGGGGTCTCTTTTTCTGGACATCTTCAAAAAGAGGCTGGATAGTGACTTGCTGGGGATGCTCTAGCTGGATTTCCTGCAATGAGCAGGGGTTGGTCTTGATAGACTATGGGGCCCCTTCCCATTCTTATGATTCTATGAACAGATTTTTAACTGAATCAATAATCTGGAATTGGGGAAGGGGAATGTTATAATGGCTTTAAGACATGATAAGACAAGGGAGAGGAGGGGAATCAGCCAGACCTTATCCATTGATAAGTCTGAGTCATAGCCATTTCCTCCAGAGGAATTATCCCTATGGAGTAGCACAAGGAAAATGTTGTGTCAGAACTGAAAAAAAAAACCCAATAAAGTTTCATTAGAAAAGATCCACACATGGAAGCCAGCAGAAAATCAGCACACTAGGATTGTCTCTTCCCTGAAAAATCTATGTGATATTCAGTTACAGTATAATGCTTCCCTCAACAGATCACTCATTCTTACAATTTTTCTGCTTTCACTTTTCCCCTCCCCAAAGCCCCCGGAGCAGTGAACCATGCAATGAAAGCAGAAATTTCCATATAAAACAGCAATATTAACATTACTATTTTCCTAAAATCATACAAAAGAACAAGGCAACCATGTATTAAAGGATGTGTTTCTTCACAGTGAAATACTGAAATGTAATAACATGAGAGTAGTCTACGTTTACCTTTGGAGGAAAAAGGGCCATTCCCATACCTCTAAAAGCAATTTCAGTCTTTCACCATGAAGATTACTAGACCATGAAGATTACCAGGCACTGCGGTCAAACAACAGGGTATGGCTATTACATTCATGGCTTTCCAGCAGCATCACCAGAGTCATCTGGCTGGGCAGTGTTGGAAATTGCATGTTTGCTAAACCAGGTGGGTCCTTTGGACTGATCTGGCTGAACAATTCCTTTGTTCCTATGGGCAGCCACAGCAACTCTGAAAGGGTCTGCTTGCTTCTAAGCTGTTGGCTGTAGAGCTTGAGCCAAGAAAAAAGCTGGTGGGAGCAAATGGCTGACCCTCATGATAAGGGAAGAGAACATTTGCAAAAGCTTCCAATATCTGTCACACTTGGGCAAGTGGGACCAAACATTCTCTCTGTATCTCAACTTGTTCGCAAAGCTTGGAAAGTGTTACTTTTTGGATTACATTTTGAGATTACACCTCAAGTGGTGAAGGATTTATATCATAACATGCAATTTTTCTACCTACGTATCTTGCCTTTAGTATGGTTTGCTTTGTGATTGGTGACTGAAAAGGTAAACAAAAGCTTAATTTGCAAGGCTGTTGAGGCATCCTTTTGGGAAGAAAACCTATTGTGGTAGGGGAACTGGGTTGATATGCATTCTCTTTAATGTCTTGTCTGAACCACAACTTCTGCCACTGCCATTTGAGAGGCAGCATCCACAGGCAAGCCAGCAAATGAGCAAACAAAACCATAGGAGAAAAAGAAATGAAACTCAGATATTGCCATTGCTAAAGGTGAACCTCACCTTCAGTAACCTACCAAAGAGCTATTATAGCCACTAATAAAGCACATCACTGGAAAACATGCCTGGATTAGAAGGTTCCTACCTAACCACTAAAAAACAAAACCGAACCTAGAAAGAATAGGAATGCCTAAAATTTCTCGTGGCAAGGTGTTGGAGAATTTCTCCTCTGCACAGAGAAATCCAGTGAAATTATTCCCAAATATCTCTGCCAATAAATTGGATGGAGAATTTCAAGAGGTCCTTCATGCACAGTTCTAGAAGGAGCAGGCAACTAAAATATAAGCCAGATGGAGAGGTGCCCGGAGCTACATCCAGAAGAGTAGCTATATTTGTTGGTGGTATTGTCCTGAGTTGTGACAGAAGATTTATTGTAGCATGAAAAGCTTACACTGCAATAAATCTGTTCATTTGTAAAGATGCCACATAACTCTCTGTTGTTTTGGGAAGTTAGGTGTGGCCTCTAAAAACAGCTGAAGTGGATCAGCATCCTGTTACTTCCACAAATGAAGAGGCAAGAGTAGAAGCTGACTCCTTACCAGCAACCATCTTGTGGCTTGAAATAATCTGATGGTGGAATTTATTGCAGGGGGTGGTGGAGACATTCATTTTACATTTAGTGCACAAGGGGTTCACAGGATGACAGTAAGAGAGCCAAATGAGCCAGTGAAATGAGCCAGCTCTTTCCGTGTGCTCTGGTGTGGTTCCCTTCCAACAACATTTTGGAAACCATCTCCTCAAAATATACATTTCTGCACATCCCCAGAAAGCACATTTTATTTTCACATTTAGATGTCATAAATTGGTACATCTTTTTTGTTGTCACATAACCTCTCACTGCTTGTAGAGTAAAAATATGCCACATTTCCAAATGCCTCTCATTGCTCAGCAGACATTGGCAAAGGTGTGAGAGCCAGTTTCCAAGAATGACAGACTGTATATATACTTTTTTGCCAGCCAAATGGACACAATTAGCATGTAAAAGCTAGCATTTGGATACAAATTTGGTACAATGGTAAACTGCACACATGAGGCTCAATCCATCAGAATGCATTAATTTCAATGGAGTTTGCATGGGCAGAACACCCAGGTGGATTGCCTCCTTTGTGTGGGGGGGCAGGCACTGGGCCTAGATTGAATTTAGCTAAATTGCAGTCTATGCCATTAAAATGTGTTTATATTTATTTAAATAACAAATTATCAGTCAAAAGACTGAAGGTGAAAGCAGACACAACAAGCACTATTTATAACATAGAGAGCAGCTATTATAGCCACTAACAAAACACATAACTGGGAAATATGCCTAAATAGGAAAGTTCTTACTTAGCCACTAAAAACAGGAAGCTGTTCAAATTTCTTGAGGCAAAACATTCACTCTTGAATACCATGGCAGGTATACTGGTCCTTGAACCTTCCAAATGTACCTCAGATAGAGTTGGCACATATTAGCAGGGCCTCCTCTGGACTAAAGTGCTTGTGAAGGTTAATTCTAAAGCTTGGACATGTTACTTTTTAATATTACAATTGGACCATTGGCCATGGTTATTGTGTGCCTTCAAGTCACTTCTGACTTATGGCAACCCTAAGGCCAACCTATCATGGGGTTTTCTTGGCACAACTGGTTCAGAGGGGGTTTGCCCTTGGCTTCCTCTGAGGCTAGGAGAATGTGACTTGCTTAAGGTCACCCAGTGGTTTTCTGTGTCTGAATGGGGATTCGAACCCTGGTCTCCAGAGATGTAGTCCAACTTTCAAACCACTACGTTGGCTCACCATTGACCATGGTTGTCAAATTTTGGAAGCTGGAGTTTAAAAAGTAATGATTCCAAACCATGGTTGATTCCTAAATCTTCACAATGATGCATTCCCTTTAAGAAGTGGTACACATACTGATAAATTTGGCCAAGTCTAATCAGCCAGCAGCAACTCATACCCAGCTGTTACAAATGTAGGCCTGCCACTATATAACAGCCCACCAAGGATTCACTAAATCTCCTAGTTTTATAGCTTGTGTGAGACTTCCACAAACAAGGGGGTTGTCAAAATCTGGCAAGACACACACTGTAAGACTAGAGGGCTATATGTTGAAGAGGTCTATGGATTCTTTTGAAGGGGTGGAAATTGCAGGCAGTGATATCCTTATTATCTGCTTGAATACCAGAGGCATAAAAGGGAGACTTCATGGACTATAAATCATAAATAGGACAATCCTGCTTAAGGGAATCTCCCTTGAGGGAAACTCCTCCTCAAAGAGCAAAGAAATATTCTCTTGCTTAGTTTCCTTGTATTCCAAAGCTTCCTAGACTGTGAATCTTAAGGACAGAAATATTAATCATGACAATCAAAGCACCTTATGCTGCTAAGGTAAATTAATCATCTATCCTGTGAGATATACACACACACCATGTAGTTTGTGTGTAATATTGTTTGTGTGTGTTGCACTCACTGTTCAGGTTAGTAATATGTTATTTGAAGCAACATTATGATGTGAAGACTCCATGAATAAGAATGAATCATGCGGGAAGGAAACTACACACTTTTAGCAAAGATTTCACACAGAAAATGAAATTTGAAAAGATGGAATCGCTGAGATTCAAAACACATTTACATGTAAGCAATTCCTATGGAAATTGATGAGTTTGCTTCTGAGTAAATTTGGTTAGGATGAGAGAGTGGAGTGAAAAGTGTGAAAATGTTTTCCCCCCCCCAGATCTAGGCCATTTTTGTAGATACTGACATGTTTTGTCATTGAATTGCAAGTGAGTCAGATAAAAACCAATATTAAAAGGCTGAGTCTTTTTGGCTATAGCACTTCCATTATGAACTGCATAGTAGGAATAGCTTGTCAAGCTATTTCCCTTTGTTATTTTTAGGAATCAATCACATGCATTTTTATTCTGGAAAACTGAGGACCAATCAGTGGCTTTTTGAAAACTGTGCCAAAATTGATGAGAGGTGGCGATGTAAACACAATATTCCAACAGAAGCTCATAGACTGTCATAAAAAGATACCCAACTATAAAATTACCAAAATACAGATGATACATAGGTACTGAAATTATCATGTGCAATTTAAACTGTTTTGAATAATTTTAGATTGTTTAAAATTTGTTTTAAGACTATCCTGACTTGTTTTACATTGTTTTAGATTGTTTAAAATTGCTGTTTTTCTGCCTGTACCCCAGCCTGGGATACTTTGATGAAGGGTGGGATATAAAAATGTAAATAAATAAATGAATAAATAAAGTATATTGATTATGTAACTTGTACAGGTAATAGTGTACAAACCCTGGTTAGTACTTGGGTGGGAGACAGCCAATGAATCTCAGGTGCTGTAAGCTATATTTCAGAGGAGAAAAAAACTGGTAAAACCACCTCTGAGTACTCCTTGCCTAAGAAAACCCTATGAAATTCATGGAGTCACCATAAGTCAATGAACAATTTGAAGGCACATACACACACAATAAAGAAAATGGGGGGAAATACATAATAGGACATAAAAATAGATACAAATAACTACAAAACAGTTAAAAGGCTATACTAATTCATCATTACAATAACAATAAGATCTGCAGTTAACACACAGAGTATTACATATCAAATATTGCGTGCAAGCTATCAGGCACAGCCCCTGGTCTATCCACGTTTGCTGATGACAGAGCCAACTAACTTACAGTCTCATTTGAGTCGTTTTGCTATACTCATATTGTAGCCCACTAGGCTACATAAAATTCCCACTCCAACACTCTACCTTACCTTCTGAGTAATTTTCTATTTTAAAATATCTTTAGCCAACCTTTCAGTTAAAAGTGGGTTATGAGGCAGTTAAAAGAGTCAGCAATAAAGAAAAGTAAATGATAGCAGATAACATTTCAGGAAGAAACAATAAGGGGAAGCCACTAACAAATACATGCTGGAAAATGAAAGTTTTCCCACAATGATGACAAGTCTGTGTCACAAAGGAAGCCCTGTCCCATGATGGAGATATGCAACTTAGCTGGTGAGATAGAAGAGAGAGATTCTTTAGCATATTTTAATGAGTAGGCAAGCTCAAGGATGGACAACCTCCAGACCTCCAGATGTTGCTAGACAACAACTCCCATTATCCCTCACCAGGATCAATGGTGGTTAGAAGTGATGGGAGTTGCAGTTCAAGAACACCCAAAGGGTCACAGGTTCCCCACTCCTTCTCAAGATGGTCCTGTAGATCTCATGCACTTTTGGTACAGGGATCTAAAGAATATTAATTTTCTCTTCCTGCCAAAACCTTGAGATACACTCAAAAATGAATTCATTGAAATTTTTCACCTCTACCTAGAGTAAAAAGATCAGTACTTTTTTTTTTGCTTCAGCAATATATATATATATATATATATATATATATGTATATATATTGTTTGTAACACATTTATTTATTTATATATAAATAAAGTTGGGCTTTGAACAGTTCTTTGGTGCATACAACCACTGTTTTTGTTTGTTTGTTACAAAACCTCTTTGCATATTTTTTTGCAAATAAAGTCCCTAAAATGTGGAAAACCATTAAAAAGATATCCAAATTTTTTCACAATCTTGCCCAAAACAGAGAATGTGATTAAACCAGTAGTTCTCAAACTTTGGTCTTACAGATGTTTTGAACTTCAGCTCCCAGAATTCCTCAGTGTTGCAGCCAAGCTGATTGGGGCTTCTGGTAGCTGAAGTCCAAAAGTTTGGGAACCACTAGCTTAAATTTTTCTCTTCTTACATGTGAGAACAAAATAAGTGAAGATTTACCTCTATAGTTATGTCCCTTTTAGTGGTCAAGACCAGTACTGTGAACTGAGTTATTTAAAATTCACAGATAACCACAAACTTTATACACACCTTCCACCAGTCCTCTACCACTTCTCCACTTGGCATCTTTTGAAATATTTCCTTGCATTTATATTACCATTCTGTTTTCAATTTGATGCTACCAGTGAAACTGCCCTTCCATCTCCTTTACAGCTAAATTATATTATGCACAAAGCTTAATTGATTTGTAAGGAAGACATCAATATAAGTTCACAGTCAATGGTATTAATCGGATTTAGAGGGAGAAAGAAAACAACCCTGAAATGCCAGTGTCATGATGCTCCTTAGCTGAAGAAAAGGTCAGCAGGTCAAACTGTCCTGGAGATCACACAGTAAAACAATTTAAAACATTAAAAAACATCTTTGGGTTGCATTTAAATAACCTCTTTAGTTAAACTAACCTTGAAGGGTTAGTATGTGCTGCTCATGCAATGGCATTTCATTTATCTTGGACAAGAAACTTGGGTGGATAATGAGGATTTGCAGTTTCTGATGTGAGGTGGAATCTGTGTGTGTGAGTCTCTGTTTAATGTAAAGACATTTATCATTGTGCGCTTTGTTAGCTAGCAGCCAGTTCTATATGAATAAACAAAGGCACTGTTAAGCAATGGAAGAAAGGCATATGCCAGATTTTTGACCTTTCAGTATTTCTTTGTATTGTAAAGAATACAATATTCTGGTAAAATGACCAGATGAAATTTATTTCCACATGCTCTGTCTCTATCCTTGGAGAAACTAATTACAGGAATGGTAGTACCAACAAGGAGACAATGGTTGGAAATATAAGGTCAAAGCTTTATTTCTCTCTCTCTCTCTCTCTCTCATATATATATATATATATATATATATATGGCATGTTGCCTTTCCCATTGTGCTAACTGGCTGCTCAGGAAACACACCCAACCAATCACCACCCGTATGCAAATTTCCTCTCCACCTCACAATCCACTCCTGCCACTCAATCTGCACCTATACCCCCAGCCTCACAAGGGTTCCTCCCTCCTCTTACTCCCTCACCCACTCACCAGTCACTAGCTGGGATAGGACCCAGACAGTTAACTGGCGGTGGCAGGGGTATACTGCTGCTGCCACTGTGACAAGACCCAGGCAGTCAACTGGCAGCGAGACACTGCTGCTGCCGCCACAACAGTACCCAGTCAACTGGCAGTGGTGGCAGCAGGGCAACAGAGTGAGTCACCCTCAGCAGTTCCGGGAAAAGTGTGGAATGCTGAGAAGGGGGAGGAGGAATTTTAAACCCTACTAGCCTACCTTACAGAAATGTCATGAGGTCTACCAGGTGTTTTGGGGGAAGTTTTTAAATGGCATATGTTACACTGGGTACAGCTAGTGTGTGTGTGTATCTATATCTATATCTATATATCTATATCTATATCTATATATCAGTAAGATGTATACTACCACACAAAGGCAGGGACAGAACCCATATACTAATTCCTACAGCACTGCTCCTGCCAAGCTGGTCATGGGCTCCCTGTGCTAAGCCCGCAGTTGCTCAAATCTGTAGGGCAGCTCCCTCCACACTGTCCTCCTGTCCTATGTAGCCTCTTGGCAATTTAGGGCACTATGCACTCTCCCTCTGCTTCATACCCACCAATTGTGACAAAGAGATAAATGCAACTTGAGAAAATTTATAAGTCTCTGTGTGTCCCCCTCCATGCTGGTGGGCACAAGTGAACAGGGAATGAAAATACTGAAAAAGAAAATTTTAAAATGAACCACAATGTCTCAATTTAAAAAATCCTTCCTAGCCCTGAACTGGTTGACCTGCACAAGTCTGGGGGAGCACATCTGGAATGCATCAAAGTTATAGAGAGGAATAGCAGGTCACACTGATACCAGCTCCAAAATGACTCATCCGGGGATCTAACAGGCCTATATATGGTCAGCTGAGGTCTCACAAGAGCATGCCATTTTTGCAAGAACATAAGTGTGACTTCACTCAAAATCTCATTAGTTTTGTGAGCTATCCTGAGTCTTCCTTCCTGCCCTAAGCAGGCACTACACAGTGGGCAACAATCCCCTCTTCAGTCAGCAGTTGGGAGAGATTTTACTCACAGCTGCAACCAGTGTGGTGTGGTGTAACATGACAAACTGATGACGCTCACTGTGTTATCATGGCCCAGGCACTCTTTGTCAGCTTGGCCCATCTGAAGTTGTTGTGAGGATAAAGAGGGCTGCTTGAGCTTATTGGAAGAAAGGTGGGATACAAATGTAAATAAATAAATTCAAAATATGACTCTCCCAGTTCTCCCCAAATTTACCACAAGGTAAGGGGAACAAGAGAAAAAGAGTTAAACCATCTAAACTCACACTTCTCAATTTTTTTCCTTTTACCACCACCACCACCACCACTACTACTACTACTTCCGCTGCTATTGCTACTGTTTTGTTGGAAATTTCTTATTAGTGATGTAGAATCTGATTTTTTTTCCTTTATTGCTATCAAGAAGTGTTATCTTTTAATTTGTTGTATTGCGTTGCTGTATTTTATTATTATATTTTAAATTTTTATGTTTTATGACCCACCCACTGTTATTGGTTGGCCAATATAAATATCATACGAGCAAACAAAGTCAGGGGATCTATCACATCACATCTCTCTTGGCACAATGTGTAGTTTGGCTCTTAGATTTCCTCTTAGACTAACCTTATACAGGTCAACCCTCATATACATGGATTCGGTATCTATGGTTTCACTTATCCATGTCTGGAAAAATATGTTCTCTCTAGGCATTTCTAGGTCCTCCAATGTGATTCTATAGTTGACGTCTGGTGTTCATCTCATTGAAAATAATGGGGTTCCCTATTATCCACGGTTTCAGGTATTCATGGAGGGTCTTGGAACATATCTGCCACAGATACAGAAGTTGACCTGTATGAGCAGATTGGAGTACCATGTAACTGCTGAGAAGATTCATAAACCACAAAGTGAACTCTGAACAGTCCCCACTTTTGCCTGGCACTTCCAAATCCAAGTTTTTAATCTGGGGGAAGTGCCTGGACGATTTTGTCCAAGATCTTAAGCCTCAGTTGAAGGCTTATTTTGGGTATGTGCAAAAATTCAAGGTGCCCAAAACTTTAAAAGCCCTGGGAAAATCATATCCTTTCCACCCTAATTTGAAACCTTGTGAGTATTACCTCACAATGTCTCAAACTTGGAATTGTGAAGTTGTTGGGATGGTTTTATTGTCTTGAAAACTGTACTTCAGTGTTCCACTTTTACAAGCTATGATGGGAATCCACTCCAGGCAGTTCCAGTCCTCCCTGTCCCTCACCTTGCCATTTTACTTCAAGATCCTTCTCTGGAGCTGGTACTCAGGCTTCAAGATGAGTGCTATTCTAGACAAGTGGCTGTGTTGATCAATGGGTTCAGTGAAGATAAACATGGCCAGTTATCCATTTCAATTCTTAAATGTAAGCAGTGATACACATTTCTAGAAAATAAAACAATTAAGGATGTATTATATATAAATTAAGTTGAACATGATCTCTCTGAACTCTTTCCACATTTCCAGCTCCCAATATTCTATTCAGATCTTATAAATTCCTCTCTTCCTAGCTAGTCTCCCCTCTACCACTGACCATCCTAATTCACTCTTTTACTGACAAGCCTGTAGATTATAGCCTTTCACAGCATTCTATGAACGGTGATTGGATGGCTCTAACCAGGTTTGCCTGCTCACCGCTTCACAAAAGCACTTATACAAAAACTCAGACAAGATCAATGGGAGCACCCCAAGGGAACCACTTTGGAAAATATGCTGCTGGGTAGGCTGCAGAGTCAAGGGAAAAACTGAACACATACATCAGAACTCACTCCCACCATTATCCTCTGACCCCAGAAATGGAGATGATGATGAGACCCATAGGAAAAGCATGCGCCAAAGGTGCAATTCACATGTTGACAGCACAAGTATTTCTCTGAGACCTTCTGGGGATCTGGGAGCAAGAACTTATGAATCCTCTGGACTAGGGCACCATTGCAGCTCCAGGAAGAAGTAGGGCACTGGAGCCAGCTATAAAACGACAATACTCAGTAACAATCTGCTGTTGCTCTTATTGGATTATTCAGTTGGAGAGCCTATATTTGCCTACTAGGACCTTGTTCCTGCCATTTGTGTTTGCTGGACAACTCCCCAGCCTGACCAGTACAATGGAGAAATGAGTGAAACTGTTCACTGGCAGAGAATGGTGGGTCTCATTTTGTGGCTATCAGAAGCAGACTAAATTATACGCAAAATAAAAAGTATTTTTAGTGGTGTTTAATTTACACAATTTATGTATAACCTCAAATCCATATTTTGGGTCAACTTGTTGGATAGAATAATTTTAATTTATTCAAGGCAATAGAAAGTAAGTTTCCTGATGGGAGTGTATGCTTATTATACCCATCTGCAATTTATGATAAACCATTGTTTCTGCTCTTGTTTCTCACATATTGGACTAAGTCTACTTCATCAGATGCATGGAGTGAAGAGCATAGGAACAGACATTTATACCAATTAATAGGCAGGCTGTGTGTGTGTGTGTGAATAGCAAACAGAAATACTCTGGTTTCTCTTCAGATCGTATAAATCTTTCACCTTTTACTAAGGCTTCATAATTTGCAGGATGGAATGGATCTGGAAAGCAGCAGGGTAGTCCCAGAGGAATAAAAGATTTCAGTTAAGTTTCAGGCCTCGCCAGAGCAGGTTGTTCATTTGGAGTTCTCCCAGATGCTGAAACATCCATGCTTGCCATCTTGTACCCTGTGGTCCAATGATACTACTGATTGCTATGTGTAGCTTATTGGCTATGGTCCAGATTCCAGAAGCAGTGTAAGAAATGCCATTTCTGAGAGTATACCACAGACACAGTCCTCTTACAAAAATTATTTCCATATGCTTCTAACAGATGGTTAATCAATGGTTATAGATTGTTAGAGAGGGTAGCCAGTCAATATGTTGCTTACTGTCATAGTTCAAAACCATCTTTAACATCTTCTATTGACATACCCATAATAATAACCATCTATAACATATCACCCAGTTACTTGCTACCCCAAGTAATCATCTCTAACATTCCATAACCCCTGAATATACTGCATCACTAATTTTAGCCTGTTAAAATATTCCTGATACCCTCTTGATGCACACTGAGATTTTGATTATGTCTTTAAAATGGTAGCAAGAATGGGGGAGTTAAAAGCATGAGAACCATTCTGTGGATTCATTTCGAAATGGCTTTCATCGTTGGGAGGGAAACAATCATGAAGCTATTGCAACAAATGAAAGAATGCATATAGTATACATACGTATAGGGTGTTTTTTTTTAAGCACTCTAACTTTAATTTCAGCTAGGGTCAATTTGGTTTCCACTTTGTAAAGCAGTTTGATATTAGCTCTAAACTAGAGTCCAGTACATCCATTAATGAACCTCTATAAGCCAATCATACAACAATGATCACTGTCATATTGTGAGAAAGAATGAAATTAAACACTGTTATTTAATATCTACTTATCAGTAATATGGAAGAAAGCAAATAGAGGTGATATGATCCCTGCTATTTAAGTGCACAATTACATGGTTCCTATTTATAAGGTAGGTTAGACTTTTCCCAAATGTATCTAGTTGTTATCTTGAAATCTGTAAATGTCCTACCATGATTTAAAAAAAATTCTATAGGCCACTTTTGCAAGTGCTGGAAGATGCTAACATTAAAACAGTTCAATAGTAAAAAAAAAAAAAAAAAAAAAGACTGAAATCCACACTACAAGTAGAGGTTGGCAAAGTGGGGTGCTGGGGCTGAATTCAGCCTCCAAAGCTATTTTTGTGACCCTGACCCTCCACATTGCCCCCTTTCTGGAAAAAAGGGTGAACTGTGTCCCTGGGAATCCTCTCACAAGCACTGAGAGTAAGAAATAGGAAATGGGCTCCAGGATCTGTCCACCCTACACTATACTGGACTGAAATAGTCCAATAGCAAACATCAGTTAGAATGGAAATGTTTCATCACAATGCACTGGGAAGGGAGAGGTTGAAAATGTTACTTTTTTTGGATTGTAGTTCCCCGTGGCCATGATGGCTGGTGGACTGTGTGAGCTGAGATACAAAAAAGTAACTTTGCCAACTCTAGATGTGGCCTGGAGAGAGGGAGAAGAGGAGGTGCTAAATCTGCCCAATCTATATGGCTTCTCTGACAGCTGCTTTTCTTTTTAAAAAAAGAAAAGAAAAAAAGAAGAGAGAGATGTGACAAATTATTCTAAAACTTTTAATTCAAATTAACTTTAATAGAACATGCAAATTGGTCCAAAGTCTACCCTGGAAGGTAGCTCATGGACCAAGCAGGGGGAGCACCTCATCTCCAAAATTTCAGGGGAGAATGCTGATTGGTCCCCTCACATGTAGCCCATGGACTGCTCTCTTTTGTTATACCATTCCATAGTTATGGAGCAAGCACAACAAAGGCCTTGCTTCTTTTCAGAAATGATGGGTTGTCTTTTGCTCCTTCATTTGCCTCGAAAAGCACTATGATGTATCAAGAATCATTGCACTGTTTCCCTGCAATGTGACTTTCACAGGTACAGATTCTCTGCCAGTGTAATCCAAGTCCTGTTTATGCGCACAGTCAGCTGACAGATGCTTGTTAGTGGGCTATCCAGGGAAAAAGGAGGTTACTTGTTAGGGAGCAGCTGCTTCCTGGTTCTTTTTGCCAGATGCATATCAAGCAGCACCTGGAAAAAATGTAATCATTTGGTGTCACTTTAAAATATAGCAGGGGCCTAATGCTTTCTGAATTTGAAATTTTAATTTATCAGGGTTATGCATGATAATTGCTTAGGAAAGATCAGCAATGATGTACTCGAAGTGGTTTTTCCATTGTTTGACACATGCGCTGTCTAGGCAAACTAAATAGCTACCATTGCTTGGATATGATAAAAATGCAGAGCCCTCTAATTGCTCTGGTATGAGGAATAATTATTTAGAAACAACTAAGACTGGAGAATTAAAAACAAAAAAGTGGAGCCACCCCACATAGAAATTCACTTAAAAAAAAAGCATTTGAACCAATTAACATGTCTTCAGAACTCTGGCTGGATGTTAAATAAAATTACAAGGAGTGTGTGTGTGAAAGAGAGGGCAGGGGAGTGAGCGTGAGAGAGAATAAGTGTGATATTGAAACCCCCAAGTCTGTCATTTATAATAGTTTTAAGATTTAAGTACATACCTTGTTGAGCAGAGTTAATTAGATTAGACTGGTGCAAAACAAGTTTCATTGAAGGCTGGAGAGGGAAACAAAAGGTGTGCTGGAGATGATGATGATGATGATGATGAGCATTATGAGTGGTTACTCAGATCAAGATTTATTTATGTACTTACTCATTTACAGAGGAAAATAGCTTATATATCATCCTTTTATTTGCAACAACATATATATTCCTTTCTCATTCACACTGTCACCACTTAACACACTTCTATGCACTCAGCGGCACTTCAATGGTCAATTTTGGTAGTGCTTTCTTTTCCATTGAACCTGTCCATTCATTGTTGATGTGATGTTGAGGTAGTGCCTTCCAGATGTTTTGGAACACACCTCTCACAATTCTTGAGCACCGGCCATCTCTCGATGGGCTTATGGAAACTGCAGTCCATGACATTGCTTACCCATAGTGTAATGCATTCTCTGCAAGAAAGCAATCATCTTAAAAAAGGGGGACACTCAAAAGCTGTGACAAACAGAGCTAGGGCAAAATAGCAGTAACAAACATGTCCAAGGCACAGATATCTAGCTCCTGGAGGTGATGAAACAAATGACAACCCCCTGCCTCAGTTCAGATGCTTAGTACCAGTGGCACACGATAGCTTCCACACCAGCAGGGTAGTAAATCCAGCCTGGGTTTTATTTTGAATTTACAAGAAGCCACCCAAAGTCCTGAATCCTATTTCCCAAATAGATTTAGCACCTTGGACACCTCTTTTAAAGCTAAAGTTAATCGAGTTGAAATGTTATTACCTGTCATTTATTGCTCATTATCCCTAGTCCTTACATGGCCAATAAGGGAAGTGGCCTCTGTCTGCACTGAAATCCCCCAATACCATCCTAACTGACAACATCTCAGACAGAATGTAGGCCTGTACCTCTAACGTCATCAGCATTTTTTTTGTAGTATGAGTTTTAACATCTTTGCTTGATGAAGAAGCCAGTGAAGCTTCTAAAGCTTGCATAATGTATTTTATGCTTTGGAGCTGGCCCAATAAAAGTATCAATGTTTGTTGATATAGGATTTTGTTGTATTTTGCTGTATGGCCAACATGGCTAACATTGAACATATCTTTTTTCTTTTAAAGCTGGATCTAAAATGCAGATAGGATTCACTGTCTGATTGACATGAGAGCCACCAGTTGCCACTCCACAGTGCCTAAGAGCATCCACACTATTATGGCTCCTGAGGCTGAA
This sequence comes from Gambelia wislizenii, assembly GCA_030847615.1. Classification (NCBI taxonomy): domain Eukaryota; kingdom Metazoa; phylum Chordata; class Lepidosauria; order Squamata; family Crotaphytidae; genus Gambelia; species Gambelia wislizenii. Next base: position 143,780,768 of record JAUMIR010000006.1, on the reverse strand, counting down.
AATCCACAAAGTATCTTTCTCTCTCCCTCTAAGTAACAAATGTAAAAAATGAAATGATCATAAATCAAATAACTAGCCATTTGCTGCACTGGGGCAGCCACTTCACTCTCCTAAAGCTAGGATTGACTGTACTTTACAACTGATGTTAAATTCCTTTCATTACTGACATTGAGGGGCATGAGAGCATCAGATGTCACATTGGGGATCACTTTGGAATTATACCTGATTGTAGAAGGCGATCTCTATGGAAAATCAAGCTCATCTGCATTGTCGGGGTCAAGGTTCACTTGTAAGAGAACTGAATTACTGGATATCATAAATTCATCCCAGAATTATTGTATTAATGGGAACTTCTTGTATAATTAATAGATGGGGTAACTTGAAAGATATAATTACAAGGAGACCAAAGAGTTTCAATCTAATTTATTGACTTGGCACTTTATGAGATGAAAGATCAGCTCAGGGACAAGAACATTTTTTAGTTTTCTTATGTGACCTGCTCTTCCATTATCCCACTGATACTCCAGAGACATTTGTATGCTCAGTCATTATCTGTTCTTACTATTTCATTTGCACCCTGGTGTGATGGAGACATCTTAATGGGATACCGCTTTAGTGTTTAACTCTTAGTTCCTGTTACCTCCCCTACACCCGCTTCTAAACCCTTCTTTGAGTTTCACTATAGGGACTCTTTGGTAGCTCCTAACGTGGACAATGAAGTGTTTTTCTCAGGGTTCACGCTGATGCACAACTGAGATTCAGATAGGACATTTTCAGACGTGTAAAATTACCTTCTTGCCGCGCAAGCAGCCTCCGGAACAGTATCGAGCCTGCTGCGTGGCAAGGGTCCATTTTGGATGCCGCCGTTTCTCTCTCGGCATCGTCCGTGACTGTTGCGGCCAGCATTGGAGGCGGCTGCACTGTTTTTTACTCACGGACAACTTTTGTGAGTAAAAAATAGCGCAGCCACCTCCAATGCTGGCCGCAACAGTCATGGATGCCACCGAGAGAGAAACGGCGTCATCCAAAATGGACCCTTGCCACGCAGCAGCCTCGATACTGTTCCGGAGGCTGCTTGCATGGCAAGAAGGTAATTTTACTTAGGCAGAAGTTTGACAACAAAAAACAGGGTTTTTTTTTAATGTCTTCTTTATAAAAGGAAGCATCAAGCGGGATTTTGTATCCAATTCTAATTCCCCCTGAACTCCCTAGTCCCTTCATTCTCCAACTACAACTACAACTAACTGCTAACCACAACTGATTACAACTCACAACTCAACTGACTATTCAACTGTCCAGTCTCATCTTTTTTCTTGCTCCAGTCCCACCTCCCAGCATACTGAGGGCTGGGTTGGATAATCTATCAGGTGAACAGTCCCTCTATCTCTGCTGTCCATCATACTTGATGACAGCATTCTCTTGAGGAGGCCATTTTCTACGTGAGCATGAAGTGGATGTAGAGAACCAAGCAACCCTGAGGTCTTAGCTCACAAGGTTTAAAAGTCCTTTCCTTCCTTTGGCTTGTCCTCCTTAGTTGGCAGCTACATCAGAACCAACACCTCTTTGTTTAGTGTCATGGAAACATGGCTTTTGCAATTGTCCCTAAAATATTTATGTTAGAGGGGATACATTGGCTATCAGGGCATGTGTGTGTGTGTGTGTGTGTGTGTGTTAGATGGAGTGGAAGGTAATGTAGAAAAAGTCAGTTTTCATTTATTTTTTTTTAAAAAAACTATATTGATCTCTTGTATGTAGAAAAAGTATGAAATTCTTTTTGACAGTCAGCAGTGAAAGCTTAGGCTATACAGCAGGCTTGAATGACATATAGGCTCTAGGCTTAAAGTAGCGTGCTAGCCACATGTTGGGGGCCTACCAGGTGCTTGACAAGCTCCGGGTTTATTCAGGTTGGCTCAGTTTATCAGAAATCTGGAAAGAGGGGAGAAAAACATTATTTTAAAAACTTTTGATGATGTTGTTGAACTGCAACCCCCAGTAGCCCCTAGCCATTGGCCAACAGTGTGGAATAATGGGAGTTGCAGTTAAACACCCCCTGGAGAGCCAAATAATTCTCACCTCTCCTGAAGGCATAAAGAAGTTCTAATCCCATACAAATTTGCCCCAGATTAAGTCCCAGTAGATCGTTAAAGACGTGCTTCTAATTCAGTAAGCACACATGTTGTTCTTGTTTGTTTGTTTGTTGTTGTTGTGTGCCTTCAAGTCATTTCTGACTTATGGTGACCCTAAGGCAAACTGATCATGGGGTTTTCTGAGGCTGAGAGTGTGTGACTTAACCAAGGTCACCAAGTGGGTTTTCATGGCCGGGCAGGGATTCATACCCTGGTCTCCAGAGTTGTAGTCTAACATCAATCCACTATGCTGGCTCTATAAGCACACATAGGCTCAGGTTATGTCCTATAGCAAGGGGTTTTGGATTCATGTGTTGATGCACTTTTAGTATGAATAAATGAAGGTTCCAAATTTATTTTATTTGTTACATTATATTGTTATTTATTTGTTATTTCTACCCTTCCTGCAAGAAACTCAGGGTGGCATACATGGTGCTTCCCCTCCTTATTTCTCCTCAAAATATCACTGTGAGGAAGGCTGAGCTGAGAGACAGTGTCTGGCTAATCAGTGCTGACTGCTGCTAAATATGGAGTCTCCACAGTCCTACTCTGGTGCTAGCTGCCTCCAGATTAGAACTAGTACTACAAAACTGCAGATGGACAAAACATACAGATTACAAAATACTACCCTAGTCAGACTTCCTAGAATATGTGGCCTTCTCACTAGGAAGAACAGGTGGCTTGCAAGGGTGTACACATTTCCATTTTGGGGAGGGGGAGGGGTACTCAGTCAAATCATGACTGCAGAGAAGTAAGTATGCAAAACAATCTTGAGGCCTCACAGTAGAAAAGGGAGTATATTTAACATGTGAAATATTGACTTAATAGAAGTGTTATGTAGCTTACTATATAGTATTTAATGATATAAAATAACTAACAATCATGGATGCCAATTCTCCAGATAAACCCAACCTACTTCAATGGAATACAAAAGATGTATCTGGTGATCTCAGGAAATTACAACTCATTATATTACCTATAAACATTATTTACAGTTATTAAAATAAAGAACAGAAATCATCAAACATTTGCTTAATTCAAACTAAAATACTTCAGTACAATAATGAATAAAACTTAAATAGGTAGCCTGCTTGAAAAATTTCTTCCATACTGTCATTTTGGCAGACTTATCAATTAAGTTATCAAAAGAGATTTGGTAAGCAAATTTACTTTGTGCACAGTCTATAACATGGTGGTTATGCCTCTCTTGTCCTGTCCTTCTGCCAGCTTCAAGTTACTACAGAAATACTTGCCCAGTGCCACAATATAGAGACACAACTGAGTATTCTTATTTTTAAAAAAACATTCCATTTATATCCTTTTCTAATGAATGTCCAAAAGTAATATGATGATCTGTGAAGTTTGATAACTTTTTTCACTTTCTGAAAAGCTCAGAGCAGAATTGTCAATAAGATACTGCCAGAATTTCCTTTTTTATGGTTCAGAAAGTAGAGGTCTTTTTTTTTAAAAGGTAGGACTGGACAATTCACCTGGGAATTTTAGCATTCAGATTCGAATGTGAACATCCATGAAACTTTGGACCCCAGTCATATCTTATACATGAATATTTCTTCTTTAGTCTTTATATCACTCACAAAATATGATCAGAGTGATCTAGTAAGGAAAAATGAGGTTATTTTCTGCAGCTCATAATTCTAGTCTTGGGGTCTTGCAGACAGGGCAATCAGGAGTCAATGTTGCTTTCTTGCTCAGTTTTTGAGTGCTTTTCAAACTGTTTTTGAGCTACCCCTGTCAAAGCCTTTCAACTGGATGCATGCCTAAAAGACACTGTTCATTAACTGACATGTACATCACTGTCTGCTACAATTTCCCATTGTGACCTAACAAATGTATTACGTGTTATGTATTTGTGGCAAAAAACACACAACAATCCTCAAGTAACTCTAAAAGAGATCACTTCAAAAATCAGCCTTGTGATCTAACCAAGAAATGACATTCTACTTGAAATAAATGCAGTACCAATAAACTACTAAATGCCAAGATTGACAAACAGATCGAGCACAGATTAGCAAAGGCATATAGCGCATTTGGAAGACTTTACAAAAGAGTCTGGAGTAACAAACACCTGAGGTGAAGCACAAAAATCAGTGTGTATAGAGCCATTGTACTGTCTACTCTCCTTTACGGGTCTGAAACATGGGTCACCTATCGCTACCACTTATGACTCCTCGAACGTTTTCATCAGCGCTGTATACGCACAATCCTAAATATACACTGGACTGACTATGTGACGAATGTTGCTGTCCTTGAGCAAGCAGTGATCACCAGCACTGAGGTCATGATATTGAGAACACAACTGCACTGGCCAGGGCACGTTTCTAGGATGGAAGACCATTGCCTCCCAAAAATAGTACTCTACGGTGAACTCGCTACAGGCCAGCATAAGAGGGGCGCTCCAAAAAAGCGATACAAGGACTCCCTGAAACAACATCTCAGGCTCGGCCAAATTGATCACCAACAATGGTCTGCCCTGGCCTCACATCGGGAGGCATGGAGATGCAGTATCCACAATGCTGCCGCCTTATTTGTGAACTCATGCTGAACAAGTCTTGAAGAGAAACGACAATGCAGAAAGATCACAACCCGGAAACATCCCCTAAGGAGACCTTCTGCTGTGTTTTCTGCATCTGGACTTATTTATCTCGGATTGGCCTTTTTACTCATCAGCGCGCTTGCAGAAAGCGCGGGATGAGTCCTTCCTGAATCTTTGTTTGCAAAGAAAAGCCAGAGAGAGAGAGAGAGAGAGAGAGAGAGAGAGAGAGAGAGGCATCCTGAAACAAATCCTGAAATCCTATACAAACTCGCTTGGAAGTAAACCCAACTGAACATGCTGTGAGGACTTGGCGGAACAAAGATCATGTTAGTAGTTTTTCAAATAATTCATATGATGCCCAAGTTTTTAAAAAGCAGGAACAATGATTTATGTTTTCTAAAAAAGATATGACAAGAGACAATTTCGAACCAATGGGGAAAGGAATGACTTAGCTTCCCAGAAAGACCATAAACGAGATTAGAGGTATTTCAAGTTTCTGAGTGCTTTCAAACTGCATTTTGTAATGAATTTGGCATCTTTAAGATCTTCTGTCTTTCCATACCTTCCTACTTTTCTGTTGCAACGGAAGACATGATCCAAACAACATATCTGTGTGAAGAATCACAAAGGACCATAGCTCAGGGGTAAAAAATATACTTTGCATGTCTGAGGTTCAGTGTCTATCAGTCCAAAAGACCTGTTATCTGGAGGACAGCTTTCAAAGTATGAAGGCAGAACAGGCTGACTAGTAACTTCTTAATGTTTCTAATCAATGCATGAAGTGAGAATAGAATTACCTCTACCATTTGTACAATCTTCACCTGTTGGCTTGGGGCAGTCCTACTCTCTCCCTCCCAAATCTGGAGTATACACAAATTGTCTAGGGTAAAAGTGATGTTTAATGAATTCTTTGGAGCCATTGTGGTGGACTTGGGACTAGGCTTCAGTACCCTATATCGTGTCTTGTCCAGTTCCTTGAGACAGGATTTCCTGTACTGTCAGGGCAACAGCCTCTTACTGTTTCTTTAAAGAGAGCTCCACTACTTTCCATGTTTGTGTCAATATTTTGCTGTCTTCTCTTTCTCCATCACACAGTTCTTATCAACATAGCAATATTAAGGTGAATGGTGAATTGCTGGTTGGGTGATACCTATGTCGTCACAGGGCCTAGCCTAAAGACATACTCCATTTCCAAGTTTTCTTTTCTTCTCTCAGCTATGTTGTGGTTGTCTACTAATCTGTTTGGTTGTATGTTCTGCTTGTCTACTGATACAGTAAATTTGTTTGGAATATTGTGGATGGTACTAGGGATGACATATAAGGGCAGTGTTGCATTGTTGAGGCTGTGGTTGTTTGTTTCCTTAAAGTTGCCCCTGTGTTGCACTTCAACTTCTGCTAGTGTCAGACATCTAAAGTGAAAAGTACAAAACAAGATGATCCACTATGTGCAGTCATGCACAACTTATCAGCTAGCTATATGGCTGAAGAAAGAGAAGAAGAAGAAGAAGAAGAAGAAGAAGAAGAAGGAGGAGGAGGAGGAGGGATTTGGAGTTGAGACTGCCATGGTTGCCTTGACCGATGATCTGCATCTAAGCATCGACAGGGGTAATGTGTCCCTGTTGGTGCTTCTGGACCTCTCAGCGGCTTTCGATACAATAGATCATGGCATTCTCCTGGATCGCCTGAGAGGGTTAGGAATTGGAGGCACTGCGCTCCAGTGGTTCCAGTCCTTCCTCTCGGGCAGGTCCCAGAGGGTGCGGCTTGGGGACAGCTGCTCCAGCAGAAAGGAGCTTACTTGTGGTGTTCCACAGGGCGCCATCCTGTCCCCGATGCTGTTTAACATCTATATGAAGCTGCTGGGTGAGATTATTCGGGGTTATGGGGTTGGGTGTTATCAGTACGCTGATGACACCCAGATCTATTTCTCCTTGTCCCGATCATCGGCCTCGAATCCCAATGGCATCTCTCCTCTTAATGACTGTCTTAAAGCTGTAATGGGCTGGATGAGGAAAAACAGATTGAGATTAAATCCAGACAAAACGGAGGTGCTCAAGGTAGCGGCCCCGAAACCAGGAGTTGAGTTGCAACCTCCAGTCCTGGATGGGGTCACACTCCCCGTTAAGGACTGTGTTCGCAGTCTGGGGGTGCTCCTTGAGTCATCGCTTCAGATGACGAGTCAAGTGAATGCGACGGTCAGGAGCGCTTGTTATCAGCTTTGGCTGATACGCCAGCTGTGCCCTTTCCTGGAAGTAAGGGACCTTGAGACTGTGGTGCACACGCTGGTAACCTCTCGTCTAGATTTCTGCAATGCGCTCTACATGGGGCTACCCTCGTGCTTGGTCCGGAAACTTCAGTTGGTACAAAATATTGCAGCCAGAGTGGTCTCAGGAATATCTCGGAGAGATCATATAACTCCAATACTAAAATCTCTCCACTGGCTGCCTATCAGTTTCCGGGCCCAGTATAAGGTGTTGGTTATTACCTTTAAAGCCCTAAATGGCTTGGGTCCAACTTATCTCTGGAACCGCCTCCTCCCATACAATCCTCCCCGCATACTCCGGTCCTCTGGGAGGAATCTGCTTCAGCCACAAAAATCTAGGCTGTCTGCAACCTCCCAGAGGGCCTTTTCAGTAATCGCCCCCAAATTGTGGAATGGCCTGCCGAATGAGATCCGTCAGCTGACGAGCTTGAGTAGCTTTAAAAAAGCACTAAAGACGGATCTCTTTCGGCAGGCCTTTCCTGATTAGATCCCGGCCTCAGGAACTCAGTCTCCTGGCTTTTTAAAAAATTATGTATATATTTGTTTTTAATGTGTTTTTTAGCTAGAAGGTTTTAATTTTATTGTGTTTAATGTCTTTTTATGTGGGAGGGTGGGTGTGGGTGGTGTTTTTAGTCATTATTATAATGTTTTAATTGTTGGAAGCCGCCCCGATTGTTTTTAGCAGAGGGGCGGGGTATAAATAAATTTTATTATTATTATTATTATAAGAAGCCATAATCACAAAAAGTCAACATGGGTTTCAGAGAAACAAGTCATGCCAGACTAATCTGATCTCTTTTTTTGATAAAGTTACCAGCTTGGTAGATGAAGGGAACACTGTGGATATTGCATACCTTGATTTCAGTAAGGCCTTTGACAAGGTTCCCCATGACATTCTTGCAAACAAGCTTGTAAAATGTGGGCTAGACAAGTTAACAGTTCAATGGATTTGTAATTGGTTGACCGGCCGAACCCAAAGGGTGCTCAGCAGTGGCTCCTCTTAGTCTTGGAAAGATGTGACCAGTGGGGTGCCACAAGGTTCGGTCCTGGGCCCAGTGCTATTCAACATCTTTATCAATGACTTGGATGAGGGAATTAGGGGCATACTTACCAAATTTGCAGATGACACCAAATTAGGAGGAGTAGCTAATACCTTGGAGGACAGGATCAAAATTAAAAATGACCTGGATAAACTGGAGAGCTGGGCCAAAGCTAACAAAATGAAATTCAATACAGACAAATGTAGGGTATGCACTTAGGGTGAAATAATGAAATGCATAGATATAGGATAGGGGAGACCTGGCTGAATGAGACTATATGCGAAAGGGATCTAGGAGTCCTAGTAGACCACAAGTTGAACATGAGTCAACAGTGTGATGCGGCACCTAAAAAGGCCAATGTGATTTTGGGCTGCATCAATAGAAGTATAGTGTCCAGATCAAGGGAGGTAATAGTGCCACTCTATTTTGCCTTGGTCAGACCTCACCTAGAATACTGTGTCCAGTTCTGGTCACCACAATTCAAAAAGGATATTGACAAATTGGAGCGTGCCCAGAGAAGGGTGACTGAAATGGTGAAAGGTCTGGAAACAATTCCTTATGAGGAGAGACTTATGGAGCTGGGTATGTTTAGCCTGGAAAAAAGACGGTTAAGAGGCGATATGATAGCCCTGTTTAAGTATCTGAAGGGGTGTCACGTTGAGGATGGAGCAAGCTTGTTTTCTGCTGCTCCAGAGATTGGAACACGGAACAATGGATGCAAGCTCCAGGAACAGAGATTCCACCTCAACATTAGGAGGAACTTTTTGACAGTAAGAGCTGTTCGGCAGTGGAACACACTCCCTTGGAGCGTGGTGGGGTCTCCTTCCTTTGAGGTCTTTAAACAGAGGCTGGATGGCCATCTGTCGGGGATGCTTTGATCGTGATTTCCTGCATGGCAGGGGATTGGACTGGATGGCCCTCATGGTCTCTTCCAACTCTGCAATTCTATGATTCTATGATTCTAAGAAATGCAACCAGGAATCATAAGAAAGGAAAACAGGGCTCCTGAAGTTGCCCATCAGGACAACCTATGGCGGGCGATGGCCTCCATGTCATGGAGGCAGTGAATCTGTTCCATGGTTTAGCATGAACTTTAAATGATCTATTCATCTGAATCCTTTCCCCCAAATAGGTTCAGTACCTGGGATTGCTCCTTTAAAGGTAATTTAAAAACATGGAGCAGATTTACTGGTTCATTGACATGGGAGCCACCAGCTATCATTGCAGTGAATACTGTATAGGAGACATGCATTTAAATCAGGGCGGCGGAATGTGAAACCCTCCAAACATTGTTAGACTACAACTCCCCCCTCAGGCTAGGGCTGAGTGCAGCTGGCTGTGTCCAGAAATGTCTCCCACTTGTGATATAAATTATACAATTAATGATCAGGTTTGTACAGTAGTAATAATATATGCAAACTTTGTAGTAGCATATGCAAATTCTATGGAAGTCCAAGTCCCTCTTTGACTTCTTTCAGGCAGGTGTCATGATGTTCTTCTTGGTGATGAAGACGTGGTCACACTAAGACTTGGTTCCAGGTTGTAACATGGGTAGAGATAAAATAGAAACCAGGTGAACTTCTTGAGGAAGACTTTCACAACTTGATTTCTGGTGGTAGTGAACAATTTGATGCTGGTGAATTGTTTAAAAAACCTTCTAATATTTCCTTTACTTCCTGTGGCACTTTAAAATAGAACACATTAAACTCACCAGGGGAATACAGTTCTGATATGGCTCTATGTTTCCCCTCATAAACGGAAAGCAATCTGTCCAATGAGGAGGTTTGAGGAATAGTAATTTACTACCACAGTTGTAATTTTTAAACGCTCTCCCACTGCAGGGATTGAAGCTTTCATTCTATAATTATAGAGGAATCAAAAGTCTAGCGCACTAATGTATTGAGTTATGATGCAGGGTATTTATAATAGTCACTTCTCAGTCACTATATTTTTTTAATGTGTTGGCGTAGGGTGGCTGCTGAGAACAATCCTATGTGCACAGTTGCTTCATTTCTATGGGCAGTAATCCCCTCTCTTTTTAAAAATGATGTTTACAGTATAACTATTGCAAAAAATAAAAGATTTTGTGGGGTAATTGGTTGCTCATCAAGGCTGCAATTCTGCACTGTTGCTGCTTATATCTAATTTACTATGGTGTGACTTAACTAGCTTTTATCAGAACCCAAACTGACAGTTTGGTTTCTTCCCTAACATGCAGATTTTTATCAAAAATATTATCATCTTTATATGATTGATTTAGTACATTTATGAACCACCTCCCTGCCTAATGGATGCTCAAGGTGATATCGAAATGAAATAAAACAATAATAGAACTCAAACCATTACTAAAAGCACAGGGAGAAAAACCAAAAACTTCAAAATTAAAAATTAAGATAAGCATGGAGAAAGATGTCAATATCTTAGGCAAGTCACACACTCTCAGCCCTCAGAACCCCCATGATAGGTTTGCCTTAGTGCTGCCATACGTTGAAAGCACACAACAGCAGCAGCATATATACTATAGCATGTATGATTCTGACTGTGGCCTTGATTGATATACCTTCACACTTGAGGATCTTATCTAGCTCCTTCCTACTTTCTTTTCCAAGTCTTAGTCATCTTCTGATTTCTTGGCTATAATCTACATATTGATTGATGACTAAGCCAAGACAAAGAAAAATCTAAGGTACAAAAAATCCCTCTTGAACACTTCAACATTGGGTTGGGGGGAGTCAACATTGAGGGGAAGATGACTGTGTCTGGGTACTGGATAGTTTATTTATTTAGTTAGTTCTTACTCACCTCTCTCCAGTGCTCAAGGCAGGGTACAACATACTATTAGGAGACTAGTTTCTATCAAGAGTCCAGACTCCTAGCAGTCATCCAAAGTGGAATGCTCGAAGTAGGGACACCAGACAAAAATGCATCCCTCTTCTTCACGGAGTAATGGCTGCATCGGCAGAAGAGAGCTGATAATTCAGTGGTGTGAGTGGCAGAGTTCCAGGGGGAAGCTACTGAACATCAGCAGTAGCAGTGGGAGGTAACACTGGTGGAGGATCTCTCAAAGACAAAGACAGTGGCACTTTAGCTAACTCTTAGTAGTACGCACATGGATGTACTAATAAACCACTTCTGAATGTCTTTTACCATGAAAACACTATGATGAGACAATCCAAAATGAAGCAATAGCTGGAGGAGGGGACACATTCCTACTGTCCATCTGAAGCACAGTAAAGAGAATGCCAATCTAATCTCTCTGGTGATGAAGATGCACCATTGGGTACCAGTAAGGAAATACCCCGTCTTTAGTTCCCAGCAAACTAACCTTGCTAAATGGTGAGACATATAATTGCCCCACCAATAGCTGCAAATTATGACAATCAGATTTATAAATTTATAAAACCACATTATAAATTCAAGTGTTTTGCCATTTAGAAGAGGACTGAATGTAAAGCAAAGTAAATCAGGAGAGGCAAATTACTGGGGAGGGGATCAAAGATGCTACAGACACAGCGGAATCCCAGGGAATAGTTCCTCCTCTTAAAAAGGTCTGCTTCAAAAGAAGAACTGATAAGAATTGAAGATGAATGAAGCAGACTTTAAGAAAACCTAAAGCCTGGCTGAAAGAGACTGCTGGGAGCTGAACTGATAGGTTTGGGCCTGGGCCTGTGGTTTGGGCCAGAGGGAGAACATATTGATCATTGGGATTACCATTTTGTCCACTTTGTCTTGACCAAGCCCAAGCAGCCTGCATAGAGGCGCGTCCAGCAGACTACATAACATCAGGTATAAGTCAAACCAGTAGTGCTGGACATTGCCCATTTGGTTCCTGTTTGGTGCTTGATAGAAGGGTGTGCAAGAACAGCAAATAAGGAGAAGAAACAACCACTGATGCAAGCCCAGAGCTGTTAAAGATGGAGAAATTTGGACTAAGAGGGCTACAAAAACTACATTTCTCGTGAGCAGGCTTAAATTTAAACTGTAAATTTTTTATTGTTATTGTTCCTCAAGATATCAGTTGAGCCTGGAAGTGACTGAAAGAACTGAATTAAGGGACACTAGTTTTAAATTAATGTTAAATGTATTTTGAATGTCAGTTGTAGTTTTAAGATTTATTGTCTTAATCAGTAGTTTTATCTTAATTTTATGGTCTTAGTTTTATAACAGTTTGGAAATAGTTTTAAGGCCTAGTATTAATTAGCCTTTATAACAAACAGGTTCACACATTTTAGTGTGGTTAAAGGGACAGAACTTCACTGCTGTGTAGTATTATTTGGCTGCACTAGGCATTTATTATTTGTATTATTTGGTTGTATTAGACAGTGTGTTGGGCAAACAGTATGTTTCTTACTAGAAGCCAGAAAAAGCATGGAAGTGCTAAATCTAACAGGGGCACACCAAACAACTCAATGTTGTCTTATGTAACAACGTCCGGCAGCAAAAGAGGAAAGGTAGCTGGGACCAGGGAGAGGAAGCAGAGGAAGAAAGAAAACCATATTACTGGCATAGGGAAAGATCATAATGAGGGCCAGCCAAAGGCAAATTCATATACAGCCGTCCCTTCACATTCGCGGGGGTTAGGTTCCCCAGATGCCCATGAATGTGAAAATTCCACGAATAATGACTGCCCTCCCCCTCCCCCGCCAAAACGACCATGGGGCCTCCGGAGGCCCCATATTTGCTTTCCCCGGACTCCCCACTCCCTTCCAAGGCCTTCATGGGGCCTCCGGAGACCCTCCCGAGGCCCCGTGGATGCCTCGCCAGCCCTAGATGAATTGCTAAAGAGGGAGAGAAAAGTAATAGCTGAGTCTCAAGAGTGTAGAGATGAAATTATAAAACAACTAATAGCTTTGGAGGCAGAATCCCAGAATGTCCAGGAAAACTTAAGGGAAACAGAATCAGAGTACATAGCTGGGAATAAAGATGAGGTGGAAAACACCAAAAATAATCTAATCCAAGATATAGATACCATGTTAAAAGACCATCGAAATATAATAGGTACTAAAAAGGCTAATATAAAAGTAGTTTGCCTTCTAATATGTGAGGGGATCTTGAAGGTGGTTTCACCAAATGAGGTTAAAAAAGGGACTAAACAGGAAGAACTGCAGAAACAAACTAATATTATTGGAAAATGTAAAAGCAAAAACCAGTCTGAAGTAAGGTGTAAGAAAAAAGAGAAGGGGTGTGGGAGAAAGAAGAGTAAAAAATGCAAAAAGGGCCCAAGTATTCAAAATCAGAGGAGAGAGTTAGTTAACATGAAAAGATCAGTAAACTTTAACTTTAAAAGACTATTTAAGCTTCTGGAATCTAAGATAGAACATTGTAAAAATAGAGAAGTGAAAGGGACTGTAATGAAAAGAACAAAAAGGAGAGACAATGAAATGAGTACAGCTGAACCTACACAAAAAATAAGTTTGGCCAAACCTATTTACACAGTAAGGCAGCAAAATCAGGAGATAGTAAACAAAGAGAACAGAGATATTAGTGACAGGTTAGATTTAACAGAGAAAAGAAATCTGCAGAAACCATGTTCTCAAAACATTGGAACCATTAGCCCTCTTCCATTAGTACTGAAAAAAACTCAGTTGGCCTTTATAAACTATTCAAAGCCATACGGCATTGTAACATGGTCTCAGTGGAAATATCATTTTATTAAACAGATAAAAGCACTTAGGATAAACTTCCTAAAAGAAGAGGATATTGAGAGCATAGAATATCTTTTTTTTATAATTATCAGACTGCTAAAGCCCTAGTAACCTTTAGAAATGATAATATAGTGGCAAGGATTTATAAACTGAGAAACCTATTCTGGCATCAACAGATGGAAGTCAGAAGAGTCTTTGGCCACCTAATAACTTACCCCTTACTTGACACCCAGCTATACCAAGTAAAAGAAAACTCTGATAAGAAAACAAGTAAGACAGAACAGAGAGTAGATGTTGAGGACTTGATTTGTCTGGAAGACACTCATGACAGCAATGGAAATAACACAGAGGTTCCTCTGGCCTGTACTGATACTGAAATGCTGGAAGAGGAAGGTTTAATAAAATCATACAGGAGACTCCCCATGTTTGATAAACTGGTTATTATAGACAGACTTAACTCACTCCAAGCCCGACTAAATAAACTTTGTGTGGCAGAATATGTAAATATTGAGTCCATTGATGGCCATTTAGATAAGATTAAAACTGGACATACAAAGGAGACAGAGCTAGATAATACTATCATCAATATAACTCCATTGGCCAAATAATCTAATTCTGGTGATATTCGGAATTACTTTAAAAAGAATAGTATTCCGGTGTTAACAATCGAAGATATTCATCCACCACCTGCAATGATTATAAGCCAAGGAGGAACGTCATAACCAGATGATAATCCAGTTAGATTTATCCATGGAATATTGCGGGATGGCAAAATAAGGTTCAAGATGATAATTTTTTAACTTACTTGCAGACGTATGAGATTATTTTTTTTGCAAGAAACATGGATTCAAAATGGTAATGCAATTGAATTACGGGGGTTCACTTCATATTCTGTTCCAGCTTTAAAAACCACAAAGTTTGGGACAGCAATTGGAGGTTTTGCCATATTAGTGTCAACATCACTTACCGGTGTAATCCAGCAACACCCATTATTAAATTCTACTAACTTTTTCGTGCTATCTATCTCCAGTATCTTTCCTGAAACTGTTTATTTCATTTGTACATATGTACCCTCGTTAAAATCTGGCACAGACAAAAGATCTCTGTGGTGAACAATTTGATGCTGGTGAATTGTTTAAAAAACCTTCTAATACTTCCTTTACTTCCTGCGGCACTTTAAAATAGAACACATTAAACTCACCAGGGGAATCCAGGTCTGACATGGCTCTATGTTCCCCCTCATAAACGGAAAGCAATCTGTCCAATGAGGAGGTTTGAGGAATAGTAATTTACTACCACAGCTGTCATTTTTATTTTTATTTATTTTATTTTTCCCCATGAGCACCATTTTATTATAAACTCAAGGTGATCTGTGAACATGCAGCCTACTTTAACAATTTAACATTTGTACAATTACGGAAAACCTTTACAGAATTAAGATTGAATATGATGGACACAGCCTACAGAGATGGGAGGCATAGAGGCATCCCAAAAAGGAGCACACATGCATATATGGATGCCTGGAATTGGAGGACCTTGGCCATTACATATTGTTTTGTCCACTATATAGTGAACTAAGGGAACAATTTGTGACACCCTTAATTGAAACTAGCCATTGGCCAAAAGCAATAATATTTGACTGACTGACTGGGGAGGGTACAAGTAAGAGTAATAGCTTAATATTTTATTTATTTATTTGAAAAATGTTTACATCACCATTCAATTAAACCATCACCATCATCAATAATCCAGAACAAAAAACAACACTATTCTGCATCAAATTTTCTCTAGGGTGTTCCTTGTGGGAAAGTGCATGATAGGTGCATTTTGGAAATACCACTTTATGTTTGCCAGCTACTGTAATTCACTGGGATTGCAAAGAAGCTGTGTGGGCAATTAGCAGTCTAAGAGTCAAGAAGCCAAGGAATCAGTCAGTAGCCAGGAAAACAAAGTTAGGCAGAGAAACATGCAGAACAATAGTCAGGGTCCAGTTTCAAGGGTCCAGAAAGCAGGGCAGAGTCTCCAAGCTGGTTAGGGTGTCCTTTCCAATGCTTCCAGCACCTGCCAAGTGTTTGCTGCCTGCCTTAGAATGGCTGTGGCAGCACCACCTGAGCTGCAGGTGTGCTGAGCTCCTCCTCAAATACCCTTGTATTACAGGTATCCAAGATGGATGCATCATTTGAGGGAGGGTGCAGTCAGTTGCGCAAAACCGAGTGTGCTATGACTTTGTGTGGGAAGGAGAAAGGTAGGCAGGGGAGGGGGAACTGGCCCTACAGAACAATGTCTTTAGCACTGACCAGCAGTGTCATGGGGAATGGTCCCCAAGTAGCTTCTTCCCATTCTGTGATACCATGGTCTGAGGAACTGAGTCAGAAAACTGAAAGGAAATGCAATGTCTATGTGGAAAAGAGACTCATAAAGATGACCCTTCCCATGTAGTGCCTAACTTTCTCTCCAGAGTCTACAGCAGTTCTTCGAAAATGGCTCACCACAGACACATATGTGTTTGCAAGCATCTGTTGCACAGTAATAAAACATAAGAGTAGTCCACATGCCTGTGTGGAAGCTAGAGTGCTAACTGTTCTGCATTGGAATGCCACCATAATTCAACAGAAGCCCACCATCAAGACTTGGTACAAAAGAGTATAAACTGCTTGATCAAATTAAAGTAGCTAGAAGTGACAAAACCAGCAAAATACACTCAAGATGCTGCCTGAGAAGGAGGACAAGATGATTCAACCTAGAGAATGGAAAAGTCTGGATTGACAACTAGATCTTACTTTGAGGCCAGAAATCTGTTCAGACAATGCATTGGCTGCAACAGTTCTGTCCTCCAACATCTTGCTACTACTTGCTCACTGCTTCACCTGGTGCCCACTCACTGCCTACTTAAGCAAATGCTGCAGTACAGTGGTGACAACATCTACATGCATCATATGAGTGCAATGCATATATAATATCTGCTGTGTGGTACATGTTGCTTGAGCTAGCTGCCTCTGGTGGGACCACCTTGGGAGAAGGTAGCTAGGTGAGAAAGATAGCCTGAATTATTGTTTTTACAGCAACACACTATGCAGCTTGCTCCCTTATCAATACAGTGGGCCCTCCATATCCACACGTTTGATATCTGCAGATTCCAGCATGTCACCACATACTTAAAATGGTTTTGTTGATGCTTAAAATGGTGGTGCTGCATACTTAAAATGACAGCACCCATACTTAAAATGGTGGCTCCCATACTTAAAATGAAAATGGTGTTGCCCATTGATCATATAGGACTTAATAATAATAATAATAATAATAATAATAATATTTATTTATACCCCACCCCTCTGTTAAAACAATCGGGGCGGCTTACAAAAATTAAAATACAATACAGATAAAATCCCCAAACACCCCCACCCCCACCCTCCCCCATAAAAAATATTAAACAATTATAAATTAAAACCAACTGATCTAAAATCACATTTAAAAACAATAAATACTATAAAATACAATAAATGGCCAGCGGACTAAAAGAAGCCAGGATCCCCTGAGGCCGGGATCTAATTAGGAAAGCCCTGCCGAAAGAGATCCGTCTTTAGTGCTTTTTTAAAGCTACTCAGGCTTGTTATCTGACGGATCTCGTTCGGCAGGTCATTCCACAATTACTGAAAAGGCCCTCTGGGAGGTTGCAGATAGCCTTAACTATCTGCAGTTTTGTTATTTGTGTGTGGGGATCCAAAACACATGTAATCTTTAAAATTTTAATGTAAAATACCAAGTTTAAATTTCAACTCAGTCTGAAACTTCCTAGACACCCTTGGACCTGTTACCATCACTCAGCCTACACTTACTCGTAAGGTTGTGGTAAGAAATGGGAGAAGAGGTGAAGAGAAGGGAAGAATTGCATATGCCACTTAAAACTCCTGGGGGAAGTGGGGAGAAAGAAACCTAGGAAATAAATCAATGAACGAGAGAGAGGGAGAGAGAGTAGAATAGAGTAGAGTAATTTATTTTGGTTATTATTAAGTATATCTGAATTCTTCCAAAGAGTTCAGGGTGATGCAGATGGGTTAAATTTTTATCTGCACAATAACCCAGATTAAGATGAGATATATTGTCAGGCCCACCAAAAAGGCATCAAATCTTTGAGCAGGGACTACAATCACAGGCTGGAATATTTTACCTTATATCATTTAGGCTGATGCTATGAATTTTGTACTGTCTGTTGCTCAGTGAATCCTTGCTTTAAAATCCATGCTCTTGTTGCAATATAAATGGCAACAATTAACAACAATGGGAAACAGCTTAATTTGATGCAGAATTAACCATCATGCACTGCACTGGGCATGGCTGGCTATCTGGGGGCCTTGTTGCCAAGTAATTAGCACACTGGATGAAAACAATTTCATCTGAAACCATTTTTCAGCAGGAATCCTCTGTCAATTCTCTCCCCAGAATGCTTCTTATTGAGTCCAGCCCTCATTCCAGAGATGAAGCGTTAGTCTGTGTCGTTCTGCTCCTTTGCTCTTGCTACAACCCTCTTTGCCAAGTTCTCTTGTTTTGAAAATTGACTCCACTACAGACCAGTTACAGAACGAAGACTTGACACACAGAGAGGAAGGCTCTCTAGGGCAGACTGACAACACAAGCCATGCAGTCCATCATTTTTAAAGAGAAACACACATGGTTTACTACTGTCCACAGCCAGCCAGCAGACATTTAGAGGCTCTAGGGCACAATTGTTGTTGACGGCTCTTTCAATTAACTCCTACCTTTGTAATGTACTGAACCTGGACAGGACACAGGGGGATATTTCCTCTGCGCTCACAAAACAGAGTAATTGGAAATGTATCCTTGGTAGATGGTACACCTGAACAATAGGTAACCTTTCCCCCCTGTTCCCCTAAATGATAAATTATTCTTTCTGTAGTGCTATATCTCATCAAGTCCATGATTCTTAACAGTAGCCATCAAATCTAACAGAATCTGAAAAGTTGAAAGGAGCAGGGAAAGGTTCACCTCCACATGCTACACTACATGCTATTTAGATCTGTCAGTTTCAAAACATAAGAAGAGACATGCTGACGAACATGTGGTGGGCTGAATCTGTCAGCCCTGCTTTCTCCAACATTCATTTATTTTATTTTTTTAAAAAAATCTCAAATGTATGAATCTATGAAATTTATGAAGGCAAATGTGAATTCTGGTAAGGAACTAAAGTAAAAATTAGCTATCTGCACACAGAAAGAGGCATCTATTCTAATTCACTATGTCTGAATACACATTCGACATGGATGAATACACAGTGACTCAGAGCTAGTGTCATAGCTAAGTCCTCAGCCTGGATGGGTGACTCACTCACCTTTGCTTTCTTCCATGTTCCGATGTTTTTTTTTTTAAAAAAAATCTCAAGTTCTTTCTATTGAATTTATGAAAATTCATTCATGAAGGTTTTTAAAGGTTCTTGATAAAACCCTCCCCACTCTTCATGTTACTGATGGAAAAACTGTCAGATGTAAAAAGAATGGAATCTATTTCTGAAGGACACATGACATTTGGAGAGTCCTGGCTTCCCTTCATAAATTATGTTAATAATAATACGAATGGATCAAACTACCTGCACACCACTTACATCACTGGAGGGACCTTATAAGTATGAACCTTTAAAAACATTCACCACTAAACTGCAGTGTTTGTCTCTCAACCCCACCATCCTGCAATGGCATCCGTATTTTGACATTTTTTTTAAAAAAAAATATTTTTCTTATTTTACTTTGACTATATCACCCTTCTATTTTATATACTCAACCTAGTGTCAACACTGTGATGGAACCATTGGA
Source organism: Gambelia wislizenii (assembly GCA_030847615.1). Taxonomy (NCBI): domain Eukaryota; kingdom Metazoa; phylum Chordata; class Lepidosauria; order Squamata; family Crotaphytidae; genus Gambelia; species Gambelia wislizenii. Next base: position 143,761,318 of record JAUMIR010000006.1, on the reverse strand, counting down.
TTTGTTATGACACATAATTCAATAAACATGTTTAAAGTTTTTAAAAAATTAAAAATCATTCTTTGACAGTGCAATATGCTGCCTCTGCGTGTGGTGGAGTCTCCTTCTTTGGAGGTTTTTAAACAGAGACTGAATGGCCATCTGATGGGAGTACTTTGATTTTGTATTCCTGCATGGCAGGGAGTTGGACTGGATGGCCCTTTTGGTCTCTTCCAACTCTATGATTCTATCATTCCAAACCATAAGCCATGTTGGCTGAGGCTGATGGAGTTGCAGTTCTAAACATTTGGAGAGCAACAAGTTGGGAAAGGCTGTATTAGGTGCTGCTGATCATAAATTGCTGTAACATGAGAACTCAGAGCCTGCCAGTCATAACAGCAAGAATGCCTTACCCAGAAAACCACACAATAAGATGCCTGTGTGAAATAAGGGTAGAGTCAAGTTAATTTTATCATTCTGCCGAGAGGCACCAAAAAATAAAGCAGAATGGACAGTGGAAATTGTCCATTCCACCTTAAGTAGGTGCATCTTTGAAAAGGACCTAGTTTCTCAAAACTTGAAGCTTTTATGATATCTCTCATTCAGTAATTAAACATGGCTGCTCTCCTCAAATAATTTCTGAAAAAAGCCCTTCTACATTTTTTTGGAATATAATCCTAGAGATCAAGGGTAAGATTTCACATTGATTATAGTGGCACATAGACAGAGGCCTTGAAGATCGTCACTAGGGATTTATTAGGGATTTTACATTAGGGGTTTAAATATTTATTTCATCCTTGCATATGAAGACAAATAATTCCTGAAGTTTTCTTCCTGCTGCCCAAGAAAATGAATATTTCTGTGCGGTTTTTGCCTGGTGTTTGTACATCCTGAAGTGCTTTGGGAAATTATTCTGTGCAGAAATATAGATTAGTTTTTTTGTGTGAAAAATGCATTTTTGTATAAAAACCACATTTTTGCATTAAACACACTCTTTGTGCAAAATTGCAAAAGTATGCATGTTTTGAACACCCCCCCCCATTTGTAGAAACAGTGATTTTTGTGCAACTATTATGTTTTTTATGCTCGCTCTACTGTTTCGAAACATTCACATTGTATTTTCATGTAAAACTGTGTGTGTGTGTTGGAGGGGTTTGTATAAAGTAATATGATTTTTGGATAAAAAGTGTTTCATACAAAAAGCATGTTTCATTAATTTTTCAGAGCAATTTTCATGCAAAACCTACAAATGGTGCTAGAAACATATGAGAGGGGTTTTTTTTGTGCAAAAACCAGGTGTTTGTGACCTAGAAAGCCACAAATTTTGCATAAAAGCCAAATGTATATTTATGGAAACAGTGGAGTTTGTTTCATAAAAATGTGGGAGTTTTGCACAAAACCTGATATTCATGCAAAAAGTGTATGCATTTTGGAGAAACCCACAATGTTTATATGAAGAAAATCACATGTATTTCTGCATAGAATAATTTCCCAAAATGGGCTGTGTGGATACCAGATGAAAATTGTGCAAAATTCTCAGCTCTATGTTATTTTTTTTCTGACTGGATTTACTGAGCATTGGGAAAGCCAGTCACAAAAGTAGTACAGGTCGACCCCTGTATCCACAGATTCTGTATCCAAGGTTTCATGTATCCATGTCCAAAAAAAAGTTCTTTCCAGGCATTTCTAGGTCCTCCACTGTGATTCTATGGGCAATTTCTGGTGTTTTGTCTCATTGAAAACAATAAGGTTCCTTATTATCCACAGTTTCAGGTATCTACAGGGGTGGTGGTGGTCTTGTACAGGACGACCTGTACAAGTGAATATTTTTTCCATCTCCAGTATGCAAAGTCCAAAATGGCTCCCATGAACAGAACTAGGGTAGATGGTTGAGGAATTTAAGCTTCGTAAATTCCAATATAAATTGATCTGATCCACACCTCCAAGTCTAACATGTAAGAATTTAGTTATTTGCTGAGTTTTGTATTTCCTGAATGCTTTGAAAAGGGTAAACAAATAGAAAAAAAATTGAAACAGATCTTAATATTCAAATATATACTAATAAATATGGCCAGCTCAACTGTTAGGCAGAGGGAGGTGACCGCTTCAGGCACGAGATGCAAGGGAGTAGCTGTGGAAGACTCTCAGCTCTTCCATTTTAACTCTGCTCTGCTGCACAGCCTGGACTGTGTTTCTTAAGCTATGTTCCTGCCCTCAGCTGTGGTGGACAACATTATATTTTCATTGGTATTAAAAGTGAGATACAGCTGCCAGTGCATTTGAGTTCTATACATGGACAAGTGGCTGAAAAAATATTCATGATCTTAAAGAAAATTGATTAATCTAGAAAGAATGGATTAGACCTAATAAGTGTACATATGTTATGCAATGCAGAAATAGAAGAACTGTTTCATCTGTAAGGTAGTGTAGCATTGTGGTTCAGAATTAATTGTTGACCAGGAAGTCTTATTTTCAGTATTATCTCTGCTACAGACACATTAGGAGGACTAAGAAAAGCCATAGTTTATATGCTTTGGGGGAAAAATGGGGGATAAATAAAGTTCAGTCATCAACATTACTAACATTATGATTATCTTCACCATTCTCTCAGTCCTTCCCTTTCCAACTCCAATATAAGATATTGTATTACCAGAATTTTTCACTATTTCTTCTTTTGGACATGAATTCATGAATTAGGATAGCTACTGGCTATGCAGGCTGAGTGATTTTGGTAGTTCAAAACAGTAATTTTTGCAAGCTCTGAACCAATCAGACAAGTTGGTTATAAGATTATGTTTTAAAGTCAGGATCCTTACAATGAAACCTTGGCAAATATTTCTCAAACGTTCTCTTTTGGCAAGCCATTTTATGAACAGGTGAGACTGGTCTACTCGGCCAGTTATGCGTTTAATATACTCTTGACAGCACATTTCACACTTAGCACATGAATGTTAACATGGAGCCATCAAAAGTGACAAACAACCTAATTTTCCCATCAAAATCAGAGCCACAGCTGTACAAATGCACATGCAGGCAGCTGACTCTGGATAGATCACACACTTCCACCCTTTATTGATGACCCTTTATAGCTCACTCTTGGCTGGACTCCACTGCAGCCATCCATTTATTGTTCCATGATATCCTAGAATCTGGGTTTTCTGTCATCTCTCTGGGCTCACTCTCTGGCTTTGTATTTCTAAAGGCAGAAATTGCTTTCATGGTTTTTCCTCCCAAGCCCTCCTCATATCATTTGACTCACCCCTTTAGCCTAAAATCCCTTTGTATCCACCACTAAGCAATCAAAATCACAGTCTAGAAACACACAACACTGGAATAATTAATACAGCCAGCATTTTCTTTCTCATTAGGAAATGGGGGGAATGAAAAAATTAAACACATATCTAACTTATTCTGGAAACAAGCTTGTATCACCTTCACAGATAAATGCACATTTTTTAACACCTGTAGAGACTGTGTTTAAAACATTGTTCCTTAGGTGATGTATTTACTAGAAGCAGGTCCTGAAGCACAATTTCCCACTAGTTTCAGTCAAAATACATTAATCCACTGGAAATTTCCCAGGACAATATTATCTCTCATGTGCAGGCTATATTTCTCACATTCTGCTGGGGTAGGGGTGAGCATAGGGATGAGCTGGGGAAAAAAAGATGAATCCTTCAAGATGTGTTTGAAAACTGACACACAACAAAGTCATAGGTAAGCCAGCTGCTGTTTATGTGATGACTTCTTTTTCATCATCATAATAGCTGTGCAGAAGGGCTGGGGGGAAGGAAACAGACACCAAGGCTCTCTCTCTTTTTTAAAGGCAGTTATCTCTATTTTTTGTTGTTGTTGTTGGACTCCTGATTGCTTTGAAATGTCACGGTTGTCTTTCACCAAATGTGTCATATCAATGGAGCACCTTCCCAATGGAAAGACAGAAAATGATACCCAAATTCTCTCTCTCTCTCTCTCTCTCTCTCTCTGTGCATGCACATCTTCAGTATTAAAAGCTTGCCATAGTTTTTCCGTGCCTGGACATTCAAGGCTGTATCTCCTGCCATGCTATATTAAAAGGCTCTATTAAATGGTTTCAGAGCACTTGCTAGCTGCCATTGATAACTGCCTGCCTTTGACCCACAAGGTTAAAACACTAACTTCTTCTTGCTTGTACTGTCAAGCTCAGGATGATGAATGCTTCAGCCGAAACATAATAACAACCCCCCAGCATTACAACCAGGTTTAAGATTTTAAAAGAAATGGTTAATGCTCTAAAAGCAGGGCAGGTTTTTTTTTTTTTAAGAAAATATAAATTTGGCCAAAGAGTGGGTATCTTAAAGGAGCATGTCTATAAAATTTATAGTGTAAGCAGCTGGGCAGGTATGATCTTGGACATTAAGGTAATGGACAGCACTGTAGCCTTGGAGTGTCACATTCAGACTTCATTCCCATTAGACATATGTACTGTTCTGTTCCTCTTTCACCTTCAGTGATTTTACCCCTGCTTTCCAAATAGTGTGGTATGATTTACAGTCTTCAGAAGGGAAGCAGTAATGTTTCCAAAGGTTCTTCTTACACATTCTTCATGTTCATACATTTCAACAGCCTCTGTCTGGCAAGGAATGACCTTATTGTTAGTACTTGAGTAGCTTTTAGAGAAAATTGTGCCTAGAAAAAAACCTTTATTTTAATTTTTTTTAAGTCCCAGTTGCTAGGTCCTAGTCCTAGACAAGTTTCAATATCTTTCCAGTGACAGCTTCTGAGTTTGAGGGAATGGGGGGGGGGGGACAGATCCATTCAATGTTTCCCTTTCCTTAAGATGGGGGCCCTTCTCTCCTTTGCATCATTGTCATTGCTGCCCATGGAGTATTCCAGCCTGCCATTTCATGTGCCACAGGTGCTCAGGTTCCTTTTGTAGTGTTAAGGCACCTTTACAGATAACACTGTTCACATGGTATGTACTACTTGTGTGAGGACAAGATGGTAGGAACACTGTAGAGAACAGGGCTAAAGCCTTCATACCTTGCTTGTAAGCTGTCCAGGGGCTCACAATTCAGCAAAATGGTTATTAAATTATTCCTTCTCTAGATCCAGTGAGGCTCTTGGATCTAGAGGCCCTAAACTAAATTAGCAACAAGTGTAATCCAGCAATCTTTATTATGATACCTTTCTAGAGAATTCTTACAATGAGAAGGGGGGAAAGTTCATGCTTTTCCTGAGAATTTTGCAAAACTTGGAAAGACCAGCCTAAAACAATTTCTCCATTCTCCCTCCCAAGTCTACACTGCTCTATGAACTGAAATATATATATACCCTTGAGGAAAAGATGCTATGGATGAATCTGTCAAGTTTGTTTTCAGGCAGACTCCTACAGTTCACTTCATTCTGTTGTATTTCTACATTGATTTGCAAAATGGGGGTGGGTGGGCTGTGCATGAAAACTCAGCTTGTGAAGATTCTTTAAATCTATGTGTTTTCATGCACAGTTTTCCACATTTACACATGTTAATACACATTCTTCAAAATTTTCACATCCCCCACATCTTAAGAAAACAAGATAGCATTGTTCTGTGCCCCTTCCCCAATCACTTCTAATATGTATATATCTGTGTGCATTTTTTTCTCAATATACATATTCTGTACCTCATTTATAATTGACTGCCTTAAGTACAATGTTCAGGGAAGTGCAGATTTCAAAGTGCAACTGTGTTCTGCAATATGGTTTGATTTTGAGAGTAGAAATTAGGTTAAGTCTATATCAGAATGCAAACTCAACAAAATGCTCCATTCTTAATGCAAACTCTGCTGTATTAGTTGTGCCATCTCAGGAGAGGTTTAGGTGAGACAATCACTCAACCCAAGCTGAACAGTTATGAGGCCAACTGTGATTCAATACAGTTAATTGTTTTGGACTCCTATCATAGTAGATGAATGTAAATCAGCAGACGGCCTGTTGCTCTTAACACATACTTCATTTAATCAAAGAAATCAAATACAAAGGTGATCTTAACATAAGGGTCACAGGGATAGTGGAATAGTTGTAGGTTTGAAAAGGACTATCTAATTGTTATTGTTCATAATTAAGATTGCTGACTCAGGGTTAGATGTTAAATTTGTCTGGATAGGGTTTCACTCTCTTGAAAAACCAAATATATAATTTAGGAACTATTCTTACACTGCATTTTCTCCTGGATAATCAGGTACTAGACTGGAGTGCTGTTGACAGGTATGCTCTCAGGGTGAACTCAAACACGTTCTGAGCACATGCATGAACTCAAACATGTTCTGAGCACACATGCCTGTAAAGGAACTTGTGACCCTGGCAATAATATGTCTTAGGCAAATTGGAGTCAATAACCAGTACCCAAATAGAACTATCTTAAAGGGGAAATTTACTGAACACACAAGAATCAAAATTTTAACAATAACTGCTCTGAGTAATAGCAAATGCTATGGTGAAAATTCATAATGAGCAACTAGGACATGCAAAGTACAAATACCTACCTAGCAGAGCACAGCTTCTTTAGCATGGAAAATATTAACGTAAATTAACAAACCTGCAAGGCTAATAGTGTTTGGGGTAAAGCAATGTGAAGTCTTAGGGGTTGCTTAAGAGGAAGGGGGGAAGAGAGAAAGTGGGTTCAAAAAGTACAATACATTCCCTAACACACCCCAGAGGAAGGGAGGCAGAGGGGGGGGGGAGATGTAATATGCAGGGAAAATATTCCCTGGGGGGGGGAATTTAGATTTTAGGGTGATACAAATGATCAGTCCTTTAGGTGAGACAAATTAGCAGTCCTTGATTCTGTGAGACCTTGTTAGATTCTGCTAGGGAATGTTACAGTCCTGGTTGAAGCAGTGCAAAGAGGAGAACTAGCTGACCAAGGTCCTCTAAAAGCCAGATCAAGACTCTCTGGCCAAAAGCCTGAATACAGAGGGAGGTGAGGTGTGTGAGCGAATTATTTTAGCTGGCTTGGTTAAAGTCGGATGCTAATCCTTTCCTCTGAACATTTGGGGTCTTTTAAAGGGATTTGAGGCAGGTAAAGACCCCTATGGCTTGCTTAAGTTTGCATATTTCACAATCTTGCAGTGTCTCAGGATATTGCATTATTTTGCTGACTAAAGCTCACCTGAGAGAGATTACTGCTGTATTCTAACAAAGACAGATGTATGTTGAGATGATCATCCTGCATTGCAAAGGTAATCTTCTCTATCTGACCCATTTCCTCTACAGAATGCACTGTTTGCAAACTGCAGGGTGTCATACTGGGAGCAAGGAAACCTTGTTTGGGGTTATTCAGTTATGACCAATAATTTAATCAGTATTCTTGATGTACTTGGTGGTGGTAGTTAATGGAGCCATATTCTTTTAAAATGTGTCCAGATTACCCTTCTCTGTCCTTAGCCAGTGAGTCAAAAATGGTTCTGTGTATACATAGATACCCACACTTTCACACACATGTTTTGTCAGGGCTCTGTGAAATTATGTGACAGTGCCTCTGTTCTGCTTCAGCTTGATTGTGCCAAATACTTCAGGTAGGGCAGATCTCACCCCATAACACATGCCATGGCCATACTAAGATTTGAATGCCACAGTTCAATCTATGAGAGGATGCCTCTGAAAATGTACATAAACATTAGATGGTGCAAAATGTGACATAGTTTTATCTGAGGCCTGCTTTTCAAAGTAAATATATCATATGGAAAGCAGGATTAGACTCAGAGGAAGCAGGCATGAAAATTTGGGGAAGGAACACCAATAATTTAAGATATCCAGAGAATACCATATTACTTTCAAAAAGCAGTAAATACAAAATGACTACTGATGAAAGTTAAGGAAGAAAGAGCAAAAGCAGAGTGACAGTTGAATAAGAAGAAGACAAAAATAATGACCACATATAATTTAAATAACGTTAAATTGGGTAAGAAAAACACTGAAATAGTTAAAGATTTCCAATACCTTGTCTAAGTCATTAACTAAAATGGAGACTATAGTCAAGAAATCAGAATAAGACTTAAGGCTTGTCTGCATGGGCAATTTACCCCGCCTTGCCCCTGACTTGGAGCCCTTCAGTTCAGATGATGCAGGGCTTTTGTGCTGTTTTGTCCTGGGCAGTCCTCACAACTCCCAGGGCAAAGATGAAGCTAAGACAGGGAGAAGAAAGGGTATGGTCCAATGAAACATTTTAAAATAATACCCAGGAAAAACTGCTATCACCAGCAACCTCCCCCCACCAGATCAGGTCCTGTGTAACCACAGGAGCCCATTCTGGCATGTTGGCCAGTCGCTTCAGCTGCCCTCTGCCTTCACCTTTCTGCAGCAGGAAGCAGGCCCATAGTATGTGACCAAGGCTGGTCACATGCAGGGGGCCTTGGTTACATATTGTGGTCTGGCTTCCTGCTGTGGAAGAACTACGGCAAGAGAGCAGCTGAAGTGACAAGCTGGAGTGCCCATCTGGACTTCCTCCCATTCCGTGTAGGTAACGGGGAGGAACAGGTCTGATCCGTGGGCAGGTTACACCAGTGGGGAGCCAAGATATCCTGGCCCATGTAGATGAGCCCTAAGACTGGGAAAGAACTAGACAAGATCCTGAAGGGAAAGAGTTCACTCTTGATGGTTAAAGTGACATTTGTGGAAGTCTTCACATTTGGTGGCAGTGGAGGTTTAGCAGAGCCTCACAGCTGGTAGAAAAGCAGTGGGTTAAAGTGCTAAACCCCCACAGTGACTCAATGGAAACAGTGATAATGTTTAGTAAAGTGTAAGGCAGTAGGAAAAGAGGGAGACAGCACTATGGATGGGTTGATTCAATCAAGGAAGCCACAGCCCTGAGCTTGTAAGACCTGAGCAGGGCAGCTGATGACTGGGAATCTTGCAGGTCTCTCATTCATAGGGTCTTCATAAGTCAAAGTCAACTTGGTGGCAAATAACAACAACCGTAGACTGCTTTTGAAAGCACAGACCACTGATATTGTTCAATCTGCACTGGCTACCAGTTTGTTTTGAGCACAAAAGCATTGGTTTATTATCTGTAACATCATTAAACAGTTTGAGGCTGGGATATTTGAAGGACCAGCATGAACCTACCCAGCTTACTGTGACCATTATCAGATATCCTGCTTAATGTCCCATAGCCATTTGGAGGTCTGGATGCTAGACAGGATTTTGCAGTTACAACATTCAGATTGAGGGATTCCTTACCCTAGCAGCCTTAACTGACATTCCCTTCATTGCAGTTTTAATGTGCAGTCAAAATCCTTCAAGTTGGCTTTTTTTTTTTTTTTGGCTCATGTAAGTGCACTACGATCAATACCACTGAGGAGGCAGGAAACACTAACATTCATATTTTGAACCAACTCTTTATCCAAGCATTGACACCAATAATCAACAGCACCTTTCATTAACAGGTACAAGTATGACAAAAAGCGAAGGTTATTGAGCACACAGAGGGCTATAGGCTTAAATGTGCTCTATCATATTTCAGTTCTGGGACAAATATAGACCTGATTCTTTTAAAAGACATTTCCTTGCACTGATTTATATATGTAGGTAGGTATACAACTAGATTTTTCTACATTGCATGACTGTATACTTCCAAGACTATCGATAAAATACCAACATTGACTTCACTGAAAAGCATGGTATTTGAGTCAGTAAAAAAAGTTCTCTGTGTTAGATCCCTGATCCACATATGTATCATTGATTGGTGCTAGAGTCATCAAGGAATCCTGTTCACGCTACCACCACTATGACCAGCTTCTTCCAAGAAGATCAGGGACGTATGTATAGTTCATCTGTCATATTTTATTTAATAATTTGGTGAGGTAAAGTTGAGCTGAATGATAAGCTATCAATCCAGAACTGAGCAGTCTGTTTTACAGCTAAGTGAGACAAGCAGGAATGTGTCCAGAGGAGGGTGACCAAAATGGTGAAAGGTGGCTTAGGGAGCTGGGTATATTTAACCTGGAGAAGAGAAGGTTAAGAGGGGACATGACATCCATGTTTAAATACTTGAAAGGATGTCATATTGAAGAAGAAGCCAGCTTGTTTTCTGTTGCTCCAGAGACAAAGACACAGAACAATGGACTCCAACTACAGGAAAAGAGATTCCACTTAAATATTAGGAACAACTTCCTGACAGTAAGAACTGGAATACACTGCCTTGGAATGTGGTGGAGTCTCCTTCTGTGGTGATTTTTAAACAGAAGATGGTTTGTCTTCTGTCAGGAGTGCTTTGGTTGTATATTCCTACATGGCAGTGTGTTGGACTGGATGAGACCCTTGTGGTCTCTTCCAACTCTATGATTCTCAGCTTTTTATTTTCCTAGTTCCACTACTGTAAAACAGAGCATGGGTTATTACTTTTTCAACTACAACTCCCAGAATACCTTAGGTGGCATGATAGCTAGGAGCTATTGTCTAATCAGGTAATACACAATTCTTAGAGCTGTAGTCAAAAAAAGTCACTTCTGAAAGTTCTGCTGTAAACATTATAGCATAGTGGATCTCTATGTGTACTGTATATCTCCTAAAACACCTAACTGAGGGAGACATGCATCACCCCATTCTGAATATGTCTATATACTATATCTGAAAGGTCCAATGTTGTCAGCTCTTCTCATTCAGTGAAAACACCCTGTGATCACCCTTCACTCTGTAATTTAAACCATTTTCTTTGGCTAGAAAGAATACAATTTTTTATAAAGTGACATTGTACAGGAAAACCCAAGGTACTGCATTTTTAATCACATTGTCAAATGATCTTCAGCTCTATGAAAACTATATTATTTCCTCCTACGACGTGACTAGCTCTGGATAGTCAATGATCTGTAGCTGGGTTGCTACAGTGTGATGTATTATAGTTCTTACAATTTGCTGCAGACAGAAATCTTAATTAGGGCCTTTCCTGAAGAGTGACCTTCAGCAACAGCATCACTGAACTGGTATAAAAATAGACAAAGGGCCTAATGCTATTAGAGGAGCTCCATTAAATACAATACCCCAATTGTTATTTGCTGTCATTATCAAATGAGTTTTCCAACTATCTTCATTGGCTGCAAGAATGAATACAACCAGTCTCTGCAAGCTGACAGACACTCGGTTTTAAGCACAGGCTGCTTAGTTGCCCATCTATACTATAACTTATTGGATTAATATTGTTATGGATGGTACATGTCATATACAGCCCTTACTTTGGGTCCCCATCTAAAAAGACCATGTTAAAGATACAAGGAGTTGGCTTCTTCCACCCGTTCTATGGAATGGACAATGGCAGTGTGGTGGTCCTCCATCTTCAATATTCTTAAGCACAGCCTAATCCTTTGAAGGCTTCCAGACAATACCTTCATCCAAGATGCAGTGGCAGCTGGTTCCCATTAGGAGTTAAAAGTCTGGGTGGTCAGTGGGAGGAAAGCCACAGTAAACAATAGATAGTCCCACCTAATTCTGGCTTTGCTCCCCTCTTCCTCTTTTCCAATGTCACAGCAGTATAGACCTTTAACATTTAAAACCTAAGTGAACTGAAAGAATAGTCTCATGTTGGTTCAGTAGGGTTCCACATTATGATACTTGAGCCTCTGTCTGGGAGTGGTGGTGGTGGTGGCCAAAACCACCCTTTTTAGCCACTGTAGGGGCAAGGAAGGGGCATTGTCCTAAATATCGTAAAGCCTCCACTGACAAGATGTTTGGGAACTCTGAGCATTTGGTGTTTTGCGCTGCCTAAATCAGCATTGCAAATCAACAGGGTGGCTTGCTCATCCCGACATTTCTGTCGCCTTAAAAAAAAAACAACTCCTATCTTATTCTTCTCAGCTGAGCGCTCTTTGGTGACGAGCAAAGAGGTGACATACACTTCAGGATAAGGAAATCCGATTTCAGACACCACTGAGTTTGATAAGCCACTTCAATTTTGAAGATGAAAAAAAAATACTTTGAAAATAACTTGGTGGAACTTTCCAACAAGCTTTCTGCCTGTACCTTCCCCCGCCCCACACCAATCCCCATAGCTGCCCCTACTCTATAATACTGTTTTGTTTTTGGGTTTTTTTGTGGAAGGAAAGGAACCAAAACAGTACATGGAGTTTAGAGAAGGCTTTTTCATCTCTCACACGACTGTCTCATCTGTTTTGTCAACATAAAGAAGCTTTAGGTTTTCAAGTCCAACAATACAGTAAAAATTATGAAAAGCAAATCCACATGCTGCTCCAGTTTATACTGGCCTCATGCAACTTGGTCAATGGGACACTGAGTATTTATACCAATCTAGGCCATAGCATTATTAGCATTACCAATGCACTGAATGTTTATACCGGTCTAAGCCATGGCATTCTTATTTAATACTGCAATATTACCCAAAGTCAGCAAAGTTTCTCAGCATTGTTTATGTTAAAGTTAGATTTACATGGTGTTTTTTTTATCCATGGTGCAAGTCCTTCCCCTACCATCTGCAATTTTTCTGACCAGCAATTGTGCAAAGATGGTATAAACTAGATCGCACCAACAGCCTTCCCAGTATGAACGATGGGACCTGGTGCTGAATATGCTCTTTCACACTACACAGTTATATCACTGTGATTTTACTTTAACTGCCATTTTATTTATTTAATTAATTTATATGCTACCCTTCTCACAGAGAGAGACCCAAGGTGGCTCATAAAAGAGTCAATAAAACAGAACAATAACATTTTAAAAACAATCAAAATCGTTCCACAAAAACAGTATAAAATTATTTTAGAAGCATACAGAAGGCTTTAAAAGGCACACACTCCAATAAGAAGCCTCCCGATGAGCAAATACATGTTAAAAGCCTGTTTAAACAAAAAGGTCTTTTCCTGCCATAGCTGCATCTTGTGGAATCTTAGGGATTTGCAGTTTAGGGCAGGGTAGTTAGAATTCCTAGCCAGATAGCTCCTCTAGCGACTCAACAAAACTACAAGCCCCAGGATTTCATAGAATTGTTATGATGGTAATGTAGAAACACAGCACTATAATTGCATAGTGTGAAAGGGCCCATGTTCATGGAGATGTTTGTCTATATCCTATTGCCAACACTATGTTATGGAAAGCATACCACTCAGGAAGCTAGATAAGAACTTTATTATCTCTTGAACATGAAAATAATAGCTATATAAAACTTTAAACTCTATCAAGATACAACTGCATTCATTGCCTCACAGTCAAGCTCCCAGTTCTTATCAAGATACAACTAAGTTCACAGAATGCCATTCTGCACTGCAGTTAGATTTTCATAATTTAGAGCTCATCTACACTGGCACCTTAATCCAGGGCCAATCTGGAGGATTATGCTCTAGATCCAACATGATGGCAGTCACATATACCTGGGGCAAACCCATGTCAGAGTTCAGCTGGGCAAACAATGCATAGGCTCTGCTGGCCCATCCGCTTGTCCCCAGTGCAGCCACCACACTTGACAAGCAGCTCCCTGCGAGAGCCTGGGCAGCGCCATTGCTTCTGTTGAGGTCAGAATGGGGTACCAAGACATATGATCAGCAAGGAGGGCAATGCTCTACTCCCTCCTAGTTGCAAAGGCAACCTATTCTGACTCCAGCAGAAGCAATGGCGCTGCCCAGGCTCTCGCAGGGAGCTGCTTGGTGATACAGCTACGGTGGCGGCGGCTCCAAAGAGGATCCATCCCCTACCCTGAGCTGTTCAGGGAGATGGTGCTGCTTTTGTGTGTGCACAATGGGATCAGGCTTAATCAAACCTGATCCAGCTGTCCAGACAGTAAAAAAACCAGAGGCACTCCACACTCCAGAGTTTCCTGTGGTTTCTCTTGGCATGATAGAACATGCCTTCCCCACCCTGCTGTCCACCTTAACAGGTTGAATTTTAATTTAATTTCAACTGCATTTTTATTTTTAGTCTGAATGGCCTCCCTTCAACATTTTCCCACTATAAATGCAATAAAATGACACCCAGACACAAGATATTTCTGTAGCTGATCCTTGGCTTTGCCAGCATTTCATCTACATTCTCACCTTTAATATGAAAGCCTATTTGTTTTCAAGACAAAACTAAGCAGTACAAAAGCATACATGTGCAAACACGATATTATGTAATGTGTGTTTAAATGTATTTATGACATAAACTTCTATTTATGAACTAATATATTGTCATCTGAGCTCCAAAAACAGCAAATATAATATTAAAACTAAATATATAAATATAAAATATATAAATATAAAATATAAAAATATTTTCACCAAATCAAGAAAATACTGACCCAAGATGAGATAAAACTAATATGAAGAAGCACACATACCTAAGAAATTTCAAATTTCACTTCAGCAGTCTGGATTTTAAACCCACAGTTTAGAAAGCAGCCTATGTGAACAAAAGGTACTGCTACTAGTGCACCTTAATTTGATTACCAGTGACAGTAATAATAGTGTCAGAGGCTGAATTGTAAGTGAAAACAACCCTTTTTTCTCACCTCCCCCCTTATCTACTGTTTCTTAACAGCACTCCTGGGGACAATAACCTATGAAACAGATTAAAAGCCTGTTAAATGCTATTTTCGGCTTGGCAGATCACCAAGCTCCGATGTAGCCTTAAGCTCTGTTTCCTTGTAAATATGGCAAGTTTACTATAGTCATGTAACAACAATAACGTGCCATACTGAGGATGAGTAAAGAAAACCTGTACAAACACAATGTTTTTAGGTCAGTAAACTAAAATGGCAACCTTCTGAAGGTTAGCAATAAATCACAGATAATGAAGAAGTCCAACAGAAGATTTCCAGCATTAATACAACACCAGGGGGACCAGCAGAAAAATGTTGCACTATGGATTGCTCCTGTTTAGAACTCTGGCCAGTTAGCCATGCCTTCATCCACAATAGTCCATTAGGTTTCTCCTTTTTCTCTGCCTTCTTGCCTCTCAAAACCAATCAGTCAGCAGACCTAGCCACTGAACATTTTCAGTTTGTATTGGGATGGTTTGGGGCTTCCCCTGCCAACCCAGAAACTGATTGGGTTAACTGCATGCTTAACATGTTTCTGCCACTTTTCACACCCTCTATTGTGAGAAAAGAAGAGTTAGACCAACAATTTTAGAGGAACCACAAAGTGACTTTTAGTGCTGAGCTGTGCCAACTTTTTGTGTGATTGTTTACTATCTCAGCAAAAGAGGAAGTCATCTTGCTTGAACATAACTTTTAAAAAAGTCAGCCTTAATACCCATCTTTCTGCCAGCATACAGAAAAAGATTTGGATAGTAATCCATAAAGTGTTAGCCCCAGCAGAGCTGCATTATTAATGCAGTACCACTTGCTGGCCAGTTTGGGGGATCATAACATTGTCTATAACAGCAAGAAAATGAACGCCTCCTAACCAGCTCATATCATCTGTTCTTTCAAAATACATAGAAGGGTTTACCCTAATAACACCTACACCTATTATGGAGTATAAAACAGATTTGATGATATTTCAAAACAGGTATTGATGGGTATTATTGAACAATTTCTTATCCCCTTTCACTTCCAATGGTTGTGCTTGCATGCTTTAAACCCGATTCATTTTTCTCATCTGTTTTAAAGTCACTCTGAAATCTCACAGTGAACTTGGAATGACATCATGGATAAATTGCAGGATCTGAAGAAAGGAGACTTCACTTCAGATCCTTGTTCAGCCATTAAGTCCACTATGTTTCTTTAGGAACATCACTTTCTCTCAGTCTAAACTTACAAGACTATAAGGCTAATATGATGTTTCAAGAACCCATAGGAGAATGTTGGAATATAAATGTGCTAATTAATAAGACTCGCAAGAAAAGGCAGAGTATTAAAAAAATACCACAATCTAATATTGGGAGAAACTGACACTGAAAGAAACCTTTTGTTCCCTTATGATCTGGTGCTAAACTGAGGATTGCTTAATGAGTTAAGTTTTAGATACACATCCAATGTTTTATGAGTTTACATCTAAAATATGTGTAAATAAGATAAATAAATGTTTATAAACAGGTGCATAATGAAGATACACTCATCACTGAAGTACATAATGTGTAGACAGCATTCAATGGCCTGAATTCTAATTTACCTGCATGTTGACTCACCACTTGTCAATTGAATCAATAGGTCTACTCTAGCTGAAACTAACCAACAGGATGTTGGCTAGTGACTCCCACTATCTGGTGGTAATCATGAGGGGAATCAAAACTAGAGTTTTTCTCTGCTGCATTCAGGTGTAAAGACAAATTATGGTTTTTTCATTACAGGAATAAGCTTCAGCAAGACTTTGGCTTGTGCATTCCTTAACATCTCTCCCCAATCTAGGAAGCATTCATTTCAATTTTCAACTAACTGCACTTGAGTGTTACGTTTGAACCCCAAACTGTAATGACTGCTTAATATGGTTTATTAACACAAGTCAGGTTCATAAACAAGGTAGAAGTGAACCACTGGCAACACTACACTTTGCATGTAACACTAAATGGATTTGCATATAACACTAAATTGTAGTTAGTAAAAACTGAAAGCTAAAATGTTGACTATCCTCCTCAAAACCATGTTGGTGGAAAAGAGGAAAAAGATAAGTGCACCTAAGGCTCTCCTAGGCTTGTTTATCATTACATCTGAAGGTAATTTATCAGTACAGTATGTCAAAATGCAGCCACTGTGTGTTTTGATGCTTTGGAATGTTCTGTGCAACAATGCCAGTTAAAAACTGTGGACTTTTAGAAGGTGTAAAACATTTTTAAACTATTTGTTAGCTACCATGGCTTTTTAAAAGGTCATTTAAAAAAAGGATGAGCATTATATGACCAAGTATAAAAGCAGTAAGGGAGGCATTGCTCTAATGTGAGAAGTTATGCACTTCAGAAAAAATTATGACACCTGTGAGGTGTTTTTTGAGGCCTGGAAAGTACTGCATTTAATCATGAGATGAACACAACCTTTTAAGTTTAACATCCACCTCATTTTAAATATGTTTCCAGTCTGAAGGCATCTCTGATAGCATCCCTATGTCAATGGAAAAAGCTAGGACCACATGCCACAGAATCCACTGGATGTAGAGTCCAAGGAAAAACCTCCCCATTGAAAGAAAGGCAGAAGATTATTAGATTCAAAAGAAGAAAGCCTAGGGCATAATCCAAGGCTGTTTGTGAAGTCACAGGACAAAGCTCCAAGTCAGAAAGTGGCTAGCCCATTACTTTCCATACAACTTTGCTTAAGGAATGGAATCCTGGGGCTTGTCTACACCAGCAAATAAATGCGGGATCACCCCAAACCCAATGTTAGCAGTCCAGATGACACATGGCTACTTAACCCAACTTTGCTCCAAACTAAGCAAAGTCAGGGAAAACTCTGGGGTTTCCCAGAAACTCTGGAGTGACCTCAAGGTTTTTTGCTGCCTGGACAGCTGGATCAGATCTGATTTGGCCCAATCAAGTTGTCCACATTCAAATGTGGTGCCATCTCCCTTACCCTGTGCTGCACAGCACAGGGAAGGGGATGGATGCCTATCAGAGCTGCTGCTGGTTCCTCATCAGCCAAGGAGTTCCATAGAAGGTCTGCCCTGCATTCTGTCACTTCTGTGGTGGTCAGAACAGGGCACCCATGTGATCAAAAATAAGGGGTAGAGCAACCCCCTCCTTGATGATTACATGTCCACGTGCCTGTTCTGACCTCAACAGAAGTGACAGCATGCCAGGTAGGCTTTCCACCAAGCTTCTCAGCCAGCAAAGAATTCATGGCAGCTCCAAAAACGGGGGACAGGTCAGTAGGGCTGATCCAGTGTCAGCCTGGCTGGCTTGTGTGGACAATGATGGTCATCACATCAGATTCCACCTGGTGCATCATGGTCAATCAGGGGCCAATCTGGAGCATAATGCTTCAGACTGGCCCTGGGTTTAAGCGGCCATTATAGATGAGCCCTTGGAATTCATTTGCAAGGTTTGAATGCTGTTTGCATGGGGAAGAATTATCCTTCAGCAACAGTAAAGGAGGTCTGATTTGGAACAGGCAACATGGCAAGGCAAAGGGTTAAAACACTCATAAAACACCAATATGAGTGAACCTTGGAGCCCGCTGGAACTGAACTTGTAACGTGGTTATTTTAATGCCTTATTCCTGATAGCGAGGTGGGCAAAGTTCTCAGTTGTTATTTCTGATATCTATTGTGCCTTGGCTCAGCAACTGGTAAGAGGCTTCATGTTCCAATTGCCATTGCTCTGGCCTCTGAGGAGGAAAGGAGTAGCCAGGCACAGCTCCATTATGCCTAGGCATAGCTCCACAGTGCCTTGACCCTGCAGATGGTGATAGCTCCTTCCTCCATGTTCCAATTGCCACTGCTGTGGCTTCTGAGGAAGAGAAGAGCAGCCAGCACCATGCTGGATGTAATCCCCTCCCACACTGACATTCCCTTTTCCTTTTGTGTCTTGTCTTATTTTGATTGAAAGGCTGAGGGCAAGAAACTGTCAAATTAATTATTTGTAAGCCACCCTGGGAGGCCTTTGGCTAAAGGGTGAGGTCTCTAAATAAATAAATAAATAAATAAATGTTGAGATAACAATGAGGATTCCTGCAGAGTGAGTGGTTGGTGTAGGGAAACCTCATTGTCACTTCTGAGTATTCATTGATTAAGAAAACCCTATAAAATTCATAGGGTCTCCATAAGTCAACAGGTGACTTGAAGAGAGAGAACACTCTCCTATCAGCAGGTAGAATTAGCTAGTCACTTAGTGACATGTAGGAGTTTCCTCCCATTGCCAGATTGACACTGAGCTCCTCCACTGACAAAAATGCCTCTGAAAATCCCAGGTTTTGTTCCTGCACAAGGAAATTTAATTTGGAGAACTACATGATGTTTTCTTCTTCCCAAAGTATTTCTTGGGAACTTCTAGCACTACCCAGGATTTTGCATTCCTACTTCCTAGGTCAGTTTAAATTAACCTAATATTTTCCTAAATGAAATTTGCCTCAACTTGGCATTATCCCAGAACTAGCTAAGATGGTCCTTGCCAATAAACACAGCTATTGTTTCCAGGACTCAGTTTCAACAGAGATCAAGTGAGGGAAAGGGGAATTTTTGCACCTAAACAAAATGATCCTAATGTTTTAGTAGCATAATATTGCTAAAGCACTTTAGAACTTTGACTATAACTTCTGAATAACAGTAAAGAAGCCTCAGTGGAAATAGGTGAAAATCAATTACTCAAATGTTGCATGAGTCTAAATGTGACACATTTGAGGAGGAGGAAGAATATAAGGGAAGGGTGGAGTAAGAGTAACTTGGGATGTTTCAAGAAAGAGATTGAATGCAGAGCTGGGGTTATGCAGATAAAATCAAGATGAAAAGAACCAGAAACTCTTCCAGAATACAGCCTCACAACCTGGGAAAATACCATGAAAAACCTATGGATGCCGGCCATGAAAGCCTTTTACCCCAACTAAGTGGTTCTTGCATTAATAGTATCCTGCACAGTGTAATGATTGTTACTGAGCCTGTTGTGTAAACTCATGGCCCTAGTTAAGCTGACGACAGGTGTCTTGTCTCATTATTCCTGGTCAGGTCACACATTCACTTAGGTTACAAATTTTGCTAGGCAATGTGAACCTGTTGGTTTGTGATTGTATGCAGAGCATATTGTGTATTTAGTATATACAATGACTGTGGGAGAAATCATTCAATTTCCATATGCATTTTTGTACATTTGAAAAGGAGCTGGGCCATTTTCTAAAAACAGAAACAGTCTTCTAGATCACCTTTCCAGTACTTTCTCTTGATTTTGCCACAAACAGATGCAGCTCTCTCTTTTCTAGATCTTTTCCCCAACCATGTGTTCATAAGCTATAGAAGATGTCTGGGTGGTTGCCCAGCAACTGCCCAAGAGATTCTACTCATTTTTGTCCTTTCCAATACAGTTTTTTTAACTATTTCTAAGTAAGCTGGCTCTAAAGTTATGTTATTTTTGCCATCATGCCTTAGAAGTAGCATCTGTTCTTCTTTAGACAATTCCACTGGAATTTTCCCAGTGCATTCAGACTGATTTTTGTCCTTACAGACAATTCCAAGCAATATAATGGGAGCTGATATAACACAGAATGAGCCATATACTATGCTATTTCCTCTGTGCTATGAACTTACTAGGTTAAGGGTGGGAATCATGCAGGCCTCCAGATATCATTAGATTGCAATACCCAACAGCCTTGTTAAGCATAACAAGTGGTTAGGAATGTTGAGAACTGCAGTCCGACAGTGGCCATAGGGAAATCCTTTTTAATCAACTCCAGTTCCGCTGATGAAAATATGAAGGCTAAACATACTGACTTACCTCACAGGGATGTTGTAAGGATTACAAAAATACAAAATTGAAGCACTCTGAACATTCAAAAGCAGTAAACAAATTTTAAGCATTCTGATTAAGAATCTAATTATCCCAGAAACAGATTATTTTCTCTTTCCACATTTCTAATTTTCATTCTTCTTCTTTGAATGAACAGCTCCCATGTGGACACAATTCTCCTTAATGTACAACACTCATAGGGCCAAACCAGATCCAACATTAGTGTCAGGTGGTTCTGATTTGGATTGGAGAGGTGGTTCTGGAGACAGGAGCATAACCCATCCTTGGTACCACCTTGCAATTACACTTTGCCTTTTGGAGTTGTAATCTGAGATATAATATAAGTGCCTGTAAGTTGTCATAATGGGGCAAATTGGAGCACCAGAGATGGGGAGAGGAAATCTCATTTTCACAGCCCTAATCTGAATCACACACCCCTTTCCCCATAGTCATTATTAATATAGGTGAAATACAAAAGGAAAAAGGGCAGATGTATTCTCCTGACATCAGTTCTAGTTTGCCTGTTAATATGTTATCTCGGTAGTGTTTTGATAGCCTGTCTTGACTTGCCATCCTGTTCTATAGCAGTGGTTCATTAACTGGTTCTTTAGCAAAAACAGAATGAGTTCAATTAGTAACTTGCTTTTTTAGCACATGGGAGGCTCCAGTGCACAAAAGGAGGCTGCACCAGTCTAGCTTGGGGGTTGTCTAAATGGCAAAAATACTCCTCTTCTAAATGGCATCCTGCATAATTTCAATATATTGGGAAGGAGGGGGGACAATCCATCATATACTGCACAGGAAAAAGCCTTCACAGCTTTTCTTGAAGTATTTTAAAAACAGAGGGGGAATGCACATTCCTGCTCATTGGGACAAACAATTTGATTTAATTTGCTTTCCCAGTATAAGTGGAAGTTGAAAGCTGATTGGTCAGCCATGTGTGGGGGTGGAGCTTGCTAACAAGGCAAGCACCCAGAGCCACCATGTTGGATTTTCGCCTTAGTGACTGTATGCTAAGGCAATAAAACGGCCTCTTTTTTTGCTTTTTGTTAAAGTGAAAGATTGCTGTTTTGCAACGTGGATATGTTTTTGTTTTTTTAAAAAATTGTCCAGTGGTGGCAAATTGAGGTAAGTAAAAACACGAATAATTCAGTCACTAACACCATCTTGATTGTCAGGCATGCCCATTTGTACAACAAACACAGATACTGCAATCTGCCAAATACCCCATTAAGACAAGTAGCAGCTGCTGAGAATTGCCATTACTGTGGAGCAATCCACATTTATTTGCCTCTTATAGACAAGCCCTTAGTTAAGTGAAGAGGCAGCATTCTCTCACGGTTCAAGCAAAAAGTAACAAGAATATCTTCCTTTACATAAATCTCAGCACTTTCCTCTTCAGAACTCTTTTGAGCTTAATGCCATCCACCAGATTGCCTAAGTCATCACCAGCTGTAGAGCTTTGGATTCAAGTTTATAACATGTTTATAACTTCTTTCAAAAGATATGCAGTGGTTGTGCAGCAAAATACACAGGATACAACATCTAGCAGAAACTGGTTGGTCTTCTGCTGTTTTGGGGAGGGGAGACTAAATTCCTGGGATTTCAGTGAATATGCAAGAATAATGTTATACTCCATTTTATGAAATAATATTCTTGATCTCTGTGAGTAGTCTCTCCAAAATGATAATGGTGATTTGGGAGTCATTCCACTCACATCAAAATGGGTTGGTTTTATTTGTTGGGTTGAGTATTTTTATCAAAATGGCAAAACAAACTAACAAAACAGTCAAATTAATAAGACGGTGTGAAGTTGAAGGCTTTCATGGCCGGCATTCATAGATTTTCCTTGTGTTTTTTTCTGGGCTATGAGGCCGTGTTCTGGAATAGTTTTTTTTTCTGATGTTTTGCCTGCATCTGTGGTTGGCATCCTCAGCGAATGGTTGGGTAGGGGTGTGTGTGGAGTTTATATGCTGTGAATCCCTGTTGGGGAGTATATGTACATTTGTGTAATTGAATGGTTAGCTTCAGATAATGGCCCATCAACCAACCATTAGCCAAACTGACACTAATGAGTCTTGCATTTCTATACTCAGAAACTAACCATTCAATTACACAAATTTTCATATATTCTCCAACAGGGTTTCACAGCATATAAACTCCACACACAGACTTACCCAACCATTCTCTGAGGATGCCAGCCACAGATGCAGGCAAAACGCCAGAAAGAAACTATTCCAGAACACGGCCTCACAGCCTGGAAAAAAACTTCAAGGAAAATCTATAAATAAGACGATCTTGAATAACGAGATGCTTTTTTCAGAAGGAAATTGGTTTAAATTTCCTTTGGGGCAGAGAAGAGGGGAGAATGAGAGATGAACAGTCCAGTCCCACATAGAGGAGGGCCCCTGTATCCACAGGGGATTGGTTCCGGGCCCTACCACGTATAACGAAATCCGCAGACAATAGTGAACACCATTGAAAATAATGGGACTTCTGGTTTAAAATAGCATAGAGTTGTCTTGGAGGACCTAGAAAATGGCTAGAGAGGATGCATTTTCTAGGAAGACTCTATGGTAGCTCTGCTGAAACTGAAACCGCAGATAACTGTATCAGTGGATATGGGGGACATACTGTATGTCTAATCAAAGTTAAGCTCAACTGAGTTTTATGATATTTACTTCCAAGTTACTAGGTGGATGAGCCATCAAAATGAATCAGTGAAACAAAGTTTGTGTATGCCATTTCATGTACCTATTTTTCTTCAAATTACAAGGCCAATTTCATGAATATTTGGTTAAATTGCTGCTCCTCACCAAGTTTAGATTACCTCTAGTACTAATATGTAGGAACCAAAGTGATTACAACAATACTTTCAATGTTGGAGATTTAAAGTAAATACAGAGATTTGTAGGGAGTCTGTGGAAATCATGTTTGGAAAGTATAAAATGAATTTGCCAAATACTTTTACTTCCTTCTTTGGCCAATGACAAGCTAGTGGCAACCAACAGCAGGGCCTTTCCAACCAGGATACTGCTTCCTTAGTGTTGCCTTCTTTAACATATTGGTCAGGGTTGCTTCCTTGGTATTTTTTTTTTTTAACAAATGACAGATTAGAGTGGGCATTGGCATGACAAGTGAAAACCACTTCAATAGCATGCGCCTGAACTCTGTAGTATTGTGAGGATCCATCAAATGAGCATTCATCCAGCCTTCCTGTACATCAGGAGCTGCTGAGTTTCCTGCCATTTCTTTTCAGTGTTGCATCCTCTTTTAGAAAACACTATTAATCTAGTGATGTGATAAGAAATAATAAGGGGAAGGAAATCTCTATGAATAAGATAACTAAGCTAAAAATGGATCAGCTTTAATGTTTTTGTTTCTTCATCAAGACGAGCCACCTTTTCTCCTGATTGCAGAGCATCTGCTAAATTCTGTGTCATTATCGCAAAATGTTTATCCAGTGAAAACAGCCAGTTTTGCTCATTCTGCCAGGGGCAGCCATGCTATTAGGCAAAATGGCAAAGCCCTACTGCCTTGGGCAACAGATAATACAATGTAGGTAGTAGCTGAAACCTCCCGTTCTTTCTGTTGAAGAACAGGGCTGTGTATTCCACGCAACTATCCTTGAGCCCCTTATCTAGTCTGTCACTCTAGTCAACTTGTCTCAGGCTGCAAAATGATCTGGACTAGCCCTACACTCTTCTGTGACTCTCTGAAGCTCAGAGAAATTGGTTTCCCCACCCACCCCAATTATAGTTGTGCTGAGTGCCTCTCAAGGGCCCCATCTATAGAGGCAAAAAACAAAAACAAAAAAATCAACCCCCTCCCCCCGGATTGTTCTGCAATAATAACAAATTGTAGCAGCTGTGATTTGTCTTAATGACATTTTGACACCAAAATCTTTGCATGTCTGCTGGTCAAGATGGTAGCTGCGAGTGATTTACTCATGCTTTTACTTGCCTTAATTTGCTGAACTTTTTATTTAAAAAACTATTTTCCATTGTGTGCTTGTGCAATATTTTGCCTATAGAAAAAAAAAGGGAAAAAACCCTCAATTTTACCAATTTAGCAATTGCTCTCTAAGGCAAAAATACAACATGGCGGTGCTGGGTGCTTGCCCTTTTAACAAACCCTGTCCCCCACACTTATCCAGCCAATCAGCTTTGCACTTCCTCTCCTACAGGAAAGTGATTCAAAGCGAATTGCTTGTCCCAACAAGCAAGAATGCACATCCCCCTCACTGTTTTTTAAAGAAAGCTCTAGGAAAAGCTGCAAAGCCTTTTCCTTCAGAGTTTTAGATGTTTTTGCCCCCCAGCCTTCAGAATACAGCAAAATAATGTGGGATCCCGTTAAGACAGGCAGGATTCTCCTTGCATTCCATGAGAGTATTTTCGTCATTTAGGACTTTTTCGGACGTCTCAAATACACCGCAAGCAGCCTCGTCGCGTTGCGAGGCTGCTGTGCTGCAGGGCGTCGCTTTCGGACTATGCTCTCCCCTGCCGGTACCGTTGTGGTACCGCGGGGACATTTGAGCAATATATTTGGCCAGTTTTTAATCACGATCAACTTTTGTGCTTAAAAACCGGCGAAATATAATGCTCAAATGTCCCCGCGGTACCGCAACAGTACCGGCAGGGGAGAGCGTCATCCGAAAGCGACTCGCAACGTGACGAGGCTGCTTGTGGTGTATTTGAGACATCTGAAAAAGTCCTTAGACAGCCCCTAGGATTCCACATTGCTACCTTGTAACCAGGAGCTTCTGATAGGGTCATTGCACTGAAAGGTGAAGGGCATAATTTTATCAATATCATTTCTGGTTGCTTACTTCTGTGGTTAGAGGAAGAAAGGATTTTATGCATGGTTTGTTGATGAGGGGTTCTTAAACAAAGCTCTTGATTCCCCCTTATCTGTCCCTTGCTGCTGTCCTCCCCACCCCCACCCTCACTAAACAAGTTCCAGCTAAATGATTTATTTGCTTTCTGGTTCCAGTAACTGCTTTCTCCTCCCGTTTAAACAAAAAAGAGGGAACAATCAAACAAAATTATTGTAATTGGTACCACCTCATCCCCTCTGGACCAGTTCTGATAAATTATAACTCACAGTGATCTTTTTTTTTTTTTTAAAGCCAATGTGATAGACATAAATGGAGAGTCAGGAATTACCAAACAGCTTGGCATTAGAAGCTGAAAATGCCTTTCAGGTAAGAATTAAAATCGGTCTGGTTGTCAGCAAGACACTTAATGAAGCTTTTGAGTAGGCTGTGGAAAATTGTCTTTGGTATGCCCCACTGCCCCTCAGCTCATGAAAAAAAAAGTATTATATAGTTACATACCTGTATGCTGTACCACCTAGACAATACTGGCATATGCAAGAACACCTATTCACAGGTTACCCCTATTGTCTGTTTCTTTTGTATCACAAGGATTGTATTTCCTATATTGCAGAGTCAGGGGGTGTTGGAGGTTGTGGATACAGTTTGGTTCCTAAATGTTATTTTTCATACCCTCCAACACTTCACAGATGAAATCTGGTACATGTGTGGTGAAGTTACATCAGAATATGATTAAGATGGCAAATGTTATTAATAAGCTAGGAGAGGCTGTAGTAGTTTACTTTTGCCTGAGATTACAGGGAAGGGCAAGCTGTTACCTCCTCCTCTTCTCTTTTCCTCCACTGAGCTAACTGAGTGCAAACCCCTTTTGCATTTTGAGCTCAGTTTGCCCCAATTAAAGCAAATTGAGGATGACAGAGGAAATGTGGGAGGAGGACAGATAAACTGGGACATTTTTACAGCAGTTGAAAAAGTGGGAAGGCAGAGGGTTAATTGGGACTGTTCCTGACAGCTGGGGACAGTTGGAGGTATGTGTTTTGGGTGCCGTATTCCAAAACAACCAAAAATCACTTTCCAAAGTGAACAGAAGAGACTGAAATGTTACTTCTAGTTAGGAAAGGGCATAATATTTGCCACTACTCATCTCCTAGTGTAAAAATGGATTTCCTGAGACTGTGGCAACCCAGTTGGGAAGAATGACACAGTGCACCAATTTTTAGGCCAGGAAATGAATAATGGCAAGTATTTTCTCCATTCTTAACTGGAAGGATCATTCCAGTCACTTCTGTTCACAGTAGAATTTTGTACAGTTTTAACCTGGCATTTGCACCTATCAATTTTATTCTGGAAATTGCTTTCTACAGAAATATCCATTCTAGTCATGTGTGCAGGGTTTTTTTTGGGGGGGGGAGGTTGTGCAGGATTGCTGGGTTTAGTGTAGAAAACAGGATTTTGCAGGGGGAAAATCATGTAGCTTTTTTTGCTGCAAGATAGCTGGTTTTTCTGCAATTTTTCTTAGCAATCTTGCACAAAAGAACCACATGTAGCTATCTGGAAATGGTGGGGGGGGGGTTTGCACAAAAATACATGATTCTGACACAAAACCCTCACACATATTTCTGTGCAGCATACTTTCTCAGAACACTTCAGAATGTATGAATACCAGGCAGGATCTGTAGAGAAATATTCATTTTCTTTACTGCAGGGTGAAAACTGTGGAAATTATTCCTCTTTTCTTGCAAGGACAAAATAATTTAATATTTACACCCAGTTCTGGTCACCCAAGATGGTGGTGGTAAAGAGGTCCATATACTGTTTGGAGGTACAGAAATTGGCTCTCTGAATCATGGCTGCCATAGTGCCTAGGTACCTGATCATACCACCCTCCTGAAAAGTTCTTTTGCTGGCATAAATGATGGCATTTTTATGCCAGCAAAAAACCTCCCCCTCCCAGACCTTAGCTTGCTCGCATGACAGAGACTTCCCAGGCACTAACGGGGAGTGAACAAAGCTCTGTTCACTTCCTGGTTCAAGATCTCACGTAATTTTGTGAGAAGACGCTCGCGTAGGAAATTAAAAACAAAACAAAAAATGAACATACAAAAAGTTAACACAAGCACATACACACAATTAAAAAGTGCAAAGTACCTGGGGGGAGGGGTTATAAAAAGAGTATACCCTACCTGGCTGTCACGATCTTGACCAGAATTGTTTGCCCATTGACACTTAATTCACGTGAGTACAATGGTGCACAGATTCAAACACCAGCAATGCCGGCACAAAAGCGCCACAGCGGATCAATTGACAGCTTGAGCCATCACTAAAAAGGAATGGGATTCAGACTGGACATGATCACAAAAGGGTGACATTGTCTGGTATGTGTGCCATTTCACGATCATTAGGCACCTTTATGACACCGTATTTGGATGGTCTGATAAAGTCCTAGGATTTTCCGTTTAAGGCAAAGATGGTAACAAGTGGCCCTTAGACACAATTCCCATAATTGTTTTGTAAGTTTTTTTCCTGTGTAGAGGTAACGGGAACTGCAAAATCTGGTCCAGCATTTTCGGGAGATACTGCTGCTTGGTGGCTGCATTCCCATTTGTCCAGTACCACTCTTGCCCTAAAAGAACAAGGACCTGGTATACTTCTCTGTGGCAGTGCACCATATTAGATTTAACGCACAACACATGCCACAGAGAAAGTGTTCTTCTTCATGAGTGGGTCTCACATAATTACTAGATCACATTTCAGACATTTCTCCTTCCACATACATTAAGTGATCCATCTACTGTCATGACTAACAGCAACTAGTATATAGACCTAAAATGTCATTTTGCAAATAGAATGATCCATCTCTTTGTCTTCCCTTGTAAACATGTTTCATCAGGGGGTCACTAATATGCTTTTATTGCCTCACTGTCAGAGATGATGCCATTAAGCAGCCTGATAAAGTATTCTATGGGGGGGGGCTCCTGTTAACCCCCCTCTCCCTTTATGCAATCATGAGAGACTATAACCAATAAATTTAGTTCAATGCTTCCTTGCTGTTAACTAATTCTGAGTAAATCCACTGGGGCAGGCTGAGTACAAACACTTCAAAGATTTTTTTCCACAGAATATTGAAAATGATATTCACTTTGGGATGGAGGTTTAAGTACTGAGCTGCTTCTGTTTTCTTTACCATTAGAGCTATGTAGCTGCTAAATGTCATTTACTGAAAACACTGTATTCCAAAGGATTTGTAGCATGAGATGACTATTTATCTTTAATAAGCCTATTGCATCATAAAGGTTACCTTATATTATGCGTGTGACAACTGGTAGAGGAGGGATGAAGGAGAATATCACATTTTTACTAGGGTTATCAGAAAAGAATACCACCACCAAGGCAGAACTAGACATGACAGAACACACGGCTGCCACTGAAAATGCCTGCTATGTGTTGAGTTCTGCTTGTAAGGGTTAGGTCAATAGTCTTTAATCTTTTCAGACCCATCTTTAACCTTCAGCCTGCAAAACAGTATTGATTTTTAATTATACAACATATAACCAGACCTTCCAAAAGATTTTTTAAAAACTATAACTGGCTGGAGGATTCTAGGACTTGTAATCTAACATATACATTTTCCAAGCCCTGCATATACTCTACACTCTATCTTTTTTCTCCCGTGTCAAGCCTATCTTCACTGGAAATATAAATATTACAAAAGCAATTATTTGCCTCTAGCAAACTGGGAATTGTAGTTCTTTTGATGGTAGCCTCTCCATTGACGCCCCCTTGTCGTGGGAGAGAGGCTTGTGTACCCTAATGATGTTTAAAGAGTCTGGAGTAATAAACACCTGAGGTGAAACACAAAAATCAGTGTGTATAGAGCCATTGTACTGTCTATTCTCCTTTATGGATCTGAAACATGGGTCACCTATCGCCATCACTTACAACTCCTCGAATGCTTTCATCAGCGCTGTCTACGCACAATCCTAAATATACACTGGACTGACTATGTGACGAATGTTGCTGTCCTTGAGCAAGCAGGGATCACCAGCATTGAGGCCATGATATTGAGAACACAGCTGCGCTTGGCAGGGCATGTTTCTAGGATGGAGGACCATTGCATCCCCAAAATAGTACTCTATGGTGAATTCGCCACGGGTCAGCATAAGAAAAGCAGTACAAGGACTCCCTGAAACAACATCTCAGGCTCAGCCAAATTGATCACCAACAATGGTCCACCCTGGCCTCACAACGGGAGGCATGGAGACACACTATCCACAATGCTGCAGCCTTATTTGAGAACTCACGCTGAACAAGTCTTGAAGAGAAATGACAACGCAGAAAGAATCACAACCCGGAAACCCAAGGAAACCTTCTGCTGTGATGTCTGCAACCAGACTTGTCTATCTTGGACTGGTCTTTTTAGTCATCAGCGCGCTTGCAGAAAACACGGGATGAGTCCTTCCTGAATCTTCGTTTGCGAAGAAAAGCCAGAGAGAGAGAGAGATGGTAGCAGGGAAGTAGAAGTCTTTAACAAAATTCTTATCATCTGTACGGAAACCAGAGTGATAGCTCTATCCATTTTTGTGATACATGATATGACTTATGCCCTCCACGAGGGTGAGAATAAGCTAGGGCTGAAGTCATACAGAGGCAGGACTGGGACATGCTAGCAGTACACATACAAGACAAAAGGATAGGCCATTTCTAAGTTCTACGGAGTGTCCTACACCTTGGGCAAAAGTGAAATGGAATTGTTTTATCTTTGATTGTTTTGGGTTTTTTTGTACAGCGCTGTGTACACTGACAGTGCTTTAGAAATAAACTTTAATAATAATGATAATAATAATTGCCAAAATAATGCCATGTTTTTCTGAGAAGGTGCAAGAAAGATGCATCCTCCTTACTAATTCAAAAGTAAGTTGGAAATCTATTGCTCCATGAGGTCTAGTTTCATTATGACTCTATCTGCATCCCAAAGAGAGATCTGTCTGTCATTTTTCAGTCAAAAACTGCCTTTTTCTTATAGCACCAGCTCGTCCAAACTCCTTTGTTTTAATGTTAAGAATCTTCAAAAAAAAAAAAAACCCAAAAAACAAACAAACCGTGTACTTTTGTTAGATTGCACCTTCAAAGGTAATTTTGCATATAAATACACCCCAAAATTTCAGCTCAGCATGCTCAGTCCCCACTGTCTTCCTGAACCCATGTCAGTTAGGACCCCTTCTCCTTTTCCTGTCCCCTCTTTCTTTCCTCCCCCTGCCCACATCTTGGGAGAAAGGTGGGATATAAATCCAATAAAAAAATAATAAATTTCTCACTGTGGTCAGATTCCTCTCGATTCAAAGCCACTCTGTCTTTCTGTCTTCCACCCCACTTTCCCTATCCTTTTGAATTTCCCTCTCGCTCTCTCCACGCCTAACTTCCCCCTTTCCCTTCACCTCAACTGGCTATTGCTTATCTACTCAAGAGTAACTTCCCTTCACATTGCTTGCTGAAGTTCCTCTCTTCAGGACTGGTACAGTATTGCCGCAACAAGCCTAAATCTAACCCACCTCTCAAATTCTCCTGCTTTTCTTTGATAGTTCTTGTGAGTGTGCTGGATGAATGTGTGTGGTGTGAATGCAGTTTCAGCTCATTTCTAATAAAGTTTTCAAGGTTATTTTGGTTTGTCTGATTCATTCCTCAGTTAGTACTGGTATAAAAAAGGTTAAAAAATCCTGCCCAGTTATGTGACCTCTCACTGCCTACTGAGCAAATTTAAAATTCCCCACAGTAAGTCCACTGACACACGTGGATTTTCACACACGATAGTGATTCACGTAACAGTAAAAATCTTCAAATCAAAAGATGAGGGGACACAATCAAACTAGCAGACAACTGGTATAATTTGAAGTATTGTCTCCTACACTCTGCCCTCCCTATATCCTTCTACTTAAAACTAGTCAATGGCAGCAATCCCACTGGGGTTGGCCACCCTTCTTCAGGTAGTAATTCCCAGTCAGCTCTGGGAAAGCCACTGAGGGCTTGTCTACACTGGCCAAATATAATGATCTCACCTTGTTTTCACAGCGAGCCATCCAGACGAGGTATGGCTCAAATCTGGGTTTTTTCAGCACCTCAGGACTTTAATCCAGTCTAAAAAGAGTTGGGATTTACTTTGGATTTGAGCAGAAAATCCAGATATTTGTGTGTGCGTATGAGTGTGTGTGTGTGCACTGTGCTCCACAGTGACATCAGTGTGAGGCTGGGGGGTGGAGTTTCAGCAGGTGGGCGGAAGGGTCGGAAGAGGCTCCCTAGGCCAGGCGACCAACTGACCTTTCCCACTAGGAAATGCCTCTTTCCCTGTTTCAATGTCACTTTTTAGCAGTTCCTTCCTCACCTTTTATTTTGCATACACAGCAGTTGTTCAGATAGGCACATACCAGCATACCCATATTGACCAGCACATGGACATACTTGCATTCGTATGCATGGGGGTGGAGGGGGAAAACTGGAGTGGCCACAAGTGTGTGGCCATGCATATCAGACCAGGGTGAGTTTGAAGGGGAGAACCATGTGGACAGTGCTCCTGAACTTGCCTTGGTGTGTGTGGTGATCATGTGGACTAGCCTGTGGTCACTATGGACCAGAGAAACCCAAAGGTAAGCTGGATTTTCCTGTTGGTGTAGACGAGCCTTGAGTGATCTTGGACTAGTCACATTTTCTCATTATTACAGGAAGGCAATGGCACACCTGCTCTGAATACAGAGCAGTAAGGTAAGAAAATTTTACAACAGGATTACCATAAGTCAGAGTTAACTTGAAGGCACTTAACAACAACAATATACTTCTAGGCCTACAGTGAATATGGCCTGTGCCATCAGGCAGTTGAGTTTAAAATCTTTGTCAGCAGCATGGCCACGATTAACAGCTGTACAGTGACACTGAAAGGCTCCATTTGTAAAGACAGTTTTACTTTAACTTGGCAGTTCAAGCCTGGGAAAAGATCAGGGTCTGGAAACAGACTGGGGAAATAAAGTTTCCTATTAGCAACCTGCTTGTACAGTTTTCACACCTGTTAGGATGAGAGATGGGTCACTCTCACACACTTTGATTTCTTTGTTTGCTTCTGCACTATATAAACTTTAGGAGTCTATTTTCCATTGGCTTCACTGAGTGGCGAGAACCCAGTAGCTCTTCACTAGGTACTGGTCTGTTGGCCAAGGGATAGTCTGGAGAAATTCTACCAGTTGCTCTGAGCAGATGTTGGAACCCATCAGCTAAAGGGCTGTAATGCTTCCTTACTTTTAGACATTCTGCTGGTGGTTTATATAGCCTTATACATTTCATGACATCCTTGTATCATGACATTTTCCTCACCTTGTATTATATTACTGGCTGCTGCTGGTGAAGGTTGGAAAATATAAGGAAACAGTGTAGACATTTGCTTAAACATTGCATGAGGAGGGGGGAAATTGATATGGGGCACTCTATTTACATGCACTCCATTCCTCCGTTATCCAACCATTATCCCGCACACCGTATCACCAGCCACACACCTATACTCCTTTCACCCCCATTTCTCTGCCTCTCCCACATATCCACACATACATCCAATTGCACCCCATCCATCCACACCTCCATTTGTACACACATATGCACAACATTTCCTCTTTACCCTTTTCTCTTCCTTTCTTCCCTTCTCTCTCTGTCATCTTCCCTTTTTGCTGTGCCTTCACATATACACATATGTGCCATTGGCTTTACAAAGAGACAACTCCCAATGAGAATTCTGTAGCCTTTCTGAGCTGACACATAGAACAGGGGCATGAAACGAAGGTACACAACACTTTTTCCTAAGCCTAACTGCCACATGGATCTGATTGGTGGTGGGAGGAGGGGACAGCATGAGTATATGACCAGCTGCAATTACCCTCAAAATCATCTCCCTATGTGACATTTTTTCCTAAGCCTAACTGCCACACTAGAGAGAATGGGTGGGATTGAAGTATGCTATAAAAGCTGCTATGCCCCAATGACTCCAGCAATTAGGCATAAGCAAAATAATCCCATTCGCATGAATGGAACACCCCCTCTCCCAAAATCTAACAGCTGCATGGAGGGGAATTGTGAGTGTACTTGTGTGTGCCTACATACACATGCCACATCTGGCAGTGCAGTAGGCCAAATGTGGCACATGGACTAGAGGTTCTTCAACCTTGTGCTAAACTGTGGTTTAGCATGACATGCAAACAAAGCCACAGATTTCACATTTTAGTCCCCACAAGTCCAAACTCACTTCTCTCGAAGCAAGACTATTAAGAAAAAAGTACAATTTCCCTTAAAAAGAAAAAAAAATACCACTACAATGAATACAGTCAGACCCCCATATCTGTGGAACCAATATCTGGAGTTTCAGTGTCCGTGGCTGAAAAAATAGGGACACATGCCATAGAGTCACACTGGTAAATGCCTAGAGAGATGTCCTCTCTAAGCATCTTCCAGGTCCTCCAATGCAACTCTATGATATGTTTGTACTGTGAGTCCTTTGTTTTAATAAGATTTGCTATTATCTGTGGTTTCTGGTATCCATGGCAAGTCCAGGGACCAAACCCCTGTGGAGATGGGAGTCTGGCTGTACTTGTTAGAAAGTTTTTTTGATAACACAAGCAAAGTTAAATTGCTGACTCTGTGGTATTCCAAATTAAGGATTTTGTGAGGGAATAAAGGATAGCTAGATTTACTGTAAAAGGAAGAAAATGATGCTAAAAAACTTATTTTTGCTGCAACTCTACCTCCAATGTCAAGAAGCTTCAATATGCTTTCAGATAGGCTTTTTAAAAAATCTGATTTGGAACTATGGAAAACACTTTGTTTATTAAATAGTTTTATCAAGAGTTGGGCTTTAGGGATTTCACAGTTTTGAAGTCATAGATCTCCCCCACCCCTACTGAAACATGGAATAAAGTACTTGAACTGCTTAAAATTGTGAAATGTGGACTGAATTTAACTTCAAGAATCCCTTTTAAGTCTACTTTTCATGTATGGATTTCTTTTAAGGCTTTTAAGCTGGCTCTTTGGCTAAAATATGCACGTCTATACAGATATAAAAATAGCTTTACTGTTTTAGGATGGAACAACATGCTAGTGGAAGATTTGTGGGTGCTGCCTGTTTTCTCAATTATAGAAAAGATACACCAGCTTCTATAAATATTCAGGAAGAAATTCCTACTTATTAACAGTAGAAAGATTAACATTTCCAAATAGTGGAAGGACTAACAAAAACCACATTAATAGAACAGCTGAACAAAATCTGGGAAGTTCTCAGATAGGTACAATTAATGCCATATCAGATATCCAGCATTAACTTGAATATGTTTCAGGCTTTTTGAGCCCTATTCTATGTAACTAGCATTGTTACAATATTTATTTTACACTTGTAATATCTGGGAGTGTGCTTAAATGTTAGGATCACAAACAGACTTTTAAAAGTTATTTAGGCGTGTATTTGTATTCCATTTTGAAAGTTTAGATACAGATAACAGTAGGGTTCCCAAATGTCATGTTTTGCATGGGATAGTCCATATTTGGCTTAAGATCTAGTTTCATGTTGAGATAATAATGGATATCCAAAATTCTGTGTCTCTTGGTGTGGGGAGAGCAGCACCAGCTATGCTCACAACAGACTGACCCTCAACATTTGGTACATGAAGCACATACACCTGTTACATATGCTGAGGGTCCACCATTGTGATTGTGGCTGCGCTCTTCTTTCTCTCTGGCTGGGCCAAGCAATGGGCTCACCAAGTAAATTTCTTATCTCAACATGGTCAGCCTACCATTGTGAGATTTTAATGGGTTTGCGGGTTCTTGCAAGTTTGAAATCTCATGGAAACCTGTAGAGCTTACGGGAGGCAAGACTGCAGGATGCCTCATATAGGAGTGCCTCAAGTGTTCCTGGTCTCTCTTAAGTTGGCCTGGAAACTGGAATGACCTATCTCATCTTGCTGTTGGCAACGCTACTTAGGAGTGATTGAAAATGTGTATTTGCCAACACAGATGGTTATAGCTGCTTAAAGGATGAAACTTTATTAATTATTTGAAACTCTCTCTGGCTCTTCCCGAGAAAGGGTTGCAAAAGGACAGGCAACAAGAAGACAAAATACAGAACCTTAGCTAAGGATTATGTATATTCAAAACAGCACCACCTATTGCAAAGGTGGGCGGTATGCAGCTCTTTTGCACCCCTGTGTGTTTGTGCAACTCCACTCTTATTCTACCATCAGTGTATTTGCTGCTGTGGTGCCAAAATGGTAGTGCAGTGCAGGATAGCACCCTCTCCTTCCTGAATTCCACTTTTTAAAAAGCATATGCCTTTTTGAAAAAGCCAAATCAGACACCTGGAAGCCTCCTGAAAGTGTGAGTCACCTTAGAAATAAGGAGCATATGCTCCACCTTTGTTTTTTCAAAGTGCAATTATTGGGTGGTAGGGAGGGTATAATTCCTATGCCATTGAAACATTTAAACAAAAGCATCAATGAGTGAAGCAGCCTACAATTTAATATCGATCAAGCACAGATCAATAGGAACAGCAACTTGTCATGGCAAATAAGAAGTCTTTCACTTGTCATCTAAATGACATTTGAACCTTCTTGGGAGGGGTATTCCAAGACTATGACACCACCACCGAAAATATCCTCTCTCCAATCACTCCTACCCAAGTGCCAGGGGGAAACTTCCAGGAGGAAGAATGTGGAAGAAAACTCTAGTAGATGTGAACATCTTATCTTAAACATTTTATTCATCATTCTAAAAGAAAATGTTCTATAGTCCATTTTCTTTTCAAATTTTCCAGTAAAAACAGCCTTCAGGGAAAAAAAAAACCCAGAAAAAGTCCCCCCCCCCATTTTCTCTAGGCTTTCTCTAAACTAGAGCAGAGTCACAGTCCCACTCACATGAAGGTCACCAATCATCATCGAATAACAAGGAATTTGAAAAGAAGCTACTGAAACTGGCATTTGAGGACTAGGTTTTGTTTGTTAACGTGTGTGTGTCTTCAAGTCACCTGTTGACTTATGGTGACCCCATACATTTCATAGGGTTTTCATATAGTTATCTTAAGAAGACTACTACAGTGGGGCCTTGGTACCTACTGAGGTTTGGTTCCAGGACCTCCCATGGATACCAAGATCTATGGATACTCAAGTCCCATTATATACAGTGACATAGTAAAACGGTGTCCCTTTTATCAAATGGCAAAATGAAGGTTTGCTTTTTGGATTATTTTTTTTTTTGAGGGGGGAATATTTTCAAACCATGGATGGTGGAATCTATGGATACGGAGGGCCAACTGCATAATTATATGTGTTTACTTAGACATAAGAGTTTTGTGACTGGCGACTGTTAAGAATGCAATTATCACTGTCCACATTTAATTCCCATCTGTTGTAACTGTTTACTGCACTGGTAGTCATGTATATACATATTAATGTAACTCAGGATAATATTTCATGCATCTGATAGAGTGGACAGTCAGCCATGACAGCTTATGCCATAATAAATATTTACTATTAGATAGTTTATAAGCCAACACAAGACTCTGTTGTTTTAACTGCAACAGGACACAGCTACCCCTCTGGACACTAGGAATGGTGATGTAGTTCTAATGTTACCCACTTCTTATCATGATTTTAGTAGAATGG
Organism: Gambelia wislizenii; assembly: GCA_030847615.1. Taxonomy (NCBI): domain Eukaryota; kingdom Metazoa; phylum Chordata; class Lepidosauria; order Squamata; family Crotaphytidae; genus Gambelia; species Gambelia wislizenii. The sequence goes on along the minus strand of JAUMIR010000006.1, from coordinate 143,724,522 downwards.
GCTCAAAAGAAACTCTCTCAGGCTCTTCCTGAGAAAGGGTTGCAATTTGCCTGGACAAATAACCTTCAATGAGGTGAAACCTCATTGGGTATTCTGCAGGAATTTGGCTTTGATTGGATCAGATTGATTTCCATCCGGCTTATCACAATGTGCACTGTACAGGGTTCCCCCCATTAAGCTCATGAAATTGATGGCTAAGGAAGACTGCACTGTACAGATTTGAAATTCAAACATTTGGAAGTGCTTTGGGATATATATTAATGGTTTCAGGCCCTATCAAGTGACAGCATCAAAAACATCTGGTGTGAAGTAGTAAAAATGTATCCTTTCCATAGACTTTCTCCCTTTAGTCTGATGGAGCTGCAAGAAATATAGACTCTGCTGGAGAATTTCAATAAAGCACATGATGGAGGGGGTGGGGAAGGCTTATATTAAATTCACACAAGTTTATATTAAAATTCCATTACAGGGAACCTAAATGTCGTGTCAGAGAGTGCCTTTATAAGACATTTGTTCAGGCCTGGAGTTTGCAGTAGCAGAGTATTTGGACAGTCAATATTAATTTGAAATGATGAGCAACCTCATCTCTTAAAAACCATCAGATCTTCTCTCCCTCCCTGCTTTTTCCATCTCACTGCCCAGTCCGTTCAGAGAAAGTGGACAGGTATGAGCCCAGTCAGTCAAGCCACCACTTGAGAACAATCTCCTATCTGCAGTTTTAAATTCAAAGTTTTGCATCCTTAGCGCGGCGCGCATGAGGGACCCTGTCACTCAGAGCTGGAGCCTGGATGTATGGGAGATAAAATGTCCACATGTGGGTGAGAGATGAACTTTGCAAATAGAAAACAGAGCAATCATTCTGGAAACATCTCATCTGTGAAGACTGCTAAGGAAGAATGTACTGTTCTAACTCTCTTAAAACTAAGCAAAACATAAGTCTACATGAAATGGCTGATCGGGGTTTGCATATAGGAATAACACAAGGGACCCATAGGTAACAAAACAGTGTGGCTTCTGCAGGTGCCGTCTCCTTCCTTATACATCTCCTTAGCATATAAGTGTGTATGGTTGTCGAAATCACTGGAAGCTATTCAATCTTTTGCAATTGCTCTCTACCTCCTCTTGTTCTATGGACCTGACTATTACTTGTTTGTCTGGCAGGTAGATGGCTCTGCCTTGTGGCATGGTCTTAGAAAAGGTGACCAGCTAAGAATTTCTTTCCACTACAGTGGATCAAGCACTACCTTCTATGGATGTGCAGTCAATAGGCAGAAATTCTATAAACCACAGTATAGCTCTGAAGCAGACTTGGATGTAGTTCACTTTTTTTTTTTACAAGGAAAAAACTCTTGGCAGGCCACTTGTTTCATTTGCCAAAGGTCAGAGATTAAAACACTAGTATCTCCTATAAAAGGGTCTCATATAGCAGGACTAGGGATGGATTTCTTCACTAATTTTCTTTTTGAAGGAAGTAACAACTTTAGTATTTTTTTTCTAGCTGTGAGAAAGTTTTCGAAAACTCAGTTTGGGACTTATTTTATGCAAAATTTGCATTGTTTCATACAGAAGACAATACTGTACTTTATATGGTATTCTGCACAGAAATGTTATAAGAAAATGCTGTTTCTTATGCAGAAAACAATGTGCCAGTTTTGTCCAGAATATGTCACCAGCTAAACAGTATTTTTCAGTGAAGAAAATACAATTTTGGAACAGATTTTTTTGCCACAATAAATCTAACAAAGTTAAATTTAACCACACAGGACACCTACTAGAAGAACTTTTAAGAAATTCTGCCAGTTAGTGCTGACAATACTTGATCAAATGGCCCCTACAGTCCAACTGAATATAAGGCCACTTCATATGTTCTTATAAATTCACTCACCAAAAATCTCCCACCAGTTTTTGACATGCAATGTCTCTTCTACAAACTACAAAAAGCATCTGAATAGCCCAGTTGATTCCAGCATTTGACAGCAACAGGATATTTTCATACTAAGGAAATAATACTGAACTTCTCTGTCACTAGTTTGTGTCTCTAAATGGTAGATATATTGTGACTAAAATAGTGAGCCTCTCTAGAATAGAGCCTACTCTAGCTACCCTGAGCTGCCATTCATAAATACAATACCATGTTTTGTATTTATGTACAGTTGTTCCTCTGTATCCACGGATTTGGTATCCATGGATTTAAGTATTCACAGCTTGAAAATATTCTTTAAAAAATAATAATCCAAAAAGCAAACCTTGATTTTGCCATCTTATATAAGGGACACCATTTTGCTATGTCATTGCATATAATGGGACTTGAGTATTCATGGATTTTGGTATCCACAGGGAGTCCTGGAACCAAATCCCAGCGAATATGAAGGGACATCTGTACTGTGTTTACACAGGAAGACACTATTGGCAGTGTCAGACTTTGTGCAGGCTCTAAGACCATTAGAAAATGTCTTCTGTGCAGTCAGATAGGGAGGCTAAGAGCTAGGAAATTTAGTGAGAGGAGTACCAAATCTGGAGAAGGGAGGGACAGAGTACCAAGCATGCGTGTTTGATAATCTTCTTGTCCTCAATGAGACAGGATATTTCAACACATTGGGCTATGCAGATGATGTCAGAGTAATATTGCTTTAAGTGCAAAAGAAAAATGTTGGGGCAACAGACCACACTAGCACAGTTGAAGTGGGTTTGTTCACCACTGTGGCATAGTCGAAGCAAAACATGCATTATGTGTGGGTTGGTGTTGTGAGGAGTGTTGGTGGATGTTGGAGATATTGCTGTTGAGTTCGTTAATGAGGTTTGCTATGTATATACTGTGTTTGTTTATACTGCAACTGATGATAAAAGCCTCCAGATATCTTTGGGTGAACCTCGCTGCCTATAAGTTTTTTTTTTGTGTGAAAGTGGGTCAGAGCAGTGAAACAGCTGCTAGCTAAAGCCTTTGTTTTTGTGCCTTTTCTGCTGTGCAGTTCTGCTGTTTGGCTACTCCTGGGTTAGTTCGTCCCCAGGCTGTGTGAGGTGCCTCTCAGTGAACCTATACTGAGAGGACCGATGAGAAAATGGAGACTTCTTCAAGGCTTATTATCTCTCCCCGCCCTTCTCTTTGCATTTCAGAACATTTTTGTGAAAAATGTTTCACAACTTACACAAAAACATCACTTCTTGTCCTTATGGCTAAGATCAAGTCTAGTTCAAAAAACACATATGGGGAAAATATACAGAAAACAATGTATCAATATTTTGCATAGAAAACAAGTTATTTTGTAAAACATGTTTGTTTTTATACAAAAGGATATTTTTGTGCAAATGAATTTTTCACAAATAGTCTGTAAGAGTACAAAATCACTGAAAATTCTACAAAACACTCTCATGATCTTGCCCAGCATTAAGAAGAGGTTTGCAATTACTCTGTCTTCCTTGAGATAATAAAATAAAGATTTATGTCCCTAACTCAGATACAGGTTTTAAAGTAAAGGTGGCTATGTAGGTTGTGAAATGAAAAATAGGGATAAAAGGTAGGGGGAGCTGGAGAAGAAACACTGCTGCTCCAGAATAAGCTGGGAGAGAATACAGTTGTCCTTTCATATTTGCTGGGGTTTGGTTCAAGGTTCCCCATGGATATCAAAATCCGTGAATACTCAAGTCCCATTCTATGCAATTGAATACAAAATTGGGTTCCTTATATAAGATGGCAAAATTAAGGTTTGCTTTTTGGATTATTATTTTTTAAAGAATACTTTCAAGCCATGAACACTTAAATCTGTGGATACCAAATCCGTGGATACGGAGGAACAACTGTATGCTTTCCCTGATACCACTGGATTGAAAGGCGTTATGTGACACTGCATGGCTGTGCAGCTGCTATTCAACCTCTTTGCTCTAAGTGCCTTCCCTTTCATCTTCCTCAGAACTACACGAGTTCTTTTGGTTGCCATTTATGGGGGGAAATAGGTTACTTTTCTTGATGTGCTTGACTGCAGCATCTTTTTTTCATCTCCTCTACACTACAGGATAGCAGGGGGATTTGTTCATTGGCAGCCCTGTTTCACCAAAACTGTCAGGCAGCGAGAGACTATACCTTGTGAGCACCTGAGGCATCTTGAAGGTGAGTGGATGCTAATCTACCTTATCTCATTTTGGCTTGAGTTGGTGGTGGTAGAAGGAAATCTTGGTCTAAGTGGGATCTCACATACTGAGTGCTGGCTGGCGATGATGGGTGGGAACAACCAGACAGCTGATGACAATCACAGCTTGGCATACCCACACTATGAGCACAGATATCTCACACAAAGGGAGCTGTAAATAAGTGATACAAGATTAAACAGTGACAGCATGTTGCCTGTGCTGCTTCATTGCAGGCTCTGGTTTGTTAGAAACAAAGCTGTGGCTTTTTACTCCACCTAAACATTAGGAAGAACTTCCTGATGCTAAGAGCTGTATGACAGTATAACATGCTGCCTCAGAGAGTGGTCTCCATCTTTGGAGATTTTTAAAAGAGAGGCTGGATGGCCGACTGTCGAGCGTGCTTTGATTGTGTGTTCCTGCATGGCCCTTGGACTGGATGGCCGTTGTGGTCTCTTCCAGCTCTATGATTCTGCTCTATCTAATAGTCTAGCATCTTTGTTTCAGAGTTGATGACATGGAGAGTGGCAAGGAGACAGGCAGTCTGGGGAAAATATCCCATAAAGCCTAGGGAAAGGAAGCCCTGCATGATGATGTTAGTAAAGAATAAATGGACCATGGACTCAGGAACTGGGTGAGGACAGAAGAATGCTGAATTTCACACATTAATTTGAATTAATCAAAGAAACCCTTGCTTACAACTTTGTAATTCTGCTGTAAAGCATCAGCGGACATATTAGCTCCATTGCTAATCAAGAGCAGCAAAACTTCAATAGTCAGTTTTCAAGACTAACATCCTAACTGTTCCCCAGAAAGCAGCTAATTCAATGCCACAGAGCCTTAAAATAACTCCACAATTTCCTGTCCCCTCTGGAAGCAGCTTGCCTTTCATGAAAACTTTGGAAAGCCATGGGACCCTTCTGAACAACAATTAGTAGTAGAAGACAGGGAAGGTTTACTGTGGCAGAACAGGGGATAGGAATCTTTCCTTTTGTGAACTTTAGCATTTCAGCCTGATTGGCGGCGGGTGGGGGGAATTCTCTGCTTCCCCAGAAACTCCCTGAACGCTATCCTACACTGTTCAGGAAGACTCCCTGATTGTTCAAAGAAAGATTTTTGGGGCACACAAGTGGATGGAAAAGGAAAAGGGGACAGGAAGCATCCTTTATCATGTGTCGTCCCCCCCCCCCCGCTTTGCCTATTCCATAAAACTGTTCTTTTCAGGCAGAACACACTCATTTACTTGTTTCTATTAAGTAATTGAGTATGACTGCCTCATCTAGCAGACACAAACAATACTTCTCAACAGAATGGTTTCTTGTTCTGCTGTTAGTATATGGACCCTCCCTCTTTTTTTGAGGTAGCAAATCCTTTTGCATTCCACCTTGTCATCTATCACTGCTAAGATGAATCAGTCATTTCAGTTCCTCTGATACCAGAAAGGAGATGAAGGTTTGGAACAGTGTTAGATTTATCTCTGTCCAAATGATTCACTGTCATTTTCTAACCCTCCCTCTTTTGTCCATCTGTTGCCTATTTTAATAGGGAAGGACAAGTAGAGGTGGACAATGCTACTTTAACCATCTCAGTCCATTCCTGAAATAATTTGCAGGGGGAAATTGCACTTATTTATGGAGAATAAATCCAAGACTCAGGAATTGCACTGCACATCCTAAGTTCAGGTGCACACCTTCAATGACTTCATAAGGACTGAGGTTTTTAGGATAAAATGGAGCCTTATGCTACCCCTTCATGATACGAAGTATGGAGGAGAGGATGATTTTATTGGCCTGAAAGTCACAGCAGGCTTCTGTGCATCCAGAAAAGCTGGGTGTCCTGGGAGCTGTAGTTTTGACAAGGCTAACCACTTGAGGTGTACAGCATATGCATGGGGAAATCTTGGGGCTTCAGTGAAGCATGCACTTGCACATAGGCATGTCTTTTTGTCTCCATGCCCTTTGGTCAATTACACAAATGATGGAGATGAGCAAAGCACAATTTGAGGGATAAATACTGTATTACACACTTCACCAAGCCCGACTCATAGGTGGGTTCACAGTCATGTTTATGGGCACAGCTGGTCATGATTTATAGCTGCTCAGGATGCATGCATGAACATCACTTAAAAAAGCAGGGTTAGCATGTGTACCACAGACCACACACAGAGCCCTCCAAAGCCATTCTTATAGCAGACCACTGTATGCACAGATTATGCCATTGCCACTGTGTGTGGGAATTCTGCTGGTGTTTAGATGACCCAGAGTGGTGATCCATTTTGGACCAGATCCAACACACGCCGATTCCCAAATCCATTGTCCAAAACTGGTTTTCAATATCTGACAACATCCTTATGCAACCACATAATCTCTTTACTATATCTTGAATGGGTGCAGCTGGGCCAGCGGATCATTATGGGACCTCCACTTTCCATGTTGCCTAGTTATATAGAAAGCTAGTTGAGATGAATGAGCCCCATTTAAAAATGCACACACTCTTTTCTAAATGTCTGAACACACAAAGTCCTATTTTACTTATTTATATATGACAATTTCTTAGTACAATAAACTGCCTGTGTATGACAACCATCCAAGATCAAACACCATAACATAATTTTCATATCATTACCCAACCTTGGAGAAAGTACTTTTCAGTGGAAGCCATTCCCATTTAGCTGGGAGCTGGTAAGTCATTGAGCAACAAGTGAGAAACATGAATGCTTGAACAAACATTTAGTTCCTTCTGTGTAACACTTTTGATACTGGTGGCTTTCTGTTCCTTTTCTTCTGTTTACTGAATTTCCTCCCCGATCCTGTCTTATTTGATTAGCACAACAGACAGGACAGGGCCACTGAGAATGCTTTGCACTGTCATATCCTCTGTGTGCAACAGACAAAGATTTTTCATTTCATACATCATTTACTACTTGCTCTAGTGATTCCATAAAGCTGGTGCATATCCCCTTAGCACAGCAAGTGGGGAGAAGGAGATGGTCTACTTTTTCTTACTCTTTCTTTGACAACCGCCCCCAACCTTTGCCTTTAGAAAGATAGGACACCACATATCCCATCCATCAAGCACTGCAGCCAGGTAAACAATCATTTCCGTAGGGACCGTGCAGACTCTTTTGCAAATGGAACCCAATGAAAATGGATGGAGGCTGTGCAACATCAGTACTTGATGGATTACTTTACAGATCAAGAGTACCTTCACAGACCTACTTTTATGAATGTAAGGGCTTGATCACACATAAGTATTAATTGCTTTAGGGCTTTGAAAGAGATTATCAGACATGGGGGGACATGCCAAAAACCACATTCCCAACTATGTCAGAAGATTGCTAGAAGAACAGAAAGGAAGACATTACCAGACACCGCATCCATCAGCCGTTTTGGGGCATAGCGCTATTGTGGATGAGGCTTCCCTTCTTCATTGACAGGGACATTCCACCAATAAAAAGAGATGCCTTACTCATGCCTGCACTATGCCCCCAGAATGCTAGAGGATGTTGTCTGATAATGTCACCCCTTCCTGTTTTCCTAGCAATTTTCTGATGCGGTTTTTGCCACGTCTGATAATCTCCTTCACTCAAGAACCAAGTGATGATTTGAATATGAAAATGAGCCAAACAACATCTAGAATCTGAGATACAGTTTTCAAATCATGCCCAATGGAACACTTTCCAATAGAGTTACATTTATACCTTCAGCTATAAGTCATCAAGAGTACACTATGGAGACCAAATGATCTTCATATTGATATTGGTTCTACTAAATTTGTTCTTCTAGGAGTTTCCTTTCTGTATTGCAAGGCCTTCAATCTGATCTAGGTGTCAATGTGCATCATTGCACATAGTAGTCAGAAAACAGATGGGTGGTACAATTAGATGGTCATTTATCCAGCTCTTGTTGTGTACAGTTGCACACAATCAGCTATATCAAGAGTACATTATTGAAACCAAGTGATTGTCATACTAATATTAGTTCTACTGATTTTATTCTTCTAGTAATTCCACTTCCATGTTGCAAAGCCTTCAGTCTGATCCAGATAATTGCACATATCAATCAGAAAGTGGTGCATTGGATGATCATCTATTTTTCGGTTGTGCATTGGATGATCATCTATCCAGCTCTTGTTGTCCACAGCTGCAAGCAAACAGCTATATAGAATGTGAGTGGGTTTTGCATTTGGATGGTCATTTCAATGCACACCCTACTGAATATAATACACAGAAAATATGAATGTGCTGCACATCCCAAATGCAAGTGTACCAAACTAGAACCACTAACAATGAGGGAAGCATTAACCTGGGTGCCTGGGCAACGGAGACATCTCCCCATCTTCCCTTTCAGAGTGAGGCGTGATTACTTCTTCAGCCCTCTGTGATGTCATCACATAGCCAAAACCCGATTGGTTATGTGGCACTGTAACATCAGCACATGGCACAGTGGTACCATCATGTTCACTATAACGTGATTCCTGATTGGCTCAGATCACACAACAAAGAAGACTTAAGATGGTGCCAAAGCATTGGTGACTGTAAATAGGTATGGACAAAAATGTGAATGACCAGAGATGCCCATCCTCTGAGAATAAGAGACATCTTACCATCAAATGCTGGAGCGAGGCAATCCCTGTTCAGACTATAAACCACCAGTGTAAAATACTAGTAGGGCAGAACTAATAGTTATACAGCTGAAGCTAGGAACAAATTCTCTTTTAATCTGACTCTGCTTTGAACTGCAAGAATATAGTTGACAATGCAAACTTTCCCTTTCATTTCTCTTTGGGAAAGTCCTCAAATATGTGCTTATCGTTATTAAATGGGTCTCCTACTCCCATTGAATAAAAATAATCATTAAAGCAAGCACCCTGGATTGTGCTGCCAAGACCATATTTCCCTCTTAATCATGGGATATCTAGCATTTTAAAGACAGTACAATAGAAGGGTTTGGGAAAATAAATATTTCTGTAATATCACTCCCTATGGAAAGAAATCCCTTGATGGCTGTAGAGAAAAGGTTGAACTGGAAAATATGAATAGGATCCTAGTTAGTTTTGCAATTTTTTTAAAAAAAATATGAGATGAATAGGATCCTAGTTAGTTTTGAATTTTTTTAAAAAATGAAATATATAGTGGTGAGCCCCACTCTGTTACAAAAATGAATGATATAAAATAATGATTTCAAAGCATCACAAAGTTACAAGAGCATAGAGACATGTGTGCTACTTTTAGAAATGTATGTCTCTGTGTTACAGCAAAGAGTAACACAGGTGTTCACGTAGATATATTTCACACAGGAATATTTTATACAATATGGACATGTACAGCTGAGGTGAAAATTGTTTTTTGGCACATTGTTCTTATTTGTTGGGAGATGTGTACTTTCCTGATAACAAAGATACAACTACTGAAAAACTCAGCATTTATAGTAGGGCTGTATATGGGGATCCTCTCTCTCTCTCTCTCTCTCTCTCTGGCTTTTCTTCGCAAACGAAGATTCAGGAAGGACTCATCCCACGCTTTCTGCAAGCGCGCAGATGACTAAAAAGGCCAATCTGAGATAAACAAGTCCAGTTGCAGAAAGCACAGCAGAAGGTCTCCTTCAGTGATGTTTTTGGGTTGTGATTCTTTCTGCGTTGTCGTTTCTCTTCAAGACTTGTTTGGTGTGAGTTCTCAAATAAGGCTGCAGCATTGTGGATAGTGCGTCTCCATGCCTCCCGATGTGAGGCCAGGGCGGACCACTGTTGGTGATCAATTTGGCTGAGCCTGAGATGTTGTTTCAGGGAGTTCTTGTATCGCTTTTTTGGAGCACCCCTCTTACAGTGGTCCAGTTCAATATGGATTGATCCAGTTCCGATATAATAACACCTGGACCCTAAATCCAAACTGAAATTCAGAAATGTAGATCACCTATAGTCTCCCTCTGACTTGCACTAGGAAGATAAGTTTTTTCAACATATCTGTATAACTTCTAGAGACCTATTAGACCCTAAAGAGGGGATTAGCTCAGTAAATTGCAGGAATGTTGTAGGTGAGAGCTGTCCTGGGCACCAGGAAATTTGGATCTTTTCCAGGAAAAAAAGCCCCTCTTCTTCTTCTTCTTTAAAAAAGTATTGATTTATTTGCTGTATATCACACCTTTCTTCCAGGATGGGACATCACCCACACCCCAAAAAGTTGACTGCTCAATCATGGCAATTGATTTCTGCTTTCGTGGTACTGTCCCCCTTATCTTGGGGAAACTTCCCACAGTACCTAGAGGATCTGCAACCTCTACAGCAGAAGAACTGCAGGAAAGAAGAGCAAAGACAGTGGAGTACCAAGCAGGTAAGCAGCAGTGCTTGACAAACTTACTCTGCTCATTTGCTTCCTTGCAGTGAAGACAGATAGCAATTGTGAATGTGTTCTGCCTTATGTCTGGTGACTCAGACAGCCTGCATTCCATGAGAGGAGGAGGTTATACAGGGGGAAAGGTGAGGTCAGGGGAGGCCATGTGGAGGTGACACGGCAGGTGACTCTACTTGCGGTTCCTCAACTAGACCTTCCTCATCGACTAAATTGAGAACATCATATTCTCAGACAACCTCAGATATGTTCTTGACCCCCTTCAGAAGGTTCCTCTGCTCTCTCTCTTCTATCACCAGACTAAGTGTACCTTTGCCTAGCTGCTGCTGCTGCAACTCCTGTCTCTGCCTTCCTTTGATCATCAACAAGAACAAATGCTCTTCTCTCAGGGGCAGCATGGTTGCTTTTACTACCACTATCAACACTACCCTGGGCCTGCTCAGACCCATCAGCAGTACTCCTACTGGGCCTGTGAGGTGTATATGATCACAATTAATGTTTCTACACATATAGACAATCATATAGTAACAATGAAGAAGGAAAGAGAGAGAACTTAATTTTTTAAAGCAACAGTCAGACACCTATTGTAACAAACTACCAATGCAGCAGGGTGTGAGGAGGGTAAGGATAAAACAAAAGCTAAAATCCAATCCATTCACAGGCACAGGCACAGAACACGGATCCACAGCTGTTCAGCAGGGTGTGCGGCCGTGGATCCGCAATTGCCGGCAGGGAGGAGGAGGAGAGACCGGCTGCCACGTCACCAGCATGCGCCAGCGATGTGAGCAGAGGGGCAGGGGCCAGACTACAAAAGAGCGGCCCGCCACTCTGCTCTCCCTCTTTTGTTCTCGGTGAGGGAGAGTGCGGAATGAAAGAGCGGTTGTCGCCTTGTGCCAGACAGTGGTTTACGGCTTGCGGCTTGGACCGGAGCTGTTACAGAGAGGAACGGCGACCTGGGAGCTTAGCCTGTTGTCAGCTTGGAAGGCTAAGTACCTGGTTGGGGTGAGTGGGGCATCTACCCCCCCCTTTGGGGGTGCCCCAAGTGGGGTGGGGTGTACCGGTCCATTGACCGTGGGCGGAGGGAGTTTGCAGTTGTCACAGGGGGGGTTGGTTGTGGCGGGTCGCGCTGTTTTGTCGTGCTGCACACAACTTTCTGCCCCTTTTGGCTGGGCTGCTCTCTGGCCCGTGCGGGAATTGGGCAGTGCATCCTTTCCCCATGTCACTTCCTGGTTTGCTGGGCGGGGGAGTTTGGGGCTGTTGCAGCCGAGCATACTCATACTTCTGCTGGGCATGAGGCGTTACTCGGCCCAGTGGGGGCAGGGCGCATGGGCGGACGGTCGTATTCCACCTGGGCCCCAAACTGCAGCCTAACGCCACCAGAGGCCTTGATCCATGACCTAACACCATGCGGTGGGGACGTGGGGGCAGGTTGGCCCTGTAGGCCTGGTAATCCAGTGGAAGCCAACTGGGCCCAATTTGTGGCCTAACGCCACCATAGGCCTGATTTTTGGGCTAGCGCCACGTGGTAGGGACGTGGCAGTGGGCTGGCCCTGTAGGCAGCAGTTGTGATCCAGCAGAGGGAGCAACCGACAGAGGCCTAGGGAGGGCCCTATTGTATAGGCCTCAGGCTTAGGCCTTGGCTGGGCCTAGTAGGCCTGGTGGGCCTGGGGCAGCTCAATAATAATAATAATAATAATAATAATAATGTAGTTTGGCCAGCTTATGGGGCAACCCCCTTTTTTCCCCTGGAACCAGGGTGGGGGAACACCCCCCATAGAGGATTGGGTTGGATTGCCTCTCCCTGTAGACTATTGACCAATCTAGCAATAACAACAACAAGAACAACCTTAGTTAGCTAGGGGGCTGCTTTCCCCCAACGCAGGGGTAGTGGGTTTTCCCACAACAGAGGATTGTGTGGGATTATCCCCCCATCCCTAACTTGTATAATAATAATATTACCATTAACTTACAAGCTGAACAATGGATTAGTTAGTGGGCTAGGTCTGGCACCTATGGCTCCTAAGAAGGGTAACAGTAGTGGCAAAGGCAAAGGGCCTGTGCCGAAGCGGTCTACTGCTCCATTTCCTTCCCCCTCGTCCAGTGATGAGGAAGAGGAGATCCCTTGGAAGGCAATCATGGATAGAATCCAACATTTGGAGAAGATCCAGGGAGTAGGGGAGAAGGGAGCATCACGCCCACTCAAGCGCCCGACTTTTAAAGGCAAAATGTCTTGACCAGATTCTCGCATGCTTAGATGCATTGGAGAAAAACATCCAAGGTAGCAATGTGTCAGGATCCAAAACCCAGGAGGGTGACGATAACTTGGCACATTGACAGGATACTGAACCTGAACCTGGGGACGGAGCTGCTCCAACTGGTGAGTTACCACCTGATTCACATTCTCCCTATCAGGCCCCCTTTTGGCCTTGGCCTAGTTGGCCTCTGGCGGGATACCACAAGGGGTAGGAACACAATACACAAATTCAGAGTGGCCCAGAGAAGACGGAGGGACATGCGCAATAGCTAACTTTCTTGGGTATTGAGATTGACACGGTCAACCAACAATGCCGTTTGTCTGCACAAAAAGTGGAGGACCTAAGGGACAGGGTTGTTCAATTTAGTACTATGCATAAGGCCACCTTGAGGGAGTTTCAGGTCCTGATTGGACACCTGAACTTTGCCTGCAAGGTGGTGGCCCCGGGCAGGGCTTTCCTTCGCCGCTTGTGTGATGCTGTTATGGGATTTTAGTGGCCACATCACAAAATCTGGATTAACCAGGAGATCCATGAGGATTTGGGGGTGTGGTGGGAATTCTTAGGCTATTTCAATGGCATCTCATTTTGGCGCGAAGAAAGGAAATTGCACGGGGCACTGCAGATTGCCTCTGCTGCTGTGGGATCCATTGGGTATGGGGTTTACTTTGGTGGGCACTGGTGTGCCAGTAAATGGCCGGTGGAGTGGATAGGGACCAATATCACACGGGATCTCACCTATTTGGAGTTTTTCCCAATATTGGTAGCGGCTACCATTTGGGAGAAGGAACTGGCTAAGTCCGCTGTTCATTTCTGGTGTGACAATGCAGCCTCTGTCCATGTCATAAACACCCTCACATCCAAATCCCCACGGGTTATGTGCCTGGTTAGGGCCTTTCGTTTACAATGCCTTAAGCATAACATTTTGTTTGTGGCGCGGCATGTGGCAGGCGTGAACAATGAGATTGCTGACGTTCTTTCCTGCATGCAGATGGAGCGCATCAGAGAGTTGGCCCCAGATGCACAACGGGAGGGCCACAGGATGCGGGAGGGTCTATGGAGGTTTGGGAGACTGAAATTTGGAGGGCCCTAGGTATGTCTGTTGCTGCAAGCACTAAAATGAATTATGCCAGAGCAGTTAGGGAATTTTGCCAGTTCACGGAACAAGAAGGGCTGGGCCAGGGGATTAATGTCCCTGTGACCCACCTTTTACAATTTTGTGTGTTCTTACATAGGAAAGGCCTTGCACCACAGTCCACAAGAAGCCGATTGGTGGCATTGGCCTTTTGGCTTAAGGCGCAAGGGGCCACTGACAGTATGGTTGACTTTTGTATTAGAAAAGCCATTGAAGGATGGGCTAGGGAGTGGGGCAGGAAAGCGGATACCAGCGTTCCCCTCTCCCCTGACATATTGAAGGGATTACATCAAGCATGGACAACAATATGCTCATCCCCATACGAAGCAAAGCTGTTTCACTCAGTGGCTCTGATGGCATTTTTTGGGGTGCTACGGGGGAGCGAGTTAGTCATGGCATCCAAAGCGGATGCTTCGGGATGAGCCTTGGAGCTTAGAGATGTATGGGCATCAGAGCAGGAAGTGGTGTTTAATTTGCCGTTCTCCAAAACTGATCAGAGGGGTAAGGGGAAGACATCTATATTAAAACAATGTAGTGACTTGGAAATCTGTCCAGTTTTTGCCTTACAGTACCTGCATGTCTGCGGAGACCATCCAGGCCCACTCTTCTCCCATGCTGATCGGGCCCCACTTACTAGGTACCAATTCTGGACAGTGACGTCCAGGGCATTGGATCGACTTGGCTTTCGTGGGGTCCGGTTCAGGACACATTCCTTTTGGATTGGGGCTACATCCACTGCAGAGGCTATGGGCTTGTCACCAGCTGCCATTCAGCAGATTGGGAGATGGAGATCCTCTGCATACCAGAGGTATATCCGTCCCCTAACTTACCAACCTCTCTTCTTCCCCTTTTGTGTTCCAGATTTTAGACCACTGAAGGTAAGGCGCCGGGTGCTGATTTGTGGCCACAGTATGGTCTACTGGGTGGCCCAGTAGGCCTGGATGAGTCATTTTGGACCTCACCTCAGCCTGGGAGACAGGGCGCTGCTCAAGTGGTTGGGGAAGAGGGGGCTACGCTGGCACGGTTTAATGCCAAGTTTGTTTGGGGAATCATAGAATCGCAGAGTTGGAAGAGACCACAAGGGCCATCCAGTCCAACCCCCTGCCATGCAGGAAATCATGATCAAAGAGTATCGGGGGCCTCTGACAGACATTCTTATCCTCCACCTTGGAGGGAATGATTTAGGTTTACTCAAGGGTAAGGCCTTAGTGAATCAGGCATCACATGACTTGGACATAATCTGGTCCAGGTGGCCTTCGGTCATTATCATGTGGTCTGCCATAATGCCCAGACAACTGTGGCATGGGGCCAGACGTTTAATTGACAGGGCCAGATGGAAGATTAATTGACAGGGCCAGACAGAAGGTCAATAGACAAATGGGTAAGTTTATGAACGAAAGGGGTGGTCATTACTTACAACATCCACAGATAGTATTTGAGAGGCCCAAGCTCTACAGAGCAGATGGGGTTCACCTCTCAGATACTGGTAATTTACTATTTTTGGGTGATCTTCAGCGGGAGTTGAGGGACCTCTTGGACAGGCTAGTGGGAGATTAAGGGACTAAGCAGGCGCTTGCCCCTTATCTATGGCGGGAAAGGGGGTAGGCATAGATTACAGTGTACACCTATGGCGCCGATTTCAGTGAAGGGATGGTCTCTTGAAGGGTCTTCTTAGATTGTACGATTTGAGAGAACAGAAGGGGACCTATCTTGGGGTTGGCCTGAAGGATAATTCCCTCACCTTAATCTGTATGGATTGGGTGAGGGACTTTCGGGTTGACCTTCCAGACACGGGCCAGCTGGAGAGTAACCCCATGGCTTGGGGTGACTCAACAGGGCTTAGGTGTTCACCTGGGGAAGCTGGGGGCATAAGTCCAGGAGGGACGATCCACCCCAGCTGCTCCCACACTAGGTTGCCTCCCCACCCCCGCTGAAGATTTATTGGGAAATAAATAGGTAGGGTCATAAATAAAGCCCATTTTATTTCACCCCATATTTCTGTGTGGTCTCTATTTTTCCGAGTCTGTCTGAAACTGAGAAGAACTCAATTTTTTAAAGTAACCTGGGAAAACTGAGGCTAATGTAAACTAATGTGGTTGGGATTAAAGACAAATTTATAAATGAAAGTGGATATAGAAAAGTGTATTAACAAAACAATGGGTAGGATTAAGAAGCAGAGAAGAAAACCTAAAATAAACTTATGGACAGTCTAGACAGCTTGCCCTAGTCTTAGAGCCCTGCAGTCCTGATGACACAGGACATTTTCCCTGTCCTGCCCCTAGCCAGTCCTCATCACACCCAGGGCAGATACAAGACTAAGACAGAGGGAAGATGGGATAGGGCCTGATACAATGGTTATTTTTTTTAAAAAAAAAACAACCCTCTTTTAATCTGTTCTCACAGGGAAGGAAAAGATCAGGCCCAGCAAGACCGCAGGAGCCTGTCCCAGCAAGCCAGCCCTCGCGGCAGTTGACAGTCTGCCTCACTGCCTTGGAAGGCAGGGAGGGGTCCCACAGCATGTGACAAAGGCTGGTCACATGCAGGAGGCCTTGGTCACATGTTGCAGGTTGGCTTCCTGCCTTCTGAGACAGCGAGGGAGATGGTGGCGGCTGCAGTGACAGGCTAGTGTGCCTGTCTGGGCTCCGGCTCATTTGGAAGTGGTAACAGGGGAACAACAGGCCTGATCGGCAGCCAGGATACACTGGTGGATCCTGGATCATGTAGATGAGCCCTAAGACTCAGTTGCTGACTAAAGAAGACTTAACTTCCACCCCACTCCATAAACACACAGTTCTAAAGAACATGCTATACAATCCTAACAAAGCAAGGAGGAAGAGGAGAAAATGGAATACTGTATATAATTCCGGTGGCCTCACACAATCCATCCCAGCAAGCACTCCTAGTGATATTCCTTCTCCAGATTGGAAGCTACAACTATAATCAGCAAACTTACAGTTCCATCAAATCCATCCTGATATGGTCACTTCCTTATATGGTCATGTTGAAGACATACTTCTAAGCTTTTCCCACTTATTTTTGATACCAAGACCTTTGGATTGGTCAGAATGACTTTGGACCATGCTGACCTGACCTTTGGTTTGGGTTTTGGCGGAATTGGTTGCATGGCTGTAATATGAAGCAACTTAACTTGATATTTATTACAGAATGAAACAACAATATTTTCCCATGAGGCCCTAATACACATATTTGTATTTATTAAGAGATCTCTTTTGCATAAATAGCCAAGCATGTGGGAAGGAGTTGCTCTTTCAAGCTGATTCCCCTTCAGTGGTGATGAATGTTTGTATATTCCAAGCACATGCATAAAGACAGATATATGGCTGTTTCCTATCCAGTCAATATCCAGCGGGGAGCAGGGGTGCCAATTGGTTGGAAAAGACCCAAGTAATTGTTTTCACCTATGTAACTGGAATATTTATGATCTTGAAACAGGACATGAGGACAGTATAGGGGCAGCTCTTGTGTCACTAGTTCTGTCTTTGCTGAAATCATTGTACATACTGCCACCATGATTTGTGTCCAAGTTTAGACGTATACTATTCAGTGGCATCAAATAGCCCCCTATTCTTATAAACTATCGTCTGTGTGTACATACAACAGCTTTTTGTGCTAGCTAGCCTTTGGACATTTCAAACCAAAATAGAACACCCAATGTTGTAAGTGCAGGATGCAATGACACCTTGATTTTCTGTCTGCTCCACAGTCCTTGAGAAATCCAGATGATGAATGGTGTTTCTTCCAATTCATTTTCTTGTCTCCCACCCCCCCTGCTTTTTAGACTTAGTAAATTTTTATGTTTTAAGACAGTTGTGGGCAACTGCCGAGGACAAATTTTGCCTCAGTCCTCATGTGGGACACACCTAGGGTTGCCAGGTCAGAAGTAGAACTGGGATCTTATACCTTCAGTGGTTGTACAGAAGAGGAATTTTTTATTAGGTGGAGCTTGTATGAAAAATAGCACTTGATGAAATTCCTTTTCCTTAAAAAAAAAAAATAGGGATTTGGGGGACTGGCAGAGGGCAAAAGTGGAATGCCAGAGCTGTACTTTCCCCACCCTGATTTATAGCATTGCTAGATTATTTACCACTATGTTTTAAAAGAATAGATTAGAACAAAACATAATGCTAAAATAGATAACATCTCCTGACATCATAGTATTTCTTAACTTGTGGCAACCAGTAACATTAAATGGACGCTGGGAAATGAATGTCTTCATGATGTTGGGAAACAAGGTGGAACAGTTGATGTGGGACTTCCATTTTTGGCAATACGTCCACCATTATCACAATGTAGTCCAATTTTAGTGTGTTAGGCTAAATATTTTTGAGATAGAACATTCTACTGCTAAGCAGTACAGTTTGCAATATTCCTACCACTCCTCCAAGGGGGTGGGGAGAGAAGATTTATAGCCAAAGTTTTCTTAACTAATAAAAGCTGTCAGCTTAAAAGGTTTGACTGAAAGAGGATTCTGTAGCTGCTTCCTGCTCTTACTTATCCACAGCCACTGCTTCTCTTAAATGGCCATCTAAAGCTTGACATATATCTTCAAGGGAGAGATAAAACATTCAGCTGATTCTTCTTTCTAGAAAATATCCAAAGTACATTTCCTGCAATAAGGCGATCCATGATATTGCCAAGGACATGATATTATTTAGCTATCAGTGTGAAAATTTGGAACTTCCCATGTATGTTATATCTTCTTTACTAACACTGAAGCGCATGGCCAATAAAGTATTCATATTAAGGTACCTGTGTTGTCAGCTACAGGTTTGATTTGTTGGGTGGTCAAAAGCCTGCCTCAGTAAATACTGTGTTCATGATATTCCCATGAAGTTTTTTGTACTCATGCTCAATCTACTCTATCCCACCACCCTAAAATTAATGAAATGACATTCTGTGGGCCTAAGGGGATAATTGCAAATGTATATCTGCTGTTTCTAAAAGGAGAAGATACAGATAAAGGTATCTAATTTACCTACTAATTAGTATTCTCAGCAGTGTTACATGACCACCCTAGGGTAAATTTATAGGAGCCTTCTACAGTTCAGTGTTTCAGATGTAGTTTGTAGGCATACAAAGTGACTGGGTTAAATCTTCAAACTTAGACAAAAGACACAACTTTATAGGGTTGAAAATTGATCCAAAGGCCAGCTTGTTTACCCACTACCACCATCCACCCAAAGCATAACGTCTAATTCAAATCAACAACTGGATGACTTAGACACATGGTTTCAAATATTATTGGCCTACAATTGCCAGAATCCCAATCCACTGGGAATGCAAGGAGCTGAAATCCAAGATCTAAAGACCCAACTTTTGGACTGAGAACCAATGTGTGGACTGACAGTATGAGCTATCAGTTCTTCTCAAAAGCAATCTAGTGCAATCAGTATGGGAAGTTTTCACTACTGGAAGACAATAGTGAAAGTCCCAATTAAAACACAAACTGCTATCAGGTCACCCTCCATCCCATATACAGGTATCAGGCTGGCAATTTTCAGCGCAGTTATGTTGCTGTAATTCCACATGGGAAGGCATTTAGGTGAAATAACTATACACATTTGGTTGTGATTATATTAACCATATTCTTATAGAGATTTGTATTATATGGAATGAATCATAGAATCACAGAGTTGGAAGAGACCACAAGGACCATCCAGTCCAACTCCCTGCCATGCAGGAATTCATTGGCAGTCTCCCATCCAAGTACTTACCAGAGCTGGCCCTGCTTAGCTTTTAAGATCATGCAGCCTCCTAGAATGGCTGAAAGCATTTCAAGAGCTGGATTACAAATGTATTTGCAATATTATCTGTGGCCAACACTCCCTCCCCCCTCTCTTCTCTAAACCTTGCCCCCCTCTCTTCTCTAAACTCTCTTCTCTAAACAACTTTTTTTCCTCACAGAAGTGGTTCAGAAGATAACCATTATAAATAGTGCCAAGCATTTTACAAACTGAGAACTCTACAGAAATGAGTAGTACTTCTCTTTTCATTATTTCTCCAAATTAATACTTGAAGCAATTGTTCCTCATCCTTTTCTTTTTTTATACTGTCTCTTCTTAAGCACTTTTAATCCCCTAGAGCAGTCAGTCATTATCTATCCTTCATTATTCCCCTGGGAAAATACGGTGCTGTTGTCAGCAATGTGAACATGTATACATTAAATCCATATGTAATGTTAGTGAGACATCAGTTTTAGCTGCACAGGACAGCATAGGACAATGGATCTGCAAACAATTGTCTTAAAGGGACAGGGCAACAATTTAAAGCTATTCTACAGATGTTCTCTTGGACTCTGGAGATCAGGACTTGAATCCTCACTTGGCCATGGAAACCCATTGGGTGACCTTGGGCAAGTCACACTCTCTCAGCCTCAGAGGAAGACAAAGGCAAACCCTCTCTGAACAAATATTGCCATGAAAACCACATGATGTGGATCTTCATAAGCTGGAAATTACTTAGAGGCACACAACAATAACAAAAACCTAATGGCATGATGTATAAGGAGTTCACCAGTGACAAGATTCATAAGATAAAGTATTGGGCTTCTTGGATCCATTCTTCTCAAAAAGAGAGGTAATGGTTTGCTTTTTTAATCAGGATCAAATATATAAGGTATACTGTAGGTAATATCTGCATTACAAACCTTTATTAGTTTTTAAAGCAGAGTAACTTTCAATCTTCCCAAACCATCTATCTAGGGAATTGTAGTTTAGAGATGGGGCAAGGTTCCTGCAAAGATCCCTAACTCCCTTCTCATAGGGACGTTCCACACTACACAACAAAAACACTATGATTCCACTTTACCTATCATGGTTCCATCTTGGAATTTGCAGTGTTTTTTGAGGGGGGGCTTTTATAATTCTTGGATAGAGAGCTCTAATCCCTCCCTAAATCCCAGGATTATACAGAGTGCAGCCATGACAGTTAAAGTGGAACCATAGCACTATATTTTGGTAGTGTGAAAGGGCTCTAAATTTGTTAGGGAGAAGGAATGACTGTTAAATGAGTATAAGGTATATTCATACCTTAGGTGTTGGTTATTACCTTTAAAGCCCTAAATGGCTTGGGTCCAACTTATCTTCGGAACCGCCCCCCTCCCATACAATCCTCCCCGCGCACTCCGGTCCTCTGGGAGGAATTTGCTTCAGTCACAAAAATCTAGGCTGTCTGCAACCTCCCAGAGGGCCTTTTTGGTAATCACCCCCAAATTATGGAATGGCCTGCCGAACAAGATCCATCAGATGACGAGCTTAAGTAGCTTTTAAAAAGCACTAAAGACGGATCTCTTTCGGCAGGCCTTTCCTAATTAGATCCCGGCCTCAGGAGCTCCTGGTCTCTTTTAGTCTGCTGGCTATTTATTATTTTTGTTAATGTGATTTTAGATTAGTTGTTTTTAATTTATATTGGTTTAATATCTTTTAAATGGGAGGGTGGGGGTGGGTCGTGTTTAGGGATTTTAATCCATATTTGTATTTTAATTTTTGTAAGCCGCCCTGATTGTTTTAACAGAGGGGCGGGGTATAAATACATAAATAAATAAATAAATAATTTTAAGTTTACAACAAGATATGGAAACACTATTGCTTTTTCTTCTAAAAAGTACTGTATTACTGTTCTTAGAACAAAATTATAAAACTGACAATGGTTAGTGAATGCAACACAACAAAACAGGAGCAGCACTTCAGTTTCAGTATCAGAATTATGGGTGGAAAATATGCTTTGCTTTCTACTGGTTGCGATTTTTTAAAAACCTCATATTCTTTCTGTTCCAAATATGAAGAACTGTGTGGATTTAGGGAAATTCTTCAGAAGAAACAAATTTCTACACCCACCCCTACTTGCATCAGCCAAACAATAGATATAACTATGAAGAGGATACATTATACCAGTCTGCTATACAACTGTTAATCATGAGAAGCCCCAGAGAACAAAAATGAGGTGGCAAATTTAATTTGGCACCACTGAAATGGTTGAATACTCAGGGTCTCAACCCAGACTTTTAAGAGTTAAGTACTCAAGACCCTGGGAAACAGGACTCCCCCCCCTCCCCTGGCTTCATATTTTCTCAGTCCATCATAGTAATCTATTGTATCTTCTTTTTCTACACCTAAAAAGAAGAAATTATTAGCCAGTCATTTTAGGTATTCTGTGTGGATGTGACAAAAGAGCAGAATTCTCTGGGAAGTTTTTTTCTGCTACCTGGACCATGCACTGAAAAGAGAAGGAGCCATGCAAAAGCTCCCTAAACTAACTTGGCTTAGCTAGATTTAAGCTAGAGGTGTGGAAAGTGTAGCATGCAGGCCACATGCAGCCCTGCATCCAACATTTGCAGCTCTTGAAGCCCTCCACCAAATACCACAAAGCATTTCTGACCCCCCATTTACAAACAGCACCATTTGGAGGCACAAATCACCTGCCAATTACACCCAACACTGACTCAAAAAACCTTTCCCAAAGAATCTCCCTCTCAATCACCTCCCCCCCTTCTCCTTTAAAATGGCAACAGAAAGTGACATGACATCACTTCTGGATTCCATTTCCAATTAGAAATGGAGGAAAATCAAAGTACAGGTATTTTGGGCTTATGAGATGGGTGTGCAGCCTATGTGGGGGTGAGTTGGAAAATTACCCTCTATCCTCTTGCATTGTCAACTCAATTTAAGCAGATGAATGCCTTGGGGGAGAGGCTTAGGAAAATGTCAGCAGAATTGCAGTAACTAAGGACTAGTCTGGCACCAAAAATGTAGGCTAATTTATGGACTGAGTTCTTATTGGTTTACTAATCCATACAGGATGGCCAATTGCCCTGCTTTATAGGGGACAGTCCTCCATTTGAAGAGTTGTCAAAAGGCAGTCTTTTCTCTGTATGAATCTCCTGTTTGAAGGGTTGTCCAGTCCATGTTTGGCTTAGAGATTTTTTTAAAAAACCAAAACCCTAAGAGATTAGAGAGCCTTGAAGCTGTCCACCCACATCTATCTCCTGGGCAGCAGATTGAGGAGGCATACAAATCACCCGGGTTATAGCCTTTTCAGGTGTATTCCTATTTCACTTATAATCATATTTCCAAACGGTGCACATATATAGATATAAATTCCCTTACACAAATTTTATGAATACCCATGCTTTCTTTTTCCTTTTTGGGGGGATGGTAGAGGGCTGCATATTCTTTCTTTTTTCATGATGCATAAGGAGGCACCCTAAATTCACAAGTACACTTCCTTGCTATAGGGAAAGAAGTTTGCACTTCAGCTGCTCATAGCATAGCTGCTTGGGAGGCAGAGGATTTCAATCTGATTCCTCTCATGAACACTTCTTCTTTTTCTAACTGCCCAACTGTAGATTACTCCTCCTTTCCCTTAGGTTCAACTCACAAATACATGCCATCTTTATTTATAGCAAAGCTCTTCCTCTAGTTTTGATATATACCTCTGCCTTACCTCACAAATACATCAACTCCCAATCTTTATCACCCACATTATATATCAATGCCTTCACAGCATTCACTTTTCAAGGATAGCAGCATATTGAATGCAATATAGACTCTCTCTCCCCTCTCAGCACACGCCACTATTTCATACACTGAAAATTATGCATCTGAAGTGTTATAATGCAAACAATTCTGTTGCTTAAGATGCTAGGCAATTGAGATTTATTGTTTGACTGAGGAACTAAAACAGTATTATTTTCAGAATGAATATCTTTTTACGAAAGGAAGGGGGTCCTGGCACATGCACTGAAAGTAAGAAGTAATGATCCATAACATATGCTGAATGCCATGAGTATTTGCTAATGGGCAGATCTAGTGGAGTGCAGAACAATTCTCCCAGGATAAATGGCTCAAGTCCATTTGTTGGGATATATGTCAAGAAGACATGAGAGGCAATGTGGTACAGCGATCAGACTATTGGACAGGACTGGGGAGATCCATGTGCAACCCTTCACTGAACTGTGGAGTGTTTTGGCCACTCATTCTCTTTCAACCTGATTTCACAAAGTTGTTGTGAGGATAAAAAAAGTGTGGAATCAGGTATATAGAACAAGTCTTTCACAAAGTCAGCACATTTTTTAACTGGCCATCGTGGGTGGGGGATAAAGCTTTAAGTAGGCCCCCACTGAAAAGGGTAGCCATCTGCTTCACCTCATTTGGCAGGGCACCTGGAGAAGGGGCTCTGAAGATGATTTCAAGAGTTCTGACAGGAGGAGGAGGATCTCAGCAGAGAGGATCCTTGATAATATTCTCCTAAAATGCTCCTATCTGAACCTTATTTTCTGTGTAAGAAATTCTGTGGGTATTTATGGAATTAACTTTCAAGCAGGAATGCTTAGATTGTTGCAGTCTGCATTTTAATTTGCAGTGTATTATTATGTAACTAACTCTTCAAGTAATGATGGGTCTCCAACATGTGTGTGTGGAGGAAGGAAGGGGAATATGGGCTATTTAGGGGGGAACATGGTCAGGGACACACTTGCCTCAATATAACGTTGACTGTTGAGATCCTGAGCAAAAAAAAAGTATCTGCATGACACCCACTAAGCTCAGTTCTTTAAGTTATGTTGTGTACTGTGATAGTTAAATGGTTCTGAATCCAACATGTTTGTAATGTTGATACACCCTTTGCCCTCCTAAAATGATATGAGTCAGGAAATGAAATGAATCATCTTCCCCACAATTTTTGGTTACAAGGGATACAAGTCTTTTCACTCTATATTCATTGCCATATACCTATAAATTCATACCTGCTCTTATTCAGAAAGCAAATTATTCTTGTCTTTGGAGAGAGAAAAAAACTTAACAGGACTGGAATATATTTCCTCCACCCTCCACCTCTAAGGGAGACCTGTAGATGTGAACATCTGGTAAGCATTTTAAATCATGAAATGGGGTACTGTGTACAGGGATATAGCCCAAATAATTAAAAAAACAACAACAAGTAAACAGAACCAGTGCTTTGTTTTTCTTCTCTCCTTCCTTTCTTCCTTCTCCCACATCTTTCAAATAAGCATCAACCTACCTGCAACAAATATAAAAATTTCTAATTCTGACTGACTTGAAAAAGCTTGCAGCGTTTCCTGTACTTTTCTCAGGTTACTCTCACAGCTCCCTCTCCTTCTTGTTGACATTGCCCCCAAACCATTTCCACAGTGGTAGAAGCTTTACACTGTTTAGTAACAGTTTCCAAAAGGTGATAGAAAGGGAAGTGTGCACTCTCTCTCTCTCTACATTTACTGGTAAGCCTAAAAATACTAAACTCTTCCAAAATGAAAACACTGAACTAAAGGTTGTTTGAGTCCTGAGGGGTGGAGAGGTGGGAATGGCAGTGTTAATGGTTTGCACAGCAGTGGGCTGGCTAGCTCACAAAGAGTTATATTTTGTGTTAGATAAAGCCTCCACTGTCCTCAATGCTTTCCATTAAGAACTGTGCCTCACCTCAGGCAGGCTCCCACTTGGTGATTACTGCTCCCTCCCATAGAGTTGAAAAATGGCCTCCGCCAGTCCCTGAGTGGAAAAGGTGTGTGTAAGCAGATGGGATGAAAGTCAAAACAAGATGAAGGGGTCAGCATTGAGCAGTGAAGAAAATTAAAAGTAGGGGGAAG
The DNA here is from genome assembly GCA_030847615.1 of Gambelia wislizenii. Taxonomy (NCBI): domain Eukaryota; kingdom Metazoa; phylum Chordata; class Lepidosauria; order Squamata; family Crotaphytidae; genus Gambelia; species Gambelia wislizenii. The sequence goes on along the minus strand of JAUMIR010000006.1, from coordinate 143,699,047 downwards.
CCTAGCTGTGACTGAATACTGCAAGAGTAGAACCCATCTGTATATACTGTATCTTATAATTTCAGACTTAGGATGGAATTACATGATCAAAACTGAACACTTGAATGTGTCTTTTTCTGTCCATCAGCTAAAGTGAGACAAAACATGTACTTTCCAGTTTTAGTAATGTTTCAAAGCTTTGTTTATTTCAAATGTTCTTAGAGGATAGGACTATGTGACGAATGTTGCATTGAGGTCATGATATTGAGAACACAGCTGCGCTGGGCAGGGCACATTTCTAGGATGGAGGACCATCACCTCCCCAAAACAGTACTCTACGGTGAACTCACCACGGGTCAGCGCAAGAGGGGCGCTCCAAAAAAGCAATACAAGGACTCTCTGAAACAACATCTCAGGCTCGGCCAAATTGATCACCAACAATGGTCTGCCCTGGCCTCACATTGGGAGGCATGGAGATGCACTATCCACAATGCTGCAGCCTTATTTGAGAACTCACGCCGAACAAGTCTTGAAGAAAAACAACAACGCAGAAAGAATCACAACCCGGAATCATCACCAAGGAGACCTTCTGCTGTGCTTTCTGCAACCGGACTTGTTTAACTTGGATTGGCCTTTCTAGTCATCAGTGCACTTGCAGAAAGTGTGGGATAAGTCCTTCCTGAATCTTCGTTTGTGAAGAAAAGCCAGAGAGAGAGGGGATAGGTCTATGCATTTTTGAAAGGATTATTTTCAAAGACTTTCCAATGTGAATTTGGCTACCACAGAAGAGGTCTGATGCCAGTCACCAGAGAAAATGGGTCATCGAGGCTACCAGTGACCCAGCACTGTAAATATAATTTTATAAGGCTTAGTCATAGGATGGCTATATGTCTTGTTGTACAAGCCCCCATTTGGAGGTCTTTCAGAGGACAAGTCTCCTGTTTCCTGGGTTCCTCTATCTGAAGTGTTGTCCAGTCCATGCTAATTTTAAAATAAGAGCCATAAGAAGGGAAACCCACGTACCTTGAAGCTACCTATCAAAACAAAATACTGTACCTGGATGGCTGACTGAGTATGCACAGAAGTAATTTCTGGTTAGTGGGGATGGGAAGGTTGTCTTGGGGTCGTCACACTTTCTGTGCAGAAGACTTTAGGCCCAATTCATAGCGACTCCAGATAGGGCTTACAAGAAGCTTGCCTGAAAGCTCACCCTACTTTTTACTGTCACAAAGGGTTGATAATAGTGGACTTGATGATCCAAAGATCTAAATCAGTAAAAGGCAACTTCCTATGTGCCTGTGTAACAATCTTCATCACTTTGGTGAACTGTATTGTACTCTATTTGAGTTTTAGTATTCGTTGCCAAATTTGTATCTGTACATTTTGTTAGCATATACCAATTTCTTTGCATATCTCTTTTTTGTCGTCTTTTTAAAAATGTTTGTTGCTATTTGCCATCAAATCAGCATTGATTTACAGTGACCCTATGAATGAGAGATCTCAAAGGCACTTGGTTATCAAGAGTCTTACTCAGGTCCTGCAAACTCATGGTTGTGACTTCCTTGATTGTTTCTACATACCGTTAAGGTGGTTTTCCTCTTTTCCTACTGTGTCCTACTTTATTGACTTTTCTAATGATGCACTTAATTTTTTTGGCAACGTATAAGTATCTGGCATAAAGTAGCTCCAAGCAAAAAAGTCAGAATAGTCTCATTTCCTCCATAGGCACATGGAGTGGGGGAGGAGCAACTATCTCAGCCAGAATTCTTAGGTATTATGCTTGTGTTGACCCATTTGTGCATCTAAACAGATTAACAGGCGCCTTTAGATCAGCAGTTCTCAACCTTTGGTCCTCCAGATGTTCCCAGACTCTGCCAATGTTGGCCATACTGGTGGAGATTTCTGAGAACTGAACTACAAAATGCTTGGAGGGTCAAAGGTTGAAAACCACTGCTTTGGATTCTTTCATTCTGAGTTAGGAGATTTTCACATGGGCTATATATCTCATGGCAGGAACAGAACAGCATTGGGGAAAGTTTTCCCTTTCAGATGACATCGAACCCGTTGTGTCTTGCATCCGTCCTGCTCCTGTGCCTGTTCTGGAATAATGTATTCACGATGTTTCATCATGAACAGACCACCTGTTCTGTGTCTGTCACAGAATCATGGGTGTGTGAACAAGAGCCCGTTCCTGTTCCGAAATGACAGCTGCAGTGGGGAGGTCCATGCTGAGCACTTCCAGGCACGATCTGGACATCCAGGTAAGTGGCACCCTTTATTTTACCCTCTCTATTTTGATTATGTACTTTAAAGTGTGTTTTTGTGCTTGGTAAACTGATTTTATGTTTGGGGGGCTTTTTATTTTTGAATTTACCGCCCGGCCATTCTCTTGCAAGAATGGCCGGGATTTCAGCCCGCCAGTTGTAAATGCAGCATTACGATGGCTGCATTTATGGCCAGCCAGCGAGGGGAGGGGGAGCCCATTTCTGCCACGGAATTAAGGCAAGTGTGTGAAAGATTTACCTTATTCCGTGGCAAGAACGGGAGAGGAGGTGGCGGGGCAGTAACGGAGCATTTTGGCCCCGTATGAAAATCTCCTTTAGTCTAGAAATGTTGATAGACAGCTAAACTCCCTTTTGAGAGTTTGTGAAGCTCTTGATTAGGTGTAAATACAAACCAAGGAAAAATACCTTACCCATCTGAGTTGAGAGTAAGTACATCAGAAAATGGACTCAGTAAGTGGCCACTAAGCTGCAAATGCTCACAAGCTATTTTTGTCCAAACCTCTTCTTTTCTTTATTCCTATGATTGTAGACATTCTTCACCTCAGAAACCAGAGTGAGATTTGAAGACATGATCATGTGAGGAATTTTATTAGGTTACATAATCCTCCTTATTTTAGGAAATATGGGCCAAAATGGGAGATACATGAGCAGTTTCTCAAGTTTTTTTTTTAAAAAAAATAATTTTACTGAGGCTGTTTAATGGGAATGTTTTAACGCCTATCCTTTAAGCTGAATTTCATTTGCTGGCCAAAATCATCTTAATGACAATGCTGAAAGTAGTACAGGGCAGTTTGGTCAATAAAATTCCTGCAGCAAAAGGGTAAGCATCCCTCCTTGGATTGCTACTCTGATTAAATTCGCTGCTGCTGCATTTCAAGATAGAAACTTTAATAAACTGTTCACCTGTCTCCCACATTTTCTCTGATTTTGTCTTATGCACCTTCCCCTTGAATTTTGAAATAAACATGAATACTGGTGCAGATTTTTTTTGAAAATCTCAGATTAATGTGGAAACAGGACAGAGAGGAATGGACCTACATATGAACACACAGAAAAGTGACATGAACTAGGAATGGGTTCATTCATCCATTCTTATCAGGGTCTTCCATTTAACTATTCATAGTGTCAGATGCAGACAGGGATACTCTGGGTGGGACTCGCACATCCATTATGCCTAGCTACAAAGTGATCACAGCTTTGTCCTCTGTGGCAGAGGTCTTGAGTGGCCCATCCTCAGCTGCACGGAACTGTCACTAATGGCTGGGCATGGTGGAACTCCCTTGTGCACCCACTTTGATTGGAGGAAAGGGCTTGAGAACTTCACCTAAATATACTGGATTTGCCTTAAATGATATGAGGAAGTTTTATCACAAATCTCATTACTCAAAAAAAATAAACAAACACATGTTCTATCAAATTCCTGCAAACACACGCTAGATACTTTGGAAAAGGCTTTGAAGCATGACTTTAGAGGTTGCTACAATATAGGGACACAGAGGATAGGGGCTACCTTGCTATGTTCCCTTGATCTTTCCCCACTTTAGCATGTGTGCTTCAGACCTGTATGACAGAAGGTGGGAGGTATGGTTACCTACATATGAAATCTGTGCGTGAGGTTTCTTAGCATGGCAGCAATGTGCCAATCACCTTGAAATCTTTACGGGGGGATGAGGTCAGAAAGGCAGGTTTCACTGGTTTAACTTTCATTTACCAGAATAAGATATTTTTGTCCCCCAGAATTAAATTTTATTGTAGAGTCTACGCAAAAATAGTCCTAGAAGCTAGACATTTTAAAATTTTAAAATTTTTATCACCACCACTACCACCATTTTGATGATTCTGGGTTCTTCTAGAGGGACTTCCCCTTTCTGCAATATGACCTGTTTTAATTTCTGTGTGTGATATGATGGAGGGGAGCATTGGGGAACGTTTGAGGGGGCCCAAACCCAGCTATTTCTATCTTCTCTATTCCTTTTTTCCTCCATATTTTTATTCTATTTTTAAATTTGGTACACTTTGGCTACAGCTGATTGTGATAGGGAGTATACCAAGATCACCCAAATCACAATATTTTTCTCCCCATGCCCCCTTCTATCCCATTTTTTAAAAAAAGATGTTTCTGTCCTGCCTGACTCAGCTTTACTTTTTTGGGCAATAAGAATTGTTGCTGGAACATTCAAAGGAATAATTTTTCTTCTTTTGTAGTCTGGTTTGTTCAGACAACTTTTCACTTCAAGCATTTGCTTTGTACTCTTGATGATCTTTAAATTGAGTCAGTATGCCCCTTCTATGCAATGGATTCTTGCTGTGTCCCCAGAGAAATGTGGGTCAAAGCAGTACATTTGTGGAATTGTACCATGGGTCATATCCATGCTTCAAGCTTTGACTTTGTACCTCTGGTGATCTTAATGCCAACTTGTCTCAGTCTGTCCTTTCTATGCAGGGGTCACCACACTGGACCAGAAAAAATGGGGTCAAGGGAGTGGTTTCATGGTGTTCCATGCATCTGACCTTTGGCTTGGCACAAGCCAACATCCTAATGTGATCTGAACATTCACTTGTCTCAGTCTATCCTTTCAGAACAATTGGTTCCTGCTATGGTATGGGCAATGTTGAGTTCATAGGGAGTGGGTTGGGGCTATTAGTGTGTTGGTCAGGCCACCCCCAAACCACTCCCTACCCCTTTGCTATGTAGTCTTTAACATACGTTGCTTTAGTTGGTCATTTATGTGCAGTGGGTTCCTACTACAGAATTGAGAAATACAGTCCTACCCCTTTATCTGCAGGGGATACGTTTATGTATTCTAATATTTTTAATGTTTAATGTTTTAACTTATAAATTGTTTACTGGTCAACTCCCATATCCATGGGGGATATGTTCCAAGACACACACCCTTCTGTGGATACCTGAAACTAAAATAGGGAATCCTATTATTTTCAATGAGATGAACAGAAACACATTGGAGGACCTAGAAATGCCTAGAGAGAACATATTTTTTCAGACGTGGATAAGTGAAACAGTGGATACGGGGGTCGACCTGTATTATTTTTAAAATTTTATATTTAAACTGTTATTTTTACTTTTGTATTGGTTTTAATTTATATTGTTTAAATATGTTGTTAGCTGTCTTGAGTCCTGTTATCGAGAGAGGGTGGGATGTAAATGAGTAATAACAACAACAACAACAACAATGTTCCCAGAGTTACCATGGATAGTGAAAATTGTGGATAGTAACGGACCCTATATTTCTGCCAAAAGTTGACTATAGAATCATGCTGGAGGGCCTAGAAAATGCCTAGAGAGAACATACTTTTGCAGATATGGGTAAGTGAAACCATGAGTACCAGTCCTGTGGATACAGGGGTCATACTGTATGGCTAAACAGTGTGCTGCGAAGATCAAATTGAAATTTTCCCATGCAATCGTGCTCTTTTTGAAATTATTTTATTGTTTGCTGTAATATGAAATGGGTTCATCGTGCCCCTGTTGGGCATATTGGATGGCTAATTGGAGAATGGGGTGGTGTAATGAGTGGTGGATGCCACACACCTTTTCACCCAACACAGAATCACATGTGACATCACATAATCCTTCAGAATCACGATAATACATTACTTTTCAGAGTCCATAGATGCTTTGTGCTTTAATTACTTGCTTAAGTATACCTAAAATCTTTGCAAGGGATGAAGAAAGGGGTGAAGAAAACTAGACCCAGTTGACTCTGTCAGCTATAACCCCACCAGCCCCACTGGGGCTAGAGATATGAAGACCCGGGGGGGGGGGGGTGTCAAGGAATTTTTGGGTGGTGGGTGGTGAAAAAACAGGATTTTTTTCAGCCCTAGCATGGAAACCACCCGCACCCATTTCTTCTTCTTCTTTTCATCATGGGGATTTACATCCCTAGTGGGAGCCAACTGCCCTTGCACAATTTTCCCTTTAATGTTGTACTACAGTCTATTACTTCCTTCATTATACACTAGAAAGTCCTCATTTAGAGTACTTTGTACAGTTCTGGGCATTGCACTTCAAGACGGATGTAGCCAAACTACAATGTGTTCATAAAATGACAAGGATGATCAAAAACATAGGAAACAAGTCGTATGAACAGGGTGAAGAAACTAGTATGTTTAACTGGAAAAAAAGAAGAGTGAGGGAGACATGTCTGAACTACTTGAAGAGCTATCAAACAGAAAAGAGCAATGATTTGTTTTCATTGTCTAAGAAGAATTAGATTGCTTAAGTTACAGGAATGCTGATTCTGGCCTCAGCTTTAAGCGAAACTTCTTGATCTTAAGAGTAGTTTCCACAATGGAGTCATATATCTAGAGGGGTAGTGGGAGATGTGGTAAGTGAGCTGTTCCTCACTGGAAGTCTTCAAGCAGAGGTCAGACAACTATCAGTTGTGGGTTATGCTAGCTCTGTCAGATTTTCAAACACCAAATTGAGGGGGGGGGCTGAATCAGATGACCTACAAATCCCCCACTTCACTCTCCATTTTCCCCCCACTAATCCTCAGTACTTTCTTGGATCTTGTCCAATTTTGCTAACCTGTAGTATATTCGGTTAAAATACCCAAGGACAAAATTCATCTTTGGGGCTGTGGAAGAGCACTCACCTTCATTTGCTATCATTCATTCCTTTTGGCAAGAATGAGGGTTTATTGTAGCCCAAGAAAAAAAGAAGAAGGGGGGGGAGGAAAGGAAAGAGACAATTATGGAGTTAACTGCTGGCAGCTGACTTGACACTGATGCTATGTGAATAGCAACTTTCCAAGGAATGAAACAAGGTGCCCCCTGCAGAGAGGTGTACGAGAGAGGAGGAAACACCTGCACTTTTCTTGTTAGCATCTGCTGAAGGTACTGTTGCATCCTCAGGTTTAAAATGCCTCCAGGTCTCCTCCCAGGCAGCAGAATAAACATACCAGGAACTCCAGCTATGAGAATTAGGCCTTCTGCCTGACTTTAGCATGTGGTTAGAGGAATATTTCAGAACATAACACAACATTATTACAGTCTGATTTATTCAGTACAGCATAGAAGAGCAAGATAATATTGGCCTTGATAACACTCAGATCTTTTTCCTGATATAAATTCCAAAATGAGGATTTAGAGAAGTCAATATTCTGAGGCTAGAAAGGAGATTGCCATTGGTAACAAATCAATGTTCAAATCCATGCTGGCTTCTTTTTTCACTTTTAAAATTTTATTGTGGGATGTAGAAGGTACATGATGTTAGGAATAATATATCTAAACTGGTTAATAATTATGTAACAGTTTGGAACAACTTCTCCATTTACTTGAATTTCATATTTCTTCACATCTGGTTGAGTAAGCTTAGTGAGACCATTTCCTACCCTGGTATTTCCTACAGGGAGCTACACTGAGCCCCCAAACCCAGAAGAATAGGGGTGAGGCAAAATCAGAAGTCGACTTCCAGGTTGATAAAAACATTTTTATCCCTCCAACTTATTTAAAGGGTGATTCACCATTGTGAAGGTTGAAAAAAAAACACCCACAACCCAACAACAATTGTTTTGATGTTGAGAGATCCAGGAAGGGCTCAGAGACTACAAAAAATGGCCTAGGCAAAAGGCCACATGTGTCATGAAAGCCGCATGATTCTTACTCTTGCTTCATATATAAACATGGGCATAGAAAATAGCTGTGCATAATGAGGAACATTGACTGATCTTGGCTTTGTCTTCAAATACATAACTATGTATAGAGTAGCATGGAAGTTTCACCTAGTATACAAAAGGGCAGCAGCATCTCTCTGTCACTATCTTTGAGTTGCTCTACTAAAATTTTGAAAAGTGGAAAAAGGGTTCTCATCCCAGCTTTTCCTTCTCTCTGGCTAAGAAGGATGCAGACTGGAGTGGATTTCACTGGGACAATGCAAGGAGTTGTACAACATATGAGCAGACAGTGACATTACGACTGTGCAAATGTGAAATATTATGACCATGAGCAGTCATTTGGGTTCATGTAGTTTAATATTTTTTTAACTGAAGAAACAGAATATTGGGCTTGCATGGACTCATATGGGTAAAAAATGGAACTTAAGTTAGTCATGATTATCTTAAGTCCCCTTCATTTCACTGGGTGTACTTCAGTATGACTAAACTAGTTATTTTTGCAATGTTTTTAAGGAGGAAAACAAGCATTTTACTAGTTTTAATTGCAAATTATATTATCTTGTTCTGGGCAACCTTTGGTGCCCATCTGAGGGCAGAAAGGAAGCATAGAAATTTAAAAATAAAACAAATGCCTGATTAAATAAGCACTCTTTCATTAGAGAACACTTGCCTACCTCACGAGTCCTACTCCTCCTTATGGAAGCAACCTTAACGTTCAGAGAGAGAGAGAGAGAGAGAGAGAGGGGGGGGGTGTCTTTGATCATAACAATCAGATATCCTGTGCTGATGACATCATGTGTGGGTTTTGGTTTCCTCCCTTCCAAACAGAGTGACTATAAAAATTCTCTCTAGAAGCCTATCTAAAGCTCACATGAGAGCCACTTCCATTTGGAAGAATAAAAACAGAAGAAGTAACTTGCAATAACACGAGATCAGCACAGCTAAATTCTTTGTAAACACAATATAGTGAGGGGAATAGTGTGCTCTGTTTCCTCAGATTAAATATATCTCATCCTTAGATTTATACTGGCACTTTATGGCTTCTGCAAATGACTGTCTCAGCATCGCAAAGTAATTCCACCCTGTCATATTTGTCTTTGGAAATTGTAACAAATTATGGTGATTTATAACATCAAACTCAACTCTCTTTCTTCCTCCCCTACCTCCCCAGATGGGAATGTCGGTGGATGGAAAGATTCTAGGCCATCCATTTATTCTGTGTGGTAGGTGACAGTGAAACATGTTTCATCTCTCCTGCATGACACACTCCTTTCCTTTGAGGGGAACCTGTCAACATAACTCAAGCTGTCAGGGCACTTTTTGCAATAGGGCCTGAAACAAATCTAAGACCTCCACTACCTGCATGCCTACTAATGAGGTGTGACTGGCTTCTCCTGGATGGCTGGCCTCACCGAATCTCCTTGCTTCTGACCCTGGTGGTCTCTTCTCAGTCAATAGAAGTCAAGGCATCATTTGTCATCCCACTAAGGGCAGGTGATGATGAGAGCAGAGAGAGAAACAGTGGGAGGAATGTACAGAGCAAATACATGTCTTTGGCTGTTATTTTAAACTCTTCAATTAATTAAGTAAGTAATTCACTTACTCGCTCAAATAGTATGCAGTTAAAAAGATCTGTCATTCATTCATTCATTTCCCACCTTTTCCCCAGTTTAGGACTCAAGGCAGCTTACAACAGTTAAAAAAAAGTTAAAAATTAAACATGCAAAAGTTAAAAAGTAATTATATCATCATCAAATTAAAATGAGTTAAAACAAATTAAAAACAAGTCTAGCATGTTCTATAGTACATGTTTCCCCATAAAAATAAATTCTCAATGGCCAGCCAGAATAAAAAGGTTTTTACTTGCTAGTAAGAAGGGTGCTAATCTAGCCTCTCTGGGAAGGACATTCCAGGGCCTGGGAATAACCACTGATAAGACCCTCTCCCATGTTCCCACCATGTTCTTCACTGTACCAGTGAAGGTACAGGCCCTTGTATAAAATGATCAACATGTTTACCTATAAACAATAATGTTCAATGTAAAATTAAAGTGACAAAGCTACCAAAACAACCAGATTTAAGAGTTAGAAATAGCATAGATCCTTAATCTAACAATTATTGACCTACAATTCTTACCACCTTCATTAATGGGCTACAGTAACAGACTTTCTCCTTTAGGAACGTATATAACACACACACACACACATAGGGCTACCACCAAAAGGTCTGGATCTTTGTATGTGCCAACTTTATCTTTAAAAATGATGGCACTCATGAAAGGGCCTCTTCTCTAGATATTAGGGAAAGGTTAATATGGCATTTTGGTTCATAGGATATGAGGAACCAAGGAGCAAGGTAAATATGGGGTAAATCATGATAAAACATTCCCACAACCACTTCACCTGCTAGTCTTCTACCTCTTCAAGAGCCACACAGATGCATTCTTTTCTAAAAACAAAGGGAAGGCTTCCAGCACAATGCAGGACAATGCAGTAAGCTTATTTTAAAAAATTAGGACATGTCAATATTTTGCAGGACATTTAAGAGTTGTTTTGATGTTTCCCATTTAATATTTACATACTAGTGATCTTTTTCCTGGTTACAGATTTTCTTCATTGCTAGCATTACACATATTTGTGATCAGATGACATGATAAACCAGCGATCCATGAAACCCTGGTTTATCAGTTATAAGCACTGTTCAGGCATATGTTGTCTGTTCATTCCTGCTTGCAGCAGGAGCAGCAAAACAAACTGCGAGTATAATTCTAAGTTTCCTTGGCATGTTATGCAAATGCAGGTGGAGTCCCTCTCTAGCTTATTTCTCTCCCAACAAATCAGACCAGGAATCCAGCATTTGTTTTAGGTTTACTTCTCAGGTTTTTCTATTCTGGTGGTCTGAGCCCCCATTCAGACAACATGCTAAGTGTTTAGCTGTTCTTGCCAGAAACAGCACAGCACACAGCATGGCCTGCATTGGATTAGGCACCATGCATTGGCACACTGCTTGCAACCAATAAGTTTGTTGTTTTGTTTTGTTTTGTTTTGTTTTGCAGATCTCTGGCTTATCTTGGCATCTGAATCAGCCCAATATCTTTCTAACTATGACACCCTTCTAGCTGATAACGCTTCATCAAAATATCTACAAGGTAATTTTAAAAATACATTTATAGGAAGCAACTTTTTACAAACTCTGTCACATACAGGAAGGACTGCAGTTAAATATCATTTGAGAACTGTTGTTAGGGAGTTAGTTTTATGAAGTGGCTTTAACATTGCTTTGAGGGGTTTCTAAAATATTGACTATATTTATATAGATTAATAGTTTATTTCATTGAGAAGGTGGCTCAAGATGCTGTTGATTAAACAAAAGGACAAGATATACAAGGGGAAAAATAAAGTACAGTATATTAATTAAAAAAAAGTATTAATATGAAAAAGATGATGCTAGGAAAGGAATAGCAGAGAAAACTGCAACCTGTCCTATATAGATCTGCCTGAGAACTGGGGTCATCTGCAGGGAGGGACGTTCCACTGTGTCCCATCAGTGGGATCAATACACTGTGTAAGGATGTGAGTGAGAGCATTCTCAACTATGGAACTCTGGTTGTGAAAGGCTCTCCCTTCATCAGCCTGATGGCACCATTGCTGGTGTGAAGTAAAAACATGCCTTGTTGCTAAATTTGGGGCCTAATTGATTTAATCCAAATCTGCACATATATATGGTTTTAAATTATCTTAAACTGTTTTAACGGTTCTGAAACTGTCTTGTTTTAACTTCTCACATTATTTAACATGCTCTTATTATTTTATTTTATTTTTACTTTTTAAAATGGTATAAAATTGATTTTAATGTACACCACACTGAAAACCCAAGATATAGTGTATACTATAAATATTTTAATAAAGAAATATACATAAATTAATTGTGCCATACCATGCCATGTTGTACTGCCCCTGAACATGCTTATAAAGTCTTGCAAAGTCTGTGAGTTTTTCATGCCTATAAAATCTTGATTGTAAGACTTTGTCTTTACTGGATAGTGTCTTCCCCTTTATGAAGACAAGGTGATCCTTTCATCAGAAGGGGAAGTGGTTGAGGAGATGAAGTAGTGGCAAAGACAATGGGCAAATCAGATTTGAGCCCAGAATTGACATGGGCCTACCCTACCCCTGCACTGGGATCTTTAATTGTTATACTTATCAAAGGTGGTAGGCACTCCAACTATTTTAGATTTCCCATCACTCATCACCATTAGCAACACTGGTTAAGGCAGTCCATCAGCATCCAAAGGGTCACAACGTACCTATCCCTGTCCTAAGAGAACCAGGTTTTGCTTTTTACTTTACAGTGCGCTTGCAGAAAACGCGGGATGAGTCCTTCCTGAATCTTCGTTTGCGAAGAAAAGCCAGAGATGGTTTGTTTGCCCATGGGGTCTTCTTCCCCTCTCAAGACTGCTATTTTTTTTCTGAGCTATTCATGCTGCTCCCCTTCGTCTTTCTGTTGTTCTCTTAATATGTTAAAAGGGTCCATAAAACAAACAATGCTGTGCACTGTAACAGGTCTAGCCAACTCCTTCCATCAAACCTGCCTGACCAAACAGTTGGCAAATGAATTACCCATGTTACTTAAAAACTGCACATATTTGTTACATCCTGTAGCTATTATATACTAACTGTCCCACAAAGGATTGCTTATTGCCTACAGCTCTGTGGCAAGCAAGAAACATGGGGAATTTTATCAGCTACAAGACAAAAACCTCTCTCCTGTGCTTTCCCTGGCAGCCTAGGTTTTGTAAAAACAGAAAGCGAAGGAACCATAACCTCAAACAGCTAGCAACTGTGCTTGATGTAAATGTGTCAAATATTAAATGTATCCCTGTATTTTAGCCCTGAAAAGAGACAGCCTCCGTCATTCTGCTATATTGCAGTTATAACCATAATGACACCAGCAGTAGCATTCAAGAGTGCTGGCTCTGATGTCTTATGGCAGCCGGTTATTTATTATCAGCATCACAGACACAATAAAAAAAAGGCGGGGGGAGAGAGAGAGCAAAAATGAAAGCCACCAAATCCTCACTCAGTTCTCCAGGTCCTTTCATGGGACCGTCATCCACAGACTTAGGACAAAGGTTCCCCAAATTTGTGTGCAGAGGAATACTCTTGTATTAAGCTGACATGTGGGATGCATCCATCACCTTCAATGTGGGGAGGTCCTGTATGACACTGCTACACCCTTCACAATATGGGTAGTGGTACTGTTCCCCCACCTCCCGGGAAATGGGAAACACCCTAATACTGAATCAGGCTGCTGGTCTGACCATACAATGATTGGCAGCAGCTGTCCAGGTTTTCAGATAGGGTTCTTTGTGAGTCCTCCCTAGAGATGCCAGAGCATGCATGGGGCCTTCTGCATGCAAAGCATGTGCTCTACCACTGAACCACAACCCTTCCCATAAGGATGGAATAAAGGGTTCCATCTCTCATACCAAACAGTGTAGGCAAAAGACACAGGGAGATGCTAGAATGCTTTGCTAACCGATTTATCCCACAATGACAAGTTGCCTGACCATTGTGCTGTGATCTACAGTTATCCCTTAACATTCACAGCTGTGACATTCGCGGTTTTGAATATTCGTGGGTTTGCCTCACCCTCCGTGCTTGCCTGGGTCTTCACTTCCCTTTGTAAATGGAGCGAAGACCCACAGAAGCACAGGGGTGAGGCAAAGCTTCTTAAATTGCCCTTTCCTGTGCCTTCGCTCCCTTTGCAGAGAGAATGAAAGCCCAGGAGAGGGGCAATTTTAGGGGTTTTCCCTTTACCCTCTGTACTTGTCTGTGTCTTCGCTTCCCTTTCTAAAGGGAGTGAAGACACAGGCAAGCACGGAGGGTGAGGAAAAGCCTCTTAAATTGCCCCTCTGCTTGGCCTTCACTCTCTTTGCAGGGAGAGCGAAAGCCTAGGAGAGGGGTGATTGTTATTCACGTTTTTTCACATTCGCAGGGGTCTGGTGACCTGAACCCCCGCAAATGTGAAGAAATGACTGTAATTGAGAACATAATTTACACCCCACTCTCTCATACACATACACTATTTCTCTCCCCCCAAACACTCTGCCACACAGCCACAGAGAAACATGTGATGTACACCTCTGATATAACTGTGAAACAAGTGTCAAAAATATGGGAAACACTAATTGATTTTAGAAGTGCAGGTGCTCACCATTATACTTCTTATAGCCATGCCTCCTGCAAGACTCCAAAAATGCAGACAGCTCTGTTGTATATACTTTATGGACATATAAGTAAATCCACCCACCCCAAGGAGCCATCACAGCCTAGTGAGCTGGCAAAGGGCAGTGTAGTGGTTAAGAACACATCCCCAAACAGCTTAAGGCTAATTGCCTAAATTTTCTAGGAGCTTCTTCTGCTACAATCAAGGAGAAACCCTGTATTATAGTCAACAAACTAGTTCTAGCAGCTTTCATCTCTGTTAGGAATTGTCTTTTGTAAAGCAAATGAATCTTAGGAATTGTCCAGAGGACGAAAATACTCCTCATAAATTTGCAGTGAATACGATGCGTCCCAATGTGATCTGAATGAGATTTGTGGTATTCAGAAGGGGGGGGGCTAAAACCTCCATAAACTATGCAATAAAAGGATTCATGGTTTCCCCAAAGTTTCCCAGATAATGTGCATAGATGCACATTTTCACATGTGTGGACATGCAAATTCATATCACTGCACATTTTCGTTCTATTGCACATTGTCAGAGCATGTGACCACTCTATTTGAATAGATGCCAACAGATGTGAATAGGAAAAAAATGGTGGAGATAAAACAGCGTTGCAGCAAATGGGCAAAAACAGGCACCCACTTGCAGTATACCATTGTGTCTAGACAAGCCCTTAAATGCACATTTAAGAACATCCCACCCCAAAATACTTTAAATAACAAACAGGGATAGTTCATAACAGGATATTGTTGCTGGAAAAAATCCTCCTGTAGCTGCTTTGAAGACTATAGATAATTTATGAAGGAACAGGAAAATTTGGTGGGTGGGGTACAGATGAAGACATTGTTCCTCCTAACGCAACAGTCATGGCACTTTGATCCCACAAGCCCAGCCTCTACTATACTAACTGGTTACCATAAAATCTATAATTTGCTTTTTATCTGCATTATTTCACTACAATGTATTTTAATGCATTCAGTCAGATATGCAGAACAGGTCAAAAAAAGAAGTTGTTAGAGTAAAACTACCTGCTGCATACATGATTCTCTGGAGTCTGACAGTCTGTAGGAAAATGTTAGGCTTCATGTAACCAGATCTATAATGTAATTCCTAGAAGCAGGTAATTCTGTGCCAGGGTTACAGTAACTATGCTAAGAAAGCAATTTGCAGAAATTCTCCTCTTGGAAGCAATGTGTTTTTTTGCAACTGACAAGTGAACAAAAACTAATAATTTAACAGTACCATCTTATCCACAAGCCAAGCAGATAATTAGAGGTTTAACAGACAGTTTGCATTTAATATGAGCATAAATACTACACTTTGTGTGTTGTTAAGGGACAAAAAAAGGCACTGCTTGTTTGTTAACAGGAACATATTTCAACAAATGTACACCTGATACTCAACAACCACACTGGTTTATATTAGGGATATAAATCCTTGTTTGCCTTCTTCCCCTGCAACAGAATCAGAAACCACAAAATTTTCTTATCACTTGCAGAACAATAAGAGTTTTGCATTGGCACAAAGGAGTTTGTCCTGCAAGTGATACACATTGTAAAGAATGAGTAGCTTAATTATGATAACTGCTGACTTATTTCATGGGCTTTTAAAAATCAGAGGCATCAGATTTTTAGTCTGCTTCTTTTGGATCAATCAGTCCTTCCATACTTCTTGTGCTTTGCTTCACAAAGGGGAAAAGACACTCATTTTACACAAAAAGGCATCTTGTTCAATTTATGGAAACTTCAACAAGTGCTTGCTGCCTTCTCTTCCTGGAGCTGAAAAATACGCCATGGGCTAACAAACTGTTAGCAGTCTCTCTCTTGCCATCTCAGGACCACTTCTTTCATGAAGAATTAGTAATTTAGCAAGATTTCATTACATTCCTAGATTTCAATATGTTTCCTAAACCAATTCTCTCTGGCTTTTCTTCGCAAATGAAGACTCAGGAAGGACTCATCCTGCGCTTTTTGCAAGCACGCTGATGATTAAAAAGGCCAATCCGAGATAAACAAGTCCGGTTGCAGAAAGCACAGCAGAAGGTCTCCTTGGGTGATGTTTTTGGGTTGTGATTCTTTCTGCGTTGTCGTTTCTCTTCAAGACTTGTTCAGTGTGAGTTCTCAAATAAGGCTGCAGCATTGTGGATAGTGCGTCTCCATGCCTCCCGATGTGAGGCCAGGGCGGACCACTGTTGGTGATCAATTTGGCTGAGCCTGAGATGTTGTTTCAGGGAGTCTTTGTATCGCTTTTTTGGAGCGCCCCTCTTACGCTGACCCGTGGCAAGTTCACCGTAGAGTAGTATTTTTGGGAGGCGATGGTCCTCCATCCTAGAAACGTGCCCTGCCCAGCGCAGCTGTGTTCTCAATATCATGGCCTCAATACTGGTGATTCCAGCTAGCTCAAGGACAGCAACATTCGTCACATAGTCAGTCCAGTGTATATTTAGGATTGTGCATAGACAGCGCTGATGAAAGTGCTCGAGGAGTCGTAGGTGGTGGCGATAGGTGACCCATGTTTCAGATCCATAAAGGAGGATAGACAGTACAATGGCTCTATACACACTGATTTTTGTGCTTTGCCTCAAGTGTTTATTGCTCCAGACTCTTTTGTGAAGTTTTCCAAATGCACTATATGCCTTTGCTAATCTGTGATCGATCTCTTTGTCAATCTTGGCATCTGAGGAGATGATGCTTCCCAGGTAGGTGAACTGCTGAACGGACTTGAGCACAGATTTGCCGACGGCAATGTGGGGATGGTGGTGTTCGTCCTGTGGTGCAGGCTGGTAAAGAACTTCTGTTTTCTTCAGGTTGACTTCCAGCCCAAACAACTCTGCAGCTGTTGCAAAGCAGGATGTTAGGCGCTGCAGAGCTGCTTCTGTGTGGGCAACAAGGGCAGCATCATCAGCGAAGAGCAGCTCACGGACTAGATAGTTTAGAGTCTCTGGAGATTTTCAGACCTGCCAAAATGCATGTCTGCCGCGCGAGCAGCCTCCTGAAACTGCTGCGCGGCAAGGGTCTACTTCGGACGACGCTGTGCCTCTCGCGAAACCGTCCGTGTCACTTCCGTGAAGCTTGGGACGGCTCAGCGCCATATTTCAATCACGGAGGCTGCTTCACGGAAGTGACACGGACGGTTTCGCGAGAGGCACAGCGTCGTCCGAAGTAGACCCTTGCCGCGCAGCAGTTTCGGGAGGCTGCTCGCGCGGCAGACATGCATTTTGGCAGGTCTGAAAATCTCCTTAGTGCGAGCCCTCAGACAGCTTAAGTTAAAAAACCAGCATCAGTACGGTAACGTATATAGATGCCGTCGTCTTCTTCAAGCTCTGCCATAGCCCTTTGGAGCATCATGCTAAAGAATTCAATGTTCACCTAAACATCAGAAAGAATTTTTTGACAGTAAGAAATGTTCAACAATGAAACAGACTGCCTTGGGGGCTGGTGGACTCTCTTTCATTGGCAGTCTTTTAACAGAGGTTAGAGAGTTACCTCTCAGGATTGCTCTAGCTGTGTCCTACATGGCAGGGGATTGGACTAAATGGCCTTTGTGGTCCCTTCCATTTCTGTTTGATCTGGTTCATCATTGATTCAGTTGATCATCGTATGAAGAGAGTACTGGCCTAGACAGGTTCTTGACCCATAGCATGTCTCTTCTTGCATTCACTCAAGTAGGGAAAGCTTGGTGCTGTTGTGAAGTATGTGCAGTGGTAGCAGGGACTTCCTCTATTAGGAATACTGGACTGTTGAACTAAGATACAGTGTCTGCTCTTGACAGGTATTATGGCTCTATAATGCAAAACTTAGCTTGATTTCATCTGGGCCACCAACCACTTCATTTAATGTAAACTGTTACAGGTTTCTTGCTTTGCCTTGTCCTAGATTTAGCATGAAAGCTTACACAACCAAAGGCTCTTTTGCTGATCACCAAAACCATTAATTTCCCCATAGCCATCACTTCTGAAAGACTAAGGAACTAGGCAAAAGAGGTCAAATTTTTAAGCAATCCAATTATTTTTTTTTCCTTGAAATAAAATTAGAGGCAAACCAGAGTTTCAGTGCAACTCCATATTAGTACCCAATGCATAAATCATGATTAATGGCACTGTAATGAGCACAAAATGAATTAATGATGACTGGCCACTTATTTTAAAATTATTCACATTCTTTATGTTTCATCTTATCCAGTTGACAGGATCTAGGCAAAGGCTATATACTTCAAGGGGAAAAAGTTATATCCAGCCTCTTTTCTCAACAGCCATGAAGCTGTAATTCAGTGGTGGCCATCTATATATATATAAAATTATCTTGGGTATGATGCCATTCCCAGTGTCCTGATTGGCCGCTTAGGATACATACCCAACCAATCATAGTGCTCTGTTGGCTGGCCAATCAGCAGCTTGAGGGCATTTTTCAGCACTACCTCCTTGGCCTACAGCCACATCTTTGCCTGTTGAGCTGCAATAACTAACTACTCAGCCAGCTCCCCTTACTGTCTTAATATATATGCATGGAGAAAAATAATATTGCTTTCTATCTGTCCCCCACTGTCTTCTTTCTCCTTTTCCTCCTGTACTACCTTGCAGGGTAGGTTTTTTCCCCTTCCTCTATTCTTCACCCCTTTTGCACCCAAAACCTTGAGCCCTTTCCCTCCTCCTTCTGTCAGGGTATTATTGCTTTAAGTGCAAAAGGAAAAATGTTGGAGCAACAGACCACAGACTAGCACAGCTGAAGTGGATTTGTTCACGTCTGTGGCTAGACAGAGGGATGATGCACGATGCATTGTGTGTGGGTTGTGGAGAAAGAGGAGTGTTGCTGTTGAGTTTGTTAATGAGGTTTGCTGTGTATATACTGTGTTTGTTTACACTGAAGCTGAAGATAAAGACCTCCAGATATTTTTGGATGAACTTTCACTGTCTATAAGTTTTTTGTGTGTGAAAGTGGGTCAGAGCTGTGGAACACTGCTAGCTGAAGCCTTTGTTTTTGTGTCCTTTCTGCTGTTTTGGCTACTCCTGGGTTAGTTTGTCCCCAGGCTGTGCCAGGTGCCTCTCAGTGACCCTATACTGAGGAACTTACAGGGTGCAAAAAACAAACAAACAAACAAACAAACAAACAAACCCCTGGAAAGGGGTGGGAAGCTGCCCTGGGTACCAGGCCCTCTTTTTCCTCCTTGGGGGACCCTTGGGATCCTCTAGCCACCCCTGGCACTGCTTCCCATGGGGAGAAAGGCTTTCTTTGCAAATGCTGCACTGGATGGGCTGCTGCCTGCTTAAAAAAAACCCTACAGCTAGAGGGAGGAGCCAAAGCCAGTGAGGGAGGGGAATAGAATGGAGTAAACTGGCCTCTCATTGGCCGCCAGCTCACCCCAATGGGAATCCAGCATGCTGCCCTCGAAGGGCAGCTGGTGTTATAACAGAAGGCTGAGGCTCTGCAGTCTGTGGGTGAGGCAAATGTGAGCCCAAAGACTTACAAAAAAGTTAGAGGTGACCATTCCACCCCTTGCTGGAGAGACTCCTTTGCTCCCTTTTCTATTCATTTCTATTTTAACAAGTGGTAGACAAGGGTCCCTGGACCTCCTCTTCTCTAAAAGAGGCAGAGCTTTTGCATGCTACTTTTGCCAAGTATCTAAACCAGTGGTTCTTAACCTGGGGTCTGGAGACCCCCAGGAGTCCTCAATGTCCTCACAGGGGGTCCATGAAGGCTGCTCAGACCACCTCCTGCCTGCAGTGGCCATGTGACAGGAGCCAAGGCAAAGGCTGGCTGGCTGGCTTGGCCTGTGCATTGCCATTCAATCCACAAACTTGCAGGAAGAAGCAGGAGAAAAGTCTTCCCTTCCACTCAGTGCCTCCTCCAAGGGAAGATTTCATGGATGGTGTAATTGAATTATTATTATTATTATTATTATTAATCTAAAGCCTTGGGGGACCATGGCAACAAAAGATATTTAAAGGGGCTCCTGGAAAAGAAAAGGTTAAGAGGCATTGTTGTAACTGTACTATTATTGTTGTTATCAGGTATTATTGTTATTATTGTTAGGGTTCTAAATCTTGAGTTATGTCTTGGGAGTCCATGGGAACAAAAATTCTTTAAAGGGGGTCCCTGGTAAGGAAAAGATTAACAGCCACTGGTGTAATTGTATTAGTATTAGTATAGGTGTGCCCAGCATAACATACACCATTATGGGCCCTGCTGGGGTTTCAAGTGGTGGTTGCAGCATGTAGCTTGGAGTGGCACTGTTCCTTCCACAGGGTTCAGCTCCATGTTATTATTTCTGGAAAAAATATTGCATTTTTTTTTATATGTGGGTGGTGATTGGCTGAGGGGGTGAGAGGAGGGAGGGGACGTTGTGAAGCTGGGGGCATAGATGCAGATTGAGCGGGAGGAGTAGATTGTGAGGTGGACATGGAATTTGCATGTGGTTGGTGATTGGCTGAGGGAGTGAGGGGTTTGGTTGGGTATGTTTTCTAAGCCACCAATGAGCACACTGGGAAAGGAAACATTATATGGTTTGATGTGAAGTCAAAGGCTTTCACGGCCGGCATCCATAGGTTTTCTGTGTTTTTTTTCCCCAGGCTGTGAGGCCATGTTCTGGAAGAGTTTATTCCTGATGTTTTACCTGCATCTGTGGCTGGCATCTTCAGAGAATGGTTGGGTAGGGGTGGGGGGGTGTTATATATTGTGACTCCCTCAAGGGTTGGTAGTTAAATTGTTTCATGCTCCTGCCATGGCATTTTCTCCATAACCAAGGTCCTGTTGTCATTCTATCCTCACAGCACACACCCTCACAGCCCAGAAAAAACCACAGAAAACCTATTATATGGTTTATCTTGTAAGAATTGAGTCAGTGAAGATGGACCTCTCAGCTAATTAATTGGATTTTTGGAATAGTAGACATTATTTACTCTGTTATAGAACTAGACCAACTTTTGATATGGGTTTTGATATCGCCCAAGGGGTCACATCATTGCCCCATTGCCACTGCTGCCACTGCAACAGGACCCAGGCAGTCAACTGGTGGCGGCAGTGGCAGGGCAACAGAGCAACTGACCCTTAATGCAGCACCAGCATATGCTATGTCAGGTACAGCTAGTTTACGATAAAACACTAGGCATATGCATGGATTATTCTCCCAACACACATTCAAAGAACATCTGGATGGGTACCAAGGAAAAAAATGCTACCCCTAATGCATGTTGATAGGGTTCAGAGTCATAGGGAATATTCCAAGCACATTTAACCAAACATGCAAATAATGTTTGCATACCTGCAGGAAGCCAGGAAGGTCAAGGTGAAGCCAGCAAGGAAAGGAATATAGGGAACATTAATATACATAGCTTACCTTCTTTCCATGCATAATTCTAATACAAAGGAAAATTAAAACTGGAGAGAGTTTCTGTTTAGACATAGCTTTATATGCCTTTTTTTAAACATTAAGTTCACATGTGGAAGTCTGGTGATCTTTTGTCCTACCTGGAGGAGGCCTCCTCTGATGAGGAGAGGGAATATGAGAGTTCACAGAGCCAGAGGGGGCTTGCAACCCTGCCTTGGAGGTGGAAACTGGATGATCCCATGTGGACCCTGTACACCGGGCAGATATATTGTACCTGCCTGAATGTCAGAGATAAAAATGGCAGCAATGAAGGAACAGGGTCCCTTGTGGATCAGTTAAAAAAGGACAGCTAGGCTAATGAGTCCAGCTATGTCAACTTACAACTTGCTATAAATTACCTTTGCATGACCAAGTCTGTCTCCTTGCTGCAAGGCAACAGATCCACTATCTCTGTTAGGCATCCTGTTACATTCTCTGCTCTCATTTCCTGACATTTAGCTTATCCCTTGGACTCTTCCCTTCAGTGCTTGGCTTTGGACCCTTCTTGGACTGCTTTTTGTGTTCAGACCCAGGATGGCATCAACCAGGCTTCTACTGTTATGGACCCCCTGTGTCTGAACCTCTAAAGTTCTACAGAGACT
This sequence comes from Gambelia wislizenii, assembly GCA_030847615.1. NCBI lineage: Eukaryota > Metazoa > Chordata > Lepidosauria > Squamata > Crotaphytidae > Gambelia > Gambelia wislizenii. Next base: position 143,676,955 of record JAUMIR010000006.1, on the reverse strand, counting down.
ATAGTGTCAGAGAGTACCATTTGAGTTACTAAGCTCTCCCACTGTAAAATGGAACTAGAAGTGGTCACAGCTTGGTAAAGTTATGTTTTAGACTTCAGCACCCAGAATCCCCCACCCAGTATGGCCAATGGATCCTGGGTGTTACAATCCAAAATTAATTCCGAAGCTCTGGAAGTGGTCTATGCTGCAGAGTTCCTATGAGTATAAAGAAGATCAAGACTCTAAAGCACATTTAAAATAATAAACAATAAATATGTCACTTTGTTCTGACCTTGTTGCCTTTTCCTGTACAGAGTAGGTATTAAAACCAGCAACTGGAAGTTAGTAGCCTTATTAGCACCAGAAAGGAAGCAAAGCTCTAGGAATGGCAATAGTATAAAACACCTAATAAACTTGCACTGACATTCCATCTGTGTTCATGCTGTTGCCAGGGAATGGGAACAAGAGCTTAGTACAACATCCTGCATGGAGTCACAACCTCTGTAAAATCCTAATGCTCCTTTTCTTGCAAAATTCTTTAGGGTTGGGAGGAAAATCCATAATATGGAATCCATTACAGAGTAACTAAAAGGAATCCATAAATGTATTATGTATGTAATTTTGCTCCCTGTAAAGATCTGAGTGTAACCATCACTTTAGAAAACCATAGCCTTCGGGCTAGAGAAATGAGAACCACAAATCAAGCAGCAAAGCAGTAAAAAAAGATTAATACATCACAGTATATTGGTGGGCAGATGATGTTCAGATGCTGGTCTTAAATGGACCCAGCAGGCTCTTAGAAGATGACTGAGTTCCCACATTTTTTTTTTTGTGGCAAAATGATACCCATTTGTAACAAAGTTCCTGCCATCACTGAATGCTAACTGCTAGCACCACTTTTTCATGTAATGATACTCATTCCTGACAAAACCCACAAAAAGCAAGGAGTTTCCTTGCCATTCTTAATTCACTCCATCAGGCCTCTGGATTGCAGGGATGAAAATGTCCCTGCTGTGAAAATTATCCAGAGTTCAATGTCTCCCAACACAATGGGGCTGAGTTAAGTAGGGGAAATGGCTTCACTTTGTCCTGAATTTCTCTGCTTGTGGCCAAAGGCTGAGGTTACAAGGCTACAACCCATTAATACATTATACATGCCAAAATACCACTAACCACAATGTAGCCTACAAAGGTGTAACAAGAAACTGAAGGCTTCAAACAAAAAGTTAGTCTAAGGAGGTTTATCAGACCAGTTAAATACTGCATCATAAGGACGCCTAATGATCACGAAAGGGTGCATGTACAAGAAAACATCACCCTTTCATGATCCAGTCTAAATCCCATTTCTTTTTATTCATGGCTCAAACTGTCAATTGATCCCCTGTGGTGCTTTTGTACTGGTATTGCTGGCATTTGAATCTGCATGGCACTGTACTCATGTGTATGTAGCATCAATGGGCAAACACTTCTGATTGTGACAGCCAGGTAGGGTACGCTCTTTTTTATGACCACTCCCCTGGGTACTTAGTAAGTGTGTGTATGTGCTTGTGTTAACTTTTTTTGTGTTTATTTTGTTTGGTTTTTTTAAAATTTCCCTTATGAACATTTTCTCACAAGATTAGGTGAGATTTGAAACCAGGAAGTGAACGGAGCTTGGGTTCTTTTGCTGGCATAAAAATGCCTCAATTTATGCTGGCAAAAGAACTTTTCAGGAGGGTGGTCTGATAAAGTCCTAAGAGAAATGCTGATGCTATTAATGTTTGTCTCCATCTGTGTACTGATTTGAAGAGCATCTGTAAGGCATTGGTTTTACATGTGTGGATCAAACAGTAGGAAATTCAAGGGGCAGATGTGAGGGGCCCAGTTTCTTTGTAAGGAAAATGCACCAAAACCTTATGGAGCTATCCATTTCTTTAAAATTATAGAAGTGGAGTAGGGCAGAATCAGGCCAGCTCCAAAAAAGAGAATACTGATTATCATGGCAGCTTTACTTCACCCCTCCAAAAAACAAACAAAACAAAACAAAAACACACAGCCTTAAAAAGGGGTCAATTCTTACAGTCAGCTGTTACTTCTTTTTCCAACATTGCAATTCTCAATTGTTTCCCAGTTTGTTTCAGGGTGTGTGTACCACCTAGTAGGCATCAGCCATCTATACCACTTTAAGAAACTGTCTATCAAAAGGGACTGTGTAATCTTCAATTAGTCTAGAAACATCAATTGATCATCAATGCCTATTAGGCATTCTCCTTGTATGGCCCTCATGGTCTCTGCCAGCTCTTTGATTCTATGAGATTATGCAAAAGCTTATTATGTTCTGTGTGTGACCATCCAAAATGGTGAGCTATCAGGGTTATATGCTGGAGCACTGAGCTATCATGTGAAACATTTGCTGGCACTGGAGTAACCTTACACACCCAAACAAACCACTGGCTCTCCTCCTCCTCCTCTACCACAACAAAAATGGCATAAAGGCCTCTACTTCAGGTTGGGATTTTGCATGGAAAACATTAATCTGCACTGGATCATGACTCCTGAGTTGACCTCTTGGTTCTCTGCTCCTGGGTCCCATTCAATAGTTGCCTGGGGTTCAGCCAAAGCTTGGAGTATTACCGTACCTTTAAATGTAACAAGTTAGAGCTATAATTATGTGCCCCCAATAGTTATTAGGTACCATAATTATATATATAATGCTGTACAATATACTTTTCCATTTTCCAAGTAGTTTCCTTTCAGTTACTAAAATAAATATATATGATTGCTATGAGGTGCTTGCTTGTGGCACTTGCCTTGACACCCGTAATAGGGTACAAAGTAGCAGCATAGGACAGAACACAAACCAGAATTTCAACCATGTGATAGTCCTCATCCACTATTTAGTGATTCTGTGACTATAAAAGTAAGGAGATTTTCGGACGCCTTTTTCAGCCTTTTGCCACGCAAGCAGCCTCCGGTGCAGTAACGAGGCTGCCGCGCGGCAAGGGGCCCATTTTGGATGACGCTGTTTCTCTCTCGGCATTGTCCGTGACTGTTGCGGCTAGCATTGGAGGTGGCCGCGCTGTTTTTTACTCACGGACAACTTCTGTGAGTGAAAAACAGCACGGCCGCCTCCAATGCTAGCCGCAAGAGTCATGGATGATGCCGAGAAAGAAACGGCATCGTCCAAAATGGGCCCCTGGCCACGCGGCAGCCTCGTTACTGCACCGGAGGCTGCCGCGTGGCAAGAGGCTGAAAGAGGTGTCCGAAAATCTCCTAAGTTTAAAATTTACGGTTACCTCACAAAGGGAATAACTGATCTCTCATTATGTTATACTGGATTATACCTTTAATACTGGGGAAAGGAGTTTATGTTGTTATTTGTAATGACTTACTTCAAGCACTGAGTTCACCTATGATAGGTATAGAGCAGTGTTTCTCAACCAGGGTTCCCTCAAGAGGTTGCTAGGGGTTTCTCAAGAAATTGTGATTGTGGAGGGAAAGCAATAGCAGTATATAGAATAATTTTATGCAGGGGTTCCCTGAGGCCTAAAAATAATTTCAAGGGTTCCTCCAGGATAAAAAGGTTGAGAAAGGCTGGTATAGAGGCTCAAGCCTCAGAAGTCATGACTTCTGACATAAATCCACTTCTCCTTGTTTTAACTGGAGCTGCCTTGCCTCCCATGTTAGTAGAAAGATACAATACAAATTAAAGAAATGCAAATAAATCATACAATGGATAATGGATATTCTTTTCCCTGTATCTTCCACTTACAGAGCAGCAACATTAAGTGCTCGAAGGCATGTTGATGTTGCATTATATCTTCCCTTTGTGGTCAAGGGATGCATTTTGGCACTGAACACAGGTTCTGGGGCTGGGTTCTGGGGAGTATGGTCCCAAATTAAATCCTGACTTCTGATGATTATTATTGACAACCATCTCATTAATGTTGTTAGGTCTCATGCTCAATGTTCCGGAGCCTGAGTCCCCAGATTGTAATTACTAATAAAAAGAAATACAAGAAGGAGCACAGGGCAGTGGTAATAGACCTGCCAATCATGTGTCTGCACTTTAGTCCCTGAACATTTATTCTGGTGTTGCTCAGAAACACCCCAAGCAGAGCAGCTAATGTTTACCTCCATACCAATTATTCCCCAGAGAAACACAAGGACACTTCTACCTAGAGGCCTAGAAATGCACCATAAATTCACAAAAAGGACAGCTCTGCCAGGTAAGGAATTAGGGTGAGATGTGGGGGGGGGGAGAGAGACTAACTGAAACATTATAAAGGCACTAGTCATGGAGAACTGCATTGGATGCTTTGCTCTTCTCGAGCCCCTGATGTCATAATAACTATTCCAGAAACTACTACTACCTGGATATTTAAACGATAAAATAATTAATTAATCTAAATTTATTAGAGATGGCATTTTGGATCATAATTGGAAGCTACAAGTCACACACAGTGTTTACCTATAGCTTGTCTTCATGTTCAAATATGCCTAAATTATGTTACTAATGTATTTTTCCTATATGGTTTGTTAAATAAGTCAGCACACAGCAGCTATTTTTATAAACATGTTTCAGCTGAATAGAGTTTTAAAATCCTATCTATACTACTGCTTTCTTTTTCAGTACTGTGAAATATGCTACTTGGCTAAAGCCTTACAGAAATTTTTTATTTGAATGCTCAGTTGAGTAGCAGTGATGAAAGATTTCAGTATTGTGCCTACCTTGTTCCCTTGTTATGTGTGTATTCTAGGAATGGAAAGAATATTCAAAAATACAGTATTTGACAAATGGCCAAAGAACATATTTTTGGAATGTTGAGAAACCATGATGAGAAGAATCCTCAACTGAACATAATCTTTTCAGCTTGGGACTTATTCTATGCAAATATTGCATGTGATTTTGTACAGAAAACAGCATGTTCTGTGCAGAAAATAATACTTATACACAGGAATATTACTTTCTTGCCCCCAAAATACTGTATTCTGCAAAGCAATAGTTGTGATTGGGGATTTATTTTGCACAAAATTCACATGTGGTTCAGTTGCATAGAAAATAACATTTTCTGTGCAAGAAACAGCATTTCCTACACAAACCAAAATGTTTCATGTGCAGAAAATTCTGTTTTCTGTGCAAAACAACCATGGGCAAATGTTGTGCAGAATAAGTCCCAAATTGAGAATAGCTTCAAAATGTGCATGTTTTTTAAGACTCACAATGGGAAGAAAAATTCTAAAATTACTTGTTGCTTTCTTCAAGAAGAAATTTAGTGACAAACTACATCCCTACTGAATTTCATCTATTGGCCATGTTTGTATAAGGACCTAACTTGGGCAAACCCAGACAGCACACATACTTTAGGTCTACACACAAAGGCCCCTGAAAATGTTCCAACCAGTACATAAATGTTTAGTGCAGTGTTTATATTTGGGTGTGTAGAGAGAAACTTGCATTGTCATGACCCCTGACCACATACAAGAAACAAAGATCTGTATAACACACATTGTTTTTCTCTTGCCTGGTGCTTCTAGATGCACAGGTTTCACAACTTCCCTCATACCCTAACCAGTACAATCATCCTGCATAAAACAAACTGTCTGTATATTCCAGTATTTCTTGTTCTGGCCAGTAGTAGCTCTCTGAGGTATAAGACATGGATCACTTCCCAGCCAATGACTGATTATACTTTAAACAGAAGATGGAATATAGAATCCAAAGCATGCTTCTTCCACTGAACGATGGACTCTCCTCAATTTCATCCAGATTAAATGTGTAATAGAGAGACCCAAGCAGCACAAGTGGAGGTGCAGTATTTGAGATGTCCCTTTTTAAAAAAGAAAACCCTGCTTTCCTTTTAAAATCCAAGGCAGCTAACAGCAAAACAATAAAATAATCACATCAACAAAAATCAAGCAAAAGACAAAAACAGCATGAATTAGTAAGAAAATAATCATTGCCAAGATTATTATTTTTTTTTGCTACTAGTTATGTGTTTTTAACTAACTGGTTTTCTGATTTTGGTTTATTTTAACATCTATTGCTAATGTCCATATTCTGTTGTTTTAGGGAGCAATCCTATACTGAAGGCTGGCTGAAAGGACATGCGAAGTGAAAAAAGTGCCACTCATTGGCAGGATGACTAGATGGAGACTCCCCGGCCCATGGAAGAAAAGCTCCACTGATGTAGTTCTTGCCTGAATGGTGTTCAACCTCCTAAGGAGTAGGGAAATAAGGCAGGGAGGGGGACCAACCACAGAACTACCATTTCCAAAATGCCATCATTGCCCCAACACAACCATCTCATTGATGGGGTTCTATGCTAGTCCCAGGTGTGGTGTAGGTAATTCCCTCCCCTTGAAAACAATGGTAAGGATGAAGGAACATACCCTCTCCATCCCCCTGCCCAGCTACAGGGGCCTCAACATCAAGCTATGGATGTTGCAGCGGCTCTGTGAACAGAGTCTTCTTTATACAGAATTCCTTTGCCTTTATTTCAGTGCTATGACTGGTTGTGGGCACACCTCACAATTTAAAAGCAGGGTAGCAGAGTATGTAAACAACAAGCATTGGCAAACAGTGAAGATCTTGCCAAGTCATTCATTCCAAAGACTCCCTGCAAGACACATTTCAACCAGGTAATAATGACTTTAAGGATGACTTTAAGACAATAAAATGACTTTAAGGATGGGGCCTCCCTGGGGTGGGCACTCCACAATATAGATGCTGATAGAAAAAGAAAAAAACACTGCCCTTTTGTGATGAGCGCTTGATGGAATGTTGATGAACAAATGAGGAGAGAGCATGAGGGAGCCAAAGGTGTGTATGACAGTTGAGAGAAGAGTTTTGAGTTGGATTGCTTGATGAGAGATGAGCAGTTGGTAGTTTTGAGTACAGTTGAGTGGGGATTGTGTGAAGCATGGTCTGTGTTTGAGAGAGACTATAAAAGGAGTGATAGAGTCTGGGATATCCTGGTTTAAAAGAAATTGTTACCACCGTGAGATATTAAGAGAAAATTGACAGTTTATATTTAGTGCAACTGATAAAGTCCTAAGATTCAATGGCCAGTCTAACTTTTTTTTTTTTTTTTTTTTTTTGTAACTGGGATAGGTTTGTAGAGGCAACATCTTGTCCTATAAAGAATCATGGGATGTCTGTGATTCTGAGGATTATTTAGAGGAACCCAAGACACATAGTATAAGCCCAATATAAATTTGCCATCTAGACATAAGTTAATCAATCAATCAATCAAATGAATTACAAGCACATTTCTAGGGGCTGTGGAAATGTATTGGTCTGCTGCCACAAAAATTGCAAAAAGAGGCTTGTGGCATCTTAAAGATTAACCAGTTTCATGTGCACAAAGTTTTCATGAACTTCAATAGATGTATACAGTGTTACCTGAGTAGGCAGGTATTTTACTACATGCTTCTATAGTTTGGGGATGTGAAATTGCAAAAAGTACACTGTATCTCTAAAACAGGCATGGGTTGTTGTTGTTGTTGTTTTTTGAAAGAAAGAAAATAAAACTATTCTCCCAGTTTCACTTTTCCTTTATGTATTATTTGAGACAAGGTTCATGTATCATGGGATTACTTATCTGTGGTAAGTAATACTTGTTTCCCCATCCGTTCATTTCAGGTTTACCAGTGTGTTTCGTAGATCAATTGGACTGGCTAGATTCCCATAGGGGAACTCCTTTGGCTGTTAAAGGGGACTCTGTCACAAATCAGTAATAGTGGTATTCCTTTAGTTCCAAGAGAAAAGCCAACATGAAAAGCTTGGCTGGCAGATTTATTGATTACATTTCACCAGTGACCAGCAAGAGGCAAACGGCTCTGAAAAATCCCCAAAGGTGATCATTAGCACTGAGTAACTGTCACTAAACATTAGCACCAGCAACAGACTGGAGCAAAGTTGTGGTGGGGAGGAGGGGAGCACAATACTTTAGATGCAAGATGCCAGTTGCGCAAAAAGAAAAAGAGAAGGAGGGGAAAGTCCACTTGTGTTAGTGCTGCTTTATGTAATGATGGAAGCATAATGGCACAACTGTAAGTAGGTTCTTGCTATTTTTCATTTAGGAATGTTGCAGAGAGATGGGAAAACATTCCTTTTTTGAAGACTACAATTTCCAGGATCCCAGAGGCTGTGCTGACTGAATGATTCTGGGGTTTGTAGTCCAGAAAAATCACTTTTACGAGTTCTGTCAGATCAGGCCTCTGCCGAAAGTTACTTTAGGCAGCCTGAAGGCTAAGTGAATGTAGTAGGAGGAATGATATTACAACATGACACACCCACCCAGGTTTAGCTAGGTGAAAACATTACCAAGGGGAAGGAATAAGCAGTTTCCAAAGGATGCATGTTAGCCTATTTCAGCGAAACCAGCAAAGAGTCCTGCGGCACCTTTAAAAACTAAAAATTGGATTAGGTATAAGCTTTTGTAGGCATGAGTCCATTTTATTAGATATATGAAATATTACCCAGAAGTGGAATGTATACCACATACATTTGCATATCACAGTTATCAAAGCTTCTGACAAAGAATCTCCTTTTTATAAAGTATTCTTATTTCTGTCCAACTCCCTCTTTCCTCCTTGTACACCTGTCTAGCTGATTTTTTTTAAAGCAACATCAGCATTAGGAGGATACTGGTTGGAGAAATGCAGACTTTCAGTGTCACAGCAGCATGATTGCAGCGAATATTGCAATAAAGTTTGAGCTGAAAAGAATGACATACTTCACTAGTTGATCCTACTATCATGGTGTGTATCTACCTACAAGAGGCAAGGTAAACAGCAGCTACCTCTAGAATCCCTTACTGAGCATGTGTGAACAGCAAAACAGAGAGAAAAGGGGAGAGCCAATACGTCTCCATCACCAGCTACCCCAGCATGTTAAAAAGCATAGATTTATAATCTTGCCCCTCCCCCAATAAGAAAAGTGGAGGCTGATGAAAGAAAAAGGCATCAGATAAGAAATTATACAGTAACATCTGCAATGGATTACTTCTCTCGCAAACAGATACTGGTACGTGCCATAAAGATAAAACACTTATGTTGTTTTGATTGGCTTTCATTGCATTTTAATTCATTTTGTCTTTTGAATGAATCTGAGAAAGCTCTCTGATTGTTCTGTTTCCCCTTAGGACAGCCTTAAGGAGAAATGATTAGTCCCACTGAATTCTACATACATTCCAAGGAGCTAAAACTTGCAAGAGCACATGATCAGAGAAACCAGTTCTTGAATGTGTTTGGTTTTCCTATATTGCTAGAGAGATACCCTTGCCACCTAGAAATTTAAGATGTTCTGTCTCCAAAATAAAAACAAAATTAGAGCAATATCACTCCATATCAGGAAAAAAACAAACCCATTTTTTAAAAGTATCACCATTCCTTGAAGGAAAAGATGAGGGAAAAGCAACCACCAAACATCACCATTTACAACTGTTTGTGAAAACTGTCTTCCCCCTATATTTCCATGCAGTTCTGCGATATTGGCAATTATTATTTAAGTCAAAAGGGAAAAAGAAGAATAATTTACACCATCCATCATTGTTTCCTTGCATGAATAAATTACAAGACACCACAGCAAATCAATTGTGGGGACAGAAACAGCCCATGCCAAACGCCGTGCTTGTGTGTATAATTTCCTTAATGGTTTCCATCCTCATACATCAAAACTACAGACTGAATTTGGCAAACCTGATGCAAGAGAAAGCTCATTATCCCAAGGTCTTGAAGGGCACCTACAACCTAACTGGAGAGCCAGACCATGTAATAAGGGAAAACAGGTGCATCTAATTCCCAAGCACAGACCTCACAACCTATTGGGCCTATTTCTTCATTCCCAGATCCATCTCTCAATAGAGAGGTCACAAGTCTTACAGGATCATCTATTCTTGCAGAGGCTTCAGAACACCTGAACTCTCAGTTCAAGATTCAGCTAGCAACTTTGGCTGTGAACTAACAGCAGAAAGTTACTTGTCACCAGTACTACTAGAGCTAGAAGTATTTCTGACAGATCTTTCTGATCACCTGTTACATGATCCTTAAAGGAGAGAGAGAGAGAGAGACTAGGGATTATACTTGGACATGTTTTTTTTTAAAGTGCATTTCCATTGGATTCTGATCTCTCCGGATAATGCAAAAGCTGTAATCAAGATGTTTGCTGAAGATTCCCTAGTACACAAACTTTTTTTCTGTGCTTGTGTGCATTCAAAGCTAACCACAGATGTTTCAATGTTGGGAGCACAATTGAATGTCTTGAGCTCACACAGTTCAATCTAATGTTAGCTGTGATATCACTAAGGCTGGTGTCACCCCTCCCTCCGATGGTGTCACCTGGTGCAGTTCACCCTCTCCACCCCCCACCCCCCCAGTGCCACCACTGAATGTTAGAATGGTTCTCTCTCTCTCTTTACACTTTTCTGTCTTTCATCTATGTAGCTTTTCCTAGCAAATTGTGCACTACTTTTTATTTTCATATCAAATAACAGTTAAATACACAGGCTTCATACCCACAAAGATGGTACAGGTTAAATATCCCTTATCCAAAATTCGAAATTCTCTAAGTGTCCACATGGGTGGCTGAGATAGTCTGAGACACCTTTGCTTTCTGATGGCTCAATGAACACAAACTTTGTTTCATGCAAAACATTATTATTAACATTTTGTATAAGATTACCTTCAGGCTGTGTGTATAAGGTGTATTCTTGGGTCACATCTCCAGGATATTTCATTATGTGTATACAAGTACAGTTGTCCCTCCATATCCACGGATTTAAGTATTCACAGCTTGAAAATATTTTTAAAAAGATAATAATCCAAAAAGCAAACCTTGATTTTGCCATCTTATATAAGGGACACCATTTTGCTATGCCATTGCATATAATGGGACTTGAGTATTCACAGTTTTTGGTATCCACGGGGGGATGTGTGTGTGTGGTGGTCCTGGAGCCAAACCCCAGTGAATATGAAGGGACAACTGTATTCCAAAATCTGAAAAAAAATCTGAAATCAGAACACTTCTGGTTCTGAGCATTTCAGATAAAGGATGCTCAACCTGTAATCTTATAAATCAGTGTATCTGCAAGCAGCATTTAGCATTTTGGTAATATTTTCCAAATTACATCCTGTTCCTAACGGTCACCACCAAAAAAGGGTCCAGTGTCAACACTGGTTGAATAGATGGCTCCATGTTTTTGTGTGGCTGTGAGCATGTGCACTGAGTTTCTCCTTGGAAATCTGGAACTGAACTCTTCCTCTCTATAAGTCTTTCATATGCTATGAAGGAAAAACTTTGATGTTTTTATGAAGACAGGAGGAGGGATACATATTTAATACACAAATTAAATGAATAGAACTCTCCAGTTTAGTTGCTGTTAGGACTGGATCTTAAATTCCTGCTCTAAAATTCCTTTTGCATTTTAAAAAAAGAATATGACTGTTCTAGGGTTTTTTTTTCATACTAAGTGAATATTAAACACTATTCAACCACACTCAGAGGGTTAATCCATATATACATTCAGTTGGGTGATGCTTGTCTTAAAAGACTTACCACGTGGTGGCTCTAACTGCATGGAGAGGCGGTTGTCTGTTGCCTCCAACCATGTGGCAAGCTGGGTGTTACAACGCCCCTGTAACCGCTGGGAAATCCGGGGGAGCAGGGTGTGCATCCACCCTGAATTCTCTGCTGTTGAGCAAAAGAAACATGACTCTTATCAGAGGATTATACACATCAGTTCAGGAGCTCTATTACTAAGTTCTGGTTTACCTTTCCTTATGTGTTTCTGTTATATCCCTTATTGGCTCTCATTTCTATGTTGCTTTGTCTTGGATGTATCAAAATCATACCGTATTTCACTTGGGATAGTGAAGCTTCTGACATTGACAGCTGATGCAATGGCACAGAAAGCACATAAGTTTGAGGGACAAAAGGAACTGCATAGTCCAGCTTTTGTGAGGGGAGAGAAACCTGTCAGTATGTCTGGAATGAAAGCAGAATGAAGACTGGGATGAGGTCCCAGGAGATAGAGGAGATAAGGGCCAGAGATATCAAAGACATGGAGGAGAGATGATGTGTTAGCAACACCCTAAGAAAGAGGATCCCAAAGAAACAAGAAAGGGGATATATTAGGGAGGAGGGAATAAAGGAGACAAGGAAGTTTGGCAACAACAGACTTATCAGTGAGGATATTCTGGGGAGGGGGGAACGCAACATGTAAGATGATGACAGACTGTGCCATGGGAGAGTAAGAGCTGGGAAGACTGGTAAAGATACCCAAAATGGGACAAAGTATTCAGTAGCATGAAAATGAGGAAGCAGAAGTTGATGCAAAACAGGAGCCAAGAAAAAAGTAGAAATGGGGCAAAATGGCACACAATAGTTGGGGAAAGGAAAGGCTGTTCACTATTGATAGCAAGAACAAGGGCAGGAAAGTACAGGAGCCAAGTGGATATCATATTGTTATCTACATCCTAGAAACTGACCAGAGAATTCTGTTGTGGCTTCTGCCATGGTTGAAGCATTATATCAAGGCAATGAGTCCAAAAAGCAGTGATGTGTGGGGCTGAATTTCACACATTTGGCTGTTGGTTTCTTATTGGCTGCCCTTCCTTGTCAAGAGGAAAAATTGCCTGCCCAGCATAGCCTGAAAGTAACCCATCTGAGGTTGCGAGAGGACATTGGGGTGATTCTCTTAGAAACTAAATTAAATGCAACTGTGACTCTAAGCATCTGGTAGGTTTGATTTGGGATGGAGGATGCTGCAAGATAGTGATAAGTGAATAGTTGGCACCAAAGGGAATTAAAAGACTGTGTTTCCATTTAATGGAGTAAATTTCTTTCAGCATAGCACCCATTAAGGGCTCTATACTGACAAACATGTAACCTTTTAAACTGTGAAATTTCAGGTTCCGCAACTGTGGATTGGCTTTGTTGTTCTATTAATACAACATTTCAGGGAGGCATTTGCACAGAGCTGTCCTCATCTAACCTCACTGTTCTCCTATAAAGGAAAAGACATTGGATTGATGGTCTTCTAGATAACAAGTCCTTGACTCTATTTTGACTGCTGAAGTACAGACACAAAACATATGCATTAAGAAAAGGAAACTTTCTGAGGATGTGCAAAATGCACTCACTGTATCTAATTAGTTGTGTGCTTTCTAAATAGCACCGAGCATCTCTGCTTGTGGTAATGGTTTGAGTGTTGGACTATGGAGATTATCAGACACAGCAAAAAGTACCTTAAGAGAACGCCAGGATGACATTTCTGTCCCGTGAATGGGACCCGGTTTCACACAACATCATACTCATTGCATTCTGCTCCTATGCTTCAGCAGTTAGTAAGGTGGCACTTTTCATTGACAGGAGCTCCCTGTCAATGAAAAACACCGCCTTACTAACTGCTGAAGCACAGGAGCAGAGCGTGACAAGCACGAGGACTTGTGAAACCGGGTCCCATTCATGGGACAGGAACATTGTCCTAGCATTCTCATAAGATACTTTTTGGAAGCATCTGATAATTTCCTATGACTCTGGAGGCCAGGGTTTGAATCCCCGCTTGGCCATGAAAACCATTGGGTGACCTTAGACAAGTCACACACTCTCAGTCTCAGAAAACCCTGTAAGAAGTTCGCCTTAGAGTCACTATAGGTTGGAAATGACTTGAAGGCACACAACAACAATAGCAGCAGCAGCAGCAGCAAACAAGGGGATACTTTGTCTCACACAGTCAAAACTGGGCTGCACAACAAATGGCTCATACAGGGGCTTGATAAATGAGTTTTGCTACCTTCCTGGTGCTGCAAAACCAGGATGTGTATCAGGCTGTCAGCTAAATGGATTTGACTTGGCATGTTACAAGTTGCATTGACTGTGCATTGGCACTTGAACAAAGTTGTTCAAGGACCTATAGGCTTTATTCATCTCAAGGGGCAGCTTAGGGGTTCTCAAGCAGAAGAATACCCCCCCCAAGTTGATTATATCTCCAAAGATCAAAGAATCATGGAGTTCACAAGGGCCATCTAGTCAAACCCTCTGCCATGCAGGAATATACAACCAAAGCACCCCCGACAGATGATCAGCCAGACTCCATTTAAAAACCTGCAAAGAAGGAGACTCCACCACACTCCAAGGCAGTGCATTCCACTGCCAAACAGTTCTTACTGTCAGGAAGTTCTTCAGATGCAGGGAAATATTCTTTAAGAGACAGATCAGTATGAACTGGTGACTGCTATAGGTGGATTGTACAAAGATGTCCATTGCTATCTCATTATTAGTTTGATATGTAGGGCTGAATTAACCTTTAAGGCATCCATTCTATAGATCAGGGAAGAGCTCTTTTAGGACTTCAACATTTAATCACAATTTATTTATTAATTAATGATTTGTTGAAATGATCCTGCTAATTAATCTGGTATCAATTTTTATTTTTAAAAATGTAAAAAAAAAAAGATTAATACATAAAAGGGGAGGGGAACCAAATTCACAGTTAGTTGTCTTTGATTAAAGCAGCCTGTGCTTTTTGCAAATCCCTGTTATAAGAGATTTCAGCTCAAAATTATTATTATTATTATTATTATTATTAATCTGAGATTGTTCATGTCTTCCAAATAAAAGCATATAAGAATACTGACACTGCAACTTTACTGCACTGCATTAGTGACCTTAATATGTTGGGACTGGCGATACTGAGGTGTCGCTTTATTGCTGATTATGGTTCATCAGATTTTCTGACATTTGAGCTATAAATTAAATGGAAAGTACATTTGTAATGTGAAGTCCATGTCTACTTACTTAATCTAATCAAGTCTCAAATACTTGCTTTAGCAGGCTAATAGCCTCTTGAAGAAACATGGGGCTGTTCCACATTTCCTTTATGTGATGGATGGGATGAGGAGATGGATTAAACAGTAAATGAGTATCTTGGGACGAGAAAAAAAATGGGGCTGTGCTAGTCTGTGCTATGGATATTTCAGCTACACTTAGGCCTCTTTCAACAGCTCCAGACCACTTTGGTTTAAATCTACACTAAGATCCTGAAGAGCAATTTATCACTAGCCAACTTATACAAGCCAGCTGTTCATTGTGATTATATAAAAAGACAAAGCAACATCTAACCCAGTGTTTCCAATAACAAACTCCCGTCAACTTAAAGGCAGGGCATGAAAGCAACAGGTGGCAAATTATTTGTGCCCCATATCTAGCATTCAGAGGCTCTGTGCTCTGAAGGTCAAGTTAGCTATCACAATGAATATTCATTGATTATGGAGATTTTCAGGTGGGCTATTTATTCCGTGGGAGACACGGAACAGGGTCGGGAAAAAGTCTTCTTTTCAGAAGACGTTGACCCTTTTCCATGTCTCCCCCATCCCTATTCCACATTTCCCTGTAATATTTTCATCATGAAGAGACATAGCTTTTGGACCACTCATTCTGTTGTAGTAACGGAATGACAGGTGGTCTGAAAGGTGTCCTGTTCCTCTTCCGTGATGACAGCTGTGTGTGTGTGTGGGGTCCATTCTGGACACTTTTTGGCACAAATGGGACACCCAGGTAAGTGGCATCCTTTTTCCACCCCTGCCCAGGTTACTTGATTTTTTTTTAATGTGTTTTCCTGCTTTGTGTACTATTTTGACGTTTGGGGTGGGGTTATTTTTAACATTCCCGTGAGAATGAGCAGGATTTCAGTTGCTGTCGTAAATGCATTTATGACTGGCCAGCTTGGGGAGAGGGAGCACATTCCTGCCGTAGAATGAAGGTAAGTGTAAGTGTTTGAACATTTTCCCTTCATTCCACAGCAGGAACAGGATTGGGGCTTGTGGGGCAGGAACAGGGTATTTGGCCCCATCTGAAAAAGTCCATAGTCTTCAAATTGTTTCTTAATTTCTTTGAAACTTAATAAAGAATGTAATCATCAACATATCATGTGGCAGTGAGTTCTACCACTTATGTCTGTCCTGAATCTACCACCAAATGTTAATTGATTTTTATTGGGTGTTCAGTGATCTAGCATTACAGGACAGGGGCAAAATCATTTCTCTGTCCACTTTTTCTACTACATCCATCAGTTTTATAAACATTTAAACTCACTCCTCCACTCAAAAGATCTGCCCTGTACACTTTTCGCTCTGATTCATGGGGGAAGTATCCCAGTCCCTAGCCATTTTCAATATACAGTAGCACCCCATATTCACTGATTTGCCATCCGCTAATTCAATTATCCATGGATGGTGACCGGGGGGGGGATGGGGGAGAGAGGGGAGGAGGAGAGATCTTGCCTCCCTTCTCCCTTTGTTCCCAGGATCGCCACTTGGGATCGCTTCTGTGGCGGGAATGGCAATGGGGGCAAAGGGAGGAGAGGAGGACATTTCACCTCCCTTCTCCCTTTGCTCCCAGGATCGCCCCTCAGGATCGCTCCTGTGGTGGAACGTCAACGGGAGTGAAGAGAGGGGAGGAGAGATCTCACCTCCCTTGGATCGCCCCCTGGATCACTGCCATGGCGGGAATGGTGACAGGGACAAAGAGAGGGGAGGGGGAGATTTCACCTTGCAGGGAGCTCTTTCTTCATATATAACACCTTTTTAGGGTTGTTTGCATGGCAGTATTTTTGCAAAAACATCAACTGGTCCCTGACGTTTATACCACCACCCAAATGCTCATTTCATGTTATTGGAGTTTTTTTTAAAGTTCCCCATAAAACATAAATTGAATGATTTGTCCATTGCTATCATTTACATTTTAATGAGTTCTAAAACTAGAATTGAACAAGTCAAATGAAATCAATATAAACTGCTATTTTTCATTAGAATTGGAAATATGCAAAATATTATGGTTAATCTCAACAAAAGACATTATCTAGCTTCAAAACAATGTGCAGGAACAATAAATTTTCTCAAGTATGCATGGTCCATAAAAGGACCCTGGTTTTAGCAGTCTTGCAGAAATGAATGAAAGTGAAAACACTTTTTTGCCAAGCAGCTAAGAGAATTAATAAAGATTAAGAATGGGAAATAGGTTTTCAGGTTGGGAGACCAATGACTCAAATATTATTCCTGCCTTTCAATTATGCATATCACCTCGCCTGCACCCCCTCCATTTGCTATATGTGTACCAGGGCTCCAGATACACTGTGCTAAAAAGAGATCATCAAATTCTCAATGAGTAAAGGCCTTGTACTGATTATGAAAATGAAACATAGCCAGAACTCTGTTTTAAGACATAACATGCTAAACCACAGGTTCATTGATCACAGTATTGTAAACTTTACACCATACTCTCCACCTGTAATGATTTGGATAGTCCCGATTAATTATCCTGCTTATTCAGCTGCTTTTTAAAAAAATCACAGTTTGTCTCTTCTCCCCCCATATCCCTTCTTTGTTCTCAGCTTATTTCAATTGCTGCAAATGAGTTCAAAGTGCAAAAGTAGTTTGCACTCAATTAACTCAGCACAGGGAGAAGAGAGGAGAGGATGGAATCTTGTCTTTCCTGTTAGGCTCAGGCAAAAGCAAACTGCTGCAGCCTTACCTAGCTTGTCTGTTTTTCCTTATTAATAACTTGTGCCATCTTGAACACATTTTGATGTTGCTTGGCCCCATTTGTCATGGTTTTCGTCTGTGAAATGTTGGAGTGTGTTAAACTATCTGGCGGCAGCAATCTGGGATCTCAAATAGGCTCTCTTTCCTTTTCCTACCTAGAGATACTGGGTAGACTGGATGCAAGGCATGTTGAATACTACTGTACAGTATAGACTTTTCATCAGTACTCCTCTTATTTTGCATTATTTCTTTCACTTTTCTAACCATGTCAAGGCAAGGAACAATTCCCTGCAGAGGGCATTGGACCTTAACCACACCCTTAACAGCAGTCCAACTTGTATGCATCCAACTATTTAGACCCACAACTCCTGTCATTCCTGACCATTGAGAAAGGTAGGTTGGGCTGATAGGAGGTGAAAGCCAAATAAGCCAGAAGTTGACCTCTGATTTACATCCAATTTTTTAAAAGTTTGTTCTGGGTCTAAAATACTGAAAGGGAAGACATGGCCAAATCTTCCCCCTGCCCTCTGGCCCTAGAGGGCTTGGGAGGATTTTGAGTTTTAAAAGCTTAAAAAAAAAAAGTTTAAAAACCCAACAACAATCAGGAGTGTAGTGTGGCAGGGTCTGTGACCTTGTGAGGTATGTTAGTGGGCCAATGTGCTCCTTGGATCCTGGTAATTACCCACCAACCTAGGGATAAAGGTTGGGAAAAGGTGATCTAGGGCTTATCTACAAATTGCCCAGCTTGCCCCCCATTCCAGAGCCCTGCAATCTAGATGATGCTGGGCATTTACCCCTATCTGCCCTAGGCAGTCCTTACAGCAATAGACCAGTGTTTGTTTGGATGCTGGCCCATTTTCTTGAGGTAATGGGGTAGGATGGGCCAGATCCAGATCCAGAGCTAGGATATGCCAGTGGGAAGCTGGCATCTCCTGGCTAGTGTTGATAAGCTCCTAGTCTGAAATCATGTTTCCCACAAAGCTCAAGCAGATGTCTGCAGGAAGCCCACAAGAAGGGTATTGTTTAAGTCATTTTCAATTGTTTGCTTCTAAAGATTTCAAAGCAGCACAACAATCACAAAACATGCACTATAATATCATATATGATAAACAAAAATGTGAATAATTCTGAGTACAAATGGGGACAATTAACTAGTGGGCAGAAACTCAGGAGGTAGAGTTTCCTACATCACTTCAAGGTGGGAATTGTACCCACTGAAATCACGGCCACTGTGCTACTGAACTACAGGCAGAATATCTTGAGGCACTACTTCTGTGCCCATATTCTAAGCTGCATCTATTTAAGTTCTTCCTGTCATATACCCAAAGAGAATCCTGGGCCTTCCATCCCTTAAATGGAACTCTGCAGCTACTGCTTTTCATGTGGTACAAGCCAAACAGGTAAAAGCCAAACAGAAGCACTGAAACCTCGAAGCCTTGACATTAAAAAGTATCAAAAGTAAGGGCTTGTCTATATGAGGGAAAAAATGTGGATTGATTCACACTAACACCATTTCAAAGCAGCTTCAATTTGTCTTAGGACTTTTTCGGATGCATGAAATATACCGCAAGCAGCCTTGTCGCGTTGTGAGGCTGCTGCGCTGCAGAGCGTCCGTTTTGTATGATGCTTGCCCCTGGCGGTACTGTTGCGGTACCGCGGGGAGAGCTGAGCGTCTTATTTCCTTGATTTTTAAGAACGATCAACTTTCGTTCTTAAAAATCGAGGAAATATGATGCTCAACTCTCCCCGCGGTACCACAACAGTACCGCCAGGGGCGAGCGTCATACGAAATGGATGCTCTGCAGCGCAGCAGCCTCGCGACGAGGCTACTTGTGGTATATTTCATTCATCCGAAAAAGTCCTAAATGTGGTGTTTTGTTGACAAAATTGCAGACATGCGAAGCTATCCACTTTTGCTGTCCCAATGGGCATGCCTGTGAATCAAGATGGCAGGCAGGAGTGAATTACTCATGTTTTTATTCTTACCAATTGATGCTGCTGCACAGGTTTTTTTTTTTTTTAAGTGTATCTAAGGTGCAAAAGTGTAATAGTCCACCTAAATAATTTTTTAAAAAGAAAAGATAAAGGCTGTTGCTTCACTTCAGCACACAACCACTATGGCAAAAATCCAAGGTGGCAGTTCTGGGAGTTTGCCAAGCTCTGTCCCCTACTCATATCTGACCAATCAGCTTTCTACTTCCGCACGTATGGGGAATGTGAATGAATGTGAATTGGTTGTCTCAATGAGTGGGAATGTACATTCCCCACAGAACTTTGAAATAAAAAACTTTGGGAAAAGACACAAAGGCTTTTCCTTCAAAGTTTTTAATGGATCCCCCCCCCCGTCCTTCCAAATATTGCAGATCGATGAGAGATGGCATTTAGACAAACCATATTCTCCTTGAATTCTGTGAGGAATATTTTCACCATATAGACAACCCCTAAGGAGGAGGCTATTTTCGGACAGTTTAGAAACAGTCATTCTACTACTTCAAAGAAACGAGGCCCACATGTGGAATAGGCCTCACAAACACCTCAGGCCCATGAGTTAATGGCTGTGTAATGGTTCCCTTTATTTTCAAGACTCCTTCCCTTGGAAGGGGGCAGAAGGGCAGGGATAGTATGTCAGATTTCACTAGCTGTCACAGAAGCCCCTCTCAGTTATTTCCATGTCTAAGATAACAAGAGCAGGAGCACTGACCAGCCACTGTTTGCCCTCCATTCCCACCTGCATACAATTGTTGTTGTTGTTGTTAGGGAGCCCTGGTGGCGCAGCTGTTGAATGCCAGTACTGCACGTCACCACGCTGCACCACGTTCGATCCCAGAGGGCTCCAAAGTTCACTCAGCCTTCCATCCTTTTGTAGGTGGGTAAAATGAGTACCTGACTTGTGGGGGCAATTAGCTAACACACATTGGAAACTGCTTAATGCAGTGTAGATGTGTAAATTGCTATTGCTTAAAACAATTTGTAAGCCACTCTGATAGTCTTGTGGCTGAACAGCGAGGTATAAATGACTAATAAATAAAAAATTAAAAAAAATATCCTTCTATAGGACCATCAAGGTACATGGCACTTTACAAGAAAAAGAACAATGAAACAGTTCCCTGCTCTCAAGCTTACAATCTAATGAAGACATGATACAAAAGGGAAGGGATGGTAGTAGGGGAAGGGATTAAGTCTAGCATTCTCTTCTCTCCCTCCTTGGCCAGGGCAATGGCAGTTGGGATGGAGGGAGGGTCATTCTGCTTCTGGGTCGAAGCAAGATGGAGCTCTGCCTGCCTATCCTTCTCTCCTTCTGAGGCCAATACCACCATCTATCTGGCTTCCCAAATGAATATTCAGGAAGGACTCATCCCGTGCTTTCTGCAAGCGCGCTGATGACTAAAAAGGCCAATCCGAGATAGACAAGTCCGGTTGCAGAAAGCACAGCAGAAGGTCTCCTTGGGTGATGCTTTTGGGTTGTGATTCTACTACAGTCTTCCCGCCACATTCACGGCTTTGACTTTTGTGGTTTTGCCTAGTCGCAGAAATCCTCAGCTCCCTCCCACACCAGGAAACATGTTGGGTGGTGGAGCCAAACTGGAGGAAAGCCCCGTGTTTGCTGCAAAGCCACTGAGCGTCGAAGTGTTCGGCGACGGGGGCATAGTGGTGGCAGTGGTGACCTCAGAGGTATGGTGACATTCCATTTGGTGGGGGGAGGCCACGCCCAAGGAATGCTCCACGTTTCACAGCTTTGCCCTGGACACATGGCATTCTCTGGGCTTGCCTCCCCCTCAACCGCACTGAACCTTGAGGAATGGCTGCATTCAGGGCAAACTTGCCAAATGTGTCCAGTCATCAGGCTTGTCTTTCCCACACCAACTGAACCCACGCAGTTGTTCCTGGGCATTCAATTTGGTTGGGGTGGGAAAAGCAAGCCCGAAGAGCGGCCAAGTCACCAAATGTGGCCGCTCTTGGGTTTGGCTTTCCCACCCCAATCAAATTGAACCCCTAGGAACCACTGAAAGTGGCAGTTCCTAGGGGTTCAATTAGGTTGGGGAGGGAAAAGCCAAACCCAAAGAGTGGCTGCATTAAAGGCCAAGTTGCCAAAAGCAGCCAGTCTTTGGGCTTGCCATTCGGCTCACCATCCCATCCCTAGTTTTTTGGTAGTGGCTGTGGTGGGCCTCTGGTTCCCCCCGACTATGAGGGTGGCGAGCCGAGTGGGTTTAAATGGAGGTGATGCCAGTGGCTTGCCACTGCCTTTTAAATGGCTTCAGGGGGGTATCCAAGTCCCAGGCAAGCCACGGGCATCACCAGCTGAGAAGCTGCAGTTTAAACCCATTCGGCTCACCACCCTGTCCCTTGTTTTTCAGGGGTGACAGCGGTGGCTAGGGTGGGCATCTGGTGCCTCCCCAACCATAGGGGTGGCTAGATGAGTGGACTTAAATGGACGCTTTTCAGGTGGTGATAGCGGTGGCTTGTGTGGGTTTGGACTCCTCCCTCTCCCAGTGGATGAAGGCTGAGCAAACCCTAGGGGAGGGAGAAGAGTTTATTTGTGGTATTTTCACATTCGTGGGGGACTTGCGCCACTACCCCCCATGAAAGTGGAGAGACACCTATACTGGTAGAATTCCTGTATTTCCTTTAACAAAACCCATTTCAGTCATCTTAACAAACCAGTGTTAAATAAACATGCCTCAAATGCAACCAAGGCCATCTATACACTGCTGGAGAGAAACATAAGGCTGAGTACTGTGTTTATCATCTAGGCCCAGGGAAAGTAGTTTTGCTTCATCTTTAAATGAAGAATCTTTTCACATTTTTAAGCTTGTTTTAATAACAAAATATTTTGCGAAGGACCCCAAATCCAGCAACATTAATGAATGGTGAGCCACTCAGTGAAGTAAGAATAAACAAAGTGCAACATGAAATTTAGAGGATTTTCCTATTGTCACAAACATACCTAACTGTTAATATTATAATAATAATAATAATAATAATAATAATACTTACTTACTTATTACCCGCCTCTCCCCTCAGGATCGGGGCAGGGTACAACATCACAATATACATTACAATATACAATACAGTGCAATACAATTCAATTGAATACAGTTCAATACATACAATTCAAAACAAATCCCTTCATCCCTTTTTTTGGAGACTCACAAACTTGGGTTCCTTGTTCCCAGTTCCTTTTATCCTTAGGAAAACTCAAAAGGCAGCCCCCCATTCCCTGCCCCAAATATGGACAAAAAAAAATAGCAATACAGGTCAATTCCCATATCCACAGATTGGGTACCCACAGTTTCACTTATCCACATCTGAAAAAAAAAGTTCTTGCTAGGCATGTTTAGGTCTTCCAATGTGACTCTATGGTCAACTTCCAGCATTCATCTCATTTGAAAATAATTGGGGTCCCTATTATCCATGGTTTCAGATATCCGGGGGGGGGGGCTTGTAATGTATATGGGGGTCAACCTGTACATGGAAAGGAACAGGGCCTCTCCTTCAGTGTTCAGGGGACAAGACAGAAAATTTCCAAACTGGTGTCTCTGAATGAAGTTTCCAGATTATGTCTCTGTGTGGAAAAAAAAGGTCATATTTGCATGACATATAGTTTGATAAACAACACTTAGAAATAAAGTTGTCATGAGCAGATAAGACTGGCAATACCTAAACCTATCACATGTTGGACTGACTTTTGGAGATGATGATTAATAATAGCAACAACAATTGTAATTTAAAGTTAACACATCTTTGAATTTGAATCAAAATCACCACTCATATGCTTTCAAACCATACAGATTGAATTATTATTATTATTATTATTATTATTAGTTTTTGAAACCCAACCCTATAGGCAATGTCCTGGATATGGAGCCACTGTATATTTGGATGAAGCTGTTGATAAGAGCTCTTTACACAGAAGGTCAAAGGGTTCCTTTCTGCAGAAACTTTTGGAAACAAACCAAGGTAATTCTGGTGTTTTCCTTTTTTAAAGTTCAAACTTGGTGTCATATTTTCTCTTTTAAATCTGTCACTTTGGAAATATAACAGTGTTTCAATTTAGGAGAGATATATTGAAAGAAAAAGGAACCATGCACACGATTTTAATGTGTATTTCAAGGTCTACTGGTATTTGCTGTATTTGTTTTTAGCTAGAAGAGAAAATGAGATGGGAAACGGAAAATGGAGCTGGGTGAATAGTTTATAAAATTAGTTTGAACTTGCCTAAACTGAAAGGTATTTATGTATTTTAAGTCTCATTTTTCTTTTGAAGTCTGTGTCTTCCTTCATGTTTTCTCTATTGTACCTTCTGGATTCATTCCTTGCAAAAGGAAACAATATTAAAACATTTCTAAGCTTTCACAAGAGTGCCATAACCTGTGATAGTGCAAGCAATAAAGTCAGAATCAGATCTTTCTTTTTTGCTGCTCCATTCCCAGCTTACCTCAATAAATTATATCAAGTTACAGTAGGTAGAAATGTGGAACAGGGAACAGGGTTCACAATTCCTCCAATTAAAACTACAACAAAGCTGGTCACCCATCTATGTTCTGATGACAATTTCATTTCAGTTTGTTTTTCTTACAGATTTACTACAAACTGCAAATTCCTTGATATCTGGGATAGAAATAATCTGAGATTTAAAAAGATGAATGTGCAGCCTTCTAGGAGTTGCAGTCTAACTTATTTGGAGGGCTCTAAAAACTGTTCTGAGGTTATAAAGAATGCTCACAACTGTTCTTGTTCTTCACAAGAAAGAGTGTCTTTACACCTGGAGACACACTGTTGAACAAATACAGTAGGACCCCTGTATCCGGGGGGGATTGGTTCCAGGGGCCCCTGTGGATACTGAAAACCTCAGATAACAGTGAACACCATTGAAAATTATGGGATTTCTGGTTTAAAATACTATAGAGTTGTCTTGGAGGACCTAGAAAACCTCTAGAGAGAATGCCTCTCTAGGCATTTTCTAGGAAGATTCTATGGTTGGTGTGCCGTTTTGTGTCCCACAGATAACTGAATCAGTGGATAATGAATGAGCAGATAAGGGGTCCTACTGTAATCAACCACTGTACATTTTTTTTCATGTTTTTGGACTTTTTGTGAAAATTTCATTTGTGTAAAAGATTAATTTTTTTGTGCAGAAAGTGAGGGGGGTTGCACAAAATTATTGTGCAAAAATCTTTGCTTTCTTGCACAGATAACAACAGTTTGAAATGTCCCAAGATGTGACAAATACAAATCCCCTCCAAAAACCCTCCCCAAATCTCCCAGAGATTGAAATTTTCAAATTTCTTGTTCTTGTGCATAAGCCTTACTTTGAATGAAACAGCGATGACCTAAAATTTTAACTGGAATCCTTTCTGGTAAATTTAAGTAAAAAATGAATGTATCTCTTTATGGCAGTGGAGAAAGTTTAAGACAAATTGAGATAAAAAATTGTGGCAGCAGCATCTTTCTCTCCTTTCCTGCTCTAAAACTTTCCCATACCCCCTTACCATGTTTGCAGATGACACAAATCTGGTAGGGGTGGTTAACACATTGGAAGATAGGAACAGAATTCAAAAGGATCTAGATAAACTAGAAAATTGGGCAGAGATTAATGAAATGAAATTCAATAGAGATAAATGAAAAATTCTACATTTAGGCCACAAAATGAAATACACAGGTATAGGATGGGGGGGGGGCTACATGGCTCAGTAGTACTACATGCGAAAAGGACCTTGGTATTATTTTTGATCCTAACTTGAACATGAGCCAGCAGTGTGAAGCTGCAGCAAAGAGTGCTATTTTAGCCTGTATTAATAGAAGCATAGTTTCCAAGTCAAGGGAGGTAATAGCCCCACTATATTCTGTGCTGGTCAGGCCTCATCTGCAATACTGTGTTTAGTTCTGAACTAAGTGCTATATCTAAGGATATAGACAAGTTGGAGCAGATTGGGAGAAGGGCAACAAGGATGATAAGAGGTATGGAGAACAAAAACATATGAGGAAAGGTTGAAGGAGCTGAGCACATTCAACTTGGTGAAGAGAAAACTGAGGAGTGACATGATTACCCTCTTTAAGGGCTCAAGGGCTGTCACAGAGAGGAGGAGGCAGGCCTGTTTTCTGCAGCTCCAACAGGTAGGACCAGGTGTAATGGTCTGACATTACAGGAGATTTGATTGCAATTGAACATTAGAAGGAACTTCTTGACAGTAGAGCAGTTTGGCAGTGGAACCAATCACCTGGATAGTGTGGTCGCCTTCTCTGGACACCTTGAATAAGAGGCTGGACAGCTACCTTCTGGGAACTCTTTAGCTGGAGATTCTGCATTGAACAGGGAGTTGGACTCGATGGCCCATGAGGCCCCTTTGAACTCTATGATTCTATGTCACATTAATTTGGTGCCATTTCAACATCTATGCCTGCATCCTGTGGAATCCTGGAATCTGTAATTGGGTTGGGACTGTAGAGCTGTAGGCCATCACTTGAACTACTGCATTAGAGTGCTCTGGCAGAGAATTATAAGTTGTTCATAGAACCACAAATCCCAAGATACCTTAAGATAGAGCCACAGCATCAAAGTGGTATATGTAAGAAGCATGAAGTTGCTGCAACTTGGTGATTGGAGAGGCCAGCAAGTTTTCTCATAAAACCTTCCTCACACCCCCTTGATGGTGGAACATGGCAGCCTACTTGTTTGCTAACTGCTGCACCATGATACTGCTTGAAGCATTAAAGCAAGAAAAAGAAGCAGGGTGGGGTGGGGGGATACCAACACTATCACTTTTACCTGCAAGCCACCACTCTAAAGACACCCTTCCAAAAAAAGAAAAAGAAAAACCCTTCTACCTTTGTAGCCAGAAGAAGGAGATTTAAAGGTGTAAAGGCAAAGGTGGTAAGTATTCTCCAAAGGCATCATCAGAGGATTCATGTGTCCTCTGCTACTGAAAGCTCTACCATCAGCTGTCCAACTTTGGCTCAGCCTGGAGGAGACAGTGTAGGTGGATGAGGTTTATCTGGTACCATTGGCAGACATTCGGCATTGGGAGGATGTGGCAGTTCCGGGGGGGGGGGGGGAATGAATCCATTATTTCATCATCTGAAGCCGTACTGGTAACTACATGTTCTGGAGATGGAACAGCAGAAGTTGCTGCAGGAGTTCCCCCTCCCTGATTAGAGGAAGGAAAGATTTGAATGACAGCAAGTACCAACACTTCAGTTTCACCTTTGGGTCGTTGAGGCTGCTCCATCTATACCAGGGTAGTGTGTTGAGAAGATCTTCTTCCCCCTCTTTTGATGTTTCTTATGGACTCAATGTTGTTGGGCCACAACAGTCTTCTCAGTCAGTCAACACCAGATCTTCCTGGTGTTGAGGACATATGAGTTCATTTGTGGTAGTGAGTGGAAGCAGACTTAACCATGAGTTCAAGGGACAGACCTGGTGTCCTAGCCCTTGCAGCGGGTTCAGAGATGTTTCAAAGAGTCAGTTGATGTCTCAATAAGAGAACGTTTCAAGGCCACCCACACCAAGGAACCCGAGCTTGCCAGTAATGAAGGGGCCTGTGAAACAGTATGAGGAGATAATTGTAGAAGATAATTGGGCCATTTGAAGAGTCCTTTACACTGCAGCCACCTGTGTACCCTTAAGTACTTTCTCCCACAGGAGAACTTTTGACCTTGAGGCCCTGTTTCAACAGGCCTGAGGAGTAAAGGCTCTGCAATGGGAAAAGGCACCAATATTATGTCCTTCCCAAAGGCAAAGTTCTCTCTTGGGTATCTTTCCTCCACAGGATGCTAAAGCAGCCATAAATTGGCCAAAACTCTAGATAGCAGAAGCTCCAACTGTGTGGGAAAAGGAAGATAAGTACAAGCCTGGTCAAATCTCTGAAAACAGTCCAATCAGTAGAAGGAGCCAAATGCAAAGGAAACTGTAAACAGTCCAAATCAAAGGCCAGTCAAAACCAGAAGACAAGAAGAATGATAGCTCTCATTAGGCACCTAATCTATGCTGCTGCTGCTGTGGATGAAAAGGAACTGAGGGTTTAGGTGAGAGAGGGTGCCTTTGAGGTACACAGGGAGTGCACGGAGCACCGCCAAAATGCTTACATAACTGCTCTAGAAAGTTCCAAATGATGCACTGTGCAGGCCTGGACAGCCCATTTATGTGAGTCACAGAGACCATGGAAAAAAAATCTACAAAAGCACCCCTCCACCTTTGCAGCCTGAGATGAAGTTTTAAAGGTGCAAATGCAAAGATGGTAAGTATTCTCCAAATGCATCAGAGGATGCATGTGTCTGCTACCGAAAGCTCCACCACCAGCTGTCCAATTTTGACTCAGCCCTCCTTATTTGCAAGGCTCTATTATGTCAATGTGAAAAATCTTTGCCTTGCACTCTGAAGCTCTGTGAATTTCTGTTTCCACCTTTGTGGCTTAACATCAAAGTCTCATGTATCAAGAGGGTTTTTTCCCCCTCCATTATGAAACAGAAAGAAGTACCTAGAGAATTTTCATTTAAACGTAGTGAGTGATTTTTCTTTTTAAAATCCAGGCAAAACTCAAGTGTATGACAACCACATACAGTGAAATAGATGGGAGACATGGAGGGGGGGGGAGAGAACTGAAAATATAAAAGGTCAAAACAACATGATGGTTAAGCAGAAAAGTTAACACTGAGTTGTGAAATAAACTACAATAACTGTGCTTCTCTTTTCTTTCAGTGGGCAAATAAGTACAAACTCTCTCCTTCTGGTACCTTCCCAATAATGTTTCCCATATGCCATTAGTTAGAGTTTAGTTTTTACCTTTTGCAACTGAATAATAGTTACCTCCCCCCTCCCTGCCATGCATCCATATTTAAAATTCAAATTACATAAAATCACTTTTATGCAGTTCTCAGATACTGTAATGCCCACTGTTGAAACAGAATGCACTACAAACAAATTCAAGAGTTTCCCCCTTTCTTCAGAATTTTCACTTTGCCTAAGTTTGCCATCTTGTGGAAGGGGGTGGGCATGTCAACCTGACCTGCTCCTATTGATTAACACCCAGAGAGATCTTCTTGTAGGATGGAGACAGGTACTGAGAGCTATAGGCATTACAGTTGACAGGGCTCACCCAATAAATTTTGCTGCCTAAGGTGAATGACAAGATGCTCCCCCACACTACTAAAATCCATAGGCCTACAGAAGATTGGTAGATGAATCTTCCTTGAACACTAGTGGAGGGAACACTACCCTCCATTTCACCTTTAGACAGCAGGCCAACCCAGAATTTGCTAGGCCAGTGATCTGGAATATACCATTCTGGCCAATAGCAGGGAACAGTCAGGGGCTACTGCTGTTGCCCTGTTCTTGTTCACATGGCATCTGATCCCAGAGGTGATTGCCTCAGTCTGCCCAACAGTAGGGCTGGTCCTGGCTGTGGAAGGGATAATTACAGGGGTTACTGCAAAGTTAACAGCCCGAAATAAGCTACTTGGTTATAGTCACACATCAACCTGCGTTTAATACTGTACATGTTTATCTAGCAGACGTCCCACTGCTATTAATGCAGAGATACCTTTCTCCTCCATTTTCTTCTTTATTCAATTATGTTGATGTTAAGCTGCCTTATATGTGCATATAAATATTTACTATTGTGCAACATGAATATTTACTATTGATCACTAATGAACTGGTCTTCACCACAACTTGACTGATGCAATGTCAATTTTTTTTTTCCACATAAAGGAAGACTATTGTTTTCTCTGGACTTGACCCACCATGCTCTTTAAATTTGGATTCTGGAACTCTCACTGCCATCAGGACTCCCCCCGCCCCAAGACATCCCTTTGGCATAGGAACCAACAGTAAAAAATAAAGGAGAATGTTCCATGAGATAACAGAGGAAGGCAAGAACTGTTCTCTTAATGGTGCAGTGAGACTTTTGATAGGATTATTGCAAATGTGAGGAGAGGGCACCCATTTGGTGTTCTGCTTCAGGCAGCAAAATATCTTGTAATGGCTCTACAGAAAAACTTTCTTCTTTTTATTTTACGTAAGATAGTGAAACCTAGAGTACTGGAAATAGCAGCATCAGATTTTAGAGTAGATGGATGACTTAAAAGCACAAAGATGTGGTATATAGTTGCATCACACTTGAGGCAGTGGGGCAAGATATCAGCAAGAAATACAAACTTGTTCTACAAACAAATACAAATAGGCTTTCTGCAAATCTGATGCCCTCCTTTTTGCCTCCCTGTGAACATTAGGCAAGAGAGATAACATCAGAGTTTGAGGTCATGCTGGAAGAGGGATTCAGGAAGTTGTAGTTTAAAAATTCTTTCCAATAAGGCTTTGTCAGTGCTGGGGCCAGAAGTATTGTCTGATTTTAAAAGAAATTTATTTTAATTGCTTTTAAAAAATTAATTTAATTTAATTTTTAAAAAAAGTTTTGGCTGTTTGGATGTTGTTGTTTTTAACTGGGTGCTGCTTTTAAATAATTGCTGTGGTTTTACTGTTGTAATTTTTTTTTAAAATTGCCATTGCAATATAAACCCTCATGAAGCATCCTGGCTATGTTTTGATAGAAATGAGAAGGATATACATTAAAAATAAAGAGCTACAACCGGAGGAGGAAATCCCTTTTAATGCAGTCCAAACAGATTCAGTATATGCAGACCAAAGACACAGAGAAAAATTAAAAATCAAAAAAGAAAGGCAGAGCCTAAAGCTGATAAGATGATACAGTTTTATCTGAGAATCCAAAAACCCACAGGGAGAAAGAAAGGCCTCTGAGCCACAGTGAGAAAATCCCCCCCCCCAACAGAACACTGTGCACTGAACTAGGTGATGAGAGATGATGAAACCCCAAGTGACTGATAGCATGGGAGGCCAACCCTCCCAGTATCTGTAGGCTAGAGAGAGAGTAAAAATGGAGAGACAGAGAAGGAAGACAGATGCCAGCTCTGTCAGAGAGGAGTTCATGGAGCAGAAACTGGGCTAAGATTCCAGTGGGACCTGCCAGCCAGCCTTCGCAGCTGGAGTGAAAATGTTATAAGAAGGAACGAGGCACAAAAAAGGGAAATAGAGTGTCACGGCAAAAGGGGGCCTTTTAAAAATATTACAGTGCCAGTCCTTGAACTATTTTGGCTACAACATCTCTGCCTCCTTTGTTACTTGTCAGATAGAGGCTAACGCATTGCCATGGTAACACCAACACACGAAATATAGAAAAGTTAGAATCCCTTGCAGTTCCCCAGCCTGTTAAACCCTTGCTGTGCCTGATCCTGTTAAAGCCTCTTGAAACACTAACTTGTAGTAGGAGGGAAGGATGGAAGGTTAGAGAATTCAACTGTGTAATTAACACAGTAAGAAATCAACAAGATGACAGCAGTTAAAAATGCCACGTTAACATTCCTGAACATATAAGGCAAATGGTGTTTGAAAGAGAACCAGTTTTCTCTGTTGAAAAGATCTACCTAGCAGTTCACACACACAACCTTTCCCCCCTCAGCAAACATAACAGGAGATAACAGTTTATAAATGTCATCTAAATTTGTCATTGTTCCGTGCTTTCAAGTTGATTCTGACTTATGGGGACCCTAAGGCAAACCCACCACTGGGATTTCTTAGCAAGATTTGTTCAGAGGGTGTTTGTCTTTCCCTGAGGCTGAGAGTGTGTGACCTGCCCAAAGTCACCCAGTAGGTTTCTATGGCTGAGCAGGGATTCAAACCCTGGTCTTCAGAATCATAATCCACCACTCAAACCACTACACCATGCTGACCCATGTCATCTACATTAGGAATGATATAAATAGTGAATGCTCAATATCTGATAAAGTGAATGCAGGAACTGAAATAGATCAGTTAGTTCTGAGAGCTGCACTGGAAAATTCAAAGAAGTGTATGATCTAAACTGCATCTAAACTGGTAACTGCATTCCAATCCACATAATAGTCCAGGAAATGTGAATTAAATTTGTTTGCTTAAAACATCCCTAATGCCTTGGTGCTTTAACTCTGCTTAAGATGCAAAAGGTACAATGAACATGAGATGTAGACTGAAAAGGTGATAAATACCCATGCGGGGAGGGGGGGGAGTTGTTTAAAGATACAGGATCAGTTCATATGCAAACCTTGTACACACCAATTTTGAATGAAAAGTCCACATGTGTTTCTGGAGGCAGTGGTCTTAATCCTGTTAGTCCTGACTAGAGTACAAAGATCAGATTAATTGGATTTACAGGTTGAGTCTCCCTTATCCAAAACGCTTGGGCCCAGAGGTATTTGGGTATTTGGAATACTTTGGATTTTGAAATATTTTGAAATATTTTGGATTTCAGATAAGGGAGATAAGAATTCCAGATAAGAGAGATTCAAACTGTACTACATTGGACTCACCATTCAATAATTGATTGAAATGTTTACCCTAGCTGAGACTAGCCAATAAGAACTCACTTATTTTTGCATGAAAAATGAATGGACAGGAAATATGTTCTTTGTGCAAAAATAACCTTCCATAAACACATGTGGGGTTTGTGTGTGTGCAAGATTGGGTGTTTTTATGCCAACTGCCAACATTTTCATGCCAAAAAATGAATGTGTATTTCTGCATAGAATAATTTCCTGAAACACTTCAAGATGTCTGAATACTAGGCAAAAACTTCACAGAAATATTTATTTTCTTCCACAGTAAAGAGGACACAGAAAAAAAATATTTGTCCCCATACTAGGACAAAATAGTCAAAGACTTACATCCCTAATTATAAACTGCATGATAGGTGTCATAGCCCACCTTTGTTAGAGTGACAATGTCATTTCAGAAGCTTACCAGAAGTAAACAAGTTGTGCCTTTTGGCTGTCTGTTTCACTCAGAATCCCTCAGATGCATCTTACTACAAAGGGAGGGGGTCAGAATGAAACCAGCTATTCCCCTTGCAGGACAGTTGTCACTGACTGGTGTTTTTCAGCATATTAGGGGTCAATCTAGACTCTGTGGAATATCTTTCTCCATTCTTTTTCCACTTTACTTATCAAAGAGGTGTAAATGTTCAGTGAGAGACGATGGCATACATTCACCTTCTCCATTGGGTCTGTCATTGTGGAGTATGACTTTCTGAAGGGGAGAGTTTCCTTTGTCCATGGAGGCTCTCCGCATAATTTAGAACACTGGAAAATCTGCATTTTCAGTCCACAATGAATAGAAGAGCTTTTTGTCCTCAGAAAGTCACACTCCAGTCATAGAAGGCAAACAAAAGGTGTGAGGAACAGCAAGGTCAGTGTGTGCATCTTTCTTCCTCCTGTACCTCCTTGCTCAAGCATGAGAGGCTCCCAACATTTCAGAGGTATTTTATGTAGAAATATTGTAATCTATCCTGTATTCATCAGATGGGGCAGGCAGGAGATCGTTGGATGGGTGGAATTATGAGAGAGAGAGAGAGAAGAGAGCGAACATATGGAACCAGACTTGTGGTGATAAAACCTTAAGACCATCCCAATCCCTAGATGCTGCAAAGACCTAAGTACTTCCTCACAGAGCTGATAATCTTTATAGGAAAAATATGATCTCCCTCATCTAGTAAATCAAAATAATCATGTCTTGCCTTCTTCAAAGCTTGCTTTCATTAGGCGGCAGCAGCTGAAGAGGCAAAGCTGCTATATTTACTGTGCTTGTCTCTGGTAGCTTTATGAAATTCATCTCTCAGAATAAGGAAACTGTGACTTTAGGAAGGCTTAGGAAATGTAAGTCATTATCAGATACTGCTGTCGCCTTGTTAGGATCATAGCAATTTATTCAGAGATAGATTTATTTATTTCTTTTTTAAAATGGAAGTGACCATCTGAATACCTACAGCAATTTGCCAACTGGTAAAAGAATATTGCCTTCACTCACTGCTCTTTTGTTCACAAGGGAAAGGAAGCATCAGGGAGAAAAACTTGCTTAAAGTATTACATTTTGTTACACCAAGGATGGCAAGTAGGGCAAAATTCTAAATTAATTATCCTACATTTCTCATGTGTTTGTAACACAACAGCCACACAGAAGTTATTCATGCTTGGATGACAAATCATGACACAACTGAAGTGTCTGTGAAGAAATTTCTCTCTCTCTCTCTCTCTCTCTCTCACACACACACACACACACACACACACTCTACTGTACCCAGCTAAATGGGTACTGTACCCCTTCCATCTTTCTACTAATTTCTACTTTGCTGCAACACCTGTATTCTCTCTTGTGAGGGACAAAATTTTGTTACAGGACAAACCAGCAGAAAAACAACAATTTACAATACAAAGATACAAAACTTTTGCCAGAAGGACATCAAGGTAAGCATCCAAGCAAACCCCATTGTGAAAGTTCTCTCCCTAGTTGCGACCCACCACACTTCAGAGGGAAGGGGCACTCAAGAGCCCCCAAGGAGGATATAAGCATATGGGTGAACTCATGTTGAAGTAAAGGGGAGGGGGGTCTTAGACAAACATATAGTTTGCTATTAGCTTGGAGCTTCCAGTGGATGGGAGAGGGAAAAAATGAATGAAATTACAGGGGTATAGCTGTGGAAAATTGTAGCTCAACATTCACCAAAGATGCTTTTAGCTGGGAATCACATCTATTCTGTGTTTTTAAAGAAATATTTACTCATGCTGTAGGGACAAGACCCCCTATTCATTATGGTAACAAGGTTTGTATAGAGGCTTTGGGGGGCACAGTTTTCTCTGTGGGCTTTCATAGAGAAAATGTATTTACACTACACAGTTATAGTTGTTTCACAATTCAATCATAGCTACATCTTGCAGAATTCTGGAATCTAGTTTGATGATAGCTTACAATAGAATCTTCTGCTATGGAGTGGACTAGAGCTCTCTAACAGAGAATTCTAAGCAGTTTACTAAACTACAGATCCTAGGACTCTGTAGGATGGAGCCATGACAGTTAAAGTGGCATCATACTGAAGTAACTGTTAATGGGCTTAGAGACACATTTCAATATATCTCTCCTGCAGAATTTCTATGCTCACAAAATGCAGTGCTTCTCTCCACCCCACAAATCAGCCTTGACTTATTTGGGCACGAATGGGGGATATAGGGGGGGGGAACCCTTCCCCCAACTCCTGACAATACAAGCCTTGTCCTTCATCTGTGTATACATATCCTGGATCCCATTGCTTGATCCCACTGAGGTGTGGTGGCATATTGGAAAATGGGTTTTTAAGCCATAGCCTTCTTGAATCTGTAATCTCCCTCTTAAGAAGAGAAACATGGAAAATGTCACTAACAACACCACTTTCCATTGCCTTACTTTGGCATACAGAAATGACTTAGAATGGATTGTGTTTTTATGGACTGTAATAAGGATTGGTTAAAAGTTGTGTGTTCTTAAAAAGTGAAATGCTTCCTGAAAAGCACAATTCCCACCCATTCACTAAGAACAAAACACTGTTCCATGACCTTTCAAAAGATTTATAAGACACAAGATGCACCAGTTACTAGCTAATTGTTGTTATGCATTTGATTAACATCATATTGACATTTTGAACAAGCTGATGGAAAACAATGCTTAATTGCCATTCTCTTATTATAAGGAGTGCTACAGTTCTGTTGAAGATGCAAAAACAATATATCATGATAGAGTTTCCTTGGGTTCTTTCTGGGCTTTGAGGCTGTGTTCTGGCATAGTTTCTTTCTGACAAATTTGCCTGCATCTGTGGCTGGCATCTTCATTTCTCTGGACTTTCTCCTCCAAGAGGGCTACCAACTTGCACTTGGTGCATGTGAAGCTCCCCAAATCTGTAGACAAGAAGACAAACACCCCACAAGTGTTGCAGGTGACCGCAGCAGCCCCCTCAGTGTCCATGGTGAGAACTTTTAGAACTCTTAGTCAATGCTGAGAACTCTAAGCTGTACTTTTAGGAATGCTGTATTTTTGTTTGGTCACTGAAATTCGCGCGCAAAGAACTCTGCAAGGAGTTTATATAGAGCTAGGATCCCAGCTCCACCCCGTAGTGACTTGCAGATGTGACTCCCAGAAGCTGCACCCCCCCTCAGCAACAAGCAGCCTCTCCCAAGAGTTTAAAAAAATTCAAACTCCCAGAAGCTCCACCCCCTCAGCAACAAGCAGCCTCTCCCAAGAGTTTTAAAAAAATCAAACTCCCAGAAGCTCCACCCCCCTCAGAAACAAGCAGCCTCTCCCAACAGTTTTTTTTTAAAAAAATCAAACTCACACACTCAAAATGGCTCTCCAGAAGTTGCTCTCCTTCTTCTCCCTGGCAGGAAACTGGCCTGGAAAGCCTCTGCAAGGAGTTTATATAGAGCTAGGCTCCCAGCTCCACCCCCTAGTGACTCACAGATATGACTCACAGAAGCTCCACCCCCCTCAGCAACAAGCAGCCTGTTCCAAGAGTTTTATTGCCATTATTTTAAGACTATGCATATTCCTATAGGACTAAGGGAATACTCTGAGTGTTTTAGGTTGATTCTTATCCATGAATGCAGAAATGGCATTTGATGACAGAAGAGTCCAGGAACACTTGAGGTGGATGAATTGGGACAATCAAACAAGAGAGGAAGGTTGCCATGATGACCATTGACTACTTCTAAAGAGGTAGTTATAGCGGTAAGAGAAAAGGTCTCCCCTACACTGCCAGGTATTGAAAGTCCAACTCATGATTAAGCAATATCATCTCATGAAAGTCTTCCTCAGCTAATGTAAATACATTCCTTTTGGGCCACTATAATGCACTGTACATGCAGCTACCTTTGAAGTAAACCTACCACTTTCATTAAGTTCAGAAAAGCAGCTATAAGACTACTGAAGCAGAGCACTATGAGCATATTATACCTATGTTTTGTCAACTGCAATGACTCCCAGACAATTTCCAGGCCCAATTCAGCATACCGGTTTTGACCTTTCATATTTTAGAGGGCTAAAAAACCACCCTGTTTCCTCCACACTTTTAAAAAAGTGTCTTAATCTTATTTTCTGATGTGCTTCTACAGGTACCTCTGCCAAGTGAGATACAGTATGTCAGCCTGCCACAAAGTGCTATCCTCCAGATTTGGGACTACAACTCCCAAAACTCCTGACCAGCAGCCATGCCAGATGGGTATGGTGGGAGCTCTAGGGGAAATGTTTAAAGTGTTGGCATGCCAGTATGGAATGCTTTTCCTACTGTTCTTCATGACAACATCTTAGCACCAGGCAAAAATTGTTCTTTACTTACTGTTCTAGGAAGTTTAATCCATTTCAGCTTCTTACTTGTCTTCACTCCTGTTGTTTTGATTTGATCCTATTTTTATATGCTTTGTTCTTAATTGCAGGCACATATTTTTAATTTGTTTTTAATCTTCTCATAGCTGCCCTGAGAACTTTGCTATGGGGTGGCATATAAATACTTAGGAAATAGAAGACAACAATGAATATGAAGAAGAAATCATCATAATCAACCACAGGATATGACAGGGAGCCAATCTCTTTTCAGCAGTTTCACAGAAACATTTTTCTCATATTATTGCACCCTTCTTGGTTTGTGTGATGCTTGAAATATCACCAGATGAGTGCTCGACTCTGACCCTAACCACAACTTCTTGGAAATGAATGTGCAGGTTCCAAGCCAATGAAGAAATCATTCCAATCAGCATGAAGACTCAGAGGAAAGTAAAAGAGAAGATTCTCAGTGGAATGGGACATAAATATACTAGAGAATCATTTGAAATGTTTTTGTTTCCTATATACCACATTTATTCAGTTGCCTTCTACTATTTCTCTAAAATGTAGGGCTGATGTTAAAACTTTTTCCCTAGCCATGAATTGACTTGGAAAGATCTGTGACCTATTCTTTAAGAATATTTTATACATGGGGGGGGGACCCTAGTTTGCTACAGTCAAACTACATTAATTTCCCTTTAAAGCTATCTTGCTTTGCTTAAGGCATCTTAAGTACCCTGTATAAATGAATTAAGAATGACAGTTCCTCTAGCAAGGAGATAGGTGACCATGTTCTTTTCTTGTACAGTACATACTGTGTGAGGAAAGAGAATAAAAAGGCAGCAGGTTAACAATGTGCATGTTATTTAAAGGCCTCCCCCGGCTCCCGCTCTGCTTTGTGAAAGCTTAACAATCACAGCGATGTATGCAAAAAGCCTTTGAAAGAGGAAAAACAGGACTTGAGATAACACTAAATTAACTTCAGAGCAATAAATATGTGCAGCCCAGTTACTAACCCATAGCTGTACTCTGTGAAAAGGAAAGAAGGAGGAGGGGGAGGAGGGGGAAAAAAGAACCATACTTGAAATTTCACATACAAATTTATAGTGCATCAGACACAAAAGCTCCTCTGAGCAAAGGTAGTCAAGCAATTCTCTGCTTTAGATTGTACACAGGTAACAATGCTTTATAATAACCTAGCTGTCCTATTGTGATATGCTTGGATGCCATGTGCAGCATCTGAGAGTAGACAGACACATAAAAAAGTTTCTTTCTTAGGCAAGCCCACTACAGCTGGTGTATTATTATGCTTCCCATAAATTTTAATGGAACACTTGTGTATTATAGTGTCCCACACCTGCAATATGGGGACAGTAATACTAAAGTATTCAGATGTATTTGTAAGGATTATAGCAGAATTATTTATTTACATATAGATTTCATTCTCAGTCTTTTATTGCTCTGTGAAAGGACAGCTTACAACAATTTAAAATAACTTCATAAAATACAACAGTGCAATGGTCAGAGTACTCTGACATTTCCAAAGTGTTCCAGGCTCCTATCACTGAGGTAGAAGGGGTGCCGAAGTGAAATTTGCTGTGGCTTCTCACAACCAGATTAAAATATTTCCTTTCCATTGCTTAGAGTGGAAGAGAGAAATCATTTAGACCAGCACCAGAGCTGGACTAAATATTTCCTTTTGATGGAGGCATTGGTAGGAGCTGGGAGGGCTCTGGCTGCTTCTTACCTTGTAGCTGCTGTTGTTGTGTCTCTTCAAGTCATTTCTGACTTGAGAGTGAACATAAGCTGAACCTATCACAGGGTTTTCTTTGGTATGTTTTATTCAGAGGGGTTTGCCATTGCCTTTTTTGGTGGCTGAGAGAGTGTGACTTGCCCAAGGTCACCCAGTGGGTTTCTGTGGCCCAGAGAGGATCTAAACCCTCATCTCCCAGGGTCCTTGTTGAGCACTCAAACCACTACAACACTTGTCACTTTAAGTGTCATCTCTTCCACTCACACCATACCTGCATCTCCCATTTCCATCATCAGAGCTCTGGTGCTGGAAGGGTGCAGCATGTCTTTCTGTAAGGTTTTGGGGGGTTGGTTGAGTTCAAATCTTCCTCTCCTAGGGGTAACATCCAACTCTGTCTGTGCATCTTGACCCAATAATGAATTTCAACTGCTTCATTGTGTGAAGTAAACCACAATAGCCTTTTGGAAAGGGCTGTGTAGGATGTCCATTCCTCCAAGATTCCCCATGTAGCCATGCCCCAACTGGAGACTGCCAAGACAGTTCCAGCCCTGCAAGGTAGGGGACAAAGTCAACTAACACTGTGGCTGAACACATGGTAGTCATTGCTGCACATTTCCTACTTGATGACTGCAGTCACACCTGTCAGCAGGTAAGTGAGTGCTGTCAAATGTGTGTGTGTGTGTGTGTGTGCGTATCCTGAGTAATGGAAAACTGAGCAGCTGAGAAGTTAATTTGAAGAGCATAGGTGTTAATTTGAAGAACATAGGCAGGCCTCCTAGGTAAATCCCATAATACAGGCAGTTGATCCATATGCCTGTTGATCCATAAATGGACAGTTGATCCATATCAATACACCAGTTCTATCAGTTTTTCACTCAACCAGGAGAATGTCTTTGGTAAAGCTTGTGAGCCTTAGGCCCCATCTACACGATGGAAAAAAATCTGTTTGGGGAGTAAAAAAATCCAAAAAGGCAGCCGCTCATATGCGTACAATCTGCCTACATGATTTTTTACCCCCCCAACTCCGTATGACCCCCCTTGCCCAGATGGCTGGAGCCAGCGATCCAAGCGGCAGTTTTAAATCTCCTGCTGCTTTTTTTTTTTAAAGGTGCTTGTTTTACAGACAGTCAGTTTTTTCCTATTTACAATGTAAAATAAAAATGAATATATGTAAAAATCTCCATTTCATGCCCTTACCAGTCTCTCACTTAGCCGGGAATCCAACATGGTGGCGGCTCCCAATTCTCCTCTTTGCTAGCCCCGCCCCTGATTGGCTTTGCACTGCCTGTTCGTACGTGTGTGAATGGGGTGTACAGACCATCGACAATATAAATGGCTGTACAGATTGTAGCTCGAGATTTGTTAATCCTCCCAAATGCTGAATCCACGTAGTTTATGGGAGATTTGCTAGCCCCCCTTCCAAAAGACACATATGCATCCAAACGGCCATGTGTACACATGATTGATCTTTTGAATGCTGTATGTATTTTTTTTACCATGTAGACGGCCCCTTAATTGCCCGTTCAAGACCATTTGTTGTTATGTGTTGACTTCAATTTATGGTGACCCCTTGAATTTCATAGGGTTTCCTTAGGCAAGGAATACTCACAGGTGGTTTTGCAAGTTCCTTCCTCTGAAGCATAGCCTACAGCACATGGTATTCATCAGTGGTCTCCCATCCAAGTATTAACCAGGCTGACCCTTCTTAGCTTCCAAGATCAGATGGGATCTGGTTCCTTTAACATATATATTTCCCTCCCCCATTTTAACTTCTGCTGCAACACAGACTAGCAGGACTACTTTGAGGATGGACAGTTTCATTTTCAAAAGG
The DNA here is from genome assembly GCA_030847615.1 of Gambelia wislizenii. Taxonomy (NCBI): domain Eukaryota; kingdom Metazoa; phylum Chordata; class Lepidosauria; order Squamata; family Crotaphytidae; genus Gambelia; species Gambelia wislizenii. Next base: position 143,636,701 of record JAUMIR010000006.1, on the reverse strand, counting down.
AAGCAAAACCTACCAGCACCCCACTTCTTTCCTCCCTTTCCTCCCTTCTTTTCTGCCTTACTCAGGGAAATTCCAAGGGGAAGGGGAGGGAAGGGAGGAGGTCAGCTTGTCTTGAGGTAGTTTGCAAGTGTCTGCTGCTCAAGTCATGTTTCTCACAGCTGAACCCTTCTTCCCTTTTCTGGCACTCCAGTGAGGGCGGGAGAGTGAGGAGCAGCCATTGTACCCCTTATGTTTTGCACCTGGGGTGGTATGCACCCCCTACCCACTTTTGATCTATCACTGACTATACCATCAGTCTTCTTACCAACTGATACATAGAGACATATTTCTTCTAATACTGGAGGTGATATACAGGCATCCCGACGAGCAGCCACTAATGACCATAGCCTCTGTCTCTTTATCCAATCCCATTTCAAAGCCATTCAAGTTGGCAGACATCACATATTAGAATGGTGGCAGCTTACTAGTCACATAAAATATAGTTGCTGGCAAAATAACCTCCTTCCCATCTACTCTGAGGATTGTGATTATGCTTAGAGGGGGCAGAGAGCTTGGGGCATGTGTGTGTGGGGGGGGAGTGGTCACAAATGGTGTCACTCTCCCTGCTAATGAAAGAAGTTCCAATGTTTTAGTCCTGCAAACTCTGGATCCACTGTACCACTCATCACAAATATTTGTGTAAAGGTGCTTGACACATAAGTGAGCATCTATACTCAACTTATCACAAACAGGATTGGGAGGGGAACACTCTTCCTTCTCATATGGTATAGATGGCTGTGGGAGCTTCTAGTCCTGGCGAGAGCATCTTTTCCAACAAAGAACTGGGACCTGGATAGCACCTTTAAACCCCAAAGCCCAGATCACATTCCCCACAACATGGAAGCCACTATCTGCTAGCTTCTTCACCATTGACAGGTGGTGCTAATGGTAGCAGCAATGGGTACTTTTGAGGGCTTTGTGCAGGTTTGATAACATACTCAGAACCTCAGTCCCTTTTTCAGCAGACACTGGGTCACTTGTGCATAGGATTGTAAAGAACATTACCAGATTTTCTTGTCCATGATGAGAAAGATTGTCTCAATGCATTGAGAGACTCTGTCGGAAAGATTAACTGATGTGTTGGGGGGTGGGTGGCATTTCAGGACTTCATGTGAAATCTTAATTTACAGAAAAAAACATTGTTTTGGTGCAAGAATCCAGAATTTTTGCATAAAATAGGAGTCAATCTCCCCCTGCCTTTTTGGCCACAAATACACTATTTTCTACACAAACCTAATCCGTTTTGTAGTAACAAAATTCTCCCCCAAAAGTCCCAGAATGAGAAAAAATATTGGAAAATGTGCAAAACCTCCAATAATATTGTCCATTTGGGGAAAGCTTTCAAAATGCTTTATTCATGGTGTTAGAATAAAATAAGAATAGATTTGCATCCCTGGTTGTGCATCTTAATTCATTTCTTGTGAGAAAAACTATGAAGTGGGGGAACTGCCAACTGGTTTTGTTTTTGTTTTTTTGTTTTTTTTGCTGAAGCTCTCTGGAAGAAAGTAGTTTGTATTTTGAATGTTTCTACCATGATGTGGAGTTTTTGCTTTATTGAGAAGCTGCAGCTGGAATAATAAGGTTATGTTTCAGAGTAGGCTGAGACTGCACTGATAATTTACACTTAACTACATGTGCATAAAATGTCTGGGATTAAATCTGCAACATAATTTAATTCCATTACTGGATTTAACATTTGACCAAAGCAAGTGAAGGGGGGAAAAACAGAGAGGGAGGAAAGACAAAGAAAGATCTCTCTAAGCAGAATTTTAGTGACAGCTAAACAGTGGCATCTTATCTTTCACCACACGCAGCCTGAATTTCTCATGGTGGGGAACATTACATGCCTTAGATTAAGTGCTGATTAAAGTAAAAATAAGTCCCAGCCCACACTTCATGGAGCCCTGTGGTGCACCAGAGATGATGTAGCTAACATGTAATATGTGAAGGGGAAGTGTGAGGCCCCTTGTTATCAAAAAGCCATGAATGTCTATGGTTTTCTGGCATATGTACATTGGCTTTTGAAGATATGTGCTTCCTTTCACACTTTACACATTCACCATCATAAATATCAGTGTGCAATACAAAAAGGGAGAATCTGCTTTTACTCTAACAACAGGCTCTCATGCACAATTCAGAAAAGCAACGTTATGGTATAAGTCCACCACAAGCCAATATGGTAAGCATAAAAGCATGCATGTTTATGGATGGCAGCAGCAGAGTGGTGGGGGAGCAGCTATGAACACTTTCCAAATGAAAATTAATTGCACCAGAAACCTGAAGAAAAGAAACCCATTGGCTCCTGTAAGAGGAAAAATATCATATTGCAGTCAAGCCTGACCCTGTCCCTTGAAAACCATTTCTCCGATTTGTTCAGGTCACAAGCGGGATGGAAATGAGCCTCCGTGCTGCTTCTTCACACATCCGGATTTAATAGACTTTTTTCCACTGATAAAAGAGTGCTAATGAGTTCATTTTCAAGCTATTAAATTGGCTATAATAGCTAGTTCTACTGATGATTGCACAGAGACCTGCCCGTCACAGTGGGTTTTGTCTTTGGCTTTTAACCATTTGCTGTCCTTAGGATGGGAGATAAATACAGATATTTTTTGGGGGGGTGGGGGTGGGGAAATGAGGATTGAAGAGAAGACGAGAGGAACAGTCAGGGTGGGTTTGGGGTTAGACATTGAGCTACACCTATTATGCTGCCAAGCAGTTCATTGGTTTTGCCTGCCCACTTTGTTGCTCTAGGTTTTTCCTAGAAGCACACAAACCAGCTTCCCAAAAAGCTTGTATGCCAGTAATACCTGTATGATGCAGGGGGGGAAAGGATTAGAAGCACTTGTGATACAATATCAGAGTTAACTTTTGGATGGCTAGGAAGCCAGATTCTCCATTCTCTTTAAACATGAATATGTTTCATTCAAAATTATGGTTTCTGCATTTTGTACTGAATAGGGAATTCAGAGATTTCTTTTTCTTTCTTACTCCTTTCCCCTCTCCCCCCCCCCCAAGCATGCAAATTGAATACTGGGTTCAAGATTGCTGCCTGCAATCTACTGCAGGAAGCAACTTTTTTTTTTTTTTTTTGGAAATGTAGTCATACAAATGAATGCAATTAAGAAATCACTAGGTGATTTCACGTCTGGTTTAAGTACACATCACTTGCATTATTCCTTCAATCTATCAGTCTCCTTAAAGGCAGGCAATTAAAGGCAATTCAGCTTGCTGGCATAAACTTTGCCCTTCTCATTACTTTAGAAAGCCTTTGTTTGGGAGGCACCTTAACAATACTGTCTGGCTGCTTTCTTTAGTTTGTTTAGTCTGGCAGCATGCAACATGCTTGAAGAAAGAGGTGATTGCTGCCCTTGGTAATATAACAGGGAAATGTTAAGAGGTCCTTTTTTTACAGAAGAGTTAAGAGGGAAAGAAGAAGAAGAAGAAAAAGGGGGGGGGGAGAGAAGAATAAAAGGAGGAAGAAACTAAAAAGCTCATATATGGCAGTCCTGAACTCAGAAGCTGGGTGGAACACTAATATAAGAACCAGAGCTTGGAGAAGTTATTTTTTTTGGACTGCTCCACATGATGAAGACAACCAGCTTTTGTCTTTACTCCAAAAAGTAAATTTCCCAGCTATTCTAAACTTCTCACCAAGCTTGGAAGGTAACTTTTAAAATTGTATTAGTTATTTGATTCTTTACTCTGATCACTCCAGTTGCTTATTACTGTTACTGAAGTCTAGACATGTAATTTGCTGACTGAGTTATTACTGCTACTGTTGTGCCATTGGAAACTACAAGAAATGTTTTCTTTATTTATTTCATTTATATGCCACCTCTCTCCCAGAATGGGACCCAAGGCGGCTTACAATGTGCTCTCTAATTCCACGAATGGCCAATTCAGATATTGCACCTTGGAAACTTAGAAAAATGCAACAACAACAACAAAAACAACACATAAGGCAGCTATCCATATGACTCTTCCTTCTCTCCCTTCCATTTCTCAGACTGAGGTCTTATCTACACTGGACAGGATTCACTGGTTCCCCTCCAGCATATCCAGGCTGCGGAGGTGGCCCATCCCCCCCTTATTACCTGCAGAAAATGGGCCGGAGTCCAAAAAGGACATCAGCCCATCACTGAAGCTGCTGCTGCCATTTTCTCACCAACACGGAAGCCAGGCAAGTGTCCCACAACATGTGACTGCATCCCACCTGCAAGTGACCAGCCATGGCCGCAAACTGCAGGACCCCTGCCTGGCTTCCAGGACAGCCAGGGAGTTGATGGAGGCAGCAAGGAACAGCGTGCTGGACAGGCTCCTCTGGATACATGGGGCTCGTTCTGGTTTTTCTCAGGTAAACTGGGCATTTCCTTATGGTGGTTTATGGGGCCCTACCCTGGCTTGGCCCTGTTCCAGCCCTGTATCTGCCTTGGGAGTTGTTTGGACTGCCAGGAGGCAGATTGGGGTAAATCCCCTGTGTCATTTGGACTACAGGATGCTGGAACAGGGCCAAGCTGGGGTATTTGGCCAATGTAGATAAGGACTGAGTCAGTACACACACCCAGTAATATAGAACAAGCAATTAATGTATTCCTGTTCCCACTCAAAAGTACTGAATCACAGCCATTGCTATTATAAGCAAAAAAGTAACTCCCAGCTTGTTTCTGAAAAGGTAACTAATTGCCAAAGTAAATAATTAGAAAATCAAGTTACTACAACCTAGTTCTCTTTTTCCTATGTAATACCTGCTATAGTGCTATGTGATACCATTTGGTTTAACAGGATCAAGCCCTTTTGGAAGAAGCCCCTTCTACGTACGAAGATGCATGAGTGTTTACTGAAAGTAAACTCCAAGCAAACTGTTTTCCTTAAGCACACTGTGGTTAAACAGAAGTTAGCTTGCTCCTATTGATTTGGTCAAGGCTGCCATGAAATTAGTTTCATGGCTGAGTCAGGATGTGAACCAAGGCTCTAACTTCTTAGCTACAATGCTACTCAAAGCTCTGTTACAAATTGTCACAAAGAAACAAGTCTTGACAGAATGTCATTAGAAGTCTCCTGAAACATTTGAGTAGATACAACTGGAGTAAATTTAGTGTCTATATACAGAGCTGCTGCTGCTGTTTAGATCTTATGTCTTGAATGCATATTTGGCCACAGCAGTTATGAAGGTGTTTCCTTTTATAATTTTGTTATATGAATATTTCAACTTGTCTTTGGTTCTTCATTTAGCTAAAAGTATTACTTTTCTGGATGATGAGACTCAGAATCCTGCAGTTCACAATGGGTCAGAGGAAATGTCAGGGCACTATTTTTATAGTTTGAATCTATATATACTCATTAGCATATTCACAGTTTATGAAAATCTCTTCTGTATTCTTTCTTGATGATACAGTTCTAGTTCATTAGTGATATGAAAACAACCACCCTATCCATGAATGGAAGAACTCTTCTGTTTGCAGAGCGTCAGGGAAAACTCCCATTGAACTAATTGGATGCTCTCATAGCTGGAGAAGTGGCCATACTTCCTCTTCTTCTGTGCTTTCCAAGATATATTTGGGTAACGATAGGAAGAATGACCTTAGGAAAAATGACCTTCTGCCTATGGAAACATCCAAGTCATGGAACTGCAATCTACACAACTTTATATCCAACCCATATATAACCAAATAAAGACTTTTTGGAGACTTCAGCTTCCAATACCAGTTTCAACTTACATTCCTAACTTTAAAAAAAGAAGAGTGAAAGTAGAGTAAGAAGTAGGGCAATATATCAACTAGACTTTCTGGTTTTGACAAATTCAAGTTGTGCACTTGTGTTACTGCGAATTTCATGCTCACTGAATATCTTCTTCCAAGCTTAACTAATATTTTTTCACAGACAATCAACCTGCCTTTCCAATGACATATCCCTTGTTCAACTTAGAACAACTTAGAAGACTTCCTGAATAAAGTCAATGGTTATGCTGATATGATTCACAAACCCTATGATCTCAATTCATTTTCAACTAATTGGATTGAGTTGTTTGGACTTTTGTGGGTGGGGGCTAATCCTCTTCTGATACATCTGAATCAGCTAGCTATGGCTTATTTACTTACCAGAAATGTAATTAGTACCCAGTCCACAGCAATGGGGACAAACCCAGAGATAGCCCAGATAAAACATATTCACCTTAATCCTTAGAGCCAAAATGTTGGCAATATGAGATTACTACACAATAAGCCACTGAGAAGTCTGGGAGGATAAACAGGGTAGCACTCCCCTGTCTTTTTCCTGGAGCCAGAGCAACCAAGAATGTCTCAGTACCATACCCTGGCCTGAAACCAGACTGAAATAAATCCAGATAATCTGTTTCCTCCAAGAACATCTAAAGCTGCCCAGCCACCATATATGTTCAAAGCACCTTGCCCAAATATGAGATATTAGTGATAGGGTGGTAGTTATCATATACCTCTGGGTCCAGGGAGATCCTCTTCAGCAGAAGGTACACTACAGCCTCCTTCAAGGCACTTTCCCCTCATGCAGTGAGACATTTACTGCCCCTTGAACCCATCCAATCAATCCACATCTGCAAGATCTTAAGACCCAAGATGGGTAAGGGTCAAGACTACACATGGTGGGATGTACCAATGCAAGTATCTTGTCCACATAATCAAGCTGCAACAACTGCAGCTGATCCCAAGAAAATTGAACCAGATGGGTGCACTGGACACCACCCTAAACTCTGCAATAACAGTGGCATCAGTTTCTGAATGAATACAAAAAACTTTCTGCTCAAAGTGCTTGGCAAATTTATCACAAGAGGCAACAGAGGGTCCCAATCCTGGCCTCTCCAAGCCTGACCCCAATAGGCTCTTCAGCACTCAGGTCTGTTAGATGTTATGTTGAAGACAGAATAGAGGAGGCATAGTGAGTTCTTTTTGCCACCTTCACTGCCGCATAGGAGGCATGACACAAAGTGTTTGCCAATTTTTGGTCCTATTTGCTCTGCGGCCTACGCCACTTGCACTCTAGCCTCTGTCCAGCCTGTTTCATTGTCCACAGATCCTCTGTAAACCAAGATGAATCATGGGCTCCACAGCACTGTATTGGGTGCTTAGGAATGATAATATCAGTAGCTCTTTCCATGTCACTATTCCATAGTAAGACCAAGACCTTGACAGAATCGCCAGCCCTGTCAGATGGAAAATCTGCAAGAGCATTCAGGAATCCTTCAGATTACATAAGACTCTGGGGTCAGCACACTTCAATCAGTCACCACCCCTGCAGCGAAGGTCTACTACTGCCAAATCACATTTCATAAGGAAGTGAAGAACATTACTATGAGATTATTGTACACCCCCTAAAACCAGATCATCCTCCATCCATCCAATAGCAAAAACCAATTCTAAGGTATGTCCTGCCACATGTGTCATACCAATGATGTACTGAGACACCCTCATACTTATCATGGTAGCCATGAAGTCCTGAGAACATCTTGTCAGGTCATCCCCAGCAGGGTTGTTGAAGTCCTGCAGAACCACAGTTGTGAGGTTCTCCATTACCACCTCTAAGACCACTTTGGTCAGCTCTGGCAGGGAGGCTGCTGGGCTGTGGGGAGAAGTACACTAGAAGCATCTCCATTCTGTCTCTTTGGCCGAACACAAAGTACAAAACCTTGAAGTCAGTGCTATAACTGATGGGCTTCCTTGTGAGAGTGATATAATCCTTAGGGATGACAGCAACTCAGCCCTGCCCAGCCCCCCAGTCTGCTGGGCTGATACTGCGCTGATGAGGTGGATGAAGCTGCGACAAGTTGACACCAAGCTCATCCACCCAGGTCTCTGTAATACATAACAGGTCAGTCCATTCATCCACAAGCAGGTCATGCATGGTGGATGTTTTATTACAGACTGACCTAAAATTCAACAGCAACACCAGCAGAGTAAAGGGCCAACTGTCAGGGCAACTTGGATCTTGAGAGGGAGGACAAATTTCAAATATATATCCTGTCTTTCCCTTATCTGGCCTGTCCAACCCCAGTACCATATCTCTGAGATTAGGTCAGTAAGGGAACCCCATTCTTCCCCACTCCCCTAATATTCACCCATGCATGTGTACAGACAAAACAAATACACAAACATTAAACAAACTGAACCAAAATGTCAATGCATCATGCCAGACACAGAAGTCACAATAGTCACAATACTCAGTTCTTACCTGAATAACCCCCCCTCCCCCAACAATCCCTGTCTTTCACCTAGGGATTTTGGAGCTGGAGTTCTCATCATATCTCACCACCTGGTATAAAGGCTAGGGCTTGTGGGAGTTGCAGGACAATGTACAACCAATTTTTCTCAAAATATACTTATAATAATAAAATAAATGAGTTGACGGTCACAAATTATAGCTAGTCAAAATGCCGGGGTGAATAAAATGTGTTGTGTAAAAGACTACTCAGACAGCACTATTGGTGAGGTGGAAGTTCATATATGGAGAAGAAGTCATCTATCTCTGATGGCATATAGGAAGAAGAACTCCCTTTATGGTAGTTAAGATGGCTGTTAGAGCTGTTTGTGGGTCTGGGATCCAGTAGTGTAGACCAAGAAAGTTGTTTTTATGTCCCTTAAGTCAACTCCAACTTGAAGGGTTTTCTTCAGAGGAAGTTTGTTATTACCTTCCTCAAAGGCTGAGCATGTGTGAGTCACCAATGGTTACCCAGTGTGTTTCCATGGCTGAGCAGGGCTTGAACCCTGGTCTCCTAAAATTCTAGTTCAACACTTTACCACTGCACCATACTGACTTTCTCCATACCAAAAATACAGGCTGATTTTCTTATAAGAAGCTGGTATAGTATATGTCCTTTGGAGGCAGCTAGAGAAAACCCATTTAACTCCACTGTAGTTATGATTTGTATTTAAAAATAAAATAAAATTAAGATTGAACTGAAAGTTCTCCATGACTTTCCTACCATTTATATTGAGGATGAAGAACCCATGGCCCTTAAGATGAGAGAAGGGCAAAGTTCTGCCCTCAAGCTATTATAGAGCTGTAATACCCTTTAGCTCTAGCCAGCATAGCCAATTATAGGTCATGCTGAAATTTGCATTCCAACAACATCTGGAGGGCTGCACTTTGCTTACTCTTGCTCTAGTTGTTACAGGCCTCTAACCAGCTCTAGCAAGCTTGGCTAGTGGTGAAAGATAATGGGAGTAGTACAGTCGTCCCTTCACATTCACGGGGGTTAGGTTCCCCAGACCCCCGTGAATGTGAAAAATCTGCGAATAATGATTGCCCTCCCCCTCCCCATAGTCGGAGGCCCCATAGTCGCTTTCTCCAGACTCTCCAGTCCCTTCCTAGGCCTTCACGGGGCCTCAGGAGACCCTCCCGAGGCCCCATGGAGGCCTCCCTGGCCCTCCCCCTCCCTCCCAGGGCCTTCACGGAGCCTTTGGAGGCTCCACGAAGGCCTCCCCATCCCTCCCCGATCCCTCCCAGGGCCTTCATGGGGCCTCCGGACGGTCTCCGAAGGCCCCGTGGAGGCCTCCCCGGCTCCCCCTCCCTCCCAGGGCCTTCATGGAGCCTTCGGAGGCTCCGCGAAGGCCTCCCCATCCCTCCCCGCTCCCTCCCAGGGCCTTCACGGGGCCTCCGGAGGGTGTCCGAAGGCCCCGTGGAGGCCTCCCCGGCTCCCCCTCCCTCCCAGGGCCTTCATGGAGCCTTCGGAGGCTCCGCGAAGGCCTCCCCATCCCTCCCCGCTCCCTCCCAGGGCCTTCACGGGGCCTCCGGAGGGTGTCCGAAGGCCCCGTGGAGGCCTCCCCGGCTCCCCCTCCCTCCCAGGGCCTTCATGGAGCCTTCAGAGGCTCCGCGAAGGCCTCCCCGTCCCTCCCCCCTCCCACCCAGGGCCTTCACGGAGCCTTCGGAGGCTCCGTGAAGGCCTCCCCGTCCCTCCCTGCTCCCTCCCAGGGCCTTCACGGGGCCTCCGGAGGGTCTCCGAAGGCCCTGTGGAGGCCTCCCCGGCTCTCCTCCCTCCCTCTCCCTCCCTCCGGAGGCCCCATGTTGCGGTTTTGGGAGGGTGGGGGGGCCCTCCCAAAACCGCAAATATCCCAAACCGCGAATGCTGAGTTCGCAAATGTGGAGGGGCAACTGTAATTATCAAACTCTGTAGGGCTACAGATTCTCAACCCGATTTAGCTCTTCAAGATTAATTTGTTAGTTTTTTAAAAAAATTATAAGTGCCAGTTTATTTTATTGTGGAAAATAAGGTTTTGCATCTTTAAACTTTTTTTGCACCAATTGCATATGCATGCAAAGCCTTGAAGAAGTATAGTATATGATCTCAGTGTACTTGTTGCATCTCTAAAAATAAATGTCAGTAAAATGTAGCCTCCAGTACAGTCTAAATTCAAGTAAACTGAAAAGAAGTAGCAAATATTTCCCTTCTAAGTCCTTGACTGTCTGGGCCAAATGAGCCAAGTCCCTTAAAAGGTACTGGTGTTTGCAGGATAGCTCATCATTTATTGTTGTCAAAGACTGACACAGGCCCATATCAGGAAAAAACATCAATACAATTGACATTAATTAGTTCCTTTGGCAGACACTCAGTTCTCAGCCATTGTGCTGCTCCTTAATAACTCCTCCAGCCAATCAGATTTGGCACTGAATCTAAGACAATTTATAACAAAATTGCAAAAAATGGAAGCTAATCTAAAAATAAAAAGACCTACGGCTGGAAAGCTGAAAGAAAGTTTCCCCCTCCACTCTGCTAAAAGGTTGGGAAAAGGTTAGTGTTTCTCTCTGTTATGTTTTTCAAGGTTTTGCTGCTTTCTGCTTTGACATTCACACCTCTGCCCAACCACTAAAGACACCATTTATGGACTCCTATGCACACAAAGATATAGGGGAGGGATTTCAATTGCTACAGTGAAAAGCAATTGCTGAACAATTTTTAAAAGGGGCAGAGAACCCAAATTATCTTTAAATGCAGGACAGAGTTATCAACTCTGTGCATGATCTCAGTTCATATCAGGTCAGTCAATATCTAAGCTGCCCCATTAATACCTTTAGACCTCATGGCCAAACCATGACGTGGACATTGGGGTAATGTTTCAGGCTCAAGTATTCCCTCCTTCACCTCATCCTTTTATTTTATGACTTTATATAGTGTCCTCCAATTGATTGGTTTCGTGAGACGTTCACAACAAGCAGTATATCAGTCTATGCCAGCTAACTTCTACATTCTGATTCATGGTTTTAAAAGGCTGCAGTTTCTCTAAGTTGGGCAAACAATGGTTTCTTATTAAAAGCCACATTTTGCCTCCAAAACTGAACTGGAAACCAGGTTACACAACGGCTTATACAGGGGGGAAAAACAAACAAGCCACCATTCCTTATTTAAATAGGTACCAGGATTCAGGCCCTTTGGTTTCTTCCCTCCTCTTCCTGCTTCCACCATGCTTAAAGAATCTGGACTCTCTCCAAAGCCTATAATCCAAATTCTTCTTTTAAGCAAGGCTACATTGCTGGGAGATCCCACATTCAAATAGCATGAGTAGGGTGCCCAGGTCTCTGGGCTAGGACCCTCTTCTCAGGTCCTCATGACAAAAGGGGACAATCTCAGGGTGAGACTACAGCTTTGTGTGTGTGTGTGTGCATTTCTCCATTTGTTAGACTTGATGTTTTCCGTTTGAATAGAATATTCTGTGCAACTGTGGATGATGCTTAAGGCATCATGCTTAATGACATCACCATGGGCTGCCCTTGTAACATCACCAAATCCCACCCTCTATGACATCATAAGGAATCATCCCTTGGTCTCAGGCATGAGATCTCTCTGTTACTGCCAGAACCTGGAAACACAACTCTCAATGGTCATTGTGGCAGGGGAATTCTGAGGAGATTTTCAGACAGGAAAGAAAAAAAAAGTGTTCCCGTCTATCTCCTCTCCCACCCCTCTCCTGTCCCTGTCACATGAAAAAAGGAAAATTACCTTTTCCACGCCTCGTTCCCTCAGCAGCCCAGGAGTGAAAGGAGCTTGGATGGAGCTCCTTTCACTTCCTGGATTGAAATCCCAGCTGCTTTCATGAGAAGATGAGAGTGCGGGAAATTCAAACTGTAATAGTGAAATATAAGACAAAAAGTTACACTAAGCACTGAAACACACCTAAAACTTTACAAGTAACCCGGGGAGGTTCATAAAAAGTGTGTCACTTACCTTGATGTCCCGATCTCACCCGGAAGTGTTCTGGCATGGACCTCCTATTGACGCTGGCATCGCGCCAGCATAATGGGCACCTTTTCACTTGCATGACATTCTGTTACAAACAGAACAGGGAATCTATTCATGGCTTAGCCCATGAATAAAAAGAAGTGCTGGGGTAACAACAGCCAAACAGAAGCATGATGACATGGGAACAATGTTGTGTGAAAGGGAAGCCCTTTAGCAATCTCTTGGTGTTTGTGTAATATCATATTTAGCGCATCTGGTAATCTCCTGAGAGTTCCAATTCAACACAACAAACAGTTCCAAGCTCTGATTAGTATATTCTATTTCTGTATGAGATAGATGGGTTGGGGTTGAAATGGGATGAAATTTATGGCTAGAAACCAGTTGGTTCACCACACCAGGCACTGTGGTTTTCCCAGGATCTTGTAGTGGTGGCAAAGGAAGGCAGACAAAATTTTCTGGCTCCATACAGCCTATATCTCTAGCGTGTTACTTCCTTCACTACTACACTCATAATCCTTTTCCTCCTGCCACTGCCTTCTATCCCAGGATAGTTAAGCCTGCACAGTACATAGAGGATTCTGGCAAATGAGCCCAAATGCCACACCTGATCTTACCTTTCATAGAAGTTCAAAGGATGGCTATAATATGATCAAAAGTTATCTATGCTGAAAAGAAAAAGGACAAGCAATCCATTCAGAACCAGGATACATAGTCCATATCACCTTCACATAAGTATGTAATTCCATGTTAAACTCTAAACCAGGGGTTTAATGATGGGGGGTATAGATGAGAGCAGTGCCCTCTAATAAGATTTTTTCCCCCTCCATGAAATTTTATTTCAGTTTGTTAATTTCTAGCACTGTAGTAACTTAAAACTTGTGTTGAGCATTTAAGCATACAGTTATGGGGGAGGGTGGGGCTTAGGAATTTTAGTCTGTATTGTTGTATTTTAACTGTTGTAAGCCACCCCAATTGTTTTTAACAGAGGGGCGGGGTAATAATAATAATAATAAGGCATCCAAAGAAAAGGATATGGTAGAATCCTGCAAAACTGCAATACTAACACTTCATACACATACTAAAAACTTACACATGTACAATGTTGCCTTTCCATGCACATACACTTTTTATGCTGCAGGACTCCTCTCTGGTACACCTATAGCTGTTGTGAGAACTCATTCTCAACTTTGACACAGAGCTTCATTCATCAGAGGGCAACAAGCAAACTTCGTAATATTGGCTTATGAAAGTAAAATACTTGAAAGAATTTCAAGCAGACAGTTTCTCTGCAAGTTTGCAGAAAAATCATGGCACATTAGAATTTATTAATATTGTAGTTCATATCATTCCAGTAGAATGACATGAACAATATGCATTCAATTCCTTGTCAGTAGTATTTGGTTTACACAACTATTATGCATGTGGAAAATATAGTACTTTAAATGTATTTGCTAGTTTGGATAGCTAGAAGTACACTCAGCCCTCTGTATTCACAGATTTGGCATCCACAGATTCCACCATCCATGGCTTGAAAATATTCACACACACAATTCCCCCCCCCCCCAAGAAGTAAACCTTGATTTTGCCATTATATATAAGGGACAGCATTTTACTATGCCATTGTATATAATGGGACTTGAGCATTCACGGATTTTGGTATCCATGGGGGGGGGGGTCCTGGAACCAAATCCCAGGGGATACCAAGGGCCCACTGTAGGCCCTCCCATGAAAACTGTTTTGGTACATGGCTGATACCATGTACCAAAGGTGGTATGGAAAAGGGACAACAAACATGGGATTCATAATGCTTCTCAGTTTTGTATCTGTGTGCTAAATGTGGACAAGATAGCTTTTGATTGAAGAAAGCTGCCACTTTCTTCAGCGACAGAAGTTGAAAATGAAAAAAAAATCTTATGATTAAACTGGTTGCTGCTAGCTTATGATTAGCATGTTATGTCTTCATGTACAAAGCCAATAAGCAAGATAAGAGGGAAAACATTGCTTTCCACAGTACTTTGAATGCAGCACGGCAGTGGTTAAACATGCACACTGATATATTCAAGTAGTTTATTTCTCCAGGCTTACAAATGTGATTACTATGGAGTACAAAGCTATTAAAAATATGACCTTTCCATACTGTACATCTTGGCAAGGAGCCAAATAATAACTTTGTTTGACTTGCTCAGTACAATAGAATGCCTATTCAGCTGGAAATAAAATGACTTTTCTTGACTGAATATTATACCTGGAAGATTAAATGTTCATCATGAGTGTAACTCACATATCGAGACATTAATTCAGAGTTGCAGCAGCCAGGACAGTTAAGAAATGACATTTTTCTCTTTGACAGAAAACAATGCATACTTCTGCATACCTCCTGCTATTTGAGAGACTATCAGGGAGACATGTGATGTAGAAGCTATTGTACAATCAGTAGAAAGAACCAAGGCCATCACTAGCTTTCTTTTCTTTATGGAACAACCACTATTACCTTTTCTGAGTGGATTTGGTGTTTAACCAAAGCTTCTCCACTGCACAAGCCTTCTCCAGCCAAGTAACCCTAAAGATACAATGGGAACTATTGCACAGTTTATGTTTTTATGTAGACACTGAACATTTAAGCAGATTTGGGGAGGGGATATGCTTCCCAAAATTCCCCAGTAATGTTACTTAATCCCCAGTGCCCATGCTGTCTTGGAGATTCTGAATTTCACTTCAAAAGAAACATTTCTAAGCTCTGGGTGAAGTAGATAGTGAAACCAAGGAAATTATCAGACACGGCTAATATGGTGCAAGAATAACGACAGTGGAACACAAAAGTATGCCAATATCACACAACATCACCCTTTTGCATTCCGCTGCCATTATTCTGACATTTCTTTTTATTAATGGGCCAAGCTGTGAATAGATCACTTGTCCAATTTTGGTGCCAGTGTTGCCAGTGTGTGAAATGCTGCATCAATGGCTGGTCCGGCGCAAACACTTCCAGGTGAGATCATGACATCCAGGTAAGTGACACACTTTTTAAAACCTTCCCTGGTTTACTTGGAAGTTTTAAAGTGTGTGTATGTGTTTTTTGTAACCTTTTATATTTTATTTTTGATTTTATTTTTGAATTTTCCATGCAATGAAGTCTCACAGGATTTCAAAGGAGGAAGTGAGCAGGGCTTTGTTCACTTCCTCTTCATTGCCAAGGAAGCCTTCTGCTGGGAGAGAAGGTAAGTGCAGTAGCGGGGGGCTTCTTTTGCTGGCATAAAATTTGAGTTTTTTAATGCTGGCAAAAGAATGTTTAAAGGGGATCATCTGATAAAGTCCCAAGTAGGGACTCAGGGTTTAAAGAAACACAACGATACATTTTAAAAGCCTTAGAGGACTCTTTGCCACCACCCATGAGCATTAAGCACCCTCAAGAAATACTGGAAGTGATTTGGAAAAGAAATACTGTACAGTACTGAAAACTGGGGAGAAGACTATTACAGACTGTTTGAGCCCACTTCAGCACTTAAGAGGTGAAGGATAGATTGCAAGGTATTGTGACAGGTGACACATTTATCTAAAAACAATACAATCGGAAGATGACAAAACACATATATGATAGATGATACATGTGTACCTCTTATCACGGTACTTTATTCTCTGATTAGAATACACTCATTGATAAAGGGGTGTTGCAACTGAATAACATTTAAATGAGTTTATGACTAATTTAAACTGGAATAAAAATAGCACTATGATCCAGAATCCCATCTTGGCATTTCCTTTCTGTGGTGATGGAACTGTATGATCCAGTAATGTAGAAGGCTATGCTCACACTAGTATTGCTACTGGTAGGGTGTATAAAGTCAGACAAACATTTGCTGAGGAGCCAGACTAGGGTGCATCCACACTACACAAATAATCTAGTTTAAAACTGAATTATTTGCCATGGCTTCTTCCTTTGGAATCCTGGGATTTGCAGTCATCAGCACACTTTAGCAAGTAAGGCTAAAGACCTTGTAAAACTACAAATCCAAAGATCCAAACAGGAAGGAGCCATGGCAAATAATCCAGTTTCAAACTGGATTATTTGTATAGTGTGGACTAGGCCAAGGTCCTGTTGTTAGTTCTGATTAGAGGAGACCCACTGAATCAATCAGATTTTACCTATACGTTGACTCACCATTCACTGAAAGGGTCTACTCTGCTCCAACAGAATGCCAAACTAAATGTGTCAAACAGCAATTGGGATGTAACAATAGTAGCACAAGTAACTTTTAGCACTGCTTAAAAGACAAATGAATGGGTCCTATAACAAATGAGGCCTGAACTCTCACTTGAAGTCAAGATTGATGAAACTGAGGTTGTACTTTGGAAATAAGATGATTTGACTCAAAACACAGAAGAGATGATAATGTTCAGTAAAGTGGAAGAAAGCAGGAATGAGGAAGGCTGCACTACAGGTGGGTCACTCAAGGAAACTATGGCCCTGAGTTTGAAAGACATGGGCAGGGCAGTTGATGATCAGGGATCTCGGAGACGCTTCCTTCACAGTGTCTCCGTTAATGAAAATTGATCTGGCAGCAAACAACAGCAACAGATGCCCCAGAATCAGCAGGATATGCTCTCAACTCCATATAGTAATTTGAATTTAGTAAAAGTAACTGGAGAGGATGAAATTAACTGTAAAGCAGCTAAAATACTTCATTTTCACCTTTAACAGGTAGGGTCTTTAATGCATATGAATGCAGGGTATCTAAATAGGCTTATTCCAGTGTGCTAGCAAGGTGTTAAGTACTTTAGAAATGTTAAAACACTGGTTCATGTTTTCTATTTTTTTTAGGGGAGGGAAGTAGATATAGCAAAAAACAAATACAGCATATTCATAGAGTGATAGTTGGAAGAGCTGCTTTCTACATTTTGTTTGTAAATTGATTATTGCATGTAGGATTACATTTGGGTAAAACAGCTTCAGCATGAGCAGTTTCAAAATACTATGGATGACTTTTAAGTCTAAAAAGTAGATGTATAAGTATAAATATAAATTAGAGAGACCAGCGTTTGAATCCCCACTTGGTCATAGAAGACCAGTGGGTGACCTTGGGCAAGTCACACACTCTCAGCCTCAGAGGAAGGCAACAGCAAAGCCCCTCTGAACAAATTCTGCCAAGAAAACCCTGTGATAGATTTGCCTTAGGGTCTCCAGAAGTCAGAAATGATTTGAAGGCATACAACAAACAAGAAGAAATATAAGTAAGTGTAAATGCTAAAAGCACTCATACGAATTGTTCTGTAACCAATTTCTGTAAAAGAAAATATAGGTTTCTACTTCAGGAAAATATATTGCTCCTCCAATGAGCACAAAACCAGGTATTTCATGAAACAATTATGTTTGAATAACAATTACATACTCTGTGTATACATGTGTGTACAGTATATGTGGGGGGGAGGGGGGAAATATTACACAGAGAGGGAGGCAGGCAGGGAGAGAGTTTTTCTATTAGTGAGCCACATTTCATTGACTGCACCTTGGAATTCAATGGCTTTTAGCCATTGTTACAAACTTGTTCCCCACTTGTTATAAACTCACTTCACAGAGGGTTAAGATTCAAATCAGTCACCAAATGCCAAGCAGCTATTAGAGTGAATCGATCAAGTGGAATATGATAGGTGGAGCAACAAAGAATGGAAAAGAATATGCACATAAAAACAGAGCTGTGATGACACTGGTACAGAATGGAATAACTGACAGACAATTTTCTAACACAGGAAGTGCGGGTGGGATATGGACAATTGCAAATGGAGGTTTAATATGCCTTTGGGCATATTGGAATCACATATTCAGGCAATTATCTGTTAAATGAAACTTGTGATTTTGATAATGGATCCACAATATTCTTTGGCCCAGGCACTGTAACTGCAATTGTTCACCACCACCTCTTTGTCTGGAAAGCAACTAGTCACCAGCAAAGTATAAACAACACTAGTCTGGGAAGGTAGCCAACTGTTAATTAGCTCACAGGAATGCAAACATGGTCAAAGATTTAGTCCAGTAACACAGTCCAAAAGGTCAGAGGCTTACGGCACTCAGTCAGCGTGGGTCCAAAACAGTCTATGGGTCAACAGGAGCAGTCCAAGGTCTATGCATGAGTCAAGGTAACAGAAGTCAAGATAACCAGAATCCAGGCACTGAAGTCAGCAGGAAGCTTTCACCAGGAAGATCAGTTGATGTCTGACAAAGCCTCCATTGCCTCTCCCAGCATATATAAAGCAATTAAGGCTTTGTCAGGTGTTACTTAACGAGCAGGGTTTTCTCATAAAGTCTCAGAGACTTCCTTTGAGCTTCCTTTTGAGCTCACTACCGGGTATACGGTGGTGGGAGTAAGTCCATCTCTTCTTCTTCATTCTTATCTGAATGGGCAGGATTCTCTGGGACTCTCTGGGACTGATGCCAACCCACTCGGACCAGCCTCTTCCTCTGCTTGAGCCTCTAGGTTGGCAGGGTTCCCTGCTGGCACAGGTGTAGATAAACCTGTGCCAGGGTCCCTAGGGCCATTCCCTGCCATGTCCTCTTCCTACTCTGACTCTATACCCTCATCAGGCTCACAGGGCATGACACTCATTCAAAAGCAGGACTAACAAAGATATTTTTGGGGAAAAACCCCAATGAATGGTTTAAACTCATTACAAATCTCCCAAAAGCACTTTCTTGCCACTAGCATGCAAAAGTATTTTTAATAACACAATATTATTCATTGCTTTTTCTTTTTGTTAAGAGTTGTTAAAGACAATGGCACAGAACTTCTAAAAAAAATCTACTTAGAATGCCTCTAAAAATACCCTTTAGAGTAACTTGAAAATTAATTAGATACTGTTACTCATTACATGAACAGTCATTGTCAGATATTATATAGATTTTGAAACATGACTCTCATATCCTCTAACATTTCACAGAAGAAAACTGGGACACATGTCACCAAACAACATCAGTGTGAAGTCAAGATGGCAATTTATTGCAAGATGGCAAGGGAGAAAGTGAGAAGGAGGAAAGAGAAATTGGGGGGTCAGCTAGATGGGAGAATTAAGTCTGGAAAATTTCACCTTATGGTCTTTTCCAGTGCCCATTTGTGACCACAATGCATTTGCAAGATCGGTGATGGGAAAATTACCCGAGTTTGCAGTTCACATGAAAGGCAATGGGGGGAGGGGGAGAGGGGGAGAAACACACATACAGATGGAGAGAGGCAGTGGAAGACAGAAGAGGAAAGCGATGGGGGGAATTGGAAAACACACACACACACACACACACACACACAGTGCTGAAGGAGGAGTGAATTCCCTGTGGGAAATATGTTAGAGGTATGAGTCTAAAAATAAAAATGTATTTAAAAATGTATTTAAAAATGAGTCTAAAAATAAAAATGTATTAAAAATGTATTTAAAAAATCTAGCCCTTTTAAAATGAAATAAAAATATCTTCTTTAAAAAAAATTAAAAATCACTTTACTTTCAAAGTCATGCAGAGTGACATATCAAGAATTCTGAGACAAGCTCAATTAACATTTAAAAGTGTATTCTGAGGTCTGTGGTCTGATCACCCAGTGAATTAGACTCATTACAAAAACAAAGGAGTCAGTTTAAAAATGCATATCAAAAGTTTACTGAAGGTATATCAATCTTAATCTACATACTAAAACAAACTTTAAAAAAGGGTTCCTAACTAACTAGGAGAATTTAAGGTAGAATGACTCACCCAGCCTTTAGTGGTGAGAACTACATGGTGACTTGAAAAGCAAACATCATGGCAAGACATCATGGCATGGCTTCAGCCGAATAGAGACTCTAACTTAAAAGAGACTTACACAAAGAGCAATAAAATTTAAATTAGGTCATGTGTTGAATGACCCATCACTCTAGTTGGCTGGAAGTGCCTAGTGAAATACGAGAAAGGGAATTTGGGAGAACAGAAGCATGCAGGGAAAAATTCTTAGACTTATCTTAGGATGTGAATGGGGTACACAAGATTGTTTTACATTACAATAATTATTTCCCCACATACTACAAAATCTCCCTCGATTTCCTCTTCTTTTCTTTTTCCCATCTAGCTGACCCCTCTGTGCAGCTGGGGAGCGAGAGGGAGGCATGGCTGGCTGCAGGATTCGCAAGAAGTGGCCAGGTTGCATAAGGAGGAAGAGGCGATGGCAGTGAAGAAGGTGGTATCTTCGGAGAGCCTGCATCCAGCCAAGCCTCCCTCTTGCTCCCTGGATGCACAGAGAGAGAGAGACTCTCTAGTGCTTGCTGAGGAGGAAGGAGAGTGAGGGCTCAGCAAAACTCTTGGCGGCGGCTGTGGCTGCCAGGGCTGCTTTGGCAGAGGCGGCAGCAACTCACTGGGCGTGTGTGAGGAAGGGAGTCTCCGCAAGTTGGAAATTGCTTGAAGGAACACACACACACACAAACGCCAAACAAACAAACAACAACAACAACAACCAAAAAAACCCCACCCATCTCAATCTGTTCTGGAGTGTCCCTCAGAAATCTGTCCTTGCGGGTTCAAGAGTTCAGCCAGCAGTAATAACAACAATGGCAGCTCACAGAGCAGCCCGTTCCCAGTGGGGGGGGGCTTCAAAACCCCCGGCAGCCACCACAGAGCAGCCCATTCCCGACCAATCACCTTTCAGCTGTATGAACTATGCTCAGCTGTGTCCCCTTTTGTGAATTGGTTGTACACATAACCGATTGTGTGCATTTTTACGCACTTTTTCAAAAAGATCACGAAAAACAGCAAAACCAGTTATCATGGACTATGTGGAGTTTTCAACCCCCCTCCTTTCGAATATCGTGTATATGGGCCATCGTCTGTGAGGACCATTAGCATTCTTAGCAATTTTTTGAGGATTTTTTTTCATCGTATAGATTATCCCTGGGAGAAGGGATGTCAGACTGAGGATGGAGCAAGCTTGTTTTCTGCTGCTCCAGGGACTAGGGACTTTATCAGATGCACAAAATACAATGTCATAACAACGCCACATAACCGTGAAAGGGTGCACAATCACCCTTGGGCAAAGAAGACAGTTGGGCAACATCAAGTTGAACAAAGAAGACAGAGGACAATGAGGGCAAAAAAGCAACAACAAAAAAGAAGAAGAAAAATGACACTAAGAATAGTGTCAACACAGTACAAATGTTTTTGGAATGAATAACAAAATTCACTGAAAACAGAAGGCATTCTTTACTTCCTGGAAGCAAACACAAAAAAGTACTGTAGTTAAGTACTTTTGGACTAATATAGGGTGTCCTGGTCTAGACAGTGTTATATACATTGGCAACTGTCATGTCTGTTGCAAAGATTAAAAGGATGAGCTGCTGCTTGTCCTTGAAACCACCATCCTCTGAGAATACCAGTGAATAACTGCATAATGGAGCAATAATAAACATATTAGGTGATAGAGGCCTCAAAGTGTTCCCTTCTGCTTTCTTTTGCATATAGAGAGAAGATAGTTTCACTCACTCACACACAATGCACTTGGGATTGAAAAGGGGCCTCATCAGTGCATTTTTTAATAACTGAGTATAAATCCTAAACTCTTTGGGTAGTATTCATGATTAATTTCATTCTGTCGACATTAGGCTGAGTCATTATCAGCTAGTTGCCTCTCAACACTTGTGATGCTGTTAATTATTGTTGTCTAGCTCTAAGGGATGTTTTCAAAACAGTCTCACATTCTGAAAGTGTAATGGCACTGAGAAGAACTTAATAAGCACGCATTTTAGTGCAGCAAGCCACAACTGATACTTTTTAAAAACCCAACTAAAGTACTGTAATTTAGTGGTATCTCCTGACATGTCAAGCTTTAAAAGGTGTTCTAAGATTGTTTTGAATGATCACATTCTACTTTGATTTCAGTTTTTGGGGGTGGGTGGGTGGGGAGGAAATCTAATGCTAATATAAAACCATATCTTAGGGGTGTCCAAGGATGCATGAAGATAATGTTAAAAGGGAACTGGTTAAACATAGCTACTAATTATATTCTTCCCACTGGATTATGTTACCAGGGGAGAGTCTCAGAGATGTTTCTGTACTTCATAATAGGCAGGGAAGTGGCAATCAAACAAAGCATTTTTGGTGTTTGCTGTGGCAGCCCCATGTTTCTTGCAGCATGTGGTTATGCTCTTAAATTGATGCCAGAACTAGGGATGCTGAAACATTTCATTTGGTTAGCATCTTTAAGCAAACTGATCTGATTCACATTTTTTTCTAATACACAGATTTGAACAATTTTCCTTCGGTTTTCATTTATTGTAATTTTTTGACATAATTCACAGCTCAAAAATCATACCAAAATGAAAATGAAAATGAAAATGCACATTTTAGAGTACAATGCATACAAAAATTTGCATTTTGTGAAAAAGTACCTTTTTAAAAAGCACACAGATTGCTGTGGATATGGGATGGAACATAGCCATGGATGAAAATATGCAAAATTTACACGGACCAGAAATAGACTTCTCCATAATGTATATTGTATTTTATTGCATTTTAATATAAACAACTCAGAGAGCTGTTTATATTAAAATGTATAGGAGTTAAAAATATAAAGACTTGCCAATTTTCTTGGTGAGAAATGGTGCTGACACAAAGAAACAGTAAACTATTACAAGATTTATTTTTATTTTTTTCATTTTGGGACTTTTGGTGAAAATTTTGTTTGCAGAAACACTGCTTTTGTGCAGAAACAATGTATATCATGCAATAACTTTGCTTTTTATGTAAGTTATATTTTTTCCAAAATTTCTCAAAACCTAAAAAAAATCATAGAAAAATGTGCAAAACCTCTGGTAATCTTGCCCAGTAGGGAGATAACTTATGCAATTATTCATTTGTGTGTGTGTTAGAAGGGAAGTAACCTGCAACCACTGACTAAAAGGAAGAAGAAGGAAGAGTTCTGAAAGCCTTGGTCTGTACTGTGAAATGAATATTTACATTTATTTGCTATAAATGTGCCTTGCCCTTCCTCCAAGGAACATACAGAGGTCTACTCTATTCCATCCTCATAACAATCCTATGAAGTATATTAGACAAAGAAAGAGAGCATACCTACGCTACACATGTACAGCTCTTTGGTACCACTTTAACAGTCATGACTCCATCCAGTGTAATGCTGGGATTTAGAATTCTCTACTAGGGAGCTCTAGTGTTGTGCATAGTTCAAAGAAGGTACTAGAACTCTGAACTAGAGAATTCTAAGGACTTTGCTAGACTAACAATTTCAGGATGGAGTCATGGCAGTTAAAGAGGTATCATGAAACTCTATAAATGTGAAGTGTGGACACACAGAGACAGAAAGAAAGAGAGAGGGGGGAGGGAGGGAAGGAGGGAGAGAAGCTAAAGCAAGATTTGTGTGCATGTTTCTTGTTTTCAAAACAAACCTATTGAAATCTTTGATCTGATTAAATTTGGCAGCATCTCTTACTTTAAGGTGTACACAATTCTCATTACATTTACTTCAAACAGAATGTTAGGTGGGGGCACTTTGACATATCTTACCTTTTCATTCTTCTGAGTAATGCCAATTCTTAAATGCTCAGTCTTCAATGTCCATTTTGTTATCCTTGTTTTTATGCTCTTATGCCCTCAAAGCCACCCCACAACTGTGCACATATTTTAATTAGGAAAAATTTCACAGCTACCACAAGGCTTCACAGTATTTGTTTTCACAGCAAACAGATCATACAAAGGTTGCCCACCATTCAGGAAAAGGATTGAGGAGCAATATGTTCCTGAAATGAAGAAGCTTCTGTGTCCTCTGCCAGCTGCAGCTGTTAAACTATTCCCAAGAAAGCCCAGGACAAAGCACACTGGAACAAAATCAAAGCCAGGCATAAGCGCTCTCTCTCTCTCTCTCTCTCTCTCTGTGTGTGTGTGTGTGTGTGTGTGTATGGTGCATAATCACTTGATTTTGCCAACAGCCACAGGGGGGAAAATGACTACAGACCCTCCATTTCTATTTGGGGGGCATCAGATTTCACTTTGAAAGCTTTGAACACGCTAGCCTTACAAAAACCTAGATAAAGGATTGACTCGTTTTAACAGAATGGCAAGCTCTGATTGATTAGCTTCACAAAGAGACATGGGCAACTCCCTCATTTTGCCTGGTGACTTCCATGTCATTGGGGCAGTAAATCTGTTCTGAGTTTTAGTTTGAACTGCAAAGGAGCTATCCAATGTGCTGAATCTATTTTTAACATGTTTCAGTACCCTGGGCAGCTCATTTAAAATCCAGACTAAAACTCAGGACAGGTTTACCACCTCCAAAAACATGGAAACAGCAGCCACCATTGATATTCTTATTGAGGTCACCAGTAGCTGGAATGTACCAAAATTTCTACTTCATTATAGCACAAATTATCCAACACAAACTCTTGTGTAGATAACTGCACAGGCTGATAATTGCTGTATATTCTATATGTTGAAATCTCTGAAAATGTTGTCAAAATAGCAGCTGATGCAGAATTGAGGTGTTTTACCTCCTAATGAACACAGAGCCTTAGGACTTTATCAGATGCATCAAATACGGCATCATAACGATGCCTAATTAACGCAAAAGGGTGCACATATGAATTATTTAATTGTATTTTAATGGGGGTGGGAAGGAGGGTCTTGAATGTATATTTTAAATGCTGTAAGCTGCTCTGATTGCGTTTGTAGAGGGGTGAGATACAAATAAATTTTACGATGATGATGATGATGTCATCCATTCGCGATTTTGTATTGTCAAAAAGCCATTCTATTTTATTGATGGGCCAAGCTGTCAATAGATTTTCAGAAGCACTTTTTTTTGCTGGTATTGCTCATGTGAATGCAGTACCAATGGGCAGAACACTTCTGGGTGAGATCGTGAAAACCAGGTAGGGGACACTTTTTTAAATGAATCTCCCCGGTTCACTTTTAAGTTTTAAAGTGTGTTTCTCTCTCTGTGGGTGTACGTTTTCTGCCTTTGTTTTGCTGTATTTTTAAAATTTATTGTGCTCAAATCTTCTCACGAGAATTGGTGAGATCACAAGTGCAGAAGTGAATGGAGCTCCATTCATGCTCTTTAAATGCTGGGGCTGCCTTTTTAACACTTCTGAAGGTAGGTCTGATAGGAAGGGTTCTTTTGTCATCAGAAAAACACTACAAAATATGGTGGAAAAGGAACATTAATGGGGGTTTGTCTGATAAAGTCCTTATATGACTTAGTCCATGCTATCTGAGGGACTTTATTATTCCCATATGAGCATTCCTAAGCTCAGAGATCTTGCAATGTGTGTATGTGGAAGAAAGACATTTCTTGGTCCTGCTACTTTCTGTTGCACATCTAGTAGGCACATGATAATGGACTTTCTCAAACCCTGAGACTCTCTATTCAGGTAGGATAGCTGGCTCCCTACCTGTTAACTTTCTTCCAGCATGCAAATACTATTTTAATTAGGAATGCCTTAACTATACAGGTGATGCATTTTTCTATTGATGTGCTTTTTAAAATTGTATTTTAAATATTTTCTCCTTGCTCTTATTTTATATTTGAATAGTATTTGCTTCATCTAACTGTAAACTGTCTTGAGTTCCATCCTTGGGAGAAAGGTGGGATATAAACTGAATAAGTAAACAAATTAATGAATTGAAGGAAGCATATTCCAGTTGGCCCTCCATATCCATGGATTCTGCATGTACATATTCAACCATCCACGGCTTGAAAATATTCCAAAAGAAATAAAAATCCAAGAAGCAAACCTTGATTTTACCATTTTACATAAAGGACATCATTTTAATACACCATTGTATATAATGGGACTTGGTCATCATGTATTTGGTATTCATGGGGTGGTGGTAGAACCAATCCCCAGCGGATACCAAGGGCCCACTGTATTTTGAAATGGGTGTCTGCTTCTTTCTAGACTGAATGCAAGGAGATAGACATTATCTACAATGTTGCAAAAAATGTTCTCCATCAGATTATGTTGGTAGAGATTTCTTTGACTAGGAGCATACTACTTTCCTTACATGTGCATCCTACTCAGGAAGAATGCCACACATTGTCTCGGCATCTTATGTGATATTTGTGAGGATGCTCCACTGAATCTCCGGCATTCATCATTGCAGTCAGTGCTAGAATTACCAAAGTAAAATACAAGAGAAAAACTTCAGCATCCTTTGGGACTTTTCTGTTCTGCAAGTCAATGTGAAAAGGATTCCTTGAAAGCAGAAAGCTTTAAACATCCACCCACTTGATCTACACAAGCACAACCCACTAGCAGGACTGAGAGCCATGCTATATAGTTGGCATCAGTGCTCATAAGTATACACCAAGGTTTATCCAATCTATGATTCATTTGATTTTGTATTTATTTATTTTGTTCTAATTTTAGTGGCTTTGTTCATTTGTTTTTTCTTCAAACTGTTGGTTTAATTTTTTCCAACCCATCCACTTTGGCTGAATCCATTTAATTGAATCCATTTCATTAGCTGTGGAACCAACATTGACATATGGAAACAATGCAGTGTAAATAAATCAACAGATACTAATGCTGTTTTTTAAAGAAAATATCTTGCTAACCCCAATAAAGCTTTCTACCCAAACCAGGAGGCACATCTCAAAACAAATGCATTTTAATTCCTCTGATTTGCTTGCTTTCTCTCCCCCTTCTTTGCTACACTTGGATGCACTGAAGTAAACCAGATGGTATTTATAGAAGCCAATTTTGAAGCCCTTGAAAGATAGTCTCACTGTTTCTCTGAGATCCAATGCATATTAACTGAAACTAATACATTTCTGAAATGGAATAGGTTGCTACTGAACCAATTCAGGTCTTTCATGGCTCATTTGCATAGTTTCAAACTACATTTGAAACAGATCGATATATAAATAATTATATTGCCCCTGATCCAGGAACTCTAGAGCACATGCTGGGATTCTTATGCATGAATGTATTTTCTGGAAGGATGTGAGTCAGCACATTCTCTGCAGCATTGAGGAACATTCCACACTATCAGAGGAATTTGATGAGACATAGTCCCCAACACTGAAGATCTGGACACAGTGTCTTCTCTGAAGATAGGAGTTCTACACAGAAGTGGATCTACATATCAGACCCCTTGAAGAGATTTCTCCTCCATGCATTAAAAAAAATGTGGTGAGGAAGTGGGATACTATGTGCTAATTCCACCTACAATCTCCCCATCAGCAACACCTCTGAAGAAGGAATCACTATATGTTTGCTTCAGTGCATTTAGAATATCCCATGCTGGGCAGAAGACAAATCAGAATCTAATGATAGGTCTCTGAGAAATTTTCAGTGGCTCAGCCAGGATGTTGACTTATGCTTGCTAAACAGTCTTGATTGTGTGGAAGAATCTTAAAACACATTTAGCCCAGCTTGTAAAGATTTTCCCCCTTCAGAGCTTTGGCTCCATGTGCAACAATTCAGCAAGGAGCTAGTGTCCATGCACTCTTTGAATGAAAAGAGAAACTTCTGAAACTGTCTATAGAATGACTGTCAACATTTCTCATTTGATCAGCCCATTATCTGGCCATGTTCAGCTAACGCCAAATACCCCCTGATACAAATATCGAGTACAGCACAATGAAAATGGTATCATATTAATATGGGATCTAATAACCCACATAATATGAATTAGGATACCCCATTATGATGTCAGTTACCCCCGGATGTCAAGAATACTGTCATGTAAGAGACAGCCTACCTTTTACCATATCAGTGGATCACTGAATAACAGTGGGAACTGAGGAAAGTAAGTGTCATTGATGCCAGTCTTGGAGGTACTGGGTTCACACTTGCCTTTTTTCCTAATTTAGGAACCCACTAGGGAACACCTGTTTGGCAGCTGTCTCCAAAGAGCTTCTGTGCTTATCCCCAACCTACAATTAAACCAAGTAATTTAATTTTTCATACCAACCATGTGTACCTCTGAACAGAAACTCACCCCTTTCAACATACATGATGTTACTGTGGTGGCACAGGTCACAACTACTCCGTGGTTTACAGTCATAGCAGGCTGTCTACATTTCCCATGAAAAGGTTAGACCTCTCATTTAGCTCAGGGCTCTGAAAAAATTCTCAGACGGGCCAGGAATTTTCTGCTAAGCAGTAATAGTTGTAACTAATATAACTGTGTAAGCATAATTCTCTCTAGTCATTGTTATTCATCTAATATATTAATGCTCTAATATATTTTACTTTTATTTGACCAATATTTGCTTAGAACTGGGCTTAGAACTGGGACATGGGTGAATAATTGTAAAATAAACTTTTCCTCCATTATGTACAAATTACATGTCTGCAGAACATAAAGAATATAAAACTAAAAAAAAGCTTCAGATGAGTTCTCTTAAGCTGAATTTGTTTGAATCAATTTAAATTATTATTCTTTATTTTGGTCTTTGCCTTGGCATCAATGAGGAGGAATAAATTAGATTTTTCCTGTAAGGAATGGAAAAAGTAGTAGGCAACTAACTTTATTTTAACTGTTAGTGACTAACTTTGGGGTACTCAAATTTGTTATTTTATACTGTATTTCTTTCTCTTTTACTTGGTTTTCAATTAATGTAAACTGCTGCCTTAAATTAGAACACTGGTCTATGTAGCTCAGTTCCATCTACAGAATAACCCTCCAATCCGAGGTCTTATATTTGAGGTCTTTCTTATCCCTCTGAACAGAAATCCTTCTTCTGGAAATGCCAATATCTACCTGTAACTGGGTAATGCTTTCTGCATTATGGATGCACAGTCATGTTCTTTCCACCTACATAAAGTGTATTAACCCAATTTGCATCTCCCAAACTAACATGTGGATTAGAAAATGGTTATCAAAGTATACTTTTTAAATTTCATGATATACTTCTCAACCTATAAAGAGGTACAAAAATGCAATCCTGTGAGATAAAATGGAAACAAAATGTATGTATTTAAATAGTATTTAAAGGCATATTCTCTACAGAAGCAAAATGGCCTGACATGGACACATCCAAAGCAGGCATGGACCAGAATTAGAATGATCAATCCATTTCTCTTCAGTTGTCCCTTCACATTTGCTGAGGTTTGGTTCCTGGACCCCCCGTGAATGCCCAAATCCATGAATACTCACGTTTCATTATATGCAATGGAATAGCAAAATGGTGTCCCTTATATAAGATGGCAAAATCAAGGTTTGCTTTTTGGATTATTATTTTTTAAAGAATATTTTTAAGCAATGAATACTTAAATCTGCGAATGCCAAATCTGTGAATATGGAGGGACAACTTATGAAAAATAGATGCTCAGCCACTGAGTTGCTAGGAGGAAACTTGGTCCTCCTTTCCAAAAAAGAAAGAAAGAAAGAAAAGAAAAGAAATGTAATGTTGCCCAGTGCATGCCATTACATCAATATTTATATTAATATTTTAGTTGTCAAATCCTGTACTGACACAAAAAGCATGTACCCTGCCAAAAATTTTTTAAAAAATCAATTCATGATGCAACAAAAACAATTCACAATGCCACCTTTACTTTGTAGGAATGGCCCTCAATATCTAGAAAATTTCTCAGGGCAACAAATGCAAACCCCATTTTTAAACAGCCCTGGATTTTAAGCATCTCTTGTGAGCTGCTAAGTATCCTCACCAGCTGCTAGAGTTCTGCAAAAGCACTCTCAATCTCCTTTAGCCCACTGTTTAGAGTAGCCTTGCTCACTCTCTTCAACATAAAAAAAGAAAAGAAAAGAAAAAAGACAGGAACAGAAAACAAAGTCCTATAGTTCTCAGTAACTTCCCAATAGGGTTTATTACAAGCATTTGGCCCACAGCATGAAATATATCCATCACATTTTCTTCATTCTTGTAACATGAGTCCTCCTGGGGGAAAACTGGGTAGCTTCCAAGGAAGAGCTGTTAATATGTGAGGAACAACTGATCTTATTGCCAGAACTCTGCAGCTTTATTTTCCATTGCAGTCCTCATTGTGCAGGAGGCAAGCCTCTGTTCGCCTTTTCGCTTGCCTCTTTGACAGCAGCACACATATAGTAACCAAAGTTGTAACTGTATGAACAGAGTTGTCTTCCTTATACACATGCTTCTCTCTTGTATGCTGTAGCACATCATTTATTTACCTCACTTGTTGTGGGTTTCGATCTTATGTTTTGTAGAAAAGAAAACTGTCTTCCAAATAATATTAAGTGGTGACCAGCAAGATCTCTCTCTCTCTCTGAAATTGCTCTGCTATTTTTGGAACTTTTATACTTTTTAAATTTCCACAACAACATTTCCCACAAGAACAGTCTAATCACAGATTAACTGCTTTATTCTAAACAGGTGTGAAAGAGAGGAGAAAACTATTGAATCTTGCACAGGAGATCTGAAATAAGTGTGTCTATACACACACACAAGCTGAATAATACTTCAATCATGCTAGAATACAAATTAGGGATGTAAAAATCCCTCTGTCTCAATTTTGCTGCATTTCTATAAATCCTACCTTTTATTTTCTTCCTGTCCTTGTTTCATATCAGATTACAAGAGCTTGTTTTATTTTCTTCCTACATTGAAATCTGTATGCAGTTTTTCCTACAATACAGATGTGTTTATGCCTTTTACATAATGTCATAATTCCTCCCATTAGCTAAAAAGTGTTTAACTTTTTCAAAATACTATGCATTTTTCACTTTTCGCATTTTAAAATCTGTGCACTCTTTTGTGCATACTTTATTTTTTAAATGCTCCATAAGCCTTGCAAATATGTGAATTCTTAATGTGAGGTATTCTTCTTACAAGTCTAGGAAGGCGCAAAAAGGTTACTTTCACTGACTCTGACAAAACCAACAAAATATTTTCCCATTTCATTATTGAAGGCGAGAACCTTCACTTTAGGATACAATTTCAGCTATGTTACAGTTTTGGTTCTTGATGGTGCTGCTGCTTTTCAGGGGCAAAAGTTACAACAGGATAATATTCCCACTACATTTATGCATGATTATCTGGCTTTCTTTTTTTCTTTTTAATCCTTCATTTAATACTACAGGTTGACCCCTGTATCTATAGGTGATATGTTCCAAAAAACCCCGTGGATATCTGAAACTGTGGATACTAGGGAACCCTATTATTTTCAATGAGAAGAACACTGGTAGTTGACCAGAGAATCAAACTGGAGAACCACAAAATGCCTAGAGAGAACATATATTTTCGGACATGGATAAGTGAAACCATGGACACCAAATCTGTGGATATGGGGGTCGACCTGTATTGTAATTTTTTGTGCCATTCAAACAGTGAACAAGGTACTTGCTCTCGTGAAACTAAAGGGCTCACATCATGTCTGTTGCAGCATATGGGTGGGTGGGCAATCTACTATTGATTTGACAGATGTTTCTCCCTGCAGAGCATCCCTGAGTTGGTCCAGGTTGTATGGGAACTGTCCCAACACCAAACCTGTGGTAAAGCCAGAAATATGGCCCAACACCTGGATGGCTCATGTATACCTGGAACAGCTGTGTCAAGAGTGGCTGGGGCAAAGGATCTACCAGATACTGCTGAATCATGTTATGGTGACATCAGAACCAAGGCACACTTTGAGGTGACTTTTCCACTTCCATTTCAGGATAACTAAGAGAATTATCACTCTGCAGTGGCCCCACACATTCAGCTATATGCCAGCAGCTAGTTTGCTCAGTGTTGGCCCCAGTCTGCTGTAGTTGGCTTTACTGCCATGGCAATAAAAGATACCATGGTATAAAAGATACCATGGGAGCATCTTCATGGCTCTGGACAAGCTCTTCTTTAGCCTGTCTGGCTCTGGCAGCTGGGAGGAGCTCCTGGACAGTTGTCTTTTTGAATGGATCTCAAAAGTTCTTTAAACTCAAGGCAACAAACATCATGGGTGGGACTGACTCCCATGTTCAAGACCAAGTAAGTGGAGAGCCCCCTCATTTCAGTGAGGAGATTTAATGACTGAGATACAAGGTTACGTTTGGCCTCATGAAATTAAAGAGAGAGAGAGAGAGAGAGAGAGAGAGAGAGAGAGAGAGAGCCCTGCTGAGAATGAAATGAAAACCTTTGCCTTCTTAAGCAATAGAGTGTTTAGTGTGTGTGTGTGTGTGTGTGCATGCAGAAACATGTGTGTGTGTGTGTGTGTGCACGCATGCACGTGCATATATATCAGATTTTTCTCACTGCTGATAACAGATTGCAAGAAGTATTCAAGTATTTTAGTTGGCTTCACAGGAGCATTTCACACAAAATCTTTGCAGTTAGTGATTTATTAATAATTAGTTTAAATAATTTACTCTACACCTGATTAACATGTGGCAGGGGGTTGGACTGGATGGCCCTCGTGGTCTCTTCCAACTCTACAATTCTATGATTCTATAAAAGTTGCCCCAACCCTGCCAGGGAAGTATGGTACAGTTTAAGGGTCTAAGTAATTTAATTAGCATATTCTTTTCTCCACTTTCCTCTTTTTTTGCTGCTGCT
Source organism: Gambelia wislizenii (assembly GCA_030847615.1). NCBI lineage: Eukaryota > Metazoa > Chordata > Lepidosauria > Squamata > Crotaphytidae > Gambelia > Gambelia wislizenii. The sequence continues at coordinate 143,603,986 of JAUMIR010000006.1, read as the reverse complement.
TGCATCTGAGCCTAAAAGTATTCTTCCTTTGTTGTTTAGCGGAAGGGGGAAAGTGGTTCATTTAGGGATGTGGGGAGAAAGGTGCTGGGGAAAAGCAGGTTTGTGTTATTTGCGTCTGTGTGTTTGATAAAAGCTCAGCTGAGGTTTTCAAATGAACTTAGGCAGCTGGAGTTGATTTTTGAAGCTGATGGCTTCAAAAGAAGGCTCCAGAATGTATGACAATAATGGGCATTAAATTACTGTCTTTCCAGCAGAGTGTATCATTTGGAGTCAGGTCATAAACAGGGAATGGGGAGTCTTGCCTCTCTTCTCCTTGATGTACTGGAGGCTTGCAACAGCAAAGAGACTCTTTTTCCACCTCTTGTTAGATGACATTATGATTCTCAAAGCACAACATTAAATCAGATGCCTAAGTGGAGAAACGGAACAGATTTCTAATCATTGATAAAGAATGGGTTGATTGGAATAAGAAACAAAGCTTGATGGTTTGGGAAGAGATGACATGTGCTACCCCCACCCCTTGCCTGCAATACGTTAAGCTGTAAACATTCATTTAGCTGCAAAACAATTACATATATTTGTTAGTGTGATGCCAGAGTCCTCCACACATTGGGTGAAGATGTACTAATGATAAATGATAGCAATTGTTGTAGCAGTAGTCAAATAAATAAGCCACAGATTCAGCCTGCTGAAATCAAATCATGATGTTGCTGTAGCACAGCATTGTGTACAAAGAACAGGATTCTGGAAGGGAAACACAGAATAAGCAACATGACACAAGAATGAGAAACAAAAACATGTCGATGCTGATTCACCACAATCCTCTAAATTAGTATTTTTAGCCACCATCATGTCAGATTCTTTTCAAAATGACATTAGTGAATACTGGAATATTCTCTGAACTCATGGTAATTTGAATCTATTGTGTGTTAGGGTTAGCAGAAGGGTTAATTTTACACATTTTGTATTTCTGAACTCCTGAGAATTCCAGTGCCCACTTGCCCCCAATGCGGTATATCATGTCTGCTTCCTGGCATCCTGATTCACCAAAACTTTTCTTTAAATGGCACAGAACATTTTGTTTGGTTTTGTTCCAATAACATACATTGGCTTGAACAAAAAAAGTCAACCAATGGCAAACAACAAAAAATGGTAGATTTGTTGGAACCAGATGTCTCCTGGTTGGGTTTTTTGTTTGTTTGTTTTAAAAACCTGTTACATGGCAAGAGGCCTGAAAGCATTCCATAGAGTTGGAGCCATGCCCATGAAGTACCTATTTATTTTCCTTATTTATTTATATGTTTAACCATCTAGTAACCACAGATTTACCAATATGTAATCATGTAATTATAAGGAGCACACAGAGTAAGACTTTAGATGTAAGGGTACACATAAGAGGTACAACATATGAAAGTGTTATAATATTTTACTTGTTTGTTTGCTTTCCTGATTTTCAAGCCACTTGCTTATCAGAGTTCTCTGAGATTATATTCAGCACATGCATTTCTGTGGTGGTTAGGTTAGCACCCTCATGCATTAAGCAATTCCAGTACCCTTAAATCTCTAATAAACCTACATTTTCCTGCTCCTATTAGTGAAATCTTTCTCAGAAGTATGCAAACTTGACACTGCTTGATCATTCTCATCTTCTGCTCCAAACCTGTCAGAAGCAATTCAATAGCATCCTGCCATTTCCTCCTCTTTCTTCACCTCTGACCCTACCATGTATAACATTGAAGCTATCTACTGAGGACTGATTAGAAAAAGTAACATGAGTGAAAGAATGTTTAAGAAGCAATGGTTAAACCCTTTCCAATGACATTAATCAAATGTACAAGACTGCATTATTTATAGTCCCAGACAGGTCATCTATCTGCAGCCAAAGCACAACACTACAAGATTGTAGATGCTGTGATGCTAAATCTGTGCGAAAAGTTCTGTTATAATAGAAGATTGCAAGATGCAACTTCCAGCTACACATTGTCCTGGCTGGGGTTCAGACAATGTTTCTGATGTGAGCCACAGGTATCATCATTTGTAGCAACTCAATATGATATTCTGCTTTAAGTGGCCCAACCACAATCCATTTAACTCAACACACAACAGGACTTCTTCAGTGGTGGCACCCAGTTACAGAACTCCCTTCTGTTAGGGATCCTGACATTTTTGTCTCTCACGTTTCAGTTTTTAAAAATCTTCTGGATTTTGGGGGAAAAGCAGATGCTTGATTTGCATTCTTTTTCACTTGTCTGCATTGCTTTTCTTATATTTTAACATAAATTTGCAATTTCTAATTTTAGATATTTGTAGTTTGTGAATTCAGATACTTGCAATTTTGTGGCTTTACCTGTGCGTTTGCTCCAAGAAGAAGAAGAAGAACTCATTACTCTCATCATTTAACAGTTCTCTGTGTAAGAGTGTGTGTAAAATCATGTTCATTTCATTATTATCTGTTCTATACGGAAGATGACAGCAAAGAGTAGAAGAAATTGGGAACAAACCTGTAATTGGTTGATCTGAGCCTTTTCTTTCATTCACATGCTTTTCTGTCATTCACATGCATACACATGCATAAGCAGGCCATTCACAACTTAAGCAGGACTAACATTCTTACTAACTACATCAAAATTCTTTCCTCTCTCCCTAGGCTGGGTGGTATTACTTGTCAGAATGTGGGTTGTGTGATTTCCATACCTATGCTCCCCCAACACATGCCCTCCCCAAACACATGCCCCAGTCTGTGGATTTTTATTTTTGAAAGGCTTTCCAGTCCAGATGTGTTTTCAATATAAAGAACCATACAGAGTGAGGATGACCAGGATCTTGCAGTTAATACCCTTACCAGTTCCCATATCTGATGAAACTCTTCCCCACTGCAGTGAGACACACTGTTTTTACTCTTGTGCCCTCACCCCATGCTGCACTACAATATTAGAAGCACATGGGTAGGTTCCACATGGACAGGACATTCATATGGGGCTTTCCCCACACTTCCTCCAAATTGGAGGGTGGTAATGGTTTCACATTGGCAATCCAGATCCTACTGAATATTTCAAGCACAGAGCTTAGGGCATGGGATCTCACCAGGGGTTTAGCTATGGGGCATGGAGAAATGAGCACACCTCCCAAATAAGAATTCTGCCCCGCCCCCCAGTGGAATTTTCTTTCAGTCCCCCAATTTTGTTTATTTATTTATTTTATTTATTAAAATATTTATATCCTACAATTTATTCAAAGATCGCAGGGTGGCTTACAATAAAATCAATGCTAAACAATAAATTTCTAGCATTGCAGTAGTTCAAAACTTCAGTTGAGCATTTAGAAATCCAGTTTAGGCATCCACAGAAAAGAGGCAGGCAAAGCAAACATAGCAAAAAGAAGAGTTATGGGAGTAAATGATTTTCCATGTCTCACTCTATGTAATGCTCAAAATTTGGGAAATGAAAGGAAATTTCATTGGAGGGGCAGAATTCTCATTGAGTGCAATGTTCAGCTATACCTGTGGATCACACCATGAAGAAATGTATGGCATGTGTGCCTCTATGTGTGTGTGCAAGTGTGATGCGTGTGTTTATTTTGGAAGTGGAGAGATGTGTGCAACTATGCTGAACAAGCAACTATTTGACTAAGGAGCAACAGAGACAGAAGACATGTTCCATATACTTCTTTGTTATTGGAGGCGTGTTGCTTCCTTACAAAAAGACAGATACTCTCGGGGCTCCTGCAGAAGGCCCATATAGTTCCAGTAGATGTTGGGCAAATCTGTTTCTGGATTTCATAACTTGTAATGATTATTCCTGCTCCCATATCATGGCTTAAATATACTGGGTTTTCATCCACTCTTTTCCCCCCTGCTTGAACAGTGGTTAACTGTGGTGAAGGTAGGGTCTCCTTCCCTCCTTGCCATCCAAGACCTCATCCCTCAAAACCTCCCCCCCATGCTCCTCCCTCAGCATCCACATGCCCTATCTTTCACATTTTAAAAAAGAAATTGTTACAACTATAATGCTAAAGTGGTATACCACTTTGGTACTATAATTATAAAAGAAAGTGGGCGAGAAGAAACATTCAGTGTGGTAACCTGAAACCACTGTGATAACCAGAAGAAGCATTCAGTGTGCTAACCAGGGAAGAAGGATGTTTGTAGGAAAGCCTCTGTAACAAAGGTCACACCCCTATTCAACACATCACCAGTGAAACCTCCCAGAGTACAGGAGGAATTGAGTCAATGGATGTAGACATGGAAATTTGCCCCTGTCTCTATCAGAAACTCCTGGAAAATAAAAGAAAAACAGAAAACACCCCCTGCCCTGGATTGAAAAAAAAATCATTACTAGTCATGAGAAATAGACCAGGAAAGGAAGCACATTGTGTGGACATTTTAAAAAATACTGACAGGTACACATACAACTCCAGTCAAATCCTAAGGCTTTTGGCCAGTCTAGATGAGACCAGTCTCGCAGCAGTGACGGCGTCGTCCGAAATTGACCCCCTCCCACGCTGCTGCGACAAAACTGTCCCAGGCGATCCTTGCACAGCAAGGATCGTCTGAAAATCTCCTTTGTTTCTGGTCAACCCATTTCTCAATGCATTGTTCTCTTCTTAGCGATGCAGCTATACCCAGAACCCTTCCTTCTCTATAGATCAGACATCTGATTTCAAAGTGAACACTGTTTCTCTTCAGTTAAGATTGTCTCTGATTCTTGAAGTCAAGTACCAGCTTCTATGGAAGCCAGAATAGGGTGGGCAGCCATGCCTCAAATGAACAGACATTGGTACACTTCTAGTCATGCAAGAGAATGTGAACTAGGGATGTAGTATAGTCATTCTTTTTTTCCATCTTCAGTGTGAAAGCATGTCTCGACATGCCAAGACACACCATAAAAAAAAAAAAAATCAAGGGAAGCAAGGTTTGTTGCCCCTGTACAAAAATTAAAAGACCAGGAGTGGGTTTTTTTTTGGTCAACAGCAGCTATAGCAAACAAACATTTTTGCACAAAAAAATGTTGTTTTTCATTCAAAATCTTGTTTTGCACAAATAAATTTTCTGTGCAAGCAAACCTTTGTGAAATTTTCACCAAAGTAGTTCAGAAATGTGAAAAATAATAAAAACTGCACAAAAACCCTGATAATCTTACTCAACAGGGAAAACATTTTAATATTTTTCATTCTCAGGAATGAAATAGGCAAAGAATTATATGTAAAAGTGTAAATTTGAAAGTTTTCATAATTAACTACTTATGAATCAGACACAGCAAATGATGCCTACATTAGATTTCCAGGAGCAAAAATTCCTAAAATTTACAAAATGGAAACAAAATTGGTAAGAAAGCCCAAGAGAACCTATGGCTGAGAAATTTGGAAACTGATAAAGTTCTCAAAATTTTCCTCCATAGCTTACTGTCACCATTCTCTATGTTCCTTCTTGTATTGCTTTTTCACATCCCAAACATTGCAAGACAACCAGCTCAATCCCTTCATCAACTACAAAGAGCTCAGAAGGACTCGCATCTTCCCCTTGTCCTCATTTCCACTTCCAAATATGATTTCATTTCTCTTGTGTTTCCAGGGCCCTTTTCATAGTCTATAAGCAACCAAGTGTGGACTGTTTACTTAACAGCAGTGCTTTTTTAATACAGTTTCAAGATAGGGACCCTCCATTTTAAATCCTGGAGCTAATTTTTGGTTAGGATAAGCCATCTCTCAAATCATTTCCACATCTGCATGAATCTGATTAAAAGAGTCCATCTGAACTGTACAAAGAGTGCTCTTGTTATTAAACTTCTTAGCAAACTGGCAAGCAGAACAAAGCAGAATGAATCAAATTAGCCAAGGCAAGTGGAGTAGGAGTGAGTGGAAAAGAATATTTATTTTAAGAAATACAGATTGAAAAATTTGGTTTATTATTTGTAAAAGTAACAATTCCAGTTTAAATTAATATGGAAAAATCCAACAAATGCAGTCATATTTATGTAATGAAACCTAAATTCAGCTTTGGTGTCTTTAAATAGGCTGGTGATATAGGGAAATCTGATACAAAGAAAAGACCCCAAAAGATGTTAACTTTGGCATAGGTGATGACAAGTTTTGAATGAAGCACAATTGAATGCAGATGGCATAATTGCATTCTCATTTGAATTAATGATGTGAACAATCTAATACCATTGCTTGCAAATGCTCTGGGTCTTTCTTCACAACAGTGTTTAAATTGGGATGTGGGAGAGGGGAGGGGGGAGAGAGAGGGTGAATTTGTCCTATTTACATAATGAAAGAGTGTGTGGGCATCAACTGCAAATCATTTACTACAGGAAAAAATTAAGGAACACACAACGACACACTCACTCATGCACGTATACAAGTGTTATCCTTTCTTGAACTAGGGAAACAAATGAGTGGGTGTACTTCAATAGCAAACATATGTAATCATGTAATTACCAATTCTATGGTCTCTCAAGTAATTTTGTCAAGTTAACAACACATTTTAGCACTTATCACTGACTGCAGTATTTGTACTATCATAATACATAAAGATGCTTTCATGAGCCAATGCTGTATTGATATCCCAGGCTCATCAACCTGACTAAGGACTCAATAGGTTTATTTCTGTCATTCAACTCCTCCTTTTCTTCAAGCAGGAATGGGGAACTGCCAGGGGATGGGAGTTCTGTTACCTTCCAGCGGACCCAGAAGGGCTGCATACAGCATCCTAAATGCAGCACTTCCTATACACACACACACACACACACACACACACACACAAAACTGGCTCAAAAATGCCCTCTAGGGAATGTGGTGGATAATTCTGCCACTTTTTCCAATTCCTTGTCCATTTTAAGCCCTTGAGGGCATCCCCTCAATTGTTCCAATTTGGCAGGGCAGTCTCAATTAGGTCATATTTCCCCCCCAATTTTGAGGGGGAGTACTGAAGACCCATGGTAGCCTCAAAACCACCATTGATAATGTCTTAAAGCAGTGCTATTCAAATTGGTCTTTCATAGTCTGCTGCCAGTATGTAAGCCATCAGCTGGTGTTTTATGGCGAGTTTCCAGGGAAGAAGGAAACAGTTTTGTTGCCAATGGCATAAGACTAGGTACCAGTCACTGTCACAGGAGGGGGAAAAACTGCACACACCCTCAACCTTAGAGGAAGGCAATGGCAAACCTCCTTTGAATAAATCTTGCCAAGAAAACCCTATGACAGAGTCACCATAAGTCAGAGTTGACTTGAAGGTATACATAGCAACAAGAGAATCTTTACAGCCTGAGAATTCAATTCCCTCCAACGACTACGTAACTACAATAAACTTTTTTAAAAACCTAGTACATCACCTAAAATTAATCTCTTGTTGTTAACTGCCATTCAGGTGACTTTTGAATTATGGAGACCTTGTGAGTCAGAGACCTTGGAGGTACCCTGTTATCAAGATTCCTGCTCAGATCTTGCAAACTCAAGGCTATGGCTTCCTTGATTGAATCCACCCACCTATAATGTGATATTCCTCTTTCCCTAGTGCCTTTTACTGTTCCAAGCATCATTGTTTTTTCTGAGTTATGTCTTCACATTGTATGTCCAAAGTATGACAGTCTCAAGAGATTATCAGACGTGTCAAAAGTGACATTACAACAATGCCAGAAGATCACAAAAGGGCTCCCTCACCACACGACATTGTTATGTACCCATTCTGTTCCTGTTCTGCCAGTGCTGTTTTTATTGATAGGAGAAGTCATCAATAGATCCCCCATCCTGTTTCTGCCCTGGGTTTCCGTTTGTGTGACAATGTGCCCTGTGTTGCTGGTGAGATCCCAGCATCAATGGAAAGTCCCTGACAGAACACTTCCAGGTGAGATTGGGACATCCAGGTAAGCTACCCTCTTTTTATGACTTTCCTGGAGTTACTTGTTAATTTTAAAGTGTGTTTTTGTGTTTGTTGTCACTTTTTTGTGTTATTTTCATTTTTGAATTTCCTGCGCTCACGTCTTCTCGTGAGAATCTGTGGGATTTCACTCCAGGAAGTGAACGGAGGTCTGTTAGAGCTCTGTTCATTCCTGGGCTGCCCTGTTGATGGGAGAGAAGGTGGTAGGGAAGGTGATTGACCCAGGACAAGGGTAGGACAGGGGCAGGAATGAAGATTGTGGGACAGGAACACTTTTTGTGTTCCTGTTTGATAATCACCTCAGCTTAGTTATCTTGGCTTCTAGGGAGAGTTCAGGCCTGATTTGCTGTAGGACCCATTTATTTTTCTTTTTGGCAATTCGTAGTATTCACAGAACTCTCCTCCAGCACCACATTTCAAACATGTCGATTCTCTTCATATCAGCTTTCTTCACTGTCCAGCTTTCAGAACCATACATAGAAAATGGAAATACAATAGCATAGCCAATCATGACTATGGAATTCAGTGATATATCTCAACACTTGAGGATCTTGTCTAGTTGCCCTTCCAAGTCCTAGTCTTCTTCTGATTTCTTGAATGCCTTCTTCATTTTGATTAAGAACCGAGCTAAGGCAGAGGGCATCTTTGACTATTCATTGCCACTGAGCTATGATTCCCTCCTCTGGAGGATCATATGCAAAAATGCTCTACACATGAAAACAAGATATTATAGACAAGAATCCCAGCCCCGTCTTTTCTTTATTTGAATGTATGTTCAAGCTGTAGACTGAAACATTACAACATAGGAACAGTCTTCCTGCTTAATTCTACAGGTTTTTGTGAACCAAACTAGACAGCTAAATTCTCTACTTCTAACACCATTTAGGCTAATTTTGCCAACTGTCTCTCTGCCTCATCTTTGTATTTGGAATCTGCAGGCTTGCCAGTTTCCCATTACTTTTTGAAAAGAAACAGTCTACTGCACAATATTGAACCCAGACAGTCCTAAAATAGTCATATTTCCTGTTGTATTTCTTTCTTTCTTTGCTGTCAATGACCAAAAATTGGATGTAATGCATTACTATTTTTGCAGGATAATGAGGTGGCAACAACATTCCTTTCCAAAGTAAGAAGCAGAAGTGGAAATTGTGTTGCTTTTTTTTTTTTTTTTTGGAAACAAGTAAAAAATACTTATTTCTTCTGCTTGCCAATTTGGGAACGAATGGATCAAGGGGATTTTGAGATTTTTTTCCCCTCAACATTTTAGGCAACCTTCTTTCTGTTTTAAATGGAAAAAGTAAAAAGTAATTCAAAGTAATAAGTAAATCAAAAAAGCAACTTATTAAAAAGCATGATGATAAAACAGAGAGTCACTTTTACAAAATATAATAAATAATGGCAATGATTCCTTTAAAAAGTAACTTTCCAAGCTCTGACAATGACTGGTAACAGTTTTTCTAGTGGCAATGGACAAACCAGTCATGTGTGTGACAGGAACAGAGGGTGCCATCCCTCCACGGACAGGAAAAAACACATCACTCAAGCCCTATATTAATCAATGGCAGTGCATACATGCACCAGTGTGCTAGCACACCCGTGTACACACACCACCATTGAATAATATGGGGCATGGCCATTTGAGAACACTCCAATCCACGGATGGCTAGCCCACCAATACAGCAGGGCCACTATACAAGGAGCCCCCACCTTCTGATGGCTCATTATCTGACAACTTGCTCTTTCAGCACTTGCAAATTAAGGGCAAGCTCCAGTCATTCAATGAAGAACCTATTCTTTTGACAGTTTTTGCCTATGGCTTGCTTGGGACTGACTGTGTGCACACACATTGCTTGCAAAGCTAGCTGGGGTGGCGGGAGTCACCAAGCCGACTGAGGGACTTTGCAAGCTGTGTGTACATGGGCATGCACATGGGCAGTCCCAAGTGAGCCACTACAATTCCCTCATGTTCCCTACATGGCTTTTTGACCAATTCTGGCTTCTGACACTGCTGCAGTTGCTAACCTGTTGAATAAGTGGGTGCTTTCTGTACTATGACATCTAAATACAAGAAAGAGAAGGGTGGGGGAGAAAATGAAAAAGAAGAAATTTTTATTTATTTATTTATTAATAAATTATATATATATATATATATATATATATATATGAAGAAAAATGACTTCCCACTATCTTTTCTGCAGTTATAAAATATATCCTACAATCCAACCTCATTCTTCATAAAACAGATGTTACATTTCATTTATTTATTCAACTCACACTACTTTTCAAAACCAACAATAATCAAATCACCATTTTTTTCTCAAGAAATCAATCAGAGGTTTCCAATCTTTCAAAAACTTTACTAACAATTTTTCTTTAAACAAAATAGACATTTGTCAACTTCAGCTAACTCATGTATTTTTCTTCCTTAGTAGGTAATACGCCATTCTTCCATTTCTTAGTATATAACAATCTTGCAGCTTTAGTCATATACTTATGTATTGTTTCATGACTTCTTTCATGACTCCACTTTGGATTTCACGAAGGACCACCTAACTTCTATTAGGGAGAGGAGAGTCCATTTTCCTTTCTCCTTTAAGTCTGACATTATTTCTGAATATGAATCTGAACAAATCAGTGAAATTTGGTAAACTCTTCAAAACTGAATGGCAACAAAATCACCACTTTGCACAAGTGAAAGCCGTTCATAGCAAATATTGCTTGCATGGAGATGCCCATGATCTGGTATATTGCTTTTTAAAATGAGCAGCCTCTCAGGGGAAAAAAAAAAAGAAGAAGAAGAGGCAACAACCTTAATGAAGCATTAACATGATTGAATTTTCAGGGGTCAAACTTAGATTTCTTCGAGTTCAACACTCAAAGTCCAGTGCCTGGAATTTGCAAATGTTAAATTCTTCTGCAAAATACACTGGAACATGACTACCTCCATCTCTACCTCCAATCCAAGCACTGATTCTGGCTTCACTAGCTGTCAGCCAGCATTTTGGGACACAGGAAACTTACAAGAAGGGCATGGTGCTGTTTACAATCTCCCATTACTTATTCATCTCTATCCCCTTGACAATCAAAAGTATAAAGCTTATAAACACAGAGGTTCCAGCTTATTATCATGAATAAAGGGTACCATTTCCCCCCTCCTCCCATGGACTTTTCATAAAATTGTCTGAGCAGTGGGTCATCACACAGTGACTTGTGCAATAACTTATACAGTGCATACTTATAAGACGTAATGTCTTAACAGTGTGTGTGTGTGTGTGTGTGTGCGCGCGCACATGCCTTCAAGTCACCTGTCAACTTTTGGTGACCCCCGTGAAGTTCATAGGGTTTCCTTAGGGAATAAATACTCAGAGGTAGTTTTGCCAGTTCCTTCCTCTGAAATGTAGCCTACAGCACCTGTTATTCATTGGCGGTGTCCCAACCAAATACTAAGCAGGGCTGTGTAATGCCCAGGCATACCAACCAAATTTACATCACTGTTTAACCTGGCCACCTTGTCACTTATGCTGCCACCAAATAAAAATATCTCTGGAGACCACTGTTCCACAGTTGCCACCTTTACATCAAACTTTCCTTGGACTGGGGTTTAACTTAATATGGATAGTACTTATATCAGTGTGTTTACTCATAGGGTTAGCATGCCAAATAAATACCAGAAAGGGAAAATAAGTTTATGAGGAGTCTGGACTTGATAAACAAAACAAAGATTGGTTAAACAATATAACAGAAATGTTTTGAACTTTTTATTCAACTTGGTTAAATTTAAACTGGTTGACAGTCCCACTCTGTGGTGACCATACAATTTCAGAATCTGTCAGACTCAATAACAAGTGATTCGGTTCTTTCTTTCCTCTCACTCTGTATTCCAATTAGCCTCTATTCCTCTCAACAATATTTCCACTGGACATACATTACCTCTGTTGCACTCACAAACATACACACATTCCAGCCCTCTCCTTATCACATCTTCAGCTCCCACATGCCATCTCATTTTTCCTTTTCCCAACTTTCATACACCTCTTTTCACTCTAGGAGACCCCTCCCATACCAGTTTCCTGCCACAGGATTGGTTCCTTCATGCTCTCTTCCCATTCACTCAGCAACATTCCATCAGCCGCCCATTACATGCTCTCCACAGGTTGGCCCTGCTTAGATGAGAAGGGATCTGGTGCCTTTAGGATATTTAGGCTAACAAGCTGTTTAACAGTGTAACATAGTGTCTTGGTATTTTCAGCTGGCAGTTTTTAAGTTGACGCTGGGTGGAAAAGAAGACTATATGACCTGTAAGGTATCTTTCAACTCTTTGAGTCTATTAATGGGATGCAATAAGTCCTTTTGCATTTTATCAGATGGCCCTGAGGTCTAATGGGAGATTATCAGATGTGCTAAATATGGCATTTTCATGATGCCAGGAGATCACTAAAGGGCTTCTTTTTCAGATGATGCTGTTCCCCTCTCATTATGCACCTGTGCAGCTGTCGTTACGCCGGCGCTGCTTTTTATTGACAGGCTAAGCTGTCAATGGATCCCCCATTCTGTTACTGTCATGGATGTTCGTGCATCTGAAAAGGTGCCCGTTATGCTGCCGAGATCCCAGTGTCAGTGGGAGGTCCTTGCCAGAACACTTCTGGGAGAGATCGGGACATCAAGGTAAGTGACACATTTTTGTTCCCTCCCTGGGTTACTTGTAATGTTTTCAGTGTGTTTTTCTGCTTGTTATCACTTTTTAAAAAACCTTTATTTTGCTTTTAATTTTTTAATTTCCCATGCTCTCATCTTCTTGCGAGAACAGCCGGGATTTCAAACCAGGAAGTGAAAGGAGTTCCATTAGAGCTCCATTCACTCTAGGCTGCCTGGCACGGACAAACAAGGTAGGTCTGAAAGTTTTCATTACTGTGCCGGAACAGGGATGGAAGAGGAGATTGCGGGACAGGAACACTTTTTTTATTCCCGTCTGATAATCTCCTAAATTACAAGATTATGTCTCTATGTACTTCCTTCATACCAATAAAAGCAAAACAGGAAATTCTACATTCTATTTAAATACAAAGGTTTCTTTTTGTTGGGTGCTTTCAAGTCATTTCCTACTTATGGCAACTTTAGGGCAAACTTATCACAGGGTTTTCTTAGCAAGATTTGTTCAGAGGGAACTTGCCTTTGCTTTCCTCTGAGGCTGAGAGTGTGTGACTTGCCCATACTCAGTGAGTTTCCATGACTGAGCAGGGACTGGAACCCTGGTCCCCAGAGTCATAGTCCAATGCTCAAACCACTATACTACTCTGGCTCTCAAATACAAAGACACATGAAAAAAAATTCAGTGGATGAATCCACCTTAATCCACTATGCATTATCACTTCTTTCCCTCTTCCTCTTTCTTAAAAAGAATATTGCTACAACAGTGCAGCTGTTAAAATAAGTAGGTTTCATGTTTTCTATATCTTATAACAAATCTTATGCGTTAATCATTGTTTACCATTTACCATTTACCAATGCTCCCACTCACAGAGACTGCAGAATCTATTTACACATACTTATGACTAGAGATCCAGAAATTTGGTAGAGAGAAAACAAGATTTCTAATAAAAACAAGCCCCTCATTTGTTACCACAATACATTTGCCAGTAACAGCAAGGATATATCACCAAATTCCCTATATATAACAGATACATCCAAAGCATAATTTTGTAAATGCAGGAAGTTTTTCTCTAGGGCTTTCCTCAATCTGCAGCATGCTTGCAAGTTAGCCAAGCTGTTCTGCTCCTGATTTACTATACAGGAAGCAGCACTCCATCACTGTAACTAAGCTTGCTCCTTCGATCATATTTTTACTCTCCCTTGGTATCTTGCTTACAGCAAAAATTATTCACTTGCTTGTATGTTACACACAAACACGTACTATTTTTAGCCACCTGCATCTATCATGCAAAGTTTCTATCAAGGCTTCAGGGCTGAGGGAGGAACAGAGAAATACAGATCTCTTCTTTTAGAGTACACACAAAGTCATTCCTGTGGCAATGCAGGTTATCTCAAGAGCAAGTCCTTTCCCGAAAGCTATTCTTGAAAAGGTCCATCACCTTCCCTGCCTGCAAAATATGGCAAAAACAAAATAAAAACAGAGAATGTGAGCTCTGTTTGGTGAAATTAACTGTTTGGAGCTACAGTTCCTAGAATCCCATAGCCAATATGGTAATTGGCCACATTGGTTGAGGGATTCAGGGAGTTACAGTCCAAGTCTGAGATCCTGCTGAGTTCTGGTAGAGGCATGGGTGGCATCAGTAGCCAGGCAAAACTGGACACAGGTGTATCTGTGCTAAGGAAGAGCAGGAGTCATCAGCAGTGGCAGTGAGGATAAGAATAGAAGGCTGATGAGTTTCAGCTGCCTATAGATATGCATAGCTTCTGGGTAGCAGGTTTCACAGAGGTAAGGGCCTCTGGTAAGAGTCATCTGGAAAACTGCCTATCGTAGCCTACAGAAAGTTTTCCATTCCACCCTTCCCTGAGCACCTTGCCTCCATGGACCCCTCCACACACCTCCCAGAAGCCATGCTTTGGAGGAACAAGAGGCTTAGAGCCACCAGCCTTCTATTCATGTCTCCATCGCTGATACCTTCAGGGACAAACAGAAAGGAAGTAGAGCAACTTGCACAGGGTTTAGCAACCAGGGTTCCCTGGAACCCTAGCGTTTCTATGAGAGGTTGCCAGAGGTTCTGTGAGACAACATTTTCTATTAAATTGTAGATGTGATGTTTATTCAGGGCTCCTTGAGACCTGAACATTATTCCCAGGATTCCTCCAGGGAAAAAAGGTTGAGAAAGGCTAGCCTAGTAGGCTAGCAAATATACTAGGATAAAATACTGTACATAATATACCTGTTCTTGCACTACAATAGTGCACCAACAGGATTCTGATCTAAAAGAGTGATGTTTCCAGTCTTTAGGAATAACTCAACATGATGATGAAAACCAAATGCCTCCTCTTTTCATAGCATATCATTATAAACAATGAGAGTTTATCATGTTATATACTTCTTTCTTCTTCTTCCACATTGTTCAACGCAACCATTCTGTCATGCATCATGGAGAAAGGTGGCAGCTGCAGAATCATTTGGCATCTCACATCTCACTCAAGACACAGGGTCCTTCACTTAGAGATTCAGGCTCAATGGTTTTCTCTAACAGGTACTGACATGAAGAAATTTGCTAATGCCACTGTCCGACATGAGATATCAATTTATGAAAAAAAATAGACAGGTTTCTGGTAACAGTTGGCAAGGGTTGAACTGGCCAGAGGGCAATGATATGGTGATGAGGAAGGTCAAACACTGGATTAGGCATAAAGTCAGTTCACATTGGCATCAATGAGGATCAAACAACTGCAAGATATTTCTTTCTTTTTTTGTTGTTTTTCTTGCATTAGGATAAAAAACATTTTTTTTAGAAAAGGGCATTATTATCATTATTACATTTATTTATATAGTGCCATAGGCTTTACATAGTGCTTTACAAAGGAGAAAAATGTCAATCTAAGGTAAAAACAAAAACCTGCCTATGGCGCACAATCTAAAACCACAAACAAGATTATAAAATTAATAAAATATTACTATAACAGGATTAAAACAATACTATAAAAGTGTAAATTAATACAAATAATATGGACATAAAATCAAGATGAAAGTTGGAAGGCTTCCCTGAATAGAATAGTCTTTAATTTAGAGTTAAAGTAGTCTAGAAGGTGGTGGTCCACAAATTCATGGGAAGGAGATTCCAAAAAAAGGGGCAGCGTGGGAGAAGGGGTGTATCCAAGTAGGGGCAGAGGAAATCCTTGGCTGAATCAGCATTCCTGAATCACTAGAATGCAAAGCACGAACATGAAGATCGGGGGAAACAAGTGCTGACAAGTAGCTGGGGCCCAAACCATCAAGGGCTTTGAAAGTTAATAACAACAGCTTGCAACAAATTCTAAATGGGATCAGGAGCCAGTGAAGGGATAACAACAATGCAGTGACATGATCATAATGGTGGGCAGAAAAAATTATCCTAGTGGCAGAGTATTGTACCGAAATCAAGGGGGCAAGGTGGAAAAGAGGAAGCCCAGTTAGCAAAGAATTATAGTAATCCAGGTGAAAAATGACCAGTGCATGGACCAAAGTCTTAGCAGTAGGAACTGAGAGAAAAGGCCTGAGTCTCGCTAGATTATATAGAAAGAAATGACACAACTTTGTCATGGCCTGAATTTGAGGAATGACTGAAAGGGAACAATCAAAAATGAAACAGAGACTATGCACTTCTTTCACAGGTTGATTATTAGTGCCACTAACTGTGATTGAAAATGAATAATGTAGAGTTGGCTTCGGTGGGGAAACAAGTAGCTCAGTCTTGTCCATATTGAGCTTAAGGCACCGACAGAGCATCCAAGCAGAAATAGGAGATAGATATGATGACACTCGCTGTTCAACATCCAGAGAGAGTTCCGGAGTGGAAAAATACAGTTGGGTGTCATCAGCGTATAAGTGATACTGAAAACCATAGGAGCCAATAAGGTTACCTAGGGAGAAAGTATAAAGGGAAAATAACAATGGGCCCAAAACAGAGCCCTGTGGAACTCCAACGGACAGCGACACCAGAGCAGAGACGTGGCCACCAGCAACCACAGCAAATGTCCTATCAGAAAGGTAGGATCTGGTAGGTTAGTCAGACAAAGACCATGGGCCAGAAATAAAGTAGCAGTAGAATCAATAGACTAAGAACAAGAATTTGGAACTTATTGATGTGATGGTGGAGGAGTATTCCACCCCCCCCCCCAGGATGCTACACCACTTTATTTGCTGTCACACGTATGAAATATGCTAGTGGCAAAGAGACCACAATTTATAATGAGGCACTTTGGAAGTATGCACCTTATTTTCAAGATAGATAGCACTTATAGAAGGCTTTGACGAAAGTTATTCAGCTTGAAAACAAGGTTTGCTCCCCCTTTATATCTTGCTTTAATGACTAATGGGAAATCATAAAAATGAGTGGGACCCACATGTTCTCCAACCTTGGGCTTAAGATAAAAATGTCATCAACCATGGTCCAAAGGAAAGACCATCCCACCTGTACACCCAAGGAAGACCTTGGACATGATGCTATGCCATGATGTTCACATGCATATTTAGAACCCAAGAAGAATATAGTCAGGTTACTACAAGCACTTCAGTCCAGTGCTAGTTTCAAGAGACACAGGTAGGGTAGGCAAAACATCTCTGTGGTGAATAAATTGAAGTACTCATTTTGCCACTGGAGTTCCCAGTGAAGGGAAATCCAAAGTAAATTTGGAAGCTCATCCTCATCAGGTACAGTATGATGAATTCTGAGAGATAACGATGGGCTAAATCTAATGGTTAATCCCAGCAAGAGTAGATTCATTTAATCAATGGGACTTACATATGTATTGACTTATTACATTCCCACTATTTCTATGTGTTTACTGTAGTTGGGATTCCTAACTGGATTGAGGCCAAACTACTTTCAGTTATTGATATACAGTGCCTTGCAAAAGTATTCACCTCTCATTGATTTTTCCACATTTTGTTATGTTATATCCAGGAACTGAAAGGATTTAATTGACCTTGCTATTAGTGGTGTATACAAGATACTCAACACTACAAAGGTGCCACAACATCTTTTTTATTGTGGCTTGAAAGTTAAGTAAACAAAACAACCTTCAGTTTGAAGAAGTAGACAGAACTTGGCAAAGTTACTTTTTTGGACTACAACTCCAGCCATACTAGCCAAGGGATTCTTGGAGTTATAGTCGAAAAGGTAAGGTTTTTGAGTTCTGAGTATGGATGTTCTTGGACTACTTGCAGGTGCATGTACTAATGTTAAATAGATACCCAGAGCTTAAGCCTGAGGTATCTGCTGCTATAACACCATCCCAAAATTGGCCTTACTCCTTCACAATGTGACTGAAAGCTACTGCAAACCAGGTTTAATTTTAAAGGAAGTCTTGAATCCGGCTCTCCTTATCTCTGATTTACAAAACCTCATTGATTGTCTTGCTTCAATGTGTCATCATATGAAATTAGGAATTCTTGAACATGGAAGGGGCGTCTGTAGCATGGTCCCAGACTTTCCTTAAAATGAAATTCAACCATAGATGCTCTTAGTAAAATAAAATTTGCTGGTTGCTGCAGGAAACGGGAAACCATAAAAGTATGTTACAGCCCAACCATATTTCTCTAGTAGCTACATCAAATCTGTTAACAACTAAGAGGCTATTAAAATGCTAATGAATGGTTGGAATGATCTATGTTCTGAGTCCCCATTTCTATTTTACCTCCTTTTATGAGGCCCAGCAGTTTGCTGTCACTGAAATAAGTTTATAACGTCTGTTTTTGTTGTTCAGATAACCTCTACAATGAATTGGCTTCTTGATACCAGAATAACGATCTACCCACCGATCCACAAAGCAGGGCAAATATTAGTCCAGCTAATCCAATGTAAAACCAAAACTGATTCAGTTTCTGAGCAATTGAGTAAGAAACATTTTCCCCTTCATGTTTATATCTAGTGGCAATATTTTGTTTCGAAGTGTACACACTTCAGCATACTGAATTTCTCTGCCAATACTAGCAGCTATTGCACTGTAGGAGGAGTGGGCATATACAGAAGATCTGAGGGCCACTTTTCAAGTCCTCCTTATCCTGCATGGACTACAAAACATACTTTTCTTGAAATTATTTTTGACAGCTATTTTTGCTGTTTTAAAAAACTACAGGCCTCTCCCTCCCTGGGCTATACAATTTCCACTCTTGTTCTGTAAAAATGGTGGCTTGTGCACATATTGAGGAAAATAGATCTTGAGAAGGTACTTGAAATAAAAGAGCTCCTTAAACACATCAATGCACACAAAATTTGGTTATTCCCCTTTCGTCTCGTTCATAGTCCAACTAGTCTCACAACAATTTTCCCCCTGATCCCTGTGATATAGGGCCACTGGGGATGTTACTTCTTCATAGATTGTATAAAAGTATAATATAATATTTGCAAACCTGGAAAATGCATAACTGTGCAAATTAGGGGAAATATGTATGTGTGTGGATGAATTCCACCCACTGTTAATTCTAGCACAGATATATTAGACATGGATTGACATCTAAACACTAGTATTTTATAGCTTACTTTTTCCCCAGAACAAAAACGGGACACAAATGATGGTTTCTTATATTTTCTAAACTCAGAAAGCAATGGCATCCTTGCATGTCACAGTGTTCCATGCAAGCAAATCTCCTGTATTGGTAACACCATCTAAAAATCAAGGCAGCATGTTAGTACACAGTTGCTGGATAAGAGACTGCTTGAACATGCAGAACAAACCCATGGTCAGCAATGTTGATTTGGTGTGTATGGGAGAGGAGGGATAGAGTTAATATTTTCTTCCCGATGAGGGAGAATCCCAGACTAGTTTTAAATTATCAGAATTATCTGTATCCAACCTTTCAATTATCTGGATCTCCAGGTTAGTGCACCAAAGGCTCCTCCAAATTCATAACTACCAACCCCTCAACCTTACACAAAGGGTTCTTGAACTTTCTGCAATCATGTTGTATTAGGTGTCATCGTCATCACCATCATCCCACCACACTCCATAGATTTAATCTGGGCATATATATGCTTTTCAACTGTTTCTGCATAACGTGGAGCACCATGTTATCCAGGGAGTTGGTGTTATAAAACCATTTTGAATATATCTAGGCAGCTGGTGTTTTAACACCATTTTGAACATATGCCCCAAAGCCTGTAGAGTAGAGGGTACTTGAACATACGCATTTATGCAACCAATTTTGCATACCAAAATGCATTTTGGACATTATATTTCTCTATGCATTTTATGAAGAAAGAATTCCCTCACAAAATCCATAGATGTGCAAATACTGAAGGATAACTGCATTTTAGGTTGCATAGTGATTCAGGAAACAACAACATCATCCTGCTTTTCTCCTAGCCTGGCACTCAAGGCTTACAAAGGTTAAAACAGATACAGCTTAAGTTAATAAAAATATAATAAAACGACCAGCAGAATTGAAAGTAGTTAAAAGCATAACCATTAAAAAGAAAACAAAAATGAACAGAAAACCACATTATGAAAGATCCTTCCCCCACAAGCAATCAGTTCTCAAAGTCCTGCTAAAACAAAAGGTCTTCTCCTCTCTGTGGAAAGACAGCAAAGAGGGTGCCACTCTAACTTCTCTAGTGGCTTGTCCACACTGCAAAAAAACCCCACCATACTCACCTTGTAGCCACTGTGAGCAGGACACAGAATGTTCTTGATTCGATGGGAATGCAGTTATTTTTGAGGGCTTTAATTCATTTTTTAAAGAAAAACCCTACCTTTTACCCCACACTTTACTGGAAAAAATGGTTTATTGTAGGAGGTACGTGTGGCCACCTCTGAGTTAAGCTTCAGTGCAGAGCCGAGGGGTGGGGTTTTGGTTGGGCAATACATTATTGTATTTTCATTCTGCCAGCATGCAGGCACTATTATATTTCTAATATGCATTTGTACAGAGATCAGTATTAGCGTATCTCCGCCTTTCCAGTAATACACTCTCTAGGAAAATATATATTCACATGCATGAGGGGAAGAGCAAAATACAAACAAACAAAAAATGGACCAGCTACCGAAGAAGATTCTGTCCATGTTCCTTTATTAAGATAGGTTTGCTTTAACATGTGAACCAAACAAATTTATTCCTAACCCCTAGTTCTAACTGCCACTGTTGCTTCTTTTATGCCTCAGAGCCCTGCTGAACAACTGATGTGCTTAAAGCCAGAAAACAGAACTATTCATCAGTGCCTAAGCAGCCCACTCATGAAAGAGGCAGGAGGCACAACCTGGAAAAACTACTTTGGGGGACTACAGTTCCCACAATTCTCCAGCCAGCACTAACAATGGTCATAGTGGTAAATAATAGTGCTATAACAGTGTAGTGTGATATCACACTACACTGTTATAGTGCTATTATCCCACTTTAACTGCTCTGGCTGCCTCCTGTAGCATCCTGGGATTTGCAGTTGGGGGGGGGGGCTTTTAGAATTTTCAGCCAGAGAATTCTTAAGCTCAATATGGACAAGATTGAGCTACTTGTTTTCCCATTGAAGCCAACTCTACATTATTCATTTTCAATCACAGTTAGTGGCACTAATATTCAACCTGTGAAGGAAGCGCGTAGTCTTGGTTTCATTTTTGATTCTTCCCTTTCATTCGTTCCTCAAACTCAGGCCATGGCAAAGTTGTGTCATTTCTTTCTTTATAATCTAGTGAGACTCAGGCCTTTTCTCTCAGTTCCTACTGCTAAGACTTTGGTCCATGCACTGGTCATTTTTCACCTGGATTACTATAATTCTTTGCTAACTGGGCTTCCTCTTTTCCACCTTGCCCCCTTGATTTCGGTACAATACTCTGCCACTAGGATAATTTTTCCTGCCCACCATTATGATCATGTCACTGCATTGTTGTCATCCCTTCACTGGCTCCTGATCCCATTTAAAATTTGTTGCAAGCTGTTATTAACTTTCAAAGCCCTTGATGGTTTGGGCCCCACCTACTTGTCAGCACTTGTTTCCCCCGATCTTCCTGTTCGTGCTTTGCATTCTAGTGATCCAGGGCTGCTGATTCAGCCAAGGATTTCCTCTACCCCTACTCGGATATGCCCCTTCTCCCACACTGCCCCCTTTTTTGGAATCTCTTTCCCATAAATTTGTGGACCACCACCTTCTAGACTACTTTAACTCTAAATTAAAGACTATTCTATTCAGGGAAGCCTTCCAACTTTCATCTTGATTTTATGTCCATATTATTTGTATTAATTTACACTTTTATAGTATTGTTTTAATCCTGTTATAGTAATATTTTATTAATTTTATAATCTTGTTTGTGGTTTTAGATTGTGCGCCATAGGCAGGTTTTTGTTTTTACCTTAGATTGACGTTTTTCTCCTTTGTAAAGCACTATGTAAAGCCTATGGAGCTATATAAATAAACGTAATAATAATAATAATAATAATAATAAACTACAAACCCCAGAATTCCATAGGAGACAGCCATAGCAGTTAAAGTGGAATAACAGCACTATAAGTGTAGTATGATAAAGCCCATAATCCAAAAATCCCTAAATGTTCCATTTCCCTCTCTCCAGGGAGGAAATGTGCATATAAGATGCAAGTCAAATTAGGCATGGTAATAAAAAGGAATTTTTAGAAACAAATAATATTAAATAGTATTATAAGATAAGTTCTAAAAAACAGACTGCCTTCTCACTCAGTCCATTTCTACAACTGTTTCCCTTTTTTTCTTCACATCCCAATCAGATCCTATCCTACTGTGCTTTTCTGTTTTGACTGTGACTGCAGTACATTTTGACACTTTACTGTGGATGTTTTGGTGGCTATTATTTGGGTTTATTTTTAATGCCTGACTTTTATATCGAGGAGTAAGTTGTGCTGTGTACTTTTCACAGAGCAGCAGAAAAAGGCATTAATCAATGAACAAATTAGCACAATAACTTCCCCAGATTACAACTCTTATTCTTCTTTTACTGGGTGTCTGGCATCTGTCACAAACTGTCAGGGTTTCATATTCATGCTCCAGACCATATATAAAATGTTACGAGTACTGTATATGAACAGTATCTCTCAAAATTCCAGTGACAGAAAGTTTGGCAAAGCATTTCCCCCCTCAGGTGTATACCAACAGGTTATTTTACATTATTTTGTTCCATATTTCAGGTGTATATTTTATCTATGTTTAATAATATTTATTGCTAACAGTTTCTGAGATTGTAACTTAAATCCAATTGTTAGTGTTTATAGTACGATTTATGTAAGCACTGATTTACCATTTAGTAATTCATTCCATGGGTCTATTGTTAGGACTAGTGATCAGATTCAGGGCATAGAAACAAAAAATAGATTAAAACACTGGTAACAATGTCTGAAAAATTCTGGGAGTTGTACAAAAAAAGTAACTTCTCCAAAGCATGTGTGAAAGTGTAGTCTCATTTTTGTTTTTAAAGCACACTGAAAAATGTATTCCTTCAATCTGTGTTAACATAAATTTCAATCTAAGGGTGTGTCTATACGATTATAAAAAAAAATCTGTTTGGGGGATAAAAAATATGAATAGGCCGTCGTTCGTATGCATACGATCTGCCTACACAATTTTTTACCCCCCCTAAACTCCGTATGACCCCTCTTCCCCAAGCTGGCTGGAGCGAGCAAGCCAAGCAGCGGTTTTAAATCTCCCGCCGCTTTTTTTTTTTTTAAAGGTTCCTTCTTTGTGGAAAGACAGTTTTCCCTATTTACAATATAAAATAAAAATAAATAAATATATATAATTCACGGACTTATCAGACTCTCGCTAGCTGGGAAACCAACATGGTGGTTGCTCCCAATTCCCCTCCGTGCTAGCCCCGCCCCCTGTACTCGGCCAGCCAATCATATTACACTGCCATCCGAACGGCGAACAGATTTTTCATTGCGATCCGCTTTCCCTCCCAAATGCTGCATGAGCGTATTTCAGGGTGGAAGACCGAGCCCCCCTCTTTTGGATGCGTATGAATCCGAATGGCCTTGTGTACCGAAGAGCGAACTTCTGCACGCTGTATGTATTATTTAAATTGTGTAGACGGGGCCACAGTTTAAACTGTTGTGAGTTATAATGTAAATTTCTGCTGGTTTTTCTGATATTTGTTGGTGTTTTCATTATCAGATGATATGATTGCATTTTCCAAAAATTGCTGTAAAATATTATTTGTAATCTGCTTTGGAAAAGCTTTGCCCTGCAAAGTGTCATGTAAGTAATTTAAATATGTAAGTAAATAAAATTTAAAACTCTGGTTTTGAACTGAAAAGAGTGTTTCTGTCTTGTAAAATTCTAAGTGAAGATGCCAGTTCTGTGGTGTAATGATAAAATGCCTCTCCCTAAACTAACCTGATACAGAAACATTCTTCCTTTCTATAGATTTTCTTTGGTTTTTTTCTGGGCTATGAGGCCGTATTCTGGAATAGTTTCTTTCTGACGTTTCGCCTGCATCTGTGGAGGGCATCTTCAGAGAATGGTTGGGCAGGTGTGTGTGTGGAGTTTATATGCTGCAAACCCCTGTTGAGGAGAATATGTAAATTTGTGTAATTGAATGGTTAGTTTCTGGGTATAGAAATGCAAGGCTCGTTAGTGCCTATTTGGCTAATGGTTGGTTGATGGGCAATTATCTCTGGGAATCCCCCTGTCCCTGAGTGGAATTCTTTGGGGTTTTAATTCTATTGTATTTCAAAACTGGCAGCCAGATTTTGTTTACTTTTAAGGTTTCTTCTTTCCTGTTGAAGTTGTCCAGGTGTTTATGGATTTCAATAGCTTCCCTATGCATTCTGACATGATAGTTGTTGGCCTGGTCCAGAATTTGTGTTTTTAAATAACATTTTGTGTCCAGATTGGTTTATAACATGTTCTGCTACTGCTGATTTTTCTGGCTGGCCCAGTCTGCAGTGTTTCTCATGTTCCTTGATTTGTGTTTACACACTGCATTTAGTGGCCCCTATGTAAATTTGTCCAGAGCTGCATGGTATGCGGTAAACTCCTGCAGCTGTGAGAGGGTCTCTTTTGTCCTTCACTAAGCGCAGCATTTCTTGGATTTTTTTTTTGTTGGTCTATAGATTGTTTGGATTTTTCCTTTCTGTTTCACACTTTTAAAACTAAGCATGGAGAAAGTGTGGGCCATGGGTCACATGTGGCCCCTACTGTCATTACTGAGGTTCTCAGGGATCTTCCTGATGCCCAATATGATTGTTTTCAATTTTCTTCCCTTAAAATGATTCATACCCATTAGGGTGCAGGGGAGGGGGGTTTGCAAATTTTTATCCCTCTCTACAGCAGTGTGATGAACTCTGGCAACAACTACTCACAGGACACAAGCTTCAAAGAATAGCAGCTTTATTGTCAGGACTTAGATGTGACCAGTAACATAGCAAAGACAACTCTGAGATGCTTGGCGCCAAAACCTCCTTGTTAATACAGAATGCAAGTTTCATTTCTCACTAGCACCTGGCTGCTACCAAAGCAAAGCAAATCCTTCCTAAAGTTTCACATAGAACGACCTTGGGGTAGCCTTCCACCAACACATACCAACCCTCCTCCCATCAGGCTCCTTTCATGCCAGGTCATTGGTGCAGATCCTAAATAAACCACTTAACTACATAACCCATAGTCTAAGGCACCAAGACATGGCAGGCAATTTTAGGCCCTGGTAGCTCTCTCTAAAACTGGCTGGAAGATAAAAAACATAGAAAATTGTTCCCATGTCCCCTATTGGGTAGAAAGCAGTGCTACTCAATGTGGTGGTCCATAGCTGGTGTTGGTCCACAAGCCATCAGCTGTCAGTCCCTGGAGGCCTTTGACGGGGGTAGAGCTGTGGGAAATGTTGGTTCCCTACATCAGAGAGCTTGAAATACACTGGTGCAGGGGACTGTTTGGCAAATAAACACATACTATTTTTTAAATAATTGAGGTGGGATATGTGTGAGGAACCCTCCAAGGTCCCCTGGAAGTCAAATGCAAACCTCAGACCCCTAGCAGTTGCCCACACTTAAACACTGGCAATCCCTATGCAACCCCTTGTGGAGGAGGTACCAACATTTCCAATGTTCTCAGATGTGATGGTATGTGTGTATGCATCTGGCACTAAGTACAGGAGCTGGCTAGTCCTGGACAAATAGAACATACATCATACTAATGTAATCCTGCCATCTTCTGTATACCTTTAATCAGCCAGCAGCTATGTTTTGCTTTATTCCATAAATATAGCAGTTCCATGTATATATATATATATATAAAACAGAAAAAGAGGAGACATAAAAACCCAACCATACCACACATGAACTTTCTTGCTTTGTCCTCCCATAACTTCAGATTTCAGAAGGCGGGGATCATGTTACTAGGGGACATATTCTTCTCCATTCTATGTGGCATTCCATTGCTCTTGACTGGTTTTATTTATTACTGCTGCATATTCCTTCTGAGGTATAATTAAAAAAGATAAATAACCATATCATCGTTCACTAAGATAAATTGATAGTTTGAGGCTTTTTCTGTATGTATTGTATTTCCCCTCGTATAAAAGAAAATGGATGTTTCAGGGTTTTCATTCAGATACCCTTTACAGGAAAGAAAAACATCTATGAAGTTAGATTATTTTGATCTTCCTACCCTACACTGTAGTAACTGATTTTATGACAATGTAATAAGGTCATCCATTATCCATCTGCAGTGGCTATCCTGGAGGGCAAGGACTTTGCCTTATGTTTAAATCAGATACTGAATTCCTGCAGAAACAGAACTGAAATGTATACCACCAAATGGAATCTGACCAGTCCATAACAGATCAGCCATGCTTGAGGACAGGAGGCAATATTACACTTGCTCTAATTGGCTGGTAGCAAATAGGGTTTCTCCCATAACTTTCTTTTCTCTGTACATGATATTGCTCAGATTTTCAATTTTGTCACTATACATGCTGACACGATTCCTTACCCTATTGACAGCTGAAGCATTGCTGTGCCTTGGCAGTGTAGCATTATGATGTACTTCTACATGAGCTACATGGTTACTTCTGTTTCATTTAGATATGGTGTTGTTCTTGAGCAAGCAGGGATCACCAGCATTCAGGCCATGATATTGAGAACACAGCTGCACTGGGCAGGGCATGTTTCTAGGATGGAGGACCATTGCTTCCCCAAAATAGTACTTTACGGTAAACTCACCACGGGTCAGCGTAAGAGGGGCACTCCAAAAAAGTGATACAAGGACTCCCTGAAACAACATCTCAGGCTCGGCCAAATGGATCACCAACAATGGTCCACTCTGGTCTCACATTGGGAGGCATGGAGATGCACTATCCACAATGCTGAAGCCTTATTTGAGAACTCATGCCAAACAAGTCTTGAAGAGAAACAACAACCCAGAAAGAATCACAGCCTGGAAACATCACACAAGGAGACCTTCTGCTGTGCTTTCTGCAACGGAACTTGTTTATCTTGGATTGACCTTTTTAGTCATCATTGCACTTGCAGAAAGCACGGGATAAGTCGTTCCTGAATCTTTTTTTGCGAAGAAAAGCCAGAGAGAGATGTTCCCAACATAGGAAACTTCCTTATATCAAACAAGGCCATTATTCCATTTAGCTTAATGCTATTTTAACTGGTAGTGGCTCTGCAGGTTTTCATTGAGGACTCTGCCCCAGTGCACCTGGAGATGGGGAGGGGGAGAATCATAGAATCATAGAGTTGGAAGAGACCAGAAGGGCCATCCAGTCCAAATCCCTGCCATGCAGGAATACATAATCAAAGCATTCCTGACAGATGGCCATCCAGCCTCTTCTAAAAAAAACCCTCCAAAAAAGGAGACTCCACCACACTTCAAGGCAGTGCATTCCACTGTCAAACAGTTCTTACTGTCAGGAAGTTCTTCCTAATGTTTAGGTGGAATCTCTTTTCCTGTAGTTCGAGACCATTGCTCCGTGTCCTAGTCTCTGGAGCAGCAGAAACAAGCTTGGTCCCTCTTCAATATGGCATCCTTTTAAGTATTTAAATATGCGTATCATCTCACCTCTTAACCTTCTCTTCTCCAGGCTAAACTTACCCAGCTCCCTAAGATGCTCCTCATAAGTCATGGCTTCTAGACCTTCCACCATTTTGGTTGCCCTAGAGAATGGACCTGGGACCATACACCTACAACACATAGCTCTTCCCTGCAATATTTTTGTTTATTCACTTCTTTAGGCTCATGGCAGCTTTAAATGCTTTCTACCCAGTACAAGTTTAGTTGGCTGCAAACATTGGGATATATAATAATAATAATAATAATAATAATAAAATGTATTTGTATCCCGCCCCTCTAAAAAATGCAATTGGGATGGCTTACAGCATTAAAATATACATACAAACTCCTCCATCCCACCCACCCCTTAAAATACAATTAAATAATTAAACATTTAAAACATACTTAATGATTACTAAAAATACTAAAAACAACACAATAAAAAGCTGGATTGGATCGGACTAATACGATTTTCTCTCTCTGATGGCTGGGTATCTATTCAGGAAAGGCCTACCTGAAGAGCTCTGTCTTAAGAGCTTTTAAAAAGCTATTTAAGGTGGTAATGTGATGCAGGCCATTCCATAATCTGGGAGCAATAGCCGAAAAGGTCCTCTGGGAGATCGATGAGAGCTTAGGTTGTAAATGTTGCAGCAGATTCCTCCCAGAGGACCTGAGTGCATGGGGAGGATTATATAGAAGGAGGCAGTCCTGAAGATAGGTTGGAGCCAAGCCATTTAGGGCTTTAAAGGTGATAACCAACACCTTGTACTGGGGCCGGAATCTAATGGGCAGCCAGTGAAGTGATTTTAAGATTGGTACATCTAGAAGAGACCATATAACACCAAAGACCAATCTGGCTGCCACATTCTGTACTAGCTGAAGTTTTCAGACCAAGCACGAGGGTAGCCCCATGTAGAGTGCATTACAGAAATCAAGATGGGAGGTTACCAGCGCATGTACCATGGTTGCAAAGTCCCCGACTGCCAGGAAAGGGCACAGCTGGCAGATCAGCCAAAGCTGATAATAGGTGCTCCTGACAATCGCATTTACCTGATCTGTCATCCGGAGCGACGAGTCCAGGAGTACCCCCAAACTGCGAACACAGTCCCTGGAGGAGAGTGTGACTCTATCCAGGAGGCTGTGTCCTAGTACCTGGGTTTCGGGACTGCTACTGTGACAACCTTTGTTTTGTCTGGATTCAGCTTCAATTTGTTTTTCCTCATCCAGTCCATTGCTGCCCTAAGAAAATCATTGAGAGAAGAGATACCATCTGAAGTCAGACCCAAAGACTGAGTCATGGAGAAATATATCTTGGTGTCATCAGAATACTGATCACACCCCACCCCATGCCACGGGCTGATCTTTCCCAGCGGCTTCATATATATATATATGTTGAATAGCATCAGGGACAGGATGGTGCCTTGTGGGATGCCACAATTAAAGTTCTTTCCTTGCAGAGAAACTGTCCCCAAGCATCATCCTCTGGAATCTACCTGAGATGAAGGAACAGAACCACTGCAACGCAGTGCCTCTGATTCCTAACCTTCTCAAGCGATCCAAGAGGATGTCATGATCTATTGTATCAAAAGCTGCTGAGAGATCCAGTAACATCAACAGGGTCACATTACCTCTGTCGATGTTCAGGCAGTGGTCATCAACTAAAGCAACCATGGCCGTCTCAACTCCAATTATGAAATGAGCATCCTTTCCCACAGAAGTTCCAGATTCTACACACAGTAAAGTCAGTACTCAGGTAACTAACAGACTTGAAAAGTGTCTTCCCCAATACCCTCAAATATTAACCATACTCTCATTCTTTGCCCTTAAGAAGGCATTCCTCCAGGTGTTAAAACAGAGGGAGAAGCAAGTGTATTCATGTTGGTCTGGCCCACAACTGATTCCATTCCTGACATTCATATGTTGGGTGAAACAAGGATAATTACACACACTCAGCTAAAATGCACAGGTTCCCCCATGCAATCAGCAGCATTGCAAATTCCCAGTTGAAGGAAGAACTCGACACATATTCAAGCAAATGTTCTCCCAACAGTCCTTCCACTCAATGTGCAAAGATTAGAGAAGATCACAGGGCTGTCACTTGCAGACCCTCCTCCCTACCTGCACACATACTTTGAACATGAAGGAATGACTTCTGAAAGGAGTTTCAAATCATTCCAATTGTTGTGAACTACATGACCAAATTGCATCACCAAGAATTTTTTTTTGCTTGGTAAACATTATTACTTCTTTATTGATATTTTTTTCTTGTTAAGCTTTTATCTATTTGTTGTCTCCCATGCAGATCTAAACCCTTTTGTTTGCTGAGGAATACTTCTGTTTTCTCAGCCAGTGTGGTATAGTGGTTTGAGTGCTGGATTACAACACTGGAGACAAGGGTTTGAATCCCCACTCAGCCAGTGAAACCCACTGGGTGACCTTGGGCAAACCACACTCTCTCAGCCTCAGAGGAAGGCAAAGACAAAACTTCTCTGAACAAATACAGTTGTGCCTCCGTATCCACAGATTTAAGTATTCACAGCTTGAAAATATTCTTAAAAAAATAATAAGCCAAAAAGCAAACCTTGATTTTGCCTTCTTATATAAGGGACACCATTTTGCTATGCCATTGCATATAATGGGACTTGAGTATTCACAGATTTTGGTATCCATGGGGAATCCTGGAACCAAACCCCAGCATATATGAAGGAACAACTGTATTGCCAAGAAACCCCCATGATAGGTTTGCTTTTGGATGTGCTTTTTATACCACATAGCAACAACAACTTCCGTTTTCTATGTTCTCCTTTTTCCTTTTCCCCCTTAGAATGTAACTTTTGTATCTCCTGAATGGAGAAGTAGTCTGTCTTATCTAGCTACTGGGAAGACAGCAAAATTCTGCTTTGGATGGAGTAGCATGGACACATAAGTGCAAGATCCTACTCCTACCAAACCACCAGTGTTTTCAGAACCTTTCTCAGACAGCCAGGAAAAAATGATAATGAGAAAGGCTATGACTAAAAAGATAACTTTTTAAAGATAAAAAGATAAGTACAGTACAACCCCCATATCCATGGATGATATATTCCTGGACTTACCATGGATACAGGAAACCATGAATAACAGCAAACCCTATTAAGATAAATGACTTCTGGCCCAAGCATACTATAGAAAGAACACTGATGGAAGCATACCATAGAATCACACTGGAGGACCTAGAAGACAGCTAGAGAGACCATATTTTTTTCAGACACAGGTAAGTGAATCTGCAGATATGGGTCCTGCGGATACAGGGATTGTACTGTTTAAGTAACCCCCCCTGCTTGCAATAGGTCTTATTTCAATAGGTGTAACTTTTCTTTTACTTCTTGCTTTTTTTTTTTTTAAAGGCAACTCCAGGTGGTATGGAAAGACATTTTTTGCCCTGAAATATATATAAAAAGTATATCAAAAATCTTGAGGGGATGTGAGGGTATTAAAAATGGCTTTGGGGGCATCATGTTGCAGGCCGCATGTGCTCCACCTAGTCTTGCCAGTTCAGGATTCTCTCAGGCCCTAAATTTCTAGGCCAAAACCTGAGACCTAGGGATGGCCCCTGGTCCTCCCCTAGCCACTGGGGAGTTAATTATGTGTTAAATACCAACCACAATTGCCCACAGCTTGTCATTCAAACACACATACATACCTCAAGAGCCATCCAGTCCAACCCCCTGCCATGCAGGACTACACAATCAAATAATTCCCGACAGATAGCCATTCACCCTCCGTTTAAAAAACCTACAAAAAAGGAGATTCCACCACACTACGAGGCAGTACATTCCACTTCCAAACAGCTCTTACTGTCAGGAAGTTCTTCCTAATGTTTAGGTGGAATCTCTTTTCCTGCACTTTGAACCCACTGCTCCATGTCCTAGTCTCTGGAGCAGCAGAAAACAAGCTGAGAGAATATATTTTCCTATTTGGAAATTAAGAGAGAAATCTTAGCTAAAGGGACTGTTCCCAGATCAAGGTGAAGTGAGGGGATGATTCCTTCTCACTTACTTAAGGAGATGGGCTAAGGCAGTGACTCTTAATCTTTTATTTACCAGGGACCCCCTTTAAATATATTTTGTTACCATGGGGCCCCAAGACTTAACTCAAGACTTAAAGCCATAATAACAACAACACAGTTACATCATCTATGAAACCTTCCCTCAGAGGCACTGGAGGAGCAGGGGCAGGGGGGACTTTTTCACTTGCTTCTTCCTGCAAATTTGTGGCTGGAGCAGATTGAATAGTAATGCACAGGCAAAACCTGCCAGCCAATCTTTGCCTTGGCTCCTGATGCCTTCATGGACCCCTGTGGGGACATTGCAACTCCCTAGGGGTCCGCAGACCACAGGTTAAAAACCACTGGGCTAAGAAATAATTAATATATTCTGTTTGCTTCCAGCTGGAAGGTGGATGCAGAGGAGAGGGTAAGCCCTGTCACCACAATGATTGAGAGGAACGAAGGAAGCTATGTAAATACTCCCCCTCCCCTTGAGAGTCTTCCCAAGCTTCAGTAACAAATTAACGAGGCCTTGTAAATTGTAGCAAGGTGCTCCTCTACTAGATAAACTGCACAAAGCCCTTTTCTCTTACCTGGAACTGAGACTACAAACACTGGAGACTGTGTACCCTTGTTTCCCGCCTAGAGGAGCCAGTATGGTGTAGTGGTTTGAATGTTGGACTACAACTCTGGAGACCAGGGTTAGAATCCCGCTCAGCCATGGAAACACACGGTGATCTTGGGCAAGTCGTAAACTCTCAGCCTCAGAAAGCCCCATGATTGGTTTGCCTTAGGGTCACCATAAGTCAGAAATGAGTTGAAGGCACCCAACAACAACAACAATTCCTGCCTAGAGAAGACTCACAAAAAATGGAGACTCAGGGTCTGGCAACCCTAAATCCAACTTTTTTTTAATTGAAAATTTGAATAAATAGGTAATAAAATAAAAAGTAAATAAAATCATGAAAAATCTGTTTCAGTGGTCCTTAACCTGGGGTTCACAAACCCCCAGGGGGCTGCAATGTCCTCACAGGGGGTCTGTGAAGGCTTAAAGTTTCCCTGGCCCACCTCCTCCCTGCAGAGGAGTGCCCACGTGACAGGACTCAATGCAAAGGCTGTCTGGGCCTGCACATTGCCATTCAATCTGCTCCAGCTACAAACTTGCAGGAAGAAGCAGGAGAAAAGCCTTCTGTCCTCTTCCAGTGCCTCTGAGGGAAGGTTTAATAGATAGTATAATCATGTTATTGCTAATAATATTAATAATAATAACCTTGAGTTCAGTCTTGGGAGTCCACAGCAACAAAAGACATTTAAAGGGTGTCCCTGTTTTTTTTAAAAAAGGTGAAGAACCACTGATGAAAGGTAGCCTCCTAGATTCAGATACAGTACTTCCATTGTAAAGCTAGTCTGGCCTTACTGTGACACATGGACCATGGAGAGAAAATCTTCCTCTTCCTTATCTTGATACGGAATTGGAATGAATGTGTCCACTCAGCATAGTCTCACTGAGAGGTACCTGGCACTGCTTGGGGACAAACAACCTAGGAGTAGCCCAAGAGCAAATAAACTATGCAGCAGAATAGGGCTTGAAAAACAAAGGCTTCAGCTATCAGGCTTTATCACTGCTCTCACCCAATTTCATCCACAATAAGAAGATTTACAAGCAATGAAGTTCTTCAAAAAAAATATCTGGAGGCTTTATCTTCAGCTCCAGTACAAAACAAACACAGAATATATGCAGCAAACTTCAATAAAGAATCAAACAGCAATTCTCCAAACATCCAACACTCCTTGACACCAACCCACAACAGTAACTCAGAGTGTATCTTTATAGGAGTGTTTGGCTAGTCACCT
The DNA here is from genome assembly GCA_030847615.1 of Gambelia wislizenii. Taxonomy (NCBI): domain Eukaryota; kingdom Metazoa; phylum Chordata; class Lepidosauria; order Squamata; family Crotaphytidae; genus Gambelia; species Gambelia wislizenii. Next base: position 143,570,586 of record JAUMIR010000006.1, on the reverse strand, counting down.
TTTGCCTAGCCACAGATGTGCACACACTCATTTCAGCTGTGCTATCAGAGTGGTCTGTTGCTCCAACATTTTCTCTCTGCACTTAAAGGGATATTATCCTGACAGAATGGAGGTCCTAGTAGCGAAGATATTTCATGCCTACATGAAACAAAATGTTCCACACAAAAAAGTTAACTTTATAAACTAGAATATATAGGGCAGGAAGAAGTCACTTTGGGTTCCTTTTTGGGATAAAGGTAGATATAAATCAAATAAATAAAGAATATGCATCTGTTGAGACAAGAATGTTGTTGGGAGCCATCTCAGTCCTTCTAATAATGAAATCCTGTAATGACAGCTGACAGAAATGGAACTAAGGCAGGCTCACAAAATAAAAAGAGGGACGTTTTAGCATGCCGAAGGACACCAGGTTTTGTAGAAGTACACTCCTTCCCCAAAATCATTTTGAAAACTGTAAGAGGAAAACCCCTGTAAAAACAACTCAATGGGACTGAACATGCTCACTAATCACAGAAGATTGAATGCTAATTGAAAAGGAAAATTGAGGAGTGTGGGGAGAATTAAATGCTCAAATTAAGTGTCTTACAGCAAAGCATATTCAGGGGAAGGGCATTGCTGACTGCAGGATGACTGAGCAAGATTACTGCAGCTATAAGGCAGGAACACAAAACTTTTTGTTGTAGAGAGCACTTGTATGCTCAACCTTTTTTTGAAAAAAAGAATCCACATTTTATGAGTAACAAGGTCAAATATATATAGTGAAAAATTCAGATTACTGCCCAGGATTATTATTATTTTTTGCATCAATAAAAAAACACATACATAAAGAATATAATGATTCCAGTTGATTATTTATTGAAATGTTCTAAATTGCACAATCAAAACAGCTCTGCTTCAGGTTGTTTCTGGCTGCAATCATAATATAAGTTAAGCAACTGATCAAACTGCTTATTCTGGAACAACCTTTGGAATAGCAATGATAAGCTTACAAAAGCCTGGAGCATAAATCTTCTTGGATTTCAAAGCCACATTAGACTAAATACTACAACCAATGGCCACACTGGTGTCTGTATTTCCAAGCCCAAAACATTTAATCCTTTTTTCCCCTATTAGCCACTAACTTAAACAATGTTTAGTCAATTCATCTTTTGCCTTTTAATTAATTAAAATCAGAACAAAAGGACATGAAGGTCAGCATGCTATTTCTCCCTCTGATAGGTGCTTCTAGAGACTCCAGGGGGCCGTTTACACGATGAAAATGTCCTGGGAAGAATTCGGGTCGATCCCTGGCAGTTTACACGTACATCGGGTCGGGTACGTGATTTTTGGAAGGGGGCCCACCTTTTATCCCTCCACCTGCGGGACTTCCAGTCCCCTGGTTTGTGCCGGTTTTTAAAAAAGTCACAGGAGGATTCGGAAAATCGGAAATGTAAACAGCGTGGGACAAAAAGTCTCGGTACTGGGATGACCGGAAATGGTGACTGGGGGCAGGCTTAGAGCTCAGGGACCAGAAAAGGAGGGGTCAGTCACCCGTTCAACAGATCCAGCCTCACCAGCCGAAAACAAAGGCATCCCTTCCAGCTGCACGAATGTTGATGTGTGTGTGCGCGCATGTACTCAATTACCTTTTTAAATGGATTTCTACACTGCAGACCCTTCAGCTTTACCTTTTCCTCAACTGCATGTTACAGAGAGATCGTAGTAGCTTGGTCACCTCCCTGGCACATTAAAATATTCAAGCCTCTGAGCGAATTAGCACCCTTTAATTCCCCCTCTCTGTGTTTGTGTCTTTCAAAACACCTGCCTATAGCCATCTCTGCAGCCAGCTGTAGGGGTTAATATTTTAAAGAGGCAAGAGGAAAACCAAGCGCTTGATTTCAAAAGGAAAGCACTCAGCTTGCTTTCAAAGCACTCAGCTTGATTTCAAAAGGAAAGCCCTGCGTCTGAGCGAAAGATCTGTCTGGATCTTTCAAAATGCTTTCTGCCTCTTCTGAAAGGGTTAAAATGTTCAAGAAGCAAGGGGGAATAACAAACCTCTGCCCCCCTCTCTCTCCCCCCCCAGCCAGCCAATAGCATCACTCATGGCGCAGAACTCTAAAGGAAGTGCGTCACCGAGGTTGTGAAAACACGAGTAATCGCATCTTTGATTGACAGCCCCCCCCCCAAAAAATTTAAAACCTAAACAAAACCAGAACTATGGATGTGTAAATATCAGTCACGGGACCCCAAGGCTCTCAATCCAGCGTGCCCACTGATAGGGATGTAAATCCTTGCTTGTTCTGTTCTTGGATACAAGGGCAATGACTAGCAACCACTAAATTATTCTCCTTGCCCCACAACAGGGTGGTGTATTTTGCCAAACTCTCAAAAGAAAATAAGAATGACTTTTATCCGTGTGCAATTTAACAAAAATTGTTCAAATTAAACAACTGCACAATACAACAGTGGCAAAAGATGGGTTCTTTGCATCTTTTTAAAAACTATCAACCAGTCTTTCTTTGCTTCCTGTGTGATCTCATTCTTATTTTCTGCTTCACACTTTCTTACAGTAACTTTCCAAAACTGAAAACTCTCATAAAATAAACAAGTGTACCTTCATTTGAATACAATTTTCCCCAGTGTTCTTCCTCACTAAAGCTTTAGTTGATTGATTAAAGGCAGCAGTATATAAACACTGAGTTCAAATATTATCAATTTAAATATTTAATGCACATGGTTAAAAAAATAGCCACCATGCACGAGCTACCTATCAGAGGCTGGTAACAACCAGAAACTGGTCATACAAGTAATAAAGACAATTACGAAATTCAGGCATTTCAGTTCATTTATTTTCACTTTCAATGCCACATAGAAAGTACAGGAACTAGTTATTTCTCATCTAATTATTAGGACAAATGAAGTACAATGAACTATAATTTTAAAAATCTCCAGTTTCCACATAGTTTCTAATCAAACTCATGGTCTTTTGTAGCCAGATACTCAAAACTTCCCCCCATCAGATGTGTGTATGTGTGTGTACATGCATGTGTGTGTATGCATGAATTTGTTCACATGCATGACACAACTATGAGAAATCTATAAATATTCATTCATCCCATTAGGTATGTATGAACCAGTCTATGCTCAGTTTGTATTACTTTTGCATGTGCTCAGTCATCCATAAGCCTATTCCATCTTGTTTCTTGTTTTTGTTTTTAAGTTCACACAAAAATTAATGTTTAAATGCAATTTCTTAATGTATTCTGTCTTAAAATTTTTCAATGTACAGTACTTTGATACTTTTTTTACTCAACCACTACACTGGAACATTCAGAAAGTACCTATCATCTCAGAATTTACAAAGATCTCATATTTCAAGCATGTCCAGCCAACATATCCTGTTTATTAAGTTCCCTTAGGACCAACTGAAGTATCTGCATCAGTGTGCTAAACAATCAATGCAGCAGGTAAGACATTGCTTCACTGAAAATGCAGAATTTTGGCCCCATGCTTTTGGTTCCACAACTCATTTCACATTCTGTCTTACAGTTGAATTCCACCCTTCCTCAAAAGCGGGGGTGAGGAATCTGCAACCCCTCATACGCCATTAAAACACAACTCCTATTATACCTCACAATTGGCCAAAATAGGCTAGTCTAGCAAAACTCCAGGAACTGGACTTCAACAACATCTGCAGGGCCACAAGTTTCTCAGGCAAGTTCCAAGGAGTTCACAGCAGCAACAAAGCACTTTCCAGGTAGCCATTTTCCTGTCAGTGTAGAGACTGGGCTCAGACCTGCTTAAACTTTGCAGATTGATTGTATGACACATCTGGCTGTTTTAAAAATTATTTTTAGACCTATTTTTAAAAGTTGTTTTTAAAATTGTTTTTAGGGCTGTTTTAAAGGATAAGCCTCAAGTATTTTAAGTGGGGTTTAGTTATTTATTTAATGTTGTAAACATGTTTTTTCCTACTGTATGTCACCTTGAAGGCCCTGGTGGCTTGAGAGGTGATAGATAGATAAAAAATTAAATAAATAAGCCTTCAATGATTTTCTGGTGAATGTGGGCTGATACACAGGTCCATTTCATATATTCTTTTAATGGTGATTTTTGCCACTGACCCTCAGTATGCATCAGCATGTTCCTGGTAATATTAAATGAGTCTACCTATTCTATTATACTGGGATAGGTAGCTGACATCACTAAAAGGAAATGATTTATTGACTCACTATTTTCCCCCCACACTTGTGATGTTTCCCCTGAGGCTACTCATACTCAGTAAGTGTCATTTATAGTGGAAACTGCTACGTTTGCATTGGCTAGGCTTTGTGCTTGCTTTCAGTTTAGTCAGCATTGATATTATGTGCCTGATTTTTTTTTTAAGTTGATAAAATATTTGACAAGTTAACTGCTTTAGGGAATTTGGTAAAACAGAGATGACCATATTAGTGTGAACTAAAAAAAGAAAAAGAAATGGTGTCTCAGATATATATACTACAGGATAAACAGACATAAAATGTTTTATGCACTCAAGCAGGATTCGTGAAACCTAGCCACCAAAAAAGCTTAACTGAGCCTCCTCGAATGGATGTTTAAAATAACACATAGAGAAAGAACAGTGCAATTTCAACTGTATAGTTTGATTCCAAGGAGATTATCAGATGACTTAAATATCCCATGACAGGAACATCAGGAGATGGCAAAAGGGCTTCCCTTTCAAACGACGTCATCCCTGTGTTGTTATGCTCCTGTGCCCCTTCCGTTCTGCGGTCGATCCTTTTTATTCACAGGCTAAGCCATGAATTGACCCATCGTTCTGCTTCTGTAACAGAACAACAGGTGAGCAAAAAGGTGCCCCATTATGCTGGCATGATGCCAGCATCACTGGGATGTCCGTACTGAACACTTCCAGTTGAGATTGGGACATAGAGGTAAGTAACACACTTTTTTTGCCCTCCCCAGGTTACTTGGGGTTTTTAAAATGTGTTTTTGTGCTTGGTGTGATTTTTTACCTTTTCTTTTTCTTTTTCTTTTTGAATTTCCCGTGTGATTGTCCTCTCATGAGAATGGCCAGGATTTCCTTTCCAGGAAGTGAATGCAGCTCTGTGAGAGCTGCATTTACCCCTGGGTTGCTGGAGGGGAGGGGACACAGTTTTTGTAGCGCTATCAAGGTAGGTCTAAAAATATTTTTATTAAACCATTACAGGAATGGAAGTGGGGCAGGACAGGAGATTGTGAGACGGGACGCTATATTTGTTCCTGTCTGATAATCTCCCTAGAAACTCTCTGCTGTTGTTAAAATATATCTCCCACCTCTCCTCCCCAGGAAATTTAAGGAAGTATAATATAGAGAGAATTAATACCAGGTATTCTCCCATCCAAACAACAAACAGACCCCAAGCTTCTTTAGCTTCATCAATAGATCAAATAGTGCCAGTGACGAAGGAATTGCTATACAATGGCCATATATGTGGCTAAGATGTCACTCTCTAAACTTTGCATCTATCTGGGGAAACAAAACATGTAGAAGTTTGACTAAGCCCTAATTATCAACCTATGTCCAGTCATTCTGCAGTATCTAATGTACTACAACCAAGATTGATTGAAAAATGTACACTGTCTATGGAGATCACAAGGACACTGGATTTTAGCTAGCTTGTGGTGCCTTAGTTGGGTTAAGCTCAGCACAGATTGGTTAAGCACTGAAAGTTAGCCCATCCTGATTTTAGCATAGTACTCAAACCTAGGATAGCTCAAACAGTTTCTGAGGGGGCAAAGCCATTTTCTTGCAAGACTCTGGAAGGGAACCCTAGGTTTTGGAGATTTTTTTGACAAGCAAATTGGAATCTACTCTGAAGTCTGATACAACAGACCATATTGCAACTCAGCAATATACACTGGTCTGTGCTCACCACCTCATCAGTAATTCCATCCTTTATACTGAGGCCAAAGCCTAAAGCAGAAGAGAATATACAAAGAGGTAAAATACCAACACTGAAGAGGAAGACTGGAATCACAGGTTCACCACTTTAAGATAGTTTAAGACTAGAAGAGGCTACACAATCAGGTCATAGCTGATATACAGAACTTGAGAAGCTGTAAAAGTCAGACTTTGGGGCTCTTTTAATTCATGGCATAATATTTCAGGCTACTTTCAAACTCCCAGGCCTCTTGAATCCTGCTGGCATCATCTCTCTTCTGGGACACTATCCACTGATCCTTAAAGCTAAATGTTTATATTGGACTAATTCCCTTACAGCATAGTGTAGTGGTTTGAGCATTGGACCATAACTCTGGAAACCAAGGTCTGAATCAGCCATGGAAACTCACAGGGTTGTCTTGGGCAAGTCACATTCTCTCAGCCTCAGGCACAAACCGTCTCTGAATAAATCATGCCAAGAAAACCCCATGATAGGGTCACCTTGGGGTCACCATAAGTCAAAAATGACTTGAAGGCACACAACAACAACAACAACAACAACAGCAACAACAACAACCTCCCTTAAGCTCTGTCAGTATCTATTTTATTTTAAGCCTGAAATATTTCCAAGCCTTATACTAAGCCTGGCTGCTGTACAGACTTCATTCTCTGAAAAGGTAGTCAGCTGTTGTGTGATGGGCCCAAATGGTGACTGTGAAGCTGAAAGCCAGGAGTGGCCAGTCATAAGCCATGGCTGGCATGGGCTCAAAGGGTCTCCTAATCAGGCATAGAGAATAGCCTCACCAAGAGGCAATAATTACATAGTTCTCAAGGTATACTTAAAAGGATTTTTTCAGGGCTTGGTGTTTGCATCCCACTAGCTTTAAATTACAGCTGCAGTTTCTATAAAAGCTGACATACAAGGACCTCAGCAACTGTCAAGGCCATAGTTGGGCTATGATTAGTGAGCTGCAGAAACCATATCTTTACATACACCTTGAGAAGTTCAGTCAGCATGACTTCCATAGCTGCTCCTAAGATGGCCCTGATGTGCAAAATATCTTCTGCCCATTTTGGACATCAAAGTAGCAACAAGTTTGCAGGACTGTTCACAGCTTGCCACGTGACCCACACAAACTCTGGGCTACTGTCCATGCTACAAGGATATAAAGGGGAATCTGCCTTCTCCTTGCCCAAATAGGGCTCCCTACAAACAGCTTACCCTGTCTACTCACGGAGCCCTGGTGAATGGAAGCCAGTGTTAACAAAAGCACAGACCAAAAGCAACATTTTTAATACCCAAGGAAACCTCTTTTCAGGTATTTAAGCTGACTTCTAAAGTCAGGATACTAACCCTCACAAGATGCTGATACAGGACATTATTACCATTTAAATGGTTTTCTTTCTTTCCTTCCCTCCCAACTTCTCTAGAAAAGCTTTCAATTATTACAGTTTTGGCTGACAAAGGAAAGATTGACCTGACTTTCAGAAACTCTCATCTGATTTCTGCTCAGAGGTGATCTCAAGGATATGAACGGGACTGTGTCATTTCTCCTCAGGTGCGCCAAGGTGAACAGCTCAAAATGTCTCCAATCACTCTCAGCTATTCTCATATGAGACAGATTGTGCAGCTTCTGTTTGGCTTTGAAGATGTTAGTGTGCCAGTCACCAGGCCAAGGAATGACAAATTACCTCTCCGCCAATATCAGAGCTGGGACAGTTATCTCCACAGCCTCCACCAGATGGGCCTAATTAAACTATTAGCCAATGAGTGAGGTCTGATGGCTCCATTAGGAATCCTCCTGCGCTTAAATAAACAGCTCAAAATAAACAGTTTCCTCCCAATTAAAGTATGGCTGACATGCCTTTCTGGGCTATTGGTTAGTAGACACTGCTAATACAGCACTGGGCCCTCTCTTTACTGTTACGCTTTCTGTGCTTTCTGCAACCGGACTTGTTTATCTTGGATTGGCCTTTTTAGTCATCAGTGCACTTGCAGAAAGTGGGGGATGAGTCCTTCTGAATCTTCGTTTGCGAAGAAAAGCCAGAGGGAGAGAGACAGTGCCTAGAGTCAAGGTTTTATGGGCAAAAGTCCTTTAAGTGGTGAATTTGGACTAGGCAGGTGTAGGTTTAAAGTCTCCGTTAAACTACAAAGTTGTCTAGGTGACCTTCTGGTAGTTACACTTACACTAGCTTCACTGAACATTTATTGTCAGGACAAAAAAAATACTATAAACCAAGGGTTGGTCCAAGATAATTTGCTCCCTGAGTCAGAAAGGAAAACATGTCCTCCAAAAATCCAAATCTAAGATAGGGATGTAATTCTTTGCTAATTTCATTCTCAAAGGAAGCAACAAGTAATTTTAGCAATTTTATTTCCTCTTCAAGAAAGTCTTCAATACCTGCAGAGTTTTCCGGGCAGAAAATGCTGTTCTCTGTACAGAAAAAAAACATTTGTGAATTTTATGCTGAATACATCCAGAACTGCAAAGATTCTTGACAGTTCAGGATTCTCCTTATCAGAGTTTTCCAACACTTGAGAAATTCATTGTTGACTATTTCCAAAATCATTTCCATCCCTAGTGTAGGAACACAGTTGTTGTGTGCTTTCAAGTTGTTTCCAACTTATAGCAAACCTATAACAGGTTTTCTTGGCAAGATTTGTTCCAGCTGAGAGACTGTGGCTTATCCAAGGTCACCCAGTGGGTTTCAAACCCAGGGCTCCAGAGTCATAATCCAAAGCTCAAACCACTACACCACGCTGGCTCCAGATACACAGTACTCCAGGAAAAACCTTTAAACACTTGTTCCCATTCCCTGCTTAAATAAAGTTATAAAATAAGTAAAATAACATTTTTTTTATTTATTTGCTATCATTTATGATACTGAAGTGTTGTTGTCTGAGGCAGATCAGTTGACTGAGACCACACTTTGCTCCAATTTAGGCCTAGCTCCATGATAATCTTCATGAGTTCCTCAAAGGAAGGGGTGGGGTATACAGTCCTCCCTCCACATTCATGGCTTCCACACTCATGGTTCCGCATATTTGCAGTTTGCCGCAAGGGGAGACCAGGGAAAGCGACGACGGGGCCTCCAGAGGACCCGTGGTCGCTTTGGGAGGGAATGGGGAGGTGAGGGGAAGTGACGACTGTATCTTCCAACAAGGGGACATACCAGCTTGATGGTGGGCCAGTTTGCAGCCCAGCTGGCACCCCCATGGTTCCTCCCATGGCGGCCCCCACGGCCACATGGCCCAGCATGGAGGCCACCATTGCAGGCCTTCTCCTTCCTGGCTCGCACTGCGGAGGGAGCGGGAAAACAGGGACCAATTGGGGTGAGCCTCCCTTGCCCTGATTGGCTCAGTACTAGGAGGGGGGAGGAACTTTCAGCCATGCTTTCATGTAGATGGAGAGCCTGCACCAGGGGGCGGTATAAAAGCTGGCCCCCGGCATGGGCTCTTCAGTTGGCTCGCAAGGAGCCAAAGACCCACCCACCCTCCATCATATTATGTTTGCTTATGTCCTTACTTGTCGCAATTTGCTCAGTGGATGGCATGGACCATGATCCAGGTAAGTGGAGAATGGGGGTCTCCATCAAGTTCAAGTTTAATTTCAAGTTCACAGAGATTTTCCTCCTGCTTAATGATTAACACCTTGTTTACAGGGGAGGGGAGAGCATCGAGCGGGGCGTCTCAGCCAGGAGCTCTCCTCTCCAGGTGGAGTCGGTAACAACCGACATGGTTCCATTGGTCAACACAGGGTTGGGCAATGAAGGGATCCGGACCCATGCAATAGACCCAACCATTTGTAGCCATCAGCAAGTTGTGGCCTTTTATTGCCAATTATCTTCATACTAACCTGTACTTAATCTTTATGTTTATCTTGTACTTAATACAATTGTTAACACAGCCTGTAGTAGTAAGTGTCTTTTTTAAGGGAGGGGAATGGGATGTATGGTCTGGATCCACAAACAACTATCCCAATTCAAACAGAATCTATTTCATTGCTAATGTCAGTGGTAGTACTGTAACCCTTCTGCTAATGAGCTGTGGATGCTCCAGCCCCTTCACCAATGAGCATGAATTTGCAAGTATGCATGGTGCAAAATTCAGAACCATCTAATAATTAGGACTATCTTGAACTTGAAAAGATTAAGCAGTAACTTGCTAATACTATCACTGCACAGAATTACAACTCATTTGCTATTATTATTATCAAAGTTTATTTCTAGAGCGCTGTTGGTGTACACAGCTCTGTACAAAGACAATCAGGATAAAACAGAATGAAACCTGCCAAAGGTGTACAATCTAAATAAAACAATAGGCAAAATAATAAAAATCAATTAAAACAAGGATAATTACAACAATTATTGACTATACATTTACTCTAAGTGACCCTTTGTAAGGATATACTATCTGCTTTTGTTATGCATGAAGGTAAAACAAGAGTCCTAGTTCATCTGCATTATACAAGTCTAATAGCAAATGAAAATGTCTTTTAAAAATAGAGATAAATTCTCCCATCTTTTCTGTTATTCTTCCTTCCTTCTGATGCTCCTTGTATGAACTCCCTATTAGTTATAACTAATAGTTTTCCAAAATAGTGTCTAATAACAACAATAATAATAATAATGATAATAATAATAATATTATAATAATAATAAAATTGTATTTCTATCCTGCCCCTCTGCAATGCAATCGGGGCGGCTTACAATATAAAAACTCCATAGTCCCAGTACCCTAACCCACCCACCCCTTAAAATAATATTAAATTATAAAAGATTAAAAACATACAATAATTAAAAATATATAAATTAGAAAGACAAAAAATAAAACATACAATGGTTAAAAAATCTAGTTGCCACTTAGAAAGGACAGCCGAGTCTTGGGCTGGGATAGTTATTCAGGAAAAGCCTGCCGGAAAAGATCCATCTTGACAGCTTTTTTAAAGCTGTCTAAGGTGGTAATAAGACGGATCTCGTCCGGCAGGCCATTCCATAATCTGGGAGCGGCAGCAGAAAAGGCCCTCTGGGAGGTCACCGACAGCCTTGTTTTCATAGGCTGTAACAGATTCCTCCCAGAGGACCGAAGTGCGCAGGGAGGGTCGTACGGAAGGAGGCGGTCCTGGAGATAAGTTGGATCCAAGCCATGTAGGGCTTTAAAGGTTATAACCAACACCTTGTACTGTGCCCGGAAACTAATAGGCAGCCAGTGGAGAGCTTTTAGCACAGGTGTTATATGCTCTCTTCTGGAAGTGCCAGAAATCAACCTGGCTGCCATGTTCTGAACTAGTTGAAGTTTCCGAGTCAAGCACAAGGGTAGCCCCATGTAGAGCGCATTACAGAAATCCAGACGGGAGGTTACCAGTGCATGTACCACAGTTTCGAGGTCCCTAGTTTCCAGGCAAGGGCGCAGCTGGCGTATCAGCCGAAGTTCATAACAGGCACTCCTGACCGTCGCATTTACCTGATTAGACATCTGGAGCGTCGGGTCCAGGAGCACCCCCAGACTGCGAACACAGTCCTTGGAGGAGAGTGTAGTTCCATCCAGGACTGGAAGTTGTATTCCCAGACCTGGTTTCGGGCCTGTAACTGTTAGTACCTCCATTTTATCTGGATTCAGTCTCAATTTGTTTTTCCTCATCCAGTCCATTACTGCTTTAAGACAATCATTGAGGGGAGAGACGCCATCTGAAGTCAAAGCTGATGACCGAGACATGGAGAAGTATATCTGGGTGTCATCAGCGTACTGATGACACCGCACTCCATGCCTCCGAATTATCTCTCCCAGCGGCTTCATATAGATGTTAAATAGCATCGGGGACAGGATGGCACCCTGAGGAACGCCACAGTTAAGCTCTATTCTAGTAGAGCAACTGTCCCCGAGCCTCACCCTCTGGGATCTGCCGGAGAGGAAGGAACGGAACCACTGCAAAGCAGTGCCTCCAATTCCTAACCCCCTCAGGCGATCCAGGAGGATGGAATGATCTATTGTATCAAAGGCCGCTGAGAGGTCCAGGAGCACCAACAGGGTCATGCTTTCACCCCACTTGTTTACTAGTTTATACTTTTGCATTTGGAATTTTGCTGTTTTTGACTGTCTTGTTATTTTTACACTAATTATTGCTAGCCACCTTGGGCATGATTCATGGAAAGGCAGGATATACATATTTATAACAGAATACATAAATCCTTGTTTACTGTCACAGCAATGCCAGATTCCTACTGGAGTCTCTACTGCCTAGTTTCTGCCTCAATATTTCTAGCCATGCCTAGTTAGGTGGCATAGGCAAGACAATGGAAAGAAAAAAAAAACTATTTTCATTTTGAACTGGGCTTCAACTAATGGATTTGGATAAGGAGCCCCAAATTCCACAATGATTTTTTAAAAAATGAATTTCAGAACTATCATTATGATAAACAGAGGGTTTGTCCAAGACCCCCTTCTCATGTTTACATGTTATGAAACATGTTGCTTGAACAGTATATAGTCTCTAGGTTTCTTATCTGAATTTTAAGTGTTGGCCTTTGTTGTCCTGTAACATTTCAGTAATGTTCTCTTTTCTTTGCCTGGAATGCTGAAAATAATAGCCAAATAAGAGAAAAGGTTCACTTGAGATCAAATTTTCCCCCCACTGATTTTATTCAATTGAATTCACTCAAGTCCTGGTTAACAAACACTGCAGAGTGTATGACATGTCAAATTAGCAGCTTTGCAAATCTCCTGTTAATTGTCAGACTAATTAAAAAATTGCTAATTATAATGTTTATAACTTCAAATAACTGCTCAACTATAAAGCACTGGCTGTCAGGTGTAAACAGGGGGACTGAAGGAGGGGGGAATCAATCGACATCTGTTAATTTATCAGAGGCAGTACACTAAATTGAAAAATGGATTGCCTAATGCACTGTAAATCTGCATTATGATAAAAAGACCAATTCATTTCAATACATGCTTAATAAAAAGGATAATGATCATCTTTAGTGGGCAGCCCCAGGGTTTCCTCTGCCAGTCAGATTTAAAACCTGCCTAGTTTGCAGAAGACCATAGCTTGGTTGGAGATTTTGCTGCATGTAAAGTATATGTCATGGCCTTTTTTTAAGGAGATAAGCAATTGTGATGGATTTGTCCAACACTGGTGTAATATATATTAATGAGATGATCATAATGCTATCTATAATAGAAATTCATGCACTGATAACACCAAAGCAAGACAAATTTGTGCTCACAGATATTTCAGAACCAAGCATCTCATCTGGTAGGTGTCCAGCCTCTTTTTGTAGACATCCAAACAAAGATACCCATCACCTATCTAGGCCACTGGTTCTACTGCTGAACTGCTCTGTCAAGAAGTTCCTTATAATTTCTTTAGTACCATGTAGGGGGAAAAAATTACATGTTCAACAATGCAAACTGCACTTGTCTTGATTTGGATTTTGTTTGTAATTAGGAGCTTTGTTGGACAGGAATTAAAAGAAGCAATTGTTTGCCAACAGTTCTTTTTTATTAGTGTATCCACACATGCACTTCTGGACAACCGCCCCCCAGCATGCCAGGAATTGTAGTTCCTAGCAGCAAGTACAGAATATTGCTACTTGAGAATTCAACCAAAACATGTGCAAATAAAACAAGAAATTATTTGGGGTCCAGCTAGGTCACAGTGAACTTAAAATGTTTGCAGTGAACAAACTGGAAGAATTTCCTTTAAAAAGAGAAAACAACTCACGAAACAAAAGATTACTTGGTCTACTGCTCTGTGTATGTAGTTCAGAGAGTTTAATCAAGAACACTGGGTTAATGTGAAAGAACTTCTGAGCCTTCAGCTGGCTATGAATATCAGATATTTTTTCCACATGTACTAAAACTTACTTTATGCCCTGAGCCAGAGATCTGTTCATGCAATTGATACTTGTACTGAGCACATCCATGCTTCATAAAGAAATCCAAATTTGTATCTTGAGCCAGGTAATTATGATCAGTGGTGACATTAGTAAGTGGAAATTGTGCGGCACCCGCAGCATGGAGGAAGCATGGGGGAAGGTTGGGAGGAGGACGGTGGTGTCTGAAATGGGGCACTGTAAGTGCGGCAGCCCCGTTCTTCTCCCAACCTCCTGGTTCCCCCCCCCCATTTGAAAAAGTCCTAGGTCTTTTCAATGTTTAATTGCAACCTTTTTTTTTTGTTCCAGACTATTCTGCATGAAGAAAATCAGTTTCGAATTCAATAAAATAAATGGCAAACATTAGAATGTTTATGTTTAGGTGTGTTTTTCTGGTGGAGGGACTTGTAGTTTTCAACAATCAAATGGGCTTGTGACCCCCAGAAAAGTTAAGAACCAATGAAACACTCCATGCTATATGAATGTCATTGGGGATGTTATTATAGTAGAGGTTGGCATGTACCTCTGCATTCCATGTGAATATTCTTTGGGAGAACATATACAGTATCTCTAGCTATTATAATCTGGAATAAAAAGGATTTACAGCAAACGGTCTTAAAAGACACCATTTCCTTGTGCTTAAATAATGTACAAAATACATCTAACTTCATATATTCAAACTTTTCCACAAATATTGGACTCCTTCCACTGAAATCTCCCCCACTCTTTCACTGAAAACCAAAACATCATGTTATAGGTGAAATAGCATTTGAAAGCATCTTATACAAGCATGTCCATAATTTTTAATTGTGCACCTTCGGTGTAGCAGCCATCAGGCATCACTTGACTGGTATTGCAGTCATCAATCATAATCTCCCAGGGGAGTGCAGTTTAGGAAGATGAAAAACTGCAACTCATTAGGACCCAAAGTCCTGATGCACAACCATGATATACTAGGAAACCACTTCAAAAGTAGCCAAAGCCCTGCACAGAGTTTTGTATGCATGCCCACCTACCTGCTTTTAGGAAATAGGTGAAGAACTGAAGAACTGAGGATGGAATGCAAACAAAAAGTACTCCTATGTCTCAAAATAATCCCTTACATCTATGCACATTCATTCATAGCTAGTGTTGCCTGGTAAGGACCATCCTAAGCCCTAAGATTTAAGGACTTAAACCTGAAATAGAGAAAAATTATGATGTCACAGAAGGTGGGTGCTGATAATGTTAGAAGGATGAACAGCCTCTCGTGGAATCATTAAGCACGTTACCTTAAGCCATCAACCATAGTTGTACAGAGTATGCCTTTAAAGAAGCCCCAAGTCTAACAAATTAAAAAAAAAACACACACACACATTTTTCAAGACTACGGTCTTGCCCTGAGATTCCTCCATCTCACCCTGAGAAACTGAGAGGAGAGACCAGGCCCTGAGTCTCAAGACTGGCAATCCTACTCATAGCTACAACTTATAAGACTGGTTCTACCACCAGATAGGACGAGGCAATCACCTCAAGCAACAGGTGCTGAGAGGGCAGCAGCAGCAGCAGCAGCTGCTCAGAGGCCAAGACTCTTCTGGGCCTATTCAGTTTTAGTTTGTTTCTTAAAAGTTACCTCTCCATTGACACCCCCTTGTCGTGGGGGAGAGGCTTGCATACCCTAATGATGTTTTGAGCTATGCTGTCAGTGGCATAATAGAATTTGGAAGACTTTGTAAAAGAGTCTGGAATAATAAACACCTGAGGCGAAGCACAAAAATCAATGTGTATAGAGCCATTGTACTGTCTAGTCTCTTTTAGGGGTCTGAAACATGGGTCACCTATTGCCACCACTTACGACTCCTCGAACGCTTTCATCAGCGCTGTATACGCACAATTCTAAATATACACTGGACTGACTATGTGATGAATGTTGCTGTCCTTGAGCAAGCAGGGATCACCAGCATTGAGGCCATGATATTGAGAACACAGCTGTGCTGGGCAGGGCACGTTTCTAGGATGGAGGACCATCGCCACTCAAAAATAGTACTCTATGGTGAACTCACCACGGGTCAGCATAAGAGGGGCAGTCCAAAAAAGTGATACAAGGACTCCCTGAAACAACATCTCAGACTCGGCCAAATTGGTCACCAACAATGGTCCTCACATTGGGAGGCACGGAGACGCACTATCCACAATGCTGCAGCCTTATTTGTGAAGTCATGCCGAACAAGTCTTGAAGAGAAGCGACAACCCAGAAAGAATCACAACCTGGAAACATCACCCAAGGAGACCTTCTGCTGTGCTTTCTGCAACCAGACTTGTTTATCTCGGATTGGCCTTTTCAGTCATCAGCACACTTGCATAAAGCGCAGGATGAGTCCTTCCTGAATCTTTGTTTGTTAAGAAAATCCAGAAAGATTAAAAGTTAGATGTTGCTCTTCGTTGTACAAAGTTATAATATATGGTTGTTAATGAGGACAACACTGCGTAGAGCTGTTTCCCATATTCCAAATATTTTAGCCAGCAAAACACTGCCTGCCAGCTCTGCAAGCTACACATTTCAGTTCCATCTACTAAATGGTTTACTAAGGCAGCTGGCATCCAAATGCTATAGAACCTTTTGCTTTTTCATTGCAGCTTAGGGCAGGTGAGGCAATTATGAAACCTAACACATGGTGTTGGACTAACTTCCAACATTCTTCACTGTTGTCTATGATTTCTAGAGCTCCTGGGAGTTTGAGTCCAACATCTGGAAGGCTGCATTTCTACCCCTAGCTTGGGGGCATCTTGCTGGACTGATGTGTGAACAGACTAGCTACACATACATTTCTTTAGTTTATGTTCTTTTAAAAGAAAAAAAATCAGCATGCTTGTTTACCTTAGAAATGTTTTTTTTTTAAATTCTACTGACAGAAGCTGCAATTGGTTTGTTAGAAGCTGCAATTGGTTTCTAAGTTCTTTTTCTTGCTGTTGTTTAAATTACAGAATTAGAACTACTATATATATTTCCAGTTATTGTCAGGCTAATGGCTTCCCTTATGAATCCTAGCAAGTTTTGTTTGTTCCATAGCTTTCCCCCAAACAACTGTTGTTTTTCTTAAAACACAACCATACCAGCTTCCCACATCATCATAACTGAGCATGCTAGTTCTGTCTGAGTGATTAATATTATTTTGTCCCATCTGACCCTCAATTAGAGCTATAACATTTATTCTGAAACATATGAATACCATATCGTTTGGCACACCTTTCAAGCCTGCCTTTCAAGGCTAGCCTATTAAAATAAAATGAAACAGCATGGACACCCATCTGGTCCATCCCAACTAGCCAGGAGTAAAAGCTCTGATGCATTTATAATGCCTTGTACCTTCTCTAAACAAAAAAAGAGCTACCACTTCCAAAACATTTCAACCCTCTCTTGTTCTGGTAGGAATTTGTTTTCACAGTTTCTCAACTTAGCCAATAACTTTCTTCCTAAACTTGTACATACTAGAAAGAGTTTCAAAACATTTTAATAAACTTGTGCAATTAAAAAAAAACATTACAATGTGAATCATTGTCAAAGGACAAGTTATGGCCAACAGGCAGTCCATCCCATAGGCTTGGTTCCTGAAACCTACCAAATTTAAAACAAGATGCTGTAAAATGTTAGCTGCTCACAGTTTTGCTCATATGGAAAGGTTGGTGGAAGTTTTTTTTAAAAGAGCCTTGAGAGTGCAATGTCCCACACTTTAATCCAGGGGTGGAGAACTTTGGCCTTCCAAATGTTTTTGGATTGTAGTTCCCATAATCCATCACAATTGGTTATGCTGGGTAGGAATATTACAGTTTGTCATCAAAAACATCTGGAGGAACACAGTTGCCCAACCCTGCTTTATTCTCTCAGTGTCCTCTGTACTCTGTATTCTCTCCCTGTGTTGCCTGAAAATGTGTAGTTTATAACTGTAGAGTTCCTGCTGCTAGGCAATGATGACCTTTTTAGAATGAAGAGGCTGGTTGGTATGATAAGATGGTTCTTGAATAAAGAGTTAATAAAACAGAGTCCTGTTACAAATGAAATGATAACAATGCCTTTTCTGAAGTCAAACTTTCATCTGAAAGCCACAAGGAGCCTGTTTATGTATTTCTCAAGTAGTTTGAGAGATATATGCCTGTAGCACCTTGTCACACCGGGGGTGGGGAGGTGGAGGAGACATATAGTACCCTTTTCAAATTCTTGCAAGCACTGTCAAGGTAAACTTGGGCCTGCTATTAGCAGGTTGTGGCTGTAGTGTCATGAGAGCCTACCAATAACCAAATCTTCTCTTTATCTATCCCCAGGGCTAAACAGAAGGACGTCACACATCACATCTTACAGAAGAAGAAAAGGACAGTGATGGCATAAGTAGCAAGCACTTTTATTGATGCTCATGTCATCTTAACTTATTCAGTGGAAAATTTAACTTATATGCAAAGTACCAAGATGTTTTGTGAACATCCAACTGAAGCACCCGAATCCCAGCACTTCAGAGATGTGGGTACCACCTATCCTTTAGCTATATATTCAAGCAAAGCCCCTAACAATTCTGTGTGTGTGTGTCCAGAACATGGTAAGTTATGGTCAAGAATCTGAACATCTTCTGATTGGTTGCAGCCTCCATAACAATGCAGCTCATACCACAAAGCTTTCTCTGAGCAATGTCTCAGACTAAGTTACTTGCTGCCAAGACTTTGGGCCTTAAAATCCAGATATGTACACCCAAATAGTTTACCTCCCTGGCCTTCAAACAACCTCCAATATAGTCTACAGTAATTGCTGCTGAAATTTAGGCATTAAGATATTAATAATTCCTGAAGTAATGTTACCCTACATAGGGAGACTTCATATCAATGCTTACACTTAATAAATACCATAGAATCCCACAATACCTCACATTCTTTTTTTCTTTTAAAGGAATATGTAACCTAGCCTCAAACCACTGACTGTATCTTAAGGAGCCCACACACTCACAAATCAAGTAGCTCAGAAAATGGGAAATATCTTAATTCTGCTGATAATAAGGTATCAAGAAGAGTTACCCTATATTCGGAAGCACAGACTTGCAAGCTAAGCAGTTTTCACAGGGATAAAATTTGAAGGAAGCTTTGTTTCAGCTGTTAAATAGTCATAGGAATGTTTCTTAATAATTGGAAGCTCTCCAGCAGTTCATATACGTCACTGTAACTTCTCCTGAATTTAATCAGACAGTTTGATTATAAGCACATTCAACAAATGGCAAACAGCATTCTTACATGAGACCTTAATTGCTCTCTCCTCTTGATTTTGCCCAAGTTTTTATTTCAAATGTTTTGCTCATAACATGGCAACTAATTTCTGATCTCCATGCCAAATTTATCAACAACCCTATTCCAGTTGCACTCACACCCATGATTTCTTTCCCATCCCTATACTACAGGGATGACTAAAATGTAGCATGTAAGTCTGAGACCCCCAGATAATAAGAACATCAGACTATAAGACTGGTACAACTCCAAATATGTGGGGGGGAAATGACCTAACCATATGTAGAGAAATTCTACTTACCACCTACTAAGTAGGTAGTACTAGTCAGAATAATCAATGATGAAGAATACTAGGAGGTGAAATTCAGCAGCACCTGGATGGCCTTATAATTCCCATTCCTGGCCTACATCGTACAGCATCCTGTTCACACAGTGGCCAATCAGATGCCTACAAAAGCCTACCAGCAGGAAATAAATGCAGCTGCACAGTCCATTTCACAGTTCCCAGTGATATACAGAGGCACCCTCCCTCTGATACTAGTAGTGAAATCTAGCCATCCTGCTGTGTAACCAGTGGTGGTCCCAATCTTCATGAATTTCTCTAATTCCCTTTTAAAACAAATAGGTTGCCAGCCATCACAACATCCTGTTGCAATTATTTACACAGTTTAACTATGTTTTGTGTGAAGAGGTACTTCCATTTATCTGTCCTGAATCCCTCATTGTTCAGCTTCAGTGGATGACCCCAGGTTCTAGCAATATGAGAAGAAAATCAATATTTATCTGTGTCCCCAAAGCCCAATCTAATCATAAATCCCTGTATAACAAAAAGTTTGCCCACTGATTTACTTGTATGTTTTTACAAATTAGGTATTACCAAACAGAGATGTTCTACTCTTTAATGTCACACCAATTTGAACTTAACACAGATAACAATTCATTCTTCCCCGACCTTGCTGTGCTGAACTATAATTCCCATTATAGTTGGGCTGGTGATGTCATTCAAAGCCCTAAATGGCTTGGGACCTCAACAATCGAAGGAGTGCCTCTCCCTATATATACTTGCCTGAGAATTTAGATCTGCTGGTAGGGCCATGTTCCATGTCCCACTAATAGGAACTATACATCACAACACGGCATAGTAGAAGGCCTTCTCTTCTGTAACACCCCATTTATGGAATGCCCTCTCCCTGGAGGATGACCTTTTGGACCTAATCTTATTACTTTTTATGTGCGCATGGTTTTACCTGTTTTAGCCTTTTCTGCTTTATTAACCAAATTTATTTAATATTCTTTTGTTCTATTTAAATGATTCCATTATTTTTATCTGGAATTGTTTTAAACTTTTTATATTGTTTTAATTATATGCTGCCCTGTGATTTCAAGATAGAGGGCAAGACCAAAATATTTTAATCAATAAACAAACAAATAATTCACAGTCTGAAGCACTGTTAGGAAAAGTGTGCACATATCTTTCAGTTTTGCAATCAATAGGAAGAAACATCAATAGCTGATGTTCTCCCCTCTTTTTCAAATTACAGTCATGCCTTTAGGGGTTTAATTCCCGGACTTACTGTGAATACTGGAAACCATGGATAATAGCAAATCCTATTAAAATAAAGCACTTCTAGTACAAACATACCATAGAGTTGCATCAGAGGACCTAGAAGATGCCTAGAGAGGTACCTCGCTAGGCATTTTCCAGCGCGACTCTATGGCATGTGTCCCTATTTTTTCAGCTGCGGATTAGTGAAACCATAGATATTGGTTCCACGGATACGGGGTCCTACTGTACACACAAATGAATGTTCAGAACTAAAAACAGGTTATCTTTGAAAAGTTTACAAAAGCACACTTTAGTCAACAAGGAAAATGTGTATAAAATGTGTACATAAAAATGCATTAAAACTGTGTACATTAGGAACTGTGTACCAAAATGCATGCATACTCACATGCTTGTTTTGTTTATTTATTTGAGGTATTTCTATATTGCCTCCCAGCCCACAAGGGCTCCAAAGGTGATGAACAAATAAAAGCATTTAAAACAGTACAATATTTTTTAAAAATTAAAAACATATTAAAATACACTTTAAAAAACATGTAGAAACAGACTAAAAACTATCCTTAAAGACAAATTTAAAACAGTTAAAGGAGATACTGCCTCCTAGAGCATGTACAGGAAGAGCAGCTAGCTGGTAGGATGTTGCAAATCTTTGTTGTGTTGCTGTGTTGTGCAGTTGCACCAAAGGGTCGAGAGGAAAGTAGTGATCACAGTAAGAAAATATCCTTTGGAAGGAGAAGAGTTGAGTTGATAAGTAAAGCTCTACTTGGTTAGAAGGCCATAAATGATGGTGGCACAGGAGGAATTGGGTCAAGACCCATTCACTCTGAAAAATAAAGATCAATCAATACTGTTTGCATTTTAGGGTGCATGAAATTCCCATAAGGTGAGAAAGTGAATCAACAGCTATGGGCATTGCACCATGTGGGCCAAGAGTGTAATTAGAAACTAGGAGATGTTTCATTGCATCCTATGCCAGCAATGACCCTTTACACTCTAAATTGGACAAACATGACAGTCTCTACACAAGAGGATTAATGGACACAAATCTGACATTAGAAATGACAATACTCAGAAACTAGTCACAGAACATTTCTACCTTCCTGGACACACAGTAGGTGATTTACAGGTTGCAGTCCTTGAACAAGAAAATTACAAATGAAGACTAAAAAGAGAAACTGCTGAACTGAATGATATCCACAAATTCCAATCCATTAGCAGAGGTATGAACAAAGACAATGGCTTCATGGCACACTACATATATTAATCAATACAAGAGTCCTTGCTATTGCAGATATAACATAAGGAATCTTCTTAGAGAGAGTTTTGAACCCTGGGAAGCTGACTTTTGGGAAAGCAGATTTATTACTTTCAACACTAACTGACCACTGTAAAGATCTGAAAGACCTGTATCATCTTATGCAGCCCTTTGAAAATTTAGGGCAAGGGTCATGATTTGCATCTTTCTGAATCCTATTACATTCTATCCCATTGCCACAACTGTATAAATGTGCTCAATGCCTGAGGCCTTAATACCAGTTAGTACTGTAAGTTAGGTTTATATCAATGAAAGCTCATGTAAAAATAAAAATTAAGATGGTCTTAAAGGTGCTGCCACATTTCTTCCCCTCCTCCTTTTTATAGCAGACAAGTTCATGCAGTAAGAATTCCCTAACAGTAGAGAACCAAGGATCACGAGTTTAATTCATTGTATATTTTAAATACAGCATTCACAATACCCATGCATGTTTCAGTAGTACTGGCACTTAATGACCTTGATGTATATGTTGCAAGTGAATTTAGGTAAACTTGGTTTCACAGTCACACGCACAACCCCCCAAAATCACCACAATTCAAAGGAGTGCTGTGGTCTTATAACTATTTTTCATCTCTTCTGAAAGACTGAGGAAGGTAGATGTCATCAGCTGGGGATATTACCCCATTAGTCACTTGCATCTCGGTAATTCATGTGCAATATCCAATTATCCACTATGTTAATGTCCCACATCTGGGTGAAAACCTTGCCAACAAGACCAAGGCAACATTCAAAAGACACAGCAAACATAAACCGTAATAAAATAATTTTCCTACTTAACAGTTTTAACTAACGGTGAACACTGGCAATATTCTCTTTAAATTAGATCAGATGAAGATTCTGCTGCTGCACATGTAGCCTGATCTTACTTGGAAGTGCACTCTTACTTACTAAGGAGCAAATCTTTCTGAATTCCATGGAACATGTTGTAGCTACAATCGTAGTCCTAATTGTAGAAAATTGCTGAAAATGGCATTTGGTTGAGGGTCACTCTTGAGCATCATTTTTTTTAATTGACTCAGACTAGAAGCAAGGAGGAGATGGATGCTCCCACCCCAACTCCCATATCACTTTATAGTATTGAAACACATACATATATTTATTTTGCATTCACATGTTATTATGATTAGATTTTAAGCTACAGTCTAAAACTGCAGACCTACTAATCTGAGGATCAGTAATCAGTTTGTATTTATATTCTGCTTTTCTGTGGTGTGTGTGTGTGTGTGTGTGTGGAACCCAAGGTGGCTCACAGTAATATTATATGTAAGAAAAATATGATTAAAACAAGCCAAGACAAATTATTACAACCAAATTAAATTAGAAGCACAATTCAACATTCTTGACTACTAGAGTATAATTAAATTAAAAGCATAATTTAAAATAAAATTTATAGAACACATCACTAAAAACGCATATAGATCCCAACACACCCCAGCTGGTGCAAGTGGTACTGTCATGCCCTTCTTCCAGAACTTGGAAATGGACTCAGAGACTGAAGCAGTGGACATGCCAGGACATGCTGAACCAGAGCAGGAGGATGTTCCAGAGCCACAGGCCTCAGACACAGACAATAGTGCAGTACTAGCTCTGGCAGATGGTCCTGCCTCTTTAGATACAGATACCTATACCCACCTTCTCAGCACAGAGACAACAAAAGGAGGGCTTGAGGTTGTCTCAGTGTATTTATAGCAAGCAGCAATTAGCTAGCCAGTAGCTGTGTTAGCTGCTGAGCTATAAATACGTAGCCCTGACCTCCCAAGCATTGTCGGAGATTATTTGACCTACCTGGTGACCCGTCATGTTCCTGCTTGCTGTGTTTGACCCAGACTGTGTTTGTTACTCTGAACTCTGTTTGCCTGACTTGGATTCTTTTGGACTACTCTGAACTCTGTTTGCTGGACCTAAGCATTGTGATTTGGATTTTGCTTATGAACAATTATTTGCTTCCTAGTAAAGTGTGTCTGACTTCATGCTGCCTTGATTCCTTTGCCTGTAATTAGCTTGACTGTGCTGTGCCTCTGTTATCAGCTATGTAGTAATTAGCCTTTGGCCAGTTGCCCAAACATTGTTTGGACAGGTATCCCCCAAACTGGGAACAAGCCCGATCCTCAGCAGCCCAACTGTCAAAAGTATATTTGAAATTCTTATTCTTTTTCTTACTGAAAAAGGGCTGACAAAATCTGAATTGCCACAGAGAAGATCAGAATAACACAATTATAACAAGTAACACTGTGTGGAATGTCCCACATTATCCTATGAAGCCTTACTGATTCCTAGATTTTGGATAGAATCTGAACCATTGATGGTCCAAAATACCCCTGGTAGACTGTGAAACCAATATAACAACAACAACAACATTTCACTGCCAATGGAAGAATAAAGGGAGGAGGTTATCCTAACCTATAAGGGACTTCCAGGGTGGAGGTAGTCAAGAGGAAAGTCCTCTCCTATATCTGTAACACACATGCCATTATGGGTGGTGGGATCAACAGAAGGCATCCTCTGGAAGTTTCAGAGACTGAGCAGGCTTTTGAGGGGACACAGATGTTTTTCTGTTCTATAAGCTGCTTTGAGAGCCTCTTTTATCTCAGGGTAAGACACAAATATTCTAAATAATGGATGGATGGATGGATGGACAGACAGACAGATGTTTGTCATGTGATCTCTCATTTGGAACCTGAACAATTTTACGTGCACTTAGCTTTGACACTGCTGTACCTCTATGTGTTCTTAGATTACTTACACCACTAGCACATTTCTTAATAGCCTGTGGATTAAAAAAAAAAAAAGTAATGGAAAATGTAGACTCCAGACCAAAGAATCCATAATTACATAGTCACAACAACACATGCATTAAATGGCAGAGGCAATTTGACTCTGGGCCAGAAACACAATTGCTAAGATTGTTGAATGAGTTTTTGATTTGTATAAATCAAATAGAAGGGTATTCGAGCAGCATGTTGGTATTTTTAAGCTTTTTTTTTTTAACAAATAAAGGCATCATTAAAAATGTCACTGTTAGTCAGGAGTTGGAAACTGAACTCCATTGAAAATGGCAAAACAAGTGCTGGATCATGCTGAGTCATGATGGCTGAAGCCAAGGAACTGCCAAGTCATGCTAGTCATGTAGCCACAGCTGCTGAATAGGGTTACTAGAGGGCATAGCTTCTGGAGTGCAAGATCTGATGTAATGCACCATATGGTTGAGTAAGCCAATGCCCTGTAACTGTGTATATAAGAGCGCTCAGTTCAGAACTCATTCTCTTCTTGTGAATGCTGATGTCTGGTGAAGCAGTTTGTCCTTCAATTGTAAATATTTGTACATATTGCAACTGCTTGACTTTGAAAGTGTCTCCTGCTTATTTGGACATCAAACACTCTGTATGTGAGTACTGTATTCTTGGGAATGGGTTGCTACTAAGTCTGCTGAGATAGTTTTTGGCTTCTGCCGGGGACAGAGTGTCCTATCATCCCCTGACAAATGTCACTGATAGTTAACCCAGAATCAAAGAGAAGAGAACAGAGGGCGGGGGGGGGGGAATCCTCAAGAATAAAGGGTTTTCTCAAAAAGAACAAGTTTTGAAGTTTGGTTCAAAATGCTTGCAGCTCTTTATGGGTGAGTTATGGAATGCCAGGCTGCAAAATCCTTCCTACAGCTACAATGATACAGGCCATATTGCAGTATAACCCAACTGCCTGGCAAACCCTGCCCATTCTTGACTCCAAATAATGCAGAACATTATTTGGAAATGGCTTTGAAGGCTGAGAATTAGGGAAGGTATAATCCAAAAAAGTAACTTTTACAAACTTTGACTAAAAATCAATATAACAATAGCAATAGCACCTGCATTTCTATACTGCTTTATAGTGCTTTATAGCACCATCTAAGTGGTTTACAATGTGTTAGCTAATTGCCCCCAACAAGCTGGGTACTCATTTTACCTACCTTGGAAGGATGGAAGTCTGAGTCAGCCTTGGAGACCTAGGGGATTGAACTCACAACACCGTGGCTGCAGTACAGGCATTTAACCACTGCACCACCAGGGCTCCTATTGGGGGAATATCCTCCTCATAGGAAACAGATGAAAGCCAGTTGTGAGTCACTGTATACTAAGCCAGAATTAAAATAATTTAATACATTTCTAAAATGAAGTGATCTTCACATGGCTAAATTTATAGTTACAAAGCAATTAAACTCCAAGTTATTGCCAGAGATTGTCCTCATGGCCTTTTTTAAAAACACAGAAACACCTGAGTGAGCTGATCACTGATCTGATAGAATGTAATGCTCTTACTACCCATCAAGCCAGGAGCTCATTTGATGATCTCTGTTTTGTGAGCCATTCACGTTTATGGGCCAAGGCTTCAATCCTCAAAGTAGTACTATCAAAGTAAAATGATCCTAATCTGGGGGAAGTGGTTAGAAACCTATAGCCTTAAGGCATTAAAAAAAAACTCTTATGAAGATTTTGATAGCTTAATGTTCTAGCTATGCTCAATAACTTTATTTAAGAAGGCAAGATGTAGCTCATTGGGTGCAATGTCCTGAACTACTTATTAACTAGAGCTTACACAGTGCATAGTACTCCCTAGAAGGATAGAAAGGAAGGAATACTTTTATTCCAAAGTGCTTTTGATGTCTAGCTCATGTCAGTAGCACTTATGAAATTAGGTATTCCATGTGATCTATTATCAACTGTTGACTTATTTTCACCAACTTCAGTTATGTGAAGTATTTGAGGCCACTGTTTCTTTTGAAAGACTCCCAGAACATGTCCAAAGCAGGGTGATGAAGATACTGGGCAGCCTGAAGATCTGTGATGGAGAACTGAAGGAGGTATTTAGCTTAGAGAAAAAAGTGATTAAGAGAGAGGCAACATGACAGCCAGCTTCAGCTATCTGAAGGGTTGTCATATGTTTAATGGAACAGATTTGTTTGCTGTTGCTTCATGGGATAGAACCTGAACCAAACTGAACAAAAATTGAAGGGAACAGCAAATAAATAGAAGGAATAACTTACTGACAGCATGAACAGCAGTTGTTGTTCACTGCTGTCAAGTTGACTTTGACTTATGGCAGCCCCCCGCCCCACCCACCCACCCAATGAGAGACCTCCAAGTCACCCTATCATCAACAGCCCTGCTCAGGTCTTGCAGACTCATGGCTATGTCTATCCATCTTCAATGTGGTCTTCCTCTTTTCCTACTGCCTAATACCTTATCAAGCATTATTATTTTTTCTACTGAGTCATGTCTTCTCATGATCTTTGCCTGTGGGTGGAGGGAAAATAGGGAGGGAGCTAACCTAATCCCTCTTGGAAAGAAGTTCTGCCACTGAAAAGGCCTCCTCTCACACCTTCACCAAGCCTGCTTCTGAGTCAAAAAGGGTCTCACTTTAGATCTCAGAGCATGTGTGGGGAGAATACAGACTTTCATATATCCTGGATCCAAGATGTATTTTTATACTTGTACAAAGGATGTAGTACAGTATTACCCAGCCCTACTTACTTAATTGTTTAGAGTATTTATACCCCACTCTTCAGCCACAAAGGATCTCCAAGCACTTTATAAATTGTTAATTTGACATCCCCCTGCCTTCAGGCTTACAATCTAAATAAGAAACAACATACAAGGAAAAAAGAGAGGCAGTGGGAGAGAAGAATCTATTATCCATAATCTATTGCTGTTACTGTTGTGAGTCTTCAAATCATTTCCAACTTATGGTGACCCTTAACCAAACCTCTCATAGAGCTTTCTTGATAAGATTTGTTCAGAGGGTGTTTCCCATTGCCTTCCTCTGAGACTGTTAACTTGCCCAAGGTTATCCAGTGGGTTTCCATAGTTGAGTGGGGATCTGAATCCTGGTCACCCAGAGTTCTTGTCCAACACTCAAACCACTATACCATGCTGGCTCTCACCAGAATCTATACTTGACAGCATCCCCAAACCATCAGAGCTACCATGCTATATATTTGTCAGAATGGAAGCAATGAGATATGTGCTCTTCCATTCCATTTTATTGCCTATTCCTATGAAAAGAAAGGATTGCAAGATGGTATATAACACCTTACTATGGGAATGTTTTCAACAAGAATCAGTGAAAACAAAGACACACTGATGAATGAAATTATTGTTTGGGCAATCCAGAAGAAGGGAGTGACATTTCCACTGAGTAGATTTTCAAAAGCAGCAACTAAAAACATTTGCATACTGCACAGAAGAATTTCTTAGGGAAAATGCCAGACAACTCCTGAACTGTAGCTGCTGGAGTTGGTGCTGCTGAAATTTCACAACTCATTTTCTTGGTATTAAGATGCTAAAGTGGTTTAAGGAGATTTGTTCAAATGAGGCTTGGCAATTTTTCTGAATATAATTTAATGCCTTGAATTAAATGTTTTCGAAATTTGGGTCTGCTGTGCAGTTTCTCTTATGAGCGTGACACCACTTCCTCCTCCTTCCCCCCCCCCCCCAGAAGCAGAAGTTGTCAGAAACATATTGCATGAGTGATGCAACAAAATGGAAATGCTTCCACCTGAATTATCCCTGCTCAGAAGAGTTATATAGGAGGGTTTTGTCATTTAAGAAAATTCCCATCAATTCATTAAAAAAAATATCCAACTTTGCAATTTTATTTGCAGACATCCCCTCTCTTCTCCACTAAATGCACTGCTGACTTCAAGGAGTTAACATCATCTTTTCCCACATTTATGCTCCCCCCAACAATTAACATTTGCATAATTCAATTAAAGTTAGAAAAAAAACACAACCCTGCTTGGCAAGACAATCACCTGCCCCTTTAAACTGAAACATTATGAGCCAACCGTCTCCAATCTCTGCTGATTAACAACAGCATATTCCAAATTTATAGGGTCTATTACCAGCCATCTGAAGAGCAGCCACGGTGCCAAATCTCCCTTTCTAGCTTCTCCAGGGAATCTCTTCTCAGATGCTCTTTTCACAACCAGTAAACAACACTTTATATCTTTTGCACAGATAGCAGATAATTACCATATGGTTCAAAACATGCTTGCTCCATTCACTTTCCCACAGTAAACTTCCTTCATTATGACAGCTAAGGGGCACTCAGGGATCTAAAGTCTATAATGTACCCCCCTGTAGATTTGGTGGTTTCAAAGGTCAGTGTCTTTTACAATAAAAAGTTCAGAGAAAGAGTAAGTGACTTTGTAAGAAATTATTTTTATTGGTCAGCAGGAAGAGAAGGTGGGAGTAGGGAGATGCCAAGGCAGGTAAATGAGTGAGGAGAATCCACAAGATATCACCCTCAACACTAACAATCTTTTCCCCCCTTACAGCACTGCATGAAGTACAAGGATAATAGGCTGGAAGCACAGCTACAAAGAATTATTGACAGAAGGAGATAAAAGAATTTTCCAGTGTTGCTACATTTTCAACAATCATGCTATATACATAGCTTTGATGAAAGAAGAGGCAAATTTTTGCAAACATTTGTACCAAGATTTACACTATTATCAGAAATGCATACATTTCTTCACCCCCCCTTTTTTTTTTTTTTGGTTTTGGGGACTTACTCCCAGGAAAGCAAGTATAAGATTGCAGGCAAACTACATAGAAATTTGCATATATATTAAGAACAATACTTCTGAATAAAAAACATAATAAAAGATAGTGAGGACAGATAACATATTTAAATAAGAACTGGCTTAAAAGCAGCATTCCCTTTGCTGTGTGACAGAAATTACATGAGGAAGGGGTCTTTTTGGAAAGAACAAATATTAGCTGTCACTAGCTATTTTTTCAATGCAACTGTATTTAAAATAACAAAAAATAATCTCCTGCTTGGGAGGGTCTGGCTTCACTCTCAGCCTCCTTTCCTGTAAGCTAAGAGTGGAGAGAAAGACAGTGAGGTATAGTGGTTTAAGTGATGGACTAGGACAGGGTTCAAATGCTTGCTTGGCCATGGAAACCCACTGGGTGACCTTGGGCAAGTCACACTCTATCAGCCTCAGAGGAAGGCAATTGCGAACTTCCTCTGAACAAATCTTGCAAAGAAAACTCCATGATAGGTTTGCTTTAGGGTGCTCTAAGTCAGAAACAATTTGAAGGCACAACAAGAAGGGTGGAGAATCTCTTTTGGTTCAAAGACTGGATTCAATTTTGCAGAAGTTCCAAGTGAGGCATTCCAGAGAAGTCCTCATTATAATGGGTGGGTGGGACCAAAAATACTAGCATATTTTAGCTCAGAGTTCTTACTGCCAGTAAGAAAGACTTTAGAAAAATGTTTCAACCAGGAAGTGGTGGGGTGGGGAAACAAAGTTGGGAAAACACCAAATAACCTTATAAGGAAAGAGGTGAGACTGTTGGGGAAATTCCAGAGGAACAGATTGGGAATCACAGGAGGGACAGATTTGGCCTATGGGTATGAAGTTCTCCACCTTACTATATGACAATCAGGGGACTGTCATGTACTGGCATTCCCAGACTTAGTGACCAGCAGTTTCAGAGTTCAAAACTTTATTGGCACAGTAATCCAGAAAGCAAACCCTATGGGGCCATTGTTCAGAATGAAACTTAACTGACAAAACAGTATAGTAAAAGCATATTCCACTCTACAGAATCTGGTGGGCTACACAATCATTGGCTACCCATCATCCCATTTCCCACAGTAACAGGGCTCAACCTCCTTTTCCCAGAGTTGAGACCCAGGTGCAGTGCTTATCAAACCATTCTCAGCATCAACCATACACTCCCTTCTACATTTAGGCTACATACTCATTAACAGCTAGCACAGAAAAATGTGAACACAATTACTCACAAGTCGACACAGCAAAACTAAACTTGGCAGGAAAGTCACGTCTGGGACCAATCCTGACAAGGTCCCTTCGTGGCAGGAAGGGGTGATATCTGGCGCTATGGACCAGATTCACCCATTTTATGTAAGTACAGAGAACCTTCCTAACCTACACATGGTTTTCCCCCCACAGTTGAAGCTATCAGAATCTACTGCCACCCTCCACAAGCAGCTTACCCGGCAGGCAGTTTTGGTCAAGCTCCTCTGATAACATTAGGTTTTCAGAAGTGGGATCCTGGCCCTGTACAATGCCTTCTCCCTTGAGAAGATGTAATCCAATAGAAGTTGTGGCTTTTTGTCCAACTTTTCTTGCCACATATGTCCTTCTTCCACCCTGCTCCCTTTCTGCCTTTGAGCACAAAAGTTTTAAAAACTTGTTAGACTGATTGACTGATTAAAACGCTGCCATTCTTTTTGTTTAAGTTTAAAATACAGCCAGAAGGGATAAACAATAAAAGATGAAAGACTGGTGAACTAACAGATTTTCAGCATCATTTGGTGCCAATAGTTTCTATAAAACTATTAAAACATTTCTTTTTAAATGGGCTCTTTTTTTAGATGATGATGATAGCTGGAACAGGCCTTGTAAACTTCATTAAACAGAGAAAATTCAAAAAGATCCAAAAGACAGATGATATTTGATTGGGTGAAGGGCGGTCAGCTTCTTTTAAATTAACAGATTTGAGTTAAATTCAATTGACAGCCACAAAGCTGCTGCACTTAGTCAGCAGTCCAAAATGTACAAGTATTCCCATGTTGGACGTGGTGTTTATAAAGCTTGGGAGTGTGGTCTAATAATTTGAGGGTGTGTGTGGAATTGATGAGGTAAAGAACATAATTTCCTCATACTCATCTCCTTGAGACACATTCAGACACACCAGGGCAGATGCACATTCATCTCTTTGTCATCTCACCACCTGAGAAGAACATATTCTATATTTTTTGTCACACAAAAAAGACAGATTAACAGATTTTCGTGGTCAAATTATTTCCTTGTAAGGTTTCAGACTTGGAATGGTTATATGTATTTTTTTTCCTGTAGAAGAAAATTCTGTTGAAATTGTTCTGTTGCCTCCACTACTCAGTGATGCAGACGGAGCTTCCATTTGACAAGACTAGAGTTCTTGTTGGAAGTTCTTATCATAGAATCATAGAATTGTAGAGTTGGAAGAGACCACGAGGGCCATCCAGTCCAACTCCTTGCCATGCAGGAATACACAATCAAAGCATCCCTGACAGATGGCCATCCAGCCTCTTTTTAGAGATCTCCAAGGAAGGAGACCCCACCATGCTCCCAGGGAGTGTGTTCCACTGCCAAACAGCTCTTACTGTCAAAAAGTTCCTCCTAACGTTGAGGTGGAATCTCTGTTCCTGGAGCCTGCATCCATTGTTCCATGTTCTAGTTTCTGGAGCAGCAGAAAACAAGCTTGCTCCATCCTCAATGTGACACCCCATCAAATACTTAAACAGGGCTATCATATCACCCCTTAACAGTTTATTTTTTCCAGGCTAAACATACCCAGCTCCCTAAGATTTTCCTCATAAGGCATGGTTTCCAGACTTTTCACCATTTTAGTCGCCCTTCTCTAGACACGCTCCAATATGTCAATATCATTTTTGAATTGTGGTGCCCAGAACTGGACACAGTATTCTAGGAGAGGCCTGGCCAAGGCAGAATAGAGTGGCACTATAATAATAATAATAATAATAAAATTTTATTATTATTACTTCCCTTGATCTAGACACTATATTTCTATTGATGCAGCCCAAAATCTCATTGGCCTTTTTAGCTGCCGCATCACACTGTTGACTCATGTTCAACTTGTGGTCTACTAGGACTCCTAGATTTGCATGTAGTCTCGTTCAGCCAGGTCTCCCCCATCCTATATCTATGCATTTCATTTTTTTGCCCTAAGTGCTGTACCTTACATTTCTCCGTATTGAATTTCATTTTGTTAGCTTTGGCCCAGCTCTCCAGTCTATCCAGGTCATTTTGAGTTTTGATGCTGTCCTCTAGGGTATTAGCTACTCCTCCTAATTTGGTGTCATCTGCAACTTTGATAAGCATGACCCTAATTCCATCATCCATGTCATTGATAAAGATGCTGAATAGCACTGGGCCCAGAACAGAACCCTGTGGCACCTCACTGGTCACATCTTTCCAAGACAAAGAGGAGCCACTGCAGAGCAATCTTTGGGTTCGGCCGGTCAACCAATTACAAATCCATTGAACAGTTAACTTGTCTAGCCCACATTTTACAAGCTTGTTTGCAAGACTGTCACAGGGAACCTTGTCAAAGGCCTTACTGAAATCAAGTTATGCAATATCCACAGTGTTCCCTTCATCTACCAAGCTGGTAATTTTATCAAAAAAAAGAGATCAGATTAGTCTGGCATGACTTGTTTCTCTGAAACCCATGTTGACTTTTTGTGATTATGGCATTGCCTTCTAAATGTTCACAGACCCTCTGTTTATTGATCTGCTCTAGAATCATCCCTGGTATTGATGTCAGACTAACTGGATGATAATTGTTGGGATCCTCCCCCCCCCTTTTTGAAGATGGGGACAATGTTTACTCTCCTCCAGTCTACTGGGACTTCTCCTGTTCTCCAGGAGTTCTCAAAGATTATTGCCAATGGCTCTGAGATTACATTTTCCAGCTCTTTTAATACCCTTGGATGTAGTTCATCTGGTTCTGGAGATTTAAATTCATTTAGATTAAGAAGGTACATGTACCCATGCTACAAGCACCCCTGACAGATGGCCATCCAGCCTCTTTTTGAAGACCTCCAAGGAAGGAGACCCCACCATGCTTCTTAGTCTCTTTGTGGAATGCAGGAGTGACTAAGGCCATTATAATCATTCCCAGGCATACTTTCCTCCCTCCATGGAGGAGCCTAGAACACAAGTGATGGAAAATACAAACAAACACACATTATTAAGCTTATTCAGTAGCAGTAATTGTAGAAAAGAAACAAAACTTCACTCCTAATCCTGTGCATTAGGTAGGGCAAAACAGGCACCTCAGGTGATAAAGTACCAACAAAGGTAAATTCTACCACTCCATCCCCAGTGTGGATGTTTCCACCTTGTCTCCCTACCTTCCTGCATTCATGTCTCACTGGCTAACTCTTGTATGATTCACCCCCATTTCTTCCCCACAATGCACCTTAACTGTGACAGTGGTAGCAGTAATACTAGCAATTTCACCCCACCTACCATATGGGGCTGCTTCTGTTTTTCCCTGCAGCTTTACAGATAGGGAGGCAGATATATGGAGGTAGTACTGCCACTGCAGGACAAGATGATAGGAAGGAAAGAGGGAGGGTGGCAAAACTCTCAGAGAGAAGAAGGGAGGCAAAGCAGCAGTAATGGAGGCAGTAGCAGTGTTCTCCTCTGTCTAGAGATGATAGGAAAGTTTGGACCACTTCTGTCCATGATGCCACCCTCAGACTGGTTTTCAAGTGATGTGGTGTCTGTTTTACTGTTCCCTGCATGATTCTGTACAGGAACTCAAAAGGGTCAATTGTGCCATATTTCCAAAATGCCTTGCGGATACAGTTGCTCAACCCATTATGATTTAGATATTGAATAAAATGCTTTTTAAATACCAGGAAAGGTCTTTCAGGAATTTGGGGTTAAGTGTCAGCAGGATACTGAATGACAGTGTTATTTCTCAATCCTTATCTCCTTCAGCTGAGAAGGGAATATTTAACCCATTTTGGACAGGTTTGCCCTCCTGCTCTAAATTAAAGTTTGCAGCTTGGAAGGATTCCTTAGCAGGACCAGGAGCCAGAATTAAGCAGCAGCATCCTCAGAAAGCAGATGCTGCAGGCATCAGAGTCACTAGAGCTCCAGGCCCATTGACATAAGGGAGAAAGCCACCTTGAACTCAGTGGTGCTTGCTTTTGAATAAACATGCATATTATTTAAGAGCAGGGCTGTGATGAGGGAGCCCTGGTGGCGCAGTGGTTAAATGCCAGTACTGTAAGCCACCATGTTGCTAGTTCGATTCCAGCAGGCTCCAAGGTTCACTCAGCCTTCCATCCTTTCGTAGGTCGGTAAATTGAGTACCCAGCTTGTGGGGGGCAATTAGCTAACACACATTGGAAACTGTTTAATGCAGTTAGATGTGTAAATAGCTATTGCTTAAAACAATTTGTAAGCCGTTCTGATAGCCTTGTGGCTGAAGAGCGGGGTAAAAATAACTAAATAAAATAAAAAATAAAAATAAAAAAGCAGAGCAATGGCAGGGTACAGAAGGACAGAATTGTATGTAGACTACTTTTTGCCCCCCCCCCAGGCATTTAAACATTTTGCATGGTAACCACTGGAAAAAATGCTCTGTTTTAAAACACTAGAAAGGAAGTTTTCACTGAACATTTATTTGGATTATATAGTTTATTTGTTTGCATATATAACATGCATTTATTTCACTTTGCACTATAAAGTACTCTGCAATATATATTCTAAATTGTGTTCCCTCCCTCCCTCCGTGTGTGTATTTGTTGTACACTATATATAATACTGAGTAGTGTAAGACCACTGGAAGGCAGGCTAAGAAAGCAGGTCCTGGAAGGAGTTTATAATGATCCTTTGTCTGGAAAGTTCTTAGGCTGTGCTTCTGTGTAACACCAGTGGAACAGAAAGCAACCAATTTGTATGAAAATGGGAATATGTTTAAATTAAGTTTGCCTTGTACAGGAAATCTTTAGTTAACAAGGCAGTCAGCGGTTCAGAGAGATGTTCTCAGAAAATCACTGTTCTTCAGGCTCAGCATATTGTGTCCAATATTGTCAAGCATCCTGAAATACAGTACTTGAAGAAACATGCCTTCTTTGAGAGGGCCATATCTAAGAACTGCTAACACTGGCACCACTGTTTTGAGACCTTAATTCTCGTTTAAACTCCTTTACATTGTTAATTTTGAATTGTACAGAGTTAAGTACTAAAAAGTTGCTACACGAAGCACCATTTCAGATAATAAGGTGAAAAGGGAGGCTTAGGAGATTATCAGATGGGGAAAACATCCCAGGAAAGGGACGACAGAGACCGCTAAAAGACTTACCTTTCAGACATCGTTGTCCCTTTCCTGTAATGCTCCTGTTCTGCTCCTGTCCCTCCCCCACTTCCTCTTATTCACAGGAGAATCCATCAATAAGTAGCCCATGCTGTTATAATAACAGAATGACAGGCAAGTGAACAGATGCCCAATTTCCTTGTGAGATGACATCGGAATGTGACGTCAGTGGGAGGTCCGTGCCGAAGATGCTCGGGTTTGATCGGGTCATCCGGGTAAGTGACACCTTCCCCCCCCCAGGTTACTTGGTTTTTTCCCCCTGTTTTGGGTCTTTGTGGGTTTTGGGGTGTGTTTTGTTTTTTGGGGGGTTTTTTTGGACATTTGGTTGGGGTTTTATTTTTAAATTTCCTGCACGATCAGTCTCTCGTGAGAATTTGCAGGATTTGGCTTCACTGTCGTAAAAGCAGCTTTCTGATAGCTGCATTTACTGCAGGAAGCTGAGGGGAGGGGGAGCCGTTTCTCTCCTGCTTTAAGGTAAGTGTTTGAATTATTATTTTTTTAATGTTACAAGGATGGGAGTGGAGCGGTTGTGGGTAGCGGGACAGGCACAATTTAAGGGACCCATGTGATAATCTCCTTAGACAAGAAGGGCAATTGTTTCCTATTCCTTGCATCTCAACTCTCCACCCACCCCACAGCCTCTCCCCAAAAGTTACATTTTAAAAAAATCTTCCTAGTGGGCATATGAAATCTGCATTATACATTCTCTTCAGCCTAAATTCTCAATGTTTTATTAATCAAACAATAATGGCATAACAAACCACAAAACCAATTTTGCACAGAAATAATGACAAAGGGTGAAAAATATCATAAAATGATCAAAACTTCACATACTCTCAGCCAGGAAGGCGTGCTTTTAAAATTATTTGCTCTTGCATATGAAAACAAAATAAGATTCACACTACTACTTACAACAGAAGAGGCCTCTGTCCTCGGTCACCATAAGCATGCTGTCCCTATAGAGGATTATGAGAAAGAATGCTGAACAAAGTTAAAGATGAACAGGGGAAAAACATGCTCACCCAAGCATAGTGTGGGCTCAGTGCAAACTTGTAACATCCACCCTTATCAATCCCTTGCTGGCTTTACAAAGTTGATATGAAAGGCTTTGTGTTTTGAATAACAGCTAGGTGTCCCTTTAATTGTGTATATATAGCCAAATGTGTCAGTATTGCATGCATGCATGTTAATTATAAACAAGTGGATGCTGGAATATATGCACACCACCACACATCATATGATTTCCTGTTGTAACACCAGAAGAAGTGTTCTACAGTATGTGGTATGTTCCCCATACATGTATTTTGTGTGTGCAGATAGAAATACAAAGATTCCATATACGTGAATGTAGCCATTTGCACAAGCAGAGACTGCGGTTAGTTATGAAATAACATTCCTTCCCTTTTAATGTTTTCAGGCTAGTGTGTGTGTGTAAATATGTAAATACTGTTATTTTAAACACTAGAACCTAGGATAGGCAACTGTGGCCCTCCAGATGTTTTTGGACTGCAACTCTCATAATCTTTCTTTGACTAGGGCTGACGAGAGCTGCTGTTCAGCAACATCTGGAGGCAATAATTGTCCATTCCTGTAGTAGAATCTTAAAGCTCTTCAAGAATAACAACAAACCAGAAAAACCAAAACCAAAATAGGTCCTCTCTCAAATCTGCTTTCAACCCTAGTCATGCTTCCATGCATGACATAGGAGCCCTGTGTCAAGACTGCCTAATGTTAACTTGT
The DNA here is from genome assembly GCA_030847615.1 of Gambelia wislizenii. Taxonomy (NCBI): domain Eukaryota; kingdom Metazoa; phylum Chordata; class Lepidosauria; order Squamata; family Crotaphytidae; genus Gambelia; species Gambelia wislizenii. The sequence goes on along the minus strand of JAUMIR010000006.1, from coordinate 143,533,039 downwards.
CCATGTGAGTACATGAAACACAAACTCCCCACTTGCAATGTCTCTGATTCCCGAATTCACCCAGGCTACTCAAGCTCATATCAAAGAAGGCATGCAGTAAACTTTGACAGTAATACAGGGAGAACTAAACACAGCATGCTTTGTTTTTTTATCCACTCACCACCTAGATTACTACCTGGTGAACTAGGGCACTTGTCCTATTTATCCCTTAATTACAAGGCCCCTCGACTTGCTAATACCTTAAATTGCTTGGTAGGTGTCCTTGGCACAGCAGGCAAGGTGGAATTTCTGTGATTATGGAAGAAAATAAGAATCGGGCGGGCAGGGTGATACTTTGCTGTGGAGGCTCTGTTAAGGCTAAAAAGAGATGCTGGCTTTTTCTGTTTTAGTTTGACATATGCTGAAACTGAAACTAGGCCTGCAAACTAAGAAATGTTTTGCTAGTTCTGAGGAAAAAAACCCTATTATCATAAGGCATGTGAACAAAATTATTCACTTCATCAAAATTAGAGCTCTCTGTGATTTCCCATTCAGTAACACCACTCTGATTGAACTAGAGGGAGAGATGTCAGCTTTGGCCTATGAAGTCCTAAACTATTTGAGACCAGGCTACCTGAAGGAACATGGACACCTGTACAGTCATCTGTGCACCGAGATTTTTGGCCCACTATTAAAAAATGCTAAACTAGTAGATAACAAGGCTTTTGTACTGGTGGTCCAACACGTGGAGAACTCATTCTCCCTGGAAATTTGTGGGATTCTAATTTCATCTTTTTTTTAAAAAAAAAAGCATTGTCATTTCATTTGAATCCTGCATTTTATCAATGCATTTTGCATTAATTTGTACTGTATTTTGTATTAATTTGTACTGTTCACTTTATAAAGGTGTGGCATAGTGGTTTGAGCATTGGACTATTACTCTGGAGCCCAGAGCTTGAATCGCCGGTCACCATGGAAACCCACTGGATGATCATGGGCAAGTCATACTCTCTCAGCATCAGAGGGGGGCAAAGGCAAACCTCCTCTGAGCAAATCTTTCAAAGAAAACTGAGTGATAAGGTTGCCTTAGGGTCGCCATAAGTCAGAAATGACTTGAAGGTGCACAACAACAAAAACAATGAATTCCATACTGATTATTTCATATATTATTATGTTACAACTCTGAATGTGTATATCGCTTTTTTTGTCACATATAGTCTTAAAATCATTTGGTAAAGTACATTAATAAAAATTACATAAACTAATTGAAAGAAATCTTTATCATTAAACACACAATAACCCACACAGAACTAAAGAGCTGTTCAGCAGTGGAATATGCTGCCTTGGAGTGTGGTAGAGTCTCCTTCTTTGGAGGTTTTTAAGCAGAGGTTGGATGGCCATCAGTTGAGAATGCTTTGATTGTGTATTCCTGCATGGCAGGGGGTTGGACTAGATGGACCTTGTGGTCTCTTCCAACTCTATGATTCTATGAAACACCTAATAATTACCCTATGCCCATCCTCCGCAAACTAAAAACCCTGGTAGAATAAAAATCAAAATACACTAACCATGGTGGCTTTTTTGACAGAGACCAGCCTGTACTGCATGAATATACCCAAGTTTTGCTATATGTTTCTGTCAGTATATTTATGCAGTACAAAGATATAATTAATATAATATTAGGACAGCTTATAGGTGTATGTTGGCAGTGTTTTATTTATTTAATAATAAATAAAATTTCCCTTCTGCCCATGTGTAATACCTAACTAATCATTAGATTTTATTAGTAGGAACAAAAAAAAATTAATGACATTAATGCAAGCAGCATAAAATACTGACCTACTTTCACTAAATGAAACCAGGGAAGCCTTCTTGGGTCTGCTGGGTTTTCTGTTCTTTTTTATTAACTTGTTCTTGCAAAACACTGATAATTTTCTTAGCTGTAGCAAGTGGTCTGAACCCATAGGGAACATGGGCAGATAAACAGCCCCTGATGTTTTCCTCACTTGTTTTTTATATATCCGTATGATGATATAGATCTATATCAGGCTCTACTCCCTTCCTCCTTTCTCTGAAGTCACTTCCTACTTCTTTTCACAGCTAGACAAAAGCAGGAAGCACATGAATTCTCCATAATGACTACATGAACAGACTTGTAAACATAGAAAACATCTTTAGGAGCTCATAGCACTGGACTGTTATATTGTGCCAGTATGCATAGTAAACATTTGTACATATGGGAGACTGCTTTCTTCACTATGTCCCCAAGTCCCCTAACATTAAGAGCATCCTGGTCACAGCACCGATGTGTGCATACTACATTACAAGTCAGCAGTGGGAACTCTGGAGTTCTTTCAGATGGGAACTTTGAACATTGTTGGACTAGAATTCCCAGCAGCCCTAGTCCAGCATACCCAAAGGGAGGAATGTCAGGAGCTGCAGTCCAATAAAACCGGAGGACCACATGATTGCTATGCCTGGGTTTTTGTATTAGCTAGAAAGGCTCTGAGTGGTCTTCCAGAAGTATTCATGATTTTTCTGCTGTACTCTTTAGAGTTAAATAGTGTTAGAACTCTCTTATTCCCTGCCTACTTCTGCTCCCACCCACTCCCAGTTTTCCTAAAATATGAGACCACCAACATTTCCTAGGGGAGACAAGTATCACAACGTTTAAATAATAAACAAATCAATCATTAAATGCCCAGGCAAATGAAATATAAATTTACCATAGCACCTACAAAGATAGCAATGTTGCTGCCAAATGCATGTGGGAAGGAGTGTTCCATTCACACACTTCTTCAGAAAGAAAAACAGATTTTGCTTTCTTCCTCACTTAATTCCTCTCTCAGGCTCAACTCAGTAATAATGCTAGTCATGTAAATAGCCATTTGCTACTTAACATTGGCAATTTTCGTAACAGTAGACCTGTTAGAACAAAAGGAACAAATAATCTTGTTGAACCTTACAAGCCTAGTGGATTTATTATGACAAGAGCTGGTTATCTAAAAAAGAATAACAAAAGTTGGCTATGTGGGGTTTTAAATGGCTAGCATACGTGTTGGGGTGGGGGGGTAGGATGGTTAGTAACAAATGCTATTGAATAGTAACTATTGTGATACCTGTAGGTCTCCATTAGACACATGAGAGGTGTGAACACCTTCCCACAAGAAGCTTCCCTTACCTGTTTTAGTTATGCATAGTGGTGTACAGTTGGAACCCTGTATTTGGGATACATTCCAGGACTTCCCACAGATCCAGGAAAGTGCAAGTAATAGTGTATGCTGTATTTTCATGCTCAGAGCAAAAATAGAGTGCTTGCTATTTCCCTTGCTCCCACTCACCTACTACCCCATGGAGGGAAGAGTAGCATGGCTGAAGTTCCTTTGCTTTGTCACCCAGGAGAAGGGGGCAGCTTCTTCTTCCTCTCCCTGGTGAAGGAGCTCTGCTTGCTATGCTTCATAGACTGGGAGAAAGCCGGGCAGTGGGCAGATTCTCCCTGGCAAGGGGGTGCTTTTCTGTGCTTTGTTGTCTGGGAGAAAGCAGGATTTAATCACCTGGGCAAAATCAAGGTAACTTCTCCCCTGCGATGAAACAATTGTGGTAGTGCTGGTTCTGTATGCTTCTGCCCCCCCCCCCAAACAAACATTAGATCAGCAAAACCACGGATATAGGATCTGTAGGTACAGGGGTTGACCTGTACTTGGGAACATTAAAATCTGTCTAGTGATAAGATAATTCAGTTTAGCTGAGCAGTATGCAAAGATGGTCAAAGTGGTTGAACTCCACAGGTACCAGCTTCATTAAAAAAAAAGTGTGTGTGTGTGTGTGTGTGTGTGTGTGTGTGTTTCCCTCCCATCAGGAATAGTGTCCCTGTGAAACCTTTTCCCCCAAAAATGAAGTCAACTCTCCAAGGGTCAGGTTGATGGAATATATTCGCTCAAGACTCTGCTGTCATAAATAAGGCCTTTGTTGAGTCAAAAATGTTTCTTTCCCTGAGCTTTAAGTTATCAAAAGGAAAGAGAATGAAATTACCGGTAGCTTGATTTCTGTACTCTTGTCTTCTCCTTTCTCCTTTTCATTGTAAATATTTACATCTTACTTTGCTGAAGTTCCAGGTTGCTGTTGCTTTTGCTTCAGATTCATCTCTTTTCCATACTTTTTCAACATATTTTCTCTCTTTTGATCCAATTCCATTTCTTTTCTCTCTTGCAACCCTTTCCCTTTACTCACTTCTTGCATTTTGAGTTTAATGTTATTGGTTGATAAAGGGCTGTTTGAAAAGGTTTCAGAGAAAGAAAGGGACAGAGATTGCTTTAAAAAAACACTACTGCCTTAACAGATTGCCTAATCACATTTCTCACCTAAAACTGGTATAATAAGGATGATCCATAGGGTATGAATCAAGGTGCTACAAGTGAAGATGAGCTAATGGACCTTGGCCAGCGTTAATTAGAATTTTCAAGCTAAGTCCTTTTCTCCTCTTCTGGACAATGACTGTCAGCCTCTCAGTTTTATAACAGCTGTCAACTTGTTCTGAGCAATTCATCTTCATGTTCATTACTTCTGCAGGTTGATTTGACACCAAAATAGGTTTATGGGGCGGGGGAGGGCAATACTGTAACTACAAGTAACTCCTAGGGTCTCCAGAGTGAAAACTGGAAAGGGCTGAACCTATAGGTAACAAGCAACACCTGGTGAAATTCCCTCTTCTATACAACCAATAATGGTACAGGACCTTCTCCAGTTTTCATTCTGACAATCCTAGCAACTCCCCTGAGAATGAGTTTTTCTTACTTCCTTGAGATACCACCAGCATTGGAATTGTCAGGTGTCATGGTCATTATTCAGAGCACCATTCATTTTGTAATGTGGGAGTTCCAAAGACGTGACCTTTCAGAAAGTTCCTACCCCTTTAAAATAAATAAATAAATATGCAATATCCCTATATAACTGTATAGAATCAACAGATGGGGTGATCTGGTTTTCTATGCTTGGCTAGTTCCACTTTTGGGCCCACTTTTTAAATATATACAGACACATGGGAATAAACTGATTTTCTTTTTATTTGTGGTTTGGGTGTTGGCCTTCGACTCTGGAGACCAGGGTTCTCTCACTAATTTATGCAGAAACTCTCAAAATTCACAATGTATTATGGCATATGTGGCACAAATTCTCCAGTCATCCTGCTCTTCCTAACTGATTAACTGCAACCAAATACAGTGACATAATCTGGTTACAGCATGTGATTTACACCCTTGGTTTCTCTGTCCATCAGTAAGATGTGAAAAATAAAAATCTGGTAACTTCTATGAACAAACTGTGCCTTCAGAAAAATATACTGAGACCACATTTATGTAAATCAATTTTGATTTATTAACAAAGGATGACTGAATTCACAATCAACTAAATAACTCCTATGTTTTGCTGGAAGGCATTCTGCATGGACTGGGTGGCTTTTGGATATGTCAAATGTTAGAAACAAAATCACTGCCACTATTCTCAGAGATGCCAACATTTGGGAAGGTTGCTTTTTCACCAAGAATCAAGAAAAAGAAATAAGGTGACTGTTTCTCCTCAGCTGATTTTTGCCTGGAGTCTTAACATTTAGGATTTGTATTAGAAAAGGTTTTAATCTGCTACGGGCTACCTGCCCTATGTATTGCTATTTCCTTTATTAACTGGTCTATTATTCTGCCACTCCTTCCCTTCAATAGGTCTGCAAATAAGCAGAAGGGGAGTTGCACTATTCCAGAGGAAAGAACTAAAGGTCTGTGCTAGTTAACTATCTTATTCCCCACCCCTTTTTTTTTCCATGAGGGAGAAATAAAGGGAATTGACCTAAATGAAGGGCTGCTGTTGCACCATCAAACTTTTGTTTAGTGCTTTACCCACACACAAACACAAACATAGCCAAAAAAAGAAAAAAGTGGGGCCATCCATATGCTCATCTCCTTCCCTTTACCTATACCAGACGATTACCTCAGCAGCTCAGCTGTGTTATTGAGACATTTTCAGCGTGAAATTTGTTTTTCCTCACTGAACTTTAAGCGGAATTTCAAGTGCCAAGTCTCTAAAGCCAAGTGGGGCTATTAAGAGATAATTACTAATTATGCTAATTTGAGAAGTTGTGCTATTTCTTTCCCTGGTCATTTTATCTGCAAAGCTCTCCTGAGAGAACAGTCCCCATTCAATGCTAATAACCTCTCCCTGCTAAAGCTATTGGTGGAGGACAGTGTGTCCTAAACCTGGGAATATTTTACAGTTAATCAGGATCTGTGGCAATGAATTAGAAGAAAAGGGGATGGGGGATGGGAGAGCTCAATTCATGCTAATGAGTCACTTTATTAATTTTCCTCAGCACCAGAAGCATTTGTGCCCTACATGTCCTTATATTGATACATGTTTTGTTAGTGATTTCAATTTGAAATGAAACACTTCTTTGTGATCTGAATACTGAATGACTTCAGTGCTATTCAATAACTGTTAGGTGAAGAGTGCAATAAGGAAGAAACTTTCTGCTCTAAGTCAGAACCAACACTCAAAGAACACTTTGGAGATTATCAGACAGGCCCTTAAAACCTGTCTCTGTCCCGGTACCCCCCCCATCCGCCCCATTCCCACCCCACTCCTATCCCTGTTACAGTATAATTATTTCCCCCAAACATTTGCCTTTATCCTGGCATAAGAACCGCTCCCCCTCCCCTCGGCAGGCCAGGAGTGAATGCAGCTGTTGCAAAGCTGCATTCATGTCCCGTAAAGCAAATCCTGCCCATTCTCGTGAGAGAACAACCATGCAGGAAATTTAAAAATGAAAACCCAACCAAACATCAAAAAAGAAAACCAAGCCCCAAAACACATTTTAAAAATAACAAGTAAACCGGGGAGGAGGGGAAGGTGTCACTTACCTCCACATCCCGATCACAGCCGGAAATGTTCAGGAGGGACCTCCCATCGCAGCTGGCATCACGCCAGCCTAACGGGGCTCCTTTTCAGACATCCACGATTCCGTCACAGAGATGGAACAGGCAACTTATTAATGATTTAAATTGTTAATAAGAGGAAGCAGGGGGGACAGGAGCAGAATGGGAGCATAGCAAGACAGGGATGATGTCGTCTGAAAAGGGAGCCTTTTAGCTATCTCTGGTCATCCCTGTCCTGGGATACTTAGCACGTGTAATAATCTCCTTTGAGTATTACACAAGTAGTGACCTAGTGTAAGACACTGCTCTTAGCCATAATCAAGGCTAATTGTAGCCATTAGCCTTAGTTCTGGTTGATACCCCAAATGTACAAGAACAACTTCATCCAGCAGGCCTATCCAGATGATCTTTAAATTATGAATTGATTGTTTTTAATATGTATGTTTTTAACTAATGTTACACCCTTTTAACTGATGATGTATTTTTAATTGGTCTTCATTTTTTTAACTGTTATATGACTATTGCTCTATTTTAGGACTTTTTTGAATGGGGGAAAAATCCCGCAGAGGTCAGGAGGAGGATGGCACTGTCCCTCTTACAACACTCCATTTCAGATGATGCCATCCTCCTCCCTACCTTCCCCTGTGCTTCCTCTGTGCTGCAGGCACGAGAAATAATAATAATAATAATAATAATAATAATCATTTTTACCCCGCCCCTTTGTTAAAAACAATCGGGGTGGCTTACAACAGTTAAAATACAACAATACAGACTAAAATCCCTAAGCCCCACCCACCCCTACCCACCCCCATAAAAAGATATTAAACTAGAATCAAATTAAAATCCACCTAAACGTAAAATCACATAAATAAACAAATACAAAAATCAACAGCCATTTAGTAAAAGACTAAATGAGGCCAGGAGACGCAGCTCCTGAGGCCAGGATCTAATCAAGAAAGGCCTGCAGAAAGAGAAATGTGCAGCTTTTTATTGACAGGGGTTTGCTGCAGCACAGAGGAAGCATGGGGGGAGGTTGGGAGGATGGCGTCATCCGAAACAGAGCGCTGTAAGCGGGACAGACCCCTCCTCCTCCCAATCTCCGCTGTTTTTTTTCCCTATTTGAAAAAGTCCTTAATTTGTTGTTCCACATCTCGATACATGGGGAGAAGCTGATAAGAAATTGTTGTCGTTCTGAAATCATGGTTTAAGCTTCCTTAGTTGAGCTTAATTAAATCTTGCCCTTGAAAGATGTTCATAGAAAAGAGATTACAGAGGCCTGTTCACAAGGGGAAGAGCTGGAGAAGCAAGAAATTCCACCTCTTCTACACACTACTTGATGCAGTTGCAACCCTACTCATTTCAACACCACTCCACATACCCTTTTCAAGAATATGGAGCCAAGATTTATGTATTAGAAACAATTTTGACATAATTGGAGCAGTGAATACATCACAGACTCATAGACCTAGAAGGGACCACAAGGACTATTTAGTTCAACCCCCACAGTATACTTTGAGGGGGTAGTTATAGCTGTAGTTAACAATTCCTCCTTTTTCCAAATTCCATCATCTAGAACCATCTCCTTCTGACTGCTAGAATCTGCTTTCTTCAGCAGGTAGAAGAGGAGGAGCAGGGAAAGAAGACCAAGGAAGGAATTTCTTTTACTGTTGTGGTACTGTTCAGAACAAGATGGATCTTTGTGTGAAAATGGTGTATAAAATCCACACCAACATCAGTAGATGAGACATACCAAACCGTTTTTCCATACCACCTAACTCTCAATACTCTGGGATAATTTACTGCTGCCCTACCTAATGTATCAACAAGGATGTTAACTGAAACCACAAGACATTAAAAAAAAGTCCTGTCTAAACATGAATGGTATTGCACTATAGTCAACCATATCTGCCAAAACTAATCTCACTGCAATTTATTATGTGTCCTGGTTTCTTGTTGCCCTCTTCTGCAGTCCATTACACAGTCTGAAGTCCTTATGATAGCAATTCCTGATTTCAGCTACAGGAAAATCCCTTGCGATACTTCTAATCCAGGGGTTGCCAACTGTTGGGGATTAGGAGGCCATATTGCCTCCTGGGAGATCTTGGAGAACCTCATCCCCCAATTTTCCCTCAACACCCCCAGGGAGTTGGGTGGTAATTTCTCCACATTTTTGCTCCTCTCTGGTCTATTTTAGGGCTAGGAAAGGTCTTTTTTTTTCTCACAGAAAATGATCAGAAGTAACCTTTTAGGTCACTTCCTATAGAGAGAAAAAATGGCTGGGGGGGGGAACCATACCTCTTAGGGAGCATCTGGGGGCAAAAAAATCTATCTTTTACCCAAAAATAATGTGACACTGGGAGACACAAAAATGGCCCTTGGGATGTACTTTCCCCACCCCATGCTAATCTCTAGGGGAAAGGTCATAGCTGAGTGGTAGTAAATGTGAAAGAAACCCTAGGTTCAATCCTTCATACCTTCACTTAAAAATAAATGATAGCACAGGGAAGCTTTGGGTTTCCAGATACTTTGGATTTCAAATCCCAGAAGCTCCTGCCAGAAGGGCCAAATGGTAAGGGACTATAAAAACTGTAGTTCAGAATATCTGGAAACCAAAGCTTTCCTACTCTGTAGTAGGTGATGTGAAATTTTTCAGCATGAAAGTTTGGGGAACTGCTACTGTCAGCCTTCTGTATCCGTGGATTTGACATCCACGGATTCCACCATCCACAGTTTGAAAATATTCCTCTCCCCCCCACACACACAAAAAATCCATGAAGCAAGCCTTGGTTTTATATAAGGGACACCATTTTACTATGCCATTGTATATAATGATACTTGAACATCCATGGATTTTGGTATCCAAAAGGGGTCCTGACCAAAGCCCAGTGGATACTGAGGGCCCACTATATTAGTCAGAGTAGATAGAACTTGGTGAGATGAATGCATAATTTGATTTGGATAAGGCAACTTCCTATATTGCTTTAATTTGAGCAGCAAAAGTTGAGACAATTATATTTGCACAGAATTCAGCAAAAGTAATAAGCAGCCAGAGGTTGGATACTTTTTAAAAAAGTAATTGTTTCTGTTAACTTACTATATTTTGTAAAAAATTGAAATTTCTAATTATTTGTTACTGTTGCACTGCTTGTTAACTTTTCATTACATTTTTTTAACAAAAATTAGGATTAAAAAGTGAGTGGCATGAAGCTTTCAGAGTGCTTATAAATTACTTTAAAAGTAACTTTACAAAGTACAGTATGACCCCAGTATCCATGGAACTGGCACCCACAGTTCCAACTACCCATGCCTAAAAAATATGTTCTCTAGCATTTTCCAGTTCCTCTACTGCAATTCTATGGTATGCTTCTGCCAGAAGTTGACCATAGAGTTGTGGTAGAGGTCCTAGAAAAAGCCTAGAGAGGTGTTCTCTCTAGGAATCTCTAGGTCTGCCAGTGCGACTCTATGATATGCTTGGGCTGGAAGTAGTTCATTTCAATAGGGTTCGCTATTATCTCTCGTTCCACGTTTCCAAGGAACATATTTCCTGCAGATATGGGGATTGTACTGTAAGAAGACACTGATATTCATTGAATGGTAAAGTAACTTTGTTCCCACTTGTTACTTTACCTTTGAGATGTAGATTCACTATACCTTATCAGAAAGGGTAAGTTATTACAGATAATTATGTTAATGAAATTCATTCCAGATCTTATTTGTAGCATATTACTTACAAAAACAGAGATGTATGAACATTTGTAGAGGGAGTAGAAAGCAGGAAAAGAGGGGGATCTAAGTTTAGTAATGACTGGGTAAGAAATAGGGACAATAAAGGAGAACTAAGAGTAAATAGTAGCAGTAGTAGTTGTTGTTGTATCCTGCCTTTCTCCCAAAATTGGACTCAAGGTGGCTTACAATTGTAAAAAGAACAATACAGCTAAAAGCAAACAAAAAATTAACATTAGAATAGAACTAAACTAAAATATTCATAGTATTAATATCATTCAAATCTATAGTTAAAAGAATAAAATGCAATTAAAAAGATAAAAGCTATTACAAAGAGTACAGTTTAAAACAATACAGCACCCCTTAGTCCCCTTTTAAAAAAACTTTCCATTTTAAAAGGTCAGAATAAAAAAGGATTTGCCTACTAACAGAAGGACAGCAAGACGGAGCCTATTTTAGCCTCCTTTGGAAGGAAGTTCTAGACTCTAGGGGCAACTGAGAAGGCCCTATCTCGCCTCCCCACCAACTGTGACTGTGATGGTGTTGAGACAGAGAGAAGGGCCTCTCCTGATGATCTCAGGGTCTAGTTAGGCTCATATGCGAACATATGGTCTGCCGGATAGCCTGGACATGAGTCATATAGGGATTTCTAGTTCATAACCAGCACTCTGTTGTAACAAAGGAGTAGTATGGTTCTTGTACCCTGCCCAAGTTAACACCCTGGCAGGAACTCTTTGAACAAGCTGGAGTTTCCAAACACTCTTCAAGGGCAGCCCCATGTAGAGCACATGTAGAGTAGTCCAAATGTGTTGTAATTAAGGCATGTACAACCAGGGCCAGATCTAATGTCTTAAGGAACAGGCACAGTTGGTGTTCAAGCTTTAAATGTCCAAAAGCAGTTCTGGCCACCACAAAAAACCTGAGCTTCTAGGTTCAAAACTAAGTCCAGGATTACATCCAGTCTGCAAACCTACATCTTCAGGAGAGTGTAACTCATTTAACACAGGCTGAATCCCTATTTCCTGATCTCATAGAATCATAGAATTGCAGAGTTGGAAGAGACCACGAGGGCCATCCAGTCCAACCCCCTGCCATGCAGGAAATCACGATCAAAGAATCCCCGACAGATGGCCATCCAGTCTCTGTTTAAAGACCTCCAAGGAAGGAGACCCCACCACACTCCGAGGGAGTGCATTCCACTGCCGAACAGCTCTTACTGTCAAAAAGTTCCTCCTAATGTTGAGGTGGAATCTCTATTCCTGGAGCTTGCATCCATTGCTCCGTGTTCCAATCTCTGGAGCAGCAGAAAACAAGCTTGTTCCATCCTCAACGTGACACCCCTTCAAATACTTAAACTTGATCTGCCTTTGGACTGACCAGGAGCACCTCTGTCTTGTCTGGATTAACTTTCAATTTGTTTGCCTTCATCCTGTCCAGAGTAAACCAATTCAAGGAACTGCTGATGGTAAGTCAACACTTGTATAAATCTCATTCATTCACTGGGTTTACTCTAGTTGGAAACAATGGCTGGCTTTATGCTCCAAGGCACAACTATTGTTGTTCACTGCAAAATGGGCATGCACAAATCCTCAGACTGCTTGAATTTTGTTGACTGCAAGTCTTTTTAAATTTTCCTCTTTTAGAACCAGTGCAAGTGGGGCTTGCTCTTTTCAAACTGTCCTGCATCACCCATCTTTACATCAGCATAAGGCTCAAACAGGCAGAAAACAGGCAGAGAAAGATAATAAACATACACATACAGAGCAGCTGGTTTCAGAAAATGAGAGATTTAACTGTGTTGCAGTGGACCACTTGTCCAATATTGCACAAAATGAAAGCATACAAAATGGCAGCCACCCTGCTTGGTGAAGCAACTCCTTTTAAATAGAGAAAACTGACCATTTCCTACTTGAAATGCCTCATGGTGAATTAGAAGCTCTCATTCCTTGCTCTGACATATCCATAAGTGGTTTTGCTTTGGTAGCAAGTAAACAGTAATTGCTACATAAATTATAGGACATTTGGTGGAGGACCAGTTCTTCCTAGATGGATAAATCTTATTGGTGCTCCTACTTGGAGATTTAAGCAATGGCTTAAAATACCATAAAAGGAACAAGGAAATAAATATTGTATTCATTTATTTTCGTTTGTTCTCAAGGAGCCATGCAGCAGGACCATTTACTGTGCCCTTGTTACTGCCTGCATTGTAAAGAGGAAGTTTAGAGAGGACTGCATCCTGAGCAACAGCATGTCTATGCAACATATCTTTAAACTCATTTACTTTTCAGGGGGTGTCAGCCTAGGGACTATGAGAATTTCAGTTCTACAGAGGAGACTAGAGGACTTCAAGTAGCATTCTTGGAAGAGTAGGAATTTTCTGGGTTCCTTGGAAGAAACTGTGGCAACTGAGGTAGCTTAAAACCAGTTTCAAAGCTGCATTTACATCCATTTACTGTATATAGTCTGCTGAGCAATATAAACAAATGGAAGAAAAAGAGAAAGTGGTTAGTCCATTCCTGTAATGAAGGGCTAATTATATCTGCCAGATTATAAGGACCCACATTAAACTGTGTTTTCTCTGCTGATCCCCGCTTTGATAGTCATAACAGATAAAATCTGAACACCAGTATGTGCAGCAAATGCACTGTAGTACCTACCCCAAGGAGCTTACACTAGTAGACTAGCAATGGACAAAACACAAAAGAGGCCAGAATGCTTTAATTGTGTATTCCTGCATGGCAGGGGGTTGGACTAGATGGCCCTTGTGGTCTCTTCCAGCTCTATGATTCCTACAAGACTAAATGGGAATGAGGAAGTGAAAAGTGAGGCTGTGAAATAGAAGGAGGTAGGGGCTTGCTGATGATTTGTCTCTAGGGAACAGAGGTGGATAGGGTAGTTTTAGTTAATAGCTAAGAGTATAGGACAAGGTAATCTTATTAAGGGTTTTCAGAGCAGCTCTCAAGATTCTGGGACATGCTCAGTGTGCTTTTAGTGCATTTTGAACTGTACTGTCTCGAGCAGCTACCTAGTCTGACTGTATTGTTGCACAAGGTAAAGGAGTGGCTAATCTCAGAAGTCAGATGAGAACTCCATCTATGGCCATTTAATTTTCAGTTTGGAAGTCTTATTTTTACAATTATTTTTTGGATTTTTATACCACTCTCTAAAGGTCCCAGGACAGGTGGTTGCTGCATGAGCCTTCAAGTTGCTTCCAACTTATGGAAACTCTAAGGAAAACCTATCATGGGGTTCCTTGGCAGGATCTGTTCCAACCAGGTTTGCCATTGCTGTCCTCTAAGGCTGAGAGAGCATGACGTCACACAGTGGGTTTCCATGGCCAAGTGGGGATTCAAACCCTGCCTCATGGAGTCCTAGTACAACACTCAAACCACTGCACCATGCAAGCCCTCAGGGCAGTTTACACTTTTTTAAAAAAAAAATGTGAATAACACAACAGTGTTCAGAACAGGATATGAAAAAAAAAATAGAGTTGTCCCTTTGCATGTTTCACATTCATAGTTTTGCATACTTGCAGTTTGTAGCTTCTGTTCAATTAGCTCAAACTCCAAGACCCCACCCTCCTCCCCTCTCTTCCTGTCCTGCCAAAAACACAACTCCATCTTGCTTCGTTACCGTGCACCAAAACAGCACGCCCATTTAAAACAGTAAGGTTTCTCCTTTCCCAAACCGAAGCTAAAAGTTGCAACCATAGCAACGCTTGACCCCCGGAAGCACAAATCATGCCCCTCACTCACAATCCCCCCCCCAGTTCCCTCCCTCTGTCCTGGCAACAAAACACTCCATCTTGCTTTCTTACCTTGCACCAAAACAGCACTACTGTTAAAGGCTACTTTAAACCTTACTGTTTTAAATGGGCAGCATTGTTTTGGTGCAAGGTAAGAAAGCAAGATGGAGTTGTGTTGTTGGCAGGGCAAAGGGAGGGAAAGCTGGCGGGGAAGGAAGTGTGGGTGAGGGGCATGGTTTGTGTGCCCAGGGGTAGGTGTTGCTACTATGGTGGCAGGTATCGGCAGTCCTGTTGGCAGAAGAGGAGTCTACAATACTGTTGTGTAGTATGCATGTTGGGGTGGGGCTTAATTTATTTGCATTTTTTTCACTTTTGCAGTGGTGCTTCACCCATAACCCCCATGAATGTGAAGGGGCAACTATATAGGTCAAGAGCCTGCATCAAAGGCATAGCCATGATACTGTAGCTACATTTCATCTTCTGATCCAACCTCTGAAACCCACCTTAAAAGCCAGTCAGCCATCACAACTGATGGAGTTCTGTGGTACTGGCCAGTGGGCACTACAGGACAACATGACCACCCCCCTCCCACCGGTGATCAACAGTGCAATGAAGGGCTGTGACAGGATACAGCAGAGGTTCCTGTCTTATCCCTACATTGTCGCTCACTGGCAGAAGGGGGATGGTTACATCATCCTGTCACACCACAGAACTCTTGTTCAAGATGGCTGACTGGCTTTTACAGTCGATTTCCGGGACATCTGCAGTCATGGTAATGTTAGTATACTCACAAATGTGAATATGAAACAGTTACAGGATTCTAAGTCTAGGTTAAGACATTGCAATTACCTAATGAAATGCCAGTAATTGTTTTCTCAGTTTCAGTGAGAACAAGTAATTGAAACTCTGAGTCATCCCATCCAAAATGGACCACTGCTATAAGATTTTGCAATCTGGAAGTAGCATAACAAGAGCATTTATATTTCTATACCACTTATCAGTGCAAAGCACTCCCTAAGCAGTTTATAATGGGTTAGCTAATTGCCCCCAACAAGCTGGGTACTCATTTTACCAACCTATGGAAGGATGGAAGGCTGAGTCAACCTTGGAGCCCTGTAGGATCAAACTCACAACATTGCATCTGCAGTACCTGCATTTAAACACTGCTCCACCAGTAGGGGGTGGAGGTGGGAATTGCAAAAGTTTCTTTGCATAAAACATTGTTGTTTTTTTTAACACAAAAACTGTATAGTATTTAAAACCATTTACTTTTTTCACAATGCTTATTGTCAAAAACTATGAATTTCTTGAGAAATGTCCTAACATGCAAAAAAGAAAAAAAAAGAAAATTCACAAAAACTTGCATAATGTCACCCAGTGGGGAGAAGGCGTTTGATATTTTTTTCCATCTTGTGTATATAATAAGTGAAGATTTAGATCCATAGATCAGAACATCATGTTTAAAAGTAGCAAAAGAACCAGACAACCAACCAGTTCAATATTGTTTTTATTTAATTATAGTGGGGGAAATTTTAAAAGACTGGCACCAAAAAGATAGATACGTCAGTCTCAGGGCAGCTTCCCTGGGGACACTAATGGGGTGCCCTGTCCCCAAAATGCCTTCCCTCCTGTCACCACCCATCTCACTCCTTGAAAGCAGGGGCAGCTGAAGAAGAGGATGGGCATACGTATGTCCTCAGGATATAAGCACGTTGATCTGGGAGCAGATGAAGAGGACCGGCATATGTATGTCCTCAGGATATAAGCACGTTGATCTGGGAGCAGATGTTTAGCTGCTGTTGTTCTCTTTTACAATTATTGCAACTCAGGGCAAGAACAGAGATTCTGATGAGATATTCACACTTTGCTCCATGTAACACTGATTGTCTCTTGACCTGCCTGCATAACTAATATGACTCTGGCTTGCTGTGAATCAGTGCTGGTCTATGTCAAGCTGGCAATTGTGTTGGCTCTTTATCCTGGCTTCTGTCCTAGAAATCATGACTTCTGCTAGGAAGCCAAATATTGTCCAAATGGCTAAGTGACATGTGGGAGAAGAGGTCAACTTCACCTCCTCAGTCACCCCCCTCCTTCCCCATATGAAGATAACAGGTATTGTGAATGACTCTTATGAATGGATAGAAAGAGCGTGAAGGGACCCTCTTCATAAAACATGAGAGATATGAGATGATTAATTACAGGGCTATATTATTGTCTCAGCTTTTCTGCCAAAGGTTTTATGAAGGGCTAAAGCAAGAGAAGAAGAAAGCCTGGGCTTCAAATTGCTAATTAATCTATCAATTAACATATCATAATGGAATAAGAGGGAAGATATTATTTGAAAGGGAAGCAATACAAAAATAAAGAGATAAAGCAGCTGCAGCTGGAGGTGGGCCGAAGGAATGGCTTAGAGATGTGGAACCAGCAGTAATGTGAAGAAGTAAAGGTTATCAAGCCTGTGGCTGCTGATGGCAGGTAATTAAACAACCTCAGAACATATGAGCCAAATTATATCATCAGATATTAGTCCCAGTATTAAGTAATACATTGAGCTGGCTCCTTTCAAAGCCAAGGGCAAAGATTTAATTGAGGTCCATAATGTCAGACACTGAATGTGTTATGCAGGCAAGTTAATGTCCACATTACTAGAACACATGTGTATCTTTGCATTAATATGGACCAGAGCTTGGACAGGTTTTTTTGTTTTTGTTTTTTTTTACTAAACCTCCCAGAATCTTCTAGTGAACATAGCCAGTAAACTTGCTGGCTGGGAAATTTGGGAAGCTGCAATCCCCAAAAACAGAACTTGCTCAAGCTCTGATATGGATAGCCTTAGACAGAATGCAAAATGGTTTAGAAGATCACACACCAGCTATTTTGGCCAGCTAGTAAGCTTTTGAACTGGACAGCACTCTTATTTTATCAACGAAAAAAGTAGAGTTGAGAGAGCTGAACTACAAGCTGAAGTCTTAGGCACAAATTCTCTCTTCCCTTGCTCCCTGTTCGTGTTGGGATAAATTAACACAATTTAATAAGATTAGTTTTTGTAAGCAAAGTTACTACTCTGCTAAGAAAGTAGTAAGCCACTTCCCCATGCCAGGCATGGAGCAAAGGGTATCACTTCGTCTGCAGCTACTAGAGAAATAGAGCAGTCTATCAAAAGATAGATGCAACAATCAGTCTTTCCTTGGCAAACATGACTGAACAGAATTCCTTGTCATCTGTGAGTTAGTGTGTGAGAATGTATGCAGGACCGGTTTAAGGAATTTTGGGGCCCCCTGCAATGCTTTACTTTGGGGGCCCCATATGTTTATCTCAGATCAATGTAACCTAACCTATTCACCGTACAGAATGTTCAGATTATAGTAGGACCCCCGTATCCCTGGATTCATTATCCATGGGACACAAAACAGCACACCTACCATAGAGTCTTCCTAGAAAATGTGTCTTCCCTAGCCCTTTTCTAGGCCTTCCAAGGCAACTCTATGGTATTTTAAACCAGAAATCCCATTATTTTCATATTAAGGAGGCCAACACGGGGCCCTCTCTTGACCTCGGGGCCCCCTCTTGACCTCGGGGCCCCCTGCCAATGCTGATTTGGCAGACAGGTTAAACCGGCCCTGAATGTATGTGCAGTTCATTTTCATAAGGATTTATCAAAATTCACAAATTTCTTCATAGTTAGGATGGAAAGAAGTAGAGTGTGAAAAAAAAAATTAGAGCATGAGAGAAACGAAAACTGACAGATTCACCCATCTAGGCGCAGGGCTCTGTAATTCAACTTTCTCTCTCTCTCTCTCTCTCTCTCTCTCTCTCTCTCTGGCTTTTCTTTGCAAACAAAGATTCAGGAAGGACTCATCTCGCGCTTTCTGCAAGCGCACTGATGACTAAAAAGGCCCAAGATAAACAAGTCCGGTTGCAGAAAGCACAGCAGAAGGTCTCCTTGGGTGATGTTTCCACGTTGTGATTCTTTCTGCATTGTCCTTTCTCTTCAAGACTTGTTCAGCGTGAGTTCTCAAATAAGACTGCAGCATTGTGGATATTGCATCTCCATGCCTCCCGATGTGAGGCCAGGGCGGACCCTTGTTGGTGATCAATTTGGTCGAGCCTGAGATGTTGTTTCAGGGAGTCCTTGTATCACTTTTTTGGAGCGCCGCTCTTATGCTGACCCATGGCAAGTTCACCGTAGAGTACTAATTCATCACATAGTCAATGCAGTGTATATTTAGGATAGTGCATATAAAGCGCTGATGAAAGTGTTCGAGGAGTTGTAAGTGGTGGCGATAGGTGACCCATGTTTCAGACACATAAAGGAGAATAGACAGTACAATGGCTCTATACACATTGATTTTTGTGCTTCACCTCAGGTGTTTATTACTCCAGACTCTTTTGTAAAGTCTTCCAAATGCACTATATGCCTTTGCTAATCTGTGATCATCTCTTTGTCAATCTTTGCATCTGAGGAGATGATGCTTCCCAGGTAGGTGAACTGCTGAACTGACTTAAGCACAGATTTGCCGATGGCAATGTGGGAATGATGGTGTTCGTCCTGTGGTGCAGGCTGGTAAAGAATTTCCGTTTTCTACTGAATCGAGTTTACTACATCTCCCCCCCCCCTGGAAATACTTTTACTAACACCCTGGTGGTGCAGTGGTTAAATGCCAGTACTGCAAGTCACCACATTGCAAGTTGCAAGTTCGATCCCAGCGGGCTCCAAGGTTCACTCAGCCTTCCATCCTTTCGTAGGTCGGTAAAATGAGTACCCAGCTTGTGGGGGCAATTAGCTAACACACATTGGAAGCTGTTTAATGCAGTTAGATGTGTAAATAGCTATTGCTTAAAAACAATTTGTAAGCCGCTCTGATAGCCCTGTGGCTGAAGAGCGGGGTATAACTAAATAAAAAAACATGGCCCATGCTGGGGAAAGAAATCCCTCTTGAACTAGGCAAGTGTAGATGGTGAACAATTTCATTCCAGTTCTTTCTTTTTTAAAATAATGTTCCCAAAAGTTGCAAATGTCAACATGCTCCAGAAGAGCTTTAGATTAAAAAAAAATCCACATTCAGGAAAAAGCAAAAGGGTCAGATTTTGCCATCCATAATGGCCAGGTAAAAGAGACAACCTTGTGTAGCAGTTTGAATGTTAAACTAGGACTCTGGGAGGCCAGGGTTTGAATCCCCGCTCAGCTATGGACCCCCACTTGGGAACTTGGGGCAAGCCACATCTCTCATCCATGGCAAACCTACTCTGAAAAAATCTTCCCAATAAAACCCTATAACAGGTTCACCTTAAGGTTCCCATAAGTCAGAAACAGCCTGAAGGCACAAACAGCCAGGCAAATGGCATAACAAAAGGCTCAACAAACATTTAAAAACAGGAAGGCAGAATTTTAGCAAGAATTTGTATCTGCTCAAGGGTTTTTCCTTGTTTTTTTCGCCCTGGGCTGTGAGGCCGTGTTCTAGAATAGTTTCTTTCTGACGTTTTGCCTGCATCTGTGGCTGGCATCCTCAGAGAAGCATTCCTTGGCATGCTCAAGGGATATTGAAACACATGAAAACAAGTACAATTAAAGTATTGCACAACATTCTTGCTCCATTCCAATGCCCTCCAGATATTTTGGACTACAACTCCAATCAGCCCTAGCCAGCACGACAAACAGAAATGATGGGACTTGCAGACCACTACAACTGGAGAATATGAAGTTGTATATATGGCTGTACAGTCAATATCCACAGTTTCAGTTATCCGTAGGACACAAAATAGGGGACACATGCCATAGAGTCATGATGGAAAATGCCTACAGAGGCATCATCTCTAGACATCTTCTGGGTCCTACAACACAACTCTATGGTATGTTTTTATCAGAAGCCATTTGATAGAGTCTGCTGTTACCCAAGGCTTCCAGTATGCACAGTAAGTCTGGGAACCAAACCCCCGCATATATGGGGGCCTGTCTGTATTACATATTTTCCACTTCACCATACAGAGACAGCATCACCATGGCCTAATTTGCCCAGACAAAAAGATGGCAAGGTTCTTCATTCCTGAATGAACCAATTGGGTGTGGAATTCCCCAAATACAGCATTTTCTGCACAGGGAACAACAACTTCTGTGGAGAAAATCCTTTTCCACAGAAACAACCATGTGTTAATTTTGTGCAGAGTAAGTCTTGAGCTGCAAAGATTGTCATCAGTCCAAGGTTCTTCTCATCATAGTTTTTCAATACTCGAAAAACAACATTTTAGCTAATTTTTGCATTTTTTTTCAAATAGTCTTTCAATCCCTACAAAAGAGAGAATTCTTTTTTTTAAAATGTGGGGGGGGGGCACAGGGATAAGGTCCTTTTCTCATGCACTACCTACCTCATATCACAGGGCAGGAATACCCAAAAAAGTTCTTGGAGTGTCTGAAGTCCCTTGAAGTGTCCAGATTGCAAGTGGTTTACAGTTTTGAAAGCAAACACTGAGCTGTAAAATTTCTAAACATTCTGAGCCCAAGGGAAAAAACCATGGGTTTCCAGAGTTGAACTCTCTCTCTCTCTCTCTTTCTCTCTCTCTCTGTGTGTGTGTGTGTGTGTGCACGTGTGCCTTCAAGTCTCCTGTCGATTTATGGTGAACCCATGAATTTCATAAGAGTTACTCAGAGGTGGTTTTGCCCATTCCTTGGGAAAATAGCCTACAGTACCTAGTATTCATTGGGGGTATCCCATCTAAGTACTAACCAGGGCTGACCCTAGTTAGCTTCCAAAATCAGACAGGATTTGGGTGCCTTTACTACCACCCTAAAAATTTGGTGTGCATATGAAAAAGTAAACAATCTTCTTATCAGAACTACATCTATTTTCCTGTTTTGAGAACATAAGATTAGGAATGGAAAGAAGTTTAGTTGGACTTGAGCAGAGAGGCAACAGCAAGGGATCTAGAGACCACATTTCTGCCCCTGAGACCATCTCTAAACACCAGGAGTATGAACTGTTCTTAGACTGAAAGCAACTGTAGCTCTTTAAGCACTGGCTAGATACAATCATAGGAGATGGGCCTTGTTAGTGTTTTTTGAGCTTGAATTGTGTCCTGGTGCTTTTCAAAGTCACTGCTTTACTCCATTCTAAATGATTGAAATGCTTCTCCTAAGACTTAGGGGGTGTCTAAACAGTCAAAATAACCCTCATGGAATTCACTGGGAATCCTACCTGTCTAAATGGGATCCCGCATCTATCAACTGTATTTGGAAGAAGAGGGAGCCAAAATAGCAAAAACACTGCAGGAAAAGCCTTCGTAGATTTTCCTGTAGCTTTTTAAAAACAGCGAAGGGGATGCACATTCCTGCTCATTGAGCCAAGCAATTTGATATGAATCGCTTTCCTATAGGAGACGAAGTGCAAAGTTGATTAGCCAGGAGAGTATGGGGGTGGGCCATGCTAACAGGGCAAGTGCCCGCTGCCACCATGTTGGATTTTCATCTTAGTGAGTGATCGCTAAGGTGATAAAATGGGCTGGGGCTTTTTTGCCTTTCCTGTTAAATCGAAAAATTGCTCTAGCACTCCTTAGACATCTTTTAAAAAAAAGTTCTGTGGTGGCAAATTGAGATATGTACAACCATCTCACATGCGAAGCTTGTGGGGGCAAAAACACTGTTAAGACAAAGTCGCTACTGCTACAAAATGTCATTACTGTGAGGCACTGTAGGGTTTTGTGGGGTTTTTTTTGCTTCGTATAGACGGGCCCTCAGGCTACATCTACACTGCAGAAATAATCCACTTTTACACCACTTTAACTGTCATGGCTGAATGCTATGGAATCCTGGAACTTATAGTTTGTTGTGGCACCAGAGCTCTCTGACAGAGAAGGCTAAATATCTCACAAAACTATAAATCATATTATTCCATAGCATTGAGCCATGGCAGTTAAAGTGGTGTAAAATTGGATTATTTCTGCAGTGCAGGTGCAACCAAGGGTTCATCTACATGGACCAGGATATACCAGCTCCCCATATTGTGACTGTGGATCTGGCCCATGGTTCCCTGTTCCCTCCATGGAATGGGAAGAAGCCCTGATGGGCACACTGGCCCATCACTGCAGCCACCACCACCATTTTCTTTAGGAGGTAGGAAGGGCCCCCCCAATGTGTGACTGAGGCCTGCTACATGTGACCAGCCTTGGTCACATGCTGTCAGACTCCTGCCTGCCTTCTGCGAGAGCCAGGGAGACCAAGCAGCTGCGAGGGCCGGCCTGCAGGGACAGGCTCCTGTGGACACGCAGGGTCCTATCTGTTTTTTGCTGATGGCAACAGGCTAAACCAGTTTTTTTTTTTTAAAGGTTGTATCAGGCCCTACTCTGCCTTCGCCCTGTCTCAGCCCCATATCTGGCTCAGGGATGATGAGGACTGCCTAGGGCCAGAATGGGACAAATGCCATGGATTGTATGGACTGCAAGGTTCTGTGATGGGCAAAACGGGGTATTCTGCCTTATCTAGACAAGCCCTTAGTTACTGGTAGTAAGAGTTTTTACCTATAATATGCTGTTAGTCCCACCCACTACTTGAATGTGGCCCCCAAGAGCTTCTCTGAAATTGAATTTTGCCCTCAGACTGAAGGAGGTTCTCTAACCTGGCATTAGAGCATGTTTATTTTCTTCTTTCCTCCTAACTACTTTCATGTGTCTATTATATTACAACTCCATATTTTACACACTGAACTGCCACCTTGAGTGTATTAGCAGAAAGCAATACATCAAGGTTGTAAATACAAACAAAAGCAAGCAGTATGGGTTGAATGAAATCTAATATGACACAATCTGAATTGGTCTGGTTGGAGCTTGGAGAACATACACCATGCTGCTAAAGAGCCTGATCCTGATTCTTAGAGATATTACCATTAGGGCTGCAAACAGCATCCGTTTAGATCATTCAACTAAAGCTGTATTTTATTATCAGCAGGGGACACTTTTAATCAGTAGGGCTTTGAGTCAAGGGCATGTCTGAGGTTATTTTAGTACTGCTATTTTCCTGTAATAGAGGAAGGAAATATCTTTTTAAAGGTAGCCTGTATTTCTAATGAAATACATGGGTTATATTTTGCTGAAAATATACTGTACATTCTATTATACTTCCTTTCTTCCCTATTGAGCAATATACAATCTTTATATTTCATCAACCCATCAATGAAGATTCTAAGGATAAACACCTAATTTAGATAGTTTGCCATTAATTAAGTCAATTGCAATGTATGCAGAAGTCATTTTTATCCTTTCTGTATAAAAACTGAAAACAAATTTATTTAAAAAGAAGTGATACTGAAATTTGTTTTTAAAATCTCCTGGAAACCCATTATATATTGAATGTCCATGGTCTTCCTCCTCAGACAGAACTCAATAGCTACAGAAAGATCGCATCTTAGTAGTGGGGAGTTTTGAGATGTGTAACACTAGTTTTAGAATAGCTAAATTCTAAATAGCTTCCTGTCCTTAGAGTGTAGGAAGAGCTGTATTTTTAAGTTTAGCTGGCAAGTGATAGAAAGATCAGATTTCTCTTTGCTCAGCTATTTTAGAACTAGTGCAACAAGAATCAAAACTGGCCCCAAGCAGCTATGATTGGTTTTGGAGCTACTGTAAGCAAATTTTGCCGGAGGAAGACAACAAACCCTTGAACTCAAACATTCAAAACACAATGCAGGGAAATTCTTTTTTTAAATGTTAAGTTCCTTGTACATACTAAGGTATAGGTTTCTTCCCCCCCCCCCCATTTTTCATTTTTTTAAAATTTGGAGACACTAATCTTGGAATTCGTTTTGCTTACATAGGTTTGTCCAAGTTACTTCTTATAGGCTGTTGGTGATGTCCCAGAGGGCCTTCTCTGCTGCCGCTCCCAGATTATGGAATGGCCTGCCGGACGAGATCCGTCTTTTTAACACCTTAGACAGCTTTAAAAAAGCTGTCAAGACGGATCTTTTCTGGCAGGCCTTTCCTGAATAATTATCCCGGTCCAAGACTTGGCTGTCCTCCCTGAGGTGTAATCAGATTTTTTAAAAAACTATTGTATGTTTTAATCTTTTATAATTTATATATTTTTAATTACTGTATGTTTTAATCTTTTATAATTTAATATTATTTTAAGGGGTGGGTGGGCTAGGGTACTGGGACTATGGAGTTTTTATATTGTAAGCCACCCCGATTGCGTTGCAGAGGGGTGGGATAGAAATATAATTTTATTATTATTATTATTATTATTATTATTCCTCTATACAGAGATGATCAAACTCAGCATGATGTAACAGGTGTGAGAACATAACATTCCTTCTGTTTCTCCTGCTGCTTAGGGAGAGAAATAAGATTCCCCTTTAGAACATCACTGCATCCCACTAATGCTATTTTGTTTGAGATTGTTTATGCAGCATTTACTTCTGCAGCTCACTGTTTACCCTGGGCGACTTTTACTTGCCCAAATTATGAGTTTACTGTAAGGCTTTAAAATGGCAAAGTGGGGAAAGGAGTGGGGGGAGAGAACTAGTGTTAAAAACAATGAAATCACTTCCAAGTCTGCTTGCATTTTCACTTCACAATACCACTCCCCCTTCCCCTAAATTTGGGGGTAGGAGGAAGAAGAATAATCCAGAAAATTTCTTAGGGATTATTCTGTCAAATCAAGTGTCTGTCAAATCCTAAAACAGGTTCCATCTGGTAGCAAAACTATCAGAATAATTGTCTGGGCTTTCAACTGATGAATATGCATTGAGGCAGCCAAAATGGAATTTATACCTTAATCTGCATTATTGGAGTAAGTTTATAAAAGGATGTTATAATGGAAAAATGCATGAAATTATTCTCAGCAATGCGCAACCAAACCATCCTTCAGCAATGAATCACAGTCTGCACTTTAATTGTATTTTTATGGCTGTTTCTAATGTACTTTTATGAATACTCAATGCAAGTCACTTCAGGTACAGTTGTAGAAGAGATATTAATAAATAATTACTGTATACACCAAACCTGGACCAGAAATTGTGTGAGAGTGTGCCATTTTTGGTTACAGTTTCATTTTCTCCCTCCATAAGTAACTGTGTCATCCTGAACATTCAACATTACTGAATAGCATTTGCAAAAAGAACTGCATTTATGCCAGCACATTACTAGTAAAAAGCCTCTCTCTCTCTCTCCCTCTTTCACCTCATATGTTGTTCCAAGTCAATGTTACCTTCACTACAAAAGTTGACATGTTACTGAATAACAGGAGACGAGGGAAAAATCAACAGATCTACTGTTTGCAAATACATCTCCATGGAGGATGGTCATTTAATGCTTTTTATATCCTCAGACACACATAGCATTTTTTTTTTTTAAAAACAAGCAAACAAAAGCTGGAGGCTTCACACTGAAGTTGATAACCTCATCCTTACTTAACCCATGCTTTTGTGCATTGCTGTTCATAGACCATAAAGTCAATGGCAAACACCAAAATGATAGCCTTGAACAGTTTTAAAATACAATGGAATCCTTAGAGGTATATGAGCTAACTCTCTAGCTATGGACCTGTATGGGATTTCCTCATTTCAAAGGTATGAGACTTGACACAGAAAAGCAATTACAAAAGAATACTTGTAGGGGTACAGCTAGCACAAAGGACTCAGCACTGTGGAATCTAAAGAACTCTTCTGTTCATTTGGTTAAAATTGTAGTCCTTATGAAACAATACAAAGTTTGAGTGTCTGACACTAGATTAAATGAATACCTGAGGGTGAAACTACACATTTCATGCAAATGCATGCAACAAAACTCGTTATTTTTAAAACGGAAATACAGCTTAGGTAGCTGACAGTTGAGAGTCGAGAACCTGGGAGATATGTACATAGCCCTCCTCCCCTATCATTTTTCTCTTGAAAGAAAAATGTAATTTCTTTCTCCCTAATCTTCAAATATAAGGCAAGAACTTTGGCAAGAAGCTGCTTGGCTGGCGAGACAGCAGTGAATCTTATGGAGATCCAGCCTCTTCCCTGCACTCCTCAGTGCAGGGTAAGAGAGATAGTGTAGTGTTTCTACAAACTGAACCCAATCCAGCTGTCTAGACAGCAAAAAATCCCAAGGTCACTCCAGAGTTTCTGGGAAACCCAGGAGTTTCCTTCAACACTGCTTAGTTCAAAGTAAAGTCGGGTTAAGAGTAAAAAAAATGTGGTTCCTCCCCAGAAGTAGCCTTATGCCATCTGGACTGCCAGCACTGGATTCGGGGTGAGTCTGCATTTTTTTTTTTTTTTTTTTTTGCCAGTGTAGACTAGCCCATAGGGTCCAACATCCAAAATCCTGGTGGAGGCTATACGTGCTTACCTCTTCAAGTCCTGACAATTCGGATTAGCTCAAGCAGTGCAAAATCAACAGTTATAACACAATTCTTCTCTAGGTGCTTTAAATTTTATTTTTAGTAAACAGAAGGAAACACTCCTCGGTCCACTTACTGTTTTGATGCTACTATTGCTGGGGAAGGTCCCAGCTAGAAGCACCCTCCTTCCTGGTTTATGGAAATGAAAGCTAATATCTTCTTAGTTCTTTTTAAAACAAAAATACCACAAACCGTATGGGACTTGTCTATTCTAATTCATTTATTTCTTTTGAGGAAGGAAGGAGGTGCTTACTTTCAACCCTGTACATGTTCACTTGTTTCACAAGCCAAGAGGAATGTCTTAGGTTTTTATTCTCTCCTTTCTCCTTCATATCTCATCAACAGAATTTGGCATATGAGCATCTTGGTGCAACTATACCAACAGTTTCCCTCTGCATTTAAAGGAATATTATCCTGACAATGTTCAGTCTTGGCTTGTTTTTTCCATGCTCAGATCAATGACCCTGAGAAGAACCAACATGAGTTTATGGTGAACATGTAATGATACTACTGAGAGAAGGAATTTAAGGTGAAAGAAACATGACAAATGACAGACATTTGATTTCTACAGGGACTCTAAGGAGATTTTCAGACCTGCAAAAATTCATGTCTGCCGCGCGAGCAGCCTCCCGAAACTGCTGCGTGGCAAGGGTCTTCTTCGGACGACGCTGTGCCTCTTGCGAAACCGTCCGTGTCACTTCCGTGAAGCTTCGGACGGCTCGGTGCCATATTTCAATCTCGGGCAACCTCCGTGATTGAAATATTGCGCCGAGCCATCCGAAGCTTCACGGAAGTGACACGGACGGTTTCGCAAGAGGCACAGCGTCGTCCGAAGAAGACCCTTGCCGCGCAGCAGTTTCGGGAGGCTGCTCGCGCGGCAGACATGAATTTTTGCAGGTCTGAAAATCTCCTAAATGCAAAGAGTTATATTGTATCAGTGGTTCTTAACCTGTGGTCTGTGGACCTTTATGTCCTCACATGGGTCTGTGAAGGCTTGAAGGCTGCTCAGCCTTGTCCGCAGTGGTGTGGCCACATGACAGGAGCCAAGGTAAAAGCTGGCTAGCTTGGCCTCCGCATTGCTGTTCAATCCACTCCACTGCAAACTGGCAGGAAGAAGCAGGAGAAAAGTCTTTCCTCTCCCTCTGGAAACTCTGAGGGAAGGTTTAATGGATGGTGTAATTGTTAATGGTTCAATATTATTGTTATTTTAAATCTCAAGTTATTGCAGAAGTCTCCTCCACCCTTCAATAGAAAACTATGAAGGATTTTTGTACATTTTTTCCATAGCTTTTATCATTCAGACTTCTTTTCTTTTCTTTTGCAAAATAGTCATTTGTGCAAAAAATTGGAGTTTGGAACAAACTCCATTGTATTTTATACCGAATACATTGTTTGCTATGAAAAAATATTGGGGGTTTTGCACACGAGAAAAAACATACTTTTACACAAACAAATTTTGTGCAAAAGAAAACACACACCCCAAAACAACAAAATTTGCTCAGTGACTTACTGTTTTATTAACAGGATGCCTCAAATTTTCAAGACACCCTTTTAGGGATGAGAAAATTTTAAAGTAATCTTTACATCCCTGACCATGAGTAAACTGCATTCAACCCAATGAGACTAGCCGCCTTGGGCCAAATGGTGGGAGAAAAGCGGGATATAAACTAATAATTATTTCTAAATAGGTATCACACTTCTTCTGTAAATGTGTCCTTATAGAAAGAGAAGCTGGAACTACTATGCTTGAGTATACTGAAGGCAACTGAAGCAAACCATGCTTATTTCCCCCATCCTGCCCCCTTAGGGTTGGATCTGCAAATTTTAAAAGTAATCCTATCATCTTTGTCTTTCATTTTCCTTCAGCCTTATCGCTTCTATCATCAAAAGTTTAGACTATGACCTGTGTTCTTTGCTTATGTCAGTCTTCAAAGTTCCAAGCAGAATAACAAAAAACAATGACCTATAATCTAGTTGAAGTGACCTGTCATCCACTAAGTGCTTTTCCCTATTCACATTATTCTTAAAAACATATATAGGCAAATGGTTAGATACTGATAGCATTATATCACCTGAATGGTCAAAGAGGAAGGGTCTGCCTGAGACATGTGTTTAGCAGTCTCACTTCTAGGAGCAGCTTACCAGTCTCAAGCCAAAGGGTGGCTTTCAGCAGAGATCCTGAGAGAGAATACACAACTCCAACAATGGGTTTGATCCTCATGTTTAAAGGAATAAAACTTTGTTGTTTTGGGGTTATGGGGTTATGGGGCTGGGTGTTATCAGTACGCTGATGACACCCAGATCTATTTCTCCTTGTCCCGATCATCGGCCTCGAATCCCAATGGCATCTCTCCTCTTAATGACTGTCTTAAAGCTGTAATGGGCTGGATGAGGAAAAACAGATTGAGATTAAATCCAGACAAAACGGAGGTGCTCAAGGTAGCGGCCCCGAAACCAGGAGTTGAGTTGCAACCTCCAGTCCTGGACGGGGTCACGCTCTCCGTTAAGGACTGTGTTCGCAGTCTGGGGGTGCTCCTTGATTCATCGCTTCAGATGACGAGTCAAGTGAATGCGACGGTCAGGAGCGCTTGTTATCAGCTTCGGCTGATACGCCAGCTGTGCCCTTTCCTGGAAGTAAGGGACCTTGAGACTGTGGTGCACGCGCTGGTAACCTCTCATCTAGATTTCTGCAATGCGCTCTACATGGGGCTACCCTCGTGCTTGGTCCGGAAACTTCAGTTGGTACAAAATATGGCAGCTAGAGTGGTCTCAGGAACATCTCGGAGAGATCATATAACTCCAATACTAAAATCTCTCCACTGGCTGCCTATCAGTTTCTGGGCCCAGTATAAGGTGTTGGTTATTACCTTTAAAGCCCTAAATGGCTTGGGTCCAACTTATCTCCGGAACCGCCTCCTCCCATACAATCCTCCCCGCATACTCCGGTCCTCTGGGAGGAATCTGCTTCAGCCACAAAAATCTAGGCTGTCTGCAACCTCCCAGAGGGCCTTTTCAGTAATCGCCCCCAAATTGTGGAATGGCCTGCCGAATGAGATCCGTCAGCTGACGAGCTTGAGTAGCTTTAAAAAAGCACTAAAGACGGATCTCTTTCGGCAGGCCTTTCCTGATTAGATCCCGGCCTCAGGAACTCAGTCTCCTGGCTTTTTAAAAATTATGTATATATTTGTTTTTAATCTGTTTTTTAGCTAGATGGTTTTAATCTTATTGTGTTTAATGTCTTTTTATGTGGGAGGGTGGGGGTGGGTGGTGTTTTTAGTCATTATTATAATGTTTTAATTGTTGGAAGCCGCCCCGATTGTTTTTAGCAGAGGGGCGGGGTATAAATAAATTTTATTATTATTATTATTGTTGTGCAATAAGCCTTTCCCGGCACCTCAATTCATTATAGTCCTATGTGCCTCCCCAGGTACTCCTGAGAGTGTAAGAACCCTCTAAATGGGTCTAGAGGGGCCGCAGAAGGACAGGAAAATGGAGAAATTCAGTGTGGATGCTTTGCACAAACAGAAATGCACCAAACTTCTCTGGAAGTCTGGATCCGATCCAACCCAACCGGCTTCTGGTGTAATGCTTGAACAACGCATTCATATATTCTCTTCCTTCTGAATGAATCACCCAGGTGTGAGTGGCATGTACAATTTACTTTCCGCAACCACAATGTTAGTACTTCCCATAGTTGTCCTCAGATTACTGAACGTTATCAGAACTTTTGGGCAGGTCCCAGCCACCTCCATGCATATGTCTTAAAAATACAGAAAAGAGAAACACAAGCTGTTCTTCATCTTTGTTCTTCCTGCAGACTTGGCAAAATATGGTTAGTATTTTTATATAAACAGACAGATGCTATTTCTGGGGAAAGGGAAGTGGCTTTTAAGAGGAGGATTCCAGAAAGGATCAACAACAGAAGTACAGAGTAGGTGAAGGCAATTATATCATGTGAATTATACATGTGTTTGGGGTTGGGGGGCAATCAGAAGGATTTTGTTTTAATAATTGCCTACTGTGAAGAAAGCAGCTTCTTCAGTGGTCTTATATTTTCAGTGTATAAAGTCATAATGGCATCTTCTGCTGTGCTCTGTCCACATGCTCCTTAGGTCAGCATTGCCTGAAAGCCTTAAGAGACTGTTACGTCTAAACAAATCAGGCAAAATCATTTGTCTTCTGAAATCTGCTTATTTTTCATTATTAAACAAAGCCACTAACTACACATAACTTACTGAGCTATTGTTTCTTCTCTCACTCCCCCCACCCCAGCCACAACTCTGTGTTGCACCTGGAAAGATTGACAGAAAACTTCAGAGCAGGGTTGGGCAACTATAAGCACTTTGAAGGTTACACCATCTCATCATGGGACCATGGAAAGCCACACTGTCTCAACTTCTATCTGTTCCCCATCCAAGAAACCTCAAATTAGGATCATATATGGTTTTTCACCCCAAATGTTGGGGAAGCATGGGGTTCCTTGGGTATGCAAAAACACCCTTGGAGCCAAACTTTAGTTACACTATTTCCAGATCCCTCTTCTTTCATTTAAAAAACCAGAAAAGTGAACCTTACTCAAGTTGATGTTTTAAATATTTGCCAGAAGACATGACTCTTGGCTAGTCCTGCAAACTGGTTCTTATGTGGAACAGCACAATGCGGCTTTTCAAAGGAGAGGAATAAGTGTGATGTCTAATTAGGTCAAATACCTATTGTCTAGATATAAAATAAATGCACTTGACTGAAATACCAGGTGCGAAAAGAAGCACTTATCTTAGAATCTTAGACTTTTTATAAGACGTACCTAAGGATATGTGTATATTTCACAGTACATGGATGCTCAAGTAAAGTACACACATCATAATGAAACCCAAGAGCTGCAACCCCCATTCCATGCCAGTTTTAACCAAGCCACACCCATTATTGTTGCTGTGTGCCTTCAAGTTGTTTCCAACTTATGGCAACCCTAAAGTGAACATATCATGGGGTTTTCGTGGCAAGATTTGTTCAGAGATTATTTGCTTTTGCCTTCCTTTGAGGCTGAGAGTGTGTGACTTGCTCAAGGTCACGCAGCGGGTTTCCATGGCTAACTGGGAATTCAAACTCTGGTCTCCAGAGTCAGTCCAATGTTCAAACTGTCATAACTCATTCTCTTGGAACTGGAAGATACAAAAACAGAGGAGTCAGATTACCAGGAATTTATGTTTCCAGAAAATGGTCAGCCTCTCCAACTCCAAGGAACTGGGGAATTAAGCAGTTGGGAGGCCAACTTCCTAGAAGGTAGTGGAAGATGCTGAGAACTTGACTCTCTGTCCTTTGAAAATTTGAAATGAGAGATAAGGAGATCTTGGCATCTGTTAAATTAGAAACATTGACTCAATAAGTGCCTAGTGACCTAAGAAAACTGCCTATAAATCTCTCAGCAGCTCTCTGGCATCTTTGCTTCTTGCAACCCTGCTACCTTGATGACCCCAAGTACTGTCCACATTCCTGTGCTCTTGACCTTGGACTGGC
This sequence comes from Gambelia wislizenii, assembly GCA_030847615.1. Taxonomy (NCBI): domain Eukaryota; kingdom Metazoa; phylum Chordata; class Lepidosauria; order Squamata; family Crotaphytidae; genus Gambelia; species Gambelia wislizenii. The sequence continues at coordinate 143,500,794 of JAUMIR010000006.1, read as the reverse complement.
TATGATTGACAACTCTGTGTTTTACTCCTTGCTGGTTTCATTTATCTGGATTATTGACTTGCTGTAATGACTTCTGGACTGGCTGACAACATCCCTCTTGTTTCTCTTTTCATCTTGCTGGATAACTTGTGACTGACCTAGACTGGATTAATTTAACTACCTGACTGTTCTTGCCTTACAACCATCTGACTCCTGGGTTACTTTCTGACTGGAGCATAGTAGACTACACTACACCACAGTTGCTCTCAAACCACTACACCATGCCAATTAGTCTTCTAAAAATGGTAGAGGCCCCTATGCTCCCTCCCTATAATTCAAGCACTATGTACATGCTGAAGTGTCCAAGAAAGTAGTAGTGCTGTTTAGCTCTTTCCTTAAGTATGTTGGCTCCATTTCACACTACTGTTGAATGTTCAATGGACTCTACAATCTACCACAGATATGCAGAGAGAGGAAAATGAGATCTTACTGATCCCTCACTTTATCACAGGCATTAAGGCTTTGAAGATGAGGCCCAGAAACATTCTTCCACATCAGCATTCTGCCTAAAATTGAGTTTGTTTGCATTTCTCAAGTCTATACCATGTGGGAATCCTTGTGCATCTCCTGGAGTAGACAGGGAGGGGTTGGTGATCAGAGAAATTCTAGTTTGGACATGGCAGAGGAACAGGAAATGCTTTGAGCTTTCTGTTCCCTCTGTTTCTGTTTTCTACCAGGTCTGGAGCCAGTTTTAGGCTTCTTGTTGCTTACATTTTTACAAGACAGGTTGAGCTGAAACTTATTAAACCAAGCTTCACTACAAGTATAACTTCACAGCTCTTTCTGTCTATGCCAAATTCACTGTAAATGAAGGTCTAGCCCTCTGTGCATTTTCATTTACTTTACACAGTAGGCAAAATGATGTCTTCTGTCTTTCAAGTTTAACAGAATATTTCATTAGGAAGACTGAAAAAGATACAAAGAATGAAAGATAGAAGCACATCAGTTATAAATTGACTTACACATTCCCGCAAGGGATTTAAACCATATAAATTTCTGGTCATCAATGCAAAAGGGTATCTTGATACCTTGACATACCCCATTGAGAAAATGACCAACCAATTCAAGATTTTTCATAACTTGGTACTTTGGCCAAAAAACAAAATGATTTCTGCAAAAAAACTTGAGTTTGCACAAAAAAAATGTTTACACAGAAAAATCAACTGTACAAAATACATAGCTTTCAGTACAAAAATCTTGTTTCTTGCACAAAATCCTAAGCTTTTTTCACAAACAAAATTTATGAAGACTTACACCCTTAACTGTTTCCGTAAATGTACATGCACCTACTATTTTGTTATCTTTCTCTCAATTTGGTGTAAAAAAAATCAAAATTAATCTTGGAGCCTTGCTTTGTCCTATACCGATTAAAGGTTCACATAATAAAATTATGCAATTAACCTATTATGTATGTTTCTTTTCAAACCAACCTGACACTCTTTCCACTTTATCTCTTAAACATTTGAAAATTGAGAGTACCTTTGATGACCACCATGACAGGGCTTTTGCTTTAGCTGGTTATGGCTTTTTTTCTTTCAAACATGCACAGAATGAGAGTATATAGAGGAAATAAGGATTGCTAACATCCAAACGATGATTCTGTTATGTAACTTGCCAAGATCAACATGCAAGTCCACATGCTTCCAGAAAAACTGCCCAGCTCCTGAATCAACCAATGAAGATAATGCAATTAAAAATACAGTGCAAAAGTCCTCAGTAGTGGAGGATACTTCATGTTCATATGGCACATTTCAAGAATTTAGAGCCCTTCAAAGGATCCCATTCCCACTGATACAACCACATAAGATTGTCCAGTATTTTACTTCCATATTGCTTAGGATAGGGTAGGGGGCAGACACTACAGGAAGCCGGTTGCCTGGGACTTACCGGGTGGCTGCTTTTGCGGCCGGAGTCCCCCCGCGCCCGGGCAGCCGCTCCACAAGGCCGGCATGGGCGCCGCCATGCTGGCTGTCTCTCTCTTCTCTCTCCCCGGTCTGAGCTTGCAGGCCAGGGAAAGGATCGTAAGCCGGCCAATGGGAGGGAGGCAGCTCCCCACCTGATTGGCTGGCTTTGGCCAATCAGAGTCCGTGCTCAGCACGGCCGCTGATTGGTCGAGGGGCGGGGCTAGTCCCCAATGCAGTCTGCCGGCCGGGTATAAATTCCCGGCCGGCTCCCTGCCTCAGCAGTTGGCTCTTGCGAGCCGAAGACCCAACCCACCCACTCTTTAGTCAGTTGCTTTTTGTTAGCTAGTTCTGTTTTGTTTATTATGTATTCATCTTGTCACAACTTTCTGACTGTTCGGTGGGCATGAGTTTTTTGTCCCATTTGAGGGGGGGGAGCTGGGAGCTACTGGTGGCTTCTGGGGTCCGGGGTCTGGACCCACCACCGGGGAGGCTCCCCCTCCCCCTAAACATTTTGGGCACGTGATTGGTCACGTGTTGGTCACGTGAGCTCCACTTTTTCCGGACACGTGACTGGTCACGTGACTTGGCCTCACGGCCCAGCACGTGATCCGTCACGTGATCCTCACGTGCCCGGGCAGCTAGGTTCACCTCCCCGGGCGGACTTTGGCTCTATGACAGGTGGAGGGCTCTCCTCCTGTCCCCCCTGGTAACTCATGCCCAGACCAAACTCCTACGTCTATCACCAGACAGAAAGTTGTGGCCTTTCCGCCAACCTTTTACTTCTTGTAATAAAACCTTTTGTGCATGTTACATTGCATCTATTCTCATGATTCGGCTGAGACAGGGCGGGGGGGGGCGAACTTGACTCTCGGTCGCAATAACAGTTTCTCTGGGCTACCTATAGAAGAAATTTGTATTGAGGGACTTCCCTAACTGACACTTCATATTTTACAGTCATTACATGCAATACACTGATGGATATCAATCTGTGACCAAAGCCACTGCTTTCGCTCCAGCCATATGTAACATGTATGCCCTTTATTCACAACTTTGGGTTAATATATGGAACAGGGGGAGATGAAGATACAGGTACAGATACACACACACATCTAAATTCATCATGCAAAGAAGACCGGTGGTGAAAGCAGCATGCACACACATTTCCTGCACAGAAGAGAAATACAGTTGTTCATCTGTATCCACGGATTTGATATCCATGGATTTAAGTATTCACAGCTTGAAAATAGTCTTTAAAAAATAATAATCGCCCCCAAATTGTGGAACGGCCTGCCGGATGAGATCCGCCTATTGACATCATTAGACAGCTTTAAAAAGGCTGTCAAGACGGTTCTCTTCAGGCAGGCTTTTCCAGAATAGCTGACCCCGGCCTCAGGAACCCCCTCCGGAGGTTGCTTCTGGACCTCCAAACTGATGCTGCTTGCTTGAAAGGGTTTTTAATAAATTGTATTATATATTGATTTTAATCTGTATTAATTTAATAATGTTTTAAGGGGGGGGAAGGGATTTTGAGCTGTTTTATACTGTGTACTATTTTATTGTTGTAAGCCGCCCTGATTGCTCGCAGAGGGGCAGGATATAAATAAATAATAATAATAATTATTATTACTATTAATCCAAAAAGCAAACCTGGATTTTGCCATCTTATATAAGGGACACCATTTTACTATGCCATTGCATATAATGGGACTTAAGTATTCACAGATTTTGGTATCCACAGGGGGTCCTGGAACCAAACCCCAGAGAATATGAAGGGACAACTGTACTTACAATTCAGAAAAATGGAGCAAAAATTATCACATCACTTTAACTACATTTTAGAGGGCTTGTTGGCCTTTATCCTACCTTCCTCTAAAAATTATTTATTTATATATAACTTTATATCCTGTTCCTTAAATCTAAAGATTTTCCAACATGGCTAAAAATTAAAAACTAGATTTAGATATATAGTGCATTAGCTCAAACATACAGGAAATCTGCCTGGGACTGTTGAGTAGCCTCATCTGCTGGTATAGCACTTCATTTTGCTACATGTTTTAAAGACTTGGTCAACATACTGTGAAAATAATGAGATGCCTGTTGTCTTTTCCTGTAATATGCAACACAGCCCTTTGTAGGATAGAGTTACTACAATCAATAGTGCAAGACTGTTGGTTTTTTTAAAAAAGTCAAGAACTTGTGCACACACTGCACATTGAACAGGTCACATTTGCTGTGCAAACTGTAGAGACAAGCTATGTAGTCTGACTGGTTTGTGGCTTTAAACCGATCTGGGTGATGCCAGCATTTCACACATTATCATGATTTTGAACAACCAGACTGCAGAAACAAACATCAGATGCTTAGCATAAATAAATGGTACAACACAACTTAATCAATATGTCTGGTGTAGCGGTTTGTAACTGGATGAAAATTGTCTGTCAATGACATTAGAGAACATTTATTCCCACTTTCCCATTTAAACTTAAAATGTAAACAGCAAGGGCTAAGGTGCAACCTAATTACTATCTGCACTGCTTAACAATAGAGACTTTTAATGTTTTCACTCCTTTTCCTGTTTCCAAGTTACCATTTATACAAATCTAAGGATCCAAAAGAACTAAAAATGACCGGCAGAGTGGGAGGAGAAGGGTAATAGAATCCATATTGGTGATAATACAGAATTAGCCTGTGAACTGTGTTGCTTTGATCTCTCTCTTCACTCTCCATTTTCTCAACCTAATTTTGTCCACATTCATTTTCAATTTTTGTTGTCTACAGCTTTCATACTTTTAACTCTGCTTTGCATTCACTATTTAAAATGTGTATTTACATGTGCAGAAATCAAAAGTGCCATCTTCTACAGTAACCTTTGAAACAGGATTATGTTGTGATTTTGTTCTGTTCCCATTCACTTCCATGGGACATACATACACATGGACCATGATTTTAAATTGACATGTTCTACAGTTGTCTGGAAATATTTTAATTAAAAATACATTTTAAAAATACATTTTTAAAAAATAAAGGGTGGCCTTTTTTATTTACGTTCTGATGAACAATTGTTGTGTAATATTTCTTGGGAATTCATAATATGTATAATAATAATAATAATAATAATAATAATGCATTATTCAATAAAGAGAAGGCTTCAGGATTGCACAACTGCACTGTGGTGACAATGGACACAATTTGGTTACGGTGTCTCATAATGAACAGTGCCTTGCCCAGCACATAATCTCAGCAGGTCTGCCTCCTTCTATCAGAGAGGTTGCTATTCACTGTAAAAGAGCATTTAGCCTCAAAGCATGATTCAGATGAGTGGCTGTTCTTTCACACCTGAAGTGGGGAGAGGAGGGGAACTCTCACAGTTTGAATATCAAGCCAGCATTTTGCAACTTCTAAACAAGAGGATATCAAGTCTGTCATATTCAGCTCTCCACCTTTATTTTAAATAGTTTTAATAGTGAAGGCTAATGTTTTCTTGGGATTCTGAGGGGTGATGCTGCTGCTTCTGCTAAATAAAACAACTTCCTTCTCCAAAAGATAAAAACACATAAATACCTGCAGCCTGATAGTTCTTTACACAGCTCACAGAACCTTGTCCCCACAAAACCATAAAATATTTTTCGATCAGACCATCATATATTTGCAATGAAAAACAAAAAAAATGTAACAGTGACTTATGGGTATGATGCCTTCTTTACAGAAAAGAAGCACAGTCAACTGAAGATGCACCTAGAGTGACTCCAAACTGTATACATTTACAGCAGACTGTCCACTAGAGAGCTCTTGTACTGTATGCAGAGGTGTGTGTGTGGGGTTAAGGTTGTCTAGCAGAGAATTCTATGTACTCCTTCAAACTATAAATCCCATAGGCTTCCTATTTCCAAGCTTCTACGGTAACTTACATATATAGGAACAGCATGACTTGTGAACCTCTTATCCTGATGTCCACACTAGCCCACCCTGAAACTTCAATATAATGCTTCAGACCAAGTATGATCTGGAGATCATAGACCACATTCACAATCATTTGATTTACGGTGACTGTATCCTGTGATAGGTTCACCTTAGGATTGCCGTAAATCAGAAACAACTTGAAGGCACACAACAACATTTTACTTTGGGTAATGTGAGAAGATGGTAAACATGGAAGATGCTGGGGAGGGGAAGAGAATATCCAAAGATAACATGTGAATGAGCTCTCTTAATAAAGAACCTGTGAAAAGTACATCCTGGCATACCAAAGTTGCATTAGACTTACTCCAGGGTTTGTGTGTGCCCAGTGGCATCCGAGTCTCTTCCCCCTTCTATATAAGATGCCCAACACTATGTCACATAACTGTGTTTGAGACTCTCCCGGTTTCAAAAGTGGCCTCTCTTGCAATAAGGAGACTTCTGTGTTTCTTGAAAAAATCCAGATCAGATTTGGATGCAAAGAACTAACAGTGCTGTTCCTAGGATACTAGCTGGGGTCACTTTCACAGAAATTTACAACATTGCTTAACTGTGTCAAATGTGTCCCTGACCCACCCAGGAAAATGAAAAAAGGTGATGGAAAACAATGAAGAAGTGTCATTTTAAGTATATATACTCACCTCACAAGGCATAAGGGTTTATCAGCACAAAGAGTATTTTGTTCCTATAGACATGTAAAAGAGTTATGGCCTCATCATGTACATCATAGGATGACAGAGATATAGCCTCATTATGTACAAGCCAACTGGAACAGTAAGTCTTTCTTTGTAACAGTTCTCTAGTTGCAATTACTGTACACTGAAAAACCACACTACCCTCTCTCTCTGATGGTCAGGGAAATGTGTCATGGTGGCCACAATTCTTTCGGGATGCCCTAAAGACCACCATCTCAGCTCAACATCCTACTTGCCAAATCAAATGCTATGAATTAGGTTTGCATTAACACCTTCCACACTGCCCCTTGGAATGGTACACTTACCCATGGCAACACAATGACAAAGGCCAACTCAGACTAGCACTATAATGCTCTTGGCATGATCTTCTGCTGGCAAAGAATACTGAAGCACCACACTGAAAATATCCATTCACCACACCATTTCTTATTAGCTTAAAAGGGAAAAGGTGCCAAGTTATGCATATGCAAATTTCTCATATCATTTTTGGTAATTATTAGGACCACTGAATATGAATGCTTAAATTGATAGTGGTTAATAGGTAAGAGTTCACATTTGCTAGTGCCACATTCTTTCATGCCAGCACAATGGATCTGATACACCTATATGTTTTCCAATGAATGCACAGGCCTCTGTACCTTATTCTCTCTATTGCTGATGAACTGACACAAGCACTAAATGGAGCTGCTTGTCCTTCCATGGAGTTATTTGCATATACCATGGAGCTTTGGAGTACTGCCAGTGTTTTTCAGTAGTGGTGCCTGTCCCTTTGTTCTCCTGCCTTCAGCCAGGAGAATCTCCCATTTTACCTGCTCTACAACTATTCATCATTTTTTCAGTGTGACATCAGCGATACAGTTCCAGGTTTTCCAGGAACAGAGAAATGCTTCCACATTTTGAAATAATTTTGCTCATCATGTTTTTTAAAAATCATTTTGATAAAAGTAGTTTCAGCTGAGGAGATTTCCATCCTCCCATGGTGTTACCAAGCATTTCTCCATCTTTCTACATTATGTTTCATTCAAGTCTTCCTATAACATAACATTTTAGTATTAAAAAAAACAAACAAACCAGGGAGGCAAAGTTGCTAAATATCCATTAAGCTGCCTGCTAAGTTCCTGTTCTTCATACCAAATAAATACATTTAAAATTATATTTTTGAAGCCTATGTTAATAATAGTTTTATATATTGTATATGTAAGGAAAGAAAGAAAGCAAACCCTTTGACACCCTACCTATAAGTAGCATTTAAAAAGCTAAACAACATAGGCTGCCACATAATTTAACACATGCATAGTAAATGAACATTATTTAGAAGAATAACCAAGATGATTGTGAGCCACTGTGAAAAATTAGCAGATTGTTGCCTGTCATCCATCACTGCAACCAGGTTTTCACAAGATCTGCTATGTTGTCAGTATTTTAAACAAAGCCGGCAGGCAGGGAAAAGATCAGATAAAAAAGGAATGCAGAGCCCTTTATTTTCCTATCAGAAATCATGCAACTTTCCCAGGAACCTGAGGGCTTTACACTAGAATGTGACAATATCAGCCCAGGCCCTTATAGAATGATGGATCTTCTAGCATCTATCTGGCTTCCTTTTTGTCTAGATAACTGATCTTTTACACACACACCAAACTTGTAAACAGCCTGAAAGACAGTAGAGATAGTTGGTTATAAATCTGGAAAGGAATTCAACCACAGTGCTGCCAGGGTAATTCCAGAGAATGGTACTTTTGCCTGGTTAAAGCATTCTCTCTAGTGTTGAATTTAGTTATGCTGAAATTACATAATATCTCTCTTTTATGAAGGTGTAATAATGATTTCAGTGTACTGTAGCAGGAACAAAGAACTGAAGTACGCATATAGGGTGGGAATTGGTGTGTGTGTGGACTTTAGCTGTAGAATATGATGCTTAAAAACAAAGCACCTTTAAGAACCAATAGTATTCTCCGCTGGAGACTTCTATTTCATAATACCGATCATCAATAGACAGTACTTTGGTATAACATATAAAATTTAATAAAAAGATCTAATAAGAAAAAAAATCTTGCCACAAAATATCAAACAAAAAAGCTCCCCAAAATTTGCATGTAGACCTTGAAAGGAATAGAACTAAACAATGCCGTACAGATTTTCCTATATTTTGTTTGGATCTTTCATTGAATATTTTCATATGACCTTTCATTTTTTTTAAAAAAAAAATCCACACTTCACATGTGTCATTATCAGCTCAGGCAGTCCCACCACCAAGTCTTTTAAATATTCCATTCATCTCAATTAACAAGCAAACTGTGCATGAATGGCTAAGACTTGGGTGAAAGGGGGGAAGATTTCAGCTGATCCAAGAGGAATTATACTTTTGAAAATAGTGCATAAATATTTCCTGCATACAAAGCCTGCATATAAAACTGGAGTAACAGTTACAGCAAGTAAAGAAACAAAAACAAAACCCAGAAAAAACTGAATCAAGTTTCTTCTGTTTATTTTAAAAATATAGTTCAGCAGATAAAACAGTTTTGCATAATGAAATAAGTGATTGACTCATTGTACATTAACCTGAAGCTTTAAATATTGTTCTGTTAATACTAAGGGAATTTTTTATTGCTCTCTTCCAATACATCCAGCCTTCTCCATTTAGCTCCCCGCCCCCGCAACTTTGCTAGAATAAGGCAGCTCTCGTATTCGTGTAATGCTCCACAACCGTATAGCTACGGAGTTGTAAATTCCATAATTTCCCCCTCATTCTAAATTTAAGTTCAGCCATTGCAGCTAATGCCCTTGATGCAATCTCAAATTGCTGTCATTACCACGGATCACTAGAAATCAGAGGTAATTGTAGAAAGAAAGCGGATGGGGTGAGGGAGAGAAGGAGAAAGAGAAGCTCAAAATAAGGCAAAGGATATTAACTTTTAATCAATTTAATTTTGTTTCCAAATCCAGTCCTTGCTCTCAAGCTGGCAGTGGGATAAGATAAGCACTGCACATCCTAAACCATGACAGCCACCTATTGCAGGAAGGAACATTTGTCCATGAATCCAGATCAAGATGGAGTATCCTCATTTATTACTTTGATATTATGAGAAGAACACACATTGGTAATCCGCCTGAGCTTAAGAGCCTTGTCTTTAACAACGGCCTTGCAATTTCATTAATTTTCACAGAAATTTCATTATGCTATAATCTCATTTCTCATGCAGACACACATGCGAACACATACCTTGCTGCACACATTTTGTTCTTTTGGTTCCACTATCATTAACCTTGTCACCACTTCCATCTTGTTGCATTTCAACTTCATGTGTTTACGTCTCTTTCTTACAAATGCCACAGATTTTATTTTAACCTTGGGGAGACCTCATGCAAACAATGAGTCAGTTTAGTTACTGTTACTCAAGTAGCAAACAAATTACAACCCACCAACTACATTTTAAGGATCTGTGGGGAGAGGGCACATTTATTTCTAACCAGTGTAGGAAAGTTTTTGTATCCTTGCATATTTACACCTTTGGCATGTTCAGGTGCTGATGTCCCTAAAACATCTTTGAAAGCCCTCTGATAGTACACGTAAATTTTGCTTAACTTGTACTCCATGATTTCCCATTATGCTTCTCACTCTATTACATTTTAAACCTATAATTGATAGCAAAAACAAAGTAAAGCATTAAACAAACAAACCGTTACATACAAAACAGTGAATCCCTAAGTGAACTCATTTAGCTCATGCTACAGACAGACAACAAAGTGTTTCTGAAAAATTACAATTATATGAACTATACTTTTCAGAAAAAGTGATAATATTTATCTATAAGCAGAAACTCCCCTCCCACCCAAATGACAGAGCAAACATATTGCATAATTAAAATCAGTTAACAATTTATCTGAAGAGGAAAGTGTTTTTATCTGGTAGCAAATAACATCATGTTCCATAACACCTTACTCAGTGGAGATTCTACTGAAATTAACAGAATTTGCATTCAAATCATTTTCTTAGAATTGAGGGGTAAGTGAAAGAATGCTTGCTTGTGTGAAAGAACCTTTAGCAATGTTTTAATGATAATTTCCCCTGATATATCCAGGGACATTCTTTCAGTTACCATATGGGGGGGAAAAAATGAAGCCACACATGGAGAGCACAATATAGCCCAAGTTAAGCTATATCTTTATAAAAGGAGAAAGTTATATGCATGCTTTCATAGTCATTGAAATCAATGGGAGTTAAGGGCTTCTCTTTGGTTAGATTATGTCCCAAATACAAAGCAATGTTATTTTGGAGTGTTAAAATTATGAAATGGATCTGCCCCTAAATTAGTCACTGAAATTCAAAAGACCACTCAAGATAACTCTTTAACTCTAAATATTTCCTTGTTTTTAAAACTGTCCCACCCAATATAAGATCACTACCACCAAGTTTGAACTCTTCCTGGATATGTTAGCAATTGCAAAACACTTCTATGAAGTAGCAGGTACTTTGTGAATATAACCTTCAGAATTACCTTACAGTATTGAAGGCACATACACGCATGCATATACCACTGAACAACAGCAGGAAATCTTAGGAAGAAAGCCTGGATTATGGCCAGGGGAGAACTTAATATTATCAAAGGAATATCAATAATTTGTATAATCAAAGGGATATCAACAATTTTAATTCTACAGCAGAGGTTAAAAGCAAATCACACCTTTGCAACATGATAACCAATTTGTCACATAGACATGTCAGGCGGAATACTCCCTTTCTTATACATAATTGATGCACATTTGTCAACTGAACAGTGACATACATGGTCATTTTATTTATTTTATACATTTCAAAGCCAAACACACATTTATCAAAGAATTATCTAGCAGTTTATGGACTGTGTGGTGAAGCTAATACAAACATATCTTTAGGAAAAGGTTATTAGCATTTTATGTACTTTAAAAGTAAAGTTCATCCTTTGAAAGCAATAAAATACACTAAAGTGAAGCATTATAAACATTTTAAGAACATTTTTCTGATATAATCATAAAATATTATGCAACATAGAACAGCATTTGCTATTTAGGATCCCATATTGATGCATAAGAAAATTCATTCATTTATGCAACTGACAAGTAATATGTGCTATTACTCATTAATTTATTGCTAAATTGGCTACTTTTTAACACTTCCAGAGATTGTTCAGCCCTTCTAAGTGGCCATATGATATTTTAAAAATTGGTGTTCATTATGATCATCAATTTTACCATATCACTATTATCAAATTCAACAGGTTGAATGCCAGGAATTTTAGGGATGAAATTTTCATTGCGAGTACAGATTCATGTGCATCTCTTTAAATGAATGTGATGCATGGTCTCCAGAAAGATAACTGTTGGCCAAAATAGCTTTTCCTGCCAGTACGCCCCATGAGGCAAAAATACTACATATAAAGGCTCAATGAAGTACAGGTTCCAATATGTTTTTAAAAAATCAGTCTAATAATGCCCTAACATAGTGATTGACATTTGGCGCTATTGTACTTAGCTCCCCTTATGTGTTCCCATAGCAGGTCACACTCAATAAAATTACACTTTACAAGAATAATTCTTTTGTGTACCCATGCTGAATTGAACACAAAAAAAGAGAACAAGGCAGAGAGAGAAAAAGAGAGAGAGGTGCAGAGGAAAGAAAGTGTGAGATGAGAAGCAATGAATTTTCATTGCAGATTTTTCAAATTTATTGGCTTAAACACTAAGTGACTTTGTGGAATTTGTGTGCAAAGCCATCATTAAGATAGCAATATTGGTTAAAAAGAATTATTGATTCATTTCAAAAGAAAAAAGAATACAATGACACTAACTTTTAAATACCCTAAAAGCAGACATAACTTCTATCAACTCTGTATTATAGAATTAGAAGTAGAATATGGAACTTGGATACAACAGAAAGTGCTGATTCACTTATAATCTAAGGATCTAACTTCTGTCTGAATGCCTTTAGTAAAAATTAACCAATAATATCAAGTTTTTCCTCCAACTAGACATTTTAAATATTAATTCTGGAACTCAGAACACTTCTAAAAGCTCCCTTTCCAACAGAAGTTAAACATGAAGTTTTTCTTTCCTAAGTTAAAACCAACAGCGTAAAAGATGACAGCATATATAGTTTGGTTTTATTCATGCACCTTCATACAGGCATATCTGAGAGTTTAGTTTGCTCCTGGGTGACTACTGGAGGAAGTCCAAACTGAAAGGAAACACTGTGCATTGCACAGAAACAATCATATTAAGATAGTCTTGGTTTATTTAACCTCTATCTTCAATGCTCTTCCAGAATTTACTCAGGCACATTCACCATAGATTTGTTATAAAACAAGAAATTAATAAAAACCCTAACCTATGGAATCAATATGTTTAGGCCTCTAACAGTCAGACTGCTAAATTTCTAGAGGGGGGGGGTACCATTTCCATCCCAACTTCAAAAAAGAAAGATCAGTCTTGTGATGATTGAGTGAGCTGACAGAAACTTATCTAAGGCTTCTGTAACAAATGTCAACTATAGATTAGGTGGAATTTACTGCTCTGATAAGAGACTTTGGGCTGAGCATCTTTGCAGCCTAACACACTTAGCTGAGTGAGGTTCTGACTTACTTGGCGCTTGTCATACTTATTTGACTTTCAACTATGGTAACTGTGGAGACACACACAGCATTAGCAACCCACTGGCAACATCCCCTCCTTCCTTCATGAAGGAAACAGGACAGCTCTGGGGGAAAAAAAACCTTTAATCTCAGACAGATTTTTCAGCTTTCCATGACATCCGGAAGCTGCGCTCCTTTCTTTTTTGGATTAGGATAATTACTCATCTATCATTTATAGAATTCTGTTCTCCTTAGAGAAGCAGAGCGGCATTAATGCACTCCCTAACTTTAAATGCAACGAACCTTGAGGGGAGGGGAGGGGAGGGAAAAAAACCCAAGGCAAAAAAATGACAACTTGCCAGAAACAACCTGTCACCAAATTGGCCTCCTTTCTTTCTTCCACTCCTCCTGCCTATTTTTCTCCCCACCTCCCTGCAAATGCAAATAAGCCTTTCAAAATGCATTTCTGAGAGACCAGACGGGATTGAATGGGACATAATTCTGAACACACTTATATTTTATTCTCCAATAGGACAGAGATCCTGATGGGTAGACTCTGCTGCAGTGAAACTAGGCACTTATCCCAATTGCAATCAAACATGATGGAGAAACAATATATCTATCTTAATACGTGTGATTTTAAAAAATCCTACTAAATCTCTGGATTCTTTTTGGAGTCTTTGACTATTCCAGCTATTTTCCCCCCTGCTCCTGTTCACCCATTCGGAATCATGTGGGTTTGGGGGTTGTTGTTTTTTGAATATACCTCTGACAGGGTCAATGGAAGCACCTGCTAGCAATGCTTCGACTTTGCGCTGCAGTATCTGGCTATTTTGATACATGAGAGGGAGGGAGGGAAGGCTGCGAGGCTCTTCACTCCCTCTCCCCCACCTTGAGTTTTAGACCTCTACACATAATCTTCCACATAAATAAAATAATCCCCCTTTTACAAGCGCTGCTCTCCTGGCTTCTACAAATGTTACCTGTTTGTGTCGTCTGGGCTTTCTGAGGGCAACGCGTGTCGGGTCAAAGACAAACCAGCCGAGAGGATTCTCACACCGACGCGCTTTTGGGGGTGCGACACGTTTGTGAGAAAGAAGTCTCTCTCTCCCCCCCCCCCAACCGCCAAAAGGAGCATATTCTGCCATCCCCCAGCCCCAGCCCCCCGCCCTAGTAAGTCCACAGGAACCCCGAAAGCGGTCAAAAGAAAGAGAAGGGACGAGAACACAGAGGCAGGAAGCTATATAGATAAGAGTTTTTGACAGAAACAGAAAAAGGCGGGAGATGGCAGAGGGGAGCGCGAGTAGAGTGGCGGCGTGCGGGAAGGGGGATTTTTATTTATATATTTATTTATTAGTTCAAGAGGCAAACGAGAGCTGACCTTTCCTCTTGGGTCGCCTCCTCCTCCTCCTCTTGGACTTGCATTTGAGTTGGCCGCTGGGACCCCCAGCCCCTCGGCTGCTCCCCAAGACGGAGGTCATCGCCGCAGGCGTCGAGTCACACCGGCGACAAGCGACGAAAGAAAGAAAGCAAGAAAGCGCGCGCTCCGCTCCTCTTTTGCCTTCCTTCCCCTCACACTCGTGGTTGTGGGAAGGCGGGGATGGAGATGCCTGTGGTTCCTCTGTTCGGACCCTCGGGCGGCGTGGGGTGGCGAGGTTGCCTTTCCTAGCTCTAGAGAAAGAGAGAGGCTGAGAGAGAGAGAAAGAAGCGGGCTGGGTTTCTCAAAGGCGGACGCCTGCCTCCAGTTCGAGCGCTTTGCTCTCGCCAAGGACGGCGCGTCAGGGCAGAAGGGGGCCAAAGGCTCGGCAATTGGGAGCGCTGGCGTGGCTTTGTTTTTGCCGGGGGTGCTGAAGAGGGAACGGTGTGGACAGCGACAAGCGGACTTTGTTTAAAAAGAAGAAATTAAATCAAGGAAGCGGCGCCCTCCTCCTCCTCCTCGGCTTGGCTTGGCTTGCTTTCCTTCGGCCGCTCTCTCTTTCTTTCTCTCACTCCTTCATTCCCTCAGTCGGGCGCTTGGCTTTATCCGAGGCTGGCGATGCTCGGCGCCTACTCCCCCCCCCTCAGCCCCCTCTTTTCTTTTTTTGCACCTCCGCGAGTTGTTTGGCCCCACCGTCTACTTTGAAGCCCCTCCTGCCGGGCGCCCGCCTATTTGCTGCTGCAAAGTCTAATTAGATCCAATCGCAACGGCCTCCTGCCTCTGACATCAGCCGGGCTCCAGCCGCCCCCCAAAACCCAACCCAGCCCCCCTCCCCTGGCCCCCCGTCCCTGGTCAGCTTGCAAACTCAGCTCCCGCGGTGGGGCCAAGGGGGAGAGGCCGGCCGAGGAGGACCCGATGCAAAAAAAAAAGGGGGGGGGGAAGAGAGAGGGAAAAAAAAAAAAAGAAGACGAAGAGAACTGCACCGGAGGGAAAGTCTTCCCAAAAAAAGGAAAGGCAAAAAAAGCCACGGTCGGAAGCCGCCTGAAGAGCTAGCAAAAAAGCTGAAAGTGCACTTCTGGCCTCGTGATCATCGTTAGTACTGTTATTCTTTGCTTGCTGTTGTTATTTCCTGCCGCTGCTACCTTTCCACCGGAGTCCAGAGACTCTCCAGAAAGCAAACTGTGCTTTTTACAAACTGCTGAAAGAAACAGGACGGCTACAATCCTACACGCTCTTATATATATAAAACGATTCTGCAACCTCTCATCCTTCCCTCCCCCGCCTCCACAAAAAACTTCTCTAGTGCTGTGATTCTACCCATATATCCATGAGACTTACACCCCTGCTAGAAATGCTGTAAAAAAGGACAGTGCCAAACCATTGCAATCTTTCCTAGCTTCTTCGGCCCCACACAGTGTCATGCTGGGTTTACACAGAAGTAATCTCCATGTGTTAAATGGGATTTATTCCCATGTAAGAGTGCATGGTAAAGGTAGTGTAAAAAAAAAAAATCCATTCCTCCCCAAATCTTCTACAGTGTTTGTTCCTATATGTTTACTTAAGTGCCATTGTTCTAAGTGGAACATAATTCTCCTGCCCAAATACTCTAAAGGCACCAGATCCTGTCTGGTTTTGGAAGCTAAGCAGGGTCAACCCTGGTTAGTACTTGGATGAGAGACCACCAAGGAATACCAGGGGCTGTAGGTGATGTTTCAGAGGAAGGAACTGGCAAAACCACCTCTTGAGTATTCCTTGCTTAAGAAAACTTTATGAAATTCATGGGGTCACCATGTATGTGTGTTTAATAAGAAAAGCCGTTGTTTCCTTTCTTCCAGTTCTTAACACAGCTAGAGTAGTGGAAGAAGGCTATACTTGCTGTGTACTGTTGTTCTCTGAACAGGGACAGCAGGTAAAGAGAAGGGCAGAGTGGCCTTGGCTTTAGGATGTGGACAGATTCCAGCAGGTGCCACTTGTCATATAGGGATGAGAAAAAGTAGCACCTGCTGAAATTCCTCCTCCTACACATCCATCTAATGTTCAAAAGCCCCATCATCTCTATTCTGTGCCCTGATAAAAAGATGCTCAGTTCAGGATTCCTGGGTTTGTTAAAGTTGTGCAAAAGGGGGGCTTTCAGCTCAGGCTGCTTAACTTATCCTGGCACAGAGTAGTGGGGAAAAACGCATGGATTTCATATCCACTATACAACTCTAACATTACAGCAGCACCTTTCTGTCATTTTTTAACCATATGCATTCTGTTTTACAGCAAACAGGACAACCAGGTTGCTCCATTGTTAATATCTATATAGAAGGTAGAAAGGATTTTGCAGGTGTGACAGTTTTCAATCTGCATGACAAGCTGTACTTCCTGGATTTCTCTGCTTATGCACAAATATAAAAGGCAGATGAGGAGCCCTGCCTCTTTTGCCCTTCTGGGTACCAATTTATGTAGAATACTCTCCCTCCAAAGTCTTGCTTTCTAGATGGTTTTGACTACAGCTCTCATCAGTCATACTAGTTGGAGCTGATGGGAAACAAAACAAAGGATCATAAGATGGGGAAGACTGGTATAGAATATTTTTTTATTTATTTTAATTTATTTTACCCCCCTTTCTTCCAGCATGGGATTGTAATAACAATCTTTGTCCTGTCAGTATTAATCAACTAGTTTAATTTTTTCAGATGTGGAAGACAGAAGAATAAAATAAAAATAGATACAATATATTTAAGTTTTGCAAAATCCACTCTTGCAGGAGTGGGGAAGCTTGATACTTTCATTCACTGTAATTAACTTAAAAGTTGGTGTGTGTGTTTATCTTCTTTTCTTAACAAGGAAAGGGGGAGATGGGGAAAGCGGTGGTTATAAAGTACTACTTTTAGAAAATCATGTCATGAGGTGATAGAGAGACTTAAGTAAGCCAATAAAACATAGAGTAAACAAAAAATCAAAGGCTGCAAACAACTATCAAGAAACTCAGAAAACCTGAAATAAAAATGTTGGTAAAACAAAAAGTAGGTAACAAATATATAAACATATCTCCTCTTAACCACAGTGTCATACCACTACAAAAATTCAGGGTACAGGGAGCTTCAAAAGGAATCAAGTGAAGCATATAAATCTTTAAGGAAATGTTGGTAGCTCAAATTCTATACAATTAGATGCCAAGAACAAGAATTCCCCTCTCTTCACATATTACTCCATATGGGTACTATTGAACTTGAGAATGTTAGAAAAAGAACAGAGGCCACAACTAACCCAAAGACAAAATCATAAACAGTATATTTGCCTAAATTCTGTTGTTATAAATCCAATTTCTTTGTATCTGTATGAAAGCTGCACAGTGGAGAACTCTGACAGGAAAAAGATCAACACATTTGAAATGTGGTGCTGAAGGGGAGTTCTATAGATACCATGGGCTGCCAAAATGACCAATACATTGGTCCTAAAGCAAATCAAGCCTGAACTCTCCCTAGAAGCCAAGAGGACTAAACTGAGGCTGTCATACTTTGAATATATCACGAGACAATGTGACTTGCTGGAAAAGACAATAATCCTTGGCAAAATGGAAAGCAATAAGAAAAGAGGAAGACTGGATTATAGGTGGATTGATTCAATAAAGGAAGCCACAGCGCTGAGTTTGCAAGACCTGAGTAGGGAAATTGATGACCAGGGCTCTTGGAGGTCTCACATTCATAACAAGAAGTAAATAGATTTATTGAAAAAATAGGATTCACCTATCTGTTGACTCACTACACAACATTTGATTCAATGGGTCTATTCTAGTTGGGACTAACCAATAGACTTCAGGGCATTCACCACAAACTGATATGCCCAACTTTCAAATTTTAATATATTGATATTCCTAACTTTTAAACTTTAAAGTTATAACATGCTAAACAACACCTGCCAAGGTGTGAAAGATACTGCATTTAGGATGTTATACATAATTGAGTTAACATTTATCAGAAGAAGTTGTGTGTATTTTTTTAATTTAAAGTATCATGATTGGTTTTTATTTATCTATACAGTCAGACCCCTGTATTCATGGGGGGTTGGTTCCCAGACTTACCACAGATAGTGGAAACCACAGATAACAGTGAACCCTATTAAAATAATGGGGCTTCTGGCTAAAAATACCAAAGAGTTCCATTGGTGGACCTAGAAGATGTCTAGAGAGGATGCCTCTCTGGGCATTTTCTATGAAGACTCTATGGTATGTGTTTTGTTTTGTATCCCACAGATAATTAAAACCACAGATACTGGTTACATGGATATGGGGGTCTGACTGTATTGTATTTCTTTTGTTGCAGTTATTGACAAAGATCGCCCGTTCTGTTTCTATGACAGAATGACAGGCAAGTGAAAAGGTGCCCCATTATGAGTGGGAGGTCTGTTCCAGAACACTTCTGGATGCAATCAGGATGTCCAGGTAAGTGACACCCTTTTTTGTACCCTCCCTGGGTACTTGGGTTTTTTAAGTGTGTTTTTGTGTTTGTTGTCATTTTAAAACTTGTATTTCACTTTTTATTTTTAAATTGCCCACATGTTCATCCTCTCGCAAGAATGGCCCTGGATTTGAAAGCAGGAAATGAATGCAGCTCTGGAGATCTGCATTCACTCCTGGGCTACTGAGGGGGAGGGAGCATTGTGCAATTAAGGTAAGTGTAAAACCGTTTGTTATTGTATTGGGAGGGGGGGCAGGAAAGGAGATAGCAAGATAGCTATTTTTGTCCCCGTCTGAAAATCTCCCTGGTCTCCAGAGTTATAGTCCAACACTCAAAACACTATGCCTTGCTTTAGCTGAACCTTAAAGTGGAATTTTCAAGATAATATTTTGGATGTCACTATTCAAAACACACATATACACATATAAAGAGATAATTTGAATGCTAACATTTTCCCAGTTTTAGTTTGACATTTCAGTTTAGTTCTATAACAGATATGGGGAACTATGTCAGATCTGAGGCCACTTTTCTGGCTTGGTATCCTTGGATAGCTGCAGGGATTGCCAAAATTATCAAAAACGGGGAAAAAACCCTCCCAAAACCAAACTGGAAAGATGGGCCTTTTTGACATTGGACAGTGAGGGGGGAGGGAATTACCATTCGTGGAGGCTTTGCAGGAGGACATTTCACTCTTTGGGGAGGGCCAGAAAGGGGCTTTCCATGGAGTTTTGAGGGATGGAGGTTGAAAAAACAGCTTGGGGATCCCATGTGGCCCCAGGGCTTCCATTTGCCTACCCTTTTTTATAATATTGTAATCTGCATGATTGATTAGTGATACCTGTTAGTGAAGAATCTCAGTTTCTGGTTTTTTTTTTTTTTTTTTTTAACATGAAACAGAAGGGTCTTGTCCTGAGATACCTACTTGTTTTTGGTGGCACAACCCTGTATATCAGCTGCTTTACATAAAGAAATTTAGCAGAGAAACCTGTTTGGATGTTGGACAATATCTGAAGGACCATATCTTCTTATCCACCCGTGTCTTGAGATCTTCTCTCTGTCCCATCACCCTTACAGGTACATCTAGAGTGAGCACACAACAGCCTTCTCAGTGGCTGCTTCTAAGCTCTGGAACTCCCTTCCTAGACAGGTTAAGCTGGTGCCCTCCTTGCTACTTTTTCATAGGTGAGGATGATCCCTTGGTTTTCACAGGCCTTGAAGGGCTGACTGTTCAGATGGAAAGGGCTTTTCATGTGCCATGTTGTTTATATTTGTCCTTTTTAATGATTTGTTTTAAACTGCTTTTCATTCTATTGATACTTTATATTTTTAACTTTTGTATGATGAATTTTTTTAAAGCTGTATCTATTTTAATTTTTGTAAATCACCCTGAATCCTAGACTGGGGAAAAGCCAGAATATATGGATATTGATGATGATACATTTCTGAACCAAATCCCCCCCCCCGATTCAATTTCTGCACGCCATGCAGCTAACAGGAAGTGGAAACAATACAGCATCATGTGGCACCTTAACAACTAATAGAGTAGCACACACAGCACACACACAGAGCTCATAGTATGAGTTTTAAGCTTAAAACTAAAACTACAATAAATTTGCTCATGTTTAAGATGTGATAGGTCTCTTTTGTTTTTGCGACAACAAGACTAGCATTACTGCTCATTTGAAAATTGTAATATATCCCTGGAGCATCTCTTTTACATACCCAGAGGACTATAATCCAGTGCACATTTATTTGAGACACCATTGAATGTGGACTGTATGACTGAGTAAGCATGCAACAGAATTGCACTGCAGATCATGAACTGCCTTTTCAAGTCCTTCTCTACCCATCATCTTATTAAGGGATATTATCAGAAGCAAAACTACTGACACAGAGCCAAAAAAAAGTGAAGGGGAGAAATATGTTAAATTATTCATGTTCTGATTAATCTGTACTCCATCTGCACTTGGCCTTATGAGAACAGCATGGCCCTGTTTATTGGAACCCCTGTAATCTAAAAAATAAATAAAGCTGAAATGTTCTTTCTGGTCTCAATCTAGGTTATCTCCCCTGCTGTCAAGTAGTTTACTCTCAGCAACTTTCCTAGTTATTAGGAACTTGGTATTTCATGTACTGTACTTCATGGCCCTGAGACCTCATTGGGTTCTACCCTTGCATAATCTTTAATATTTGGGTCAAATGGTCTTATAACATGGATACGCATCTAGCGTTGAGATTTCTTAAAAAAAAAAAAAACTTTTGAGGCAATTACCCATTGCTTTAACTGTATTTTGTTTTAACTTATATTATGAGCTACCTTGAATCCCATGTTGGAAGTTAGACAGGATATAAATTAAAGAAAGAATAATCTACCCTTTAAAGGAGTTATCCAAGGTGCCAAACCTATTTAGGGGATAGGTATTGACCTTGAATTGGTCCTTTAAAGTAAAGACCAAAACCTGGAGCAAACTCACCAAAGTAATAATGTAGAAGCCACCAGATGCCACTAATATGGAAGCCATCAGCTAGATAATGTGCACCCTTAAAACAGGATTGACCCAAAGCCTTTTTTACAACTTGAGGCAACATATCAGATGGTATCCTCTTCTGTTCCCACAAAGAGAAGTGCACTGGCCTGGCAGCTGGATCTTCAACATTGGCAACAGAACAGAATCTCCTGGTGCACTTGATGACACAGGTAGCCCTGTCCTGTAGCACTTCTCTGGTACCCCTCATCAACTTACATCTGCTGTCTAAGATGACTGCTTCACTCTGTCTAATGACTGGACTGGCCCTACCTTGAACTGTACAAAGTTAGGTACCCTTAACAATACCAGAATGATAGGTCTAGGTGCAGGTCTGCTTTAAGTCATACTGAGGATGTAGGCTATGTCAAGTTTAAGACCCCAAGCAATTACCCCCAAAATGTTCATTATTCTTACAGGTTTTTATTTTGTAAATATAGAATTTCCTCATAATCTGAGACATTAAATTGTAGCTTATCTGCTTTATGTGTAAATCTGGTACTACTTTGGAACTCTTCCTAACCCTGCAGTGGGTCAGTCTACAAAAAGCCAACTCCTCTGGGAAATGCAAAACCAAGTAACCCCTCTTCTGCATATGGTTGCCAGTTCTCTCTTGGCCATTGTACAATGGGCCTTTGGTATCCGCTGGGGTTTGGTTCCAGGACCCCCAGTGGATATCAAAATCCATGGATGCCCAAGTCCCATTACATGGAACTAGCTATACCAAGTATAACATACACTGCTATCTACATATATAAAACATTTCGGTATGTTTCCATTCCCACTCTGCTGATTGGCCACTTAAGAAACATGTCAAGAGTATGGTTGTTTGGCACATTAATATATAAACTTTCAAATCAACTATAACAGTTCGTTTCATGCCGAGAGCCCCACTGCTGCTGCCATGAAACTGTGTGTACACACAGACACACACACCAGAATACAAGAGCCCCTCTGCTGCCATGGAACCACATGGGCACCCCCCACACTACACTCCCCTTGCTACACACACCACACTACAATCTCCACGCTGTACACACCCCATGCTAAACACACCCATGCCACCCACATGCACCCCTATGCCACACACACAAACCCCATGCTACTCATACACACACACATGTGTGTCAGGATGCAGGAGCTGCTCCACCACCATGTTTAGAAAGGACTTGAAGCTTTCTACATGTTTGCTCCCCCAGTGTGCTGATTGGCTTCCTAACAGGAAGCTTTGATTGGTTGGGAAGTTTCCTACTATCAGGGGTATGGGTGGCAGGTTCTAGGAGCAGAGATAATGGAGCCAAGTCAGGAACATAAGAGACAGAGGAGATTTTCAGACACGATTTTCAGCAGGATATATTCCAAAACGATTGTTGCCTGTGAGTGAAATATGACACGGTTTCCTCCATTCTGTAACGGAAGTGACACGGAAGGGTTCGGCAGAGGAACGGTGTCATCCGAAACTGCTCCCCTGCTGCATGGCAGCAACGGAGCTGTTTTGGAATATATCCTGCTGAAAATTGCATCTGAAAATCTCCAGAGTCCAAAGTCCAGGCAGGGTCAAAGATAAGCAAAAGTCCAAAAAACAGTCCAAGGTCAGAGTGCATACCAGATATCCAGGGCCCAAGAGCAAGGAGCAGCTACAAACAGCAGAAAAGGCCCAAGGAACATCTACAGACAGCACAGAAGGCCCAAAGGCAAGGAGGAACTATAAAAAGCACAGAAGACCATGTTGTGGTGGCCAAGACTGAGGGCCAAACGCTGTTTTTAAATAGCAGTTCCCCTGGCTGATTCAGGTCTGCTGCATAATTGTAGCCAGCTGCATCTGATAGCTTGACCCTGGTTCTTCCAAGACTCCCATAGGCAGGACCTGAGTCTGCACAGAGACTGTGCGGGCTGCTGCAGCAGGGGCCTAGTCCTGCGAGGAGAGGCGGATCCTGACACCTAGGCAGCCAATAAGCACACTGAAAGTGGCAACGTATCCAAGAGAATTATATATATATATAGAAGATGGTGTATTAAAATGGTGTCTCCTATATAAAATGGCAAAATCAAAGTTTGCTTCTTGGTATTTATTTATTTATTTATTTATTGTAATATTTTCAATCCATGGATGGTGTAATCCATGGATAACAAAGCCGTGGATACAGAGGGTTGATTGTAACTCTGTCTTTAAAACCAGCTGAATAAGAAGCCACTAAAAGTGATTTACAATAAAGGTGT
Organism: Gambelia wislizenii; assembly: GCA_030847615.1. NCBI lineage: Eukaryota > Metazoa > Chordata > Lepidosauria > Squamata > Crotaphytidae > Gambelia > Gambelia wislizenii. Next base: position 143,476,987 of record JAUMIR010000006.1, on the reverse strand, counting down.
GATGTGAAAAAAAACAACAGCATGCTGATTTTTGTGTGTCAAGGTTCAAGTTTCTTCCCTTTCCCTGGCCAGCTCACAAAACTAGTAACCACATAGTCAGCTACATTTGGGTTGCAGATAATGTGCAGTTATAAGAAGGATACCCATTCTGGGAGAAAGGCAGCATATAAATCATAGAATCATAGAATTGCAGAGTTGGAAGAGACCATGAGGGCCATCCAGTCCAACCCCCTGCCACGCAGGAAATCACGATCAAAGCATCCCCGACAGATGGCCATCCAGCCTCTGTTTAAAGACCTCCAAGAAAGGAGACCCCACCGTGCTCCGAGGGAGTGTGTTCCACTGCCGAACAGCTCTTACTGTCAAAAAGTTCCTCCTAATGTTGAGGTGGAATCTCTGTTCCTGGAGCTTGCATCCATTGCTCGGTGTTCCCATCTCTGGAGCAGCAGAAAACAAGCCTGCTCCATCCTCAACGTGACACCCCTTCAAATACTTAAACAGGGCTATCATATCACCTCTTAACCGTCTTTTTTCTAGGCTAAACATACCCAGCTCCCTAAGTCTCTCCTCATAAGGCATGGTTTCCAGACCTTTCACCATTTTAGTCGCCCTTCTTTGGACAATCAAATAAATAAATACAATATTTGAATCAAAATTAGTTTGGGCTTCATGGCTGTCTGGAATTTGTATGTTCTCTCTTCTTGGAAACCCTTCTTTGGAATGCTAGGAATGAAAGGTTAGCTTATAATTGGCTATTTGCGACTCTCTCCGTATCCTGTTGCCTCGCAGCTGCAGCCAGGAAAGGGGGTAAGCTCAGGTGTCTAGACTCTGAGAAATAAAAGACGCTTCAGAGCACTGAAGCAGGACACAACTGCAGTCCTGAGCTCATACAGGTGAGCTTCCTGCTGCAAAATTCCTGCATTAATCCACTCTTGCCCTACTTTCAAAAAAGAGCTGCTGACAGTCTGACTATTCACAGAGAGACTGTAGCTTGAGAGCCAGACAACCAGGGGTTCTGGGGTAGAAAGAAAGGAATGGCTCCATAGCTCCTATTTAACATGTTGTCATTTTGAAGAAGAGAAAGAGAAATTTATGAAACCAGTCTCTCCCTTCTGAAGTGGATCTGATTTTGCACATTGATTAATATCAGTAGGTCCTTTATTTTTGTGTTATTGCAGTAATTGCAGTTTGCAGCATTTGAGATTCTGATTTAAAGACCTTTTGCACTCTCATTAACCCAGCAGAATTCAAAGAATTTTTTTAAAAAATGCTTCTAGTAGTAACGGCTACCAGAGGTTTAACTAAAGACTAGTTTGAAACTTGACAGTAATTTGCTCCCTCCTTTACAGAATGAAAGCTTTTCACTTCTCTTGGAGCCACTTTTTTTGGTAAGGAAAAAAAAAGTGGGGGCAGTAACTTCTACAAGAGAAGTGAAACAGAAAGAACAGATGATGCAGGTAGAACTATGCACTCCCCATTACAAAGCCTTAGTACAAGGCTGGAAATCACTCAGACCTCCAAATGCTGTTAAGCTGTAACTCTGATTAGCCCTAGCCAGTATAGCAAATGGTGAGGAATGCTTATAGTTGAAATTCAACATCTGAAAGGCCTTACAGTTGCTACCCCTGCACTAATAATAATGATTTCAACTTAAAGTGATATTGCAATGCTATAGTAAGAACAAGGTGGAAACTGTAAATGACATTGAAATTGCTCCTATTTCCAGGGCCAGCCCTACCATTAGGCAGAGATGGCAGATGTTGAGAAACTAGCAAGATGGTGGAAGAAAGAGCGGTGTGTGCCACATAGCCAGCCCTGTGTCCTCTAAGCTGGCCTTCTGAGGACCCTGTTTCAGGTGCAATGGAAGGCATTGTCTCACTGCCAGGGTCAAATAACTATTTAAATGCCAGCCCAGCCTGCTTTTGTGGAATGGGACTGGGGTGCCATCTTATTCTTCAACTAAGGCACTAAAATGTGTTGAGTTAGCCTTGTTTCCGAACTTCTCACTTTGACAAAGAGTATTATTTTATTTATTTTTATTTATTCCATTTGTATGCCATCTTTCTCCCTAGACAGGACCCAAGGCGGCTTCTTTATCTCTCTTTCTTTCAATGTCAGCTTCCTTCCTTCCTTCTGAGGAGAAGGTATGAGAGTCTTGAAGACTTTTAAAATACCTATTTATGTATAAATTTGAAAGATATGTGTATGGGAGTAGCTAAGAGCCCATCCAGACATATAGCATCCTTTAGGTCTATGGTGACTAGGGATGTCCATGTCAACATGTGGGTATCCATTCTAGATTTTAGTCTGAACTTGAAAGGAGATCTCCAAGATGCTGGATTTCAAAAGAACTCTCTAAAGTGCTAAACTGGGTTTGGGGTTACAGGCTAGCACTTTGGACAGCTCCTTTAAAGTTCTCTGACTAAAACTCAGAGTAGATTCACTGTCCTCTAACCACCATGGTTTCTAATAACATCAGTTCCCAAAATGCAAATAGCATACATTTGAAACCTTCACCTCTCACAAAAATCCAGACATTAGTCAACTTTGCTAGCTACATTCAAAATTCTACCAGTGCTTTTTTTCTACAGCCTACGCCTAAGTGCATGTGAGAATGCACTATAGCTCTTAGACACCTACAATTATTAAAGCAATTTCTGTCCTTCTCTAAGGAAACATACATTGCTATAAGCTCCACCAGAGCTCTTGAAAGTCACTCTTCAAAGACTAAAACAGCCAAAATCCCACAACCAGTATGGCTGCTAAGAGCCTGTATTCCCAAAATTTACCACAAATTCCATCTTCTGCAAGTTGTAGTCTCCAAAAGATAACTTTTACAAGTTGTGAACTCAATAAAGGATTATAGAAAAGGTTGTCTCTTTACTTGGCCATATGTAAGCAAGAGAAATAACTTTCAGGTCAGGTGGGTACATCAGTTGTACTCCCTGAGGGCTAAGTATATCAAACAGACACAATAGATTTTGTTTATTCATTCCAACCAGTGTCTACAGGAAGCAGGTCAACAAAATGCCATGGTCCAAAGTGTCAAAGGCAGCTGACAGGTCACCAAGAATGTATAGACACACCTATTATTCAGGCATGGGTAGTGGCCAAATCATTGCACAAGCTTAGTTTACATTTAGTTTTACTGGTTGGTTGATTTGGTTATTGAATTGATAAATCACCCAATAGTCAAAAGCTCTTACAAATACCAAAGAAAATACTATGAGACTTCAGCAGCAACAGACACAATTTAAAAGCAAAGACTGAACTGTCAAACACAAATAGGGTGAAAAAAATGTTGAAAAGTATCCCGTGAGATCCCTCCCCCCGAAAGACAGCTCTAAGATAAACTTTAGAAAATATCTGTGCAGCAAAGTATGTAGCCAGTTAAAAAGTCTGAGAAAAATCTCTGCCATAAGTGAAATAAAATAAAATCCACAAAGTATATGCCAGGCAGATCTCTGTAGAGACCCCTGTATCCTCAGGGGTTTGGTTCCCAGGCTTACCGCAGGTACTGGAAACTGCAGATAATAGCAAACCCTATTAAAATAAAGGACTTCTAATAAAGACATACCATAGAGTTGCCTTGAGGGACATATAAGATGCCTAGAGAGGACACATCTCTAGGCATTTTCTAGTGCAACTCTATGGCATTTGTCCATATTTTATGTCCTGCAGATAACTAAAACCACAGATGCTGGTCCCATGGAAATGTGGGTCTGATTGTATGTGGAAATCCTCAGAGAAAGACCTCTGATGGGGATCTTACAAGGTTAGAAGAAGGGGGAAACCCTTAATGTTCTAGAAAAATCCAATCCTATGGTGTCATTAAAGACACCATGTTGCTGTTGTGTCCTAACTCCATGATGGTCCTAGGAGCAAAGCTGGTGATGGGAATATTTATTTATTAAACTATTCCTACCCCACCCTATTTCAAGAAGATCTCAGGGTAGCTTACAAATAAAAATAAAACAACATGTTAAACAGTTTAAAACAATAAACTAATTTAAATAAACTAGAATATATTAGATGTAATAATTACTCAAAACAGATTTAAAAGCTCAAAACAAGTTTTAAAACTATGTACATCAGTGTTTGAGATGAATTAATAAGGTCCAAAGACCTGGATGAACAGCCAAGTTTTTACTTGACACCTAAATGGAATGAATGTTGGCAGTAACTGAGCCTCTAAGAGGAGGACATTCCACAATTAGGGTACTTGGCTGAGAAGGCCCTCTCCTACATCCCAACACAGCATATTGTCATCACTTGTGGGACACAGAGAATCCCCCTCTAGCATCTCTATCCTCACAGCAACTCTCCAAGTAAGAGAAGGAGAAATATACCAGGCAAAAGAGGTACAAAGATCTGGCTGGGGAATTCTAGGACTTTTGGCCCCAAAACTAATTGTTCCAAGCCCTGCACCTGATGGGTTCATACAACAAAACTATGGAAGTAATATCAAATACCTATTTTCCAAGTTCATCCCCAAACCAGTTTTTTTAGACCTGCACATTGACCAGGTTTGGCTGTCAGTCCTTGATTTCTTAAATTATGGTTTACGGAACTGGGATGAACATTGTTGTTATGTGCTTGTCCCTTGCTGCCCTCCTCCCATGCCCATTTTTACATGGAGAACCTGGCTTGATTAAGCCAAAGGCATGTCCAAAGCAGAGTTGTGCTCAGAACTCAGTTAACAGAACAGGCTAATGTCAGACTCTAAGCAGCAGAAACCAAGGTTCCCTGGTTTGGACATAATGGGGAAGTTATGCTTAATGCAAACTGGTTCTATATGGCAAAGCTGGTGGGGAAGGGAAGGAAAAGGAAGAAGATTGTTACTGGTATCTTAAATCATGGTTCAGGAAGCCATGACTGAACATCTGAACTTGGCTTGCTTGATATTATAGCCAGTGAACTTTGGCATTATACAGCACTTCCTACATCCTCACTGCATGAGGGGAAGAAAGCAACTTTCACTTTTTTGTTAGTGGCTAACCATAGTATGTTGCTGTGTCTGAATGGGTGAATTATGGTAGATCATAGGCTCTGGACACAAATTTGCTCTAAATTTCTCACATCTGTGGCAGTGTCACACATTTTTGTAGCAGTAAGTCTGGGGCTGACTACACAAAAGGAAATACAGAATGTAGAGGCACATTGCCGGCCATTCAAAACAGCTCCCTCTTGTCTCCATGATTTTTTTTTAAAAAGTTGCCACCAAAGTGATGTGTGGCAAAGAATTCAGATGGACCCCTTCCTGTGAATCAAGATGGCGGCCGTAAGTATGGGCTGTTATTCCCCCCCCCAATAATTGTTGCTGCACATTTTAAAAAACTCATTCTTTAAATGGGTGGAAGGGAGACCTTCCACTACTAATTTTTTTTTTCCATCCCTGCACTGCAATTTAGTACACACCCGGTCCTCTGGAAGGACAAAATGGTGCTTCCAGACCAAGTAAGAGGAAAGACTGGCCCCACTTGTACAATGGACCAATTGCCTGTCAACTTCCTCTGGGGTCAAAATGTGCAGCACTGCTAATTGGTCATTCAGATGACCAGTAATGTGCAGTGCTGCACAGTAAAAAAAACAACAACGAGACAGCACAAAGTCTCCTAACATGGAGTTTTTTGCCCTCTCCCTCTGAAAACACTGAATTTCCTGCACAGCTTGTTGGGACAACAGATATTCTCTGTGAATTCTATGAGGGGTATTTTCATCATTTTGACAACCATCATGTTTGATACCAAGCATTCAGCCAGTATTACTTGGAAATTTTATTTATTTATCAAGTTGTTCTGGAAAATCAAACTGAAATAAAAGCCAATACAAAGAAGGACAGTTTAAAACACAACTAAGAAATATCAAGACAAAAGGAACAACACCTCTGTTCAAATGTAAACCAATTTAGGTGCCAAACACCTGCCTAAATGAAAGGATCTTTTCCTCTTGCTATAAGGACAACAGGAGGAGAGTGGGCATGGAAGGGAGTTTCATACCTTTGGTGTAGACACCAAGAAAGCCCTCTCCCATGTCTCCATCAAACATGCCTAAAAGAGTGGCAGGACAGAGAAAAGGGCTTTCCTTGAAGATCTGAGCAGATTCATAAGGGAGAATAGTATCTACAGTGATAACAGTTATTGGTCACTGTCAGGGTTTTTTTTTAAGTCAGTTTTTAAACACCTAAAAAGAAAAAAAAAGAACACCAAACCTTAGGTATATGCTTAAAACACATAATGTGTGAAATGGCTCTTAAGTAAAAAGATAAATTGGACAGATTCAAGGCAGGGTCAAGACAGGAGCAAATGCTTCACAAAATTCTGCTAGCCAAAGATTTTATTGTCCAACATGGTTTTAATAATTTTCTTCCTTGATATTAAATCAACTTCATTAGCATCATCGTTCAAGATTACTGGCTAAAACACTTTCAGGAAAATTAAATTCTACATCAATGCCCAACTCAAGTTTTGTCCATTTTTCATCCATGAGATGTATTAGTATCTTACATAAAGATGCCTTATTTAGAATATAATATTTATTTTATGCCTCCCTGTTGACAACCTAAAGCATTGCTGGGAAGAGGGAAATAGCTGAACAAAGGGTCTTCTGAATATATTTCAAGTCTACTCACTACATCATCATGCATGACACTGAATTATTGGTTTCAGCTAACATCAAAATATGAAGAGAAAGGTTTTCTTCTTTTATTTTCAGCTATTTTGTTCTTGGCATTAAATGAATCACAACTTTCCAGATAATACACACCCAACAAAATGTTATGGCTGGCATCCTGTTAGGTATTTACATCATCATAAACTGACATGATCACATAAAGGTGAACTGTGATGTTTCACAACACCCGTATTCTCAAGAAGGGAGACATAGCTACATCTCCAGGGTCATTGTGCAAATGGAGCCAACAGTATATCCATTGCACCATGCATCAGAGTGCTAAGGGACCCATTAGGCATCAGAGTGCTAAGGAGCCCATTATGCAGTGGACATGAGAACACAAAGGGACTTGTTGGGCAATGAGTATTTCCAGTGTGCAACAGTGTACATACTAGCCATACTGGCTGGGAGATTCTGTGAGGTATGATTTAAGACCTGGATTCAATTGTTACTCCAAACTACAGTGGACTCATTGAATCAATGAGATTTTCCAATGCATTGATTTTTCATGCATTGATTGATTCAATGGGTTTCCTCTAGCTGGAACTAACCAATATGGTTCAAGCCAATAAACTTCTGCCTTCCTTCTTTCCAGTAGCCTCAAGTGGTTCATCACAAGAATAACCAGTGAATAGTGAATATTTGATCCTGAACTAGGCTGATAAATAATTATAGTAACTAATAACAATGGACTGTTAATGTTTGGAATGTTGGCACCCAAGTGTAGCAAAACTCCTTTGAACAACATGCAGTATTTGATATTGCTGATGGCAGATAGTGGAAGTCAAAGACCACCCGTTGAATAACCTTCTTGACCTTCAGTTGCCTTAAGCAACTTCACAAATGATTTAGCAAACAGCAGGGAAGAGAGTGACACCTTGACATTTTGGGCAAAGCAAGAACTGGCTTAGACTTTGATGAACAGTGGCATATTTGCTGATGGTGGTGCTTAGAGTCACATTGGTTTCGAGTAGATAGTTTGTTGTGCCTCTGAGGTCCCCAAGAGAAAGCTGATGACTCCTCTGAAGGGATATCACTTGTGTTTGGTGGTGTTTTCTTTCTCCCCCCACCTTCTCCAGAGGACAGTCACAAGTGATCCATGTAAATTGCCGTTTGAATGCAATCAATAGATGTGACAAGCAACCCAATGCCGGCAACCAGGGACATAATGAAGGTGTGACTGTATAAGCAGCTAATGGATAACAGCGCTATAGCAAATTATAGGGCAGTGGCGTATTGAATAAATGCAGTGCGAAATGAGCTGCGTCTCACAGGTCATGCTTTCTTCACTGCCAAAGTGTCTTTTGCACTTGTCCTTTATAATTGCAAGTGGCAGCAGTGCCCGGCTGAATACGATGGGGGGCAGGTGGTCAACCCTCATTTATTCTGCATTACAATGCAATTCATGCTGTTAACCACTCATCCAGTACATGAATGACCACCTCCCAAGTGGGCAAGACACTGGATCTCATTTAAATCAGAAATTCCCTCTGCTGGATGACTGAAATTGGCCAAATTATTCCATGATGTGCAATTTCTATTGAGAGCCACCACAGAAATGGAGCCTTTCTCCCTTCATTATAACTGGTCTCTTTTAACATTTACCCATATCCAACAGACAAACAAACAAAGCCTGCTTCTGAATGGTAGGACATACCCCTATCCAGGAATTCTAATAAGAGTATTAACTTGGTACATCTGCTCATTAAGTTAATGATTTCTACCAACAAAAATGAAGGAACAGTAAGGGAAGTTTATTGTGATTCCATAGCATCTTACAGTGTTTACTAGGATTGTCCACGCTAGACTTTTTTTGTTGATTAAATGTGCCACTTTTAATTGATTTATCAATTAATGAATTGATTAAATGTAAATGTTCCTATTATCAGAACCTCAGCATGAGTGTCTTTTAGGGATGCAGAAGGAAGTGAAAGAATTTATGATTTGGTAAAGAGAAGCTATTACTTTTTGTTGAAGGAAAAAGTTGCCACTTCCTTTCTATGTGGGCGTGTGGCATGGAGGCCTAAATGACTTCTTCTCTTTGTAAACAAATGGCAGGGCCCTAGAAACAAAAGAGTAGAAATTAAACATAAGAACAAAACTAAAATAGACCTGGATATGAAGGTAAATGTCCATGGTAAATGTCTTGTTTTATCCTTTCTGGGCTCTGGACACATGGCTGTCTTAGATAATACATAACACAGAGGCTGGGAAAGTGGCAGCTGGAAGCCCCTATGTCACTGGAGAAGTGAATCTGCTGTGGATTTTAGTTTGCCATTTTAAGGAGCCATCCAAATTTTAAGGACCTGTTTGGGTGAGACAGTTCAGCATCTTGGATAGGTCCGTTAAAGTTTGGATTAAACCCCAAGGTGGATTCACCTTACTACTAACATGGAGGCCACCAGCTGTTTTTCCCCCCACACTGCAACTCAGTGGCAGCTGATGTCTCCATCTTTAGATTTTAGTCCAAATGTTAAAAAGCTTTCTAACTTGTGTGTGTTTGTATGTGTACATAATTGCCTTCAGATGCCTGGTGACTTAATGATGTCTCCATGAAGTTCATAGGGTTATTAAAGGCAAAGATTACTCACAGGTGGTTTGCCATTGCCTTCTTCTGAAATACAGTAGCATCCCTGTATCACTGATTCACCACCCGCTGATTCAGTTATCCATGGTTGGTGATGGTGGGGTGAAGGGAGGCAGGCGGAGAGATCTTGCTTCTCCCCTTCCTTCCACTGGGAGGGCTCTGGTGGCAATGGGGGTAATGGTGGGGTGAAGGGAAAGGGAGGGGGAGGAGAGATCTTGCCTCCCCCCTCCCTTCCTCTGGGAGTGCTCTGATTGCAGTGGGGGCAATGGCAGGGCAAAGGGGGAAGGGAGGGGGAAAGAGAGATCTCACTTCCCTTCTCCCTTCCTCCAGGAGGGCTCAGGTGGCAGTGGCGGGGGGGTTGGTGTTGGGTGGGGTCCGGCATTCATTGTTATCTGTGGATTTCAGTATCTGCCGGGGGGGGGGAACCAATCCCCTGCAGATATGGGGGTGCTACTGTATAGCTCCTACAGCATTTGGTATTCTTGGTAGTCTCCCATTCAAGCACTAACCAGGGCTGAACCTGCTTAGCTTCCAAGATCAGTCAGGATCTATTGCCTTCATGGTATTTACACCTTTTGGGGGATAGGGTTCAGAACCTTGGATAGCTCCATAAAAGCTAGGGCAACAATCTAGAAAAGATTGTTCTCTACTGAAATAAAAGCTACTGGCTACTTCTGTTAATTTTCCGTGTGTGTGTGTGCGTATATCTCTACAAATTTATTAAATGAAAAGCATCCAACATACCCATTGATTGCTAATATTTCTGGATATAGCCCCACAAAAAAATCTTTTTTTTATTTAAGGAATGACATTTGAATTGAGCCTCAGCAGTTATGTTCTGAAATCTCAGCTCCCTGAGCTTTTCTGGCCTCATTCCCATTTATAGGTTTACGGATTAAGTCTAACATTTGAACCTGATCAAAACAGAGGAGGAAAACTTAAGGCACTTTGTGGACTTAGCTGATATTTCATTATCACTGATCAATACTGCGTGCCATTTATGAGTTTATTTTTTGCCCCTTTCAAATGTCAGATTTTTTTTATTTATGGGTTTCTCTGTTTGCTTTAGCTATGATTTGTGTGGCATATGTCTTGTCCATTTAAAGTACTTGTTTAAAAAGCCATCTCTCAACAAATTTTAAAAAACAAAATTACTAAAAAGTCTTCATTGTGCACATTTTTATTGTAGCATGAAAAAGCAACATCAGCATTGGTGAAATGGGCTGTTAAACAAAAGCCACATCTTATAAAGGAATGGACAGTGAGACAATTGCCTCAGGTGGTAGGCTGGGAGGCAGCAGTAAAATACTGGTGGGGAGTGTTCTGTGCCACATGGCTTTGGTTTCTGCCTTCAGTTTTGGTGGAAGTTCTTATTCCATCATCAGTATTGGGGGAAAATTCCACTACCAGTCCAGTTAGCTTTTGTACATGGAATGGGAGAAGGTGTCATCTTGATTTTTTCCTCAGCAACATGTCTTGGAATGGCATATGATGATTTAATGTTACATTATTGTGTCCTTGTGCTTATGCACTTTCTCTTCCTCCGCCCCTTTCTCACTTCTTTGGCACATTTCTTTTGATTAGTAACTTCTTTGTTTCTCCTCCCCACCAAAACATAGTTTGCTGCTATCATCATTATCCTCATCATCCTCATAATCTTTTATTTATTATAGCACCAGCCATGTACATGGTGCTTTACAAGAAAAAGAACAACAAAACAGTTAGCTGCCCTCAAGCTTACAATCCAATGAAGACATGATAGAAAAGGAAAGGGGATGGCAGTAGGGGAAGGGATTAAAAGTCTAGGATTCTCTTCTTCTGTCTCCTTGGTCAGGGCAATGGCAGTTGGGATGGAGGGAGGGCCATTCTGCTTCTGGGCCGAGGCAAGATGGAGATCTGCCTGCCTTTCCTTCCCTCCCTCTGCAGTAGGCCCATTGAATCAATGGGATTTATGTACTGATTCATTATTCACAACTGATTCAATGGGTTTATTTTAGTTGGATCCAAGCCTATAGGTTTTCCTCTTACCCTTAAAACATATGCCAACAATGATGCTTGCCTTGCCTGCTTTAGCAAGGATGACACCTGCCCCCAAATCCTCCAAACTCTGAATCAGCAGAAGTGTGTCAGTGTTACCTCTCAGTCTGGGGAAAAGCCTTGTCCATCACCACCCAGCATTATCAGACTGGCATACTTACATGATGACAGAGGTAGTAACAACTTTCTGGTGGCTGTTCCAGGCCATTATTCCAAGTCATTGTTCCAGATCATGTGGACAGTGTGTGTGGAGCTCTGACTTCCTCATGGCTAGCCCATTGTACTGCAAGCTGAAGGGGAGTCTCTTGAATAAGGAAGCACTATATACTAATTTTCATAAAAGGTACAACTGCTGGCTGCTGTAATGTACTGATGTAATGTAGTGGTTTGAGTGTTGGACTAGGGCACTGGGAGAACAGGGTTCTAATCCCTGTTTGACCATGGAAACTCACTGTGTGACTTTGGGCAAGCCATACCCTCTCAGCTTCAGAGGAAGGCAAGGGCAAACTCCATCCGAACAAATTCTGCCATGAAAACCCAGTGATAGGTTTGCCTTAGGGTCACTATAAGTCAGAAATGACTTGAAGTCACACAGCAACAAATGCTCCTGTTTCCTTGGGATTCCTTGGGAGAGAAGAGTGAGGAAGATAATGCTTGACAATGGGCGGATGGTCACTTTTGCTGAAATTATATGAATATAGATGGAGATGAAGGTGTGAGGGTAGGAGAGGAGGCTCCTAAATATCACCTGTGCCTGCTGTTTCTCTCCTGTGGATGTCTCCTGTCCCTATGCAGGCTCAGTCAAGCTGTTTTCTTCTCAGGTGATTTCATTTTGTGTTTTAAAGCCCAGGTGGAGAAAAATATATATTATGTGGTTGTGTGGGAGATGGAAATTTCAAGAAAGCCTGGAAGAGGGGGCATGGTAAGATTTAAGTGCACCTTTCATATTTTCAGTTCTCTCTCATGTACACCCTTCCTTATCCATCTATTCACATGTATATATAGAAAGAAAACTACAAGTCTGGATGCCCCTGAGTTTTCCTCTTGAGGTATAGTCACTGGAAAAGTTGACAGTGCTAAGTAAATGAAAGGCAGTAGGAAAAGAGAAAGACCATATTACAGGTGGATTGATTCAATCAAGGAAACCACAGCCCTTAGTTTCCAAGACCTGAGCAGGATAGTTGATGACCAGGACTATTGGAGATCTCTTATTCGTACAGTCACCATGAGCCAAAGTTCACTTGATAGCAAACACCTACATGTGTGCTCACACATTGATGGCAGCACTCTAGCCCTGAGATTCCTCCTCCTTACTCTTTGGCTTGGGGGAGAAAGGCCAGGCTATAAGATCTGCGAACACTAGTGCTGCATGTTAGAAACAGAGAAGAGAGTAAGTTGCTCTATACTGAATCAGACCATCAGTCCAACTAGTGTAGGAAAGACCAATTGTGGCCTCCAGATTATTTTTTGTTTGTTTGTTTGTTTTGCTGTGTTGGGCATGACTAATTGGAGTTGTAGGCAAAAAAAAAAAAAAAAAAAAAAAAAAAAAAAGCCTGGAGGGCCACATTAACCAATCCTGATCTACCTTAACTGACAGTGGCTCTCCTGTTTTTGAGAGAGGAGCATATTTTAACCCTATCTGTAGATGTTGGAAATGGAACCTGAAATGTTCAAAATGTTAAATATCTATTTTATCAGTGAGCTATCCATGTAGTTATATCCAAGCCATTTAGCAACAATTATCAGGTAAGATGCAAACAAGGAATGGGCTCCTATACAAAGGCAGAGGATAATGTATTTGAGTAAGAAGTGCACTGACTACAGTCTTCTTGTCTGGGAGCCCTGTCTTCCTTTGTACCTGGCGACTCTTGTTTTTAACATGCTAGCTTGAAGTCATGTTTAAATTCATGTCAGAAATGGTGAAAAGTGATCTCATAATGGCCACATGGCAACCTGAACAGCCAGGCTTTCAGGTAATCAGGACACCCCAGAACCCTTTGAATTTATCAGTGGGGTAACATGGGAATTGCATTTGCCACTGAAAACCTGATTGCACATATGAGTTTGAAATCTGCCTTCCTCCTCACCTATTTAAAGATCACCCACAAAAGCCATTCTATTTCATGTAATACAGCAGTACCTGATGATATTAATCATGCCAGTCTGCAGATTGGAAATAAGAATTATGCCACTTTTCTTGAGAAAATTAAATTTTTGACATTTGAAATAATATATTTACCAAGGTAGTTGGAGAAAGGCTGTCACTGAAGCTATTTTCTGTCTGTTAAAAGGCACGCTTTAGTGTAAAAAATTGGTTTTGTCTCCAGCGCCACAAAAGCGTGGCCAACATTGATTCTATTTAACATTTTATCAACTGAACTGGAGAAGAGATATTACCTCTTTGAGTACCAGCCAAAGGTCATGTAGCTAATGCTGACCTCTGTCAAACGTTACACATTGTACAGGAAGGATGACAATTATTGCTCTACTGTATTTTGCCAGACACCAGGGGTCATAGCAATGGAATGGTTATGTTGTCCCACAACAATCATTCAAAGCTTGTTTGCCTGTACTGTGTGCAAACCTGCTAAGGTCAAATGAAGCTGCTGTGTTCAGTTAATGCTGGAAATGGTATGGCTTTCAGGCTGATTTGTTTGGCTGGCTGTTTTCCTTTTGTGTGTGTGTTTTATAAAAAAAACAAACACCTTTTTTTTTTTAACTTTAGCAAGGTGGGTGCCCATTGTACACAGGGCAGATTGTGAGACGGTGTTGCCAAACAATGTTCTCACTGTCAGACTTTGCAATAATAAGCTTCCCTAAGGCACAGATTTATTACAGTTATCATGCTAGGACTGCTTAAAATTTCCTCTGTATTATGTTTGTCCATGTTGTTTCAGAACATGTATTGCCGGTAATGGTGATGTACTCCCACATACTATGGGGCACACTCTATATTTTCTAGAAGTGGGGCAGGGAGTGTCACACATGTTTCAGAAAAAAAAAAATAGCGATCCTCAGAACAGAAGGGGAAAATCTCACAGTTTTGTTTTCTCTCCATTCAATTTAGTTTTACACTTCACATTCACTTTTATTATTTTTATTTTATTTATGTTATTTCATTTTATTTATATCCCACCTTTTCCCCAAGCGTGGGACCTGAATCAGCTTTCAAAATGATAAAATAAGAAAAAAGCTAAAAACCTGATAATAAAAAAGTTAAAACATAGCTTAAAAAGTTATATTAAAATGTCTTTAATTTTTAAATAGTGTAAAATCACTTAAAAACATAACAGTGAAAGTTAAAATATAGCGCATGCATGCACACACACAAACACACACACAGATAAAATTGACTCCATGTCGGTGAAAGGAGAGCAGAGAGGGGGCCAGCCTCATTTTCCCATGTCAGAGAATTCTACAACCACTGAGAAAGTTCTCTCTCTCTCTCTCTCTCTCTCTCTCCCCCCCTCCTGTGTCCTCATTAGACAGGCCTGTGACAATGGTGGGACCAAGAGAAAGCCCTCGCCCAAGGATCATAAGACTCTGGCAGATTTACATAGAGAGATACAATCTTTCAGATAGTCTAGATCTAAGCCCTATAGGGATTTACAGGTCAAAACCAGCACTTTGCATTTCCATTCCAAACATGAAGAAAATTTGTGAATTTAGTTGAAGTCCTCAGAAATGAACTGAAGTAAAATTCTTTCCCATCCGCACCAGCTAAATTCACTAAGTGCAGCTATTCCCAGCATCCTGTATCTGTCTGCTATATAGGTGAGGAGCCACTTTAAAAAGCTGCAAACCTGATTCAGTGCTAACTTTTAAGAGTTAATCACTCACCCTCCTCATTGTGGCAGCCCTTGAAGTATTGAAAGTGTACAATCATGTCACCCCTCAATCTTCTTTTCACCAAGCTGAACATGCCAAGCCCCTTCAACCACTCCTTAAATGTTTTGCTCCCCATACCTCTTATCTCTTATTATCCTTATTGCCCTTCTCTGAACTTGCTCCAACCTTCTTAAAATGAGGTGCCCAGAACTGAACACAGTACTCCACATGAGGCCTGATCAGTGCATAATATAGAGGGACTATTACTACCCTCAACTTGGAAACTGTGTTTATATTAATGCAGGCCAAGATAGCATTGGCCTTCTTTCCTGCAGCATCACACTGCTAGCCAGCATTCAGTTTATGATCAACAATAATCTCAAGGTCCTTTTCACATGTAGTACTACTGAGCCAGGTATCCTCTGTCCTATAATTATGCATTTGGTTTTTCTGGCCTAAAGGAAGTATTTTGCATTTGTTTCTGTTGAATTTCATTTTATTAATTTCAGCCAGTTTTCTAATTTATCAAGGTCCTTTTGATTCCGTTATCTTCCAATGGGATAGCTATCCCTCCCAGTTTTGTATCATCTGCAAATTTGATAAGGATTCCCTCCACATCGTCATCTAAATCATTGTTAAAAACGTTGAAGAGCATCAACCCCAGGACAGAACCTGGCAGCACTCCACTTAAGACCTTCATCCAAGTTGAAACTTGTGTTCCTTCAAGTTGTTTCTGACTTAAGGAGACCCTAAGGTGAACCTATCATAGGGTTTGCTTGGCAAGATTGGTTCAAAGGAGGTTTGCCATGGCCTTCCTCTGAGGCTGAGAGAGTGTGACTTGCCCAAGGTCACTGAGTGGGTTTTGTTGGCTGAGCCAGGATTTGAATCCTGTTCTCCAGAGTCATAGTCCAGCATTCAAACCACTACACCACATTGGCTCTAGAGGAGTCATGAAACTCTTGTTTGAACTTTGAAGCAGCATTCCATGGTGCTGAGTCTATTTGGAGGCCTAGGGTTCAGCACCATGGATATGTCCTTTACACATTGGACTACAACAGTAAATTCACCACTGAACTTCTTTTATTCTGCTTGCTAGTAATACCAGCAACCAATTCCCTCTTCTGTCCCTGAAAACAGTTCTGGCTTGAAGTAATATACAGTCAGACCCCCGTATCTGTGGGAGTTCAGTTCCCAGGCTTACCATGGATACCGGAAACCATAGCTAACAGTGAATGCCATTGAAAATAATGGGACTTCTGGTTACAAATATCATAGAATTGCCTTGGAGGTCCTAGAAAATGTCTAGAGAGATGCCTCTGTAGGCATTATCTAGGAAGACTCTATGCTGTGTGTTCTTTTTGTACGCATAATTCTTGCATTACTCAAAAGGACCTTGGCTGTGTATTCCTGCATGGCAGGGGGTTGGACTGGATGGCCCTTGAGGTCTCTTCCAGCTCTATGATTCTATGATTTTATGATTCATTAGTCTGGATTGCTCATTAGACTGAGTCCCAGCATCTTGCCATCATCCTCAAACATAAGATTTCCTTAACAAAACAGGGCATGGGACATTTAACCTTGGGAGAATCTCCTGGAACTTGCTGGTCAATGTTTACAGCTTAAGGTCACTGCATCTCATCTCAAACTTCAGCTGAGGACCTGAAGATATATAATATAAAATAGGGATGGGGAGAGAATAAAAACAGATAATAAAAGACAACTGCTGAGAACAATAGCCTCCAGACTAGCTGATAGAGGAAGGCAGAATCTCTTATCACAATGAGAACCTCTGCTATTTTTAAAGCAACTTAATTACAAGTTTGGGAGAGGGAAATGTAAAAAGAAAAATACAAATCTTTTGTAGTGCAGTGTGTTTTCTTATATGCCCATGTCCACAATAATGGGCCACTGTGAGATAAATGCATTTTAATTAGTGCTACTTTTTATTCTATGTCAGCGGTGAGATCATAAAGAACATGAGAGCATTTTTAAAGTGTAATTTAAATATATACCATGATTGTTTATCAATAAAACCCACAGAATACAAGATGAGATGCAGTGGTGTTAAGCCGTAAACATTGACCAGCAAATTAAAGTTATAAAATATGTACAAACTACACAACCACTCATGATTATTGAACCATGCATGTCCTTGCCAGCTAAGCTGTCAGTAAATATTTTATCAGACACACACATTTAAGCTGGTCCAATTAAAGTTTAAAAAACGCTTAATCAACACACTGTTACATCTGGATGGAAAACAAAGCTAACATCAATTATCATTTTAAGATACACTGCACAATGTATGACATTACCCCCAAGTGGAACTGGTGTCGGAAAATCAGATGCCTCTGTGGTTCACTCTAGTGAAAGAGAAAGAGAGAGAGAGAGAAGGAAAGAAAGAAATGCTTCAGTGTTTAAAACTGCAATGACTAGTATAGCTTCTAATGTTTCATTCCTAAATGTGAATTTCAAGTAGTGAGTATCATTTTCTTTCAATTGTCACACAATGCTAGGCATGTATTGAATACAGGTACAGTACAGGGCCTCTCTGGTTTGGAGGCATAACCATCATAGGACTGGGAGGGCATTGGTCCTGACCCTCCAGCTACCTGCTTCTCGGTCCCCCAGTTCCTACCCTGATGAAGAAGACAGCAGCAATGGCCATGCTTGATAAGTGTTTCTACTGCTAGCCTCTGGGCAATAAGCTTTGCCTCAGTACTGATTAGTTTCTACTTTAATGCAGTACTGTTCAGAATGGTGGTGCTGGGTTTCAAGCCATTAGTTTCCAGGAAAAAAAGAAACTGTTGTAGCCAATGGACACAAATATGGTTCCTGCCACATTAGAAAAACCAAAACCTGAGTACTGCTCTAATGTGGGAGTGGGCAAATTGTGGGCTGGAGGTTGCATGTAGACCATTGCAGTGCATTAAGCCCATGGCATTCCTCTAACATCCCCTGACACCTCCATACCAGAAACAATTTTTTTCACCAGCATAAAAAGTAGTCATAAACCAAAAGTCTCTGGGGCTAGACTAATTGGACATTTAAAGGCTTTTCACTCTCCACACACACACACACACATACACACACACATACACACACACACACACATATATATAAACAGAAGCAATCTACTGGTCACTTTTAGTTTTGAAAAAACTGGTGGATGTAACCTATCAGGTTCTGGGGAAGGGTGACAATGGTCCTAAGACTCTTTGAAGTTGTCTAACGTTGCTGCAATGTTGGAGGTCGTCTAGCTGTTCAGGAACAGGATGGGAAGACATTTGTTTGATTCATATTACCACGTGAATTTACTCACCTTTGTTCTTTCAAACCAATATGCCAACTAAACTTAGTTATTTTTTTTTTAATCTAGACTTCACCAAATTTTGAAATAGAGTTCTGGAAATTAAAAATGTGCATATTGAAGAAAAGTGTGCTGAAAAATTAGGTAGTTGTAAAAACACACTCAAAATCATGTAGCTGTAAAAACACAATTAAAATGTTTCTGGTGGCACAGTGGTTAAATGCCAGTACTTCAAGCCACAAGGTTATGAGTTCGATATCAGAGGGGTTCAAGGTTGACTCAGCCTCCCATCTTTCCGTAGGTCAGTAAAATGAGTACCCAGCTTGTTGGGGGCAATTAGCTAAAACATTGTAAAACTGTTTAGGGAGTGCTTCGGCACTGATAAGTGGTATATAAATATCAATGCTATTACTTGCTATTGTTATTATTTTACAGCTAAAATTGACATCATACAAAAGTTAAAAACATAAGTAATAATAGAATTAAAAAATAGTTAAAGGTTTGTACATTAAAAAGAAAACAACAAATAAATAGTATAGCACGTTCTGAAAGGCCCTTTCTCCTGAGCAAACAGCCCTCAAAAGTCTGCTGAAACAAAAAGAGAATTATTCCCTGTTAAGAGAATTGCTTGCAAAAGAGGAAGGAAAAGGAAGAGTCACTATACAATCAAAGACTTTGCTACAATCTGTAAAGCACAGGGTGATTTCCTTTTGAAATTCTTTGGTGCATTCCATTATCTAACACACATTTGCAATATGAACCCTAGTGCCTCTTCTTTTCCTGATGGCAGCTTGGACATCTGGCATTTCTTGTTCCATGTATGGTCAAAGTCTTTGTTGTAGAATTTTGAACATTACTTTGCTTGCTTGGGGAAATTAATGCAATGGTCATGTGGTTACTGCAATCCCTCTCGTCCCCTTTCTTGGGGACTGGAATGTATATTGAGTGTTTCCAATCTGTGGGCCATTGTTTTGTTTTCCATATTAGTTGACAAATGTTAGGTAAAACTGAAGTATATTAATCTCTGTAGACTGAAGCAGCTCAATTGGTATTCCATCTGTTCCTAGTTATTTATTTCTCCCAAGTGCTCTGACTGCAGCTTCCAATTCACTTTTTAAAACTGGCGGTTCGTCTTCATATGGTTCTTCCTTGAATGAATTTGTCACCCTTTCATCTCTTTTATATCGTTCTTCCGTGTATTGTTTCCATTGTATTTTTATTTCTGCTTGGTCATGTAATGTGTTTCCCTGATAGTTGTAAAGCAACCTAGCTCTTTGTTTAAATTTCCCTTTGATCTCTTAGATCTTGTGGAAGACATCTCTTGTTCTTCATTTTTTTGTCACTGCCTTCACTTTCTATTTCTCTCTGCTGATTATTATAGTAGTTCTCCTTGTCCAGCGCACAAGTCATTGAACAGTTGCATTCAGGGTTCTGACTCTACGCAATTAAAGGTATAGGAGCCCTCTCCAGTTTTCATTTTGACAACCTTATGAGTCTGTTTCCAAGTTGAGGAAAGTAATAGTCCCACTATATTCTGTGCTGGTCAGGCTTGATCTTGAGTTCTGTGTTCAATTCTGGACACCTCATTTTAAGAAGGATATAGACGAGTTGGAGCAGGTTCAGAGAAGGGCAACAAGGATGCTAAGAAGTATGGAGAACAAAACATGTGAGGAAAGGTTGAAGGAGCTAAGCATGTTTGGCGAAGAGAAGACTTTGGGGTAATATGATTGTACCTCAAGAGCTTTCACAGAAAGGAGGGGGTATGACCAAGTCTAATGGTTTAAAGTTACAGGAGGATAGATTTTGATTGAACGTTAGAAGGAACTTCTTAACAGTGAGCGTGGTTGGGCAATGGAACCAATTGCTTAGAGAGGTGGTGGGGTCTCCTTCTCTGGACGTCTTCAAAAAGAGACTGGACAGCTATTTGCTGCGGGGTGGTTTAGCTAGAGATTCTGCACTGAGTTGGGGATTGGACTTGATGGCCCACAAGGCCCCTTCCAACTTACAATTCAACATTGTTTTTAATTATACAGATAGTTTAATTACCATTTAACAACTTTTCATATGTTGTACCTTTTAAAAAAATTGTTTCTTTTTAATTTTCAAAAACTGTTTTGAATCCCAGACCTGGAGAAATATTGAATATAAATATAACAACAACAACAGCAACAACAACATAAAGCTCCTTCCCATGCAGCAGTGGCATTTTTTAAAATCACCAGAGTTGGAAGACATCTTGTGGGTCATCTAGTCCAAACTTTTCCTTGATACTGGGAATCTGGAAGATCCAGGAAATCCTGAGCTATAGCAGATGGTTGTCCAGATTCCCCTTGAAGATCTCCTGTGAAAGATCTTATCACTCCTGTGGGTAAATAGTACCAATTTTAGATTGCTTCTACTTTACAAATAAAATTTCCTCTAATGTTCAACCAGAATCTACTTTCCTATAACTTATACCTTTTGAACTCATCATGCATTCTGAGATGGCAGAGAAAAAGGCTTTGCCCTCCTTTATGTGACAGTCATTCAGTAACCATATTTGAAAAATGTAGATGTGAGGGCGATCAGGCTGAGACATCTGTCATTGTCATGCCCCATGAGTCTGATGAAGGTATGGAATCAGAGGAGGAGGAGGACATGGCAGGAAATGGCCTTATGGACCCTGGCACAGGCGTATCTACACCTGTGCCAGAAATAAACCCTGCCAACCTGGAGGTTCAAGCAGAAGAAGAGCCTGGTCCTAGTGGGTTGGCACCATTCCCAGCAGAGAGTCTTGTCAATTCATATAAGGAAGAGGACGAGGAGATAGACTTACCTCCACCATCATCCAGCCAGCAGAGATCCCAAAAGGAAGGTCAAGGAAGATTGCTGAGGCTTTATCAGAAACACCGGCTGGTCAAGGAGCACTTGGCAAAGCCCTGATTGCTACATATACGCCTTGGGGAGTGATGGAGGCTTTGTCAGAGACCAGCTGAGCTTCCTGGCGAAAGCTTCCTGCTAGTTGTCTTTGACTCCGTGTTCCTGTTGGCTTGCTTCCTGTTGCCTTGATTCATGTTTAGACCTTGGACTGTTCCTGACTACGCTGCTGCCTGATCCTGTTGACCCATGGACTTGCTTTGACCCATGCCGTAAGCCCCTGACTTTTTGGACTGTGTTGCTGGACTAAATCTTTGCAGGACTGTGTTTCTATTCCTTTGTGCTAATAACAGTTGGATACCTTTCCAGATTTTGCTGTTTGTTTCTACTTTGCCAGCGTCTAGCTGCTTTCTCGGACAGTCACCCCATTGATCACTAGGGTTGATTTGGCTGATCTGGCTGGCTAGGCAGGTGTCCCCTTCTTCCCTCACTGCTCCATGTGCATCCCTCCTGAAGCTGTGCACTTGGTGGAAGAGGACAACCATCCCAGATAGAAGGAGTGTATGCTTCCTTGGTCAAGGGTGTTTGAAAAATGTTATCATGTCCCCTTGCCTATGTGATGAGCATGCATCTGAGCGAATGAGATGTGAAAATCAGGGAACCAATCCCAGTGTTCAGCCAGTGTTGAGGCTGAATGAGATGAGTGAACAAGTCTGGTATCTATCTGAGAGTTATTAGGATATATAAGGATTTATCTCTCTGCTTAAACATATGGTTTGTCACTTCAAAGTGATAATCAGTGATGTTAAGCAAAGCAACAAAGTTCTAAACACAATACTGAAATGCTGATGTTAAAACTGTACATTTAATAAATCAATCCTTTTGTTTGTTCATAAAATCTAGACTCATCGTGATTTATTCTATACACAGACAGGTATTAGGCACACTTACCAAAGGATACCATACAATCCCATGTTCTATGCACAAAGATTCAGCCCAGTCCCAAGAAGCGATAAAGGGGGAAAGTGAAGGAAGGTGGCAGAAACTGAGAGAAAAAGATGGCCAGGCTAAATAATTTGGTAAATTTGGCTGGCGCATTTTGTAGGTGCCCTCAGTTTGCCACAGCCTGCAGTCCTATCTTCTTCAGACTAAACATACAATGTTCCTACATGTATCAGATCTGTTTTTCATGGTGCTGATTATCTTCATTGCTTTCAACAAAACCTGTTTCAATTTCTGTTTCTCAAAGTACTGGAGAACCTTGAAAGTCAATGGTGAAGAAGAATAAATAAGATGACATGCAGAAATGACCCACATTTGAGCAGCAGTAGGATGATTCTCCAGGTCCAAAGCATCATTCTACCACTGCACAGTTGTTGGTGGCTTCACAATGGCCTTGTATTCATTTTCCTTCAAAGTAACTTCCCTAGCTTTGTCATAAGCCTATTTTGACAGCCCCATTGGTGAAAATAGCTATATTTCCAATGTATTTGCTTTTAATCTTTTTGCAAAATCTCCCTTACGCTTGCATGATAGCGTGGGGTACAAACACAACTAAAATAAAGAGCTGTACTTGCTGCCCACTGATGCTATTGTAATTCTGAAAAGCACCCTAGAATACAAAACAAAAAAATTCCCAAATTCAAGGACCTCCTTTCAAATGAATACAGATAATGTATGAATCAAGTGGTTGTGAGATCTTTTCATTGACATTCTACCAGCAGAAAGAGAGGTTAACTTTGTCAAATTATTCATTGTGATTTATTCATACAGCTTCACTAATCTCCCCAATGCTCAGCCTTTCCTGTCTTATCTGCTTCTAGAAGTCTGGACTCTATCTGTCTTGGTCATATTTCATCATATTTGCCATTTGTGAAATTATTGATGTATAATTTTCCTAAATGATGTAGAAAACAGGACTGTATGTTGCCTGATTCTGCATTCAAACAAACAGAGACTCATGGAATTTTAAAGCTGGAAGAGCTCTTGGAACTCACAAAAAAGGATTTAAAATGTTCAAATGTACTCAGAGGAGGAATGGCAAATGCAGACGTGAAGTGACATGCACATGAGTGCTTCTGTCTCAAATTTTAGATAGTCATTCATCAAATTAGCATGTTTTAGAAGACGTACTCCCTCAAGAGGTAAAAGACTTCTGTTTCTCATAGCACATGATTGCCCTCACCTATGTATTTTTCATTTAATATGCTTTGTTTTGTGAAAGACACTGGAAGATAAACTTGGGCTTAACGGGCAAATCCGATTGCTGAGACATCCATCTCTGAGGAAATTCTGTTGCGGGAGAGAAAATAGGTTTAATTACAGCAAATACACATTTCCTTTAATGTCTAGTTTTACCCTCTGTCTCAAACAAGGTTGCCTAAACAGTATTAGCAATATCTGTCAGTTTCATTTTTGATGCAATTTTTTCAGAATCATGCAAGCATTCCAGTCCCATTTCAGTTCCTAATCAAGTTGTGAAACTTCCCCATATGAAAATTCTTAAGTATTTAGGTACACATTTTTTCCTAATGCATGCCTGGCAGCAGTGTTATGAGGAAGTGCATGTCCTCTCACCATGTGCTTCCCTTGATAGGTGGAGTCAGAGCTTGCCATGCCTTTGATGCATTGCTTCCTCTGCCCTGAAGCATTAGGGTTTCATGATTGAGAATAGTGTAGGATAGTGAGTAAATGAATGAAATGTGAGCCATAAAATCCCTGACTTATATTTGAATTAAGCCATGAATTTGTCAGGTGACTTTAGAGAAGCCATCTTTGTTAGTTTACCTGTCTAATAAAGGCATAATATAATACATGCATCCATCCAGAAGGAACCTATAAGGAGTTAATATAAGCAAGGTGCTTTAAATAGGAATTAAAAGGAGTAACATCTATTGTTACAGTACTCCATGTTATAAATGTACGTTGCATATGTTTAGAATCAGGAGCATTATTGCTGATGATGGGGAACCTTTTTCGGCTCAGGGAGCTAATTTCAGTTTGTAAAAGGGTCACAGCTATATTCCAGCAGTGAGTAAAGGTTCAATCTGGTAAGATTTACATCTGACTCCTCCTTTCTTTGGCCCCACCTACTTTGCCCTTAGCCCACCCCCATGCCTTCATGTCTTCTCAGAAGGTATTAAACTTAAATTGAAATGTAAATACCTGGCAGGGTATTAAAAGCTTCAATGTGTTTAAAGCGTTTTCTCTTATCTCTGATCACAGATTGGAGATGACAATAGCTGAAGAAATGCTGCCTTCCTTTATGTAAGTAGGGAACGTCCAACTCTTATCTCCAATAAATGATAGGATGAATAACAAGAGATAAGCACAGACCTGGTGGGCAGAGCCTGTGGAAGAGACTAATGGGGGGAAGACCCATGGGCTCTGATTTCCCTATCCTTGTTTTATTGCAACACAGGAGCCACAAAAGTGAGCCATGACTTTGCTGAAATGAAGAACAACCACTTGGAAAGAAAGCCAGTGAGTCACCATTCCTCTCTGTAGCAAACCATGGCAAACAGCAGCATGCTACCCTCTATGTAGTGATCTTCAGTAGCATTTCTGCAGTCCACACTACAAAGGTGGTCCTTTACAGTCAAACCCTTCCTGGATTAGACTACAGCCGATGGCTCAACCATAAAGTGGCCAAATTGAAAGGGAGGTAGGACACCTGTGCCTTTAACTGTGGCATAGAAAAGGGGTATTCAGCCGGTGCACACCTACACAATCAGATGCATCTTCCAAAATTCCCTCTGCTGCACAAAGAGGCCTCTAAAGAAGGATGCTATCACTAGAGTTTACAAAACTTCAGCTTGCATCTCCTTGTTCAGATGAACCCTCCCTTGCCAGACTGCAAGAAGAATGAAGAGATTTTTCAAAATATATATAATAAATACAAGGACACCATCTTTTTGTATATTTTTGTTGATTACATTTAAAAAGACATCTCAAGTTAATGTGTCTTCACTTTTTTTTACAGTGCATTTTGTTTTATGCTAAGCAGAAGCCCCCCAAAAGACCCTATTAATGAAGATGGTTTAATGCCTATGCATTGTTATAATGGACTTCTTTGTTCTACACTTTCTGTCTGTGTCATAGACTAAGTCATTAATCAATGGGTGCTGAAAAATAATTGTCTAGTTCTTTACAACCATCCATTGTTGAAACATTTGGAATTTTAAGATAAAGATGTACTGTCTGCTCTGAAAAAAAATGTAGTTTAAGATTACCCTTCATGGAAGTGTGGGCATATTGTTAGAAATGTAAAGCAG
The DNA here is from genome assembly GCA_030847615.1 of Gambelia wislizenii. Taxonomy (NCBI): domain Eukaryota; kingdom Metazoa; phylum Chordata; class Lepidosauria; order Squamata; family Crotaphytidae; genus Gambelia; species Gambelia wislizenii. The sequence continues at coordinate 143,451,423 of JAUMIR010000006.1, read as the reverse complement.
ATGACCTGGTTTTAATGTGTTTTAGAGCACTGTTGTTCAATTGCCTATTCAAATTGTGCTGGAAAAGTTAACTTCATTAATGTCATGAAATAATGATTTTATGTGTTATTTTATTGTACTGGCACATTAATTAAATGGAAAAGCATCACAGATTACACAGTGTTTAAAAATAGGATAAGACCTCTTCTCTCTCCCAATAATAATAATAATACTGTAATAATAATAATGGTAATAATAACTTTTAGACTATTTCTATTCTGATCCCATGCAGTATTAAGTCCGCTGAAAATGATTGGCTTAGCTATGTCTGAATCTCCATCAGATTGCAACTTTAATCTTATTTAAAAATTATATGTGTTTGGGTTTCTGCCAGCGAGGCAAGCTATAGACATGAGTGGCATCTTCCTCAGTGATTACAAGACTGCTGGGAACACATGGCTATACAAAATCATTTTAGTGTCCAGATAGGGGTAGTTTTCCAGAATGCTGGTGATCAGAGTTTACTGTAAAGGAAGGTGCCTTACATTAGGGGTTCATCTACACCAGGCAGAAAAACTCGCTCCCTGCTGGTGTATCCTGCCTCTGAAGCTGGCCAGTTTCTCCCTTGTTACCTGCAGAAACCAGGCCGGCATCCAAACAGGATGTCAGCCCATCACGGAAACTGCCACTGCTGCCACCATTTTCTCTTTAATGAAGAAGCCAAGCAGGGGCCCCACAACCTGTGACTGCAGGCTCCCTGCATTTGACCAGCTTCTGTTGCATGCTGCAGGACCCTTGCCTGGCTTCCAGGAGATCGAGGGAGCTGGTGGTGTCAGTGAGGAGTGACATTCTGGGACAGGCTCCCAAGGACCTGCGGGACATGATCCAGCGAAACCAAATTAAATTGGGTGTTTTCTTAAAATACAATAAAGGGCCCTATCCCAGCATGCTCCTGTTCTAGCTTTGTATCTGCCCCAGGGGTCATTTGGACTGGCTGAGGGAAAATCAGGGTAAATGCCTTGCATCATTTGGACTGCAGGGCTCTGGAACAGGGGCAAGCTGGAGTATTTGGCCAGTGTAGACAAACACAAAACCTAAGTCAGATTATTGGTCCATCTAGCTCAGTACTGTCAAAACTTTCTGGCTGAGGTTCAGTCTGAGGTCCTTTTCTGGCCATTCTTGGAGATGCTGGGGAATGAACCTGGGGTCTTCTGTATTCAAAACATGTGCCCTTACCATTGAGTTAATGGGTCTTCATCCAGCTAGAGATAGTTGGGTGGAAGCTTGCTTTTGGAAGTGGTTGTTGCTGTTGTGTGTCTTCAAGTCATTTCTGACTTACGGTGACTCTAAGGTGAACCTATCACAGGGGTTTTGTGGCAGAAATTGTTCAAAGGGGGTTTGCCCTTGCCTTACTCTGAGGCCAAGGGGGTGTGGCTTGCCTAAGGTCATCGAGTGGGTTTTCATGGCTGAGTGGGGATTCAAACTCTGGTCTCCAAAATCATAGTCCAACACTCGTACCATGATGACCATACCACCCTGAACAAACCCAATCTTGTCTGATCTGGGAATCTAACCAGGGTTGGGCCTAATTAGTATTTGGATGGTAGACTGCCTGGGAATACCGGGTGTTGTAGGTTTTTGGGAGTAGAGTTCCTAAATGAGCCTAGCCCTGAGAATTTGGACCCTCTTTTCCAGTCCTCGGGGTGAGGGGAGGTATCTCAGGGTGGAAGCATTGCCTTGAAAAGCATGTGTGCATACATTTTCCTCCATTGTTAGACTTGGTGATTTTATTTGAATGGCATACTCTGTTCAATGCTAACTTCTTTTTCTCTTGCATCATGTTTAGTGACATCACTAGGGTTTGCTTCTTGTGACACCAGAAGGGTCCATCTCTAGGTTTCAGGTTTTCACCCAGAAATCTCAGGGCTTGCAACAGTTCTGATCTGGTATTTAGGAAGCATTTTGTAACTGGGTATACTGAATATATTTTGAATATTATTCCTGAATATTTTTGTAAAATTAATTCCTGCATATCACACAGTTCTATATAGAGAATAAAGTGTAATCGAGATTTACATTATTATGTGAGATGACTCTATATGAGTATACATTGTCTTTTTTTGGGGGGGGGAGAAGGTTAATTGATTATAATAATAATAATAATAATAATAAAATTTTATTTATATCCCGCCCCTCTGCAACGCAATCGGGGCGGCTTACAATATAAAAACCCCATAGTCACAATACCCTAGCCCACCCACCCCTTAAAATAATATTAAATTACAAAGGATTAAAAACATGCATTAATTAAAATATATATAAATTAGAAGAAAAAAAAATTAAAACATACAATCATAGCCTAGAAAGGGCAGCTGAGTCTTGGGCCGGGATAATTATTCAGGAAAGGCCTGCCAGAAAAGATCCGTCTTGACAGCTTTTTTAAAGCTGTCTAAGGTGGTAATAAGACGGATCTCATCCGGCAGGCCATTCCATAATCTGGGAGCAACAGCAGAGAAGGCCCTCTGGGAGGTCACCGACAGCCTTGTTTTCATAGGCTGTAACAGATTCCTCCCAGAGGACCGAAGTGTGCGGGGAGGGTCGTACGGAAGGAGGCGGTCCCGGAGGTAAGTTGGACCCAAGCCATGTAGGGCTTTAAAGGTCATAACCAACACCTTGTACTGTACCCGGAAACTAATAGGCAGCCAGTGGAGAGCTTTTAGCACCGGTGTTATATGCTCTCTTCTGGAAACGCCAGAAATCAACCTGGCTGCCATGTTCTGGACTAGTTGAAGTTTCCGAGTCAAGCACAAGGGTAGCCCCATGTAGAGCGCATTACAGAAATCCAGATGGGAGGTTACCAGTGCATGTACCACAATTTCGAAGTCCCTAGTTTCCAGGAAAGGGCGCAGCTGGCGTACCAGCCGAAGTTGATAACAGGCACTCCTGACCGTCGCATTAACCTGATTAGTCATCTGGAGCGACGGGTCCAGGAGCACCCCCAGACTGCGAACACAATCCTTGGAAGAGAGTGTAGTTCCATCCAGGATTGGAGTTTGTATTCCCAGACCTGGTTTTTGGGCCTGTAACTGTTAGTACCTCCATTTTGTCTGGATTCAGTCTCAATTTGTTTTTCCTCATCCAGTCCATTACTGCTTTAAGACAATCATTCAGAGGAGAGACGCCATCTGAAGTCGAAGCCGATGACCGAGACATGGAGAAGTATATCTGGGTGTCATCCGCATACTGATGACACCGCATTCCATGCCTCCGAATGACTTCTCCCAGCGGCTTCATATAGATGTTAAATAGCATCGGGGACAGGATGGCACCCTGAGGAACGCCACAGTTAAGCTCTATTCTAGTAGAGCAACTGTCCCCAAGCCTCACCCTCTGGGATTTGCCCGAGAGGAAGGAACGGAACCACTGCAAAGCAGTGCCTCCGATTCCTAACTCCCTCAGGCGATCCAAGAGGATGGAATGGTCTATTGTATCAAAGGCCACTGAGAGGTCCAAGAGCACCAACAGGGTCACACTACCCCTGTCGATACCCAAGCGGAGGTCATCAGCCAGAGCAACCATGGCAGTCTCCACTCCATAACCCGTCCTAAAGCCAGTTTGAAATGGATCTAGATAATCGGTTTCATCCAAGACAGCTTGGAGTTGGGAAGCGACCGCCCTCTCAATCACTTTGCTTAGAAAAGGCAGCAAAGAGACTGGCCTATAGTTGTTCCTGTCCAAGGGGTCCAGGGAAGGCTTTTTCAGGAGCGGCTTAACCACCGCTTCCTTCAGACAAGGTGGAAGGGAGCCCTCCCTGAAGGACGCATTGATAATATCCCTAAGGAGTACTCTCGATGCGTCACCCCCTTGGGTGGCCAGCCAAGATGGACAGGGATCGAGGGGACAGGTCGTTTTCCTCACTCTACCAAGGAGCTTGTCCACGTCATCGGTACTCACAGATTGAAGCTGATCCAATAAAATTTCATCAACGGAGTTGCTGGACACCTCGTCTATAGATTCAGCCATAACACTGGCATCTAAGTTGGCTCTTATCCGAGAGATTTTATCTGCAAAGTGGATGTTAAATGCATCACAGCAGGCCGTTGTCGGGTTGAGTAAGGGGTTCTGCGTAGGTGGAATCTGTGTCAGCTCCCCCCCCACCCTAAACAGTTCTGCTGGACGGGACTCTGCAGATGCAATACGTGCAGCGGAGAAAGACTTCTGCGCTGCACGTATCGCCTCTCGATAAGAATTAAGGAAATTCCTATGATGAGTTTTGTCGGCTAAGAGTCGAGTCTTCCGCCAGGTGCGCTCTAGTTGTTGTCCAGCCTGCTTCATTTTCCTAAGCTCCTCTGAGTACCAGGGCTTATGGTTAGGAGCAGGCTGGAAAGGACGCTTGGGAGCGATTGTGTCAATAGCCTTGGTGAGGTCGGTGTTCCAAATATTAACCAAAGCTTCAACAGAATCACCGGCGTTACCAACCATTAAACCCTCCAAGGCTTTCTGGAATCCAATTGGTTCCATTAGCCTTCGAGGGCGGACCATTCTAATAGGTCCACCACCTCCGGTGGGGCAGACAGTGGCTCTTAGCTCCATCTTGACCAGGAAATGATCATGACAATGCAGAGGTTTTAATAACCTCCGCCCACGGATATTCCTGTTCCGTACTAAAGGCCGCATCGAGGGTATGACCTGCACAGTGAGTAGGCCCGACAACCAATTGGGATAGGCCCATGTTTGTCATGGATTCCATGAACTCCCGAGCTGCGCCAGTTAGATTTAGCAAGCTGGTCTCGAGTGGGATGTTGAAGTCGCCAAGAACTAAAAGTCTGGGCGACTCCAGCAGCAACTCTGAGACCAGCTGTGTTAGCTCGGTTAGGGAGTCTGTTAGACAACGGGGTGGCCGGTATACTAACAGAATCCCTAAGCTATCCCTGGACCTCAGGCTTAGGTACATACACTCGATGTGAACTGTGTTCCAGATAGGCTTCCTGGTCAAGGTTAGATTGTTTTTATGAACCAGAGCCACTCTGCCCCCCCGCCCACTTTTCCTTACCTGCTCACTAACTGAGTACCCGGCCGGGAGTGCCTGCACCCAAGTCGCAGCACTGGCCTCTCCCAGCCAGGTCTCCGTAAAGCATGCCAGGTCGGCAGCCTCATCCAATAAGAGGTCATGGATAATATGTGTCTTGTTTTTAACCTACCTGGCATTGCAAAGGAGCAGAGTAAGGGTTTGTGGAATGGCTGGTGCGCTCTCCAATTTATTCTGGGAAACAGAGTGAACTGAAGGCAGGATAGGTATTAAACATCGATCCTGCCTTCTTTTGTAACAATTGTTCACTCTGTTGCCGCCATACCTTCCCTTCCCCCACACAACCTCGATTCCCGCTCCCAGATCATTCCTGGCCCCTGGTAGGTGTTCCTGGGGTGGGGTGGTGGAGTGACTTTTAAGGCTAGCCACTCCTGGCCACACCCCAACTCCCTGCTGCCTCAGCTGCCCTTACCCCGGTGTAATGGGGAAGGAAGGAAGGCTCCCTCACAGCCCTGCAGAGTCTTCTTCAGGCTGGCTGGCTGGCTGGCTGGTAGGTGTTCTGGGGTGGGGGTGGTGGAGTGACTTTTAAGGCTAGCCACTCCTGGCCACACCCCAACTCCCTGCTGCCTCAGCTGCCCTTACCCCAGTGTAAAGGGGAAGGAAGCTTCCTCACAGCCCTGCAGAGTCTTCTGGCTGGCTGGCTGGCTGGCTGGCGGGTAGGTCTAAAGGGGGTGGTGGAGTGACTTTTAAGGCCAGCCACTCCTGGCCACACCCCAACTCCCTGCTGCCTCAGCTGCCCTTACCCCAGTGTAAAGGGGAAGGAAGCTTCCTCACAGCCCTGCAGAGTCTTCTGGCTGGCTGGCTGGCTGGCTGGCGGGTAGGTCTAAAGGGGGTGGTGGAGTGACTTTTAAGGCCAGCCACTCCTGGCCACACCCCAACTCCTTGCTCCCTCAGCTGCCCTTACCCCAGTGTAAAGGGGAAGGAAGCTTCCTCACAGCCCTGCAGAGTCTTCTGGCTGGCTGGCTGGCTGGTAGGTGTTCTGGGGTGGGGGTGGTGGAGTGACTTTTAAGGCCAGCCACTCCTGGCCACACCCCAACTCCCTGCTGCCTCAGCTGCCCTTACCCCGGTGTAATGGGGAAGGAAGGAAGGCTTCCTCACAGCCTTGCAGAGTCTTCTTCAGGCTGGCTGGCTGGCTGGTAGGTGTTCTGGGGTGGGGGTGGTGGAGTGACTTTTAAGGCCAGCCACTCCTGGCCACACCCCAACTCCCTGCTGCCCCAGCTGCCCTTACCCCGATGTAAAGGGGAAGGAAGCTTCCTCACAGCCCTGCAGAGTCTTCTGGCTGGCTGGCTGGCTGGCTGGCGGGTAGGTCTAAAGGGGGTGGTGGAGTGACTTTTAAGGCCAGCCACTCCTGGCCACACCCCAACTCCCTGCTCCCTCAGCTGCCCTTACCCCAGTGTAAAGGGGAAGGAAGCTTCCTCACAGCCCTGCAGAGTCTTCTGGCTGGCTGGCTGGTAGGTGTTCTGGGGTGGGGGTGGTGGAGTGACTTTTAAGGCCAGCCACTCCTGGCCACACCCCAACTCCCTGCTGCCTCAGCTGCCCTTACCCCGATGTAAAGGGGAAGGAAGCTTCCTCACAGCCCTGCAGAGTCTTCTGGCTGGCTGGCTGGCTGGCTGGCGGGTAGGTCTAAAGGGGGTGGTGGAGTGACTTTTAAGGCCAGCCACTCCTGGCCACACCCCAACTCCCTGCTCCCTCAGCTGCCCTTACCCCAGTGTAAAGGGGAAGGAAGCTTCCTCACAGCCCTGCAGAGTCTTCTGGCTGGCTGGCTGGCTGGCTAACTAACTCTTCCCAGCTAATAATGTGCTATGATTTCTTTAAGAAGCCATGACAAAATTTGTAAAAATTCAGTTTTAAAGTTGTAGTCATCATGTCATGTTAACATTATAACCAGAAATAAAAGGGAAGCAGGAGAATTCTTCTGTCTTTAGTTTCCTCTCTTTTCAAAATGTCCTGAACTGTTTAGGAAAAGGTTATTTTGTGTGCCACACATCATGGAGAAAAAAGAATAATTATGGGCTAGTTCTTAGCCATTTAGCATTGTTGACATAATTTGCATTTTTAAGATAAAGATATACAATGTCCTGGGGGAAAAACATACAGCACTGTGGCTTAACACTACCCTTTAGGAAAACATGGGTCTATTGTTGGAAATGCAAAACAGATGACCTGGTGTTAATGTATTTTACAGCATTATTCAGCTGCCTGTACAAACTGATTTAGAGGAGGAAAATAGATTCCATTAATACTGTAAATTGAATGAATTAAGACTCAAGTTGTTCCCATGTAATAAAAAACAAACAAACCCTGAGTTTTAGTTTACTTAGTTTACATATTAGTGCAAGGGATGAAAAACTTTTAAATATGGTCTTTCAAAGAAACAGTTTAAATAAACCTGGAGGAATATAAGAAAGTTAAGAACTTGAAGACAAAAAATCTGGATAACGATTCTGAATCAGTATTAGAAATGCAGCTCCTGCCTTTTAGATTCCAAAGGAAACAGTTAATGTTTCGTGCCATGCCAGAAGCACATAATGCTTCCCAAAAACTATTGCAACTGTTTTACCTAGCTTTCTCTCTCTCTCTTTTTTGCCCTTAGTATCTAATCGTGTGATCAGGGTACAAGGCATGATAACTCTGTTCCAATGTCCCTGCATACACTCCTCTCTGCCAGCCCCATGAACCACCCCAGTTCCTGACCTCCCTTGAGCATTGAGCAAAGAAGTTTGAAGGTGGCTTCTACCTGTGTTTAACTGGATGTGAGTGGAACCTCTGGGCAGGTACAACCATTCTTGAGATTTGCTGCCAAGAAAAAGAACGGGGACAGCAGGGCTCAGGATGTTGGAAGCAAATTTAACATGGTTTGCAGGCCCCCTTACACATGTTTTATGCTGAACAGGACTGCCCTTTCATCTATTCTGAACTGTAAAGCAGGCAGTGATACATCATGCTTGATATAGACACAGTAGGAAATATAGACCCCCCTCCCTGGAACATCACAGCTAAGGCCACAGAATGTACTGGTTTATTATTATAGTATTTCTTTACTTTAATATCCCGTTTTTCCTCCAATGAGCTCAAGGCTTTCTTTTCCTTCACTTTATCATAACAACCTTGTAAGATTAAGGTTGCTATATCTCTGGATAGGTGAGTTTTACCTGAATTCTATCCATGCCACCCAGTGCCCATTTCGACCATCATTTTGGCCCAGGTTCCAAGATTTGATTTTAAAAAGGAAGTCTCCAGCCCCAGAAGAAGCTGAGATATGGAGTAAAATATGGAAGCATTCTTCTAAGTTTTTTTCTGCAAGAAACAAGTCCACCCAGGAACTTCAGGTGTGAAGGCAGCAAGAGCAAGTGGTACAAGCACAACTGCCTTCTGAGACAGCAAAGGAAATGGCAGTGGTGGCTGCAGTGATGGGCTGGTGTGTCCATTACGATTTCTGCCCATTCTATGGAGGGAGCAGGGGAACAATGGGCCTGATCCGCAGCCAGGATACACCAGCGGGGAGCTGGTATATCCTGGCTTGTGTAGATGAGCCCAGAGTCTCTGAAGTCTCAGTCCCACAATCTAACCACTGTATTTCATTAGTTCCCTCACATGAATTACCGTCATAATAAATCAGACCTCTGGTCCCTCTAATTCAGTACTATCTGCTCTGATCTGCAATGTCTCTTAAGAGTCTAGACCAGGGGTAGGTATTTGTAGGGGGATGAATTGGCTTTCGAGATGTTACCCCCAAATTTTGTTTGGTATTTTTTGCCCCCAAATACATCCATGGTGGGCAGTTTTTCCATGTGACCCAGAAGAGATCTTTTCTTCAACTGGAAGTCAACCAGCCTAAAGCACTCTGGGAGCAACATAGTAAAATTGCCCTCATAACCGAAGGAAGTGGGGGGATCACTGGGAGGCTCTGGGGGAAAAACTTGCTTTGAGTATGGCACTTTGCCCACTACTGGTCTAGACAGAGGTCTTTTCCAGTCAATGCCATGTAAATTCAGATGCTGAATCTGTTAAATACTGATGCTGCAAACAAATGCAAAGCATATACTCTGTTACTAAGCTACGGCCTTCATTAAGCATGACATAATAAAACCTGCTGGTCATCTATGCCTTTTCTGGTATAACTTAGAAGTAGTGAGTTTTTAAAACATGTAAGGCAATGAACTGAGAATAAAACTGTGCAAGAGCTAGACAATAACCCACTTGGTGAAAGTGTATACTTTTTCCAAAAATAAATGCTTGCTTTTCAAGAGAGAGAACCTGACAAGTCTGTGGATATAATTTGGGAAGCGCCAACCTGAGAGACACTGTCTAGACTAAAGTGAGATTTAGCAAGAGTAGTTATCAGTTTGTTGCTGGAGAGTGTCCATGAACCCACAAACAGGGAGGGGATGGTGCAGAGTAATAGAGAACCTGAAGTCAATAACATGCAAGTGCATGCCAGTGTTCTCCAACAGAAGAACTTTACCAGAACAGGTGTTAATTTAGCATAGAATAGTAATTGGAATGATTATTATGAATTACTACTGTTGTGGTCATTGGGCTTTCACTTCCATACTCTGCAGAGAATTTTTATGGTACTTAACTATTATCTTAGAGTAAGATGGTGATTATAAATGAGGTTGTGCTTAAAAAAAAAAGAATAACAGGGCAGGGAGAAATCATAAGTGAATGAATTCATACTGCAGCACATACAGAAGAGAAGTTTAGGCCTTCTATCCTAAACTGAGATCTTAAACATCTATTCCTTATATGGCAACTTTTAGGGGAAAATCTTCCCCTTGGTAGAAACAGGGAGAAGTGTAGAGTACTACACTCAGGCAGAAAAAAAAATGAAATGCACAGATATAGGATGGGTGACACCTGGCTTGATAGCAGTGAGTCTTAGTAGACTACTAGGAGTCTTAGTAGACCACAAGCTGAACATAAGTCAGCAGTGTGATGCGACAGCCAGAAAGGCCAATGCGATTCTAGGCTGCATCAATAGAAGTATAGTGTCTAGGTTGAGGAAGGTAATAGTGCCACTCTATTCTGCTTTGGTCAGACCTCACTTAGAATACTGTGTCCAGTTCTGGGCACCACAATTCAAGAAAGATATTGACAAGTTGGAAAGTGTACAGAGGAGGGAAACCAAAATGGTGGGCAGTCTGGAAGCTATGTCCTATGAGGAGCAGCTTAGGGAGTTGGGTATGTTTAGCCTGGAGAAGAAAAGATTAAAAGGTGACATGATAGCAGTGTTTAAATACTTGAAAGGATGTCATATTGAAGATGGATCCTGCTTGTTTTCTGCTGCTCCAGAGGCTAGAACATGGAGCAACTGACTCAAACTACAGGAAAAGAGATTCCACCTAAAGATTAGGAAGAACTTCCAGATGGTAAGGGCCATGCAATAGTGGACTGCACTACCTCAGAGTGTGGTGAAGTCTCCATCTTTGAAGGTTTATAAATGGAGGCTTGATGGCCATCTGTTGAGAATGCTTTGATAGTGTATTCCTGCATGGCAGAAAGGGGTTGGACTGGATGGCCGTTGTGGTCTTTTCCAACTCTATGATTCTATGATATCCATAGGAGGGTATTTTTTTTTCTCCTTCCACCTAATGCTAATTGCTAATGAGAAGTAGTTTTTTTTTCAGTTCAGGACTGTCCTAGGCCCCCAGATTTCAAAGCAAAAACTTAAGATCCCACAGGAGCTGGGCCCTGATGATGGTGCAAGGGACCAATGGTGATGTCATTAAGCAAGAGACATTAAGTATCAATCAAGTTGCACAGACTGTGTCATTAAAATAAAAAGTAACAAGTTTAGTAAATGAGGACAAAAAGTATAGGTGTAAACACACTCTTTTCAAGGCAGTGCTCTTACCCTGAGATTTCTCCCCTTGCTTGGCTTCAGGGCTGGAGAAGAAGGGCCAGGCCCTGAGATCTGGAATGCTAACAGGGTGGGGGGACACCAAGAATACAGCTGGGGAATGAAAGCTTATCATGCCAGCCCCAATACCTCCCTTGTATTTGGTATTCAATGAAAACACACATGTAGTCAGTATCACATTGTTAATATAAAATGTACTAGACATGTTGCTAGGGCAAAAATCCAACCTGGTGGTTTTGGACACTTGCCTTGTTAGCAAGCTCTGCCTCCTGCATGCATCTGACCAAACAGTTTTCCACTTCTATTCTTATCGAGAATGCTCACCAAAGCGAATCAGTTGTCCCAATGAGCGGGAATGTGCAGTCCCTTGCAGAGCTTTAAAAAAAAAAAAACGTGAAAAGGCTTTTCCTGCATAGTTTTTGGTGTTTTTGACCCTCTCCTTCTGAATATAGCGGATTGATGTGGGATCTCATTAAGACAAATTGTATTCTCCTCAAATTCTATGAGGAGTCTTTTCGCCATATAGACAACCCCCTTGTAAAATGGGGTCTCTTGAGCCTGTAGTGAGATTAAGAACAGCAAGAAAGTTTTGAGACAAAATCATAATGAAAAAAGCATTAATATGGTATGAACTTCTCATTGTAGCACACTGTATGAATACAAAAATTAAAGTCCCAACTTTAGATGATAATGTTAAAATTGTAACAAGTATATATTTAACTATGATTGGATTTCCCCTCCACTTTATTAGCAACAAAATAAATTTATTATGATAGAAGAACCTATTAGCATTTTTATAATTTTACTGGTTGTGACTAGCCAATGACATTGGGTCCCCCTAATTTGAACAATCTTTTATTTAAATTGAACTACCTTCCTTATACCAAACAACACCACATTGACCTTAATGTCATGCAACATTATCTGCTCAGTAATTTGCACCAATAGTCTCATTGTGTTCCTTCTAGCACACTGGCTTATCAGAATAAGTCAGGGAGGAGAAAAAAAAATCCGCAGCTCTTTGTAAAAAGAAATGGAAGTCATAAAACAAAGATAATATTATTAACAAGTTTATGAAAGAATTCTGTTTCAGCAGCAATTAAAAAAAGATGGGCACTAGCCACTGAAAGAGGAAAAAATATTAGTAAGAGCCAGGCAAGCCAACTAAAAACATGATTCTCCTCTTTTGTTCTTTCTCCTTGACCTCCTTTCTCTCAGTTGCCTTGGCCTCAAAAATGTGCCACTCCATGCAAACAACTGCTTTGAATCCTTTGCTAATTTTACAAGTCAATGACTGCCACCCTCATGGTTATCTTCATTAGATTCTGAGGTAGTTAATGGAAATAAAAACCACAATGAAACTTTGCTGCCACAGATGCACATCACTGCCAGCCATATGTCACAAACTCTCCTATATATTTAGCGACGGGAGCTGTGCTTTGTAGGTAGGATGTGGTGGTACAATGGAAGGCTGTTTCTTACTATTAGGATTGACAGGATGACATCAATTTCTATAGCATTTTGCATGTATAATGCATTTTCCAATTTAATCTAGGCTATTACCTGAAAGTTTGTGTCCATTCCCCATTAAATATATCTACAGAGGCATCCCTCCAAAACAGTGGCCTAAATCCCTGAATCCCAACTAAAAGAGGCCCATTGGATCAATAGGTTTTACATAAGTGTTAAGTCACTATTCAATAATTGATTCAATGAGTCTACTTAGCGGAGGCTACCAATAAGATACAGTTCAATCAACCCCAATGAGTCTGGACACCAAATATGCTCAGTAGCCACAGAATTACGAACCTCAGCTGGAAAAGAAAATCAAGATGGTTGCTGTAGACAGCTGTGTGTGTGTATGATTTCGTCTTCCAAAAAAATTTCTTTGAGAATGTCAATGACTAATACTCTCTACATCAACATCTGTGTCCCTGGTATAGAGTCTTAGGTTGTAGAGAACATGATACAATTTGTTTGTGATGAAACCTCAGTGTGAAGAGGTGTGCGTGTGTTGACTGGTGATTTACAAGTCAAAAAATGAGGCTGAGGCCAGCTGCAGAGCAAAGGAAATGCCAGAGCCAGCATAAGCTATGAATGCTGAGCACTGCAAACCTCTGCTTCTGGCTGCAGCGTAGGACTTCTGGGTAGTTGGACACAGTGGGAGGAGTATTGAGCAGGAAGACAAGGAAGTTGGAAGGATAAAAGGGGTGGCTAGGACTGGAAGTGAGGAGGCCTGTGGATTTGGGGAGCAGAAGCCAACCCATGCCTGTGTAAAAAAGACTGCCAGGCACGTTGGGGATGGGGGAAGGCACAGGGAGAAAGAGCAGGGAAGTGCAGGAGCTCCACCCAGGAGAATCTCAACCCTTTGCCACTAAATGTCAACAGTCCTGTTCTCAAGAAAGTGAGGTCCTGCCAGCACCAGATGAGAGCTGCTTTGGTATTGGAGATATGGCAACAACCTGCAAGACAGGACAAAGCAGCTCCCTTTCCCCTCCCTTCCCTTGCATCCTAAAAGAGGGGCTGGAAGAAACATGAGCAGGAATCACTCAAGAAAGACTGAGTGTAAGGTGGGTCCTACTGGGGGAACTGAGGGTATAGCAAGATTGAAACTCATCTGTATTGAATGGGGAAAGAGTGAATTGTTTTGTCAATGAATCCTGTCCCAATAAAAGAGGAAAGCAAGCAATCTTTGTGAGATCTCTGTGTTTCATGGAATCATAGAGTTGGAAGAGACCTCAAGGGCCATCTAGTCCAACCCCCTGCCATGCAGGAATACATGGAGTCTTTGGAAGGGGTGAAAACTCCAGCAACAGGGCATCCACGTAGCACACTCAGCCTCTAACTTTTCACTTATGCCAAAGTGTTTCCTGGATATGGCTTCTCAGTGGTGGGCAGTGACTCCCTTGTCAGTAGCGTGGTGAATCCATCCCAGATTGAGTCTGAACTCTAATTGTGCTATCCAAGGTGCTTAATTCTATCTGCAAAATGGGTTCAGCACCTTGAATAGTTCCTTTGAAGTTCATGAGAACAACCACAGGACCTGAGAATCATCAGCTGCAACTGATATAATTTTTCATTGGTCCACAGTCTGTTTTACTTACACAAATAGTACTGATTTTATTGACTGTGTTGCAGAATTTGTTTCCTGTTTAGTTTATGTCTCTTTTTGAGCTGTTTTTAAACTCTCCATAATTAGGCTATGTCATATTCATCTCTTAAAAACAATGTGGAAGAACTGTTAAAATGTATTAACAATTATAAAAAGCTTAAAAGAAGTTAGTGAGAGAACAGAAAAGATTAATACCTTATCCAAAATTTGGAACTTCCTTGTTATACACTAGAAATGTTGGGTGATCTCCCTTCCTGCTGTACTGGTGATCAGTCACTGCTATGCCACATAACATTTGAACCATATATTAAACAATATATTTATGTTTAGCCAAAGCAAAACAATTCAGTGGTCTCAGTCCATTTTCCATTTATTTCAAGTTTCACAGTTTGTGTGTCCAAAGCTAGAAAGCTACCGTTAAACTTTGGGATTCATGAGACACCTGTTTACCAAATGCCTGAAAGTTATTCCTCTTAGTCTGTTCCAAGAAAAACAACAAATGCTTTTGAAGCTTCTTAAACACTAATAATTTTATTATTGCACAAGCATTATTGGGGCAGAGTCCACTTTAACAGAGGCAAAGTTCACAAGATGTATTTTCCAAAACAGATAGCTACAAAGCTAATCTATTGTACATCCCTTCATGTTTTGGATGTTTGTTTGTTTTTTCACAAAAATCACTGTTAAAAAGAAGCATTTGCCATTCTAGAAGGCATTCATCATCCTTAAGGAAAACCTAAACAAAGCAAATGCATCAGTGCAATGGAAAGATGTCGCATTGGGAGCTGCTCTGGTTGGTATTTTATCCATTTACACAGACTAGGATTATAATACTTAAGTAGTAAAGTGTGATAAAGCAAAGCTTGGCAAAGTATATATTAGCTTCTTAAATATAAGCTTATAATCAGATATAATCACCATCTTAAACAAATATGTTCTCTGGTAGGAGAAGTTTTAGCACACAAAGCAGGGAAATAAGTTCACAGGAATTTAAATAGACACCCTCTCATTTCTTTTGTCTTGTAAGAGGCTGCTATTGTCTTGGGATGGAAAAAGAATTACAGTATACATATTAAGTATAAGATTGCTGAAAGGTAGCTAGCAGTACTCTGGCTTTCATTGTTACACTCTAATGTGGCATTTTATGGCTAAATTCAGTGTCACATCACAATATACATACAGATGCACACTTACTTTCAGGAACTAATATTGCTGATCACATCAACTGATTCAATCATGATTGGAAAGCATGTGTACAACACAAACTCACTGTAAATTATGTTGTTAATGACAATGGCCAAATTCTGGATCAACTACCTAGTTAAGTATACTTAGTTAACTAAGTAGCTGATCCAGAAATCAGCTAATTATACTTAACTAAGATGACCCAGAATTAGTTAAATATACTCAACAAAGTAGCATCTCCTGACCTGCCTCCCCACAAACCTGACTTACCAGGCAGCAGTTGCTCCAAACAATGAAGGTATATTCTCCTGTCTGTTGGGGCAAAGCAGGCTGACATTTCCACCTCCTCCTGTGAGCCATCTCCAGCAAGACTGTCAGAAATAGGATCCCTGTCACAATTCCTCCTCATGCCAGAGATCACTGTCAGGAAAGGGGAAGAAACATCAGTCTGCTGTGCCCCAACAGACAGGAGAAGAGACCCCCATTGCTCACAGCTGCTGCTGCCTGGAAAATCAGGATTGGGGGACTTTTATGACCCTTTCATATTCCCTACACTTTTGAAAACAAATGGATCATCAATTCATATCAGTTACGAATGTGTAACTCTAGGTTACGCATTTGTAACTGCAATTGAGAATTCTAGCCAATACTTTTAGTAATGATGTATAGTGGGATTCAGACGTGCTCAATTTATTTATAGTTTATTATAAATTTTATTCAGAGACTGCTCCAGAGAATAGGGCCTTGTCTACACTAGTGGTTAAATCTGAATCCCACCCCCACCAAATCTAGCCTGATAATGTCACACAACGTGCAGCATTATTGGACTAGATTCAGGTGAGGTGATTTGGATTTTATCACTAGTATAGACAAGGCCACAACAGGTAGCATTATCCATGAATCTGGTGTGATAGTGCCACATGAGGTACGACCCTATCTGCACCAGACATGGGGTATACAATCTAAAACCCAGTATTGGAGGACTTGCAGTTTTCTCTGGAGTTTGCTAGAAACTGTGGGGAAAACTGTGGTGTAGACAAAGGAGCCACACCATATTTGGGGTGGGGGGGGGCGGGGAGGCAGGGCAATGGAAGCCTGACAGGTGCCACCATTTTTTATCCTCCTCTGTGCTACCACCTCTGGCTCTGCCTTCCCAGCACTTAGTCACTCATTCACTACACACTGGGAAGGTAGGGCCAGTGGCAGTGAGAAGGGGAAAAATGGTGGTGCCTGTTGTCCTGTGTCAGGCGGAGTCACTCATTCTGACACTCAGAACAAGCAGCTGTACGCTGGAGGTCTGCCTTCCAGGTGTATAGCCACTCCTTCTGCGGTCAGAGGGAATGACTGCGGCCAGCACAGTTGCTCCCTCTGACCTTAGAAGGAATGGCTGCATGCTAGGGGTCTGCCTTGTTAAAGAGTAAGCATGAAGCTCCTTGGGAAGAGGTGCCTGGATAGCAGGGGTAAAAATCTGCTGGGGAGATGGCCACGTAGGGTGGTGATTAAATCAGGACCAGAGCAGTCCAAATATCATGTGGGGAAGCTCCAGCACACCTCCCCCATCCCCCTGAAGTCAAGCCCCAGGATACAGAGCAATGGACTCAAACTACAGGAAAAGAGATTCCACCTAAACATTAGAAAGAACTTCCTGACAGTAAGAGCTGTTCAACAGTGGAATATACTGCCTTGGAATGTGGTGGAGTCTCCTTCAATGGAGGTTTTTAAACAGAGGCTGTTGGGAGTGCTTTGATTGTGTATTCCTGAATGGCGCGGGGTTGGACCTGATGGCTCTTGTGGTCCTCTTTCAACTCTATGATTCTATTAAATAACCAGAATCCAGGCTGTATGGCTTGGATGGTGAGCCCACTGAGACATTAATAATTATGTAATGGTCTATATGTGGTATTCACCTGCTTTTTTTATTATATGGCTTGCTGTTGGTATTTTATTATTGATTATAATTTTTTTTAGCTGCCCTGATGCAGGGATGTAGCTACAGGAGCAGAGGTGGGGGGAGAAAGCACTGAGTACTCCCCAAATAAGAATTCCTTCTCCTCCATGGAATTTTCCTTCAGTACATCACAGGAAATGGCACATAGCACACACCTGTCCTATACCAAAAAAGTGCCCCAGGGCTAATTGATGCAGACCATATGTACACAATGGAACTTTAGTCTTCTGTTCCTGACTCAGCTCCATTATCTCTGCTCCTAGAACCTGCCACCCATACCCCTGACAGTAGGAAACTTCCCAACCAATCAAAGCTTCCTGTTGGGCAGCTAATCAGCACATTGGGGGAGGAAACATGTAGAAAGCTTCACGTCCTTTCTAAACATGGTGGTGGAGGGGCTCTCATGTCTTGTGTGTGTGTGAATGTGTAGCATGGAGTTTGTGTGTGTGTGTGTGTGTGTGTGATGTGGGGTGTGTGTGTGTGTGTATGCATGGTTCCATGGCAGCGCAGGGGCTCTCGCATCCTGGCATGTGTGGTCTGTGTGTGTGCATATGTGTGTACACACTGTTGTATGGTGATGTGGCAGGGCTCTTGGCATGAAACTAGCCATTATAGTTGATTTGAAAGGTTATATGTTAATGCGTCAAGTGACCATACTCTTGACATGTTTCCTAAGTGGCCAATCAGCAGAGTGGGTATGGAAACATACCAAGGCATTTTATATATGTAGATAACAGTGTATATTATGCCGGGTATAGCTAGCTGTTATTATTAGGATTTTAAATCTTGAGTTAAGTTTTGGGGGTCCATGGCAACAAAAGGTATATAAAGGGGGTCACTGGTAAAGATAAGGTTAAGAGCCACTGGTCTAGTCTTCCAATACTTTCTTGCTTCTTTGACATTTCTCACCAAATGTAAAAAATATAAACTATCTAATGTACATACTGGAAAAAATTCACTATGTTTATTTTTTTTTTTTACCACAGTGATAGTTGAGGTTGTGGTGTGTGTATGTGTGTGAATGAATATAAATGAAATAATGTCTACTGAAAGTAGCATCCCTAATGAGGGTAGTATGTCTGATGAGAATAATGCGCCTTGGGAGCACAAGTCAAAATTGAGATTTTAGTCTCAAATATTTTAATATATTGTAAGTGGTCATCATTTAAAGGTTCTTTCCAAGTAAATACTCATGATCCACAAAAATGTTCCCTTTATTTCATGTACTTGCATTCTTTTTACAACCCCTCTAAGAAGTTCCATTTAATATGGATATTAAAAATAATAAAGCACTTGTGTAGAACAGCTGGATGAAAAGCCATAAAATGTGGTGCATTAAGTCCATGCTTTAATCACTCTGAATCACTGCTGTGGTGTCTACAGTGGAGTGACAGGGTCAGAAATTACTTTAATTGTTCTTTACTGGCTCTTTACCTGATGACACTTGATAAATGTGACTTCAGGACTCAAGGCTACAATGCTATTGAAGAAAAGGTTGGCAGGACACAGAATCATAGCGTTGGAAGATATCATAAGGGCCATCCAGTCCATCCCCCTGCCATGCAGGAATACACAACCAAAGCACTCCTGACAGATGGCCATCCAGCCTCTGTTTTAAAACCTCCAAAGAAGGAGACTCCACCACACTCTGAGGCAGCACATTCCATGGCTGAACAGTTCTTACTTTCAGGAAGTTCTACCTAATGTTTAGGTGGCATCTCTTTTCCTGTGGTTTGTGTCCATTGATACATGTCTTATTATGGGTCCATGAATAAAATCTTGCCAAATATAGTGCTGCAGGCTCCAAGCCTAAGTGCAAGAGGGACGCACAATCTCACAGCAGGGACGACGTCATCCAAAATCGACCCTCTGCCACGCTGCTGCAATAAACCTCTCCCGGGTGATCCTTGCGCGGCAAGGATCATCTGAAAATGTCCTTAGTCTCTAAAAGAGCAATATGGCTGGTCCTACTATTTGGCAAAGTGAGACAGCAGCCTCATGCTGCAGCAGTAAGGATGCCCAAGGATAGACATATGAATGCTACGCTGTATGTTCTGCACAGTGAAGCTGTTTTTCTGTACTTAGGTGTGATGGAGGACATTGTTCCATGGTCAATGTTGAAGTTAAGAGACAATTATCACAGCTATTACTTAGGTAACCTTCTGCATGTGGAGTGCGTGTGTATGTGTGTGGAGTGTTGGTGGTTACATTTTATCTGTTTGCATAAAGCAGAAACTTAGGTCGGCTGTTGTCCCTATATAGGGCAGAGCACAGGGGTGTAGCTATGGGGGTGTGTGCAAAATGAGGGCATTGTCCTCTAATAATTCTGATCCTCATGAAATCTCCAGTTTCCAATTTTCTTCGTTGTCTAGGGTGAGACACTGAACATTGTCCATACCTTGAACTCTTATGTCTGCTGAGTTTGCATTCCCTCGGTGACTTTGCCTGCCTCTTTTATTTAGAGGCTTAAACTAAATTTTTAAATGCTCAACAGAAGTTTTAAGTTACTGCAATGCTAGTGTGTGTGTGTGGGGGGGATGCCTTCCTTTTGCCCTCCCTCTCTCATAGCTTCATGCCTTGCAGAGTATGACCTACAGGTTGACCCTATTATCCACGGATTCAGTATCCATGGTTTCACTTATCCATGTTGGGAAAAAATGTTCTCTCTAGGCATTTCTAAGTCTTCCAATGCAATTCTATGGTCATCCTCCAGCATCCATCTCATTGAAAACAATAGGGTGCCTTATTATAATGGATCCAGGTATCCACGGGGTGTGTGTATGTGTCTTGGAACATATCCTCAGCGAATACGGGGTCAACTTGTACTCAGATGCAGTTCTTGAAAAAATAAAATGGAAGAAAGAAAAGTGAAGGAGAAACAGTGTATTACATGGAAAATACAGGATAAATTGTGTGTGGCCCTTCCTACACCCATACTCCTTACAAGATCAGCATGCAGAGTGGGATCTATGATGGAGTCAGGGTTTACCGTGAGTGGTATAAAAGGGAGTTAATGTTGGTTGTTGCCAGATTAATGGTACTCCTAAGGTGATGCAGCTGCTGATGTAAAGCCAGCTCTACCTTTCAGCAAATCATTAGGTCAAATCAGATAAGAGATGTGGGGAGATGGCAGCTAGGGGAGAGATCAGGCAGCCCATATTGAGCTTCCTAAGCTAGTCCACTACTTTCAGGTGAGGTAGAGGATAGTCTTCCATTGCTAGTACTGAAGAAAGATCCAGCTCCCAGTCCAATCAGCTTTTATATGTGGAAAGGGAGGGGGTGTCATCTTGTTTTCTTATTTTTGTTCTTGTGGCTTTTGTTTTGGGGAGCAAAATGTCTTTGGCCAATCTGGGTGGCTGGTATCCTGTAGGAAATTTCTCCTAAATGAGAGCACGAAGCATTATCCTCACTCTGTCTGGCTTGATCAGGAGCCATGGAAGGGCCATATAAATCAGTGGTAGAGAACATACTCTTTATGGAGAATTTTCCAGGTTCAATTCACCTCCTCCCCAGGTAGGACTTGAAGGCCCATCTCAGTGGTTGTTTACTATAAAACTCACCTCATGTCTATTTGCTTGCTTAATAACCAGGATAGTTTGAATAGCAATGGCCATTAATACCTGCAAGAAAGCTGTGTGATATTTCATCCCGTTTTGGGCAATTTGAGCACTTGGTTAGCTGGATTCTCCACAGAATGAGATGTTCCATTTGGCAATCAAGCAGGCCTGGTGTTATCAGAGCCGGAATACCATTTTGGAGTCACATTATCACTGTAACACACTCAGGAAGTGTAATTTCCTTTTGCTGCATTAAAGAATAACCACATTGTTATCTAAGATGGAGAGCCTTGATGAACTCTCCACCTGCCTCTTTTGTGAAATATGATGGGATGTAGGTTTGAGCTGAAATCTAATTGTGAAGCAATTAGAGCTACTATGCCCTTCCATACAACATCCCTGACATGACCAAAAGGGGAGGCCAATGGACTGGGCTTATATAAGGTTAGTAAATATTTCTGAACCTTTAGAGGCTTTATGTGATAAGCATTTCATGACATATTTGCTCACAAATCGAGGGGAGGAAAGACACATTTCTTCAGCTGCAGTTAGAATCTTTCTGTGGCTACACTATTTTCTCTTCATAGGCATGCAACTTATTCAGATAACCACACCTTCAGCTGTGTTCTTGGATATGATTGATCTTTATTGGTTGTTAGAATCAGAAGAAGACTCTCTTTTAAAAAAATTATATCAAAGTTTAAACATTAAAAACAACATATACTGTATTCTATAACACTAGTCTGCAGATACATAATACAGTTGTCCCTCTGTATCCATGGATTTAAGTATTCATCGATGGAAAATATTCTTTAAAAAATAATAATAATAAAAAACAAACCTTGATTTCACCATCTTGTATAAGGGGCACCATTTTGCGATGCCATTGCATATAATAGGACTTGAGTATTCACTGATTTTGGTATCCACGGGGGGTCCTGGAACCAAACCCGAGCAAATATGAAGGGACAACTGTACAAATAAATACACCAATACTAACATAAACTTGAAATACTCATATGCATATATATATATATATATACACACACACAAAACTATAATAATTCAACCTCCTATCCCTTTCAGCACTGGGTTCTAACTTAATATCTGGTGTCCTTCCATTAATCAGTTTAAAATATTATTTATCTACCTCTTTAATTGTACTATTTACTTATTAATTTACTATTTCTTTTAACTTTATTTCACCTACAGAATACATTCCATATTGTGTTATATTGAATTATTTAAATATTATATTTAAGCTACCACTTAGATTTCTACATCATTTCTATTAGTAGTTAATATTTTCAATTTCTTCTTCTAATTACATGTTTCGGTCTTCAAAGCTTGAAACAGCTACATTTCCCCATTTGCTTTCCCATAGGAGTGTGATAAATTTCCATTCCTCTTTAAATTGAGAAGACTGCCAAGGAGCAATTTTGCAGCTTTTTCCTAGTTTCTCAATGGTTCAACAATGAAAATTTGGGAGATGAGTGATAAGGAATATGTCTCATCATTCCTTCTCCCACCAATGTGGTGCTACTACAGGATAGGGGATGGGCATGCCCCCGCTTCCTGCCATGACAGACAAAATGACAACAGCCACTGTGCTTGGGGAGATCATTTGTACATCTTGCCCTTAGGCAAGGACTCTAAACTATGTCTTTGCTATCCAGCACTTATATATTTCTTCTCCACTGAAAATCATAAGGGAGATCTAATTAGTTTTAAACTACAAATGATACTCTTATTAAAAAAATTCCTCATCATTCATGGTGACATGGTTACATAATTTCCAACTGTCCTAATTTGGGAAGGACAGTGCTGATTAATTCTTGTTTTTATTCAGCTGCTTTTAAAATGGCCCAGTTTCTCTCTCCTATTCCCATTTCCCCCCTTTGTTGTCACTTTACTTCAGTTGCTGCAAACTGAGTTCAAACTCAGGAGAGGATGTAGAGGAGAGGCGTGGGCAGACCCTTCCCAGTAGGCTCAGGTGAACTAAACTGCTGCAGGCTCTCCTAGCTTGTGTGTTCTTCTTCATTAACCTTTACCATCTTGACCATACTCTGATGTTGCTTGGCTACACAGGTCCAGCTTTTCAACTGTGAAATGTTGGCTGGTGTGTAGTGAGAGCACAGGACTCAGTGATATGCATCATAGCCTTTTAAATGAGTCAAATGATGCTGTTATCATTTGCTGTCTAAAGTGGTTGTGTGTTGACTAGTAAACTGGAAGAGTATTAAGTCGACTGATTGCAAGGTTGTGAGACACATATCTAAATCCCATGTCTGAACATTTAATCGCTAAGAGTTTGTCTATACAGTGAAAATACTCCTCATAGAATTAGAGGATAATACCTTTTGCCCCAATAGGATCACACATCATTTTGCAATATTCGGAGGGGGGGGGTGGACTCCAAATACTCAGTGGGAAAAGCTTTCGTAGCTTTTTAAAAAAAACCCAAAGGAAATGCACATTCCCACTCGTTGGGACAACCAATTTGCTTTGCTGCACATTCCTGATAAGAATGGAAGTGGAAAACTGATTGGTTGGATGTGTGCAGTGTGGAACTTGCTGGCAAGGCAAGCATCCAGAACAACCATGTTGGATTTTCACCATAGCAGTCATGCACTGAGGTGACAAAACAGCTTATTCCCCCTCCCCCCCGTTTATTTAAGCAGAAGATTGCACTTCTGCACCTTGGGTTTTCTTTTTTAAAAAATTCTGTTCGGTGGAGGTAACTGGTGACAATAAAAATGTGAATAATTCACTCATACCCACCATCTTGATTCACAGGCATGCCCATTTGATCAACAAATGTGTATGGCTTTGCATGCCTGCAATCTTGAAAAAAAACATAGAGACAAATGAAAGCTGATATGAATTGATGTTAGCGTGCATCATTCCACATTTTATTGCCTCATAGAGATGAACCCTGAGTCACTATGAATGATCACTAATTCCCCCCGTTTTTTTGATCTCTAATTTCCCCCCCCCCCAAAAAAATTCATTTTTTTTCACAACAAATACATGATTTTCTGATATATATCTTAAGAAGAGCTGTGAAAAATTATTTTTCTCATTCACTGAGAAACACTCCACTCTGATACTGGTTGGCCCAACTGTCCCTTAAGAAAGCGATCAAGGAGTTGAACCTGGCTTTGAACAAAATAGACATAGTCATTATTTACTTCTACCTTCAGCAAAGCAGTGTGCAATCATCATCATCGTCATCATCATCATCATCTATATCCCACCACTCTCTCAATAGTGAGACTCAAGACACCTAACAATGTTTTTAAAAATAATGAAGATTAAAACTATATAAAAAAGCTTCAATAACATTTTAAATATAAAAAATTAAAAAACAATTACAGTAGCACCCCCACATCTGCTGATTCGTCATCTGCAGATTCAATTATCCATGGATGGCAACAATGGGGGTGGGGATAGGTAGGGAGAAAGTGAGCTCATGGGGGGAGGAGGTGGGTTCTGGCATGGCAGGTAGGCAGCCAGGGGTTGGGAGGAGGGTTCTGGCATGATGGAGCTGGTGGGTGGGGAAGGAAGGGAGGAGGTGAGCTCACTTACCCCTCCCTTCTCTATGGGTGGATGGATGGTTCCAGCATGGCGGGCAGGTGGGTGGGTGGTGGAGGGAGGAATCAAGTTTCCCTCCCCCTCCTATCTCTGGGGTGGGTGGGTTCCAGCGTGATGGAGCTGGTGGACAGGGGAGGGAGGGAGGAGGTGAGTTCGAGGGGCATGTGTGGGTTCCAGTGTGGTGGGCAGGTGAGGCAGGGAGGGGTCAAGATTGCCTCCCCCTCCCTAATCCAGGGTGGGTGGGTTCCAGTGGGTGGGCAGGAGGAGGGTTCTGGCATAGCGGAGCTGGCTGGTGGGGGGGGGGCGAACCCTGGGAGGGTTCTCATGGTGGTGGTGTTCGCTTCACCTGTGGATTTCACCATCCACGGTGGGGCCTGGAATCAATCTCCCATGAATACGGGGGTCCTACTGTAAACAAATTTATTTATTTTTTGAAATATATTTTTATTTGCTAAACAACAAAGCAAAACTTATTTTGTACATACAGTCAATTCATTACATTTTAGTTAATAAAAACAAATTATCCTACTACATTCTTTCAAATATTTAAACATCTAGGACTCGTTCATTCCATCCAACCTATTTTTCCATTCATACCCTTCATACAGTCTTTTTTAAAAATTACAATCTTCCTTCATTCGTTGTTTCCCATTAAGTTTCATAACAGTTACTATTTTGATACTTAAGTCCTTTCTATAATTTGAATGACCTGTATCTGTGACCACAAATGTTTGATCTCACTGGAACTGGTCTATCTAATGCAATAACTCCCCAGCTTCTACCATGTACCCCATAATTTGTCAAAATGTTCTTTGGTATCATTCTAATCTTTCCCAAACTGATCTACATTATTGTCTTTTAATGCTTGTGTTAATGTATCTAAATATATTAACTCTAACACTTTAAATGACCATTCTTGTTTAGATGGGATACTTTCTAATTTCCAGTGGCAAGCATACACAATCCTTGCTGCCAATATTAAATTGAATAGAATCCTCTCTATCTCTCTTTTGAATTTGTCTTCAAATAAACATAACAAGTAAATCTCTGGAGACATTTGAAATCGTATATTCATTATCTTTTCTACTGATGTATCATGGATCAGAACTTGTAAGCGTCTTCCAACAGTTTTCTGTTAAATCTTGACAAGCTGTTAATCTAATTGTTTTGTTCCAGAAATTTTCCCAACTCTCCAACATTATCTAACTTTGATGTTTTGTGACCACTTGACCATTGGTTCCTTGATTACCTCTTCTTCACAATCCCACTGTAGCAGTACTTTATATATTTTGACCGGGGTTTTTGAGTTCTCTGGAAAAATTTCTTCCAATTCTGATTTTTTTTGTCCAATGCCATATATTCTAATATCTAATTCCCCCCCCACACACACATTTGCCTGTATAACCACCAGTTACACCTTATACCGTCCAATTTTAATTCTTCCAGGGATTTAATTGCTGGTTGTGAATTTTTCCATTTCACTAAGTCATCATATCTTAGCCATTTTACCCCTGAAATTTGTTCTCTTCTAAAAAATGCCTCGTGGGGCGATACCCATATTGGTGTTCTTAATGCACATCTTGCCTTATATTTTACCCACACTCTTAGTAAAGATCTAACGAAGTGGTCATTAAAGTCTTTAAGATTCTGTTGAGGAAACAGCTCTGATTCAACCCATTTGATATTGTGGTTTTCAGCAACCAGTCTAGTTGAAATGACTTAGTTGAAAAGCCTGAAAATACAACGACAGGTCAGGGAGTGCTAGACCTCTGTTTTCAGCACTAATGAATCTAACCATTTTTTTTGAAACCTGGATCCTTTTGAGCTGAAAATAAATTGGTTTATCATCATTTGCCATTTTTTAAATTTGGACAGAGGAGGGGGTCAAAGGGATGCTTTGAAACAGAAAAAATAAGTGAGAAACTAGGAACATTTTAACTAGAGCAATCCATCCCAATAATGAGTCTTAAGGACTTCCAAGATTTTATCTTGCATATCATCCAGGCAGTGGATGATCCAGATGGACTTATTGGCAGGTTGGTGATAGACTGCCAGTGTCTCTGCTGCGGGAATGGGACATTAACGAGATTTTCAGACGATCCTTGCCGCGCAAGGATCGCCCAGGACAGTTTTGTCACAGCAGTGCGGCAGGGGGTCAATTCTGAACGACGCCGTCCCTGCTGTGAGATCGTCAGTCCCTCTCGCGCCAAGGCTTGGAGCCTGCCGCGCTGTATTCGGCAAGATTTTATTCACAGAGCTATGGCGAGAGGGACCGACGATCTCGCAGCAGTGACGTCGTCGTCCGAAATCGACCCCCTGCCGCGCTGCTGCGATGAAACTGTCCCGGGCGATCCTTGCACAGCAAGGATCGTCTGAAAATCTCCATAGACACATCATCCTAAGTTTTTGTAAGTTAATTTGGAATCCTGAATATATAGCCATAAATTCTATGTGCTTAAGAGGAGGAAAGGATACTTCCAGGCTTTCCATGAAAATCATAACATCATCTGCACTAAAAATATGGAACACTTCATGAATTTGTGTATCATCCTTGTACGAGGGCCATGCTAATCTTCTCTGTATTGGTCCAATTTAAGTATATGTGCTGCTGAAGCAAGCACACCATAGAGTTTTCTTGGCAAGATTTCTTCAGAGGGGGTTTGCCTTTGCCTGCCTCTGAGGCTGAGAGAGTATGATTTGCCCAAGGTCACCCACTGAGTTTCTATGGCCAAGCAGGGATTCGAACCCTGGTCTCCAGATTTGTAGTCCAATGATCAAACTTATGCAGGCTGTCACAGACTAATGTAGCTATCATTTATTAGCTTTAGAGAAAATTAAGAATTGAATATCTCTTTTCATCACCATATTATATATATTCAGCAAGATAACTCTTTTTTATTCCTCCCACTAATATGCAAGCTTTACACCTCAACAGTTTTGTTCATATGGCATTTTTTGCTCTCTGTCATTCTGCATTAGCTTTTCTTCCTTGTATTTTTCAATCGAGAAAGAGCATGCTGCCAATAATGTGTTCCAAACGCTGGAGCGTGGTAATGGTAAGCGCTCAGCATCTGTTCTTTTACTTTGAAGGTACACAGAGAGGTTGACTTTGCCTGCCGTATAAAAGTTCTGATTTGCAGATGTTCACATCTTTAAAAAATGAAAAAGAGCTAATTATTTAAAAATTAGGCTATGCTTTTCCCCTACCCCAGCCTGTCAGCAAAGTGTAATGTTCTCCAAATATGTTCAGCTTGTCTCCACATCAAAGGTGCTAAACAAATTTGGTTTGAAAACAACACAAAAACTGATCAGTGTTTGTAATGATCACATTTTGCTCTTTAGATTATCCTTGTGCCATGAGTAGCTGTCTAACAGTACTTACAGATTCTACTCTTGTTTAGCGTACAGATCATAGGTAGAGAATCACAGTCCCACTATGTGTGATCTCTCTCTCTCTCTGTGTATGCATGCTGATTCAGGTCCTTCTGCAGTCCTAATATGGACCCTGCCCTTAAGCCCACATTTCCTTACCTGTGACAACATCATCTGGTAGAGTTGCTCAGTTTTTGTTTTTCACAGCAAGTCTGAAATGCCTTCATTACTGTTAGTAAGAGCTACAATTTATGTTTAAGCTTAAAGCTCTTCACGAGCAGAATTCAGGACTGCAGGGAAGCTCCCTCTGTGTTCCACCAATGGAGGCAATATGATTTGGGAGGACACAGGGGAGGGCTTCTCAGTTGTAGTGCTGCAATTGCAGAGTTCCCTCCGCTAGGAGATCTGACTGGTGCCAAGTCCAAACATGGTTTTTTATTAAAGCTTTTGGGGACCAATTCACTTCAAAGTGTACATGTGCATGGTTTTAAATTGTTGTAGCCTTTAAAGTTGTTTTTAAATGTTGTCTTGTTTTTGTTGTTGTTAACTGTTCACTTTTTTAAAAACCTTGTTTCAATTATTTGTGGTTTTAGCCTGGAAGTGTTTTAAACTATTTACACCACCCTGAGTTCCGATGTTAAAGGGCAGGATATACATATTCTAATGAAGAAATAAATATCTGAACAAGCTAAGATATTATGGTTTTTCCCCCTACTCTCTTTGGCCCCATCCACTAAAGGATGTGAGCCCTCAAATTTCTATGAAATTGGATTTGGTCCTTGGGCCAGTGTTGTCTGAATGGCACAGGAGACAGAGGTAGAAGAGGCCAGTCAGGAGCAACTGAGCCCATTGGCCCAACCATGGTATGAAAGCTACTTCTCTTTCCTGAGTTCATATCACTGATAGCACATAACTTTGTGAGTGTAGCCAGAATGTCCTGTAATATTACTTAAAATGTCAGAAGGCACTTCTCAGGGCTCATCTACACTGGCGCTATAATTTGGGTCCAGTCTGGAGCATTATACTTTGGAGCTGAACTGGATTTTATTTGTTTGTTTGTTTTGCATGCAGATTAAAAACAGATTAAAAATACAAATATACAATTAAAATTTATAAAATCAGTTTAGTGCACATACACACACACACACACACTGCCAGCTACACGTATTGGTGTAGATCCATTTCAGACCCATGCCATAGTTCAGACAGGCGGCAGGGCTAACACCACAGCAGCCCATTGGCTTGTTCCCCTCGGTGCCACCACTGCCTCATCCACCAGCCAAGCAGCTTCCATCATTGTAGCTGCTGGTGAGGTCAGAACGGGGTCCCTGTGTGATTAACAAGGAGGAATAGAGCAAACCCCTTCCTTGTAGATCACATTGGACAGAACCCTATTCTGACTTCAGCAGCTATGGTGATGGCCAGTCTCTTGTAGAGACTGCTTGGCTGGTGGACAAGGCAGCAGCGGCAGTGGCACCAAAGAGGATGGGCCAGCGGGGATGATGCAGTGTGTATGTAGATGTGTGGACAGCTGGGTTGCTCTGGATCCAGCCCAATACAGCTGTACAAAACACCAACGCTACTCCAGTGTTTCCTAGAAATACCGGAGCAATTTGCAGTTCCTGTTAAACTGGATTAAGGGCTAAAAGTAATGGGTTTACTGTGTGTTCAAATCACACCAGATCCAGGGTGAGTACGCATTTTATCCTTAGTGTAGACAACCCCTCAGTTTCTTCCATGATGCTCAGCTCTTCTGAGTCATGTTGTCCCAGTATTTCCTGAGATGTCACACAATAGTTCAGGGTGCATCTTCTGGACTGGATGATGCTGTTATTAGCTGGATATAATAACTGCCTGTTGATGTATCTAGTATAGGTTTGCCCATCCAGGATAGTCCCAGGCCTTGAGGTTTTGGGCTAAAACCTGAGACTTAGGAGATTATCAGATAGGAACATAAAAAGTGTTCCTGTCCCACAATCTCCACTCCTGTCCCTGTCCCATCTCTGTCACACCACAATCATCCTCCCCACCACACTTACCTCTTCTCTCATTGTTCTGGAAGCCCAGGAGTGAACGGAGCTGTAACGGAGGTCCATTCACTTTCTGAATTGAAATCCCACAGATTCTTGCAAGAAGATATGAGTGTGGGAAATTCAAAAAGAAAAAGAAAACCAAAAAAGTGACAGCAAGCACAAAAACACACTTTATAAAGTACAAGTGACCTGGGGAGGGTCATAAAAAGTGTGTCACTTACCTTGATGTCCCGATCTCACCTGGAACTGTTCTGGCAGGGATCTCCCATTGGTGCTGGGATCTCACCAGTGAAATGGGGCACCTTGTTGCACACAGGAAAATCTGTGAAAGGAACAGAATGGGGATCTACTGATGGCTTCTCCCATCACTAAAAAGCAGTGCCCATAGAACAGCAGCAGAATGGGTGCATAATGAGGGGGGGGACAATGTCATCTGATAAGGGAGCCCTTTTGCGATCCTCTGGCATTGCTGTAACACCATTTTTAATGCATCTGATAATCTCCCTAGATAAGGCCGGTGGTGATGTCTTTAACCATAGTGTGTTAAATACCAACCACAGTTGCACATAACTTCTCATTTAAACACCCAGCCAATTACACAGAACACATGTTCTTGTTTGGAAATTAAGAGAGAAATTCTTAACTATAAGAATTGTTCTCAGATCAAGGTGAAATAAGATAAGGGACTTTTACTCTAGCCTATGTGTTCTAGACACAAGGTGGATGCAAAGCAGAGTGGATGACCCCTGGCACCACAATGGCCTGAAGGGAAAGAGGAAGCTTAATAAATACAGAGACTCCCCCACCCTAGAGGATCTTTGCAAGTTGTAGCAACAGATCTATTAAGCCTTGCAAAGTGTAGGAAGCTGCTGCTCTACTAGTTGAGCTAGAGATCTGCACACAGGCTTTTCTTCTTGCTTGGAGATGAACTGACCCAAACTGAAGAATTTGGACCCTCCTCACTTACCTGGAGAAGACCTAGAAGAACAGGAGATTCAGGGCCAGTCCCTAAATTCTGACAACCCTAATCTAGTGGCAGTAGCCACCCTAGCTTGGAATTGCTGGATGTTATAGCCCCCCACCAAGATAATTTCCAAACTCTGCTATGTAAATGTACATTATATCTTGCAAGGAATGGCCACACCATTGGGGATAGTGAGAGATTTGCCACAGGCAGCCATTTTGGGGGGGGGTGTCATGAAAAGGCAGCAAGATGTTAAATGGTCAGTTTATAATTTTTGGGTTGGATTCAGACTAATGCTTGTCCCATTGCTTTGTAGGTCTGCTCCAGGTGTGCTTAAATTTATGTCCCACCCCATGTGTTGCAATTTTTTACTGCCAGTGAATGGGAAAGCTTCTTGTGGAATGTTCTGCTCCCAGTGGCAAAACAATTTGGTTGGTGCTGAGTACTACACACATTGACTGGGGAACATGTGCTGTTGCTGTTTCACCTTAAATGGCAAAATGTTTTATGCCCTGTCCCTGCCTTATGTGAAGAGATATTAAAAAGCCTGCCTTTGATGCTAAAGAGCATCACAATCTGGAACTTTCCATAAATGTTAGAGACTAAAACTCCCATCATCCACCAGTGAACAAGGGGGTAAGGGGGAGAACACTTGCTTACACTTCCAGAGCTAAGTAAAAACTTTCCTGTTTCACCAGGCTTTTGTTGATCTTTGCTAATGGCAGTGTTTGGGTATATGTGAGTGTTGTGTATGTGTGGGTGTATATATGTGTGTGTTTTTAGAGTTTTAGCTGTTTTGAACTTATTTACTTGTCTAATTGTGTTTTAACTTATTGTAGTTTGCTGATTTTAGGAATGTCTTTTTATTGTATGCTGCTTTGAGTCTCAAATTGAGAAAAAAGGTGGGATAGAAATAAAGATGATGATGATAATGATGATGATGATATAGATGTGTCCAGTTGTGATTAGATTTGAATCTGGGCCTGGGAAATCCTACTCACCCCATCTGCATTCAGAAATGCAAGGTAACCACAGGATAGCATCTACAACTTAAGCCTGGTGTCACTTACATTTTAAAATAGAACCATTTACTAGAAAAAGGTGACAGATGAAACAGCCTTGAAAGAGAACTGGCTCACACCCGATCTACCCTTTAATCACTGTAATTCACTGTGAATTCATTAAAAAAGGCTAAAATGTTACACATTTAATTAATTTTATGCACAAACATTCTCCACAAGCACACCAAAATTTGCTTCTGTATACATATAAATAACCTTTGGAATGAGACCTTGCCTGGTCACCTGCATGATAGGTGGAGGTCACCAGTGGGTGACCACAGGCCAGCCAGGTAATGTCCTGTGGGCTGGGGTGGTGGTTTTTGTCTGGGTAGGAAAGGGTTGTGCATAGGGTTGCCAGTCTAGGATTGTCCCAGAGCCTGAGGTTTCCAAGTCAAAACCTGAGATCTAGGGACAGCTCCTGCTGAAGGCCATTAAGTGTTATGCATTAAGTACCAACCACAGTTGCCCACGGCTTGTCATTAACACACACACACACACACACACAGAGAGAGAGAGAGAGAGGACATATTTTCCTGTTTGGAAAAAAAGAAATTTTTGCTAAGAGTCTGTTTCCAGATCAAGATAAAGTGAGAGGATTATTCCTTGTCACTTCCTTAGTGAGACAGAATAAGGAACATTTAACCTAGCTGGGTCCAAAATGCTGTGGTCAGGCTCTTGACTGGTGCTGGCTACAGGGATCATGTGACACCTCCCCCTGTTGAAACAGCTGCATTGGCTATCAGTCCATTTCCGGGCAGAATTCAAAGTGCTGGTTTTGACCTTTAAAGCCCTAAACAGTTTGGGTCCAGACTTTCTGAAAGAACATATCTTCCTATACAAGCTGGCCCAAGTGTTAAGATCAGCAGGGGAGGGCTTTCTTTCAGTCCCACCACCTTCACAGGTGCAGTTGGTGAAGAATCAGAAGAGAGCCTCTCCGTAGCTGCTCCCATACTGTGGAACTCTCTTCGACAGGAAATCCAGCTGGCCCCTTCCCTGCTCTCTTTTCATGGGCAGTTGAAGAAGTTTTTATTTAGACAGGCATTTGAGAAATGAATTTTAATTGGTGTGCTGCTTTTAATGTTTTAATGTTGTATTATTATTGATTTTATGTCTTTAATTCATGTTGGGCTTTAATTATGTGGAAATTAATTTAATGCTTTTTAAATTTTTGTAAATTGTGATATTTTAATTGTATTTTTAAGTGTTGTAAGCCACCTTGAGTCCTGTCTTGGGAGAAAGGCAGGGTATAAATCAAATCAATCAATAAAAATAAATAAATATTTGCTACTAGCCAGAAACTGGATGCATAGCAGTGTGGAGGGTGAACCCTGGCAGCACATTAACTGAGAAGGAGGAAGCTAAGTAAATATATAGATCCTCTTTGAGACTCTTTGCAAATTGCAGCTAGAAATGAGTTAAGTCTTGCATAAGCTACCACACTTTGAAGAAAAGCGGCAAGGGAGCAGGAATGTTCCATCTTCCCTGCTGCCTTACTGCATGACGTCACTGTCCTTCCAGTGTTCTTTCATTCTGGTCTCATGGGGGACTGAGCTAAAACCACATCTTTTTGCTAACAGTTTTTTCTGGTTAGCAAAAAACCATGGTTTTACCTTGGTCTCTCATGGGACCAGAACAAAAAATCCAATGCCATGTGATAAGGCAGCAGGAAAGACGGAACATTCCTGCTGCCTTGCTACTTTTCTTTGGAGTGTAGTAAGCCCCCAAGATAAACTGGAGATTTGCATTCAGTCATTTCCTCTTGTCTGGAGCTGAGCCTATCAAAATTGGAGAATTTAAACCCTCATCTCCTGCCTGGAGATGAACTGGAGACTGGTAACCCTAGCTGTTTGTTTTATATCCACTATGGTGGGACCCAAGGCAGCTCACAACATTTAGAACAACAATGTTCATAAAGTGGTGTGATCCAAGGAAAGGGATCTTCTTGGGCCAGGCACTTGCTTCTATCCAGGGGTAATTTGGGATGAATGAATGGGTTTTTGATTCAGTGGATGAGTCAAATGTCTAGATTTGGGAACTTTCACTGGCAAATGTTATGACTGGGGTGGGTTAGGACTGTGGTCTTGTTGACTTCAGCTACAGCTACTCTTGGCACAAAGGGTCTCCTTTGCCACAATCAAAAGAGTGTTTACTGCTGTAACATTCATTCTCCGCCCCCTTGCATTATGCCAGTCTTTTCCGATGTGGTGCCCTCCAGATGTGTTTGGCCACCACCTCCATCATTTCTGTCACTGGCGCTGATGCTTGTTGGGTGATGGGAATTATAGTACAGCTCATCTGGAGAGCACTGGGTTGGGGAAGACTGCATTTTCCATATTCTATTCCATATTTTAAAAGCCATCTATCTTCATGCACAAAATTTTATTTTTAAGCTTATCTACATTTCCCCATGAAAATAAACCACCAATATATATTTTTTGAAAATAGGCCTTGGAAGTCTAGTACTGGAAAAGCAGCATAAATATTCACAACTATGTTTTCCAAACACACACATGAAAACAGACACAAATGTATTTTTTTTAAAAAAAAATTATCTTCCCTGCACATCATTTTCTTCTTTTCTTTGTTCTATCCCTCCCATTTTTCATACTCTCCTCTTGCTGGTTTTTTGGTGTGTTTGTTTGTTATTGAGACAATACTTCTCCAAGGCTTCTTACACAGCTGTCTAATGTATTAGCCAGGTGGGAATCTGGGTGGCATAATACAGGAATTGGGGAGAGGATCAATTTAGCAATAAAAGCAGAGGTGTCAGTACAGAATCAGTTTTACCACTGACAGCCTTGTACTGCCATATTCTATACTAAAGGGAGAGCTAAATGAAAGAACAGAAGAGAGAATAACAAGCCGTGTGTCTTTCGAATCTTTTGAAGACAATTGAGCTACAGAAAAAGAAACACCCATTTACCCTATGGATGGTATGGGTATGTTTGCTTCCTGCCAGACTTGGAAATATCTTTTGGAAACCAGGTAGCTTAAACTGGGTGAAGGCCTGATTGAAAGGGAAATATGCCACAGTCAGACATGTCTGCCAGAGGCCTCTTGTTGGGTAAAATCATCTGACTGATGCAATGTACATGTGACATGTAATGCAATGAGAATGCAGACAAAACATACCTGCTGCAATATGACATGCCACATTCCTTTTGACTGTCTGAAACAAGCTGCAGTCCCAATTGGAATGTCTTCCGTGAATTCCGATGGAAAAGCACTGGAGACTTTGATTGCCCTCTGAGTTTCAAGCGGAGAGAGTTAATTTATATGTAGACATGGAAGAGACCTAGCTCCTATTATCATGACTGTCCATTTTGTAGCACTTTATATCTTCAGAGAGATTTAATTTAGTATGAAGAAATCTCAATCTGTCATAGTGGCAGTCTATTCTTCCTTTTCTTTTACATTTTCATTCTGAAGAAGCATGTTAATTAACCCAGGAGAGCTGCTTGCTCTTCCTCCATGCAACAGGGAAGAAATTGTATACTTTTATGAAGTAAATTGGCTTCTGTTTATGGACTTTTTCAGACAAGTAAAATGCAGTGCAAGCAGCCTCGCCACATTGCGAGGCTGCAGCCCTGCAGGACATCCCTTTCGGATGTCGCCCGTCCCTGCCGGTACTGTTGCGGTACCGCAGGGACATTACTCATGTTGATCGTGAGTAAAAATCGCCAAAATATTCCACTCAAATGTCCCTGCAGTACCGCAACAGTACTGGCAGGGACGGGCATCATCCGAAAGGGACGCCCTGCAGCGCTGCATTTTACTTGTCCGAAAAAGTCCTATGAGGCATTGTAAGACATCCTTGTGTGACAAAGACTGAGAAATTGAGATGTATGCTGTCCATCATGAAGGCAACATTATGCCCAAAGGTGAACAAAGTGTATGTCCTTTGTTTAGGATCTGGTAAGACAAGATTCAGGAGTATCTGGCTTGTCCTCTATGGCTTCATTGCAATGGTGTTAATTTTTAGGTAAATGGGGTGAAGAAATTGAAGAAATTGTTATCAAAATTAGAGTTGCCAGATTGAAAACTGAGGTAGTTCCTGGAACTCTAAGGATTGTGTAGAACAGGAAATTTCAGAAGTTGTTGCTTGGTTGAGTGATAAGCAACACCTGCTGAAATTCAATTTCTACACAATTATTAAAGGTAAAGGGGCAGAAATAATTTCTTCTGACACTTTTAAAACTTAGAACCTACAATGTGTCAGGAATGACAGACAGAGCTGCCAGAGTGAAAACTGGAGAGGGATCCTGTCCCTTTAATGGTTGTGTAGAAGAGGGAATTTCAGCTGCTGTTGTTCCTCATGCAACCAGGTAACAAGCAAAACCTGCTGAAACTCCCTTTTCTATATGACTAGTGTTGGGGTATTGAGGTGGTTCCAGCTATACCTGGGCACG
This sequence comes from Gambelia wislizenii, assembly GCA_030847615.1. Classification (NCBI taxonomy): domain Eukaryota; kingdom Metazoa; phylum Chordata; class Lepidosauria; order Squamata; family Crotaphytidae; genus Gambelia; species Gambelia wislizenii. Next base: position 143,415,257 of record JAUMIR010000006.1, on the reverse strand, counting down.
TGAGCCCAGAATACGGAGCTGGAGCATCTGCTTGCTTCCATGCTCTTTAACATCTACAGGAAACTATTTAGTGAGGCCACTTCCTGTTAAAAAATGTTATCTACTGGGCCTAACATGGGGTCAAAAACATGGTAAAAATTTCCTCTACATGCCTACAGTATGTTTAGGGACACTGTGGATTGTCCTTCCAGGTCAACAGGGTGAGCCTGACATGAGACAAAGAAGAGCTATAATAAATAAGTTCATGTTATTGTTCACAAATGGCAGAATCTTGTTCTTAACTCTTTCCTACTTCATCTTCCCTAATTAGCCAGTCTTTGAGAGGAAAAAGAAACGGATAGATACACAGGCAGAGAGAGGGATGTAAGTCAGCACTTTTCCTTAAATACACACATTTCAAGCAATATTAGCTTTATGCAAAGTGTCTGGGGAGACTCTCTGCAAGGTTTACTGAACAATGTGCACTGTAACCTTTCTGACTCTCATTCTGCTTGAGCCCTGGGGGGCAATATTAAACTAAGTTAGCACATTTCTAGCATTTGCTAGAACCAATGTGCATTTTCCACCCCATTCTTGCTATTAAGCAAATCAAAGGGTTTTTAAAAATCCTCACTCTCAGCCTTTGTAAACAGAATATTTTCCATTCTCCCTGTAATCAAGGGATATTGCCTTTATTTTTATCTACTTGTGTTTTTTTCAGTTAACATCCTTCCACTTGCATCCCACTGTGGAAGTCTTAAGACTTCCTGGGAAATTTTCATTTTCTATCTGATCAATGGAAATTTGTATATAATCCATGATTTCTAAACTGAAGATTGACTTTTGGGTTTGATTAAGACTATCTACAGAATGATTGTGAAGTGATACCTTTAGAATAATGATACTTGTCCACATTTCTGGATTTCTGATAAGTGGCATCTCTTCTTTGAATCCACAATGGGCTCATCTACACTAGGCAGGATACTCCACCTCTCTGCCAGTGTACCCTAGATGCAGAGGTGGCTCATTTCACTCTCCCCCATCACCTGCAGAAAATGGGCTGGAGTCCAAATAGGACATTGGCCCATTGCTGATGCTGCTGCTGCCACCATTTTTTCATTAATGTGGAAGCCAGGCAGGGCCCCCGCAACATGAGACTGCAGACCCCCTGCATGTAACCAGTCTTGATCACATGCTGCAGGACCCCTGCCTGGCTTCCAGGAGAACCAGGGAGTTGGTGGTGGCAGTGAGGGATGGCATTTTGGGATGGGATCCTGCAAGAATGCAGGGCCTGATCTGGCAATACTGGATTAAACCAGGTCTTTTCTTAAAACATGGTAAAGGACCCTATCCCAGCTGCCCCTGTTCCAGCCCCATATCTGCCCCAGGGGTTGTTTGGATTGCCTAAGGGCAGATTAGGGTAAATGGACTACAGGGCTCTGCAGCGGGGGCAAACTGGGGTATTTGGCTGGTGTAGACAAGTCCAATGTAAAATGCAATAACCAAGGGCAGACCAATACCTCAATTTGATTGCATTTGCTCTGTTCAGAAATAAGTATGAGGAAAGAATGAAACATCCAAGGAACCTAATATTACATCATTGTAAGCCAAAAATATAGTACAGTATCGATTGTGGTTTTGTGTGTATGAGACATTCCTGGCTTAGAAAAAGATTTAGAAGAAGAGAATATTTTTGACAGCCAGGAGATATTGAAAGTACAAGTTGAGGTTAGCTACAGCAGTGAATTATAACAACTTGGCTCATATCACATTTGGAGAATAAAATGTCCTTCTGGCAGCATGTTCCCAAAGAGTTTTTCACTATTAAAATAACACCATGAAAATGATTCTTGAAATCAGACTGTATATTTTTGGACTGAGAAGACATGGCTTAGGCAAGTGGGACTCTACTCCAATTTCCAGCCTCCAAGAAGTCTTATAAATGTAGAAATGCAGAAGAAACAACTGCTATGTGCTTGAAATGGGAACTTATATCTGCTTGACATTGGACCAGAAAGGAGGGCATGCAAGAATTCAAGGGCTGGCACTTACTTGTTTGGGCTCCTAGGGGGTGGTCAAGATACTTTTCCAGGCCTTAAACCTCTCACAGAAGGGCTCCCCTCACTCCCACTGCAGACCTTTCTTTTTCCTTAAGGGGTTTACCTGCTCCCAAGTAAGCATGCTAAATATATAGCATAATTCCCTCCCTCAATCATGAGTCCAATCAAACTATGAATACGAATGTTGAAACTTCTAGTTTCCTGGGCTCAAAGTGGTTGTCCCTCAAAAGAAGCATGCATTCAGAGCTCTCATACTTATTCACAGAGACAGACAAGAACTACCACACTGTTTTCTGTGCAACTTTTTTTTTTGTGCACATCCACATAGAATCATAGAATGATAGACTTGGAAGACATCACTAGGGTCATCAGGTCCAACCCCTTGCCATACAGGAATACACAAAGCACTCATGACCAATGGCTATTGAACAAAGAAATATTCCAAAGAAATAGAATCCACCACTCTCCGAGGCTGTCTGTTCCACTCTCAAATAGCTCTTACAGTAAAGAAGTTATTCCTAATATTTAGATGGAATCTCTTTTCTTCTAATTTGAATCCATTCGTTTGTGTGGAGATTATCACACTACACAGTAATAGAGCTATTATCCCACTTTAAATGATATGACTGCCTCCTGTGGAATCCTGGGATTTGCAGTTTAGAGGGGCATTTAGAACTCTCAGCCAGAGAGCTTTTAGAGTCTCACTAAACTACAAAGCCCAGAATTCCACAGGAGGCAGCCATAGCAGTTAAAGTGGAATAATAGCACTATAACAGTGTAGTGTGATAAAGTTCTTAGGAGATTATCAGATGTGTCAAAAACAGTGTTCTGACGATGCCATGAGATCACAAAAGGACTTCTTTATCAGATGACATTGTGCCCCAGCATTCTGCAAGCATTCTGCTGCCATTATGAGTTCTTTTTTATTGTTGGGGAGAAGTCAAAAATTTATCTCCGGTAGCATTTGTGTTCCAGATTTTCATGTGTGTGAGAAGGTGCCCCATTCTGCTGGTGTGATTCCAGTACCAATGGGCAGTCAGTCCTGCCAGAACACTTGTGGTTGCAAACAGAAAAACTAGGTGCTGTACGCTCTTTTTATGAACCTTCTCATTTTGCTTACAAGTTTCTAAACATGTATCTGTGCTTTTCTGAATGTTTTCTTTTTTAATTTTGGTGTTTTGGGGCTTTTAATCATGCTTGCATCTTCTTGTGAGATGCACCGAAATCTCATTCACAGAGAAACACAGAAGTAAGCAGCTAAACTACCAAACATCCTAAGCTGTTCCTTATAGGACTTAGTTTCCAGAACTTTTACCACCTTAGTCACTCTCCTCTGGACATATTCCAGCTTGTCAATATCCTTTTTGAACTGTGGTGTCCAGACCTAGACATAGTATTCCAGGTGAGATTCGACTAAAGCAGAATAGCATAGTACTATTACTTCTCTTGAAGAGGACACCGTATTCCTGTTGATGCAGCCCAGAATTGCATTGGCATTTTTTGGCCATGACATAACACTGTTGACTTATGTTTAGTTTGTGGTCCACCACATATTTCTCACAAATGAATCTTTCACACAAGAGGCTCAAACTGTGAAAAATCATCATAAATATTCAGAACTCTTCATCTTCTCTGTCAGCAGGGAGACTTTTTATGAAATTCCTCATGCTTGAATATGACAAAATAAGCAAACTAGGATTCACATGCCTAGTTGCCCATCTAAACCTATGAAAAGTTTGAGTTTCTCAGCCAACAAGGCCCAGCCCTGGCCCTGACACAGAGTGAAGGAGCAACTTGCTTCAGGCAATATGTGGTGTTGGAAGGAACTGGCAGGAACAAGACATTTTAAAATGTTGGCTGTAATCAGATGGGGAGTATTCAGGCAGACAAAGATTTTGGGTCAGCATTCAGAGTGAAGAAGAGATATGCAAACATCTGTGGGGGGGAAATGGTGTTACTGAAACAGTTGAAGAAAATAATCAAGATCACAAGTGTCATGAATATGTTGTTGTGTGCCTTCAAGTTGTTTCCAACTTATGGTGACCCTAAGGTGAACCTATCATGGAGTTTTCTTGGCAAGATTTGTTCAGAGGGGTTTTTTCTTTGTCTTCTCTGATGCTAAGAGTGTGACTTGCCCAAGGTCATCCAGTGGGTTTCCATGGCTGAGGGGGGATTTGAACCCTGGCCTCCAGAGTCATACATAGTGCAATGCTCAAACCACTACACCACACTGGCACTCATAATGGATATAGCTATGTATTCATAATGAATATATATATATATATATATATATATATATGTATATGTGTATATATATATATTGTTTATATACACATCTCTAATGAATGTAGATATGTATATAAACAATATTTTTTTAGGAATTTAAAATTTTCACATGCTATGCAGCTACATACAAATAAACCACTTCTAACAGCTTAATTGAAACTGTTTAGCAAATAAATCAGAAATATGCAGAAACTGTTCCTGAACTGAAATATTCAACAATCTTCCAAAGATTACTTTATGCACAGATGTTTTTCTTATGTACTAAGGCAAGATGAGTTTCAAGCAAACCATGTTCCTCAGTGTCACTAAGTAGTGATAAATCAAGTATTCTCAGATAGATAAATGTTCTTCTGTTACAGAGTCTTCTCTCTTACTTTAGGAATCAAAAAATTCAAATCATAAAAAGTCTGTGCAACTTCAAACACTAAGAAGAAATTCATGAAGTGAAGCTTCCCTTCTCCATTTTGAGGTCAAAGCTCAGATTTATACAAGGATGAGTTGGCAAAAGCTTATAAAACCTCTGTACAGTTTCAGATCACAACTTGCCTATAACTCCCTATACTTGTTCCTTCATGGCCAATGGATGGGTCTGTGTTGGTCTCCCCTTGCCATGAATTTTCCATAGGATGCAGGAGGTGCAGCTTCCCAATGGCCCAAGATCTCCTGGCCAACGCTTCTTTTCTGCTTTGGGGAATAGCACAAGATAAGCAGAAAAAAAGACAGGAAAAGAGACAATGTTGAGATTCTGCTTATTACTAGCATCAACCAGAGGGGGCTCTGTTGCTGCCCCCTACAAGGACCTGAACATAGACAAGTTTGATTTTGGTTGACAACTTCAAGAGAGAATGCTGGCTGGGGGCATGTGTCTGGGAGGTGTCATACAAAAACTCAGACAGGTTGAGATTACCACACTACACTGTTATGGCATTATTATTTCACTTTAACTGCAATGGCTGCCTCCTGTGGAATCCTGGGATTTGCAGTTCAGGGAGCGGCATTTAGAATTCTCAGCTAGAAAGCTTTTAGGCCTCATTAAACTACAAACCCCAGAATTCCACAGGAGGCAGCGATAGCAGTTAAAGTGGAATAATAGCACTATCACAGTGTAGTGTGATAAAAGGATTCATGTGTGTGGATTTGAAGAGCAGTTTAGCAAGACACTGGCTAACAGTTGTCACAGGAACAGAGATCCCCCCCCTTGATCTGGAGCAATGTGGGGCATTCATAGATGCTCAGAACATCTTTGGGTAGCCCTGCTTTGTGGAGCAACTGTACAAATCTTATAATGATATCTAATTTCCTGCCTGAGACTGGAATGGAATCCTGTTGGTGCACTAAATTAATGGTTGCACTTCTTGTGAATTAACAGGCAGCTGACCCTGCACAGCCTGCTTCTTCACTGCCCTATTTCCTTTGTGGCCACTGTGGCCACAGCCTTTCTCCCGCTGCTGTACTGGCATAGTTACCCCAGCATAGTTTACCAACAGGAACCCCATGGCCTGGTACATATAGGAGATATAGATATAGGAGAGACACTTAAGTACAGAAAAGGGTGGTTCTGCATGTTTTACTTTCTCACACATTCACTTCCTTCTTCTGAATCTCAATTCCTTTCTGTCCTAAATATTAATACGTTTGTGCATGCCAATCTGTACTTATTAAAAACTGATTTAAACAACATTTTCACCACCAATTCTGCTTTGTGGTAGATGTGTGAGTGGTCACATCCTTCCAGTGCCTAGTTCTTGGGGAACACTCATAAAATACTGTTTGATTTTTAATGTTAGGAGCTATCACAGAATGATCAAATTTCATGCTTCCCAAATATCTTAGGAATCTCTTTCATGTATCCCTCTTGTGACAACTTGTCTTATCAAAGGCAGTAGTTTTTGCCACAGCAGGAGTACCTCTGTTCCAACAGGAATCCCCAAGAGACCCCCTTTTCTTGTCTATTAAGCAGTCCAATGATGTTTTTTTTGGGGGGGGTGTCTCACTGAGCTATAAATGATTTAACAGGGATGTTTTGAATGTGTCATATATCCTAGGACACCTGATCCCAGGGGAGAAAAATATTGGCTTCGGAGGAAGATGCATGAGGGAGCAATGCTGGTGTGATGGGCTAGAAAATTCAAAGATGGAATCTCTCGGGGCCTCCTGCAGGATGATACCTAAACACTCACGTTAGTTCTGTTGACAGCAGTGGGACCCCTATTCTGCTGTGAGAGGCAGCTTTGCATCTGTCTGGCAATGTCTCATAGTCATTCAGCTCTCCAAGTAGGATGTGGCTGGGGGAATTACAGTGTGGCAGGAGATTTTTGAAAGCTGCAGTAACAGACTTACAAAATTTAAAGCAAATGAAAAAATCAGACAGATGCTTATTTGGAATGGAGCACCTATTTGTTACCAGTCCACGTGTGACTACTTGACATTTTTGTTTGCCTCTACCCTTCTTGAACCTATATAAGAGAGAAGAAGATGGCTTTTAAAGTATTAGAAGCTACTTTTCAGGAACGTCCCATCCATGTTAACTCTCAGAGGAGAACAACAGTGAAAAAACATTTTTCAGGGATACTGTAGTTGTATCCTGCATAGCAGACCCTGCAGCGAGTAGGATCAGATAATTTTCCAGGTCTCTTACACCTCTTTAAGTACCTTGATGGGATGAACATGAGGGGAGGATTTTTTCAGCTCAGGGTGGATGAGTGGTCTAAGGTACTAGACTCAAGATTCTTCCTTTCCCTCTGCTGTATATTCTGGTCTCTCAATGGAGGCATGAGTTTGAATTCCACTTCTGACACACCCTTAGAAAGACAGCATGACATTGTGGTTTGAGCATTGGACTATGACTCTGGAGACCAGGGCTTGAATCCTTGCTTAGCAATGGAAACCTACTGGGAGATCTGACTTATGGTGACCTTAAGGCAACCCTTTCATGGGGTTTTCTTGATAAGATTTGTTCAGAGGGAGTTTGCCCTTGCCTTCCTCTGAGGCTGAGTGAGTGCAGCTTGTCCAAGGTCGCCCAGTAGGTTTCCATGGCTGAGCGAGGATTTGAACCTTAGTCTCCAGAGTTGTAGTCCAGTACTGAAACCACTATGCCACCACACTGGCTCTCTACTAATGTGTGTGCTGGATAAATTATAAGAAAGGCTCTGCCGCTGCTTATTTATTTATGTCATGCAGTTTCCTAGTTAAAAACAGAAAAATTTATTATCACAGTAATCCAAAGAGCTAACCCTACAAATCACAGTAATCCAAAGAGCTAATCCTACAAATTTGTTGCCCAGAATGAAACCTAACTAACAAGCAGCAAAGTAAAAGCATTCTATAATCTACAAAATCTGGAGTTTACATCATTGGCTATCCATCATCCACACACCCAGTTCCCACCCGACCCAGACTCAGCCCATTTTCCCCATAGCTGAGGCCAGATGCTGGCTTTATTAAACCTTTACAAACATATAACATATATTCCCTTTTCCCAGTCAGACTACATCCTTATTAGCAAGTACAAAAGAATGCAAACACAATTACCCACAAAGTGATACAACTTGGCAGAAAAAGGTCAAGTTTGGACTGATCCTGACTATTTATTTATTCATTTATTGAACATCCCACCATTCTCCCAACATGGAATCCAAGATGGCATACAACCCAAACACAATGTGGTCAGATTCAACTTCTGGCAGAGAGAACTTTCAGTGGAGAGAACATATTTAGTAATATGTAAATAATCAACTCCATGAATGCTTAACCCACAAATGTGGAGGGACAACTGTACAATTAAAAAGCTTTCAGTACAAAAATTAAACAGAATTAAATCAAATTTATATTTAAAACACACTAGTTAAAAAGGCAGGTTAAAATCAGTTTTTAAAAACATATGTAAAGCATAATAAAACAGAAAAAGCACCCCACCCCCAGTGAAAGCTTGGTCTGCCACATCATATTAAAAGTCAAAAAGCCCCCTTAAATAAAAAGGCCTTTAGCTGCTGGTGGAAAGACAGCAGGGTCGGGTCCAACTGGACCTACCATGGAAGGGTATACCACAGCCTGGGATCAGCTACAGAGAAAGCTCTCTCCTGCATCCTAACCAGGCATGCCTGTGATGGTGATGGTGGGGAAATCCTTTCCCTGCAGATCTTAGAGTTCAGGCAGGCTGATATAGAGAGATGTGGTTTTTCAAATAGTCTGTATCCAAGCCGCCACCGTCCTTTGGCTTTGCCCCCTTTGGTGACAGGCCCACTGCAGCAGCCACCCACGTTTCATCCATCCCAGTTCAAAGGAGACAAGTTGTTGTCTCACTTGTTAGCCATAACTGGCTTAATACCTGGGGCCTAGTTCTTCAAAAGGTCTCTGGAAGAGGCAGCAGTCCACAGGGAACAATGTAGCAGGCAGCAGCAAATAGACAACAGCAAGCCTCTCTCTCCCTCTCCGTTTCCTGGGATAGTTGTGGTAGAGGTGGAATTGGATTTTTCCCCCTCCAGTGAAGGAGGAGGATGTTAAGAACTTTGGTTGACTCTTTCCATCCATAGAAAGGACAGGGTTTGGATAAGTTACTTTAATAGAGTGCAGATCCCAGAATTCCCAAGCCAAGAAAGCCAGAGGCCATGTTGGCTGAAAGTTTCTGGGAGAGGTAGTAAAAAAAGATGTAGGGAATAGATTTTCCTTGGTTTTTTCTGGGCTGTGAGGCCGTGTTCTGGAATAGTTTCTTTCTGATGTTTCGCCTGCATCTGTGGCTGGCATCTTGGATGGGTAGGAGTATGTGTGGGATTTATATATTGTGAACCCCTCTTGGGGAGTATATGTAAATTTGTGTAATTGAATGGTTAGTTTCTGGGTATAGAAATGCAAGGTTGATTAGTGTCTGTTTGGCTAATGGTTGGTTGATGGGCCATTATCTGCTAGAAATCCCCCTGTCCCTGGGTGGAATTCATTGTAAGTGTTGAGTTTTGATTCTATTGTTTCTCAAAACTGGGAGCCAGATTTTGTTTACTTTTAGGGTTTCTTCTTTCCTGTTGAAGTTGTCCAGGTGTTTGTGGATTTCAATAGCTTCTCTTGCATTTTGACATAATAGTTGTTGGCCTGGTCCAGAATTTCTGTGTTTTTAAATAGCATTTTGTGTCCAGGTTGGTTTGTGTCCATGTTCTGCTACTGCTGATTTTTCTGGCTGGCCCCGCCTGCAATGTCTCTCATGTTCCTTGATTGGTGTTTGCACACTGCGTTTAGTGGTCCCTATGTAAACTTGTCCACAGCTGCATGGTATGCAGTAAACTCCTGCAGCTGTGAGAGGGTCTCGTTTGTCCTTCACTGAGCGTAGCATTTCTTGGATTTTCTTGTTTGGTCTGTAGATTGTTTGGAGGTTGTGTTTCCTCATCAGTTTCCCGATTCTGTCTGTGACTCCTTTGATGTATGGTAAAAATACCTTCCCTTTGGGTGGCTGTTTTTCTTCTTCATTCCTGTATTTTTTTTTCTGGGTCTGGCTGCTCTTGTGATGTCTGATCTGGAGTAACCATTAGCCTGTAGGGCCCAGTTTAGGTGCTTCATTTCGTCCTCCATGTAGTGGGGTTCGTAGATCATTTTTGTGCGGTCTATCAATGTTTTTATTGTGCTTCTTTTTTGTCCTGGGTGATGATGATGATGATGATGATGATGATGATATTTATTTATATCCTGCTCCTCTACAAAATGATTGGAGTTCTTATGTAGTTATCTGTCCGTGTGTGTGGGTTTTCTGTATACCTTGTGGCCTAACCGTTGGTTTAGTTTGCAGATGACTAGGACATCCAATAATGGCAGTGTTCCTTCCTCTTCTTTTTCCATTGTGAATTGGATATTTGGGTGGATGCTGTTCAGGTGGTTCAGGAATGAGACCAAATCATCTTCTCCAAATGGTGAAAGTGTCATCCACATATCAGAGCCATTTTGTGGGCTTTTTCAGTGCTGTTTCCAGGGCTTGCTTTTCAAAATGTTCCATGTAAAAGTTAGCTATCACTGGGCTCAGGGGGCTGCCCATGGCTACCCCATCTATCTATTCATAGAATTTGTTATCCCACTGGAAATAGCTTGTGGTGAGGCAGTGTTTGAACAAGGCTGTGATGTCCTCAGGAAATATTTGTAGTATGAGTGCCATGGTGTCCATTATGGGGACTTTGGTGAACAAGGAGACAACATCAAAACTGATCAGTCTGTCTCCAGGTTTCAGTTCGATGTTGTTGATATTTTCTATGAAGTGAGGTGAGTCGTTGATGTAGCTTGTCCTACGTGGGTTTGTAATTGTGTGGCCAGGAACTTGGCCGAGTCATACGTGGGGGATCCAGTGGTGCTCACTATGAGTTGGAGTGGAATGGTAACCTTGTGGATCTTGAGAAGTCCATATAGTCTTGGTGGGAATAGGGAATAGGGTTGCCAGAGTCAAGATCGATAACTCAAGCAATGATATGGAGTTTCTGGACAGAAGCTTGTCCTCTCTTGCACATATATCTGGAGAATGAAATGAAAGACAGATAGCTAGAATGTAGGATGGTTCAGCCAGAGCTGTCTTTGTCTGGACTATCAGCACCAGAGAGAAAGGATAGTCCAAAAAATGGAAAGGAGGACTAAATAAGCTCAATTGTAATGGCAGCCAGTCAAATAGGTCCTACATCACATCCCCTCCATGTGTTCCATGGTGACAGCAAGCAGCCTCATTTCATGGGAAGGTGAGAAAGTTTTTATTTTCCTTATTGCTTATTACAGGTAAGCCATTTGGTCAAACGTAGCTTAGCCAATTTATCAGAATGGCCCTTTTCTTTGTTTGCTCTTCCCTGTTCTTTGGTTAGCTGCTCTTCATACCCATTACCTTCCTTCATAGAATCATAGAATCTTAGATTTGGAAGGAACCACATCTAGCCCAATCCCCTGCCCAGCAGGAATACAAACCTAAAGCATTCCTAGATTATGCCCATCCAACCACTGTTTATAGACCTCCAAAGGAGAGTCTGCCAACCACTGAGACAATCTATTACTCTGTTGAGCAGCTCTTACCATAAAAAAAAAGCCTTCCTAATGATCACGTGGAACATTAGATTGTACTCCAGAACCTTTTAAAAGTAGGAATGCCTGGTGTTTTTCGTTTCAGTGGGGTGATGAATGTGCTCTAGGCTGTAGTTTGAGAGGTACTGTCCAAAGTGCTGAACCTAATTTGGGGATAGGTTTCAGCACTTTGGAAAGGTTCTGAAAAGTTTGGAAATCTCCAGCCTCCACTACATCAAGGACCAATTTTCCAGGGTTAGGGAAAAGAACCTCCCTTAGTAGCTAGTAGTTCCCAATTGGTAATGGCTCATTGGCTGTAGTCCACCCTTAGTTAGGCTCTGTTCTTCTTTTGTGTTGCACCCTTCCAGGCAATAGAGTTTCCTGGCAGTAATAGGCCATATAGGAAAACATTTATGGCAGAGAGGAGGGAGGACCACACTTGAATGTTGTGGCGCGCGCCAGGGACGGGAGGCAAGCCTAAGGATAATAAAGGAGCTTGCTGCCCCTTGCCTCGCCCTCTTTCTCTTTCTGGCGATGCTTCGACAGCAGAGGGCATAGTGCCTCGTGGCTTTACCCCTGCGCTCGGAGTGGAGCCGGTGTGGAAGGGAGCTGGTGGAGGCGGAGAGTGTGGTAGCAAGCGGATTTCACAGGAGAGAGAGAGAGAGAAGAGAGTTCGGTGGAGATAAGGAGGGCTGGACTCGTGAGTCGGCCTTCAGGCTGGGGAGGCATCCCATGGGCGGGGGAGGCCCGGGCCCTGAGGGAGGGTGGGGGTTGGTTCCGGTTCAACAGGGTGGGGGACACACTTGCCGGGAGGTGGGGTTGGCACCCTGAGTGAACGCGGTGGTAGGGGCACTTGGCCAAGTGCCTTGCCTCACTCAGGCAGCCGTTAGGGAGGGGGAAGTCCCTCCAGGTGGATTCGGCATGGACCTCCGGCGGGGGAATAAGGCCAGAAAACAGCGCACCGAGGCTGTGCATTGCTCTGGCGGCCGTTGGGGGGGAATCCCTCATGGGGGTGGTTCAGCATGAGGCCCCGGTGGTAGGGAAATGCCGGACAGTGGCGCGCTGAGTCTCGGCGGCTAGCAGGGTGGTGGCCCATTAGAGGGTCCATGGCGGGCCTAGAGGATAGATCGGCCCAAGTGCCAAGCCGACTCATGGAGCCGGCAGTGTGGAGTGGCCGGGTGGGTTACGGCAGGGCCAGAGGGCCAGGCTGGGCCTTGCGGGCTGTGCTACTCAGTGAGGGAAGCCAGTGAAGGCCTAACCCAGGCCAACTGCGGAGCGCTCCAGATTCCAAGCACCCATACTTAATAGGGTCGCATGGGCCCAGGGGAGGCCTGGTGGGCCTGGGCAGGCCTGGCAGGCCTAGATTCACACAAGGGGGTGAGGCCTGGTTGGGACTGTGGGTGAACGGAGCTGGTAGGCCCGACTGCCAGTATCGAGGCCTGTGGGCCTGCAGGCCGTGTAGGCCCTACTGGCCCACTGGTTTTTTCCAGGCATTGGGCCTAGGTGGGCTGGTAGGCTGGGATAGGCCCGGCAGGCCCAGATCCTGGTGGGTATTGGGGCCTCAGGGGGCCTACAACATAATAAAAGGATAACAATAATACTTGCAATAGTAACAAAAGCATAGAGAATAAGAAGAAATAATAATAACTAAATAATAATAATAATAATAAATAAATAAAATACTAAATAATAATAATAATAAATAGATAAATAAGGACTGTCACAAGTGGTGTAAGTATTTCAAGGGCATGGGGCCAAAGAAAGGTAAAGGTAAAGGGAAGACGCCAGCGCCCAAGCGGCCTGCCCCTCAACCTGAACCGCTTTCATCAAGCGAAGAGGAGCAAGATATTCCATGGCAGGCTATCCTAGCCAGGATCCAACAGCTGGAGAGGTTGCAGGGGGTTGAGGGGGTGGGCGCTTTGCCTAAATCTAAGCACCCAAAAGAGAAAGGCAAGATTTCTAATCAAATACTTGCTCGCTTAGATGCCCTGGAGAGACGGATCCATGAGGGTGGTGCATCTGGATCCAACCAGCAAGACGACGAAGCTGAACCATCACAGAAACAAGTTGGGGAGCCAGCCCCAGAAGAAGTGCCCAATCCATCTGGTGAGTCCCCTTCTGATTCTTTGACACATGCAGCTGGGCCAGCATGCCCTTGGGGGGTTTGGGCACCTACCACACCCGGCAATACACATTTGGCAGGGGCTCAAGCGGCCTACACCAGCTGGCCGTTGGGGCAACGGTCCCTCAATTGGGCTCCAATGCAGTGGCCGCCTTGGGGTCCCTATGCCTTGGGTGGGGCCACTGGCCCTGCACAAGGCAACCCACCCCTGACAGCTACTTCACAGGCCCAAGGGTATAAAGCAATTGCTTATTCAGCAATTCCTTTTGGGGAGATGTCGCTTCCACTGGGGGATCATTTACTACAATCAACCAGGGCTAAGATTTTGAGGGGGGAATATGTGGACGTCTTTTCCCTTTTGTTTAGAAAAATGAAGAAGAAAGATAAAGAGGACCTTGATGAAAAGGAGAAGGAAAAAATTAAGAAGAGAAAGGTGGACAGGAATTGGACGAACTGGTTGTCAGGCTTTTTGATCATGGCAGGGGTTATACCAAAAGCACAGCCACAGCTCGCAGTGGCCCTGTCCCAATATGTGGACATTATTCACATGGCTTATATGAATTTTGCTGGCCCTGCCTGGCTGCTTTATGATAAGGCCTTTCATATGAGGGCCTCAATTTACCCCACGCTCCGTTGGGATATGATGCACCCACAGTTATGGATGCAACTAATGACACCAGCTCGCCCAATTCAGGGAGAGCGAACACACAGTGGCCATTTGATTAGGAATTCCACGAATACAGCGAAGGCTCAGTCGGTGCCCAGCACGGAGCAGAAGGTGCTGTGCTGGGAATTTAGCTCCCACGGATCCTGTTCTAGGAAGCCTTGCAGATTTAGCCATGAGTGTTCAATCTGTGGGGCTTCCCATTCCTTTCGGAACTGTCCACAAGGGAAAAGGGCAATTTCAGGGGGGTCGAGGAGGACAAGGTACTGGTAGAGGAGGGGGGGTGCCTACTCAGTCTCAAAAAGGGGCCCAGTCCAGTTAAGGTTGAAGTTTTGGGCAAGTGGCTGCAGGCGTATCCTAACCGGCAGGCTGCCACTTATCTTTTGCATGGGTTTAGTGTTGGTTTTCGTATTCCGTTTCAAGGGGTTAGGTGCCCGTTTAGGGCATGCAATTTGTTATCAGTTAAAGGTAATGAGGCTATTGTTATGGCTAAAATTCGCAAGGAGGTATCAGAGGGCAGGGTGGTAGGCCCCCTTTCCCGACTTCCAGTACCAAACCTTAGGGTTTCCCCATTAGGCTTAGTCCCCAAAAAAGCCCCTGGGGAGTTTAGATTATTTCACCACCTTTCACATCCCAGGGGGGAGTCAGTGAATGTCTCCATCCCCCCAGAATTATGTATAGTGAAGTACACTTCCTTTGACGCGGCAATAAGGGTGGTGCACTGTCATGGACTGGGGGCAGAAATGGCAAAGTGCGACATTAAGTTAGCATTCTGTCTTCTCCCTGTGCACCCAGAGGACTTTGAATTACTGGGTTTTCAATTTGAAGGGAGTTATTATATGGACCACACTCTCCCCATGGGCTGTTCAGTCTCATGTAATGCCTTCAAGACATTCAGCACCTTTTGAGAATGGGCACTGAAGGTTAGGACAGGAATGAGGGGGGTGGCCCACTACCTAGATGATTTCTTATTCATCGGCCTGATGGGTTCAGGGTCATGCAGTCACTTACTGCATCAGTTTGAGCAGATGACGGGGGAACTCGGTGTTCCCCTGGCTCCTGAAAAGACTGAGGGACCTGCACAGCAGCTGACATTTTTAGGCATCGAGATAGATTCTGTTAACCAGCAGTGCCGCTTGTCAGTGGCAAAGGTAAAAGAATTGAGGGAGAGGGTCGGTGCATTCATGGGCAGACATAAGGCCACCCCAAGGGAGTTCCAAGTTTTGATTGGGCATCTAAATTTCGCATGTAAAGTAGTGGCCCCGGGGAGGGCATTTCTGCGCTGTTTGTGTGATGCCATTGGGGGTGTCCAAATCCCTTATTATAAAATCCAGGTTACACGGGAGGTTATGGAAGATCTCCAGGTATGGAAGGTATTTCTGGAGTTGTTCAATGTCGTCTCATTTTGGCGGGAGGAACGGAAGTCACTGGGCAAATTCCAGATAGCCTCAGATGCAGCTGGATCCATTGGGTTTGGGGTGTACTTTGGCAGCTGTTGGTGCGCCAGCAGGTGGCTGTCAGCTTGGTCAGTCTCAGGAATTTCTCGGGATCTCACATTTCTCGAGCTGATCCCAATTCTCGTGGCTTCCACCATTTGGGATAGGGAGTTGTCTAATTCGTCAGTACATTTTTGGTGTGACAATTTGGCAACTGTCCAAGTTATAAATACCCTTACATCAAAATAGCCTCGGGTCATGAGTCTGGTTAGAGCTTTCACCTTACAATGCCTTAAGCATAACATTTTGTTTGTTGCACGGCATGTGGCTGGGGTGCGCAATGAGATAGCTGACGCTCTTTCCTGCATGTAGATGGAGCGCTTCAGAGAGTTGGCTCCAGATGCATCACCCGAGGGTGACAGGATGCTGGAGAGCCTTTGGCAACTTGGGAATCTGAAATTTGGAGGGCCCTAGGTATGTCAGTGGCACCTAGTACCAGGAAGGGTTGTGCTCGAGCCGTGAGTGAGTTCCATCAATTTAGGGTGCAGGAGGGCATGAGGCTGGGGATGGATGTCCCAGTTATGCAGCTCATGCGATATTGTGTCCATCTATATAAGAGGGGCCTTTCCCCCCAGACAATACGGGGCCAACTTTCAGCGGTGGCATTTTGGATTAAAGCCCAGGGTGGGGTGGATACCACGGGGGACTTCCATATCCAGAAGGTGCTGGAAGGGTGGGCCAGGGAGAGGAGTAGGAGACCAGACTCCAGGACCCCGCTTTCCCCCACAATTTTATTGGGCCTTCGTTGCTCCTGGGTTCAGATCTGCACTTCAACTTATGAAGTGCTGCTATTTCATGTGGCAGCCCTTGTTGCCTTTTTCAGGGCCATTCGGGTGAATGAGCTCGTTAGAGCATCAAAAAATGATGAGTCAGGGAGGGCCTTAGAACTGAGGGACGTACAAGTCGGTAATGGGGAAATCAAGATCACCTTATGTCGTTCTAAGATAGATCAACTGGGCAGGGGGAAGTTGATTAGTCTGTCCACCTGTGACTTTCCTGAGCTTTGCCCAGTTGCGGCTTTATCGAACTATCTGCAGGTGAGCGGCGGCAGCCAAGGTCCTTTGTTTGTGCACAGTGATTTTTTCCCCCTAACTAGGTACCAGTTTTTGTCCATAACTGCAAGGGCATTGGAGCAGTTGGGGCTCCATGGAGTTTGGTTTGGCACACATTCTTTCTGCATAGGGGCTGCTTCAACTGCCGCTGCCATGGGCATGCCCCCGGCTGCAATCCAGCAGATTGGGCACTGGAGATCCTCTTCCTACAAGGGGTAAGTGCAGCCGATCAAATATTAACGCTGCTTCTTCCCCTTTTGTCTTACAGGTTCTAGCCCTTTGATGGTGAGATGCCGGCGCTGATTTGTGGCCACAGTATGGTCTACTGGGTGGCCCGGCAAGCCCGGCTAAGTCATTTTGGATCTCACCTCAGCCTGGGAGACAGGGTCATGGTGGAATGGTTGGGGAAGCGAGGCCTGAGGTGGCATGGCCTACTGGCAGTGTTGTTTGGAGAGAGATGGGGACCTCCACCAGACATCCTGATACTGCATTTGGGGGGTAATGACCTGGGCCTTCTGAAGGGTAAGGCCTTGATTGTGCAGGCTATGCAGGACATGCTGGTGATTAAAGCCCACTGGCCCACGGTCACCATCATGTGGTCAGCCATACTGCCCAGACAGCTGTGGCATGGGGAGGGGAACCCCCGGCTGATTGACAAAGCTTGGCGGACAGTAAACAGGCAGATACATAAGTTCTTGATGGCTAAAGGGGGGAGGTACTTACCACATCCCAATATTTTATTTGAGAGGCCCGAGCTCTACAGGGTGGACAGGGTCCACCTCTCAGATTTGAGAAATTCTATCTTCTTGGCGGATCTTCAGCAGGGGTTGAGGGACTTTTTAGATGAGCTAGTGGGGGATTAAGGGACAAAGCGGACGCTTGCCCCTTATCTATGGCGGGAAGGGGGAGGCGTAGATTACGGTGGGCACCTATGGCACTGATTTCGGTGAAGGGATGGTATCTGGGATGATCTCCTTAGGCCATACGACCTGGGATAACAGAAGGAAACCTCCCTTGGGGTTGGTCTGAAGGATACCCCCCTCACCTTAATACGTACACATTGGGTGAGGGGCTTTCGGGTTGACCTTCCAGACACGAGCTGGCTTGAGAGCAAGCCCAGGCCTGGGGTGGCTCCAAAGAGCTCAGGTGTTCGCCCGGGGAAGCTGGGGGCATAAGTCCAGGAGGGACGATCTGCCTCAGCTGCTCCCACACTAGATTGCCTCCTCCTGCTGAAGATTTAATGAGAAAATAAATAGGTAGGGTTAACAATAAAGATCATTTTATTTACCCCATATATGTTGTGTGGTCTCATTATTTCTCTGACTGTGTCCATAGCTAGAGACACCCCTCTCTCTAGTTTTGACGACTTCTGGCAGACTAGCTGTTAGCTTCATTATGACCTTTCCATTTCCACTCTCCACAAGGTCCTTTGAAGCCCCATCCTTCCCCCCCCCCGTTCTCTCCCCATCAGTTTTTGTGTCCTTCTTCTGACCCTGGAGGCTGCAAGATCTGTCTGCTCTCACTCCCAGCTTGCTCCACTCCTTTCACCTCCTTAAAGTGGGCAGCACCTTCCTCACTTTGTTTCCTAAAATCACAGGTGAAGGAATAACTCACCTTCATAATGCAATGCCATTGCTTATGCTGAACATCTCTCAAATTAAGCAGGCTTGGAGAATGTCTTGTGTTTATTGATTTTCAGCCACAATCTGAACAATATTCATCAGTAACAGTGCAGTTTCCCCCTCCTAAATGCAGATAGATATGTATATTCCTCTGCAATGTTTTGCAGCAGAAATGGTAACCGAGTTCCTTGATGCCTCATCTGCTCCCGCTTTTCAGATTCTGTTATCCCTTCAAGCATTTCACATGATTTCTCAGCACTTGTTAGCATACTGCCTTGTTAACTCCAATTTTTATTTCTTGCAGGTTGTTTGCTCATGCTTACACTCTGACTCGTTCCTATCAGGCTCTGACTTGAAAGCCTGCTGCCGTTCCTCCTTTGGCTGTGAATCTTGGCTGTTTTAATGCTCCCCAGCAACTCCTTCCATATCATTTCCTCTTCAGCCTCTTCTGATGCTTTGTACCAATTTCACGAGCCTGGTTGAAATTGTTCTTTGTCACTTCATCAGCAGAACATTAAGTGATGAGAGCCTTTTCTCCTTTTGACAACCTTCAACTTAACCTTCAACTATGCTATTAAGAAACAGCAATCACTCCAATATGTATTTTTTTTTAAATGGCACATGTTCCTTTCTGTAGACTTCTCTTGCTGTGTGACCTTGTATTGCCCTGGGAAAAATATGATCAGAAAACATAGGTAGGGGTCAGACAAATAAGCAGAATGCATGATGAGCAAACCAAGCCAATGTGTGTTTACTTGGGAAGAAATCCTTCTGAGTCCAGTGGGATACATTCCCAAATAAGTGAGCAAAGGGCTAGAAAATGGTAAATAGAAATTCTGAAATCAGCTCCTAAGGGTTTAGTGGATATTTCATGCCTCATAAAACCAAGGCGTCTTGAAATAACCCCACTTAAACAGTAGGGATATAATTCTTGGCTAATTTTATTCTCAATGGAAGCAAGAAGGAATTTTAGCAATTTTCTTCTCACTGCACTTTAAAAAAAACTGCGCATTTTTTTAAAACCTACTTGGAATTCAGGACTTATTTTGTGAAAAATTCTGATATGTTTTTTTTTTTTTTTTTTGCAGAAAAGAGCATTTTCTATACAGGAAAAAACCTTTTTCTGTACAAAAATAATATTTCTGTGCAGAAATATTATCTTCTGTTTGGAAATTGATGTTTTCTGTGTAGAAAATCCTGTAGCTGGAGACTTAAGGCTTGTCTAGATAGGCTATTTACTCCATCTTTCTCCAGTCTTAGAGCCCTGCAGTCCAGATGACACAGGGCTTTTGCCCTGTTTTGCCCCTGGGCAGTCCTCATAATGCCTGGGGCAAAGAAGCCCACTAAAAGGTTTCAGCAAAAGACCTGAGAAAAACTGTCTCATTCCAGAAAAAAAATGGATTGGGCCCTGTGAGACCACAGGAGGCCATACCACCATGCTGGCCTGTCTCTGCAGCTACCGTCTATGTCGCACTCTCCAAAGTCAGGAAGCAGGCCCGCATCATGTGATCAAATGCAGTCACATGTGGGGGGTCTTGGTCACATGCTGTGGGTCCCCCTTCCTGGCTTTTGAGAGTGAGATACAGGTGGGAGTGGTGGTGACTACAGAGGTGAGCCACTGTGTGCAGACTCCGGCCTGTTTCATGCAAGTAACAGGGGAGTAATGGCCTGATCTGTGGCCAGAATACAACAGTGGGAAGCCAGAATATTCTGGCCCATGTAGATGAGGCCTCATTCTGTGCAAAATCACACCTTTTTGTTTTTGCACAATCATACATTTTTGTTGTTGTGCAGGAAACAGCATTTGCTATGCAGGAAATAACATTTCTGCACTGCAATATTATTTTGTGTGCATAAACTGCTAGATTTTGTGCATACAATGCTGCTTTATGCACAATTTTTTTTGAAGATAGTAAGCATGAAACTGAATTTTGTGTAGAATAACCCTGAAACTGCAAAAATTCCCATCAGTCTAGGTTTCTTCCTGTCAGAATTTTTTGACATCTAACAAACACATTTCTTACCATTTAATTTTTTTTAATGGAATATTATTTCCATTCCTATTCATCAAATATATAAGAGAGAAGTGGGAATGAATCCACAGGCTTCCAAGTTGATGCCTATCAGCCATATCTAGAATGATGGAAAGATCTTTTGAAGTATACCTCCTAGGATCCCTAAGCCACCATGGCCTTTGGTTAGAGCCTGAAAAGTTTCCTTTTTTAAGACTTAAACTCTCAGAACCCCGCAGGCAACATGGCTGTTATCCAGAACCTAGAAAAATGCCTTTGTGGGACATCTCGCAGAATCATTGAACCAATTGTTTTCAAACGTTGTGCCCCAGATAAGGATGTTCTGACAAATCAAGGTTCTTGATTTGGATGGAGGAGTTCCATGTATATGCACATAAGGTCTTCTGACTAGCAATGAATATGCAGATGCTATGCAGCATAGTCACTAGGTGTACTTTTTCTCCTCCCTCACACCTCCCTCAAGTGTCCAGTTTTCTGAAATGCCTCATTTCCCTCTTCTTACTTTATAGTAGGGGTTGTAGCACCTAGCCTAACATTTTTGTCATCCCTGTCCATTTCTGTACACTCCTGCCTTACTGCTCAGCCTGCCACTGTTGCAAAAGGAGTGTTGATTTGAAAGGTATTTGAATTCAAAATTTGAAATTTCAAAAGATTTGAAATGTGGGGTTTCACTTTTAAGAGTGCTTTTATTCCTTTGGAAAAAAAGTGTATGCTTACTGTGCACCTTGTTTTCCAGCAAACATGGGCTCCATGCAACCTCTTTGAAGCACTTATCTTCTGTAACCAATCTGAACAAAGAACAATTCTCTTGTTTTAAAGGAAAATTGATATTCTCCTGTCATTTACCCCCTTCCCTGTTTTTGTGTTGTGCCCCTGGCAGATTTGGAGGCAACCATGTGTTCCCACATGACCTTTGGAAAAGGGTAATCTCAGTGTTCTAGAATGGGTACAATACAGGGGTACAATACAGAAGTGTCCATAAACCAGTGGTGCTTGTGAGGATGTCAGTAGGGCTGCGAATCTACTCCAGGTTTTAGACCAAGCTTTAAAGGATCTGTCCAAAGTGCTGAACTTATTTTGGGATAGGGCCAGGACTCTGGATAGCTTCTTTAAAGTTCAAACTAAAACCCATAGCGGATTCAACATTGTATTGCCACAGGATACACTAGCGGCCACCAGCCTAGATCCTTAGTATCCAGCCAAACCTACTTCAACAGTAGTCTTCTTCTTATCCTCACCTGTTTCAAAACAAGTGGCCTACATTTCCTTCTGCACAGCCTTCTAGAAGGCAAACATATCTAGACAAATGAATCACACATTTGTTCTCAGGTACTGTACAATTCTACTATCTCAGTCTCCAGGTCTCCCACCATTATTCCATAGTAACAAATACTAGAGAGCTGTTTCTACCAGAAAACTATCTAAAATATCTCTCTCTATATAATTCTCTTGGGTATGTTGCTGTTCCAGTGTGCTGATTGGCTACTTAGGAACCTGACCACCCAATCACAGGTCTGGTGGGCAGCCAATCAGCACACTGGGGATGGGACCATGTAGATCTAAAACATGGATGGAGAGGGAGAGGGAGTAGTGTGGGGACAGGACGAGTGGCGTGGGAGGGGGCAGGATGGGTGGTGTTGGGGGATGAGTGGTGTGGGAGGGGGCAGGATGGGCGGCGTAGGAGAGGTCTGGATGGGCAGTGTGGGAGGGGGGATGAGTACATAGGTGGCATTGGAGGGGCTGGATGGGCAGTAGGGCAACAAGCGGCATGGGAGGGGGCTGGACAGGCGGCATGGGAGGATGGGTGGTGTGGGAGGGGGCTAGACAGGTGGCACAGGAGGGGGATGGATGGGTGGTGTGGGAGGGGGGATGAGCGTATGGACAGCGTGGGAGGGGGCTGGACAGGCGGCATGGGACAGGCAGCATGGGGGGACGAGTGGCATGGGAGGAGGCAGGACGGGCAGTGTGTGGGGATGAGTGACATGGGAGGGGGGAAGATGGGTGGCAGGGGCAGGACAACTGTCATGGGAGGGGGCAGGACAAGTGATGTCGGGAGGATGAGCAGTGTGGGAGGAGGTAGGATGAGCGCCATGGGGGGCAGGACCAGTGCCATGGGAAGAGGCAGGACAGGCAGCGTGGGGGGCAGGAGCAATAGCATGGGGGCAACTTAACCCCACCAGTCTACCTCAAAGGGTTGTCATGAGGTAGACTGGGCGTTTTGGGGGGGACTGTTTTAATGGTGTATGGTACGCCAGGTCCAGCTAGTATTTTAAAAACTATATATCTGATGTTATAGGCTTTGGCCCATTCTACGCCACAATGTATTTATTTGCTTTTTAGGATGTTCATTGCTTCTAAAGATAGATCTGTTGCACATTGCATTGTTTTGATTGTTGATGCCAGGCCGAGGAAGAGCCCTTTCTTTGGTCAGGAGACTGGCTTCTGGCTTTTTCTAAGCCACTGGAATAGGAGGTATGGCTGGCATTCTATACTGCAGTTATGAATTCAGAACCTAGAGTTATGGTTCCATGATGGCTCCATATTCAGTCTCTCTCTCTCTCTGGCTTTTCTTCACAAATGAAGATTCAGGAAGGACTCATCCCGCGCTTTCTGCAAGCACGCTGATAACTAAAAAGGCCAATCCGAGACAAACAAGTCTGGTTACAGAAAGCACAGCAGAAGGTCTCCTTGGGTGATGTTTCTGGGTTGTGATTCTTTCTGCGTTGTCGTTTATCTTCAAGACTTGTTCGGCGTGAGTTCCCAAATAAGGCTTCAGCATTGTGGATAGTGCATCTCCATGCCTCCTGATGTGAGGCCAGGGTGGACCATTGTGGGTGATCAATTTGGCCGAGCCTGAGATGTTGTTTCAGGGAGTCCTTGTATCACTTTTTTGGAGCACCCCTCTTACGCTGACCCATGGCGAGTTCACTGTAGAGTACTATTTTGGGGAGGCGATTCAGTAACAACATGTAAACACAGTCATGGTACTATTGCTATAATTGTAAATGTCTCTCCAAGCCCACCTAAACAGCCAGCGGATGCATTGGATGAAGGAGGTCTGTTCAGCCATTGAACAGCTCTTGAGTGAGGCTGCACCAATGAGACCAGTGTCACAATTCCTTGTTGCACTGCAGAGAGGGGGCTGGAAATGTCATCCTGATATACCCCAGTTGCCAGCCAAACAGACCTTCTTTGCTTGATGCGGTTGCTGGCTGTTGGGTTGGGCTTGGGGACTGGACCAGGAAATATCACTAAATTCCAAATTTGTAGGGATGAAAAGAAATAAGCTAGTTTAGTCCCTCTCATGGATGAGTGCAGCTGTCAGACAGCTTCTTTCAAACTAGTTCTCAACCTGCAGATATATTGGACTACAGGTCCAATCATCCCTGTTCAGCACAGTCTGGAAGGATGTCAATTTGGAGAGCACCAGGTTGAGGGAGGATGGCCTAGGTCCAAATCTGGAAGAGAAGGAATGCTTTTGCTCTCATTTTTATGAACTTGTTTGACCCACTAATTCTAGCCACTTGGGCCTGTAATCAAGGCTTAGCAAAAGTGGATATCAGAAGTTTTAAGAAAAACCATTTAAATGTGCAGATTTGGATAGTAGTTGTGCCACTCCCTCCCACAACACACTTTTCTATCCTAAACCAAGGTTAACACAAAGTAGTATATATATTTTATTTATATATGATGTGTCAAGGTTTTGGAGTTATACTGTTTTTCAGGAGGAAAAAACATCCCCTATAATATTGCTTAAATTTATGGAGGTTAATAGCCTTCTTTCATGATTATGGTTCTATTCACTGCAATAGTAGGCTCAGTAATTACAGCCTGCAAGCTGAGGACATGCGATAATCACTACCTGTAAATGTTTACAAGCCAAGAGAAATGGTGAAATCTCTCCTCCTCTTTCTCTCTCTCACCTGTTCAAAATGTGCTATATACTCAAGAAAGGATCTTTAGTTATGTCTCATCATGTTAAACCTTGCCAAATTTGAATTCCCCTTGTCAGGCAACAGTGCTCATTGCCACACAAATATGTGGGACCAAGGCCAAGAAATGCCCACTGAGGTGGCCATGTGGCCTGCTTTATAGAGAACAGTCCTCTGTTTGAAAGTGTTTTCTATTTAAAGATAGTCCAGTTGGAATCTGGCTTAAAGATGAATGACCATAAGACAGGAGAACTGAAGCATGAAGCTGCCCATCAAGAGATAGCACCTGAACCACAACCAAGCCCCCAGGTCATCTGCTCACAGTCTCTCCCACTATGGTGAGTTGCATTATATTTCTGTTCAAATTCCAGTGTTTGCACCTGCCATTTATAAATGAGCATCATCATATTTTATGGACATTATCAGACGTAGCAAAAATCATGGGATTATGACATCAGGGTAGTGTGAATGGGCCTGCTTATTGTACTATGTCATCATTCTCGCGTTATTGCCCCATGCTCCAACTGTGAAAAAGATGTTCTTTCTCATTCATGGAACAAGCCATCAATAGATTGTGAATAGCACTCTTTTTTCTCTATTGACTGCATGTGAAACCATGCCCCATTGTAATATTGTAAGATTACAGCGTGAATGGGCGATCCTCACCAAGAAAACTTCTAGGTGAGACTGCAAAAACAAAGCACAGAATACTTTTTTTGAACTGTCCCCTTTAGTTTGCATGTTTTCAGGTTTGTTTCAGTGCTTATGTGTTCATTTACTTTGTTAATTAAGGATTTTTTTTTTTGAGTTTTATGCGCACTTGTGTCTTCTTGTGAAAACCACAGAAATCTCACCCATGCCATCTGATAATCTCCTATGTCCAGTTTGTATTCTGCTGAGTTGGGTTTTATTTTATTTTATTTTTTTAAATTATGGGATGAGATTTGCCCATCCTTCCTATCTTTTTTCAAATGTGTGCATGTTTTTGCAGATGTTTTAAATGGCATCAATTGCTTTAGTGCATCACTCCATCAACTAGAGTGTTTAAGCCATGTTCTGTACATGCATGAAACATGTATATTTTTATGCAGTACTTTTGAAGTGTGCAGATGTGGGGAGGATGCATCCACTGTCTTCTGCTGCTGTGAGGATTCAGGACTGCACATTGTGTCCATCTTGCAGACAATCTGGAAAGTTCAAACCAAGTACAGTAGAACCCCTGCATCCATGGATTTGCCATCCATGGTTTCAATTATCTGCCATTTCAGTTTCAGAACAGCTAGCATAGAGTCTTCCTAGAAAAGTGTCCTCTCTAGACATTTTATAGGTCCTCCAAGGCAACTCTATGGTATTTGAAACCAGAAGTCACATTATTTTCAATGGCGTTTGCTATTATCCATGGTTTTTGTTATGCGCAGTTGGGCACAGAATCAATCCCCCACAGATACGGATGCCCTACTGTACATTGAACTTCCTAACACAGTGGTTCCTAAATTTTGGTCCTCTGAGTGTTTTGGACTTCAGGTCCCAGAAGCCCCAGCCATCTTGTCCAACAGTTAGGAGTTCTGGGAGCTGAAGTCCAAACCATCTGGCACACCAAAGTTTGGGAATCACTGCCCTAATATTATGATAGCAAGGCAGATCATCATCCACAAGGAGAGAGTGTTTTTCTCTCTTGGACCATAGATATATGTATTCAGCTACACCACAGAAGTGTTTGTGGGAAGATGCACCTTTTTCATATGATAAGCTTTGACTACTTCCACACCCATATCACATCCTTTTGGAAAGGCAGCTTTAATGTTGTGGGAAATACTTCAGACTTCGTGTCTCTGCTGGCAAGCCTCTTCTCCATTTCTCCCCTGAAATCCCTCTGATGTAAAAGGGGTTCTTTCCAAATCTAGCAGTGGTTTGTGTGTCAAAATTGGCTGTTCAACAAGCCCAGCTGTATGCATCTCATTATCCCAGGGCTGATTACAAGATCCCATTGACCACAAGCTGCCTGTCTGCCTGTCAAGATGGTGTGATTAGTATATAATCAATCTCTAATCCAATCAGAAGACTCACTGCCTGCAACTGATAAAGGTCTCGGCAGGGGACTGATGAGGCCAAAACCTTGGTATCTCCTACGGGACACCTGCAGCATGCGTTCTGCTGTAACTAAGCAGACAGATACTGGGAGAAAGCAATTAAAGTGGTTTGTAAAGAATTCTGATAAACAGCATTTAAACAGAGCAAGGCAGGTGATTTCAGGCATTGAAGCGGCAGCTCTGGAGAACGTTTTCCTCATTTCCACTTAACCTTCACCCAAACGCAGGATTACTTCTTCTCCCCCCACCACTCCCAGGCTCCTTCTGAAGGATCATCCATAGCTTAACCTTTTCTTGAGGTGGGTGGGGGGGCTGCAGTTAGTAAAAGTTTCATATTCTGTGGCATTTTATGCCCCAGCAGGAACCTTTCCTGTGCCATTTAGATTTTACTCTTCTTTTCTAGAGCTTTTCCAGGCAAAGTGATATAATGTGATTATACATTTGCAAATTATGATGCTGTGTAATCAGTGATTTCTCCCTCCCATACCCATTTCTAACTTCTTGACCCAATTTAAATATCTCCTTTATCTTTTGAGTTCTTGCCTAATTCTGAAGTTTAAAACAAAGAATGTACTTAAGCTGTTGGAGGGGTGTGTGTGTATGTGTATGTGTGTGAAGGAAAAATATTAGTCAAAGATGATCCTATGTGAATTTAGTCCTTTATGATACCTCTGAAACTGAACTTCAAGGGATGGCTTCTGATGATTTCCATTCCTTAATACTGACTTCTTCTTCTTCTTCTTCTTCTTCTTATTATTATTATTATTATCTGGGAAAATTACTGTATTGTTATGAAGAACAGACTGCCAGAGCTTTAAAAGTTACTTTTAAAAATCAATTAGTTACAATTACAGACCTGAAGCCCCCCAAATATTTAGTCCTTATTGTAGCTATGTTTTTCAAAACAGAGAAACTATTTTCTCATTCTTTGGAAGTAACTACATAATTACTTTTAGTTACTTAGCCTCCTCCCTTTGTGTGTTAGTATCCACTGACCTGTGGTATAAAATATACTGCGAGATCACTGACAGCCTAGAAAAGTAACTAAAACCAGTTACAGTTATACAGTGAAAAGTGATAGCCCTCATTATGTTACAATTATAGTACAGCTTCATCATGCCATAGTTATTGCAAAAAGAAATTAATTATATGTAACTCATTGTGTGTAACAAGCTGGGCAGCTCATAGAACAGAGGAAGCAGCCTGGTACTGAATCAAACATTTGGTCCATCTAGACCATTACTGTCAACTTTGAGTAGGAGTAATGGCTCTCCAGGATTTCAAACAGGAGTCTTACCTAGCCTAACCTGGAGATCCTTTGCATTTCCAGGTGGTGGCCCATACAAATACCATCCAGGCCCATCCCTGCTAAATTTCCAAAATTTCATGAGATCAGGTATGTTCAGGGTGTTAAAGTAGTTCATATGGATACATAACAGCACTTTCTGCTCATCCTTCATTTGTTGTATACAGTACTATTTGCTTTCAATATTGGTAGGAATTCAACCACTATTTCTTTTTTGTTGTTATCAAGTGTGAGAACTTTTGTACATCAAAATACCATAAATAAAACTTTCACACCCCTTGTATCCCTTCACATCCCCATCAAAGACAGGACCGTGGCATCCCCTCACATGCCCTTAAAACTGAAAAATGTAAGGCAGAATCAAATTTTAAGAAAAGGAGGGAGGTATTCCTGTCTACATATGCAGCTGTGACCTGTTTCAGACAATGTACAAGGTCTACACCAAAGACTACAGCTCAGTGGTTGAATGTTGCATGCAGAAGTTCTCAGATCTAATCCCTGGCATCTCCATATAGATGCAAATGATGGAGCTGATCTGCACTGGCGACTCTGAAGAAGAACTGTTGCGAATTTGAGTTCTTACTGGGCTAAGTGGACTAATGGTAAGACTCATTATAGGGCAGCTTCATATGCTCACATGAATGCAAAGTATCTGCAGTACTACTGAACTGTGGGCTGTCTCTTAGAAGATGCCCAAACTATCCTTGGATAAGCACTCTTTCTCCTATCTCCTGCACCAGATTAGTTTGTTCTATATCAACTTGCCAAGAAATAAGAGCCAGTGGTGTAGTGGTTTGAGCATTGGAGTACAACTCTGGAGTCGAGGGTTTAAGTCCCTGCTCAGGCCTGGAAACCCCCAGGGTGACCTTGGGCAAGTCACACTCTCTCAGACACAGTGAAAGGCAAAGACAAACTCCCTCTGAACAAATCTTGCCAAGAAGACCCTATGAGAGGCTTGTCTTAGGGTCGCCAGAAGTTCGAAACAACTTGAAGGCACACAGCAACAACACAAAATAAGAATATTATCACATATCGGACATAGATATGTGAGAGATAATATTTGTACCAGCACAGTAGATGTCCAAACAATGCCTGGGCAACCAGACAAAGGCTGATTATGACACCGCTGATAGCAGAGGCACAGCACAGTCAAGCTAATTACAGGCATAGGAATCAAGGCAGTGTGAAGTCAGACATTTACTTTACTAGCAAGCAAAGCACAAGTCCACAAGCTATATCCAATATACAAGGGTCTGGCAAGGTAATCCAGCAGAATCCAGGTCAGGCAAAAGGAGTCCAGGTTAAACACAGCAAGCAGGAACATGGTGGGTGCTCAGATAGGCACAACTCCTGGAGGGCAGTCCTGCATATTTATAGAGCATCAGCTAATGCAGCTGCTGCTTAACTAATTGCGGCTTCCTATAAATACACTGAGACCGCCTCAAGCCCTCCTTTTGTTGTCTCCATGCTGTGAAATAGATATCGGTAAGTTGTCCTCTGTATCTGAAGGGGAAGAGCCCTTTGCCAGAGCTGGTACTGCACTATTGTCTGTCTCTGAGTCCTGTGACTCTGGAACATCCTCCTGATTTGGTTCAGCTGGTCCTGGCATGTCCACTGCTTCAGTCTCTGAGTCAGAGTCCATTTCCAAGTTCTGGAAGAAGGGCATGACACCAGATAATTATAAGGTCTATACTCTGAGCATGGTGTGATCAAGCATAAGGGTCTATAGCAACTACAAAAGAGTTTTTGGTAGCTGAAGGGAAAGGACAAGTGCTAGTGTCCCTTTGCAATGATTTCCCTATTAATTGCCACCCACCCACATGGGTGTGCTCTCTGGCAAGCAGTGCTGGCTACAAAACACAGACAATGCAAATCTCTAGAGAGCTGCTAAAACTCAAATGTCTCTGAGGGGCTCCTTTCTCTGAGGAGTCCTTTTTAAGGGGGCATTATGGGAGAGCTGACTGTGGAGACTGTCTTTGCAATTTTCATGGAAGGGCTGGCCCCAAGGTTTTATTTATATAGCCACATATGAATAGAAATCCATATGTGTTGTAGGAGAGCCATGTCTTTGGTTGCCCCAAACCTGTGAGGAATTACAGGACTCAATTTCCAGTGCACACTTAAAAGTAACATTTTTGGCACCTGCCAAAAAGTTTTCTGAAAGTCAATACACATGGTAGTGTTGAGTATATACAATCAGCTTTCCACTGGCTAGGAAAGGCCAACTCTGCCCCACTAGACTTAGGCTGCATCTGCACTGCAGAAATAATCCAATTTGATACCGCTGTAACTGCCATGGCTCAATGTTATGGACTCCTGGGATTTGTAGTTTGTTGTGGCTCCAGAGCTGTCTGACAGAGAAGGCTAAATATCTCAGGAAACTACAAAACCCAAAATTCCATTGCATTGAGGTATGACATTTAAGGCAATGTCAAACTGGATTATTTCTGCAGTGCAGACACATCCTTAAATAATGTAGGCCAGGTGTAGACAACTATGGCAGCTCTGGGAAAGAGATCTTCTGCCACAAAACCCTCCAGGGGCCATATGAATGACTAAAAATGCCCACCAAGAGGGAAAAACAAACAAAACAAAAATGGAAGTCTTCAAAAGTCCCTTTCTAGTTTTGCAAACTAAAATGGAAAAAAATTGAAAATTAGAATTGAAAAGTTGAAAATTGATTAAACAAAGTTAAATAATGTGTGTGTGTTTGGGAGGGTGAGTGTATTCTTGTAACCCATTTAAAATGAAAATATCTAGTCCTAGAGGATTCCAAAAGAGGCAATTAATTTTGGTAGGGGAGAAGAAAAGGGCAGTCTAGGATGTCTGGAAAAGTAGCACAAAAAAAGAAAGAAAGAAAAGTCTGGGGATGGTGCATAGGGCCCCAAAGTCTCTAGCCCCCTGCCTGGAGTAACTCACATCTACAATTAGCTGTTGGGAGCCCAGAGAACCAAAACTGGAGATACCCCAGGACAATGGCATGTGGCATTACAATGGCTCGTCTAGTTTACACCAAGCTCTCTTGGGAGCAATTCTGCAAGGATTTTTATAGCCAGACCCCCTCTGGACTTCCTACTGATAAAACCTGTCATCTGCTGGGCACATGCTTCTGATTAATGGAACTGATGTCTAATGCCTATGTCTAAAAAATGATTTCATAATGCTTATTCTTATAAGTGATTATCTATATGTCAAATGGATTAGAGATTTGTCTAGTAGTTGGTACAAGTTCCTCCCTACCTCCCAATGCTGTGCCAAGCACGTGGTGATGATAAGCACAGTCAGATGTCAAGATTATACAAGTCAGTGAAAGCCAAAATTTCACCTCAGTAAGGGCCAAATTTTAGCATCAGCTGAGGCTGCAGAAGGTTCTGAGAGGAATAAGCTAAGAAAGTTAACATAACAGGCCAAGGTTAGCAAAATGAGACAATTTGTACATGCCATCCCAATCCTCCTTATGTAAAGCTTTCCTTCCCCCATGACAACTTCATTTTTTCCTTCTTGATTGGCATAGCTTACTTTCTTGAAATCCTTGGAGAACTTCAAGACAATAGTGAGCGAGCTGAACCAGTGGTCTGACTCAGAAGACAACTTCATAAATTCATATGTTGTTTTTTCTGAGTACTTGACACCCCTCTGAGATACCTGGAGCAAAGCTTTTATTTATCAGTGTGCACAAGAAGGCTTAGGAGATCATAACAAATAACATTAATCTTTCCTTAGACTGTTATTTTTTTAAAAAAGCATCTATTTTTGATCTAATCATTTCACTGGCTGCAAAGCTTCTAATCAGCAAACAATGGACAACATCACAGAGAAATAATCTAATTGTCACAGCTGTGGCATCGTGTAAAAGAAAGCTTTCAAAATGACTTTTTAAAAACTTGGCGATTTAAGGAGGGCTATTGTTGGAGGCTTAGGATTCTTAAAAATAAAATTAAAAAAAAGAAAAGAATCAACTACATGGAGGCTTTTTAAAAGCTTCCACTTCAAAGTCTATACAGACTTCTGAAAAACGATCTTTATCCCCCCGCCCCCAACCAAACCTGATACATAGGCTTTAAATTCACCATGAACGAAAGTAGTTTCTGTCAAGGAGAGCTGACAATACCAGTTTTTGTAGCAATATGGAAAATATCTGTACTTCATAGACTATGACCTTCATAACTCAATTTATGGGTCATTTCCTCATTCGTGGGAATATTCAATGTCATAATTGTAAAGAAGTGAAAGAGAGGAAGAAGAATTTTTTTGGATATTCTTTCTTCAAGACCCCCATTTTTATTAAAAGCAGAAATAATATTAGATGAAAATTGTTCCACTGATAATTTTAATGAAATATGAAGCACTTTGAATATATTTTATTGCAAGCAATATATATGGGAAAGGCTCTTGTTTCTAACTGTCTCATTTAATGAATGAATTCCACATTACGTGGCTCTACTGCAATGTGGCAGCATTTTGAAAATGTGGAGGTTGCTGTTACAAATCATCCCTTGGTTTGAAAGAGGTTTATTTCTAGAGGGGGAAACTCAGTATGCACACAAAATCTTCCAGAGCTACCTCTCATTCATCCTCTTCCTCTGCAAAGTACCTTGCTTTGCTCATTAAATTACCCTAAATGCTTGGAGGTCTTGAAGACCCTCTGAATAACAACATAAATTTGGGGAATTAATATACTTGACTTGGCAATGCAAGAGGGGGGTAACATCAGGACCTTGTGACCAGCTATACCAGTACTAAGGAGGAGACATAAACTAGATTGTACAAAAAATGATCTTTATTTGGGAAAAGCAATAATAACAACATTCACACAAACATTCAGGCATCAAGCATTCATGCAATACTAGTGAATAAAGTGGGAGAGATTGAGATAGAGGAATAGAGGAGGGAGTTGTTTATGGGAGATACACACTGTCCTGTAGAGCAGAAGTTCCTGCAGCAGCAGGGTCTCAGAATGACCTCTTGAGGGTCAGTCAGCAAATTGGCAGCATGGATGTAGGAGGAGGAGCTGAAGATAGACTGGTGTTGTTTGGGAGGGGTTTTTATAGTCAATATTTGCCTTCTGGGGATGGGATTTAGAGTAGAAGGCTATGTCTCTCGGAGGTCCTCAAAGTGAGACAAAGGCACTCTGGCTATGTTAATAGTGTTTTAATGGCTGAATACTTTGTGAATGAAAGGGAGGAAGTAACTTCCTTTGTTTGGTAAGGGTAAACTAATGAGGGTCTTTTACAGGTTTGAGTTTATCAGCATGGACACATGGGATTATCCAGTTGTGCATACCTTCAGTTGCCTTGTGAATTAACATTTCTTTAGAATTTATGTGGACTGTCTTTTAAGGGCATTCCTGACTGAGCAACGTTTGTCTTTGAGTTTTCTAGTTGGGGATTCTCCTAGGTTTATTGTAATGGCTGCACTGCATGGAAGAACATGTATTGATCTAATTATTAAATATTGCCAATTATTAATCTAGGTATGGGGATTGGGGTGTCAAGGTAGTAACAACCATTATGTGGTAAAAAGTATAGCTTTGGTTAAACTACCAACAGGGCTGGTCCAAGGCATTTTGATTCCCCAAATGAAGAACAATGGCACCTCCCCCATTTCACATTCAGTGGGCAATCAGAATGGCTATTTAATAGTGGCAATGGGACCAAATCCTTCATGATACTTGAGAACACCAAGGTAGCTCAGGGGGACAGTGTAGCAGACTGCATAGTACACATGTAGCTCTGTTTTGCAATGCCACACAGATGTCCCAGCTGCACCCAAGCATGTGCTACATGAAGCAATTGTCACACTCTTCCTAGTGCTAGAGCTGGCTCTGGATCCTAGAAGGGATTAGAGTTGGGAAGGATTTGAAAAGTCATCTCAGACTTTGGTCCACCAGAGGTTTTGGACTTCAACTCCCAGAATCTCTAACTGTTGGAATAACTGGCTGGGACTTCTAGGAATTGAAGTCCTGAATACCAGGAAACAAACATTTACAAACCACTGATCCAGTCCAATCTCCTGATGACAAAGAAACAAACCAGAAATCAGGGACATGCCAGATCACAGCATGCCATGGTCAAGGAAGGTATAAATGGACCAGAAAGCCTTTTGATAGTTGTTTCTCTCTGTGCAGATTGATCCATTGACCAACAAAGTTGTGTGTGGTCAGTTTATGGCCTGAGATATTGCAGACATGTTGCAAAGGCAGATGAGAACCGCCAAAATCTTACCCATGTTAAACCACAGAAGTCCTATTATTAAAGTGTTAATGGTGGTCATGCAATAATTCCATGGCAGTTCTTCCATGTGATTACAGCGACATGCGATAATCGATGTAAGAATGCCACTATGTTTCCGCTTTCCTCATTTGCAGAATTACTGTTTTTAGACACTAGTCTGATAAAGTCCCAGGTCTTTATAGTTGAGTATGTAAGAGATTCAACACTTATCACTCACCAATAATGTAAACACCACCAGCCAAAAATTTGGGTATGAATCATTTCAAGTAAAAATGGTATTCAATAAATGGAATACCCAATATTGAGGCCTAAATCCATTTGCTAGTCTCAGCTAAAGAAGTCCCACTGAATCAATTGCTGAATGATAAGTAAACAATTATGCAAATACCCTTGATTCAATGGTTCCTCTCTAGTTGGGTTTTGCAATTGGATTTAAGTCGTTGATAGCAAGAAATATACTTACTCTATATGTTGATGCCTTGCTCAGATATGTAAGGTAGATATTTATTAAGAGCACTTTGTATTTTGGATTATATCTTTGTTTATTTTAGCTATATGTTTCTGCAGTTTTGTAGGCTTATCTTGAGGGCTTTTGCCCCTTGCACAGAAAAAATATTAAATGTGAAAATACTAGTGATACAGAGATTACAAAATGAGAGTGATTTCCTTTGAACACTTCTCATTTTGAAGAGATACCAAATTCAAAATGCAACAAGGTGCAAACAAAATTAAATCTTACTTCAATTTCTCTGTGGAGGGAGGGGGGAAAATCCTGAATGGCAGTAAGTTCATTTCAATACATTCTGAAAACATTTCATGAATTTGTATATATAGGATGTATGTGTTGAAATTATTCAGAGAATCAAAAGGACCATATCTGTGTTATTAGCTGACATACTTCTATGGAAACGTATCCTACTCTTGGCATACCTTCTATAATGTGAATTGATCAGCTCACATTCAGTGATTCTGGCTTTACACATTATTTTGAGTTAGCACAGACATTTCAGCTGATAAGATGCTCTGTGAAACACCCCCATTGATAGGTCTGCATTAAAAAAAAAGTAACAGATGAGTTAATAAATTTGGAATGGAGGTGTCACTCATGTAGTTCCTGGAAGGAAGTCCCAGGGCCTGTTGGATGTTTTGGAAACCCCTTTTCCGAGGAGAGATAGGCTGCTGCCACACTGCAGAAACAACCCAGTTTGACACCACTTTAACTTCCATGGCTATGGAATTCTGGGATTTGTAGTTTTTTGAGATATTTAGCCTTCTCTGTCAGAGACAAACTACAAATCCCAGGATTCCATAGGGTGGAGCCATGGTAGTTAAAGTGGTGTCAAACTGGATTATTTCTGCAGTGTGGCAGTAGCCAGAGAGAGAGAGAGAGAGAGAGAGTGAGTTCTGATTTCAGATGTTTCCTCCTGGCCCAATGAAAAAATATCCACAATACTTGACTTGCTGATGTCAAAGCTCACATACTAGTAGAGTAAGAGGGGCAAACCAAACAAACAAAGTTTGGGGTCAAATGCATTTTCAACTGCAAGCAGTGTGTGTGGGTGTGTGTGTCTGCCTGTCTGTGTGTATATATATATATTTAATGGTTGTACTGCATCACACACATACAATGAAAATGCAAGACTGTAAGGGTGAATCCAGACTGCAGAACTGTAGCAGTTTGACACGACTTTTAACTGCCTATGGAATCCTGGAATATGTACAGGTACTTAAAATTCTTTACCAGATCCCTGTAGTTTAGGGGAATGATTTAAATTGTATTGATGGTATTGCCAAACTACCAGTCTCAGGATACCATAGGATGGAGTCAGGCAGTCAAAGTGGAATTAAACTGCTACAATTGCACAGAGTGGATATACTCTAAACTTGTTAGGATCTGCCTGAAAGCCAGTGTCGTAGCTACCATTGTGTTTTACCCCCCACCCAAAGGAAATTTTCCCACAGTCCCCAAATCTCTAGCACTGGAGTAACTTAAACTTCAGTTGAGCATTTAGGAATATAGTCAGCCCTCTGTATCTACAGATTCTGCACCTACGGATTCAATGAACCACAGCTTGAAAATATTAGAGGGGGGAGGGGAGATCCAAAAAGCAAACCTTGCTGTTTGCTATTTTATATAAGGGATGCCATTTTACTATACCATTGTATATAATGGGAATCGAGCATCCATTGATTTTGGTATCCATGGGGAGTCTTGGAACCAAACCCCAATGGATACCAAGTGCCCACTGTACTGTTCAGGCATCTGAAATGGGGGGGGGCATGAAAAATTACCAAAAGAATATGAATACAGAAAATCCTGACTTTCTGCTACACTAAAAATTTGGGCTCTGAAGGAAAATTTCATTGAAGAAGCAGAATTCTTATTGGGAGGTCAATGCCCTCATTTCCCCCTCACTGATGAAGACCACCTAAGTTGAAGGTTATTTCATTCTCTCCCCACCAAGCCCCACCCTAGCCTTTGTTATTTATTTATTTATTTATTTATTTATTTAATACCGCTCCTTTCTCCTAGCACAGGATCTGAGTTGGCATATATCTTTTTAAAAGACCACAATACACCTTTTAAAAAACACTATAGGCAAGCAAATCTGGTTCTCCTTAGGCTCAAATAAGTGACTACTGTAGCATGCCTCAACTCTTTCCCTACAGTTCTGTTGAATTATGACACCTATCACCCAGCCAGGATACTGGCTGGGATGATGAGGTTTTCAGTGCAACAGATCTGTAAGCTACCATGTGGGGTAGGGAGAGAATGGGAAAGTCCAGGAGCAATTGAATTAAGTTGCTGCTTCAGGAAAAATGACACCAGAAATTCTATGGTGCTCATGGTTGGCCTTCCATCTCCAGAAGTGATTAAATAGATGTTTCTGACCAGTCACAATTCGGGGATTATTTATTTAGTTTATTTATGTGCCACCTTTCTTCGGTACTCAGGGCAGCTTACAAAGGTTAAAAACAAGATAAACTTTTAAAAAAATGACAATTAAAAAAACATTGAAACACAATTAAACAATCATCACATTAAATTAAACACCATTAAATTTTTAAAATTATAAAATCATTTTTTTTTAAAAAAGGAAGAACATTTGAAAAATACAGAACACACTCCAGAAAAGGCTCTTTGCAACCAATTAAACATTAAAAGGCTATTTGAATAAAAAGGTATTTTTATGCTGGTGAAAGGAGAGCACAGAGCAACCCAATGTAGGGGTTGTCTAAACAGTGAAAATACTCCTCACGGAGTGCAAGGAGGATACAACTTGTCTTAATGACATCCTTCATTGTTTCATCGTATTTCGAAGGAGGGGGGCAAAAATACTAAAAAACTCAAAAGGAAAAGCCTTCTCAGTGAGGGGAATGTGCATCCCTCCTCATTGGGGCAAGTGCAAAGCTGATTGGCCAGATGAGTGTGGGGGGCGGGGCTTGCTAACAAGGCAAGCTCCCAGAGCTGCCATGTTGGATTTTCACCTTAGTGAGCGAGTGCTAAGGTGATAAAACAGTGGGGTTTTTTCCCCCTTTTTTGTGAAGGCAAAATATCACTCACACTTAGTGAATGTTTTTTTTTTTAAAAAAAGTTCAGCATGGGCAAATTGTGGTAAGTAAAAATCCACTCATGGCCACCATCTGGATCTGCAGGCATGTGAAACTTATGCCTGCAAAACAAACAAGCAAACAAAAAACCCCAACCCATCAAGACAAATTGCAGCTGCTGTGAATTGCCATTACTGTGGGGCAATCTGCTTCTTTTCCCCTCGTATAGACAACCCTGTAATCTCCTGTGGGAGAGGTTTACATGGACTGGGAGCAGCCATTGAGAAGGTTTTCTTCTCTGTCTTCACCAGATGGACCTGTGGTGATGGTGGGACAATTAAATAGCAATAGCAGTAGCGTTAATATTTATATACCATTTATAAGTGCCGAAGCACTCCCTAAGCAGTTTTACAATGTGTTAGCTAATTGCCCCCAACAAGCCGGGTACTCATTTTACTGACCTACGGAAGGCTGGAAGGCTGAGTGAACCTTGGAGCCCTCTGGGATCGAACTCATAATGTTGTGGCTTGCAGTACTGGCATTTAACCACTGTGCCACCAGGGCTCTTGGAGCACTCCTCCAAGGATCTTAAGACTCTGGCATCGTGGTGATGATGATGACCACCATAACAACAGCCATCACCATCATCATCGCCACCCCCACATCCACCTTTCATTTCTTTGTCTCCACTCTTTGGTAAAGAGGGGTGTAGCACTTCTGATGTGGAACTTTCTGTTTCAAGTTCGATGATAATAATGGGTGATCAACCTGTCCGCGCTGAGTCTGTCATATCATTTTAAAAGCCTAAAGTCCACCTAAAGTCCACCTATTACCAGGTCTTCCTGAGCACAGAGAATTCTATACAAGATTAGAAGTGTGAGAAGAAACCCTTCCTTTTCTTTGGCCATGGTCCTCAATGCCTATCTTTTTAAAGGGCTTCTTGCCCTTAATAGATTTTGAAGGAGGTCATTCAGTCCTGCAAATGTTCAGCTGCTAGTTTGGGAAGAAAGAAAGGGAGACATATTGCAATAAGCACAATAGGCAGTTGTTCAAAAGTAGATTGTGGAACTCTGCAACTCTTAAGGGCTACATCTACCCAACATGCAAATGCTGAATGATGAATGTAAGTGTTGGCAGGCATTTGTAACATACTGGCTTTATAAATACTCCACTATTGGCAATATTGTGGTTATGAGTGTTTGGAACCAAGCTGGTCTGTATAGATTTGAGAAAGGCAGGGAATCTTTCTCCTGATAAGGATCACATTACTTTGGTTGGAACCTCTCAGGGTCTACCTTCTACAGTGGACAAAGCAGAGCAAAAGCTGGGAAGACTCAGGACTACAAGTATAGTGCCTAAAGTAGAAGCTGTATTTACATTTTTCTTGCAGCTTTATTGAATTTTATATTTACTTTGCTCAGTATCCAGCATTTTTTTAAAGAATAAGCAGTTTAGATTTTTTTCAAAAATATTTAAAAAAACATTAGTGTCTTCCACAGGACTAGCAGAACAGAAAAGATTTTCACACACCCCCTCCAATAACCTCAGGCTGAGCTTAGGCAGCTTGACACACCTGTACACATCTCTCTGTACGCACATCCTCATTTATCTGTATACAGAAAGAGAGAGATATCAATTCATATATACGCCACACCTCCCCACATTTCACAGATGAAAACAAAGATGTGTGTGGCCAAACAACATTGGTATGTGGTCAAGATCACAAAAACTGTTAACAAGGAAGAACACACAAGCTAGGGGAGGTTGCACCAGTTTGCTTTTGCCTGAACCTACAGAAAAGGCAAGATTCTGCCCTCTCCTCTCCCCCCTGAATTAATTTAATGCAAACTACTTTTTTTAAACTTTGAACTCAGAAAAAGTGGGATGACAGAGGATTAATTGGGACTATCCCTACCAAACAGGACATTTGGGGAGTATCTCAAAAAAACCCTACCTGTAATTATTTGTGCCTGTTTGCTTCCCAGTCAGTCTCTCAGGGTGCATCTACTGTACATTGTAGAAATAATGCCGTTTGATACCACTTTAAGTGCTGTAGTTCCATCCTATGGAATGTTTTCCATAGTTTTCCAAGGTTTTTAGCCTTCTCTGCCAAAGAGTGCTGGTGTCTCACAAAACTACAAATCCCAGGATTCTGTAGCAATGGAGCCATGGCAGTTAAAGTGATGTCAAACTGCATTATTCCAAAAGTGTAGAAGCATCCTCAGTCTCTCTTGAAGGCCAGGAAGGTGATTGTGAAACTACATGTTTGGAAAGCTGACAATAGACTGCAACAGATAATAGTTTTTTCTAAACTTGTATCTGCCAGCTTGGTTCGGATCTGTTGTCCTCTTTCCTCATTTTTGGAGAAGAGAACTAGAGGCA
The DNA here is from genome assembly GCA_030847615.1 of Gambelia wislizenii. Classification (NCBI taxonomy): domain Eukaryota; kingdom Metazoa; phylum Chordata; class Lepidosauria; order Squamata; family Crotaphytidae; genus Gambelia; species Gambelia wislizenii. The sequence goes on along the minus strand of JAUMIR010000006.1, from coordinate 143,375,437 downwards.
CACTGGAGACATGTTGACATGCAAACATAGGAGCTTAGATAACTGCCCATAAAGTGTAGCAGTTGAAAAGCTACGGGACTGGACTAGCCCCACCTTTGATAGATCTGCATTTGGAAGATTCCTTACCCTGCCCTACAACTTTCCTAATGAAGAATTATGTGAAAGCTAGAAGGCTGCATATTGCAGCACCAACACAAATAGGGTAGATTATGCTGTTTTAAAAGAATCAATGTACCTCCAGTCATAGTAGATGGAATTTCTTAAGGGTTAATTCCTGATTCTTGCCAGTACAGACTAAAACAAAGGTTTCATAAGGTGCATCAGCTCCCTCTAACAACTCAGATGGGTAAATACACCATCTTTCTTACCAAAGTATAGGAGACACATCCTCTACGTGATCAAGATGATGAGGCCCAAAGCAGGCTTGCTAATTTGAATGCATCCTGTGCCAGAACAGACGTTTCATATTGGCAACAGGCCTAAGAACATTTCCCCTCCCTTCCCCCTTCTGTGCAGAAAGGTCATTTTTCATTTCAGGATCAAAATTGCCCCTCTCCCAGCTCCTGGGCAGGCCAAATCTTGCTACGCATGCAATTTTGCTAATCCCAAACACCAGATTAGGAGAGAGTGTTAAATCAAGCAAGAAATGGAGTTTTAGTTTGGAAGTGGCTTTTCTAATGAAAGATTGCTCAGAGGCATGAAGAGGCAATCCCAGGAGGGAGTTTTAAGTGGGATTCCCAAATCAAGTGTGCCGAGAACAGGGCCACACAAATTACAACCTGTGATGAAAAGCAGCAGTCTAAAAGAGCTTCCCTTGAGACTCGTTGCTTATAATTGTTGTCTTGTGTTGCTTGCCAAAGACATATATTGACAGTTGACTGAGTAGAAGCAGCATTCTTCAAGGAAATGTCTCAGAGTCTTGAACTAGGAACTAGCCACGATCTGTGGCTGATAACACTGTAATATTCTCCATGTGGTTGTATGTTTTCAAGGACAGTCCCTATTTTATGGCATTTCTTTCTCTGGCTTTGTCCTTAAGTCTACATTAGGCAGAAGGAGATCACTGCCTCAGGTAGCAAATTCATGATGTGTTGTGAAAGGGCTGCAAAATATTAACTATTTAATTTACTACTGTTTTATTTTTGCTACTCAGAAGCAGGAGAGGTACTTGAGATTTTTCTGGTTCAGATGCAAGGCTGGATTCTCAATAGTGCAACTGGAGCAGGGACCTCAGTGGGTAAAGGACCCAGGCTGTTGCCAGCACTGTGTGCAAACTAGGGATGTAATTTTTCACTGGGCCACCCACACTACACAAATAATCCAGTTTGAAACTGGATTATTTGCCATGGCTCCTTCCTATGGAATCCTGGGGTTTGTAGTTTTACAAGGTCTTTAGCCTTCTCTGCCTAAGAGTGCTGGTACATCACCAAACAACAAACCCCAGGATTCCACAGGAAGGAGCCATGGGAAATAATCCAGTTTCAAACTGGATTATTTGTGAAGTGTGGATGCATAGTTTCTTCATTGAATCTTAGCAATTTCCATCCTATTGCAAAAAAGTATTGCTGCTTTTGAAGCCTCTTCACAATTCACAACTTTTTCTGTGCAAAATTTGCACATGGTCGTTTTGCACAGAAAGCAACATTTTGTTTTGCATAGGAAACAAACCAACCATGTGTGAATTTTGTGTTGAAGTCTCAAATTGTGAAAGTTCTCATCTGTCCAAGACACTTCCCATCAGGGTTTCTCAACACTCGAAAACATTTTTTGACAACTTTCTGAATATTTTCAAATATTCTTTCCATCCCTAGTATGGAAAGAAGGCTTGAGCAGGGCTGCTGAGGACAGGGTGATTTGGAGGTCTCCCATTCATAGAGTTGTCATAAGTTGATTGTTGATTTGAGAGCAGTGAACAACAACAGAAAAATGGGATGACAAAATATTATTTGGGACTGTCCCTACCAAATCAGTAAATTTGGAGGGCATATTATTTCCACTCAGTGGTGCTTCCAGAGGCCCTTCCACACTACACAGTTATAGAGGTATGATTCTACTTTAATCACCATGGAAGTATCCCATGGAATCCTGGGGCCATCAATTTAAGGAGAGGTTAGAAAAAACCCATGATAGGTTCATCTTAGGGTCACCATAAATCAGAAATAACTTGAAGGCACACAACAGGATCAACAAAAATTTCTCAGATCCAGTGTGGTGTAGTGGTTTGAATGTTGGACTATAACTCTGGAGACCAGGGTTCAAATCTCTGCTTAGCCATGGAAACTCCCTAGATGACATTGGGAAGGGTACACTCTCTCAGCCTCAGAGGAAGGCACAGACAAACCCCTTCTGAACAAATCAGGCAATGAAAACCCTGTGATCAGTTTGCCTTGTGTGTGCGCGCACATGTGCTTTCAATTTGCCTATCGACCTATGGTGACCCCATGAATTTCCTAGGGTTTTCTTAGGCAAGGAATACTCAGTGGTGTTCCAGTCTCCCATCCAAGTACTAACCAGATCTAATCCTGGTTAGCTTCCAAGATCAGTGGGGATCTAGTGCCTTCTGGGGATTTAGGCCTCAGATTCTCCTTTAGGTCTCCATAAGTCAGAAATGACTTGAAGGCACACAACAACAAACTACAGTTCTCATCCAAAGAGCTCTACTTCTTCACCAAACTGCAAATTTCAGGATCCCATAGGAAGCAGCCATGGTAGTTAAAGGGGGTTCATAGAACTATAATTGTGTAGTGCGAAAGAACCAAAAAGTCTGATCTGCTGCAGCCCAAAATTGGCCTTTCAATGGGAAAGCTTGCACATGTGTTTTTAGAAGTACCCCAAGTCCCCAGCTATTTTAATCCAGTTTTGCTCAGGTGCCAAAATAACTTGTCTGGCCTAGGTCACTATGTACAGTGACTTGTGTGGGTGGGACCACTGGTTGGTCTGCTTCAGGTGGCAAATTGAATTGACCTGTTGTTCTGTTTCTGTAATGGAATGACGTGCATGTGAAAAGGTGCCCCGTTATGCTGGCGCGATGCCAGCATCACTGGGAGGTCCCTGCTGCACACCTTCAGTTGAGATTGGGACATCGAGGTAAGTGGCACACTTTTTTTAACCCTCCCCAGGTTAGTTGGGGTATTTTAATTGTGTTTTTGTGCTTGGTGTCATTTTTTACCTTTTCTTTTTCTTTTTGAATTTCCCACACGATCATCCTCTTGTGCGAATGGCCAGGATTTCTTTTCCAGGGAGTGAATGCAGCCCCATGAGAGCTGCATTCACTCCTGGGCTGCTGGAGGGGAGAGGACGCAGTTTCTGTAGCGTGAAAAAGGTAGGTCTGAAAAAAAATTTAAACGTTACAGGGATGAGAGCGGGTTGGGGAGGAGATAGCGAAATGGCGACGCTATATTTGTTCCTGTCTGATAATCTCCTATAACTCAAGGAAGTTTACACTAGCTACAATGTAACTGTAATATGAAAATTATATATGCAGTATAAAAATACAACATAACAAATACAGGGATAACAGATGTATTTCTCTCTTGATTTTTCTACACATTTTAAAATTGACCAGTTGCATGCTTTTTCATGTATATGCATTTCTAGTTGTGCATATTTTTTTTTCAAATGTACACATAAATTTTATGTGCATTGTTTATATTAAGATGCATGGCAGGTCTTGGGAATGTCCTGTTGGCAATCTCAGCAGGCATAAAAATGGATTGTTCTATTGAGAAACTCAAAGCCAATAAATTTCTTTTTCATACATATTCTAAACCTATTTTCTGTGCCAATGGTCAGAGACATTGTTGATCCTTGTTGATCGCCTGTCCAGGCACCCCGTTCTGACCATAACAGAAGCAATGGTGCACTGGGCAGGCTTTCCATAGAACTCCTCAACTGGCGGGGAGGTGGCTGCAGTGACTCCAATGGGGATCCACCCCCTTCCCTGCACTTCTGAGTTCAGGGTAAGAGGGATGGTGCTGCCATTGCTATGTGGACAACTGGATCAATTCAACTGTCCAGATGTCAACAGAATCTGAAGCCACTCTGGGGTTTCATGAAAACATCAGACTTTTTCCCAACTTTGATTAGTGCATGGCAAAGTCAGGTTAAGGGCTAAAAACCGCATTACATCCCCAGAAGTAGCCATACATCACAAGGACTGCCAGCACCAGATATGGGGTGAGTATGGTGTTTTTGGCCCATATAGACAAGCCCTTTGATATAATTTAAACTATCATGGTTTATCCAGATGGAATCCTGGAATCGTGGTTTGGTAATTCTCTGCCAGGTGTTCTCTTTTCAATTCTTTCCCAAGTGTTCAGAGGAGTAATCCCCTCCTAATTATGAATCTCAGGTTTCCATCAAATGGAGCCACGGCAGTTAAAATTACATCAAACCACTATAATTTTGTAGTAAGGATACACCCCAAGTTAGGTAATTTGCGGTTCTCTGATAATCTGCTCTGTGCCAGTCCCTTGTTACCAAGATGTATTTTATGTCATCAAGGTTGAAGGTGTTGACCTTTCAGATAAACTATCTACCTATTTTGCTTCTGTTCTAGCACATCCATTTTTAGAAGTTCAGCTTAGTACTCTGTCTGTGTCTTTCTCTCTGTGTGTATTTTGCTTCTCCAAGAAATCAGAATAAACTTGTAAATTGTTTCATATTTATAGCCTGAACTGGAAGCTGCAAAATAAGATATAAATGCAGGATAAGATACCTGTAGACGGAAGCAGGAGAAGTACAAAAAGTTACGCTAATTCCAGTGAGATTTCCACTTCATCAATAATTCATGCCTTAGTAAATTCTTCATTTGTAATACTTAAATACTTCCTTGAAAATGAAGTAGTTCTCATGTCTCTGGTTAAATATAGCAAGTTCAGGTTATTAGGAATGCTCTCTGAGATTTCATACTGACCCTTATTTTTTTATAATTGCTGCTTATTTATAGGAGAACGGCTGCATCTTTCAATTTGAATTCAAGGCCATAGAAAAACCTCACCAGATATTGGTGTTGGATTTAAATCTTGAGCTGAGCACAGGAATGTGCAATAGGCTGGATGTCAAGAGAGTGTGGCGTATGTGTGAAGGAAAAATAATACAATAGAATAAAAATGAAAGGTGCATGATGAGAAAAAAGAGAGGTAAACAATTGATGCTGAATTTTGCCAGCCCTCCTCCAGTGTAGCCATATGTCATAATCATATCCAGTCCTTAACATTTACATAGCTCCAGATAAAGAACCTCTGGTCCTCCAGACATTCTTTGACTCTAATTCCCATCAGCTCCATCCAACATGACCAAGGGCACGGGATGGTGGGAACTGTTTAAAGATCCAGTGTCACGAGAATTATTTGTTTATCTAATTTATTTATTTAATTTAGATCTCACCTTTTCCCTAAGAAGGGACTCAAGGCAGTTTACCAGAAGGTGAAATCAAGATAAAATTAAAAGCAGATGATAAAAAGATTTTTAAAAAGTTGCTGATATCCTACACCCCCAACTTAGTTGTGAATGCATAACTAAGGACATTATCAGACTAGCATCTAAAAACGCTACAATTCTGTGAATGAAGATAGCGGGAACTTCATGGCATTATAACACTTATCACACGTAGCTGTAATCACATAAAAGAACCACCACAGAATTATCACGTGACCACCACTAGCACTTCAAGAACAGGGGTTTACTTCCACGATTGGGCATGGGTGAGATTTCAGCTCATGAGGAGATGCGATTGCACTTAAAACTAAAAACAAAACAAAACCTTAATTAACCAAGTAAATGAACACACAAGCACTGAGACAAACCCAAATCATGCAAACTAAATGGGACAGTTCTTAAAAAGAGTGTCCTGTGCTTTGTTTTTGTGTTATCACCCAGAGGTTTTCTTGCGGAGGACTGCCTATTCACACTGTAATCTTGCGATTACAATGGGACATGTTTTTGCATGCAGTCAATAGCACAAAAAGCACTATTGATGATCTATTGATAGGTTCTCCCATCAATTAGAACTGACACATTTTTCACAGCTGGAGCATGGAGTAATAATGCGAAGATGATGGCGTTGTGTGATAGCGGGGCTCATTCGTGCTACCGTGATGACATAACCCCGCGATTTTTGCCGTGTCGAATAATGTCTTAAATAATGTCTCCTGTCCCACTCAACCAAGCCCACCTTATAGCATGCAGCTGCATCAAGATTGTGACTACATATGGAGCAGTTACTCTAGGGACTTATCAGAACACCCCACATTAATGTTCTTTTGCAGGCATAAATTGTGTCATTTTTATTCCGGCAAAAGACCGCCCCCCGCCACCAAACTTACCTTGACCAGCATAAAAGAGGCTTCCCTGGCAGTAACACAGCACAAATGGAGCAGTTTACTTCTGGGTTCCTGATTTCAGTGATTCTCCCAAGAAGACACTAGCGTGGGAAATTTGAAAATAAATGCAAAACACACACACAAAGTACAGCAAAGCACAAACACACACTTAAAAAGTCCCAAGTACATGGGGAGGGGGTGATAAAAAGAGCATCCCCTGCGTGGCTGTCATGATCTCACCCAGAGGTGTTCTGTCATTGACACAGCATTCACGTGAGGACAATGGCGTGAGGATTCAAACATTGGCACTGCTGGCAACAAAGCACCAGAGGAGAGCTATTGACGGCTCAGCCTGTCAATAAAATAGGATGGCTTTTTAAAAAAGGTATTATCATGAAAGGACAACGTCATCTGGTCTGTGCGCCCTTTCGCAGTCATTACGCATCCTTATGATGCTATATTTGCCGCATCTGATAAAGTCCTAGGTTACAAATCTGTAACTGCTTTACAGAATGCCAGCCAATTAAAATTAGCTATCATATAAAAATACCCATAATTTAAAGCATTAAAAAGACATAACAGTAAAGATAAATATGCAGCAACTTTTCCCCTGGACTTACCCAAGCCCCCTCCCCGACCCTGACCTCCCCACTCCAAACCTCCACCTCCTGATAGAGACAACTTTTGCTGCCACTCCTCCTATGCCCAGGTCAAAAGAGAGTGACTTCTGCCAAGCTAACTGGCCCCTATGCAGGCATTAGTTGCCAACACGATTCCAGACTCATATTGTGTAGAGCAGTTTGTGTCCATTGTCCCAGAATTTGTTACCAAATAATCCTGGAAAGTAGATCGGTAGCATTATGGACATAGAGTGGATGCCTGAGGCTGAAACTTCTCTAGAGGCAGCATTTGTAGGGGAGGTAAGATATGAGTTCAGGATGTCGTCCCCAATCGTCTTAGAAATCACATCATAGTATCTCCCTGTCAATATCTGCATCTATCTGTATCTATAGATACAGCACATGTTAATTTCTCTTATAAAGACACAAGATACCAATTCAATTGCAGCACAGTTAGAGTTTCTTATATATCTAGGTCACTCTAATGCAGATCCCTGGTGATTCTTTATTTGCTCTCATGTGATGACTTGCTTCAAAACATCTCCACTGTTCAAGTAGTCTGGATTTTGTGTTACTGTGAGATGAAACCATCAAAGGGATTTCTGTAACTAATGTACACCAAATAAGTCAGAAGGAAACCACAGGTACTATTTCTGTGCTGTGTTTCAGGCAGCCTTTGCAAGTACAGTAATTTATTTCTTTAACACAGGGGTGGGCAATTTAGGGAGCCAGCATGGTGCAGTGGTTTGAGTGTTGGACTACAACTCTGGAGACCAGGGTTTGAATCCCCGCTCAGCCATGAAAACCCACTGAGTGACCTTGGACAAGTCACACAGTATCAGCCTCAGAAAACCCTGCGATAGGTTCACCTCAGGGTCACCATAAGTTGGAAATGACATGAAGGCACACAACAACAAACAAGAGCCTCTTTTACAACAGGAAGTGACCAGGTTTTGAAAAAATACCTTATCATCTTCCTCCAAACATGTTCACCCAGGAATTTTGGAACAATGTCTTTTCATTTTTTTGACCCTGCAGGACACTTAGGGCCACCAAAACAGCCCTGGGATTGCATCTGGCCATGGACCACACTTTACCTACACCTGCTTTACCACACACATGCTTTTCCATGAAAATATCTAAAATGGTGTATAAGAAAATTAAACATAAAATAATAACAATACTGAGGACTTTATCAGACACATAAAATACAGTGTCATAACAATGCCACATAACTGTGAAAGGGCACGCAGATCAGACGACATCGCCCTTTTGCGGTTATATTCTGCCCCAAACTCATAGTTTTTAATTGATGGCTTAAGCTGTCAATTGATCCCTCATGGTGCTTTAAGTGCCAGCATTGCCAGCATGTGAAACCTTGGGCCATTTAACTCACATGAATGGCTGGTCCAGCGTGAACAGTTCCGGGTGAGATCAGGACATCCTGGTAAGTTTCTCTCTTTTCTTACCCTCCCCGGGTTACTTGGGATTTTTAAAGTGTGTTTAGGTGCTTAATGTAACTTCTTATGCTTTATTTTTTGTTTCATTTTTAAATTTTCCATGCTATGAAGTCTCGTGGGATTTTGAACAAGGTGAATGGGGCTTCGCTCACTTCCTCTTCATTGCTGGGGAAACCTTCTGCCAAGAGCGAAGTTAAGTGCAGTAGGGGGGTATTCTTTTGCCGGCACAAAAATGGATTTTTTATGCTGGCAAAAGAATATCTAAAGGGGCTAATCTGATAAAGTCCTTAGAAACAAAATGGGTTGGCTCTAGACTTGCATTCAGAATTCACACACCTCTCTGTACAAGGTGCATAAGATTCCTTCTTTCTTTCTTGTTTGGATGTTTCAGAGGAAGGCTGGCCTCCTGTTAGCAGCATACACAGGTGTAAGTCAACTTTATGCCTGGTATGTCTCTTTTTGGTCAGTGCAGAGGCTGGTGTTCCCTTTCTCCAGCTGCACTGATCAAAGCCTCCTTGGACTTACTGTAGAGTCACTGTAGCCCCATGGCCATTCCATGCCCGGTGAGAGTTGAGGAGGATCAGGGAAGCGTCTGCTTAAGTCCCTGTAGCAAGAGGTGAAATGATTACATTATCCACCACTGAGATTTCTGAAGGACCCTGACAAGCCTCAGCAGAAGAGGTAATCATTTCATGTCTCTCTGTGGGGTCATAGCCAGATGCTTCTGCAGTCCCCCCCCCCACTCTCACCAGACATGGGATTGCTGTGGGAGAGGTTGTAACAACTCTACAGTAAGTTGGGGTGGGGCAAGGTCAATAAATGGTGAGCTGTAATGTAGGTTTGCATGTGGGACTACTATGCTATGCTGGACCAGGCAGGGATGAGGCCAAAGTGTGACTCCATCCATGCCTCTCTGGGAAGTTTTGTTGAAAAAAATCTTAAGATTGCTATATGCCATTTTGAAAGGGAATAATTATTTCTTTTCTCCCCAGAAATGACGAAGCCTGCCCTTTACAAGTCAGAAGGCTTTGGTAACTAATACCAGCATAGGGGTCAGTTAGATTGGCATCTCAAACACCAGATTAAGTGCATCATGGGAAGGCAGGAAGTTGCCAGATCCTCTTATATTGCACTCCTGTTGTTGTATTTTTACAGCCAGAGAGGGGTGAAAAGTGCTTGTCAGACTTTTTCTTTTTGCCTCAGGTGCCAAAATAACCTAGTTGGCTTTGGGTATTATGTGCCTTGATGTGGACTGGGGGCAGTAGAGTACCCTTTGCTGCACTGCCTGAGGCAGCAAAGTCTCTTGGAGGGAAATGATGTTCTCAAAGGGTGACTGAATCCTTCAAAGCGTGAGGTCTCTTCAGAATGAATGTACAGTACATTCACTCTAAAAGGCCTTCATGCTTTCAATACTTTAGTGAGATGGCTGAGGGTTATGTGCTTTTTCTTTTACAAGTTCTCTACCATTCTCCTGAGACTTGCAGCCTTTCTAGCAGCTCATCCTTCCTGGGAAAAAATCCCTTTAGAGGATCTAAGACTGGGGCTGCTGCCACACTGCAGAAATAACTCACCATGATACCACTTTAACTGCATGGCTCAATGCTATGGAATGCTGGGATTTGTAGTTTTGTGAGATATTTAGACTTCTCTGTCAGATAACTCTGGTGCCACAACAAACTAGAAATCCCAGGTTCCACAGGATGGAGTCATGATAGTTAAAGCAGTTTCACACTGCATTATTTCTGCAGTGTGACAGCAGGCTGTAATTCTCTTCTTGGGGGATTTCCAGTTCTGAGGCTAGTTGTGTGCCTGAAAAATGAGCAAGGGTTGTTGCTATGGGAAAAAAGTAATAAAGACAGGAAAAAAGTCATAGAATCATAGAATCATAGAATTGCAGAGTTGGAAGAGACCACGAGGGCCATCCAGTCCAACCCCCCTGCCACGCAGGAAATCTTGATCAAAGCATCCCCGACAGATGGCCATCCAGCCTCTGTTTAAAGACCTCCAAGGAAGGAGACCCCACCACACTCCGAGGGAGTGTGTTCCACTGCCGAACAGCTCTTACTGTCAAAAAGTTCCTCCTCATGTTGAGGTGGAATCTCTGTTCCTGGAGCTTGCACCCATTGCTCTGTGTTCCAGTCTCTGGAGCAGCAGAAAACAAGCCTGCTCCATCCTCAGCATGACATCCCTTCAAATACTTAAACAGGGCTATCATATCGCCTCTTAACCATCTTTTTTCCAGGCTAAACATACCCAGCTCCCTAAGTCTCTCCTCATAAGGCATCGTTTCCAGACCTTTCACCATTTTAGTTGCCCTTCTCTGGACACGCTCCAATTTGTCAATGTCCTTTCTGAATTGTGGTGCCCAGAACTGGACACAGTATTCTAAGTGAGGTCTGACCAAGGCAGAATAGAGTGGCACTATTACTTCCCTTGATCTAGACACTATACTTCTATTGATACAGCCCAAAATTGCATTGGCCTTTTTAGCTGCCGCATCACACTGTTGGCTCATGTTCAACTTGTGGTCTACTAGGACTCCTAGATCCCTTTCGCACGTAGTCTCATTCAGCCAGGTCTCTCCCATCCTATATTTATGCATTTCATTTTTCCGCCCTAAATGCAGTACTTTACATTTCTCCGTATTGAATTTCATTTTGTTAGCTTTGGCCCAGCTCTCCAGTCTATCCAGGTCATTCTGAATTTTGATCCTGTCCTCTAGGGTATTAGCTACTCCTCCCAATTTGGTGTCATCTGCAAATTTGATAAGTATGCCCCTAATTCCCTCATCCAAGTCATTGATAAAGATGTTGAATAGCACTGGGCCCAGGACAGAAACCTGTGGCACCCCACTGGTCACATCTTTCCAAGATGAAGAGGAGCCATTGCTGAGCACCCTTTGGGATTCGGCCGGTCAACCAATTACAAATCCATTTAACAGTTAACTTGTCTAGCCCACATTCTACAAGCTTGTTTGCAAGAATGTCATGGGGAACCTTGTCAAAGGCCTTACTGAAATCAAGGTATGCAATGTCCACAGCATTCCCTTCATCTACCAAGCTGGTAACTTTATAAAAAAAAGAGATCAGATTAGTCTGGCATGACTTGTTTCTCTGAAACCCATGTTGACTTTTTGTGATTATGGCATTGCCTTCTAAATGTTATTAATAAGATTTTTTTTAAAAAAACACCAAACCCACCCCTCAAGAATAACCCAGGGGGTTGTTCAGATGGTGAAAATAATTCTAATAGAATTCATAGAGAATACCTTTTGTCCCAATGAGATCCCGTGGTAATTCACCTTATTCAGAAGAAGGGGTCCAAAAACTCCAAAAAATGTGAGGGGAAAGCCTTCACAGATTTCCCCAAGGGTTTTTTTTTTAAATAATCAGTGGAAATGCTAATTACTGCTTGTTTGGGCAACCAATTCGCATCACAGTGCATTCTCGGTGAGGGTGGAAGTGGAAAGCTGATTGGTTGGATGTGTGCAGGAGCAGGCCTGCTGGCAATGAAGATCCTGGAAGTGCCATTTTGAAGTTTCGTGTTGCCATTCATGCCTTTTTTTTTTTTTTTTTGGCTGTGCGGGAGCAACCAAATAGCTGTTTTAAGCAGGAGGTTGCAGTTGCGCACCTTTGATTTACAATTTTAAAAAAATACTGTGCAGTGGTGGCAAGTTGTGGAGAATAATAATGTGAGTAATTCACTCACAGCCATCACCTTGATTCACAAGCCTGGCTGTGTGTGAACTTCAAACATGCATAGCTTCGCATACCATTGATTTTGCCAAAGGACCGTGGAGCGAAATGAATGCTGCTGGATTTTGCATTAATGTGCAGCAATCAACATTAGATCTTCTCGTCAACCCCAAGATTAATTTTCACAAGAAAGAAAAACTCACTCAGTTTTTGGACACCCAGAAGATAGCAGCACTGAGAAGTCCCATAGTAACAGACAATAAGGTTAAGCCCTCTAGAACAGTTACTCTCAGCCTATGGTCCTCCATAAGTTTTGGATATCAGCTCCTGGAATCCATGGTCAGTGGCCATACTGGCTGGGTCTTTGAGTGTTAGAGTCCAAAATGTCTAGAGGACCAAAATTTTAGAACCTCTACTTTGGGGAGGAGATTTTCAGAAAGCCAGGGAGGGTGCAAAGCACAGCAGAACAACTGATTAGTTACAAAAGAAAGAACACACCCACCCATGCCATTTGACCACCTTGTTCACAGTGAGGTGAGAAGAACAAAGGAGAACATCAAAGAGAGGCCTGAGCCTGAGGGACTTTCTGCCAGCTATGGGGGGATACTTGCTAGATGCTAAGCTGAAAAGGCATAGTTTCCCCATCCCCATGAACATCAGGCACATCTGGACTGCATGCTTGTAAGTAGATTAGGGTCTGTCGAGTTAGTCATGTTAGGGCTTATGTTTATTTTATAAACTTGGCTGGAATGGTAAGACTTATCTGTAACTTGCAACTTTCAAGTTTACCTGGAATGAATGAGCCTTTCATGGAAGAGATACCTTTTCTTGCTATATAACTTCAGCTTAAAATAAACTTCCTTTAAATCTTTCTCTTCTGCACACTTTTTCCACATGCCTTGCTTAGCTTTTTCTTTCACTAAGGGTGGGGGGAGGTGAAACTCTGCAGAGTCAGAGTGAGAAGCATATTTCTAACCCAGTAACTTGGGTTACACAGAAAGGGTTAAAGTCAATGGGTAGCTTCAGTGATGAATTTTAGATTAACTCTGGAGTGCTCAGAGTGCTTGTGCATGCACAGAAGAGACCTCCAGAGCTTCACAAGAGAGGTAAAAAAATGCTTCACCACCGTGAAATGGTTCTTTTTCATAGAGTGGAAAGACCATCATTTGGTATTTTGGTTAATTTGTGGAGAGATAGGAGGAGGAGGAGTGGGGGGGGGGGTTAAAATCATGTTTGTTCAGAGGGAGAACACTTTCCAAAATGCAGAGATTTCCCCACCATCACACCTCCTTTCTCATGTAACTCAAACATACATGGATAGTATTCAGTGAATTCATATTAAATGGTAGTACTGTACTGTAGACATCTGTTTCAGTTGTGTTCTTAGTTTACGTTTGTGTGTGAACATCAATGGTGCCTTGGGGAAAATTCTCATCTTCATTAGAACTGCCCTCAGAATTAATAACACAACTATTTAAAGCATAACACTGGCAAATAGTCTGTGCCATTCAGATGTGTTTTTCCTATAATATAGCTAAAGTAACTGGTTACTTTTGGAGAAATTGGAAAAGTAAAGAGTATCTTTAAAAAACCCAGAACTATAAAGGTAACTTAATCTTGTAAAAATGGGCATTAGAACTATGGCAAATTCATTCTTAAAGGAACTTCACAATTTCTGGTCTGGGTGTCCAGTGGAATTCCATGAACGAGGCACAGGAAGCACTTAAAAGGCTGCATCTGCACTGCAGAAGTAATCCACTTTGACACTGATGGAACTGCCATGGATCAATGCTATGGAATTCTGGGATGTGTAGATTGTTTCAGCACCTTCTATGATTCCACCAGAGTTCTCTGACAGAGAAGTCTAAATGCAGTTGGCCGGTGTTACCCGAATATCTGGGGATCCATGGGGAGCTCACTTGTGATTCCAAATCTAAGTTATTAATTAGGGAATTATTATAGCTCAAATTGATGGCTGAGAGAGGTTGGGTAGCGTATGGGACCTTTGCACCAATGTGTACCGGTACTAACTGCAGAGACTCTGAGTTAAAGTGAAATAAAATGGTTTTTACTGGAAAATAACATGGAAGCATCCACACATGCGTGCACACATCTATAAGAACCATACAAGTATAATGAAGAATTTTAAGGCAGAAAGGTTGGACAGAGGAATATATTCAGGAAATAGGGTAATAATTACCAGTCCTGAAGAGTAGAGTTCTGTGCAATGAAGGGATTCAGACTTGGAACTGAGGGTGGCACAGTGATCTGACAGAGTGATGGTGTTCAACTGTGGCACAAATTGCTACTGTTTGGGGACTATTATTTATACTGTATTTCAAGTCCTGGAGTAGTGTTTGAGCATAGAACAAAGCGTAGATGGGTTTCCCACTGTTAAACAATGGAAACCGTGTTTCTGCTGATTGCTGTTAATGGCTAAGATACTGGAATTGATAGTTTATGAACTTTTTCGGATGAGGTTTTATAACGCTAGCAGCCTCGTCCCCCTTGCAAGGCTGCTGCACTGCAGGGCGTCCCTTTCGGACGCTCTGCCCTGCTGATCCTCTGCCGATACTGTTGCGTAACCGCGGGGGATGCTGCAGCATTATATTTGGCAGTTTTCTAATCACGATCAACTTTCATGATCACAATCAACTTTCCTCCAACTTTCATGATCACAATCAACTTTCCTCCAACAGGGGTGGGGTGGGGTGGGTCTGGAACAAAATGCCAGCAGATATCAAGGGTCCACCTTATCTCACAAAACTACAAATCCTAGCAACATTGGCTTCAGAGGGGTGAATGTTTGCAGTTCATGGGACTGTTAATGCTAAGATCTTTGTGATCTCTTATGTACAGTTTGCACAACACCCCCTTCTAAACCATTCAGGCTATTTTGCAAACATACATAGTTTTCCCCCCCCATACTACATCTACTGTACTTCAATAATTTAAAAACACAGTGCTTTTGTAGCTGTAGTTCTTATCCTTCCTCTGTGTTTTCTTAAACTTCAAATTGTCTCATTCACTCTGAGTGTGTTTTCATGGTGATGATGATTGTGAGCGTGCTTTCCTCCAACAGTTCCTTCTGTTGTATTTCCCTTGCTTTCAGGCCACCTGTCCTTTAATTCTATGTCTTTTGCAGCTGGCTCTGTTTGGTGGATCTTGGAGTTCTAGTAAAAGGGAGAAAAGGAATCCAAGAAGCCTACAGTGTGTTCACTTCTGCTTTAAAACATGCTTACTACTGCGGTGAAGAATGTGGACTGCTCAAGATGTTATTGGACTGCAACTCCCATTATCCTTAGCTAACATAGCCAATGGTGAAACATGATGGGAGCTGTAGTTCGGCAGCATCTGGAGGGCCACATCCTCTCCTCCAAACTGAGAGAAAGAATTCCTGCTCAGGAATTTCTGAGCAAAACACAGATGCAGGCAAAACGTCGGGAATAAACTCTTCCAGAACACAGCCTCACAGTCCAGAAAAACCCACAAAAAACCTATGGATGCTGGCCGTGAAAGCCTTCAACTTCATAATGAGAGGAGGAACTTAGATCTAGGAACTGGGGTTAATATTTACCATGGCTGATTTAAACAAGCCAGGTTCTGTTAGCATGCCCTACTATCCCCTCCCCATAATCTCTCATAATTGGAAATAGTGGACACTTTGAAGGGGTCACATAGACTGCTGTGATCCAAAAAGAGGTCCAGTGGAGGTCATAGAGACAGGGGAAGTTGTTTAGAAATATTTTTAGCAAGCAAGCCCAAACTAGAATTGTGCAAAAGCCCCTAGTAAACAAAGCCATTAAGGAGGTTTGTGCTAATTCCTTCTTGGGCACCTCAACAATGAGTCATCCAACTAAACAACCAAGTGACCTTTCCAACACCAATCCCAAGGAAATCACACCTCAGAACCCCCTCCTGTCAAGCAAGGCAAGGTTGTTATAAACCCATCAATTCCAATCCCCCAGCTATTAAGAACAATCAGCTCGTTTCAGTTTCCATTGTTATATGGAAACCTATCTAGGCTTTGTCCAAGCCAAAGTACCCACTTCAGGATATGAAGTAGGTTATAACTATTAGTTCCCTAACAATAGAAAGGTGTGCCACTGTGAATGAGACTGGCCACTTTCTTTCTTGCTGCGTCCCCAGATTGGAACTCCCAGTGCCACCCTCAGACTTCTATTTTGAAACTCCTCTGTTCATGATTTGTAATGGTCACCCTATTTCCCAAATCTATCTCTCTATCTAATTGTTCTCTCTAATCCTCCAATAGCCTTGTGTGGTTCTTGTGAGTGTGTGTTGTGTGTGTGAACACTTTCTGTGTTATTTCCAATAAAAACATTTTATTTCACTTTAACCTGGAGCCCTCGGTAGTTAGTGCTGGTATATATAGGCAAAAAGATCCCAAAGTTATCCACCTCTCACAGCCTTCCATCTGAGCTCATTATAATAATTCCCACAAATATTAATATTGTTTTGGCATCATGAGTGGGGCTCTAAAGCACCCCCACCTCTTCAGGTAACATTCATAAACCTTGGTTGCATGGGAAGAGATGATAGGCCAGAGTCTCTCAGCCTAAGAGGAGCTGAGGTTCAGTCACATGATACTAAATCAAGGTTTGTCATTGCAGCCACATTTGAACACTGGTCAAAAGCTATTTCAATGCCATTATTTTCTTCTTTCTTTAAAAGAGGTGTGCTGATTCTGTACACACACACACACAAACTATTTAGCTACCTTGGCTAAGAATGGTTGCATCTTGCATAAATATGTTTAAAACTCCTGGCCAAGAGAATTGCACCAAGGGTTGGGTGTGAGAATTTTATTTCAGTTCTATTTTTCATAAGAATTAAGCAAAATTCACATTTTTTTTCATATTTGATATGGAAAGAACTTGAGGTTGTTGTTTTATTTTTTAATTGAATGTGGCAGAATGTGAATGTGGTAGATTCATCTGCCCAGGCCAGAGCTTTGCTCTTAAAACCCTAAATATGCAACCTCAAATTATGAAGGGCCTTTATACAAAAAAATTTAAACTCTAATTGTAACTATTAAATTTGAATTTTGGCATCATTGTTAGAATAATATCTTCTTTTCTCTTTTCTTTTTGGTAACACAGTTTGGTCTCTTAGGGCTAAAAATGTCTCTTAGCTTCTATTCAAGTTCCTCAACTTGTCACCCTCCAGATATTTTGGACTACATCTCCTATCGGCTGTAGCTTTCATGGTGAATTGTTGGGGATGGAGGGAAATGTAGTTGAAATACTCAAACAGTGCAAAATTAGGGAAGGCCAAGCTCTTGTGAACACACCTTCAGCTTTTCCTCATAAGGAACATACTCCAAGAGCTTCCATGTAAAGTGTGAGATGGGTTGAAGCTCAAAACACTGGGCATGACTTTTAAAGACAAAATATTCCCAGTGCTTCCTAATGCTCTATTACTTTTTAAATGACTTCTGTCAATCCATAGCATTTTCTTTGGGCTTGACTGCATATGCAGTTTACCCCCATCTTACGCCTGTCTTGGAGCCCTGCAGTCCTGACAACACAGGGCTTTCCCCCCTTCCCTCCCTCTGGGCAGTCCTCACAACCTCTGTGGCTAAGATTGGGCTAAAATTGCATAGGGCCCATTAAATCACTTTAAGAAAATAATTGTGTAAATCAGTTCCAACCAAAATAAAATGGATCAGGCCTGCGTGACCACAGGAGCCTGTTCCAGCTTGTCACCATAGCTGCCGGCTGCCTCCCTCATCCAGATCCAGGAAGGGTCCTGCAGCATGTGACCAGGCTCATCACGTGTGTGTGTGGGGGGGGTTACTCACGTGATGCAGGCCTCCTTGCTGGATCTGGAGAGTGGGATGCAGGAAGTGGCAGCAACTGCAGGGACAGGCTGGCGGGCCCACCTGGACTCCAGTCCATTTTGTCCAGATAATGGGGGAGGAACAGGCCTGATCCATGGGCAGCATATCCCAGTGGGGAGCTGGCACATCCTGGCCTGTGTAGATGATCCCGTTTCCAAAATAATCTATAGTAACACCAAACATGGCTAAATGTAGATTTTCTTGTTCACTCTTCTCCAACTTCACTCCATGAAAAGTGTTTAAACAAAAAGAGATGAAAATAATTTGGAGGCTATAAAACTTTTGTAATGTATGTAATGTAATTACCAATTTTATTGAGCATATCACCATTGTGGAAGTGTGGAGGAGTTTCCTCCTGGGCAGCACTTAATAAACTCCCAAAAAATCTCTTCCATCATGCAATGTGGTCTAAGCTCCTCTTTTGTGTCTTAATAGTTGATTTCGAAGGGATTACTTTTGTTTTGCATGGGAATACACTGCAGCTGGGGAAGTAACTCAGATGGATGAATACAGATGGAATGATTACCAAGTGATGATGATGATGATTTATTACTATTAATAATAATATTTATTAATTTACACCTCAGCTTTCTCCCAATATGAGAACCAAGGCAGCTTACAGTCTCTCTCTCTCTCTCTCTCTCTCTCTGGCTTTTCTTCGCAAACGAAGATTTAGGAAGGACTCATCTCGCGCTTTCTGCAAGCATGCTGATGACTAAAAAGGCCAATCCGAGATAAACAAATCCGGTTGCAGAAAGCACAGCAGAAGGTCTCCTTGGGTGATGCTTCCGGGTTGTGATTCTTTCTGCGTTGTCGTTTCTCTTCAAGACTTGTTCGGCGTGAGTTCTCAAATAAGGCTGCAGCATCCTGGATAGTGCGTTTCCATGCCTCCTGATGTGAGGCTAGGGCGGGCCATTGTTGGTGATCAATTTGGCCAAGCCTGAGGTGTTGTTTCAGGGAATCCTTGTATCGCTTTTTTGGAGCACCCCTCTTACGCTGACCCGTGGCGAGTTCACTGTAGAGTACTATTTTTGGGATATTTTTTGGAGCATGATGCTCCAAAGGGATACAGCAGAGCTCGAATAAGAAGACGGCATCTGTATACGTTACCGTACTGATGGTAGCTTATTTAACTTAAGCCGTCTGAGGGCTCGCACTAAGACAGTGTAGAATTAAACCAAAAATACAGTTAAAACAATATGTGGTACAGAAATAAATAAATAGACTAGCACATTAAAATAGTTAAAACTGTTTACAGTACATATAAAATGTAAGATAAAAACATAGCACAGCTCATTAAAAGACGGTTTTGTCACAGCTATTTAGAGACCAATAACAAAAAGGTCTTTACCTGTGGGTGAAAAGAGATCAAAGAGGCCAACTAGCCTCTCATGGGAGGGAGTTCCCCAGTGTGAGAACAGCTACTGAGAAAGCTTCCTTCCATGTTCTCACCAGCTGTACCTGATATGCATATAACCGCTTGATAAACTATATGTATTCTCCTGCCAACTGGGAAAAAATGATTGTCCCTATGCTTCTATAGAGCTTCTGCTTGGTTACAGAAATATAGAAATGCTAGGTAGTGAGATGGCTTGGATAAGCCTATTAAGACATGATTATATGGGTGCGTCACCAAATGATTGTCTATGGCAGTGGTTCTTAACCTGTGGTCCGGGAACCCCCAGGGGTCTACAGTGTCCTCACAGCAGGTCTGTGAAGGCTTGAAGGCTGCTTGGCCCACCTCTTCCCTGCAGTGGAGTGACCATATGACAGGAGGCAAGGCAAAGGCTCGCAGGCTTGGCCTGCACATTGCCATTCAATCCGCTCCAGCCACAAACTTGTAGGAAGAAGCAGAAGAAAAGTCTTTCCTCCCCCGACAGTGCCTCTGAGGGAAGGTTTAAAGGATGGCATAACTGTATTGTTGTTTTTTAAAATCTTGAGTTAAGTCTTGGAGGTCCACATCAACAAAAGACACTTAAATGGGGTACCTGGTAAAGAAAAGGTTAAGGGCCACTGGTCTATGACCTTATCTACATGGGCTATTTATGCCATTCTGCCCCCATCTGAGAGCCCTTCAGTCCAAACAATGCAGGGTATTTGCCCCATTTCCCCCCCTTGGCAGTCCTTACAACCCATGGAGCAGAAATGGAGCTCAAATGGGGGCAAGCTGGGGTAGGGCCTGAAAGAGATGTTTAGACAAATACCCAGTTTACTCTGTTTCCACTGGAAGGAAACAGATTAGGGCCCATGTGTCCGTGGGACCCTGTCCCTGCAGGTTGACCCATAGCTTTAGCTGCCGGTTGCTCTTACTCTTCTGGGTCCAGGCAGCAGGCCTTCAGCTTTTCACCAAGTCTGGTCACATGCAGGGGGCCTTGTCATATGGTGCAGGCCAGCTTCCTGGAGCTGGCAGAGCAAGGAAAATGGGGGCTGCAGTGAAGAGCCAGCATTCTGTTGGGACTCCGGCCTGTTTTGTTCAGATAATGGGGAAGAAAGGGTCTAGAGTTGCCACAATTCTCTGTCCCCAAAATGGGACAAAAGTATACAGGACCGGATTGGGTGGATTATTAACAAAAAACAAGACAGAAAGACCCATCCTGCTGCCTTCATCTAGCAAGCCTATGCACTTTGATAGGAAAGTGAAGCCCTGCAGGTGGGATTGGGGGGGTGGGGGGAAAGGGGTGTGCAGCTGCTGCTGCTGGCCAGGTGAGCCAGCCCAGTGGGGAAGAGGATCTGCTGCCCTGCTGAGCCATCGGGGAGGGGGAGTTTGGGGGGTGAGTGTGCAGCGGATTCCCATCATTTAAATAAGCAAAACTGGGTTTCTAGCTGCCGTTGCCAATCAGGTGAGTGAGAAAGAAGACCTGCCACCCCGCCAGGCCATCCTGCCTCCCAGCAATAAGCAAAATGTGCACCGGTCCCTTGTCCAAGGGGGATGTATTTATCCCCCCCTGTGAGCTTCTACATAGGCAGTGAGCTTGGAGGCCAGACTCACTACACACACACAAGTAAATTGCTGGACTTCGTTCCTCTCTCTTTATTTTCCTTTGCACTGTCTCTCTGCTGCTGCCTGCTCTACACACTCCAACTCTCACCTAGCCTAGACTGCACTTCCCAGCCTGCTGCACTCACTTCTCATGTGCCCCAGAGCAGAGAGCCTGCAGACAGAAAGCCTGGAGTCCGAATCTGGGATCTGCTGCTTGAAGCAGCCCAGCCAGATGGGACAACTTTTTGTCTCTCTAATCCAGGATTTTCCTGGTGTTCCAGGATTTATGGCAACCCTAAACGGGTCTGATCTGCAACTGGGATACACTGGTAGGCAGCCAGTGTATTCTGGCTCGTGTAGATAAGCTCTGTATCTATAACTACCCCTCTCTGTTCTAATGAACAAGAAGCAATACTTCTTCTAACATAAGGGAACAGGAGTTTATAGCAGACTGCTCCTACCAAAAGTGTGACAAAATATTTTTTGGTAATCTTTTCAAAGACCTCCCTTACTTCTTTAAAACCCTGTTTCGTTTTTATTACCTGAAATTGTTTTTGTTTTTTTAAATGGATTGGATCCTCAGAGGGATGAAGTAATGCAGTACATCTGAGTTAATAACATTCTCTTGAGAGGTTCCTGGGATTCTACTTTCAGCTGCTGCCAAACTCTCCACTTCACAAATCGGCCCTTGCCAACCTCTTTTTCATTCTTATTTGTCTTCTCAAAACTATATCTCCTCCTTTCATAGTAATCCTTAAAAAAAAAAAAAAAAACTAGTCAAGGTTTGGCTAGTCCTGTAATACTGTCACCAGTTCCAAATGTTTGTATGCTGTCTGCTCTCCCAGCTTTGCTTCTAAGCTTCTTCCATTTGTATATAAGCACTTTAATAACCCCACTCTTTTTTATCTCCTCCCTTTCATATTAGTATTTCTAAATCCTAAAGTTAATCTGACCTTTCTTTAGCTCATTTTCTCTGAAAGTGTCAGCTTTTCTGATGATCCATTCTTCATTTCCAATTTGGTTTTTCCTTCTTTGTGATTTTTTTTGTCCTTCCGGCTTCTGAAGTTTTCAATTCTGTTATTTCCTTCCCGGATGTTTTGAGTCTGTACATTAACATGATCAAGCTGAGCATAATGTGATGGGTGCTTTCCATTTTCAACTTGCTGATCTGAGTGTAGTGTAGTCTCATTTTGATACTAGCCTGGATGCTTAAGAACTTACTTTAAGTGTGTTATAGATGAACTCAGGGCAGATTCTGATGCAGATAGAAGAGGGGAATAATATATTACCCTTTAAAGTGTTTTTTTTTAAAAAAAACATACAACATTTTTGTGATCACATCCCAAACTGAACCTACCCATCACAGTAATAACTGTGACTGAATGAATGAACTGTGATTTAATGACTGAAAGATACCTTGAGAAATTCACCACAGTACTTCATGTAATGTGTGGTTTGGCTATATGCATTCACACATTTATGTTCCATCACATACACCTTCAGAATCACCATTGCCATCCTGAAGACACCCAGTCTTGTTATCTGCGGTTAAACTCACACACTTTCAATAGTCTGTTAATTGGATATATTTCATAAATTGACTTATTTATCAACATTTCACATGGTTGGTAGTAGACCAAGACCTCCCAAATGCAAGGACTCAAGGTTTACTCAGAAAGCCTAAGGAAGAGGCCATCCCAAATTCCTAAAAGACACACCTCAGTAGTAACTGGACAGTAAGTTAGGGTGGAAATGTGCTAATTCTCCTGGATGTACCTGGAAGTGAGGCATTGGACTTTATCAGGCATGCCTTAAAACCCGTTCCTGTTCCATTACCCACCCACCCACCCTCCTCCTGTCCCTGTAACTGAATTTTAAAAAAATGTTCACACACTTACCTTAATCCCAGGACAGAAACTGCTCCCCCCTCCTCCGGCTGTCCAGGAAGTGAAGGGAGCTCTCACAGAGCCCCCTTCCCTTCCTGGAGACCAAATCGCATGGGGAATTTAAAAATAAAAAATCCCCCAAACCTCAAAGCAGTACACCAAGCACCTAAACACCCTTAAAAAACCCTAAGTAACCCAGGGAGGGAACACTAAAGGCTGTCACTGACCTCTTTGTCCCAATCGAAGCAGGAAGTGTTTTTCAGGGACCTCCCAGGACCGTACAGGGAGCCCTACATTGCACAGGGAATTTAAAAAACAAAACAAAAACCAGACATCAAAAAATTAAATCAAGCACCTAAACAGCCTTTAAAAGAAACAAGTAAACAGGGGAGGGTACAAAAAAGTCTGTCACTTACCTAGATGTCCAGATCGTCACCAGAAGTGTTCTCTACTTACCTTCCAGGACCTTACAGAGGCAGGCAGCCAGAGGAAAATTTAAAAATAAAAATACAAGCAGATGTCTAAAAATTAAAACAAGCACCAAAACACTTTTAAAGCTTTAAAAGCAACATGGGGAGGGTACAGAAAAGGCCGCCACTCACCTGGATGTCCAGATTGTACCTGGAAGTGTTTTAACATCGCGCCAGCATAACGGCAAACCAGTTCACACACCCGTGATTCCGTTACAGAAATGGAATGGGAGATCTATTGACGACTTTTCCCCATGAATAAAACAAAACAGAAAGCAAACGGGGTAAGAAAGGGGTCAGAACGGGCGAGGGGAACATTGTCTGGAAAAAAAAAACTCTTTAGTGATCCTGCTCCATTTCTGTTCTGGTTTATTAAGCCTGTGTGATAAAGTCCATTCACTAATTCAGTTAAGTGGCTAGAAAACTCATTACTCTGAAAACTGGTTTCCCTCCCCACCTCTTGCCTCAGCAATAGAAGGCTGCTTGACGCCCATCAGTCTTAATGTTTCTGGCATTAGCAATTGTTAACATAGCTGGAGCTTCCATAGTCTAACTTTGAGAAACTCGATCTAACATTGTATTCCACTCATAACACCCTTTCGGGTATATCAGATATAAATATCACCCCAAAATACTGCCAAAGTGTGCTCAGTTTCCCAGAGGCCATCACTCTGTTGATTTGCTGTGTCACCCGGCATGCATAGCTGTACTTCTTCTCTGCATGAATCTCTGCTATTCAGACAGATATAGTACAGCCCATCATCCCAAACTATTCCTCCAACCCAACACATCTTCCTATCCTTCTCTAGCCTTCTGTGACTGCTTGAGTCATTGTGTGTGTGTGTCCTGTGATTATTTTTTCAATAAAAACAATTTTTATTTTATTTCCTGGCTTTGAGTCTCATCAGTTAGTACTGGTATACATAGGTGAAAAGATTCCATAGTTCCCCGGCCTCTCACTGCCTTATAAAGCTAATTAAAATTCCCCATATTAAAATATAATGTGAGTGGGGTTCCCACAAACTCCCAGTAATTCGAGTAACAGTCTTATCTGATTTTGGAAACTGGTTGGCACTTGAATGGGAGACTAGCAGTGATTTCCAGGTAGGGCTAGGTAAGAAAATCTTACCTGAAACCCCAAGAGTCACAGCCAGGCAATACTGGGTTAGATGGGCCCACCTTACTTAGAAAGTATCCATTCCTAGTGGCTATTCCTAGGGTCCTTACACACCATAGAATTATCATACACTGATTCCCCTTTAAGTACCTTGGCGGCATCCTATGGAATCCTCGGGTTTGTAGTTTGGTGAGGTACTTGATATCTCTGGCTGAAATTCCACAAGGCCCTCCTTAAACTGCAAATCTTTCAGGATCAAACCATGGTGGCTAAAGTGGAATCACAGTGCTAGAACTGTGTAGTGTGAAAGAGAAATCAGGTTCTCCCTGTTTTCCTTCTGCCAGCAGGCCAAGACATTTTAATTTAAGGAAGTAACTCTTTTCTGGGCAAGTTGAGGGTGGGTGGTTTTTTGTTTTTGTTTTTTTGTTTTGTTTTTTTGGCACAAAAGAATTTTTGTGTGCAAAAAAGGCCCAAAACGTGAAAAGCTTTTTAAAATATGCAAAAAATCTCATAATACACCCATCCTGGAGAAATCTTTAGGAATATTTTGTTCTTACATGTGTGACTGAAATAAGCCAAGATTTACATCCCTAGTGCATAGTAGCCAAAACCAGCTAAGTTATTGTGGCAGATGAAGCAGAAAATCCACAAGTACCCCTTTCTTTTCCTAGTACTAATAAAATAAATATAGCAATAACATAATAAATGAATAACCATAAAAGAAAGGCATGCTGTCTAAAAGAAAGTACCTCCCACCCCACCTGGGCCAGTGTTAAAGGCAGCCTAAAAATAATATTATGTAAAACAAACCAAAAATAAAAGCAATGATTCCCAGTGCTTAGTAGCCTTCCCATGGCTGTTACTTAACTGTTAAGAAAAGAAAAGAACAGCAGCTCCTGCAAAACGGAACTATGGGTTGAATTCACACCAAGAGTGTGTCTACAATATACAGAAGTTTGTTACTACTTCAACAGTCATGGCTCTTTCCTGTGGAATCCTGGGAACTGTAATTTGGAGAGGTATGAAGAAATCTCAGATAAAGGGCTGTAATGCACTCCCTTGAACTACAATACGGTCGAACCAACTGCTGTAATGGTGCAGTGCAGACAGAGGGCTTGTCTAGACCTGCCAGAATACACTGGCTTCTGCTTCCCACCAGTGTATTCTGGCTCCAGATCTGGCCACCGCCCCCCCATTACCTAACCGATATGGGAGGAAGTATACATGGGCGCTGCCTACACTGCTGTTGGATTTATTCCCTCTGAAGCCAGGAAGGAGGCCTGCAGCATGTGATCAAGGTTGGTTACATGCAGTGGTGGCTCCAGATATGGGTAAGCATGCAGGTATGGACTCCTGTGTTCCCGTGGGGCCCAATACATTTTTTTTCCAAATGTGTTAAGTTTTTCCAGGTGTTAAAATAAAATGGTGTAATGGGGTTTATCCCATCTCCTCCCTCTGTCCTTGCCTTGGGCATCATCAGGACTGCCCAGGGGTGAAAAGGGCGAAAGGTCGTCTGTTGTTTGGACTTCATGGCTCCAAGACAGGGACAAGATGGGATAAATAGCCAGTGTAGACAAGACCACAGGCCCAGTTATACTTAGCACAAGCCCACTGAAATGGATGTGACCTCAGTTTTTCATGATTCACTTGTCCCACTGATTTCAATGTGCTTAGTCTAGGCCTTGCTAAGTCTGGGTCCAATCGTATGTATTTAGTGTAATGTGCTTGTTTGGTGCTTTATAGTTCCCTTTCTTAATTGAAAGTGGAGATCATAACAAGCCCAGTGGCATAAACATTAGTAATTCATCTCCAAGCATTTTTTTTAAATGTACTGCATTGCCTAGAATGCCCTTCCTTGGTAAAGAAGATTCCAGTATTTTCTATTAGTAAAAACAAAAACT
Organism: Gambelia wislizenii; assembly: GCA_030847615.1. Classification (NCBI taxonomy): domain Eukaryota; kingdom Metazoa; phylum Chordata; class Lepidosauria; order Squamata; family Crotaphytidae; genus Gambelia; species Gambelia wislizenii. The sequence continues at coordinate 143,349,125 of JAUMIR010000006.1, read as the reverse complement.
TCTGGGAGTGGTAGCATTATTGTACATAACAGACTCTGCCTCTACATGAAAGGAAGGAATCATGTGGCCCTCCAGATGTTGCTGGACTTCAACTCCTGGTGCAATTACAGGCCAAAAATGTCTAAAGGGTTGTGTCATTCCTAACCCTGCCCTATATGCCTGCGCTATGAGATCAGAAAAGTAAATAGGAAAAGGACATATGATGTCTGTCTATTAAATAACAAGACTGATAAAACAACCCGTCTTTATTTATATGTATTACAATTCTAATGCTTGACCTCTTCAATATACTTCCCATTGACACTCACATGCCAATGCAGTCTTGTTTTCCACTGGTTTTCCACATGTGGAGCAGATCAGTTTTTGTCAGCTGTTTCAACACATCTGCTGGTTTTTTCTTTTCTTTACTGCATCAGTTGACTCAAAACGTGTTCCTTTAAGCACCAATTTCACTATAGGGAAAAGAAAAAAGTCACATGGTACCAAATCTGGCGAATGTAGAGGATGTTCAAGTGTAGTAATCCAGTTATCAGCCAAAAACAGCTTCACAGAAAGTGCTGTGTAAGCAGGCGCATTGCCTTGATGATGAATGAAGCCATTTCCCCACAGTTCTGGCCTTTTTTTTTTCTGACTCTTTCTCTCAGCTTTGTCAACACTTCTTTATAATAACGCTGGTTCACTGTTCTACCTTCTGGAACTCATTCTGCCAAAATTATGTCCTTGATGCAACAACAACAACAACGGGCATGGCTTTAAATGTGGACTTGCTTTGATGTGCTTTTTTTTCATTCTTGGTGATGTTGGTGTTATCCAGTGCATTGACTGTCATTTTGTCTCCGGATCATACTGGAAGATCCAGGTTTCATTACAAGTGATGATTTTTTGAAAAAGGTTTGGGTCTTCCTCAAATTGCTGCAGAATGTCACATTGCTTGACTTTTAAACTTAGCATTTTTCCAGCACTCAACAGACAACTACCTTTAGGAAACCATACTGAAGAATATGGTTTACTTTAAGGCATGACAAACAGAAAAACTTTGGACTTTATCAGACCATACTCCTCAAAAGTTCTTTTGCTGGCATAAATTCTGGCATTTTTATGCCTGCAAAAGAACTCCCCCGCACAAGACCTTACCTTGCTCACATTAAAGAGGCTTCCCAAGCACTAATGGTGAGTGAATGGAGCTCCGTTTACTTCCTGGTTTCAAATCTCATGAAATCTTGTGAGAAGATGCTCACATAGGAAATTCAAACAAATAAAACAAAGACAGAAAAAGTTCAGGACACCACCAAAACACACTTGAAAAGTCCCAAGCAAAAAAGGGTGTATGTGTCATAAAAAGAGTGTCCCCCTACCTGGCTGTTGTGATCTCACCCAGAAGAGTTTTCCCATTGATGCTGCATTCATGTGAGTACAATGGTGTGCGGATTCAAATGCTGGCAATATCAGCAGAAAATTGTCATGGGGGATCAATTGACAGCTTGGGTTATCAATACAATAGGATGGCTTTTAAACAATACATGATCGTGAAAGGGCAACATTGTCTGGTATGTGCACCCTTTCATGATCATTAGGCATCCTTTTGACACCATATTTAACTGGTCTGATAAAGTCCTTTCTCTGCAGGAAAATACAGCCTGCAGTGAAGAAGACCTAAAGACTCTCTAAAGCTGAAAATAAGGAAGTGGTCAATAGTACTTAGAAAGCACTGTCCGGTTTTCTGTGACAATCTTTTTCTCCTCATTCTAGTTTTCCTTGTTACAGCTTAGCATTGGTATCTTGTGTCTCCTGTGGTCCAAGATGGGCATGGGCCCTTTCTTAATTAACCCCAAGGCCAAAATAAAACCCTAGAGGCCTGTCCTCATAATCATGTCTTCTAGCTCCATTTCAGAAGCTGAAAGAAGGTGAGCTGCTTAAGCAGATTATGTGCTGAATAATTGGATGACCAAATGTACAGCAAAAGCTGCCAAACAGCTGGTATCATTTGGAATCTTCTGGGAAGTCTTGCTCAAGGAAGTCATAATATTTGGCATGAAATCAGATAGCTGAATAATATGGAGTAAATGTGAAAAGGGGTAAAGTCCACAGTGGTGTTTTTATTTTTTATTTTTTCCATGGCTTCAGGAAAGAAATCATTTTTTAAAAAATCCCACTGTATATACTTCTGCCTATAAACTAAATAAACAGAGAAGCACAAGACAAAACAAAATGAAATTGTTTTGATGGAATAATAACACTGAATCAATTCTAGGTATATACAGTAGACAAGCAGTAAGTGCACTTGCTATCGATGGGAAAAACTCTTCAATCTATTTCTGTAGGCTTTCTCGGCTGCATCTGCACTGAAGAAATACTGCAGTTTGACACCACTTTAACTGCCATGGCTCAATGCTATGGAATTCTGGGATGTGTAGTTTTGTGAGATATTTAGCCCTCTCTGTCAGAGAGCACTGGTTCCACAACAAGCTACAAATCCCAGGATCAGACAAAAATGTCCAACTGCTTCCATGAGGGAACTTAAGCATGCACAAGATACCAATAGGATTCTGGCTATCTATATTCTGTATTCCTTTTGTGTTGACAAAATAAGATGTTCTATAGAAACTGTGCACCCCCTCCCTGTAAAACTCAAGTTCCAGTGTGTTCATGTGGGTCTTTAGGAGAATTAAAATGAAAGATGTAATGAATACCAGCAAGGTATTTTTGCAGACAAACCCACCTCTCTCTCTGGTTGTCTTTTTGCAGACAAGCACACCTCTCTCTCTGGTTGCTGCTGTGCTTATCTCTTCAGCCCTGCCATGCCAGACCATCCCTTTCTAACAAAGCATCCTCATCTAATACCAAGGAGTGGGATGCCACACTGTTGCCACTGGATTGGAACTTGTGCCAGGGCCTGTCTTAATGATGAAAATAATCCTCATAGAATCCACTTAGAATCTTACCTGTCTTAATGGGATCCCACATAATTCCATTGTATTCAGAAGGAGGGGGTCCAAATCTACTGTAAACTCATTGGGAAAAGGCTCTGGGGCCTTCCCCAAAGTTTTTGAAAAACACCATAGACAATGTGCATTGTCGATTGTCAAGACAGGCAATCTCATTTATCAGCATAGTCCAAGAAAAGTGGAAGTAGAAAGTTGATTGGCCAGATGGGAGCAGGGGGCGGGGCTTGCTAAGAAGGCCAGAGCCCTGGAACCACCATCTTGGATTTTTGTCTTAGCGATCATGTACTGAGCTGATGAAACAGCCTTTTTCATTTCTTTTTAAAATTTAGTTAAGCGGAATATTGGTCTATTGCACAGCTGCACTTCAATATGCCTTAAAAAACACCTTTCAGTGAGGTCAACTTGCAAAAATAAAAATTCAAGTCATGGTCACCATTTTGAATCACAGGCATGCCTGTTAGGACAGCAAAAACAGATAGCCTCACATGCCTGTGATTTTGCCAAACCACCATTAAGACAGGTCAATCCTGCTTCGAATATGCATGAGTACGCATGAATCCACATTTCCCCGCTTGTATAGATAGGCCCTCAGTCTTGAGCAGAAAGGATGCCCCCCCCATCAGATTCTTTATAACTGTCTAGAAAGGCCAAAATCTATATTCCTGTAGAAATGCCTCCTTTGCTGAGTCCTATGCAGCCTTTTGCAACAGTTAGAAGAACAGCAGTAGTTTCTAGGGGAAAGGGAGAAAATTATTGCAGTTAAGACAATTTTTCTTTTTTATAAGGGCAAGGCTAGGAACAGCTCTTTAACATAAATAGAATGCTGGAGGCCTAACTTGTTCCATTTCTCTCATCCCATTTTACATTATTGATGGCATAATTTTTCATTAGGCGTTTTTCTACACTTATTTGGTATTCAGAAACAAGTCTTTTATTTAGAAGAAACAATGTGGTTTGGGTAATCAGCCTGCATTAACCCACTCTCTTTCTAGATAACAACTGAACAATTCCTCTCAGACAGCCATGAAACCTTTGCAGGTCTTGGAGAAGTTATGTTTTTGAACTACCAGTGGTTATAATAGCAAGAGGGCTGCAGGACTTAGAGCACAGAAAATGTGTTTTTCAGGTTCTGCCCCTTCACTCTATACCAGCGATAGACAAATGGCAACAGCTAGGGTCCCACACTGCCCACCCCCCAAAGACCACACTGCCCTTTGGACCTTGAAGGATACATCTTTCTATCCCCCATCCTTGCGGGGTGGGAATGAAACAAAATTGTTCCACCCAAATGTCCCCTAGAACCTGTGGGAGGCAACTTTGCCATGCTTTTCATCTTCTTCATGACTTCTAAAGTCTAAAGTATATTAGAATTCTAGGGGGTGTTGGAGGGGCAAAATCATACAGCCACAAAACAGCCCTATAGGCTACATGCATCTGAGGGCCATGCTTTACCCACCCCTGCAATATGTGGGCTCCATGTGACCTCCGGGGCCATTTTTAGGTGCCCCTCCCACACCCTAGTTTGAATACTCCACATGCCCTCCTATTTGCCATGCTTTGGCCCCTCTTAGGCTGTTTTAAGTCCAGGAGAAGGCCTTCTCTGTTGTTGTGCCCTGGTTGAGGACGCCCTCCCTTAGAGACTTGATTGGTGCTAATGTTGGCTTCCCTTTGGTGCCAAGCTCTTTTATTAAAGCCTTTGGAGTCTAAGGATTTTAACCAACTACATACACAAGGTTTCTGACTAGTTAAACCTTGCTAAGTTGTTTAATATGTCAAGCCTAAGTACTTTGAAGGCACCAGGTTCCATCTGATCTTGGAAGTTAAGCTAGGTGCGGCCTGGTTGGTACTTGGAAGGAGTTCTGCCAGTTAATACAAGGTGCTGCAGGCTATATTCAGATGATGGCAATGGCAAACTATCTCTGAATATTCATTGCCTAAGAAAAACCCATGAATTTCATAGGGCTGCTGTAAGCTGAAAGACATTTTGAAGGTACTTGTTAATATTACTGCTGCTGCTGCTGCTGCTGCTACTACTACTACTACTACTACTATGGCTTTATATGTTTTTCGACTGGGGATGATTTTCTACTATTTTAAACTTCAGATTGTTTAAATTGTATGGTACCCTGAGATTCTTGGATAGAGTGCAGGATGTAAATATTTAATATTTTTTCTTCAAACATGAAGCAAACTGGATGTTGATTGCTGCTTTATTTTCTCATTGAAAAAAAGGCATTCCCTTTTGGGCTATAGCACTCAGGGGCAAAAACATTGGCCAATTTGATCCCTATGTTACTTGGTGTGTGTGTGTGGGGGGGCAAATTTTAGTGAATAAATAAATATATGATTGGCGTATGGGGTGGTAAAATGACCCCCCAAGGTCACATGGGAAGACAATTTGGCCCCCAGTTAGCAACACTGTAGCTATTTAAATCTATACTTACAATTTTTTTCTGGTTCATTTGCAAATATAATTTGGCTGGTTTAGTATACAGTCAGATCCCCTTATCCACAGAACCAATATCCACAGTTTCAGTTATCTGAAGGACACAATATAGGGGACACATGCCATAAAGTCAGACTGCAAAATGCCTAGAGAGGAATCTTTTCAAGGCATCTTCTAGGTCCTCCAGTGCAACTCTATGGTATGTTTTTGCTGGAAATCCTTTATTTTAATAGGGTTCACTGTTATCTGCAGTTTCTGGTATCCAGGGCAAGTCTAGGAATCAAACCCCTGCGGATATGGAGGTCCGACTGTACTGTGAATTTGATTTGGTCAAGTAAGGGCACCATTTGCCTCACCTCCTCAGGCAGAAAAATATCTTTGGCTGGCTTGGGTGTGCTTGCCTTTCAAAACATCACAAAATGTCTGCTAGTTCAGTATATGGCTATGTGGTGATTAACTGAGATGGGGGATATGAAGATTTCTCTGTTATCTCTCCTGACTCCCAGTCGATTTCTGGATCCAGTTCCAGGTACTGTTTGTTTTGTTTTTACTTTTCCAGCTATTCATGGCTTTGGATCAGGGTACCTCGAGGACCATCTCACTCCACACACACACACACACACCCAAGGTTGGCTACCCAACTCAATGTTTGGAGGCTCTTCTCCAAATGAAGTGCAGTGAACAGTTAATAGGAGAGATGATTGCCAGTGGCACCATGGCTACAAAATTGTCACCTGATTCATAGTTTTGGCATCAGGTGACAATTTTTATACTTTCCCAGTTTTTTTAAAAAAATCTATATTAACATTAATCTGTTTTACTCTCAGTGAATTTTGAAAATGCTTTTTATTTCTTGCAATGAGTCATCCTGAGAGCTTTGTTACAGGACAGCCTATAAATATTGTAAAGAAATGAATAGGCGAATAATTTTGGTTGAGTTATATAGTAATAAAGACAAGCAATCACATTTTCTGTGTAATGTAATAAGAGAACACAGAGTTGATCATCAGGATTAAAGTTCAGTCTTATACACCTCTGCAGTACCTGTGAATACAGCTGAACTCCAGGTCTTATGTCAGCAGAGACACACACTGTATATAAGCTACTGAGGAAACAATAAATTGTGTTCCTTTTTAAAATGTTTCATTAAATCCTTGTGATTTTTACAAAAAAAATTCCCTTGGTGTTTCCTCCTCCTCCTCCTCCTCCTCCTCCTCCTCCTCCTCCTCCTTTGGCTACATATTTAAGTATCAATTCATTTGCATAATTTTTAGAGGTATGATCCACTGTCCCACAACATTGGCATTGGTATTGTCATTCTCATCTCTTTCTGGGCTGTCTTCCTTCCTTATCAATATCTCCCCACATGAAATGTAGATTGAATGTCTGGGGGGGAGCAAGAGCCCCCTCCTCCTCTTCTTCTTTTGTGGGGGCTATATTATTTTCTATTAATGACCATTGATTATACCATTTCCCAAATAGGGATGCAAGTCTTTTCCTTTTCCTTTCAATAATTTTCCTTTGTGCTGGGTTAAGATTAGATCCAGTAGCAGAGCCTGTTTCTATTTGGGTTGCCATTTATCAGTCTGGAAAAAAAGAGGAAATCATCCCTCCTGCAGAGAAATCTTTGCACAAAATTTCTATATATTGATTGAAGTATGTGCATGTATGCAACCCTTGATGTATGGTTGTGAATTTAGAAATAGCTCCTCTAATTTAGAAATATTATAATCCGACCATTTTGAAGACAGTTATAAACAGTTAATCATATGCCTGCTTGATCTACTATAGAGAGGCCACTTTTAGAGTTGTGCATGGGATCCCTAACTCAGGAGATTTTCAGACAGGAACAAAAATAGTGTCCCCATCTCATTATCTCCTCTCCCGACCCCCTTCTGACCCCGTCCTGGCACAGTAATGAACAATTACACTCCTAGCTTCTTTGCATGTCTTCCCTCCCCCTCGGCAGCCCAGGAGTGAATGCAGGTCACACAGAGCTGCATTCACTTCCTGGATTGAAATCCCGGGCCGTTCTCGTGAGAGGATGAGTACGTGGGAAATTAAAAGTTTAAAAGAAAAATACACACAGAAAAGTTATACCATGCACCTAAACAAACTTAAAAAAAAATACAAGTAACCTGGGGAGGGTACAAAAAAGTGTGTCACTTACCTGGATGTCCTGATCGCACCCGGAACTGTTCTGGCACAGACTTCCCACTGACGCTGGTGTTGTGCCAGCATAACAGGGCACCTTTCCACTTGCCCGTCATTCTGTTACAGAAATGGAATGGGTGATCTATTCATGGCTTAGCCCATGAATTAAAAGGAGTGATGGCGGAATGAGAGGAGCATGGGAACATGACGAATCGGGAATGATGTCATCTGAAAAGAAAGCCCTTTCACGATCTCCTAGCATCATTGTCATGCCATATTTAGCCTGTCTGATAATTTCCTCAGTTTGGAGCCCAGTTCAGCAGTTTAGATCTAGGCCTGATTTACTCCAGATTGACCTAGACTCAAACAGACCCAAACAGATCAACCTAGACCCAACCCAATAATACCCCATGCCTTGCATTTAATATTTTGGGCTATATCACCCAGACATCTCAGTCTGCATGAGCAATGTTGAAATAATTTGGAAGCTGAGATCTATTTAGAGAGAACCACTGAAGAACGTTGAGATTCACTAAAGAATGCTGAGAACTCATGATGACTACACTTTGAAATACAGGGCTGTTCCCTGACACGTCAAATGGAGAAGGACTGTACCGTCTATATAGTCACTCTCTTCTCTTTTCACATATTGGTTGTGCTGTAAGAGACTTGCGAGTGAGCGTATTTCCTGTAAACTTGTGGTCAAAAGTGTTTGGGTATCAACAGAAGCGAAAGCACAAAATCAGTCTGAATAACATTCTTGGTGTATTACTGGACAAATGTTTCTCTCTGTCACTGTCTCTCTTCCTCCCTCTGGCCTGCCATCATTATTTTAAAACATCCCTATGCCTATGTCTTCAATATTCTTCCATATATATATATATATATATATATATAAAAGATGCCTTGGCAAACAGTACGTTTATTCTATTAGAATGATTATTCCCCCTTTTAGTGAGTTTCAGCATAATGGGAACGGGCCTGTTCGTAAGCTGATAAGTGTATATTAATCCATTACAATTTACAGTAATATGAATTATAAATTTTCCTTCACTATAAATACCATTTTACAAAAATACAATTATACAATTAACAGCCACTTTCTTTTTTTCACCCTCATGCTAAAAGCTCTAAGTGCAGCTCTGTTCAAACTCTACATCTCTGTGCCTACCCCACCCCCGACTTCCTATTGCACAGGGTACAGGAGAGCACTCAAGTGTCTTCTTTTGAGAAATTTTCTATTGATTAAGGTCACCTTGACAAAATGTAAGACTCCTCATAGCTTTTTTCTTCATATCTTTTATGGAGCATGTGTGTTTTCTGTTAGCCTTATCTAACCCAGGAGTGGAAATGATGTGACCCTACAGATATTGTTGGACTGCAGTTCCTCGCATTCCTCAACACTGGTGACGATGGCTGGAAAGCTCATGGGAGTTGCAGACCAGCAATATCTGAAGGGCTCCAAATTGCAGAGGAAGCCCAAGATATTTTGCTTCCTGAGATGAAGAACAAGATTGGTGGTCCCACAAATTCCATGTATAAAAGCTTTCTGACTGGAAGCTAGCCTTGGACTTGGAAACCAGCCAATTAGCACACAACACTCTCATTTAACACCCTGCTGCTGCTTCTCAGCATCTGCTGCCTTGAGGAAACTGCATCACTCTGCCTGATGACAGGGCTGGCCCAAGAGAGAGGAGCTTCCATGTGCTGCTACTGTCTGTACTGCAGCAGCTCTTGATATGCATTAAAGGGATGAATTAGCAGATCTTAAGAGATGGGTAGATTTGCATGGCAGGAGATGGCTCCTCAGTTACGGAGCTTGATCCCAAACTATTTAGGGCAATCTTCCCCAACTTGGGTCACACTTGTCTTTGGGCTGTGGCTCCCATTATCTCTATCTGCTATTGTTGCTCTTAACTGCCATCAAGTTGACTTCAACTTATGGTGACCATATAATAATATAATAATAATAAAATTTTATTTCTATCCCGCCCCTCTGCAATGCAATCGGGGCGGCTTACAATATAATGAATGAGATATATATGAATGAGAGACCTCCAAGTCAATATATATGAATGAGAGACCTCCAAGTCAATACTATATACTATAATATTACTATAGCCAATGGCAAGAGATTATGGGGGTTGTAGTCCAAGAAGGATCCAGGGTAGAAAAATCTGACTTAAGGCTTCAAAGGAAATAATCAACACTTTGAATTGCACACAGGAACTTGCATTATATGTATTATGCTCAAGCTGAGATGTATTCAGTCTGATTTTGTGCTCCCCCCCCACCCTTTGCAGTGTTTTCTTATTGATGTGCCCACTGGTACCACAGAAAGGGGACAAGATGTAAAGGGCTAACATCCATTGTAAACTGTGTATGCTGAGATTTGGGAATGAATTTTCAGAATTAACTTTGCTAAATGAGAAGCCAGGAGAAGAGGAATTCAGGGAGCAATAAACTTATTGTGTCATAAATAAAGGGACTGAAAGAAGAGTGCTCAATGCTTAGTTAAAATACTTGAAATTGTGTCTACTGCTTAATTTTCTTATTTATATGTCTCAAAAAGAAAAGGCAAAATGAGATTTCTATGCCTGTGTTAACTTTTACCATCACATAACCCTAGCTGTGAGCCCATTGTGGGTTTCATTCTCCTGGATCTCATAACCTTAAATTAGACAGCAGGGCTCAGAATAGTCCACAGTGTGTGTAGGTGCAGCCTTAGATATAAAAGGATGCCCTCCAAGCCCTCTCCCTCCTTCCCAAGAGGAAATTAAGATAGTGAAGGTTACAGCTGCTTTCTTTGGTGTTTCACTGGTGAGTATCAAGCTAGCAAAAGCAGTGTGTGTGTGTGTGTGTGTGTGTGTGTGATGATGGTGTGACCCCAAGTGCCCCCTCCCATGTGTGTGGACACTTGGCTTCATCATTGGCCTTGTCATGTTGGCATACCCTCCAACATTTCACAGATGAAAACTGGGACACATGTGGCCAAGCAACATCAAAGTGTGGTCAAGGTTGGCAAAAGTTATGAACGAAGAACACACAAGCTAGGAGAGGCTGCAGCACTTTGTTTTTGCCTGAGCCTACAGAGAAAGGTAAGATTCTGCCACCTCCTCTCTTCTCTCCCTGCTGAGTTAATTGTATACAAACTACTTTTGCACCTTGAACTCAGTTTGCAGCAAATGAAATAAGCCGAGGACAAAGGAGGAAAGGTAGAAGAGGGGAGAGAAACTGGGACATTTTAAAAGCAGATGAAAAAGTGAGATATTAGAGGATTAATTGGGACTGTCCCTTCCAAGTTGGGACAGTTGGAGAATATGTGTTGAGTATTAACTCTGGGCCTGTTGAATCTGTGTTCCGTGCACTTCCTACCAGATAACACTGACTGTTTTTGAACCTGACCACCTCTTAAGGAGTTGGGTTGGGAGGCAAAATGACTTCCCTGACCCCTGGGATGCCATTCTGGGGAACAGAGGAAGCCATAAAGAATGCAGAAGCTGCCCATGTCTGAGCTACCCCATGTCATTTAACAATGTCTTCCAGCTCCTTCTCATCTCTGCTCCCTGCCAGCAATTCTAAGTCATCCATTGTTGGAGCTTTCTCCTATTTCATGTGAAAGACTGACATTATGAACTTGGTAGTAGGTCTCTCTGAGGTATATTTCATTCCCAAAATGTATACCACTACGTGCTTGAGAGAGCACAAAAAGGGGACCATGTTTCATCCTAATGGATTTCCTAGCCATTCAAGTGCTTAATGCTGATTTTTCTTCTTCTTCCTTCCAGAGCTAAGCCATGCTTATATGAAGTCTGGCCAGTGGAGTAGATTTTTTTTTTTTTTGGTCCTGCAACCTGTAGTGCTATAATACTCCATAAATGTGACATTCTTCTATGTATGTCTGATACAAGGCTTCTGAACTTTGTGCACTGAGCAATTTAGTAAACCCAACTGCTTTCGTGTCAGTTCTTTACATAGAGGGCTGAGAATTCTGTCAACCTTCATTAGGATAGACTGGAGAGCTGGGATTAGGAGATGTCATTTTCATATTATTAAAAATGGACACAAATATTTTTAAAAGGTCCTTATTCAAAGCACTGTATTTATTGGGGATATCACAACTTGGTTACTTTTTTTGTTAATATTTTTCTCTCCAAGAATTTGATCTCTTTGTCAAAATCATTAAGCAGAAATATTTATAGTATGATCCCCAATAGGGACATGGCTGCCACCCCCTCCCTTGGGGTACAGAGAGACTATATCTACCAGCTTAAACCAATTGCTTGTCCCAATTACAATAGATCCACTGAATCATAGAATCTTAGAGTTGGAAGGGACCACAAAGGCCATCTAGTCCACCCCTAGCATTCAGGAGTACACAACTAAAGCACTCCTGAAAGATGCTCCTTTAACCTCTATTCAAAGACCTCCAAAGAAGAAGAGTGCACCACCCTCCCAGGCAAGTCTATTCTACTGTTGAACAGTTCTAGCAGTTCTTACATGAAGATGTTCTTCCTAAAGTTCAGGTAGAATTTCTTGTAATTTGAATCCATTGGTTTGTGTTCTGGTCTCTGGAGCAGCAGAAAACGCACTCACTTCATCTGCTACATGGCATCCCTTCAGATGTTTAAATATGGCTATCATGTCACCTCTCAGTCTTCTCTTCTCCAAGCTAAACATGCCCATCTCTCTAAGTTGTTCCTCATAGGGATTTGCTTCCATACCTTTCATCCTTTTGGTCACCCTTCCTTTTGATCTGTAGTGCCCAGAACTGGACACAGTTTTCCAGGTGAGATCTGACCAAAGCCAAATAGAGTAGCACTACTATGAGGTACTTCCCTTAATCTGGACACTATGCTCCTGTTGATGCAGCCCTGGGTGCCACACTGGGAACACTGGTGTGCCATGTGCAGCCTGCAGGTCATACAGTTCCCAGCCCTGACTTGGACACTGGTTTTGATAAGGAAAAGGGCCTTTTCAGTGGTGGTACCTCTGTTCTAGAATGCTTTTCCAAGGTAGGTTGGGCTAGTTCCAAGGCTTAGCAATTAGGAAAGAAGTTAAAACCTTCCAGTATCTCCCAGTTTTTAATAGATATGAGCCAGACCGAGTTCTAAGATCTTTGGGGGAGGGCTTTGTTTCAGTCCCAGAACCATCATAGCCTTGAGGATATGGGAGACAGCCTTCTCAGTGTCTGCTCCCAGGCTGTGAAACTCCTTTTCATGGGAGGTCCAACTGCCCCCCTCCCTACTCTTCTTCCATTTGCAATCTAAGACTTTTCTGTTTAGACAGGCCTTGATTTTTAATCACATGACTGAACAGTGTTTGCAAAACGGTGTGATCTGTCTTTATCTTATATATTTCCTGATATTTTAAAATGTATTCTAAACTGTTTTAACCATGTTTTTTAAAGAGAACTGTTGTTTAATTTAAAAAAAACGTTGTACTATAACATTTTAATTAAACTTTTATTTTAAATTATTGTAAGCCACCTTAGGTTTCATGGTGGGATAAAGGTGGGATGTTAATTGAATGGATTAATGGATAAATGGATGCTAGCTGATTTTATTGTTTGATTAAGGCTATTGCTGCAGGTTTTAAAATAGCTTTTGTAAGGGAAGACATTATCATTTTATGCTGGATTCTGTTGAAAACTTGGGGGCATTTCAACAGAAAAGCAGGAATGAGATATCTTAACCATTACCAATGTATCTACAATCACCTGGATCCTGACAGTAGTTGATGTTCCTGCTCAAATACTCCATGCCTAGCTTCTGATCAACATAAGAAGAGGTCTGCTGGATCAAACCAAAGAACCCCAAAGTAGTACATGAATGGAATAGTATTTTCCCTTTTGTGTTTTCCAGCAACTGGTAGTGAGAAGCAGACTGCCTGTGGTTCTTGAATCTGCCTTATTGTGATGAGATAAGATACCTTTCTAAGGACAGTAGGGCAAGTCTTTTAACTTTGGCAGAATGCAAAACTTACAGTATGTAGCTCTTAGCTATTGGAATAACCTTAGTAATCAAGGGTATAAAATGGAGGGTTTCAAATGCAAATGGCTGGCAGATATGGAACAGAGGCCAGGAGTTTTATAGACTTACTTTAGTAGAAACTTTTGTAATATGTGTGTGAAAGTGTGTATGCACATGTGCACAAATGCTCTCTCTCACACATACACATACCAGAAATGCACAGTCAGTCAAGGTTGGTGAAATCTTTCCCTGGCCCAATTCTTGACATTCATAGCAAAAAAACGGATTTGTGTTTTGCTACAGGCATTTTTTTAGACTCCTACTTATTCTATTTGAGCATCTGTCTGTTGTTGGGGTGGCACAGATCCATAGCAGATGGGTGTGCTTTTTCATAGCCCAGGGATCTGTTTAGCATTTGCAGCTAGAATGCAGGGAAAAATTACTTTCTGAAATGCAATATATCTGCTTCCAGAGTAATAGGATGTTGCAAAGTGGGTGCTCTCTGGTGGGCTATGTTCTAACACAATACCTACGAATGAGTTGCACATCTGAGCTTGATAAATGCGTCCCTTGGGTGCATTGTATTCTAGCTGCAAATGAAGGGGCAGATTCGAGAAACAGAGAAAATGTAGATATTCACTGACATTTTGGAAACACCTTCCATTAAAAAGATATTGTATTGTGGTAGTTATCAGCCAATGACTTGAATAAACTTAAATAGGAAATACAAGCCATTATGATATTCTCAGAGAGCCAGTGGGATGTAATGGTTTGAGCACTGGATCCAAATCCCCACTCAGCCATGGAAACCTACTGGGTGACCTTGGGCAAGTCGCACTCTCTCAGCTACAGAGGAAGGCAAAGGCAAGTTCCCTCTCAACAAATCTTGCCAAGAAAACCTTGAGATAGGTTCATCTTAGGGTCACCATAAGTCAGGAATGACTCGAAGGCACACAACAACTGTCATATTCTTCCTATTAATTCACCTAGAAATGAGATGCTGGTAAACTAAATGCTTACGATATGAGCATAAGAAATGCCACACGGGAATTTCCAGGAGGATGATTATGTTAGTCTGTTCCAGTTAAGAACAACTCTCTCTCTCTCTCTCTCTCTCTCTCTCTCTCTTTCTCTCTCTCTCTGGACTTTATCAGATGCAGAAAATATGGCGTCATAACAATGCCTAATTAACTCAAAAGGGCATGCATACCAGACAACATTGTCCTTTTACTATCATATATTGTCCAAAACCTGTTCCTTTTTATTGATGGCCCAAGCTGTCAATAGATTTCCCCTGGTGCTTTTTTATCAGTATTGCCAACATTTGAAACCTTGCACTGTTTTTCTCTTGCAAATACAGTGTCAATGACAGAACACTTCTGGGTGAGATTGTGACAGCCAGATAGGGAATGCTCTTTCCCTGAACCTCCCTGGTTTATTTGGGACTTTGTGAGTGTGTTTCTGTGCTTGTGTGTACTTTTTGTATTTTTTAAAATGTATTTTTGAATTTACCTGTGCTCACATCTTCTTGTGAGAATCAGTGAGATCTGGAACTGGGAAGTAAACAGAGCTCTGTTCTTGCTCCATTAGTGCTTTCACGCTGCTCAAGGTAAGGTCTGGTGGGGGGAGGTCTTTTGCCATCAGAAAAATGCCACAGAATATGCCAGCAAAAAAATGTTTATGGAGGGTGGTCTGATAAAGTCCTCTCCCACCCCACCCCCTCTCTCCTGGCTTCTTAAACACTTAACAGGTTTCATCTGGCATAAGCTTTTGTGGATGGCAGCCCACTTCATCAGCTGCATGGAATGCAGATTCAGTTGGCAGATAATTATCACATGGGGAAGAATCCGTGGAGACATTTAGGGAGAAAAGACTTCAAAAAAAAAAATCCTTCCTTGGAGATTCAATTGCTTTCCTAGATAAATGTAGCTCAGGACAAGACAGAGTTTTAGATCTAGATGGGACTGAGCAGTCTTATTCAAATCATGAGAAATAATCCAAATAAAGATATAAAGCAATACCCTGCTAAATTAGATAGTCTGGCCAGGATTGTTTAATGCAGGTCAGGATAGGTTCATTATTTGAATCCACACTAAGCCATGCTTAGTGTAAACCCACTAACATAAATGGAAATTGGGCTTACATCTTAACTGAGAACACTGACTTCTGAAACTTCACTGATTTCACTGTTACTCCAAGCATGGCTACATACCATTGCCAGGTTGGCTATGGGATGGCACTCTTGTAATTTTGTATCGCCTCCCTGGTGGAAAGCAGGGGAGGGGGCGTGGAAGTACTGGTGACAAGAAGACTGCTGGCTGCTTCTCCATGTCCCTTCCCCCTGTTGTCCACCAAGTAGGCAAGAGCTATGTTAGGAGAGGTTGGCTGCAGCTGAAAGTTGGAATTTGAAAGGTAAGAGAGGACAGATACCTCTGTCCAACTTGGCAGAATTTTATGGTACCTTGTCCTTCTCTATGACCTTTTCAGGATTAAAGTTACAGAAGCCCTTGTTTGTAATGCTATTGATGGTTTAATTTCATTTTAGAAAAGCCAGAGAGACAGAGAATGTTGATCTATTTTACCTTTTAATTATATTATATTCACTTTAATCTGTGAGCTTCCTTGAGTCCCCCCTGGTTTTGAGGAAAAGGTAGGATATAAATAAGCATAACAATAACAGCAGCAATGATAATTTAAAAAATGTACTTCTGATATTGGAGGTAATATATAGCCATCATGATTAATAGCCATTGGAAACCATGCCTAACATTCTGTATTGCAATTAAAGATTCATAACCTAGAGTTACAGACTTGTAACTGCTTTGTATTCACTAACTCTATAGAGTTATGATCATGGCACTATTGCAACAATCATAACTGTCATCCAAACCTATTTTACTGGGCAGCAGCCACACTGAAAGATGGAGGTTTCTTCAGTTTGTGAGAGGGGTGCAAGAGGATGACGTTTCCTGATTCCCCCACCAGCAAACGAACAGGACCCCAGTCACAATTCCTTGTTGCAGCCTTCCTTGTTGCACATCCCCTTCCTGCACCCTGATCCCCAGCAGAATAAACCTTCATCTGATGCTGTGACTGCTGCCTGCTAAAGTAGGTTTGGGGAGGCTGGGCCATGAGATGCTACTTAGAACCTGTCTACACCAGCAAAAAACTGTGGACTCACCCTGAATCCAGCCCTGGCAGTCCAGATGAGGTATGGCTACTTCCAGGGAGGATCTGCTTTTTTTGTCCCTAACCTGACTTTGCTCTAAACTAAGCAAAGTTGGGGACAACCCCAGTGTTTCCTGGAAACTCCAGAGTCACCTTGGGGTCTTTTGCTATCTGGACCACTGGACTGGATCTGATTTTCCTGAACCTCCTCCTTGTTGATCACATGTCTAGGTACCTGTGCAAGCCAAGCTCTCACAGAGAGATGCTTGGCTAATAAGGTGGCAGTGGCAGTGGCAGTGGCTCCAAAAACAGGGGATGGGCCAGCCAGGCCGCTGTGATGTCAGCCTGGCTGGCCCATGTGGACAATGATAGCCATCACACTGAATTGGGCCTGGTACATGTGGCTGGCATCGTGGTCAATCCAGGATTAGTCCAGGCATAATGCTGCTGACTGGCCCTGGATTTAAGCAGCCAGTGTAGACGAGCCTTTTGTTATTCAGCATATATAATTAAGGAGGTGATGCAGAAGATGGCCCCTTGTTCTTCAAGAATTTGTCTAACTCCCTTTCAGAGCCATTCAAGTTGGAAGCCATCATTACATCCTGGGGTATGTATTTGCGGAGCCAGACCATACAACCCCTCCACCCCCCTAAAGAACACTCCAACACCGTGTCTTTGTAATAATTGTATTGATTACATATTCAGAAAACATGGGTTAAATACAGGTTAGTAAGACATAATTGGCAATAAAAGGCCACAACTTGCAAATAAATGGTCGGCGATAATGCATGGGTTGTGATCTCTCATTGGCTTCACCCATGTGGACCAATGGACATACGTCGGTCAATCCCGACTCCCATGGAGGAGAGAGATGATGGCCGAGCTGACCCACTCGACTCTCTCTCCTCCCCTGAAAACAAGTAACCATTAACAGCTTAAGGCGTGGTCTCACTTGAACTTAAACTTGAACTTGAACTTGAACTAGAACAGCCAGGGGAACAGCTATTTAAGAAAAGCATTCTCCCCTCAGGTCTTGCCATAATAATATGGTCTCCTGTGATGCCTGTAGCTGCTCCTTCCTCTTGGTTCTTGCTCCACTTGCCCTGGCCTGCTGCCTTGGACCCTTGTTTGTTTGTTGTACCTACTTTTGCCTCAGGCCCTCTGGATTTTTAGTACATGTTTTGACTTCACCTTGGTTTTGGACTTTGTCTCTCCCTGGACTCTGACTCCCATGTTCCTGACTTGGTACCCCCTTCCTAGACCTACCTCTGCCTCTGGCCCTTGGGGGTTCAGTTCTCCACCTCCTCACCTGCCATGGCCCCAGTATCTCTGCTGAAAGACCTTGCTGCCCACATCCCAGATCCTGACACTGGTGGAATTGTTAGGAATTGTAGAAACCGTATGTGGAAATTTTACAATAAAAGGAGCAATGGCCAGTAGGGACCAGTAGAGAGACCAATGGGCACAGCTGATATTTACTGCTCAGAACCAGGTGTGTAAGAATTGCTGCAGTACTGTCTGTATAACTCATATCTCCATGGGAAAGGATTGTACAAACTGTGAGTTTGGAAAGCTTCCAAATTTTATTTACTTTCTCTCAACTGTGCTGAAAGGTGAGGAGGACTCTCCCTCTTCTCTGTGGGTATGAATGTATAACCCATCATGTTTTATATAAATAGCAGTGCAGTCTTTTGTCCCATCCCCTTAAATCTTGGTCTGTCTTGCTGACATGCGTCATGTATGCTTATACGGATCCTCATGGCTCAACTTTGTATATACTTTGTTGTATTGTAGTAAAGACTTGTAGATTAAACACACACTGTTTGCAAGTGCCTTATTAGCAGTCTTATATAAGTCACATATGCCAACACTTATAGTGCAGGTTGGCCCTCTGCACATGACCAGGAGGGACTTGTGTGCACACCTCAACAGAAATGTGCTGGGATACAAAATGAAACTTTATAGCACTAAGCAAAGTCCTCTCCCTGGACAGGTGAATCTCTCATATTTACCTTTGTTATCATTTAATTAAAAAACAGAAATTTCAAGTTTTTACTTCAAAATTATAAAGGAAGTTGCAAATTTTTGAAAGCTCTTTAAAAAAAATAACCAAAAGAAGTTCTTACGCCTCCCTAGGAAACTGGTATATGATTGTGTTGCATTGCATTAAAGGCCTCAGATTAGAAAGAAACAAGATGCAGAATGGTGAATGGTCATTGTACATGTTGAAGAAAATTTACTCGAGTGAATTAAAGATGTAAAAGGAATTCATGGAGAAAGAAAAAAGGAGCATTTAACTGACAATTTTTCTGAGGTGTTTCTGAATAGCTTAAGAATTATGGCGACGGGCAGAGTCTTTATGGACCTCTCCCCCTCCGTTGTCTTAATATTCATCTTCCCTTTTTTAGTACAATGTTTTGTTTTTATATATAAATGCTGAACATGAGCTATGTTGCTGTGTCATAAGCCCTGGGGATGTGACAGGCTCAACATCTCCAATCAATATGCCCCCCTTTTTCTGCTGAGGTTTCCAACTAGCATATTTCTTTGTGCAACCGGCTTTGTGACAGAAACAACTCACTGCCCCCCAATTCATTTAGCACAAGCTAGACACCACATCATTTGATTCTTCAATAGGCCTTGTTTCAATTGCTAACGCTCTGCTTTGCATTCAGACCATTAAACTTGAAGAAAGTGTTCCTTAATAAATCTCAAAAATCCCCAATTTAAGCAGATCAATTTAAATTGTATAGATGACAAACAGAAAAGTTGGAAAAGTTATTTGTTTGTACTGACTCTTTGAGCCCCACAACCAGTGTGGCCAGTGGCAGACAGTGGCTAGCATTCCAGTAGGGACATATGCAGATGTTAACCATACCATGTGTAGGTTGACCCTCTCCCCCTCTATCCATGGGTTTGGTATCCATGGTTTCATTTATCTGCATCTGAAAAAATATGTGTTCTAGGCAATTCTAAGTCCTTTAATGTGATTCTATGGTAAACTTCTGGTGTTCATTTAATTGAAATACAGTAGGATCCCCATATCCACTGATTCATTATCCATTGAATCAATTATCCATGGGACACAAAACAGCACACCTACCATAGGGTCTTCCTAGAAAATGTGTCCTCTCTAGCCATTTTCTAGGTCCTCCAAGGCAACTCGATGGTATTTTAAACTGGAATTCCCATTATTTTTTATGGTGTTCACTATTATCCACAGTTTTTGGTATCCATGCCCTCCCCACGAACCAATCCCTAGCAGATACGGGGGTTGTACTATAATAGGGTTCCGTATTATCCATGGTTTCAGGTACCCATGTGTATGTATGCCTTGGAATGTATCCCCCACTGATACAGGGTCGACCTGTATGTTTATTTTCAATCACTGTGAAGGGTGGGATTCAGTTCCCCTCTGTGCAGTTACCAAAGCCTCCTCAAGACCTACTGTAGCCCTACTAAAGCCCCCTCAGGGCTGAACTGTGCCTTGAGGGGAGCAGGGGTATGTGTACATGGAAGCATTTGGCTATGTCCCCAAAGCCAGGTGTGAAGAGATCATTTCAGCCACTGCAACTTCAGAGGACTCTGGTGGAACTCAGCAGCTGAGGTAAGCTCTTTGTGTCTGAGTGTGGGGTCATAGCTAAATGCTGCTGTGACTCTTCCCATTCCCTGCCAGGTAGGATTGGCTGTAGAGGGATGCTTCAACAGGGCTGCAGTAGGTCTGGGAGGGTGGTAAATGGCTCAGCATAGTGACACTACATCTGTCCTAAGCCATGTCTGATTGAGGCCAGTATGAGTATGCGCTTAACCACAGCATATGCTTGGTGCTCATTCAGATGCCATACGTTCATACCTATAAGATACTTCCAGTGGTAAAAAATCAGTTTGTATATGTATGCTCAAGGTGAGCATTTATTGTGCTGTGGAAGTTTCTTAAGTGCTGGAATTTTTGATTCAGAAAATGGTAGTTAATTTGAGAGATTTTTTAAAATATATATTTTGCAATAATTGTTCACCACCAAAAAGAGAAGAAAGTCCACACATTGCATTCAATGTATGTTCAATGTCTACATTTGTGTAGTGTTTGTTAATTTTGACAATCATACATGTAGGAATTACAGGTTAGAGGACAGGCACTGTTGCATTTGTGACCTGCTTGTGGGCTTCCTGTAGGAATCTAGGGCCTTTTCACACTGCAGAATTATAGCAATGATTTCACTTTAACTGCTGTGGTTACACCCTAGGACTTCCTGGGGCTTATAGTTTTGTGAGGCACCAGAACTCTCTGGATGAGAATTCTAAATCCCGCTCCCCAAACTGTAAATCCCAAGATGCCATAGGATGGAACATGGCAGCTGATGTGGAATTAGTGTGAAGTGTAAAAGGATGATCAATGTGGAAACTGAATGCTGGATTAGATAGGCCTTTGATCTAAGCCCACCTAGGTCTTATATTCTTTTGAACTTTGGGGTTCTAGACTCAAGTCCTTTTTGTCCTAAGACCATATCCACTTGACACTTGGGAAGTCTGGTCTTCCTGTATTATTTATTAGTGCTTTGGCATTTCTTTCTGCTGAGGTTTTCAGTGTGTGCCATAGACTTAATCACCTCCACTATAATTTTTGTATTGAGGCAATTTCATCGCTAGTGTTTGGAGAGGCTACTTGAAGTGGGCACTAATTCTGGAGTGTGCACTTCAGAGCTGGCAGCAGCAGCAGAATGATTGACGCTGGCAGTGAGTCCTTATTCAGTCAAGTCTCTCAGAACAGCTGTTCTACAAAATGTGTATATAGAGCTTATGCTTATATGTGGCTTATATCAATTTTTGGGCCATCTTGATGGCAATCAGCCCAATAGTCACAAGGTGTGTTCTGCCAGTCTAGGGCTCTCTTTTGAAACATTTTCCTTTTTAATTACTGTATTTAATAAACACTAAATTGAAAATATACATATACTGTAAGAAGTATCTTAAATTGCAACCTCGATGTGACTGGGTACAAGATAACCAGCAATGGCTGTAAAATTTTCAACTGTCTGCTGTTTTAGCTTAGTGCTCCTTGGGCTTGTCTACACTGGCCAGAATACTACATGTTCCAGCTGGAGTATTCTAGCCCTGGGCCTGCTGCATTTCCCCCCTGTTACCTGCCCTTCCATTGCAGCAACAGAGGCTAGAATACTCCTCACACCCATGGCCCTTGTGTAAACTGATGCTTCTCTTCCCCAGGGAAGGAACTTCTGCTGGCAGAAACTTCTGAGGCCAGGAACAAGGTGCCCAGCCATAGGACTTTATCAGACGTGGCAAAAATTACACAATTACGATGTCACAATAGCATGAATGGGCCTGGCTATCACACAACGTTCTCATGCTTGCGTATTCAAGCTGTGCTCCAGCCATAAATAAGGCATTGCTTTTTATTGACAGGAGAAGCTATGAATAGCTCTCTATTGCTTTTTTTCACAGTATTGAAGAGCATGAGAAAACACAGCCCACTGTAATTGCAAGATTACAGCATGAATGCAGTCCTCTTTGCCCTGTCCCCATTCACAGCAAGAAAAAGTCTGGCTGATAACATAAAAACTATGCTCAGGACGCTCTTTTTATGAACTCTCCTGGCTTGTTTGCACGTTTTTAGGTTTAAGTGTTTGTCTCTTCATTTACTTTGTAAATTAAGGGTGGGGTTTTTGTTTTTGTGTGTGTGTGTGTTTAAGCATCTTCTCACGAGAAACACAAAACCTCACCCATGCTAAATCATGGAAGTAAACTCCCACTCCCAGTGGTGGTCGTGCAATAATTCTGTGGCAGTTCTTTTGTGAGATTACAGCGACGTGTGATAATAAATGTAATTATGCCACTAAGGAAATTATCAGATGAATTTAAAGTGGCATTACAGGAATGCCAGGAGATTGCAAAGGGCTTCCTTATCAGACAACGTCATCCCCCATTGTTGTGCACCTATTCTGCTCCCGTTCTGCCAGAACACTTCCAGTTGAGATCGGGACATCCAGGTAAGTGAAACACTTTTTATGATCCTTCCCAGGTTATTTTAACATTTTAAAGTGTGTTTTTGTGCTTGCTGTCACTTTTTTTTGGTTATTTTTCTTTTTGAATTTACTGTGATTGCATCTTCTCACAAGAATCCACGGGATTTCAATCCAGGAAGTGAAAGGAGCTCCATTAGAGCTCCATTTACTCCTGGGCTGCTGGAACGACATTAGAGAAGGCAAGCGTGGTGGGGAAGGTGATTGTGGCGGGTCAGAGATAGGACAGGGGTGGGAGTGGAGATTGTGGGACAGGAATGCTTTTTTAGTTCCTGTCTGATATTCTCCTGCTTTTGCTTGTAATACATTTGCAGAATTACAGCATTCTTAGATGCTAGTCTGATAATGTCCATAGTCACATGGCTGGGCACTTTGTGGTGACCTCAGCAGACATGATGCACGTGTCCCAGCTAGGAAATTGCTGCTCTAGGCACCACACAGGAAACATGTGTAGACACCCTAGGCCCAATTCTGGTAATAGGACTCACTGCTTTCTCCAGGAAAAAACACAGCAAACAGTGCAGGGTTGTTTTTTTTTTACCACATGTCCATTCTGTTTTAAGCAGCATTTGCCCCAGATTCTTGTCAGAACTGCCCGGACATCATTCAGACTGCTGGGCATGGGAACAGTGGGGAGGCAGTTTCATTTGGCCTGTCTAGACAAGGCCCTTGATATGCTTTTGTCAAGTGTTGCTGGCTTTCTGTTTTTGTCTGGATTACTGGGCAGTATGCTTCTGTGTGCATGTACTAAAGGGCACCATTGTGTTAATCACATCAGCCTAGTGATGTGACAATCTGTCAGTGTCATGCTTACCCAAGGTACTTTGTAGCTAAATGGGGAACTGAACCCAGACATCCTTGATGTAGTTTTAAGAAAGTGAAGAGTTTGGGAGTGTGCTTTTTCTAATGCAGTTTTGTGAAGGGAATTTGCCATATGGGATCTTTGTGTTCTATTATGCATGTAAGGTGATGAGAGTTTCTGTACAGCTATGTCTTCATTCTTAGCCTTCTTGATTTTAGTTGTTTGAAAAAGAGAGAGACAGCACGGAGCAGTGGTTTTAGTATTGGCCATGGAAATTCACTGGAAACCTTGGGGAAGTCATGCTCTCTCAGCCTCAAAGGAAGGCAATGCACCCCTGCCGCGCAACAATTTTGCCAAGAAACTCCTGTGATAAGTTCACCTTAGGGTCACCATAAGTTGGAAACAACTTGAAAGCACACAGCAGCAGCAGCAACAAATGGCAGCTGTAGGAATTTGTATGAATTGCAACCTATGCTATATTTCTTATGCTTTGTAATGTTGTAGTTAGCAAGTAGTTGAACAGAGAGGCTGTTTTCTTGTTTGGTGTATTGTATTTTTGCTTGTTCAGTGTGTTTTTCTAGCTGATGTGTTGATGGAATTGTATCTTAAAAGGGAGTCAATATGAGGAAATACAAGAACTGTTTTGAAACTTAAGGAAGATATTCTTGAGCTCCTAGGAAATGCTCAGTTCTTGCTGTTGCTAATCAAGCCACATATACGAGAAAGGAAAGCCAATTTATGTGTTGATATATGAACAAAATATAGATCAGGGACAGGTAAGGTTATTGATTGGACAAATGTCCCTTAACACCTCAGAATCTCATATTGGCAAATTCCTTTCAGCTCTCAACATCTGGTCTCTGGGGTGGGTAGAAATCATGAATGGTTGAGCCAAGAACCATGATCTTTTCTGCAAGAAAGCAGAAAATAGCTACTGGAGGCTAGAGTTGCATAGTCTCTGTGGTTTAGATCTGAACACTGGGAATGAAGGGTCAGTGCCAAGAGGTAAAGGCTAGCAGGATGAGACAGAGTAGAGTGGTAACTGGTGATGCTGGTGGGGAGAAGATGGTACCAGGAAAATCAGGCTCAGCACAGTGCTTTAGAAAGAACTGTGCTACTCTGTGACCGGTTTTCCTTGATTCTGGTTCCTCATCCTGATATGTGATCTTTCTCATGAGAAGGCCAAAAGCAAATTTATCTATGAATTCTCAGAACAAGGAAAATGGACAGCTGTCTTCCTTGTTTGCCCCATGAAGATTCTAGCAAAATATGAAAAAACTCTCTCCTTGGTGTGTATGGACTGATTATCCCATGAGAGATGTTTAAATTTATGCAGCTTAAGACAAACCAATTAGCTAAGCTCACTCTGGCAATTATGAATACCAAAACTTCATTATTTTAGTGACCCTAGGCAATCTACATAATACATTTGCCAGCTAGGTCTTATGGTAACAAGGCATGGCTTCTTTTATCCTAAATATCCTAAATATGCCAATTAGTACACAAGCTTCACAGGAAGATGGATGAGGGAGCATATACCTCTTGCTTCTCCTAGATCTCTCAGTAGATTTTGATACGAACATCCATGGCATCCTTCTGGATCAACTTGATAGATTAGGACTTGGAGTTAAGGTGTTATGATGGCTCTAGTCTGATCCATCCCATTAATAGTTGATATGAGGTAGGTGAGGGAAAACAAACAGAAATGTAATCTAGAAAAGACAGACATATTGTTGGCTGGGTGGACCACTGATGTAGATGGAGGTTTGCAACCAGTCGCCCTGATACCCCCACCCTTTCAATAATTTATGAATTGGCTATATTTCATAATTTGGCTTATTTATTGGCCTTCCACATGGTTGGTAGTAGACCAGGGCCTTCCAAATGCAAGGTCTCAAGGTGTGCTCAGAAAATCTAAGGAAGAGGCTATTCCAAATTCTTAAAAGACATGCCTGGGTAGAATTATGTGGACCCCACTTGGACTGGTAGTTAGGATAGAAATGGGCTAATTCTCCTGAACATACATGGAAGTGAGTCATTTACAAATTCAAAGTGGCTGGACAATCTTTGGCTTGCAAAACTGGTTTTCCCTTACACCTGTCCTAGAACGATAGAAGGTTGCCTGACACGCATCAGTCTTAATGTTTCAACCATTAACAATTGTTAGCACAACTAACTGGAGCTTCCATTGTCCAACTATGGGAAACTCCAGCAAACGTTGTATTCCACTCATAACACCCCTTCAGGGGGAATATCGAGTATAAATATCACCCTAAAACATTGCCAAAGTGTTCGCAGTTTCTCCCACCTCGTTACTCTGCCACTTTGCTGCCCAACCCTCAGAACTGCATTCTGAGTACCTTCTGCTACACAAATCTCTGCTCATCAAATAGGTATAGTATAGCTCATCATCCCTAACTCTATTTCTCTATCCCGATACTTGCTACTCTCTTCCCTAGCCTTGTGTGACTGCTTGAAGCATGTGTATGTGTTCCTGAGATTATTTTTCAATAAGAACTATTTTTATTTACCACCTGACTGTAAGTCTCATCAGGTAGTACTGGTACACATAGGTCAAAAGTTCCCACAGTTGCCCAGGCTCTCACTCCCATATTGAGCTAATTAAAATTTCCCATATTAATATCTGGACACAAGTGGGGTTCCCATGAACCCCCAGTAATTCAGGTAACAGTACCTCTAGGCTGCATTTTTTTTTAAAACCAGCTGGGGTTTGTTTACCAGTTGCAGCTTCTTCTGAATAATAGTGGTGGGATTAAAAAAAAAGACGTATGGATGAAATGGGAAACATTATCCCCAACTAATACCTATAGATCAGGACAGGATTAGGGACAGATAAAGTGGAACAGCTGGTACCCTACTGATATGGTCACTGGTCTGGATTCAAGCTTACTCATACCTAGAGTAGACACATTCAAGCCAATTGGAGTTAGCCATTATTAACTTGTGTCCTATTTTGATTTCAACAGGTCTCAATATATCCAATGACTTCAATGGACCTGCTCTTACTATGTCTGGATCTAATCCATAGGATGTACAAAGGCACTTCAATACTTACAGAGGCCTCATCTACACGAGGGGGAAATAATCCGTACAGGGGGTAAAAAATCCAAGAAGGCAGCTGTTCGAATGTGTGCGATCTGCCAAGATACCAGTAGATAAAACTCCCCCCCCTAAACTCTGTATGACCCCCTTGCCCAGCTGGCCACAGCGAGTGATCGAACTGGCGGTTTTAAATCTCCTGTTGCCTATCTTTTTAAAAATTTAAAGCTCCCTGTATTGTGAACAGCTATTATAACGTGCCTATATTAATAAATAAACATGGGGAAAAAACAGTGAAAATAGCTGTATCACATCTTACAGGATGCTCATGTAGCCGGGAATCCAACATGGCAGCCAATGCTGATTCCCCTCTTTTGTAGCCCCGCCCCCTCTGTTCAGCCAACCAATCAGATTGCACTGCCTGTTCGTATGTGTATGAACAGAAGTGTACAGGCAGTCAATCATTTGGAAGTTGTACAGATTTTTCCCAGAGATCCGGATGAAGCCTCGGATCCGCCACTCACGGTGAGTTTTGCTGTCCCTCCCCTCTGAATGATGTGTGTGTTCGAATGGCCATCTGTACAGGTAGCTGATCTTTCGAAAGCTGTACAGATTTTTTTTTGTTTTGTAGACAGGCCCAGACTTTTGATTGGCATTAACTGCAAACTTTTCATTCAAGCTTTACTTAAGACACAACCGTAATAATAGTAACAGCTTTCTTAACCAGCCTATGCTAAATAGGAAATAAACACATCCTATTTGAATTGAGTTGTTGAAGGTTCACTGAGCTGCGGTGATTATTTTGACAGTTGTATAATTTCCCTCCCCTGTTTACTGAATCAGAAGTGACATTGGACAATGTTCTGATGTTAAAAAAGAAAATGTTGCCTTAAGCCTTAAAGTGACAGTATAGTGACAGTTTCATTTCTTTCCCTAAGGTGCGGCTGCATTTCATTGCGACTGTACATACCAATTTCTTTTTTTTCTTTTTCTTTTTGTCATCATGGATAAAGTACATGTTTCGTAATAGTGTGAACTGTAGCACATAGCAAAGGTCTGAAATTAGATGGATGTTGTGTTAGCAATTCAAGATGAATTTTCTGAGAAGTGAGCATCAATAGCCACACCGTATATGGTTAAGACTTTTTTTTAGCTTCATATTTTAATATGATATCAGCCTATTTGCACTAGCTGGACCTGAACATGAGTCAAATTGGCAGCCAAAAGTCGATAGACTTCTGATCCTGCAATGAAATTTGCACACAGCTGTAGCACCAAATGAGGCTGGTCCTTTTAGAATACAGACGTAATAAATATATGAGTGGTTGAAGGGAGTAACAGCTTTATTAGATAGCAGGCAAAACCTGCAGAAGCTATGTCTAAAGCAAGCCCCTCAAGATGAACTGTTGGGAGCCCAGAGAAGTAACAGTGGAGGTACACCAGGCCAATGATGTATAACACCTTGCCGGCTCTTCTGGTCTGCACTGAGCTCTCGCAAGGCAATTCTACAGAGCTTTTTTAAAGAAAGAAACCCCTCTGAACTATGAGCATTCTTGCACTCCCTATTGATGACAACTGTTGTCTTCTCCCATGTGCTTCTGAGTAATGGCACCTTTGTGCAATTTCATGCATCTAAATAAACTAAATAATAATGCTTATTCTGAAAACTGATCATCTATACATCAAATAGAAGCAATAACACTTCTATTTCTATACTGCTTATCAGCACCAAAGCACTCCCTAAGCAGTTTATAATGTGTTAGCTAATTGCCCCCACAAGCTGGGTACTCATTTTACCAACCTACAGAAGGATGGAGGGCTGAGTCAACCTTGGAGCTCTCTGGGATTGAATTTACAATGTTGTGACTGTAGTACTGGCATTTAACCACTGCACCACCAGGGCTCCCTGTCTTAGCAGATGGTTGTACAAGTTCCTCCCTTCCTCCCAAGGCTAGCACATGGTGGTGATAAGCACTTTCAGATGCCAAGGTTATACAAGTTTTAACCCCAGTGAAGCCCAAAACTTAGCACAGGCTGAAGATGGAGAGGCTTCTGGGAGAAATAAACTAAGAAAGTTAGCATAACAGGACAAGAAGGTTAGCATAAAGGGACAATTTGCCCATGTCGTCCTAATCCTCCTAGGATGAAGTTCAGCTGTTTTTCATCACCTTCATGTGGGGAAAAAGTCCCCCCTGCAAACAAGTAACGTGCTCCATTAACCCTGAAAATAAATGCCAGGGTGTCTATTTTGACCATAAGACAACTTTCAAAGTCCATATTGTGCAAATACTACAGTAAACCAACCTAATAATTAAAACCAACCGAAAAGGTACAGGACTTCAAGCTTTTAAAACCAGAGGTTTATTCATCAGACAAAGATGTTTTAATAAGCCACGCAGGGGACTGGGGTGTGGGAGTGACAATTTTATAGTCACATAATCTGCACCTTGTCCTCAAATCATACGGGAAGATGGATCTGTGGGCTATCCAAGTGGACTTCTTGGGCCACATCCCCAATGGCCCTGAGCACACTGGAAAAGGAAATAAAAGGAAAGTAACAAAATGTGGTTTCCATTTGTTATTTTCACTGCATTTTTTGAAAAAAAAAATACCACAAAACCCTTAGAATTGATAATAAAAAGGAGGAAGGGGAAAATGTGGCAGCACATTTAAGACTAACTTGTTTTTATTTTTGCATGAGCTTTAATGGATATAAACCCACTTCTTTGGATCTGGTACCGAGTGGTATTAAGTCCTCAAGTATAAAGCATATTTATACAGTTGTGGGAATGGGATAGAATGTAATAGGAAACAGAAAGAAGGCAAATCACAATCCTTGCTCTAAATTTTCAAAGGACTGTGTAAAGGAATACAGGCCTTTTCGATTTTTACAGTGGTCATTTCTGTTGATGTGTGAAAACAATACACCTGCTTACAAAAAGTCAGTTTGCCTTGGTTCAAAACACTCTCTGAGAATATTCCTTTTGTTATATGTGCAGTAGCAAGGGCTCTTGTATTAATATATGCAGTGTGCCATGAACCCATTGTCTTTGTTCATACATTTGCTAATGGATTGGAATTTATGAATATAATTCATTTCCATAGTTTTTCTTTCTAGTCCTCCTTTGTAATTCCCTTGTTCAAGAACTGCAACCTGTAAATCTTTTACTGTATGTCCAGGAAGGTTGAAATGTTCTGAAACTTGTTTTTTTGGAGGGGGAGGGGTATTGCCATGTCTAATGTCAGATTTGTGTCCATTAATCCTCTTGCTCAGAGACTGTCCTATTTGTCCAGTGTAGAGTGGCATTGCTGGCATAGGATGGCATATATTACATTGGAGGTGGAGCAAGTAAATGTACCTCTGATGTTGTGAGTGATGTTATTGGCTCCTGTAATATTGCTCCCAGAGTAGATGTGAGGACAGAGTTGGCATCTGAGTTTGTGGCAGGGTCTTGTCCCTGTATTAACATCCATTTTGTGCATCCTGTTGTGAGTAGTTGTTTAAGATTTGGAGGCTATCTGTAGGCCAATAAAGGCCTTCCCCCAGAGTTTGTGAGAGGACTGTGTTATTCTCCAGAACTGGTTGTAGCTTTTTGTTCATTTTTTGGGAATAATATGTACCTCCAAGTCAGTGGCACCCACATGGCACCGCCATATGCAAACATCTTCATGGCTGACCAGGATCAATACTTCTTCAGCACATGCACCCAAAAAGCTCTCATCTACCTACACAGTGTTATGATTATACTGGGTAAGATATACACCTGAAAGTTAAATGCTGTGGGTAAGAGTGAGAAAAGTGAGGGAAGTCTCTGATGAGACTCTTAGAGAATGAACGAAGTATGAGGCATCAGAATTGCTGTTCTATTACCTGATGGCTCCTGGAAGCAGTCAACCTGAAGAAGGGTTTGGGCACCTGGGGAAGAAGGTGGCATCTGCCCACTATTATCTCTTTTACTTTGAAGGACTCCTTCCTTCCTCCAGTTTTCATCATAATCTTCCAAGTTCAGTTGAATAAATAAAACACAGATGGATCCAGCATCTGTTTGTTTATATCTATATCTATATCTATATCTCTCCTTTCTGGCTGTTATTCCTCATCAGTGCCTTATTACTTGAAGCTGAAACCTTACTATATCCATGCAGCCTGTTAAAAGACACACACACAAGCACACTTCAGGTCACATCATTAGAGATGCTTTAATCCTTTAGAACAATTTTTCAATATGCTTTACACCAGGGACTGACTTGTACAAATCCTCTTTACACAAGACAAGAATAACACAGGAAGAAACTATTTTGTCTCTGATCTCTGCAATGAAGGAAGGCAAACCTGAGTCCTCAAGGGGCTTTCTCTCACTTTAACTAACCAGGAGGGGATTAATCAAAGTGATCTTGACTGCCTGGTATACAGCCAGCTTCTGAGCTACAATCAGGGCGATCAATGAGTAGTAGTAGAACAACAGAATCATAACTGCTAGTGTTTGAAGGTAAGGGAAAATGCACAGTTCTCTTCTACTCTGTTGCAAGAAAATTTAGAAAGTCTCATGACTGTCCACAGTAACATTAGGCGTAAACTCATTTTCATGGTGCCATACTTTTCAAAAAGGAAGGTGTTAAAGATGAGGAGCATCTTAGACTTAAAAACAAACAATCACACCCCCCACCCCTGCCCAGCACTGATTATCATTACAAACAGGGCTGAATACATTGGTATTGGGCCCTGGCTTTTTGGAAGTTATGTATGCAAAGCCCTTGGCTGGGCTGGACAAACTTGTAGGTTTCTCCCACGTTCAGTTTTCAAAAATGTTGAGTTCTTTCTATCCCAAATATAAAGACATTTGTGACTGTTGGTAATTTTTAAAAATCAAAACTGAACTAAAATGAAATAATAGAATCTTAGAGTTGGAAGAGATCATAAGAGCCACCCCATCCAATCCCCTGCCTTATCTATTCCTAACAATCATTAAGTATAGTTATGCTACACTATAGCTATAGCATTTCTTTAACTTTCATGGATCTAGTTTATGGAAGCTTGGGATTTGTAGCTTGGCAAGGTACTTAGAACTCTTTTCTAAAGTGCTGTAGTTTAGTGGGAGTACTAGAGGTCTCTGGGAGAGGAATCAAAGTACCTCACTAAACCGCCAAGCACAGGATTCCATAGGGTAGAGCCATGGCAGTTAACGTGGGACCAAACTGACTATAAATACATTATCATTGTACACCAGGGACAAGGAGGTCTCTTCTCATAATGAATGTTTTTGACTGTGCCAGAATCTGGATCAACTGAAGCATAAATCAGAGTCCTCACAATTCAGGCAAAGAGCTCAGGTTTTCCACAATTCAACGATAGTTGCCTTATTGTTCTTATTTACTGAAACATGGGAAGGGCATGTTCTGTCCAGCACAAGGCCCCTTGACACAGAATGCAAGCACAAGGACACTGAAAACCAACTGTCTGTCAAATGTAATTGCTTTTTCAGTTGCCATGCCTCATTTCTATCTGGACTCCCCACCACCACACTTCTGGGAGGATTACAGCATAGACATCTCGACAAACTGCAGCAGTGGTTCAGATGGAAGATGGTTAGCCTTCTATAGTTTCTTTGGCAAGAGCAGTGATTTTTTGCATTTTTTAACCTCATAGAGCAATGTGACTTACTCTTACAGTGATTCATTGAAGTTTGAGACCCTAAAACAGGAAGCTATTCAAAGCCCTGATGATGAAGCATAGTATCTTTCAAGAAAAAAATAGATGTGTGTGTGTGAGAGAGAGAGAGAGTGAGAGTGAGTGAGAGAGAGAGGACTTTATCACAGAAAGACAAAATTGCAGAATTATGCTGGGATAGTAGCAGTAATGTCTTCCCGTTATCACACAATGTTGTCATTCTACCATGGTTGGTGAGTGCTCCAACTGTTACTGTGGCATACCTTTGCATTCACATGCGAAACCCATGAATAGCTGTCAATATTGCTATATTACTGGTATTGATGAGAGTGTGATAATTCAGTCCTACTGTAGTTCTGATATTACGGTGTGAGTGGGCATTCCTCCCTCTTTTCCCCTCTCCATTCCCAATGAGAATGCATAATTCAACTTCTGGTGGACAGTGTGAAGAGGATCTTCATGATACCCTTTTAATGAACTGTCACCTTTTCGCTGTACTTTTTTTTAAATTGTTTCTTAATTGAAGTGGCATCTTCTCCTGATAATGGCCAAAACCACATTCTTGTGATATCGTGGAAGGAGGAGAAATTTTTTTTAAAGGCAATTGGCAGGGGACATCTCAAAGCAGCAATGCAGCGCTATTCCAACACAATGCGAAAACAAGTGTTAGAATCCCGTAGAACTGCTAGTAGATAGTCACGTAACATTAATTAGCGGTAATGTTGTGCAATTGTGACAAAATGTGAAAATGAATGTAATGATGCTGCTATGTTTTGAGTTTCTTCAATTGTGGAATTACAGTATTTATACATGCTCATGTGATAATGTCCAGAGAGAGAGGAGGGGAGGATGTTCCTGTATTGAAGCATTTAAGGCAGTGCTTATCTTATACCATGAACAAGAATGCAATAATTAATACTCTGAATAAGAATTATGCCTTTTCTACATGTATTTTTTTTAATACAGCTTAGGCTGCTTTGATATCTAAAGAAAGGGGATGTAGCAATTGTGAAAAATGCCTTGGTTATACTTAAGCCCAGGTAAGATTACATGGAGTTGATCTAAAAAGCAGTTCAGAAACTGAAACAGATACAGAGTGAAGCAGCTGGAATGATTTGCGGGAGCTAACTTCTCAAGTCACATTATACCTACCTGTTCTATATCAGTTACATTGGCTGCCTTTTCATCTCTGTACCCAAGGTGTGGAAATGTTGAAATGTTTTGGGGCAAGCCATCTGAAGGATCAGTTCCATTTGTATGAGGTATCCTCAACACTGAGATCACTATTGGCAGCATTTTTATTTTCGCAAAAAAATTGTACGTACGCTTAGTTACAGGTGTTTAAAGTCTTGCAAGTTGTTCAATGTGCAGGCAGCATGGGTTATAAGTCTTTTAAGTGAATAAATAACAAATACATCTTGTGGGTTCTTACAAGTGGCAGCATCACAAATGCATTGACCAAAAGTCCATTTAATAGAGCATCTGCTTTTGGCAGTGGCCAACCAGATGACTACTTCCAGGAAGTCCACTGCCAGGCCTGGAAGACAAGATCTTCCTTTTCTGTATTGCTTCTTTATAGGAATCATCCACATAGCTATTACAGATGTCAGAAAGAAATGACCTGGGGTGCTTGTAAAGGCAAAGACCTCTAATGGGCTTCTTGCAACTAGAGTCAAATTTAGCTGAGCCCTACCAGAAGTGTATAGTTAGTTTGTACTAAATACGCAGTACAGGGGTGGGCAACATTGGAACGAAGGCTCAACCACACCCTGAAATGTGAAAAATAAGCAAAAAAATAAAAATAAAAATAAAACAAGAAGTGATTGAAGGTTATTCTCCAGTTTTGATGTGTGAGTGAGGGGAGCTGAAGCTGTGCAAAATCACACTCCTGGAGTATTTCCCAAGTAGCAAATGACTTGTTTCCCTAGGGTTTTGGGGATGGGACCATAGGCATCAAGAATGGCCTTGGGGGCCACATGTGGCCTTCACTTTGTCCATACCTGATGTAGATTTTGCTGCCCTCTCCATCACTGGTGCTTCCTTGTTCACCCCACATCCCCAAACCTTACTCTAGCTAATGCTAGGTGTCAGTGGTTGAGGGAAATTCCCAGAGTCCATTTTTGCATGGCAACCTCAGTTGTTCTCCAGTTGGTATATATTCAGCCTTGGTGTATTCAAGCATAAATAAATTCCTTGATCAGAACCTGACTTTGAAATATCTTGTGTGGCAGACAATTTGCAAGTGTGCAGTCTCTAACTATCATCTACATGTGTTGTGCAAGGCTCCAATATGTGTTGTTAGAGCCGAATCAAGGCCACAGATTTTACTCAGATGGTTGAGCATTTCTCTCACACAGAGTGCACACATATGCACTACACGCATGAAAATATTTGATAACTAGAGAGAGGTTGTTTGTTCAGGTTGGTAGATGGAAAGTGTCTGCTGACTAGTATCACTCTCATTTCCTAGGCACCAATTTAAGTGAATAGATTTGGATTTAGAATTGTGCAAATTCATTTTACTCATTTTGCTTTTAAGCAGAGGTTTGAATGACCAGGATACGGTCAAAAATAAAATGCTCATTTTTGAGGTGTTGACTGGATAGCAATTACTTGAGCATGCACTGAGCAATAAAGAGGAGGCATGCAACAGAGACTAAAAGAATATATATCCTGATGGACAAAATGATTACAGGAAAATGATGACCTTGATTGGGCTATTGTTTGGCTGTTAAGAAAGTGATGGAACCAGACACTGTTTACACTGTGCTGCCATTATACTTCAAGCACACAAGCAAACTAAAGGACTGTTTTCTACTACCAGTGGCATTTCAGTGCTAACAAACAAGCTAACAAAGCGACATAAGTGGTACAATCTGGTTGCATCTTTTCATTCCCAGTAGCTAGTAACACCAAATGTATTGCAGTACCAGGGTTCTTGGATCTCAGAAAACTAGACTTTAAGGAAAAGAATGCCCTGTAGACAGCACTTCCAGATTGATGAAATCCTGACCACTCAAGTCAAATGTTGCCAATTGACTCTGCTCTCCTATTTTTTCTCCTGCCTTGGTTTAACCCCTTTTCCTTTCCTCTTTATCTGAATATGTTTATGCTCCAACTGTCCTGATTTGGCTAGGACAGTAAGTGATTAATTCTCTATTGTCCCACCTTTTCCAGCTGCTTTTAGAATGCCCTAGTTTATCTCTCCTCTGCTCACTTTCCTCCTTTGTACTCCACTTACTTCAGTCACTGCAAACTGAGTTCAAAGTGCAAAAGTAGTTTATACTCAAGTAACTCAGCAGGGGGAGACGATGGGGAGGTGAAGAATCCTGTACAGTACATCCACGTAGACACAGACAAAAGCAAACTGCTGCAGTCTGTCCTAGTTTATGTGCCCTTCTTCATGAATAACATTTGCCATCTTGCTTACACTCTGTTGTTGCTTGGGAACATGTGTCCCAGTTTTCATCTGTGAAATGTTGGAAGGTACAATGCCTCTTTTAAGATGGTGATTCTCATCTGTGGTTTTAGAAGAAAGTATTTTAAAAAGGGGTTTAAATATAAGTGTGGTTTTGACCTAGAGAACCATGCTATGTATCACAGAGATGTTGCACGTCAGCACAATCTTTTATTTTTCTTTTTTATTTCCCAGATTTGCCTATCCATCTAATTTCCCTATCACCCTGAAAAGATGCTTCTGATAGCTGGGGAAAAGAAATGTAACTAATGAAAAAATAAATTAATATGAAATAAAATAAGATGAGCCAGGGAGGGGAGTAGACATTCAGTGGAGTTACTTCTATTGAGGGTCCATACCCCAACACACACCTTTTTTCTTTTTCAGTTTCAACCCACCCCCTCCCTCCCCTTGAGCCCATAGGGAGTGTATGTGGACATTTTGCCATGTTTACACCCCAAAGCTGTTCTAGACCCAGGGAGCAATCTAAACCCAAAAGGAAATTTGTGGTGGTTGGGGGCACAATGTGTGAGTGGAGAAAGCCCTCTAAAGTGCTGGGGAATGTATGTGAAGTCCCTTGAGCTCTGAAAGGTACCCACCCTGGGATACGGTGAGGTGAAGAATACTTCAATTGAAAAACTAAGGGAATCAGTAAAAATCAGTATTCCAACCTGAGTAAGCAAAAGCACTTTCTCCCAAGGGGGAGGTGGGGGACATTTGGCCCTCCAGATGTTCTGGGTTACATCTCCCACCATCACTTACCATTGCCCATTTGGGTATTGGCAGTTGTAGGCTAAAACATCTGGAGAGCCAAAGAATCCCCACTGCCATGAGAATGCAAAGGCAGTACTGCAGTGCATACAACCCTCTATTTAGCCCTACTCTACCTAGCCCTATTTAGGTGTTCAAAAGTGGTGAGAATCAAGATAAACATGTGAGTGGGGTAGTCTTGCCTCTCATTAACTCTCTCTTCACAGGAGAACAGTAGGTGAAAAGAGAGAGCCTCTATAACCTCATTAGCCTCTTCATCTATATGTTGGGTATGTTGCCTTTCCCAGTGTGCTGATTGGCTGCTCAGGAAACACACTCAACCCACATCCAGCCAATCACCACCCACATGCAAATCCCCTCTCCACCTCACAACGCACTCCTGTCATTCAATCTGCAGCCCAGATTGGGACCCAGGCAGTCAAATGGTGGTGGCAATGGCAGGACAACAGAGCGTTTCACCCTCAGCAATTCTGCAGAAAGTATGGAACACTGAGAAAGGGAAAGAGGAATTTAAATCCACCAGCCTATTTTACAGGGTTGCCGTGAGGTCTACCAGGTATTTGGAGGGAGTTTTTTTTTTAATGGTGTATGGTACGTCGAGTCCAGCTAGTATGATTGAAAACCATGATTTCCTGTGTGCCAGTTCACAAATATTCACATGTAATGGAGGCTACCTTTTTCATGAAGAGAGTGACAATAGAACAGAGCTGGACTGGACTGCTCCCTTTGCTTTTGCATTTAGATTAAACCTATCCTGAACACCAGAATATGACCACCTTCTCTCTGTATGCTCTCTCTCTCTCTTTCTCTGCCTCATTAACTGGAGCCACATCTTTATTCTATTAGAACTTTTAAATAAGTTTTATTTCTCTGATGACTTGATGAGCTCTTGGAGAACTTAAACCAGGCAATTAAAACTTCCTCGAAATTTATAAAAAAGTTTATAGTCATATACCAGTGACACAAGTTATTTTTATGACTAATAATTTATTTGGTCCTATGTTGAGTTTCTGTATCTTACTCTTTTCCTGCCCTCCTCAACTTCCTAAACTTGGTAAAGTTTTCTCCTTGCTACAGATTGCTTATGTAGCTCCTTGCAAGTTAAGGTAACCTAGCTTACTCAGGTCATTACAGAACTTCTTATGTAATGGTAATAAAGCAGGTTCCACACAAGTGAAAGCAAAGGGAGTCAAAGTTCAGAAACAGCTGGTACGCCCCCATAACAGTTTAGCAGCAATACTCGGAAGCTGCTATCTTGTTTTTCAGAATCAATGTTTTACTTTAAAAGAAAAAGAAAAAAAAGACATACCCAGTCTGACCATCAGAACAGTCCAATTCATTATTATTTGTTCAATGTAAATTTATGTTACCAAACTTAACTAGACAGCAATAGCAGATATTTAGATCAAAGCAACATGAGAAATTCTACACCACCTCATCACACCAGTGTAACTTCTCTACCCTTTTATGTCCTTCCATCACAGTTCCTTGTGCTTTGCTACACCACGATCTGAATCGTGGCAACTTCTGTGGGGCTTCCACAGCAATCCAGTATTTATTTAGGTGGGAGTAAAACCTACCATACCCAGAGGACTGAATGTAGACTTAATGTATTCACA
This sequence comes from Gambelia wislizenii, assembly GCA_030847615.1. NCBI lineage: Eukaryota > Metazoa > Chordata > Lepidosauria > Squamata > Crotaphytidae > Gambelia > Gambelia wislizenii. The sequence goes on along the minus strand of JAUMIR010000006.1, from coordinate 143,311,025 downwards.
CTGCACAGCGTTAGATGTTTGATACTACTTTAAATAGTCATGGCTCCATACTATGGAATCTTGGGATTTGTAGTCTGGTGAGGAACTTGAAAATCATTGCTTGATTTTCTTAAGTACACTCCCCTGAGCTATAGCACTAGTGATCTCTAGCAGAGAAGTCACAGTGTCTCACCAAATGACAGATCCCAGGATTCTGTTGGAGAAAGCCATGATAGTTAAAGTACTATCAAGCTGATATAACTATGTAGTGTGGATGTACTCCAGTCATCCTCATAGTAGACACATTAAAACCAATGACACTGATTCCATTGAGTTATGTAAGGATGACTAAGGCCTCATCTACACAGGCAGAATATGCCATCTCATTCCTGCCCCAGATCAGGCCTGTTGCTCTCTTGTTACTGGCTTGAAATGGGACGGAGTCTAGCCATTTCTGTTGGCACTGCTCTATCAGAAGCCAGGAAGCCATGACCAAGGCCCCCTGCATATGACCAGCCATGGTCACATGCTGCAGGCTTGGTTCCTGGCTTCAGAGAGAGTGACATGGACAGCAGCTGCAGCAATAGGCTGGTGTGGCTGTATGGGCTCCTGCAATCACATGGGCCCTGATTTGTTTCTTCCAAAAAGAAACTTTTCCCCAGGTATTCTGCTGAAACATTTTATCGGGGTTTACCCATCTTAGCCTTGTCTTTGCCCTGGGTGTTGTGAGGACTGCCCAGGGACAAAACAGAGGGACTGCAGGGCTCCAAGATGTGGTTAATAGCCCATCTAGATAAGACCTAAGTCTGGATTCAGCCCATGGGGGCTTACATCTAGCATTGTGATTTTAAGCTGGAATCCTGTACCATTGTAGTGAAAGTAACCCTCTGCATGAAATGGGAGAAGTCTGAGTAAATAAGGATCAGAGAAGAAACTTCTGATCTGGACAATCCAACACTAGTCCAGAGATGAGGAGTAACAAATTAATTTAGTGACCGTCAACGAGTTACATTTTTGTGAGGAAGCCTAATGGAGTCGTACATTTCAAAATTAACGAATCCTGTTGGTGGCACACATGCATATAACTACAGCTTATGCATAAGGAGGTATTTATTATCTCCTTGTGAAACAGCCACCCCCCCAGGCAGCTTTCAAGAGCTTCAGTGCACTGCCATAATTGTTTACTGACTGAGGAGGAGGGAAGGACTGGTGAGGTGACTGGGTAAGGGGACTTGGCAGCAGTTTGCAGCTGGGAGAACCAAGCTGTCCTCACCCTCCTGTGTCTCCATTATGTCACTGGAGATTGAGCAGGACAACCTCAGCTCTCTTTCCCCACTGCAAACTGCAGCCACATGCTGCTTTGTCACATCCCTGCTCCCTTCTCTAGCCAGTAAAAAGCTGTGTCAGTGGGTCCCCAACTCTTTGAAGCTTCATTTTGGGGACAGAAGGGCTTTGGAAATAAACAATATAAGATTGCAGCCACTGAGTGGCAACATTGGTATTTGTAACAAGTATCACATTGTAGGTATTTTAAAAGTTATTTTAAAGAGCAATTTTGGAGGATTTTGTCCAGAATGTTTCAGGTTTTATGCCATTCTTTCTTGAAACAAACGTGGTGTTTGAAAGCTGAGTTAAAAGATGCAGCAGATCAGTGGCAAAACATAACTGTGTAGTTTTTTTTAGATACTATGCTTATGAACAGACTTCCCTAACCCAACACACTTCATATCTATCAGATGCAAATCCCATCATCCCCAGAGAGAAATTGGATTGTGTTATTTGTACATATTTGGCAAGTGCTAGTTTGGAAGCACCAACTTCAAATCCCCCAAAAGCACTTCTGAAGGAGCCAGCAACAACATGACCCACTGTCGACCTGTGGTATCAAAGAATTCCATGACTTTTTCTCAGTCAATCCTGTGGTTGTTAACATTAATTATAATGATTAATATAATACAACCCAAGAGGTTAACTTTCCCCCATTCAAAGTTAACATAAATTGATTAGATTTTCAAGCTCACTCATGGTTAACAAACTATATAAATCCTTTTCTACTAACATTTTGATCTCTGTGTTTCTCTAAGTAGAGAAAAAACACTGAAATCAATGGGACTTAAGTTAACTGTGTCTAAGAGGTCCCATTTATTTCAATCGGTCTTTCTAAACAGAACTAATGTTGGATTTAGCCCGAGTCCATGAGGCACAGAACAGGTTATTTTGTACTAGAATTTGCAACAATCAGTTTCTTCAAGCATCCATACTTCCTTTACAAGCATCTTGAAGATATCATATAGAGCAACCCTGCAACATTCAGAGCAGGGAAAGAGTTTGTGAGGAATTAGCAATGGCCAGTATTCTCTACCAGCTACTTAGTTATGTACAAGTTAAATATAGCTAACTGAGGTGCACTAAACTTCTCTTGACCCAATCTCCCCAAACCTGATGAAACCTCATTCACCTGTAATCCGATTGCCTGCAAAATGGATCTCTTTCTCCCCAAGCAGGTGATACCAGTTAAAGGAGATTGAGATGGGGGAAGTTATGATCATTGAAATAGTGCCACAATATTGGTAAGGACTTTTTCAGACACACAAAATAAAGCATCAAAACGATACCACATATCAGCAAAGGGGCACACAGATCAGACAACGTTGCCCTTTCATGGTTAAAATCAGCCCCAAACCTGTAGTTTTTAACTGACATCTTAAGCTGTTGATTGATCCCCTATGCCACTTTTGTGCCAGCAGTGAAACCTTGGGCCATTTAACTCTCGTGACTGCAGCGAGAATGGCCGGTCCAGTGCGAACACTTCCAGGTGAGATCAGGACATCCAGGTAAGTTTCACTCTTTTTATGACCCCCCTGGGTTACTTGGGACTTGTGTGTGTGTGTGCTTTTAAAAACTTTTTATGCTTTATTTTTGTTTTTATTTTTAAATTTCTCACACAATGAAGTCTCACAGGATTTCGAATGAGGAAGTGAATGGGGCTCTGTTCACTTCCTCTTTATTGCTGGAGCTGCCTTTGCCAGGAGAGGAAGGTAAGTGTGTGGTGGGGGATGTTGTTTTTCTGGCATAACTGTGTTTTTTTGTGTGCGTGTTTTTTTTTTTTTTAGGCCGGCAAAATAACATTTTAAGGGGCTAGTCTAATAAAATCCTAAGTAGCTATCGTGAATACAGAAGTTATCTGGATTTACTCATTTGTAACTGTTCTGTATTCACAATTGCTACTTAGTCATGCAATTGCTTCAGTCATACAACCAGAAGGTATCCTGCTTGATCTGCAGATATGTGCTATATTTTTAATGGGCAAGTTCACTTTAGACTGAATGAACAAAACATCAACTGCTTGAGTGCAATTCATGCTATGCGATAGAGTAAATATTTCAGCTAGCCTGCATGATGAGAGGATTGAAAGTAGCCAATGCTACTGATTCAGAAAAGAATTGTATATTTCACCCCAAAGGATATTGGGAGACTTGCATTCAGTTTCTCATTTTCTGTTTCAGAGGCTAGAGTGAAATCACACAGGGCATCAAGTTCATCTCAGGGCTAACACCACAGGTTTTGCTGAGCTACCTCCAGGGATGAGTATGGCCAATTGACCTTAATAGACACTTTCAGAATGCTGCTGAGCACACATTTGTGTAGCACAGTCCATCCCAAAGGTCTTTACAAATTGATTTCCAAATTGGAAATGGACATTGGCCACAGCAAAACATAGCAGCTACACAGAACAAATGAGAACAGGAGCAAAGAATTCTGTACAGTAGCCACTGAAAAAAATGATTAAAGGAATGGATAGGAGTAGAATGCAATTTCCCAGCAGTACATCATGAAATTCTGGAAAACTAGGTCCTAGTCTAAGGACTTTATCAGATGAAGCATCATAATAACGCCCAATGTACGTGAAAGGGCACCAATACCAAATGACATTGTGCTTTTGCAATTATGTGATGAAAATAAGGTGTTCTTTTTTATTGTAGGGCCAATTTCAATAGATTGTCAATAGATTGGATGTGGTGTGTTTTTTGTTTGTTTTGGTTTTTTTTTGTCATGATTGTGAGCATCTGAAACTGTGCCCCATTCCACTGGCATGATTCCAGCATCAATGGGCGATTCCCACCAGAACACTTCTGGGTGGGAAGGTGAAAACTAGCCATGGGACACTCTTTTTATGAACCTCCCCTTGTTGCAGGTAAGTTTTTAAGTGTGTTTCAGTGCTTGTTCACTGTTTGTGAACACTGTTCAGTGTCTGTTTAGTTTTTTAATTTAGCTGTTTTTAGACTTTTAAGCACCCTTACCTTGGAGAAGGCTGGTGTAGAGACTTCTGGAGCTGACTTTTATTAGAACAACAATTACAAATACCTATATAGTTCTCACTGTACAACATCTGATAGCCTTGTGGCTGAAGAGCTTGGCATAAATAAATAAATAAATAAATAAATATTTTTTAAAATTGACTTTATACAGAAAAGTTATGCCCTCAACCAGCATTTAGAAGGAGGTTTAATCTTCTCATGAGAACTGCCAAGATCACACTCAGCAGCAAACGCAGAAGTGTGAGGCTGCTTTTTCGTGCTATCACAGCAACATTTGAAATTTTGGGTTCTTTTGCCTGCACAAAAATGGTGTAAAATATGGTGCCAAAAGAATGTTTTAGAGGCTTGTCTGATAAAGACCTAACACATCTCAGAAAGAGGAAGACGTTCATTGATGATCAAAGTTTGGAAGTACCAAGTTAAAATAACACACTTAAAAGCAATGAATTATCCTTTTGCGATAACAAGTGTTTAACAGTTACATTTAAAAAGTAACACAGTTGAAGGAGAATGGCATTTGTTATGCAGGAGACATTGGGTATATGTATCTTCACTTAGGTGAGGTGGCACCATTTGCTTTTTCCTCTCAGGAAATCCCAGCACCAAATATGGGGGTATCTACTCCTTAACCCATAAAATATGAAGACTTCCATGGTGCTCACTGCAGTTACTGAGAGCGAGAGCTTTCCCTCATACCCACTGCTGTCACAATGTAAAGGACCTTCCTCCTGTCCTCCCTGTGTGACACAAACTGTGGGGGCCATCTAAACTCCCTCAAGGATCCTGTGAGGATTTATGCAACTTCTGTCCCCTGTGAATCCAACCTTTCATATAGATACCATTACCATAGGCCAAAAGTAAAGTGTATAAAAACACAAAAAAATCGTAATTTACAGAAGTAAAATATAAGGCAGAATAATTATTTATTATGTTTAAAACACCAAACACACACACTCTCACTCCTCTCTAACTAATGCAGAGCCTTCAAAAACACTCAATTTCCCCCTAAACCTGAGTGGCTCTTAATCATAAATCTTCCACACCCTCTCACACAGACCATCCATGCCCTTCACTAATCCCAACTGTCTCTAAACTAATACAAACACCAACTGTCTAACTGCCATTCACCAACTGTCATTTACCAACCTAATGCAAATCTCTTCAAACATTCACCAATAAGCATTCACTCCACCATTCCATTCTCTACCCCTCCCAACAAGCTCCATACCTTATACCAGCGTTTCTCAACTGGGGTTAGGGGTTCCGTGAGAAATAGTAATGAGACGTAATGAGACCTGTTTGGCTTTAGGACTCAGCTGTGTCCCGGCTGCCTCCGCAGGCTCCTCAGAGCATAGGTTAGGCACATCCATTCAATGCCCCTTTCCTTCCTTCCTTCCTTCCTTCCTTCCTTCCTTCCTTCCTTGACTGGACAGATTCACCTAATTAGCTGCTGGTCAGGAGATTTGTGGTGTGGCGGCAAGGGGGGGGGAGCCCAGGCTCCCTTTGGGGCATGGCCATGTTGGGCTTCTCATCTTTCCCTCCTTTCTCTGCCCCAGAGCCTCGGGGGAGGTGCTGTGAGGCAGGAGGGGGGATCCTTCCTTGCCACCGCTCAACACATCCCAGCGCTGAGGAAGAGAAGGAGGAGGAGGAAGGACAGCTCATGCCTTCCTCCTCAGGGGGCAGCCAAACTGGGGGGTGATGCTGGTGGGGACCATGGTGGAAGAGGCAAAAGAGACAGCGGCAATTTGTTTATTTGCAGACTGAGCTTGTTTCGAGTCATCAGTGATGGCGAAGTGGGAAGTGTCCCAATTTTCTCCCTGAAAAGAATTGTCGAGGTAGGGAAGAAGGTCTGAAGCAGAAGGGCCTTGCTATCCCCTCTTGGGCTCATCTCAGAAGCAGGCCCCATCCTTCCCACTTCAGCCCACAATGGCGCCTGAGGTCGGAATGCAGGAGGGGGAGCGGAGGAAGTGAGACGGCGGTTTCACTGACCCTTGAGAAATATTTTTGAATGGGTGGAGAGTACCAGGGCTCCCAACACCGGCCTTTTCCCAAAGCCCTCCCAGGTGTGGTGGGCTACAACTCCCTTTATCCCCAGCTACTGGGAGCTGTAGTCCCAACACATCTGAGGGTGCAGCTTGGAGAAGGCTGGTATAGAGACTTCTGGAGGTGATTTTTATTAGAACAACAATAACAAATACTTGTATGGTTCTCACTGTACAACATTTGACTTTATACAGAAAAGTTAGGCCCTCAACCAGCATTTGGTTCTACACATGAGTAGGGAGGATGTGTTTAGGGTGGGTGGTATAGAGGGAGGCAGGGAGGGAGGGAAGCAGAGAAGGAAGGAAAGGGTGGCAGAGAGAGAGAGAGAAGGTAGCAAAGAAGAAAGACTGAAAAAGGAAAAAGGAAGACTGGCTGGTACAGAGGGAGGGAGGGAGGGAAGGAAGGAAGGAAGGAAGGAAGGAAGGAAGGAAGGAAGGAAGGAAGGGAGGGGTGGCCCCTTTTTCTTCTTTGGCACATTCTTCCCACCCTTATCTCCCACTCCCACCCCAAGCTTCCGGTATGCCCCTGACACTTTTAGGGGTAAGGGTCTCTGTACCAGAGGGATTGATAGCAGTGCAAAACAAGGTGCTCCCTAAGGAACCAGGTATTAATATGAATAAGGGGGTGGGGTTATGTAATGTCTAAACCAGGGTTTCTCAACCCTAGGGTTGCACAAGAGGTTGCTTGGGATTCCTTGAGATAATGTGATCGGGGAAAAAAATTAGGCAGGGGTTCCCTGAAACCTGAAAATGGTTTCAAGGGTTCCACCAGGGGGGAAAGGTTGAGAAAGGCTGCTTTATACTCGATTACAGTGGCTCTCAACATTTTCTATACTAGAGACACCCCTTTAAATATCTTTTGTTGCTGTGGACCCCCAAGAATTAACTTAAGATTTTAAACAACAACAACAAAAACAACAATAACACAGTTACAGCACCCATTAAACCTTCCCTCAGAAGCACTGGAGCCAGAAGCAGGACTTTTTCCTGCTTCTTCCTGCCAGTTTGTGGCTGGACTGGATTGAACGGCAATGCGCAGGCCCAGCCAGCCTGCCAGCCTGCCTTTGCCTTGGCTCTTGTCATGTAGCCACTCCATTAAAGGGAGGAGGTGGGCCAAGCAGCCTTCAAGCCTTTGTGGACCTCCTGTGAGGACATTGTGGCCCCTGTGGGTCCACAGACCACAGGTTAAAACCACTGCTCTATTATACAACTAATAAATTAAATAATATTTCTTAACACAAGTCCATGACATCACAACCATCTCAGGCAGTAGATTTTGGATAGTCATGAAAGGTTAGCCAATTGCTTATTACTTATGCATTTGGTATCATAATAAGAAAAAGTGTGTGAAATTTCTCTCATGAGCCAAAATTATGTAGCAGACATCAGGGGGTTGACTATATTGCAAAACAAAACAAAACAAAAAATGGGAAGAATTCTGGAAGAATCTCATTGGTCCTCACCTACTGTGGGTCACACTCACGCTATTCAAAAGGGTGGGAAGCAAAAAACCAAATGACTTTCCATTCCTCTATTTTCTGTGGGGGTTTTTAAAAAGCAAGGGGAGGAAAATGCACTATCGGTTGTCTGATCAACTAGCAACCATCTTGGAAAAGGGGCACACAGCAGAGCTGAATTGTGATTGGTTGGACTTAGGAGGGGGTGTGCTTGCAAGGGATGCCTTGCAACTGAGGATCCACCATTATTGAATGGCCCTGCGTCAGGTCCACCACCACCTCTGAAACTCAGAGCTGGGCTCCTCTCCCTCCTCCTCCTCACCACCACTTCTATGCCAGGCTGGGAAACCCCAGTGCTCTCCCTGTCCCTGAACCAGCACATCCCACCTGGTGTCCCAGCCCCTGGCAGCTGCTGCGGCAGAGGGCTCTGCCTCTGTGACTGTCAGTCATGGAGGAAGAACCCTAGGCCACAGCAGCCTGTCCCACCCAGTGTGGGACAGGCGAGGGCCGAGTGGGGCAGACCCAGAAAACACAACACAGACTGCCCTCCCCGGAAAGTTGGCACCACTGCTGGGGAAATGAAGGGAGCTGAAGGGCTGCTGCTGAAGGGCTCGTGCCCCCCCCCCATCCAGCCGACAGGCAGCCGCTGCCCTGTCCCGAATCGTAAGGGCTGGGCCAAGGGAGTGAGTGAGTGAGGGCTCACCCTTCATAACTTACTGATGGATGGGTGGCGGGTGTCTCAGGTACCGTCTGCCAGGGAGGAGGGCCCAGCTTCTCCTTCATTCTCTCACTGGCTGTCATTTGGCCTATAGATCACTCACCCAGCCTTAAACAACCTTCCTCCCATCTCTGTAGGCAGCCATGTGGACTACAAACTCGGGTATTTTGTCAGTCAGCAATTATGCAAATGCATCAAGGGCACAACATGGGACAGGACTGAAATGGAGGAAACACAATTTTCCCCATACTTAATTCTGCCATGTAGCTGAGCCCTGGGTATATGTATCTTCTCAGTGAGGTGGCACCATTTGCTTCTTTTCCACAGGCAGCAAAAATGTTTTGGGTACATAATTCTTGCATGAATCGGTTTTGATTCATGTTCCTTCCACTATTAAGTGCCATGTCCTGTGTGTGTGTTTTAAATGCAGTGCTTGTCTATAACCACAATGCCTACAAAGAAGCATCCACTTTTATAGCAAAGGTAAAATTAATCAGACTAACCACACTTCTGAATGCCCAGAACTATCTCAGAATGAACCACAAATACATAAATGTAGAAAGAAAAATGACAAATTTCACTCCAAGAGCTTTCAAGTTCCCCTGTAAATTTCAGACATATGCTTCAAAAACTGAAAAATAAAATTAGAAATAGAGGGGGAACCCCCCCCCTGTTTCTTGAGGTAACTGTGTCCTCTTGTGTCAAAAAGTGGAGGATTTTTGAAACAATTTTCTTTCACTAGAGACTGTGATTGCAAATGACCTTTTATGAAATAATATAATTGTCTCTTCATATTTGCTTGGGCTTGGTTCCAGGACCTGTGGATACCAAAATCCATGAATACCATGAAAATCTATGAAGTTGCCCATGATTGAAATATGACGCGGCCGCTTCCAGAGCTTCACGTACGTGCCATGAATGGTCACGGAAGAGGGATGGTGGCATCCGAAAAGGACCCCCTGCCGCGCAGCAGCCTCGTTACTGCTCGGAGGCTGCTTGCGCGTTAAGGGCATCTGAAAATGTCCTTAGGCTGGTATTACACATTGGAGAGAAGTGTGGTTCCCACTGAAAACAGCAACCTTGTTCTTCTTCTTCTTTTTGGGTAATGTTTAGTGCAGTGTCCTCTAGATGTTTTAGGACTCCAAGAAGCCTCAGCTAGATTGGCCAATGCTTAGGTATTCTAGAATTTGAAGTACAGAATGTATGGATAGCCAATGGTCAAGAACCATTTGTCAAGTGATGCAAACAAAATACTTGATGTGACATCTTCATATGGTTAGTTTGTTCAACGGTGATTTTACTCCCTTCGTTGTTGCTTGGCAGAATGAGAAAAACTGTAGCATTATAATGCCATATCATTGTCTGACATTACTGAAGAGTTGGAAGAATCAGATCTAGAGGAATTTTTTCCATATAACCATTATAAAAAAAGTTTTAAATAGGCTCGCAGAATTTGACTTAGAAAATTCATATTTAGAATGAATCAAAGTGCAACTGTCTCACTATTATGTGGATCAGAACTGTGCTACCCAGCAGATTTTCTACTTCTCCCAACATTGTGAGGTAGTTCTCAACTATTTTTTAAAAGAAAATTATTGAGAGAATACATATTTTGAGAGGATTTTCAACCAAATTGCAGATGAATGTGTCAGGATGCCGGGACATGCAATCACTGAGAATTTTATAATTTTAAGAGCTAAGATGGTATTAAGTGCTATTGCCGGCAGGGGACAGTAGTGAGCTAGCTACATGCAGCTGGTGAGCACAGCAAGATACTGTTTATATTAGCCACTATGGGAACAGAAGCAGAGGAGTTATCTGTTATCGCTCTGGGAACAAACTGGGTAAACCATGTTTATGGGAAAGACTAACTGTATAGCTCATGAATGTAATGTATTTGTATTTGTATAACCAGCTGTTCCCACCCTCATTAAGCACTTAGGTTTTAGCTCTTTGACTGTGCACTTGACCTGTGCACTCCATGCTATGCAGTGCTGGACAGTGCTGCTGTGACTGCTGAGTTATGTAGTCTATGTATTTGGAGTCTCAGACTCATTGTATATATTTTTTTAATATGCACACTAAAGGACAGTAGTTTAGGCAGAATCTCTGTGTATGTGTGGTCATTTCTTCAGCCTGCTGTCTCCTGTTTTTACTATGAGACCTATTTGCTGCCTGGTCCTCTTGACATACTCAGAGGTACCAGTGTGCAACCATGACAGAATACAAGAATGGAAGACAATTATGTGTTAAAGTGATCAGAAACAGATTCATCTGCCCCTTCACTATTTAGAATTTGAGTAAGAAAATTCACTGATCTTCTTGAAATTTTTACAGCCTTCCTCAGAAATCTTACTGGAATGGAGAACTCTACATACTGTACTTTAGTTGCCTTGAGTGTCATCATGGTGTGCTGTATGGCTGGAATAAAATAAATCCATAGTTCCCAACTGGACTTGCCAGAACATTGTTTCAGACAGAAGGCTGGCCTAGAGGTAGACCTTTGGTTTGCAACTGTCATCTTCCTAAGAAAAAGTATTGTACACCCTCAAGCCCTGTGTTTTCTTTTGGCCTCAGCTGTCAGAGACAACAGTGACCTTCTTCTGACCTATGATGTAAATGCAGAAGATGGTGCCCCCATAGATCTTTAGATCTTCTGAGGGTAGAAGAAAGGGAGGAAGGAAAAAAGGATTAAAAAAAATAAAATAAATGAATGCACTAAAATAGAATACTGCACATGAAATTTAAAAAAAAATGCGTAAAGATTCCTTGTTATTACTAGGTGAAATAGTAAAATGCTTCAAATGCTTGCAGCTAGCCTGTTTCCTATCTGTAGTAGGAAAATAAATTGTTACGTTGTGCTGCCATGTGGAGACAGCAGTAGGCCTATGATGGACTTAGATTAGGAGTGGGAACGGAAACTGATTGGGATGGGGGAGGAGAGGCAATTTTCTATGGCAACATGGACAGCCAAAAATACTTTTTAAAAAGGCCCAGCAACCCAGAAATGGCTAGAAATTAACTTCAGGTTTTGAAAAATAGGTAACCTTTTTATGATGAGCAGTGCAGTATGTGTGCACATGTGTGCAATCTATTAGATGGTGAGTTGCTGTCCCTGAAGGCTTTAGGGTTGCCTGGTGAGGACCATCGCAGGCATTGAGAAACCTGAGATGTAGTGACCACTTTTATGATGTCACAAGAGGTGGGACCTGATGTGTTACAAGGGTGTTATAAGGGGAAGCCTAGATCATTACACATGCTACATTAAGCATCAACCACTGTTGCATAGAGGATGCCAATCAAATACAAGAATCAAGTCTTAACCAATATGGAAATATATGTAAACTCAATTTCAAGGCAAAGCTTTCACCCTGAGATTCCTTCCTCTCACAATGAGGTCTGGAGACCTAGACATTCAGAATCAAGGCTGGGCCCTGAGATCTCAAAACCCTAGGAGGTTTCCAAAAGAGAGGATTCACCTTTTGACCAGAAGTCAAAGGGCACAATAACTGTGGCCTTGGGGGGGGGGGTAACATGCTGGCTCAGCCCCCACTTTGCCCACCCTTAGTTCAGTAATGCTTATAGAAAAGATTTCCTGCCTAAGAGTCTATCCTAGAGCAACTAAAATATTGGGCTTCGCTATGAGAGCATTCTATTGACACCAAAGCTAAACAGCCACCACCACAGCCAACACTGAAAAGGTCACCACAAAAACTTCTTCTCGAGAGTTCTCTACTTCCTTTTAATCTTTTTATTAGATGGCCTTGGCTAGCAAGTGAGGAGCCTTTTCTCCTATCAAAAATATCCAGGGAAGTCAGATGTCCCTTTCCTAAAAGCTTCTGTTTCAAGACTTTTTCTTTCAAAGCATTGCCGATGTTCAGATCTGCCATAGAAGATTGGAACAAAATGCCAAATAGCATCTCCTTCAAAGTGTCACAGACAAAAATAGGGTTACTTTGTATGAAAGTGAGATAACAGTGATTTTTTTTCTTTTCTTTTCCTGAAGAGGCCTGTATTCCTTAGGATCTGAATATCTGCTGGTTGCTGGCCACTTACGCATTGCTGGAAAAATAAAGGATGAAAATTTGCATGTATTAATCTGCTAATTATACATATGGAGGCAAATGTAAGGATAATGTGAGTCTAATTTAAATAGAAATACATCATGTGATGGCAAGGAAGAATGTGACCAAGGGCCCATTCACACTACACAGTTATACAGTTATCCCTTCACATTCACTGGGGGTTTGGTTCCAGGACTCCCTGTAGATACCAAAATCTGTGAATACTCAAGTCCCATTATATGCAACGGCATAGCAAAATGGTGTCCCTTATATAAGATGGCAAAATCAAGGTTTGCTTTTTGGATTGTTATTTTTTCAGGAATATTTTCAAGCCATGAATACTGAAATCCGTGGATACCAAATCCGTGGATACCGGAGGGGCAACTGTAGTGCTATTAGTCCACCTTAACTGCCATGGTTCCATCTTAGGAATCCTGGGGATTGTAGTGTGTTGAGCCACTAGAGCACTCTGGTTGAGGATTCTAAATGCCCTTCCCTAAACTTCAAGTCCCAGGATTCCATAGGATGGAATCATTGCAGTTTAAGTGGAATAATCGTTCTATAACTGTGTAGTGTGAATGGGCCCCAGGTAATTTGTGAGTCTGCTGAGTCTCTTGTCTAGGTGCTAAGTGATGATGGACAATATGAACCCCACTGTCAGTCTCTGCTCTTTCTTTTTACAGCTCTTTCCCCTTTACCTTTCATTAGGATTTTTTTTAATGCATCATAGAATGAGTGGTGGGTATTTTCCCATCCCACTGGAATTCCTATATATTGAGTGGAAGGAGTTAGGAGTCAGCAGACATTCAACATGTTTTCTATTTCTTGCATTCCAGTGCTAACATCCCCACTCCCATTCCCTCTGAATGGGACCAATCTACTGACAACCAGAATATCTCTCTTCTTTTTCTTGGAATCATGGCTTGCAAAAAACACCCAGTATGGGGCAATGTTTGTCTTAGGAGATTATCAGGCACAGGCAAGAAGCCCATGAGGATGACATCACCATACCGTATGGTTTCACACATGTCGTCATCCTTGCATTAATGAAAAGTGACACCTTATGAAAACTTTTGTCAATGAAAAGTAATGGCTTATATGCCATTGCAGCACAGAGTCTGCACGGAGGCAGCATGCAAGGATAATGACGTTGTACAAAACTGGGACCCATTCTTGGTACAATGACATTGTCCTCGTGTGCTCCTGTTGGGCTTTTTGAAGCATCTGATAATATCCTTAGTACATTACATTAACTAGGATGGAAAAATACATCATTGGCAAAGGTCAATAGGTTTGTTGTGACCATTTTTATTCTAGCCACTTTTTGTCTATTAAACAAACATAAAACCCTATCCATGGCAAGTGGCTGGAACCTGGGGACATGGTTAACAACTTCAGGTTGCCAATGTCATAAAATGCCTATCTTGTATATGTAGTTCGGTATGAATTCTGCAAGACAATGGGAATCTTGGGAATTAGCATGTCCTATCTGAGTTGATGCAGGGTAAGTCAGGTGTGTATTCAACATTCCTTCAGATATAGGATGCTTTCACATTAGGGATATGATTCTTCACTCATTTTGTTCTCCAAAGAAGCAATGAATAATAGTAGCAGTTGTCTACCAGCTCGGACAAAATCTTTAAAAACTGTGTATCACTTATCAGTTTGGGATTTATTCTGCACAATTTGCACATGGTATTTTTGTGCATAAAACAGTATTTGCTATTTCTACACAGAAAATAATATAAGCACAGAAAATATGGAATAATATAGTAAACCTAACAAGAGCGGCAGTTCTACAGATGAGGATTTTGTGGTTCCAAAAGCAACCTTTCTAACTTCAAGTGGCAGTGGTGAATTTAAGTGTCTTAAATGATGATCTCGGTTGACCTCATAGTATGGCGTATCCTACAGTGGCTGCTTGCTAGTAAATGGATAGTAAAACTGATCATAGGAGTTCCATTTTTTTTAAACAAAAACCCTGTCTTATACAATGTTTACTCCACAATGGTCTTGATGGTATTTATTACTCTACAGTGAACTCGCCATGGGTCAGCATAAAAGGGGCATTCCAAAAAAGCAATACAAGGACTCCCTGAAACAACATCTTAGGCTCTGCCAAATTGATCACCAACAATGGTCCACCCTGGCCTCACATCTGGAAGCATGGAGACGCACTATCCACAATCCTGTAGCCTTATTTGAGAACTCACGCCGAACAAGTCTTGAAGAGAAACGACAACGCAGAAAGAATCACAACCCGGAAACATCACCCAAGGAGACCTTCTGCTGTGCTTTCTGCAACCGGACATGTTTATCTTGGATTGGCCTTTTTAGTCATCAGCGCACTTGCAGAAAGCATGGGATAAGTCCTTCCTGAATCTTCATTTGCGAAGAAAAGCCAGAGAGAACTGTAACCTATATTTCATAATGTTTACCACAAGCAGGGATTGGAAGTAATGCATTACCTATCAACACTTCTGTGTTTTACTAGTTGAACAAAAGTAATAGAGGACAAAGTTACCTTTCAGCATTTTAACAATGTTAATATGAGTGGCTTTTATTTTAGCACTATGAATAATGTTTACTCATTATCACAAAATTATAAGAGAAATTTTAAGTGAGCTTTGCAACTCTGTGCTTCAACAATGTGAGCAGTGCATTGCTGCTCAGGAATGGCAATTTGAACACCTTACATAAAATTGTAATTTAGGATGGAATTTGTAACTGATTAAATCATTGTTATAACATTTATTCTTCAATATAAATGTATTTATTTAACTTTCAAATAATCACCATAGATATTATTAGCTGTTAAGGGAGTATGCATTATTATGGGACACCCTGTATTAATAACAAAGTAACTAGCAATGTGTTGCTTTTCAAAAACAATGAATACTATGTTACTCTTTCTTTCTTTCGTTTCTTTTTTTTAAAGGAATATCCAGTCTCCAATTATTAGGAAAACTGACTCCCAGTCTGAGGAAACACTGAGTAAAGCACCTTCAGATTGGATCCCTCACACATCAGTGGGCTTCTAGGAATAGACTTTCCTGGCACTGTCACAGCAACTTTATCACAAAGAATCTAATGCAGGATTGCTCCAGGGAATTGTGATATATTAAGATGGATGGCATTTAAATTTCCCACTGCTATCTGCAGAATGGCTACCTTAGAGACTTGTGGGAAATTTAAATGGCCATCTGCCACTGTTAAATAGGCCTATACCTGGGAGCCCAGGATTGGTGCTGGTGGACCCTGCTTGGGTGCTGGGCCCTGTAGCAAGTGGAGAGATTGTGCCTGTTGAAGTTATGTATGGAGGATGATGGTATGGAAGACTGGTACTTATAATGGGCAGCAAAAACCTTTTAGAGCAGTACTGGAAAGCATACTGCCCTCCAGTTGTGGCAATAGGGGGTTGCAGAGAGGCTGAACAGCAACAGTTGACACTGTTGCTGGGAGGGGTGACACAGGCCTTAGTAATACCACAGCATCCTTCAATGCATTGTTAAACTTATTCTGTATTGTCGGACCATTTATGGGTGCCTCATGTTAAGAAGGATATAGACAAGTTGAAGTAGGTTCAGAGAAGGACAATAAGGATGAGAAGAGGTATGGAGAACAACACCTATGAGGAAAGGTTGAAGGAGTTGGGCATGTTCAGCTTTCTGAAGAGAAGAACAAAGGAAGATACCTTAACAGCTGTCACAGAGATGAGGTTTGTTCTCTACTGACCCAGAGGGTATAACCAAGTCTAATGATGTTAAGTTACAGGAAGGTAGATTCCAATTAAACATTAGAAGGAACTTCTGGACAATAACATTAGAAGGAACTTCTTGACAATAAGAGTGGTTTGACAATGAAACCAACTGCCCAGAGAGGTGGTGGAGTCTCCTCTGAATGTCTTCAAAAAAGGGTGGACAGCTACCTGCTTGGGATGCTTTAGCTGGATCCTGCCTTGAGCAGGGGTTTGGACTAGATGGCCCATGAGGCCCCTTCCCACAATGTGATTCTACGATTCTTTGAATAGACCTCCTACCAGCCCTAGACCACATAGCCAATGGTGGTAAATGCTGGGAGGTGCAGTCCAACATTTGGAGGGCCTCATACCTTCATTTTAGAATAAAGAAAAAGAAACTTTAACAGGGACTCCATTTAGAGGACAGGAAGATAAGCTTGGGACGGTATAGCTATTTACATGCCTGGGAGAGACAGAGAGGAGAAGAGAGAGAGGAGGAAGAAAATGAAGTCATCCTGACAAGATCAGTTTATGTGAAGAGGAGATGGATCAGGCAAGCTAAAGAAGGGAACCCTAGGTGGCCCTAATTTTCTGTCTCCACTACTGTTGCCCCATGTAGGCACATAGTCCTTAGTGGTTTGGCATTATACTCCTTTTCCAATGCAGAAGACATACCCAAATCTCCCAAGCAAGTTCAATAATATAGTAGGAACAGGTTTCAGAAAATACTGACCACACTGGCATTTTCAAATATAAGGAAACAAACATTGGTGTGCTACATCTCTATTCATCCTAACCCAACTGGAATCCTGATTTGCTGTTGTTTCCCTGAATTGCAATGCACCTCTTCTGCAGTAAGGGATTTTTAACTTACAGGGAAAATTTCAAAAGAATTTCTTGTGATGCGACACAGCCGGAGATAGTTGTTCAAAGAAATAACATGGTGGACATTCTGTTGAGTGTGTTCAAGACCCCAAATGTATCTCAGTTGCTCTCTCATAGTGGAAGATATCCCCCCTCCTCACTTAAGAATTTCTGTCCTTGATCTTAAAAACAAGAAGAAAACAACAACACAGAGAGAGGTTCTTAATGTATTGGGTTCTTATATAACCATAACAAAGCTCATCAATCCGATTCAACAGCGAGGCCCTCAAGGCTCATGCTAACTAGTATGAAATGGATAGCATAGCAGGATGTTCCCTAAGGAAAATTGCATGGTTGTCAATATTACAAAGATGAATTAAAATATAGCCCAACATAATTTTCCTTTTAAATTTGCCAGTTAAACAAACAGGGAAATGTTGTTCTAGTGAAATGCTGCTAAAAGTGTAGCTTTCATTAATGGGAATAAACCTTTCCAGTGCTTTCTAGAGCAGGGTCTGGGTTTAAAGTGTCCCTGGTGTCTTATCTTACTGGATATTCATTTCCTACTGATGGAATATAGAAAGGGAGAAACACAAAATGAGAAGTGCTATTAGGATAAATATATAGGTCACCACCTGTATCTGTGAGAGATATGTTCCTGGACTTACCTGAAACTGCAGATAGTAGTGAATGGTCATAGACTCACACTGGATGACCTAGGAAATGCCTAGAGAGACACCTCTCTAGACATCTGGCATGATTCTGTGGTCAGCCTCTGGCAGAAGACGATGATGGAGTCATACTGGAGGACCACCAGCTATCTAGAGAGACCACCTCTAGTGCAACTCTATGGTCCTCCAGATGCCTAGACAGGCCTCCCCCCCCGACTGTGGATACTGATTCTGTGTAAACAGGAGACGACCTGTATATGATCTGTTTACTAGGATCATGCACCATAAAGTGACCAATCCCCATCATTTTGTAGCCTTCTAAATGCAGCTGTCTGGTGATTTTTGTACATCTGGTGATTGTGGTGGAGAGAGACTGCCACAGCTGTCATGTGCCACTGCCATTTGAGCGAGGGCCTCAGCTATAAGAAGGAGGCTCTACATTTTCCACTATCTTCAATCTCTCTCTAGTCCTCAACCCTTTCTTTTTACTGCAGGAGAGCTTGGGGGAGGGTGTAGCTTCCCAGATGGGCTCCTGACAGGCTTGTGAACCACTACCCTGCCCTCTGTTGGACCACACCACACCACACATTCAGGCTCCCTAGGAGGTGAGGAAGAGTCTCCATAATGACAGCATGCCTGTTGCCTTGTTCTTCCTCTTGACTCTACTGCCAAAGCAACAATGACCTCATCATTTTTAGCAATGTTAGCCTGTGTTCTGTGCATACTCTCCAACATTCCAGAGATGAAAACTAGGATATGTGTGGCAGCATCAGAGAGAGATCAAGATGGTGAAAGTTATTAATAAGGAAGAACAGACAAGCTAGGAGAGGCTGCAGTACTTTGCTCTTGCCTGGGCCTACTGGAAAGGTTTCTGCCCTCTCTTGCGCTTTTCCCCACCTGAGTTAATGCATGATTGCATGAAAACTACTTTGCACTTTGAACTCAGTTTGTAGCAACTGAAGTAAGCTGAGAATGAAGGGGAAAGTGGAGGAGGAGAGAAAAACTGGGACATTTTAAAAGCTGTTGAAAAAGTGGGATGGCAGAGGATTAATCAGTACTATTGCTGCCAGATCAGGACAGTTGGAGAGTATGTCTGTGTCATGGTGGCTTGTGAGGGTGGCATTATGTCCAATTGTCAATCCAGACTAGGTGCCACGCATGGATCCTTGGTAATCAGAGTTTGAAAAAGTTATTTTGAGACATCTGTTCCCAGAATTTCTAGCTAGGATTTTATTGTGGCTTGTATTAGCACATTTATATCCCACCATTCCTTCAATGAGCTCAATGTAGTGTATATGTTTTTCCTCTTTACTGTCTCATTCTCAAAACAACTCTGTGCAGTAAATCATGATAAGAGAGAGCATCTGACCCAAGGCTACCGAGTGAATTTCCTAGCTAAGTGGGCATCTGATCATGGATTGCCCAAGTCATAATCCAAATTAGGAACCAGTAATTCACACTGGCTCTCCAGTTGATCAGTTGGGAGATAATTTCCAAATTTTTTTTTTAAAAAAAGAGGCTTCAGATCAATGCAGAGATTGTTGATCATTGATGGGGATCAATTATGCCCTTGTTTCTCTCCATCCATGCATTTCTATCCTGAGATCAGGGGACAGGAAAGAGAGAAATGTACTTACCTTTGCAAGGCAACCTTCCTAATTTCAGCATTTACTACATATTCATAGCTGTTCTTTGTTTTTGGTGCTACAGATGCTCAGGAAAGTCAAATGAATCACTGGGAGGAAAAACCCTACACCCTGCTTCAACATAATTCAGGATCTGCATTTACAGGCTGTATATGTCTGCCTATCTCTTTCCCAGACACGTAAGCAAATAGAGATGTGATTTGAGAGGGGTAATGACAGTCTTGTGCCTCTAATGCATTTGCCCAAAGGTGCACTTACGCATATGCTTCCTATTCATTTCTGTTCTCTATTGCACATTCCTCTCCATTTAATTATTCCATTGATTGTAATTAAGCTCCCTCTAAGCTTGTGAGTGTGGCATGCATTTTCAAAATGAATTGAAGGCCTCACAAGCACGCTAAACTCTTGCAGGTTTTAAAAGGCACTTTGTTTTCTCCTTTCTGTCTCTAGCCGTCTGCTTTATTTAAAAAAAAAAAACACAAAAAACCTTTTAGCTTTTTCTTCTGGAAGGAGAAGGTAAAGTGCTTAACTGCACATGAAAGTGGAAATGACCACAATAGCACTCTCCCTATAGCCATTCCTCTTTCATAAAATTAAAGTTCATATATCCCTGCTTTTTGGGAGCTGGGTTTCACAGGACAGAGGATTTCAGAGGGTTACCCATACACTATGCTTCAACCTATCTATGTTAATTCTGACTTATGTTGCATTGTCAAAGAATTACTGATTTTTTTAAAAAGAGGGGGGGTGAATCTTTACTGATCCTATGGTCAGCTTCTGACTCTCTCTTTGTGGTTAACCAACAACAGACCTTTATAGATGTGTATAGATTATTTTCCACACAGATAATTTTTACTGATCAAATTTAAATGCAGGCATATAGGCCCTCACACTGTAGAGTCCTCTCACTGGACAAACACCATTTCAGAGACATATTTGAAAACAGAGCTTGGAAATAACTAGTTTATTAACTTATTAAATTATCAATTCATTAGATTTCCCCCACTCTCAGTGTGGCTTGATTCAGTACATGCCCTGATTAATGCTGAAGTTATGCCTATGATTTAACAAGTTAATTAGTTTTAGGGACTTATCTGCACAGGCTAAATATCGTGGCTTGCAATCCAAATGATGCAGGGCAGTTATCCTAATCTGACCCTGGACAGTCCTTACCACCCCTGAGACAGATTTGCGGTGGAGCAGGGGCATGCTGGGATAGGACCCAATAAAACATTATAATATATCTAGCTGAACCTGGCATATGATATGCTGTTAACCCCCCCCCCCGAAATGCTCAGTAGACCTCACGACAACCCTGTAAGGTAGGCTGGTGGATTTTAATTCCTCCTCCTCCTTCTCAGCATTCCAAATTTTTCTCCCAGAATTGCTGAGGGTGACTTGCTCTGTTGCCCTGCTGCCACTGCCACAACTTGACTGCCTGTGACCCATAGCAGCAGCAGCAGCGGTGTCCCACCGCCATCGCCAGTTGACTGCCTGGGTCATCCTGCTCCTGCTGTCAGTTGACTGCCTGGGTCCCATCGCAGCCCGTGACTTGTGAGAGCAAGGAGGGGCCCTTGTGAGGCTGTGGGTATAGCTGTAGATTGAAGAGATTGTGAGGTGGAGAGGGAATGTGCATGTACGTGGTGATTGGCTGAGGGAGTGAGAGGAGCGGCCAGTCAGCACACTAAAAGAAGCAACATACCTAAACCCATTGTACATACCCAGGAGACAACATACCTACATACCTAAGGCCATTGTGCATACCCAAGAATTTTTTATATAGATACCTGTTTCACTCTATTTCACATGGCAAAAACCTGGATCAGGCTCCGTGCATCCTTGGGAGCCCATCTGGCAGGTCAGCCCTCACTCACAGGCCATCAGCTCCCTGGCTGTCTTGGAAGCCCTGCAGGGATCCCTCAGCATGTCACAGGTTGCAGGTCCCATTCCTGGCTTCTGCATCAGCAAGGGAAATGGTGGTGGTGGCGGTGGTGGTGGTGCCTGCAGCAATAGGACAGCATTCTGTTTGGATGCTGGCTCATTTTTCTCCAGGTAACAGGGGAAGAATGGGCCAGATCTGGAGCCAGAATATGCCAACGGTGAGCTGACATACCCTACTTGGTGTAGATAAGCCCTAGGTCAGTAGCAGAATTTGTTAGGGTAAGGTGTTCTCCTTCTGCTAGATTCACAGACAGCAAAGCCTCAAGAGAAGAGTTAGGACTGGAAGGAACATATCACATGGTATTGTTACTATGTGAGTTATTGTGCTTTCTGTATCATGGCTTTCTTTGGGAAGAGAGAGAAAAGAGAGACCTCTGGAGCCCAGGAGCAGAAGAAGAGCAGAGAAGCAGCTAAGGAGCTGGGATGGAAAAATAACTGAAGACCTGGAGGAAGGAAAAAGTGGCTTCTCAATTAGAATTGAGAAATGGGGTGGGGTGGAGGGAGTTATTGATATGCTTAATAGGATATCCTTAGCCAGCCAGGTCCTTTCAGAATGTTAAGCACTTTAACCAGAAAATTTCCATTGGTCTGTCTGGAGATTATTGGAGTTTTTCTGGAGGCTGGGTTTGTGTACTAAGTATCTTCACTTCTCCTCTTCTGTTGATTTTATTCTGGTTTATATTATACATGATTGTATAGTATACAGTATTGTATATTATTTTTTGTGGTAACATTCAGTTAACCTCTTTGCTCTCCTTTGTACTATGTTAGTGAGTTTATTATTGCTCACACAATGCTAGGTGACTTCAATAATTAAGTGGAAAGTTTTCCTTATACATACACGCCACAATTTTCTCCTTTCTTGGCTTCTCTCTCTCTCTCTCTCTCTCATCTCTGTTTTCTGCTTTCCACCACCACCACCCCACCCATAAGTCAAATACTTTGAGAGATTGTGTTGAAGCTATTAAGTGTAATAATGCCCTAAATGGCTTGGGTCCAACTTATCTCTGGAACTGCCTCCTCCCATAAAATCCTACCCGCGCACTCCGGTCCTCTGGGAGGAATTTGCTTCAGCCACAAAAATCTAGGCTGTCTGCAACCTCCCAGAGGGCCTTTTCGGTAATCGCCCCCAAATTGTGGAATGACCTGCCGAATGAGATCCGTCAGATAACAAGCCTGAGTGGCTTTAAAAAAGCACTAAAGACGGATCTCTTTCGGCAGGCCTTTCCTAATTAGATCCCGGCCTCAGGGGATCCTGGCCTCTTCTAGGCTGCTGGCCATTTATTATATTTTATTGTATTTATAGTTTTAAATGTGATTTTAGATTAGTTGTTTTAAATTTATATTTGTTTAATGTTTTTTTATGGGGGAGGGTGGGAGTGGGGGTGTTTAGGGATTTTATTTGTATTGTATTTTAAATTTTGTAAGCCGCCCCGATTGTTTTAACAGAGGGGCGGGGTATAAATAAATTTTATTATTATTATTATTAATGTCAGGCTTTGGCCACAGAAAATCATCATTGCCATCAGGACATATATTTTGTGCTGTTTTAACAATCATGTATATCAATTCCTAGGCTATTTTGATTCCTTCCTGAAACTTATGTGCATACATTTCATATCTATCATGTGAAGCATAGACAACAAAATGAATGAGTGGAAGCATCACTTTATTTCATTAGCTTTTTCAATACAATGTTATGAGATTTAAAGAAACAAGTATTAAGATGAGTTGTTTAAAGAGAACAGTGGGTTCGTTAGATGCTCAGTGTTTTAAGCAGATTGAATTTGGGATCCCTGGCTTCTTGTATGAAAAATATGCTCTATCACTAATGTTTGTTGATCACATGTCTTGTTTGGAAATGGCAAGACACAATGGATGTGGTGATTTAATTGTTCAGAAAAATATTCTGTATATGTTCAAAGGCACTCAAAACATTTCTGATTAAGATTTCTCCACCCTTGATTCACTGACTGATCTGTATAGACAACCATATATTGTTCCACTTGAAGTGGATTACTGTTCTCTAGCTGAAATAAACACATCATTTCTTAATAATCTTTAACGTTGCTCCTCATTAACCTTTATAAAGAAGGTGCTTGAAGAATAAGGGCTCAACTACATGGGCTAGAATACACCAGCTCCCTGCCAGCATATTCAGGCTGTAGATTTGTCCCATTCCTTCCTCCCCGATTATCCTCATGAAACAGGATGGAGTCCAGTCCACCATGCTTGCCAATCCCTGCAGCCACCACCACTACTGCCCACATCCCACTCCTGCTTCCTGAATCCGGAGAGAGCAATGTAGACGGCTGCTGCAGCAACAGATTGGCATGGGAGTAGGGCATCCTGCTGTACTGCAGGGCCTGATCCATTTCTTCTGAGGAGAAATATTTTCCCCCAGGTATTTTAATATAATGGTTTACCAGGCTATACCTGTCTTAGCCCCATCTTAGCCCTGGGCATTTTAAGGACTGCCCAGGGGCAAAATGGGGTAAAATCCTTGTTAGGACTGCAGGGTTCAAAGACTGGGCCAAGATGGGGTAAATAGCCCATCTAGACAAGGTCTAAGGACTTTATCAGGTGCAGGGGGATGTGGCACAAAACCACATCTCCAACCACATTACAGGAATGCTACAAGAGCAGAAATGGCAACATTACCAAATGCCCGTGTCCTTCTGCCTTTCCATGGGTATACAGCAGGTGTAAATAATGTGTCCCTTTTCTGTTGATAGGCTAAGTCATCAATAAAAAGGGAGACATTATTCACCCCATGCTATGCTCCCAGAATGGCTGAAGGACGTCGTCATTTGGTAATGTCACCCATTTTTGTTATTGTTGCATTCCTGTGACACGGTTTTAGCCACATCTGATAAAGTCCTTTGTCAATAGGATATATATTGGTATGGATAGGAAGAAATATAAAGAAGAGCAAAGAGATGCCGATCAGTGGCAAACCTAATTGAACAGGTTGTAAGATAAGATTTCATGCTTTAGGATACAATTTGCCAAACAGACAATTTCCAAATAAAATGGAGCCCCACCATCTGTATGCAGCAATAGTATTCTGCTAGAATTCTTTCTGAAGCTTTGGGAGAAATCAATGTTTGTTTTCCTCTACTGGCTGCAGAATAGCCTCAAATGGCTATTGAGGAGTGCTCTGGCACTGCCCAGCTACCTTGAACAGGGGTGGAAGGGGTAGCCCAGCACAATTGTGTGGATAGAACATCTTGGCCAGACAATGTTATCTTTTGGGGTAAAAACTAGAAATCTCTGGGGAGCAAGAATTGAATAATCAGAAAAGATGCATGGTTGTTTGGAACACTGAAAGGAACAGTCCATAGTGCAATATTTTATCAGCAGTCCTACTTGCCCAAGACTACTCATCTTCTGTTACTGTTGACTTGGCAGGAGGACCATACCGTGTGAGCATATTTATATCTAAAATGACCGCAATAGTGTTCGTCATGGGCACCAGTGCTACAAAATGTCTCTCTTCCACTCCTCATCCAACCTGTCAGTTTACCAATTTACTTGTTACCAACATGAATTTATACAGGAAATTGCTCTTCTTCCTTCTTCTAGCTGGTAAGTATATGTACCCAGATGTCAGGTGATTTACTTACCACTGTACTTCCTCCTCCTCTGTTGAAGAGGTTCCAATATCTTTTCCCCTCAGGATTTATACTGAGCCTAATTATTCCTCCTTTAGTGACCCTTGGTCTTGTGTGCTGTAGTTCTCTACATCTTGGTGAGAAACCACCAAATTTGGTAAAAAGCTCCCTTCCCCTTTTCACCATCACACATCATGTACTCAGCATGTCTAATGCCCCTGAAGTTCAAATCACGCATATTACACATAGCCTCTCTTTATTGCATTGTGCCATAATTATACCTGCATTTAAATCTCCACCTTTGTAAGTACTCACAGTGGGTTTTCAAATACTTGCACGAGTTTCCTCGCAATACATGTTATTAAGTCTCATTCCAGCCATTTTAAATATTAGTGGCATAAGAGTTTCAGGTGAGCAACCACCAGGGGACTGAGCTTTTAAGCTGTATGCCAGGATGGGAATCCTTTTGCAAGGAGCATTAATGGAAATGTTTGTTTAAGTGAAACAACCTCACTGCACTAGTTAATGGCACTGTTTGCCTTCTTGATATGATTTTGTAATAGCATTGTTACTGCACTGAGAGAATTAATTAAAGCAAATTGTTTGGCATGTGAGTGTGCTGAAGGCAGATTATCATGCAATTTAATCAGAAACTGTGGCCAGTTTTAATACACTACTTTGGTATTTATACAGTCTACTGAATTTTCATTGCAACTGCAAGATTGTTTTAATACAAGACTCACCCACTTGGCTGTCATATAGATGACCCTGGGTGTTCTACTTTAGTAAACATAATTAGGGATGCTTGAGGCAGGGGTCAGAATTCCTGGGTGAATGAACACAGTCTGCTGTTTCCAAATGGTGTGGATAAGAACATGGTACACTCCAGAATCCATACTCCTTTCAAATTCTCTGAAGTGTTCCAAGGATTGACTGACTTTTGTTTTTAAAAATAAGATTAGGGATGGAGAAACTATTCAAATACTTGTGTCAAAGTATTGTGTCAAAAACATGTTTTCTGAGTGTCAAGAAACCCTGATGAGAAGATCCTGGAATGGTGAGAATCTTTGGAACTCAGGACTAATAGTGCCACTCTATTCTGCTTTGGTCAAACCGCACCTGGAATCCTGTTTCTATTCTGGGCATCACCAAGAAGGATATTGAGAAGCTGGAACGTGTTCAGGGGAGGATGACCGAAATGGTGGGAGGTCTGGAAGCCGTGCCCTATGAGGAACAGCTTAGGGAGTTGGGTATGTTTAGCCTGGGGAAGAGAAAGCTAAAAAGTGACATGATAGCCATGTTTAAATATTTGAAGGGATGCCATACTGTGGGTGGAGTAAACTTGTTTTCTGCTACTCCAGAGACTAGGACACGGAGCAATGGACTCAAACTACAGGAAAAGAGATTCCACCTAAACATTAGGAAGAAACACTGCAGACTGGGCCAGTCAGAAAAATCAGCAGTAGCAGTACATGTTATAAACCAACCTGGACTCAAAATGCTATTGAAAAACACAAAAATTCTGGACCAGGCCAGCCACTATCATGTCAGAATGCACAGAGAAGCTATTGAAATTCACAAACACCTGGACAACTTCAACAGGAAAGCAGAAACCCTAAAAGTAAACATATTCTGGCTTCCAGTCCTGAAAAACACTAAAATCAAAACTCAACACTTCCAAATGAATTCCACCCAGGGACAGGGGGATTTCCAGCAGTTAATGGGCCATCAACCAACCATTAGCCAAACAGACACTAATCCTCCTTGCATATCTCCACCCAGAAACTAGCCATTCAAATACACAAATTTACATATACTCCCCAACAGGGATTCACAGTATATAAACTCCACACACACTCCTACCCAACCATTCTCTGAAGATGCCAGCCACAGATGCAGGCGAAACATCAGAAGTAAACTCTTCCAGAACACAGCCCCACAGCCCAGAAAAAACCCAAGGAAACTCTATTAGGAGGAACTTCCTGACAGTAAGAGTTTTTTGGCAGTGGAATGTGCTGCCTTGGAGTGTGGTGGAATTTCCTTCTTCGGAGTTTTTTAAACAGAGGCTGGATGGCCATCTGTCAGGAATGCTTTGATTGTGTATTCTAAGCAGAATGCCTTATTTTCAAGGCATTATCTCAAAAGGACATAATCATTTGGTATATGTGCCCTTTCGCATTCATTAGGTGTCATTATGATGCCATATTTGCCACATCTGATAAAGTCCCAAGTTCAAATAATTTCCCTTGCGAGGGAATTCCACAATCAGGGTACCACTCCCCAAAAGCACCCATTACAAGCAAAAGTTACATGCACCCACCAATCTAGTCTTGCAGGGTGGTGGATACACAAGAGGGTTTCCATTGAGGATTTCAGATTTGGGGTAGACTCATATGGGAGGGGGTGGTCTTTCAGCTGTCCTGGCCTCAAGTCATTTAGGGCTTTGTAGGTCAAAATCAGCGTCCTGAACTGAGCTTGGATGCAAATTGTAAACCAATGCAACTTTTAAAAGATTGGTAATATTGCATATCTAAAGCACACACCAAACAATAATCTGGCTACCACATTATGAAAATGTTACTTTTTGAATGACAATTCTCAGAATTTCCCAGCCACCACAACCAATGGCCATGTTGGCTGGAGTATCTGGAGAGTTACAGTCCAAAAGGTAACTTTCTAAAGTTCTGGTCTGGAGTGGCCTCCGGGTCTTTTGTGGCCTGGATAGCTGGTTCATGTCTGATTCAGCCCGATCCAGTTTTCCATAACACAAACATGGTGCCATCACTCTTAACCTGTGCTGAGCAGCACAGGGAAGGGGATGGATCCCTGTTGGAGCTGCTGCCGCTGCTTCCTCACCAGCCAAGGAGCTCTGTGGAAGGCCTGACCAGCGCACCTTCAATTCTGCTGACATCAGAATTGGGCACCCATGTGCTCAACAAGGAGGGGGTTGCCCATTCTGACTTCAGCAGAAAGGATGCCATGCAAGGCAAGCTTTCCATGGAGCTCCTCAGCCAGCGAGGAAGCTGCAGTGGCAGACCATAAAATAGGGGACTACTGCAGTGTTGGCTTGGCTGGCCTGCATGGACAATGATGCATGTCACACTGGATTTGGACTAAGCAGCTTATGCAGACAAGCCCTCTGGGCAGAAAAGTAGGTGAAAAACCTACTTCCCACAGTCAATCAAGCCCCATGATGTTTTAAAAAACTTACTTCGTCCTGAAGCAACAAATGCTGTCTATGATACCATCTAATAATAATAACAATAATAATAAGGTGTATTTTTATCCCGTCTCTCCCATGACGATCGGGGCAAAAAACATCATTTAAAACATTAAACCATGATCTACAAACATTAAACAACATCATTAAAACCACTATACAATGGTAATTAATTTAAATTTTACCTATAAAAATATAAAGGGCAAGATGGCAAGCACCATGATGTGGATTACGAAAAGAGGCCTTATGCTGTGCTCTCTTCAATGAGCACGTAGACGATGCATACTGAGGATGAAGCAAGCTTGTTTTCTGCTGCTCTAGAGACTAGGGCACAGAGCAATGGGTTCAGACTACATGAAAAGAGATTTCAGCTAAACATTAGGAAGAACTTCCTGACAGTAAGAGCTGTTCGGAAGTGGAATGTGCTGCCTCGTAGTGTGGTAGAGTCTCCTTCTTGGAGGTTTTTAAACAGACACTGAATGGCCATCTGTCAGGAATGATTTGATTGTGCATTCCTGCATGACAGGGGGTTGGACTGGATGACCCTTGTGGTCTCTTTATATTCTATGATTCTATGATTTCTTTTTCACCTGACCCCGATACACCTCTTTGGGGGAACGAAATAATCTTCGCTGAAGTTTTCTCGCTTCAGTATGTACACACATTTTTTTTTAAAAAAATAGTATGCTTCTGCTGGGCAGATAGCAAGGCTTGGATTTTTTTTTTTTTAACTATCATTCTTGCAATCTGTCAGCCACTGGCCATGCTGGCTGAGAGATTCTGGGAGTTTTAGTCCAAAACGTATTTTTCCCCAATCTCAGACAGATACTGGGAAAGGGAAGGATTGCCCTTTTTTGCAGTCTCTTGGCTGAGAGCATAAGGAGCTCACCAGTTAGCTTCCAATATGCCACATCCTTATTTTCACTTTGAATAAGTCACAAAGCTGTCTGTGGCTTCTGAAATGGCATCATAAAAATGCAAATAGAATACATACAGTTGGGTAAGAGGTCCAGTGGTTTTAGTTCTCTGTGACAATGGATTTTTGAAAGAAGCTGTCATCAAGAAAGATGTGAAATGCCACTGCCATTTTGCAGTTCTTAATTTTTTTTGTCTCAAAGACGTCACAACTATTTTGACATTTTCAGACATTAGAGTATTGTAAACTCCAACTTTCATTCAAGAGAAAATGTCATTTTCATTTCAAAAATTGGAAAACCTTTTTAAATTATTCATTCAAAACTGTTTTGACCAGTTATAATGACAATGCCAATTAAAATTTTCAGCATATGAAAATGTTTTAAATGACAGCCTCTAAGTTTTTTATTGGAATATTAAGTAGTTCTAAATATCTATGTCTGTTTCCATTTTGTTGGCTAGTACATTCGGCTTCTTTCAGATTCTCTGCTTGAGTCCCAAAGAAAAAATCACACTTTTATTACTGATATGCAAATGCAGTTCTAAAGGACATAAAAAGCAAGGTGTGTTCTCCAATAACACTGGTGCACACTAGCTTCCTTCCATTCCTTCTAAACTTAAATTAAAGGTGTTAGCTGTGAGTGAAGTCTAATCAACTAATTGAATTTCCACTGCTGAAATAAAACCAGATAATTTCAAACTACATGGCTCTCCACAATGACACTGAGGATTTTGCTTCCTCATTTGCAGTATACCAGTATAAAGGAGTATCCAGAAAGAATGAACAAATCCTCCAGTTGCACCCAATTAACAAAGAGATAGCCATGTTAGTCTGTTTCCATGTAAATGGAAAAAATGGTGGATGGGACATAGAGGAATCTAGTATGATATCCTTTCATGGATATCAATCCACTTCTTCAGCTTCATGGATAGAGTTGGAAGTACAGTTGAAGTTTGAAGCTGCTGCTTATCAAGACGTCCATGTCCCACTCCTCTTCCTCCTGATCCTCCTCTCAATCTTCCGTCCTTCCAACAGCACCAGCCCATCACCCCCTTTCCAACTTTGCCAGCATGATGCCTCAGCCAGATTTTAAACCTTTTCCCAGCCCATTGACGTCCTTCCCCTTCTTCCTCCCATTTCCTGGGAAAGAGAGTGATCGGCTGACACAGTTAGAAGATCAGGAGATTGAGAGGAGAATTGAAAGGAAGAAGAGTGGGGCTGGGGAACGGTTAAGAACCTGGCTGAGGAATTGTGGTGTTAATGCTACCCTAAACGCTGTGGGGGGCTTAAGGACCCTCCAAATATTATCAAATTTGGGAATTAAAATACTCAGCTTGGCTATGCAAGAGGGGGCAACAGATAGCAGAATCGTTTGACCTATGTTTACCGGTACTAAGGAGGAGACATTAAGCTAGATAGTACAATAAGTTGGGCTTTATTTGAGAAAACAATAATACTGACATTCACGCACACATTCAAGCTTCAAGCATTCATGCAAGGCTAGAGAATAAAGTAGGCAATATTGAGATAGAGGAATATAAGAGAAAGTCGTTTGTGGGAGATACAACTGTCCTGTAGAGATGAAGTCATGGGAGGAACCAGCAGAGTGGGGGTCTGGAGCAGGAACAACTGCACAGACAGAGGCAGTGTCCACAGGAATGGGTTCCATGAGCCTTTGAGTAGAGTTTTGGAAGGTTTTTTTTTTATAGTCAACTGCCTTCCAGGGATGGGATTTAGAGTGAAAGATAATGTTCCTTGGAGTTGCTCAGGGTAAGACAAAGGCACTCTGGATATACTAATGGCATCTTAAATGTATGGATACTTCGTGTTTGAAAGAAGGGAGCAACTTCCTTTGTTTGTGGAAGGGAAAAAATATGGGAATCGTTTACAGGTTTGAGTATCCTCACTTTAGCTGATAACATTTCCTTAATTAGGGTTGGCCCCTCCTTAAGTGCATACCTGACTGAGTAATGTTTCTCTTTGGGATTCCTAGTTGGGGGATTTTCCAGGTTTTAATGGCTACACTATGAGGAAGGCCACATTTGACCTAATTATTAAATATTGCCAATTTATTACAGACAGACATGGGGCAGCGGGTGTCAGGGCAGGTAACAGTAAGGTGGGAGATGGAGTGATGAGCTGGCACTCTTGGCAGGAGTCTGTAGCATGTATGGGTGGGCTTACAATATTTGCATTTTTTTCTACTTTCTTAGGGGTTCTATGCCCCTAACGCCTGCAAATGTGGAGGGTCAACTGTACAGGTATGTTTACTACTGCTCACCCACAACAGGACACATAACATGGATGGTAATACAGTGACAAGCCATTGCTATACACCCAGATGCCAAGTATGTCCTCACATCTACCCTGGCAGCAACATTTCAGGTTCTAATAACATCATCCACAACATCATGGGTGCATTAACCTGCTCATCTTCCAATGTGATATATGCCATCCTCTGTCAGTGATGCCTCTCCATGTGCTACATTGGACAAACAGGAAACTCTCCATGAAAGAGGATAATTGGGCACAAATTTGATATTAGAAAGGGGAAACCCACCTAAATTAGTGGCAGAACATTTTAATTTTCATGGACATACAATCAAAGACCTTCAAGTAGCTGTTCTTGAACAAAGAGATTTCAAGGTAAGATTGGGAAGACAAACAGGGATATATTTACAAATTCCAGTTCATCAGCACAGGTACGTAGAACCAGAGATAATGGCTTCTTTGCATAGTAAATTCATTAATACTTGGGTCCTCACATTGTACTAAATAAATTGTCCCAAAAGGAGAAATTCTTCAGAAGCATTTCCCAGCCCCAGGAAGTGGACTTTTAAAAACATTGGCTGGAATTCTGTATGGCAGTCATGAATGAGTAACCTTGAGTACATACTCGTGACTGCTATGCATTTATGATCCCTACATAGCTCCTAGTTTAGAGGCTACATAGGGAATATGAAAGTTCTCCAGTTCCCCACTTACCAGCCATTGGGAAGCAGCTGGCTGAAGGTCCACCCCTCTAGCAATCTCTAGCATAGGGGAATTTGCAACAAGGGTCCTGTTTCTCCCTGTCACACCAGAGATTGCTAGTGCAAGGGGTGGCAGTGGCAGTCAACATTTTCACAACCAACAGGGGAGCAGGCCCCTGTTGACCCCAATGGCTGCTGCCTGGTAAGTGGTGATTGTGGGGATTGGGCCTGCAGTCACTGCATTTCACTGTAACTCCGGTGCTTACACATTCATAACTACCATACAGAGTTCTGGCCATTGCTTTTACACTCTTCTTGGCATTGACTCAGGTATTGCTTAAGCACTGCTTTAGTATTCCTTTAAGTGAAGTCAACTGTGGCTTTCACACCTCAGGATGACAGACCAGCTGCTTGGCAAACTTTTCACTTACATAATTCCCTGAAGGTTTATTACCTGGGTCACAATTTACATCGTCCTCTGTTCTATTAGGAGATTATCAGATGACCTAAATATGGCATGACAAGAATGCCAGGAGATCGCGAAAGGGCTTCCCTTTCAGACAACGTCATTCTGCAGTTGCCATGCTCCCATGCCCCTTCCATTCTGTCACATTTCTTTTTTATTCATGGCTCAATCCATGAATAGATCGCCCATTCCGTTCCTGTCACGGAATAACGTGCGAATGAAAAGGTGCCCCGTTATGCTGGCACAATGCCAGCGTCAGTGGGAGGTCCATGCAAAACACTTCCAGGTGCGATCGGGAGATCCAGGTAAGTGACACACTTTTTGTACCCTCCCTGGATTACTTGTATTTTTTAAAATGTGTTTTTGTGCTTGGTTTTACTTTTAGACTTATATTTTTGTTTAAACTTTTGAATTTCCCACACGATTGGCCTCTCATGAGAATGGCCAGGATTTGCATTCCAGGAAGTGAATGCAGCTCCATGAGAGCTCCATCCACTCCTGGGCTGCTGAGGGGGAGGAAGTATCACACTAAAGATAGGTCTGAACATTTTTATTTTTATATCTTTACAGGGATGGAATTGGGGAGGAGAGGAGTTTGTTAGACGGGGACACTTTTTTTGTCCCCGTCTGATAATCTCCTTACATTCTGTTAGCATGGTCTTTACTTGTCTGCAGAAAGAAAGCAGGAAGGGTACCAGTCTAACTTCTCTGGGAAGAAAGTTCCAGAGCCTGAGGGCAGCCATTGAGAGGGCCCTCTCCATGTTCCCACGAGATGTACCTGTGAGGGTGGTGGGACAGAGAGATGGATCTCCATAGCAGATTGCAAAGCACAGGATGGTTCATAGGGGAATATAGAGTCCTTTAAATAACCTGGACCTGAGCTGTACACAGCTTTATAGGTCAAAACCAGTACTGTGAATTGTGCCTAGAAATGGACCGGCAGCCAATGAAGCTGTGGCAAAAAGGGAGTTGTGTGTTCCTGTAGCCAGCCCCATGTAGCAATCTGGTGGCAGGTCTTTGGATCATTCCCACATGGACCATTCAAAGGCATCATCTGCACATGCCAAGGTGTTTTGCAAGGGCAAATGACAGAATCAACATCACACCAAGTTTCGCACTGTGACAAATGTGGACAGCTAGACAATAGAAGCATACTGGGTTATCTCCAAAGCCATGCCTGTGCAAAGACACTCTCACAAGAGGAATCCTCTACCTCTTCCTCCCTAGTACAGGCCCTTTGTCCATTTCAGAATCTGGGGGTCTTTGGGAATGACCTGGAATATGGGGGGATGTAATGGGAGGGAGGAATGGGGTTAGGGGAGAATAAATCATAGAATAATATCCTAGAACCTGAGAGCTGGAAGGTACCACAGGAGCCATCTGGTCCAACCCGTGCCATGCAGGAATACACAATGCCAGCACTTCTGAAAGATGCCCATCCAGCTTCTGTTTAAAGACCTCCAAAGATAGAGCATCCACTACCCTTTGAGGACATCCATTTCACTATCAGATAGCTCTCACTGCAAAGAATTGCTTTCAAACGTTTAGATGGTGGTCTCTTTTCTTGTAATAGGAAACTATTCTAGTTCTAATCTCTGGAGCAGAAAACAAGCTATCTTCATTTTTTACATGACATCCTTTCAGAATGAGGTGGAGACATTTGCATTTCAAAAACACGATGTAGGAATCTTGTTGGATTGAGCTGCTTTGTAAATAAATATTCTACATTATTTATTTTAGATGTATATTTAAAATCAAGGACAGGTAACATGTATGCAGCCACTGAAGGCCTTTCCCTGGCTCCTTTGTACCCTCTGGTCACTAGCACATCCCCACTCCCTCACCCTGTAGTATTTATGTGATAAGCAGCTGTTTGGTGCTGTACTATTCCTCTTCTCCTTGTTGTTAGGTGCCTTCATGTTGACTCTGATTTATGACAACCCTCTCATTGTGTTTTCTTGGCAAGATTTCTGCAGAAGAGATTTGCCATTGTGTTCCTCTTAGGCTCAGAGAGGGCAGCTTGCCCAAGGGCACCCAATAGATTTCCATGTTTGAGCAGAATTCAGACCCTGATCCCTTGGAGCCTGAGGGCTCATCTATATGTGCCAGAATACACTGGCTCCCCACTTGTGTGTTCTGCTTGTGGATCAGGCCTGTTCCTCCTCCATTACCTCAATGAAACAAGTCTAGACAGCCAAACCAGCCCGTTGCTATAGCTGTTGCCTGTGCCCCACTCTCTGAAGCCAGGATGCTGGTTCACAGCATGTGAATGAGACTCCCTGCATATGACTAGCCTTGGTCACGTGTGTGGGCTTGCTTCCTGGCTCCAGAAGAGTGTGGCAGATGGCAGCTGCAGCAATGGGTTGGCGTGGCGGTGTGGGCTCCTGTGGTCATGCAGGGCCTGATCTGTTTTTTGCCGGATGGAGCAGATTTTACTAGATATTTTTAAAAAGAGATGTGACAGGATGTGGAAAGCATGTGGAGAGCATCTGATGGAATGTTGATGAGCGAATGGGGAGAGAGCATGAAAGAACCAGTCCTGTGGCAAAAAACTGGTATGGGAGGGGTCTCCTAGAGTGAAAAGAGGTGGATGACAGTTGAGAAGGGGGAATGTGAGATGTGATGTGAAGGGAGAGTGTTGGAATGCGTGTATGGTTGTGAGTGCAATTGAGGGATTGTATGTGCAGTGGGGATATTGTTGAGAAAAATAAAGGCTAATCGGAATACCGGGTGAGAGGAAAGAAAGAACCTAATAACTTGTTATTGAGTCTGGCAGATTCTGGAGTTACATGGTCACCACAGAGTGGGACTATCAAACAGTTTGAAGTTAGCCAAGTTGGAGACAAAGTTAAAAGCATTTCTGTTAAACTGTTTATGCAATAAACCAATCTTTATGTTTTGTTTATTAAATCCAGACTCCTCATGAATGATTTCCCTTATTAGTATTTATTTGGCACACTAATCCTATGAGGAAACACACACCAATACAATTATTGTCCATAGCAAGTCAAACCCCAGTCCAAGGAGGGGAGAGGGGGTAGTTCGACATATAGGTGTTAACTGTGGAACTGTGGTCTCCACACAGGCTTTGCCCCAACTTGACCCTGAGAGTTGCGTGGACTGCCAAAGGGCAGGGTAAAGAGCCAATCTATACAAGGCCGTAGTCCAGCACTCAAAGTGCTATACTACACTGACTCTTTCCTCCTCTCTTTCTGTCCTGGTAATTGCACAAAACTTTTACCACTGCCAAACGTCCCTTTCAGAGCCTTCTCTCTCCAACAGCAGTGCTGTCATTTAACATCTGCTCCTTCTTAACCTGCTCCATTCACTTCTGCTGAGACCACTTTGAAATGTGGCCCTTGAAGCCTCAGAATTAACACCCCTCCTTTTACCATCTCTGCTGCAACCTTTGGGCTCTGAAATCTCAGAAGAGCAGTGGACAAGGCTCTTATACTGTCATAGGGAATGCACTCTTCTGTCTGAATTTACATTCCAAACCAGAAATGATGACAAAATCCTCTGGACTTTATCAGACCATTTTTATGTCGGCAAAAGAATTCCCCCGTCACACTTACCTTCTTTCCTGGCAAGCCCCGGCAATGAAAGAGGAAGTGAGCAGAGCTCTGTTCACTTCCTCGTTTCATGTATTCTCGTGAGAATACATAGCATGGGAAATTTTAAAAATCCCAAAAGTAACACTAGAAAAGTTACACAAAAACACTAGAAAAGCACAAAAACAGACTAAAAAACTTACAAGTAAATCAGGGAGGGTCATTGAAAGTACGTTACCTACCTGAATGTCACAATCTCACCTGGAAGTGTTCTTGCCAGACAGGCCATTGATGTTGCATTCATGTGAGCAAAATGGCACGGAGTTTCAAATGCTGGTAATGCTGGCACTAAAATGCCACTGGGGATCTATCGATGGCTTAAGCCATCAATGAAATACAACAGGTTTTGGACTTTACATAAATGCAGAAGGGCAATATGTGCACCCTTTTGCATTTATGTGGCATCGTTATGACGCTGTAGTTGGTGTGTCTGATAATGTCCTCTGTTCTGAGCTTGGACATATTTTTGGACTACAGCTTCCAAAATTTTCCAGGATACCTTGGCCACTAGCCATGCTGGCTGAGGGATTCTGGGAAATATAGTTAAAAGTTTTAAAATATAATTTTCCAAAGCTCTACAATGGATCACTCATTTTCAGTATTAATAGTTTAGAATGTGGCTCTTTGCCACTACAAACACAGTGCTTGGCTTCATTCTAGATGCAATTGCCACACATTTTTCTTTCATTGACCACAGAGCACTGATGGATAGATAAACCAACAAATAAATAAAAAGGTTGAGCCAAAAAAATCACCAAGAAAAGCTTTCTGGAACAGGTAGTTTCAGAAAGTTTTTAAAAAGGTCTTATCAAGCTCTTTTTAAACTTAGTCCTTATCTCTTGGTACACCTTGCAATCCCAGAGCCACAGTCCTGTAACAATAATTAAAACACCCCATGGGTTAAAAAAAGAGAGAGTGAATCTTTCCCCAATATTTCATGATGTCAGACATGATGAGGAGAATAAAAAAACATGCCCCTAAACTTATTTTTAGGTTACAATTAGAGAGGGTTAAGCCCTTGAATCTATCTACAAAGTTTTATATATCTATATCTATATCTATATATATATTCATATATATGAATGAGAATGCTATTATGATTGTCTTGGATTTCATTGTATTACATATAGGGTATTTTTTTACAGAAAAATATTTTACATTGGGACAGGAGTGGGATATACACATATTAAAGATATACCCACTTTCCTATTTTTACATGTGAATCACACAGTAGAAGATACAATCAGAGGGTCGTCCTTCAAGCTGAGGTAAACAGATTTGTATGTGCAATTTATAAGGGAAAGGAAAAAATGGTCTAGAGGTTATACAAAAATTACAATAGATAACCCATAGCTATAATTGGCAAGACATAAAATGAACAGTTGATTATGAGAGAGAATGTAAGAGTGATATAATTATAGATTAAGGAATTTGAGGGCAAATCTGATTTTCTCAAAGCGTTTAAAAAAACCCTTTAATATTTTTACTTGTGCTTTAAAAATGGTCTGGTGGAGGACTAGAAACCTATTTTTTAAAAGCTAACTTTGTAAAAGAAAATGGTTAAACCTTCTGCATATTGATAGAATCCTGTTGGTTAGTTCCAGCTAAAGTAAGTCCATTGAATCAGTTGTTGAGTAGTAGGTGAGTCAACATATAGGTAAATCTAAGCGATTCAATGGCTTTAGGATTGAGATTGCTTTCTTTTGACACTTTCTGGATTGCACTTATTATGACAATGGCATGAGGATAATGTTGGTGGTTGCAGTTATGAACTGACTGATTTGATTTGATTTAATGATAGATTACCATTAAAAGCAAACACACTGGTATATACACCCTGCAGCGTTCAGCATATGAAGGATAATGACATCTTTAATGGATTTTGCTTTGTTCTTATGCATTTTTGTAGTTGCTTTGGAAAATACTGCATTTGGAAATTCAACCCAGAATGTGCCACCTAAGAAGGGCTCTCTCCAAAGCCAGGAAACTGGCCGACAGCACGTGAGCAAAGCCCCCCTGCATGTGACCAGCCTTGTCACATGTTGTGGGCCTGCTTCCTGGATATGGAAGAGCAATGGCAGACAGCAACTGCAGTGATGGGCTAGTGTGTCAGAATGGGCTCCTGGGGTCATGTGGAACCCGACCCATTTTTTACTGTCTGGAGGGGATTTTTAGCAGGGTTTTTTTTTTTAAATGATGTAATGGGACTTCCCTTTTCTTCCCCCTGTCTTGGCCCCATCTTTGCCCCAGGGCCATGAGGACTACCTGGGGGCAAAACGGGGTAAAAGCCCTGTGTCGTCTGGACGGCAGGGCTCCAAGGTGGGATAAATAGCCCATCTAGAAAAGCCCTAAGTTTCTTCTCAAAGGGAACAATGAGTAACTTCAGCAATTTTCTTCCTCCTATAAGAAAAACTTTGAAAACTACACAGCTTCCAAAGCTTATTTGCAATTTAGGAGTAATTCTGCGCAAAATTAGCACATGGTTGTTTGGCACTGAAAACAGCACATTCTGCACAGGAAACAGCATTTTCTGTACAAGAAATAATATTCCTGTGCATAAATATCATTTCCTTTGCAGAAAACACTGTTTTCTATGCAAATCATCCACGTCTGAAATTTGCACAGAATAAATCTATAAATATAGCATTTTCTGCACAGAAAACAACAAAGAATGTTTCCAGTCCAGGATTCTTCTTGTCAAGGTTTTTCAACACCTGCAAAACATGTTTATTGCCTTTTCCCCCCAATATTTTTTTAATATTCCTCCCATCTCTAGAATAGAAAGAACAGCTGCCAGGCTGGTGAGGCTGTCAGGCTGCCACTCATATATTACTTGGAGCAACTGCTTCATTCTGTTTTATGGTAAGGCTGGTGCTACAACTCCTTCACTTCCATAGGGGGAAATGTTAATGTGAAGTGTGCAGTGATGTGGACTCAGGCCAGCATTTGTTGATGATGGGAGTTACAGCCATGTATGAACACTCTTGGGCCTTGTGGAAGGGGGTATCTAGCACTTCCTTCTGCAATGCCCTTGACCTGATGTACAACCACAGCTGTGGCAGGGTGAAGCCAAGCACAGCTCCATCTCCCTGTCCACTGATGGGCTATGGGTGTGTGCCCAGGCTTCTTCTAACTCTTCTTGAGCACTCAAGAGAAGAAGGAGCAGCATAATGGGCAGAGGACAGAGAAGGTAGTTCCTTCTTTCCTTCATGCTCAAGAGTAGCTGGAATGAGGAGAGTGTTACGTTAGCACACTGATAGCCTCTGACAACATCAAGAGGGTCAGGCTGCAAAAAAGTTATAGTAGAGTTTTCATCCTCCAGGCAAGAGAAATAAACAGACAGACACAGGCTTGTGTCTACAAACTACTTCTCTTTACTATAGCATAATAAAGATATTTACAAAATTACAGAGAATCCTCTCTGAGAACTATATATTACAGCATTCCGCAGAAAAACATCTTTATACTACAAAGCCCAGAACAGAGCTGAAACATAGTCACATAGGATAGATAGCTAATTATACAGTTCACAACAACTTTGTTCTTATAAAGATAACAAACAGTCTCTCTAACAGAGATAACCCCTCCAAAACTCCAAGCCTGGTGCAGTCAGGCCAGTAATCTTGTTGTACAGGCTTGCTGCAGCAGGCTCCTGTTAGCTCTCACTGCTGCACCCTGTAGGCCATTTTGTTACACTTCAGCTCTTTACAGCATGAATCTATTTAACTGCATGTCCCAGTATTCTGACAGAGAGCAGCTGAGCAAAGGAGGCAGCTACCTCTAATGCTTCCTGAAAATATGCTAGAGGAAATTTACACTCTGCCATTGTTATGTAGGATCACATCTAATGATATCTATGAACCCATATGAGAAAGCAAGTGACATGAGAAAAAAAAGTGCATTTACTGCTTGCTGATACTGCAATTGGCAGCTTTAGTGAGAATTCCTATCCAGCTCTGATAGATAGAGATGTTCTGAGGCAATACATAAGAAGGGGACATGCTACAGTCTTCTTCAATGTATTTCAAGAGCCAACGTGTGTTGGTTACTACCTCCTTGCTTTCCTGGGAAAAATCTAGAATTGGTGTGATATTAAAAGCAAAAGACATGGTGTGAGGGTGAGGAGAAAGAACAAGATTGACCATATCAACTTGTGATGGGTGAGATGTTTTTTGTCTGTTTGTATTTTTAA
Organism: Gambelia wislizenii; assembly: GCA_030847615.1. Classification (NCBI taxonomy): domain Eukaryota; kingdom Metazoa; phylum Chordata; class Lepidosauria; order Squamata; family Crotaphytidae; genus Gambelia; species Gambelia wislizenii. The sequence goes on along the minus strand of JAUMIR010000006.1, from coordinate 143,270,594 downwards.
GTGAACCAACCTAATTCACCCTTCCCAGGATGATAAGCAAATGAGAACACATTGTTTTGGACTGCACACATCTCTGCATTTTGCAATGCCTTCTTGGCTGACATATTACAATACATATAAAAATGTCTGCACTGGTGGAAGTTGCACAGAAAAACACACATATAAGCAAAAACTCCAGGTTTGGAAAACTTCTTGATTACAATTCTAAGAATCCTCTAGCCAGCTTGGATAGTAACCATACCTGGTGGGAGGTTCTGGCAGTTGTAGTAAATTAAAATAAAAAAAATTATCAAATTCAGGAAAAGTTGCATACAAAATAAATGTGGATTTCCATACAGTTTCTTAAAAATGCAGATGGAATCAGGAATTACATGGACTTTTGACTGAAGACATGTGAAAATGACATGGACCAGAAGTAGACATATTCCTCCATCCCTCACACCAGCTGCTCATATTATGTTCAGTGACAGATTGTGTGAAAACCAGCTGGTGCTGACATACCCACAGTATCTGATATCCCCTTCATAAAAAGCACAGTTATAATCTGTCTACAGTAATTCCCAACTTCCTCCTTCAACATGAGTGAATTAATTAGCTATTTGGACCACGTCTATTTTGTTTCTGGCAAGCTGTCTTATTTAGCTGTATGAAAAAGACCACCTTTAATACACACAGTAGCAGCTTTGGAGAACCACAGCATTGGAGTTGGCAGGGTTTCTCCAGGTACAAGGATTAATGTAAAGGTGCACTTAAAAACTACCAGTGATTATTCTCTTCTGGTACATCACATGGTTCGCTGACATCATACAAATCATTGATTTTATTGTAAAGTGGACTCTTCCAGTCAGTTTCTTGGAATGCAATGATGCATTATGTTGATCTGGTATGTCCCAAAACATGTTGAAAACAATGGCCTAAGTCCATTTGTTTATCTAAACAGTGGAAGAACCCCTACATAATTGCTGATTTACCCAGTTCACATTAATTCATTGGGCCTAGTTGGGAGTAACCGTTGGATTTAGTCCACTAAAAAACAACCACTGAAAGGGAGAATGAAATACAATGAATGAATTGCATTTTTAGGGCAACATATTGGTTTGAGCCTGATCTCCCTGTCAGAGAGGATCAGTTGGTACTACTTTTGGCATCAGATACAGACCTTTTCATTTTCCTAGGCCTTGCCACTTTTAAAAACAGGCTTTTTGTTGTTTTAAAAAGTTATCTTTCAGTGATTTCTTTCTTATCACATTGCACTTTTAAGTAGTTGATGCTTTTGAGAAACAAAATGTGCTACTCAGATAATATTTTGTTAACTGGTGATATTAAATACTGTAACCAACTAACTAATAATTAAATAAATGAATATCTAATATCAAAGTCAGGACTATCCATGCCATATTATTTTCACTTTCAATGTATGGGTATGAAACCTGGACAGTGAAGAAAATTACTGGGGGCGGGGGAGAGTGCTATTCCTCTAAAATGTGGTTTGGAGGAAAGTTCTACAAATAACATGGGCCACCAAAAGGACAAAAAAATGGGTCTCAGGGCAAATCAAGCCTGGACTCTCCCTAGAAATTGCAATGATTAAACTGAGGCTAATGTATTTTGGACACATGAGATGACATGACTCACTGGAAAAGATGACAATGCTGGGGAAAGCAATGGGTAGAAAGAAAAGAGGAAGACCACAATGCTGGTGGATTGACTCAATCAAGGAAGCCAAGGGCCTGAGTTTGCAAAATCTGAACAGGGCTGTTAATGACAGGGTTTCTTGAAGGTTTCTCATCATAGTGTTGCTAGAAGTTGAAGCCAACTTAAAACCTTACAACAGCAATGACAATCATATTCAGAATAGTTTTACCATTTAGATATAGCCAGTGCAGGTGGCTAAGAAGTTTTGTTTTGTTTTGTTTTGTTTTGTTTTGTTTTGTTTTGGGGCAAGTGCTTATTAAAACTGGCAATGCTTTTAATAAATTTGATAGGGACAAAACTGATTTAAAAAAACAAATGACAAGAGAAAATTGAAAAAACTGACAGAGTTGGAATATAGGAAAGTGATTATAAGAGTCCAATTGTCTGGTCAATCTAGGTTAGTATTATTACTGGCAGAGCCGCCTCTCCAGAACAGGGTGAAAAGCATATTTATTATTTGTTTCTCTACAGAATAATGAGTTTCCCAACACCCAAGGAACTCTGGAAGTAGGCAGAAAGATTCTTCACTCCTTTCTAAGTCTTGCGGGGGGAATTATTCTATATACATGTGACTTTTTAGAGCACCCCCCCTACATTTTTGTGCAAAAAGTGTGTTTTCTGTGCAGAAAATGTGTTAATTGCACAAACAACAGCAACAACAACCATATTTCCTGTACAGGAGACTTTGGTTTTTGCACAGAAAATAATGTGTACCGTGGGCCTTGATATCCACTGGGGTTTGGTTCCAGGACTCCCCATGGATACCAAAATCCATGGATGCTCAAGTCCCATTATATACAATAGCATAGTAAAATGGTGTCCCTTATATAAAACAGCAAAATCAAAGTTTGCTTTTTCGGGGAAATATTTTCAAGGCATGGATGGCTCAAGCTGTGGAGGCAGAATCTGTGGATATGGAGGGCTGACTGTATTTCTGTGCAGAATAATTCCCCATAAGACTTCTCTGAGTGCATATCAGGATAGTACTGCACAGGGATCTTTGTATTCTCAACAACATGGAGAATAGTATGGAAATTATTTGTCCTTACATGTGAAGATGAACAATGCAAGGATTTATACCCCTGCTCTAGGATTTCAGGCTGGGGTCTTTTTGACCCTCTTGATGAGGGTCCCTTTTTGACCCTCTTGATGAGGATTGAACGCAGAAATGTTTACATGAAAAGAAGGTGATCTACCAGTGAGCCACACAAAACAACATAGAATACACAGAAAATCTAAAGTGGTAGATACCTTTTTTTTAAAAAAAAAAAATGGATGTGGGGAGAGAATTTGTTTGTAGATTGCAAAAGGTTTTAATATGAACCATGTTGTCTATGGGATTCTGGGAGCTGTGGTTAAAAAAATAACTTTTCTACTCTCTGGTTGAGATGGTTGAGATTTTCCCAGGTTCAGGCGAAAAGATTTTTTCCCCTCCAACTTTTTTCCTGTGTCTGGAATGGTTTTTGCCTTTGGAAATGGCATGTATTCTTCATAATTCTTGAGAAATGGGGCCATATATTTCTTACTAATAAAAAAACCCCTGATAACTTCTCACTGGAATACAAAATGCGGAGCATTGTTTGGTAATGCTACATCATTTTTATCATGCCGCTATTGCTCTTTATATTCTGCTATAAACAGCTCAGCAGTACTGTTAGTTCCTTTAAAGCATTGCAGTTGTAAGTTTCAAGTGAAATAGTTAATAGTCCAAAGGTGTTGTTTCTCCTATATTTATGAAATTTGGTGCCCAGTACAACTGTATGTGAATGGTGCTCTTGTGTCAACTTTGCCACACAGGTGGTAATCAAGTGACAATGTCTCTTCTTATCAAGAGCAAATACCTATTGGGTTTCTGAAATTAGCAATAAAGCAACAAACTTTGGCTGACCAGTTTATTGTCAGATGACACTTGTGTCAGAGCAGACTCAAAAATTTTGCTGCCTGAGGCAGAAAAGCAAATAGCACCCCCTGGCATAAAATCCTGTAACCTCTTCTCCCTCATCCATCACAGTAAATGTACAATAACAAGAAAGGAAAGTATGAACAATTATTGCCCTTCCAAAATATGCCTCCTGAGTTGGCTGCTAGCCCTGGCTCCTAGATTTCATTATGCCCCTGATAATGTCATCAGGGGTGTACAAAGCATCTGAACATCATCGGAGCTGTAGCTGATGTGATAGTCAGAAGGCATGTTGAGACCCTGGTATCCTTCTAACCTATTCAAATCCATTTCGGAATCCACAAGCCAAAGAACTGGACATATCAGACGAGTGCTTTAAAATGTTATTGTGTTATTATGGCAGTATATTTTACAGTGTTTGTGTTCCAGCACAAGGACACACATTTTCGCACGCTGCTGTGATAACGATACAGAATCACCCCAAGAATCTAGTAATATGAGCGCTCATGCCATTTACTTCTGCATTTCTCAGTGAACGTGATTTCAAGCACACTAAAAAGCCCCAAAACACCCAAATTAAAAAGGAAAACATTTAGAAAAGCAGAGATAAATGTTTAGAAACTTGTCAGCAAGATGAGGAGGTTCATAAAAAAAGCGTATGGTACCTAGTTTTCCCATTCGCACCAAGAAGTGTTCTGGTGGGACTGCCCATTGATGCTGGAATCACACCAGCATAACAGGGCGCCTTGTTGCACACACTGAAATCCGGAACACAAACGCTATGGGAGGTCAATTCTCGACTTCTCCCCATCAATAAAAAAAGAACTCCCTTGTAATGGCAGCAGAATGCTTGCATAATACTGGGGCACAATGTTGTCTGATAAGGAAGCCCTTTTGCGATCTCATGCCATCGTTATAACGCTGTTTTTGATATGTCTGATAATTTCCTTAGACATCCCAAATGTATGGGTGAATTTGGATCCAGTATGGATTTGATCCATTCCTAGTATGCTACTGTCATTTTGTCTCTCACCCACCCATTTCTAGTCTACCGAAGGTGCTTCTTGTGCATACTTCTGCCATAGGATTTCTGCCATAGTTGCTAAGGGCACTGGTGATGTGTAGGGTTACCAGATCTCAGGGCCTCGTCCTGAGTTTCCAGTTTTCATGGGTCATCTCAAGGCAGGAGATGAGGGGGTAAATTCTCCATTTTGGGGGTGGCTTACCTCCAGGAAAGAAGAAAGGGTTGTGTGCAGCTCAGCTAGTGGAGCAGCAGGTTGCTACAATTTGCAAGGCTTAATTGATTTGTTGCTCCATCTTGGAAAGACTCTTCAGGGGGTCTATGTATTTACTTAGCTAGCTTCCTTCCAAATGGTTGTAGCACCATAGCTCACCCTTCACTCTGCTCTGTATCCATCTTCTGGCTAAAAGCAAGTAGGCTAGGTTGAATGTTCCTTACCCTGTTTCCCTAAGTAAGTGAGAAGGAATGATCCCCTCATTTCACCTTGCGCTAGGAACAGCAAGATCTAAGGAAAGGACTGTGTGCAAATCTCCAGGTCAGCTGGTATAACAGCAGCTTGCTACAATTTGGGGTGTGTGTGTTTGCATGACAAGCTGTGAGCACCTGTGGTTGGTACCTAATGCATAATACTTAATGACATCTTTGGAACTATCCCAAGGTCTCAGGTTTTGGCCTGGAAATGATCCTGAACTGGCAACACTAATCATCAGTATATACTGTCCTGCTCCAATTTTTTTCTTTTTTCAAATAAATTGTGGCCTCGATTTGTGAAGTTCAAGTCTTTTCCATCCTACTTTTTCTTTTGTTTCATTAGTCTCTGTAACATGAACAATTTTAAATAGTTATGACTCCAGGGTAAGAGCCTTGCATGATATGGCTAAGTATCTCTTTTAAGGCTTTTCCATGCACAGCCAATGAATTGTGCATTAATATGATATAGAAAGAATTGGGCTCTGTTGAAATTCCTGGAGTCTGAAGCTGCCATCTAAGGAAAAAGAATTCCCTCCATCTGCCCAGAGATCAGAGCTTGGTCAAATTACATTTTTGACAACAACTCTCAGAATCCACCAAGCAACATAGCCAGGGATAAGGCTAGCTGGGGGATTCTGAGAGTTGTAGCCAAAAATCAACTTTACCAGCCTCTGCCACAGGTGCAGTAGTGATCCCTTTTGGAATAGAGAGAACTGAAAGAGGTGAAAGAACAAAGAATGTATCATATCATACCATACCATACCATACCATATTATATCATATCATATCTGCATTGCTTTATTTATACTACCTTGTTTTCCCAAAGCTGCAACTCAAGGTGACAGACAAGATAAAGAGAAATATATGTAAAAGTACATATAGATAAAAATATACAAAACATTATTTTTGAAATGCCATTAAGCCATTTACATGATACAGTGGGCCCTCAGTATCTGCTGGGGTTTGGTTCCATGACCCCCCTCTCAATGGATACCAAAATCCATGGATGCTCAAGCCCCATTATATACAATGGTGTAGTAATGTTATGTACCCTGATAGCCCCCATCTTGGAATATCAAATAATTGGCTATATTTAATAATTTGGCAAAGGAGGCCATCCATGGGGTTACAGGTAAACCAGGGACCTCCTAATACCAAGGTGACTGAAAAAGAGAAATTGCCAAACCATCGCTGGAAAATATTTTGGCCATGATTTAATGAGACAACCCCAGCAATAACTTAAGGGATATCTTTAAATAAATATTTTATTATTATTTTTGTATTATTATTTTTATTATTTTTTATTATTTTTTTCTTTTCCAAATATGTATAATAGTAATGTGTAACTTCCAATTTTAGCATAAAGGTGTAAATATAATGTTCATTAGAAATGAAAATAGAGTGATTATAGTGTGTTTAGATTAAGAGGAAAAATGTATTAGTGTTAGGATAGATAGTTTTATTTTTGTATTAGTAAGAAAAGAGGGGGGGAATTTTGCGTTATTGTTACGGCCTTTTGTGGTTGGGTGTATTTTTCAGTAGAATGGTCTTATTTCAATAAAAAAGTTCCTAATTAAAAAAATAAAATAAATTCCTAATACCAAGGTGGGATTCATGCAAGACCACAGGAAGGGCCTTTGGAAATTCCCCAAAACAGATACTCAACTAAGAAACGCAACACCTTGAGGTGAGTCAATCTCTAATCCACTCAGCAATTACAGGAAACCTTATTGCTTGCAAAATGGGATTTTCCTTTCCTGCTCCCTCCAACCCTTTGTCTTTGCCTGAGAACTTCTGAGAACCATTGTTTTTCACTCACAACTCCTATCCTATTTATATGAAATAAGAATATCACCCCAAACACCACCCAATTGACTCCAGTTTCTCTTCCTACATCCATGCTGCCAGTTTGCTGCTAGACCCTCAGAACATAACTCTAAGACCCTGTTGCTGCAGGAATCTCTGCTTTACAGAACAGTTTTGTATCACTCATCATCCCCTCACTCCATTTCTCTATCCAAATACTTCCTATTATTTTAGTTAGCCTTGTGTGAGTGCTTGAAGTCTGAGTGTGTGAGTGCTATGATATTATTTTCCAATAAAGATCATTTAATTATAGCTTCTGGCAAAGGAGATTATCAGATGTGGGGAAACGCATCAAAAAACCACATCCCAAACCATGTCAAAAGAACATGACAATAACGAAAAGGGTGACATTATCAGATGCCCACATCCTCAGCTGTTCCCGGGGCATAGCACTGATGTGGACGAGGCTTCACTTTACTATTGATGGGGCCGAGCCGCCAATAAAAAAGACACCTTATTCATGCCTGTGCTATGCCTCCAGAACACTGAAGGATGACATCATCTGATAATGGCGGTTGCCATTCAACTCCAAGCAGTCTTGGAAGAAACTGATTTTCTAGATCTATTTCAAACCAGATTTAGGACAGGATATGGAGTTGAGGCTGGCATGGTCGCCTTAGTCGATGATCCCCATCTGGGCATCGACAGGGGAAGTGCTGGTGCTCTTGGACCTCTCAGCACCTGCTGGTGCTCTTGGACCTCTCAGTGGCTTTCAATACCATTGACCATGGTATCCTTCTGGAACGCCTATGACAGTTGGGTATTGGGGGTACTATTCGCAGTGGTTCCATTGCTATCTCTCAGGCAGATTCCAGATGGTGATGCTGGGAGACAGTTTCTCTTCTAAAAGAGAGTTAAGATCTGGCATCCCTCAAATGTTGCTTTTCAACATTTACATGAAGCCACTGGGAGAGATCATCTGGAGACATGGGGCGGGGTGTTATCAGTATGCTGATGACACCCAAATATGTTTCTCTATGTCTTGGACTGCTGCAGTGACTAAGGATGGCATCTCTCCTCTGAATGACTGTCTTAAGGCGGTAATGGATTGGATGAGGTAAAACAGACTCACGCTGAATCCAGATAAGATGGACATATTTACTATTGGGACCACTATCCTGGGAATGGAAATATGTCCACCAGTCCTGGATGGGATCACACTTCCCCTGGAGGACTGTGTTTGCAGCTTTTATGTGGCCGCTCCATTGCAGGGAGGAAGTGGTCCAAGCGGCCTTCAAGCCTTCATGGACCCCCTGTGAGGACATCACAGACCCTGGAGATCCTCAGACCACAGGTTAAGAGCCACTGCAGTAGATCATTCTCAGAACTTTACCAGTTCTGTGGTTGGGGTGGACACTCCCTTTGGCTTGTAATCTCCTCCATGTTTTCCATTTCTCATTCTAGTTTTTTAATAATAAAAAAAGTCCCATTGTCACTGCAAAATGTCTTTTTGATTGATTGCGCCAGCAGCTGTCCATCTGGAAGCGCCATTAGCAGGTAAAAAGCAGCCATCAAAGTGACACAAAGGTGAGGGTCTTTAAAAAAAAAAGATGCAGTAAAAGAAATACACTCCAAAACAATAAAAGCAGTCTCCTCTCAAATATGCCATGAAGCCTAAGAGCATCCCAAGGAATGAGAGCATCTTTATGCCAATGAAAGAAACACAGGTAGCACAAACATAAAGCTGTCACTGTGAATGGCTCTTTAGTGTTGACTTCTTACCCTTTCCCTCTGATGCTTTGGAACATTCATTCGTTGTTGTGCTCTCTTCACATTGCATTTTGTTTGGGTCCCATATGTTTATCATTGGCTACTGTTACTGGGAAAGACAGAAAACTACAATGTGATTATATGATGGCATGAGTGAATGATCCTAAATGTTGGGTATAGAGGAGAAGTCAACAGGGATATCATTGTCAGTAGTAGATCCATGTGACACAATTGCCCTGGTAGTGCAGAGAAGAAAGGACACACACCCTACCTCCAATCATATGTGAGGAATGAATGGTTTGTTGAGAGCTGTGTATGAAGTTTTCTGGTCTGTGAGCATGTGTGTTAATAATTAGGGGTAAGATGCCTTGAGGATCATATGATCAAACAGAAAGGTGTATATTTGTTTAAAATTTAAAATCATTTCTGAAATGTCTTTAAGGTAAACCTCTCTTCTTAAAAAATAACAAAAAATGTATATTAGATTTGCCAGGGGTGCCACCATTGGAAAGGCAAATGTTTCTATCTCACCTTTTACTAGGTGGCCAGAGAACTCCAGATGCAACGAAAGGTTAGTTTTCTACTTGAGAGTCTTGAACAAGACTAACCTTATGCCATAGGTTTGTACTTAACAGAAGGGCTTGGCTACTGAATATCTTCAAAATCAATCAGATGTCATGCCAAAGAGAGTTATGTATGTAGCACATTTGTAGTGATGTATGGGGCCAAACTAACTCCTGACAAAACATCCAAAGGAAGTAGTCATTGGGGAGTTAGTTGTAAATCAGAATGTGCTTTGGCCCTCAGATCAGTGTTATAAAGGCAGATACCTGCGGTAAAATACATGCCAAGCCCTGCCATAAATTTCAACAAAACCAGTATGAATTTTTCTTTAATCAGCATGTGCCACCTATACTCATGCAGACCAGAAGTCCTTGCAGGTTGGATGGATGGAGGCTGTCTGTTCAGTCTGTAGCGTGAGACAAATTGCCAGGCAGAGGACTATAAATGGCATGCATGTATCAATGCACCTCTTTCAGAATGCAATTTAGATGCTAATTGATGCTAATTTGGCTCAGCCCTGGTGCAACCAGGGTTGCACCGTTGTTTTTTTTTTTTTTTTTGCAGACATTAGAATATTGCTAAGGGGATGTTGATTGGAAGTTACTGTGTAGCCTAATGAATCTGAGGCTTGGGAGCAATTCAGTTTATAATGCCATGTTTGTTGGCCTTCCTTGATTATTACACTTGCTTGTTAATTAGCAATAGGTATAATCAGCAAAGAGTATAAGAAACAAGTCTTCTAATGAACCCAAGTCATAGAATCATAGAATCATAGAATTGCAGAGTTGGAAGAGACCACGAGGGCCATCCAGTCCAACCCCCTGCCACGCAGGAAATCACAATCAAAGCATCCCCGACAGATGGCCACCCAGCCTCTGTTTAAAGACCTCCAAGGAAGGAGACCCCACCACGCTCCGAGGGAGTGTGTTCCACTGCCGAACAGCTCTGACTGTCAAAAAGTTCCTCCTCATGTTGAGGTGGAATCTCTGTTCCTGGAGCTTGCACCCATTGCTCCGTGTTCCAGTCTCTGGAGCAGCAGAAAACAAGCCTGCTCCATCCTCAGCGTAACATCCCTTCAAATACTTAAACAGGGCTATCATGTCGCCTCTAAACCGTCTTTTTTCCAGGCTAAACATACCCAGCTCCCTAAGTCTCTCCTCATAAGGCATTGTTTCCAGACCTTTCACCATTTTAGTTGCCCTTCTCTGGACACGCTCCAATTTGTCAATATCCTTTCTGAATTGTGGTGCCCCGAACTGGACACAGTATTCTAAGTGAGGTCTGACCAAGGCAGAATAGAGTGGCACTATTACTTCCCTTGATCTAGACACTATACTTCTATTGATACAGCCCAAAATTGCATTGGCCTTTTTAGCTGCCGCATCACACTGTTGGCTCATGTTCAACTTATGGTCTACTAGGACTCCTAGATCCCTTTCGCACATAGTCTCATTCAGCCAGGTCTCTCCCATCCTATATTTATGCATTTCATTTTTCCGCCCTAAATGCAGTACTTTACATTTCTCCGTATTGAATTTCATTTTGTTAGCTTTGGCCCAGCTCTCCAGTCTATCCAGGTCATTCTGAATTTTGATCCTGTCCTCTAGGGTATTAGCTACTCCTCCCAATTTGGTGTCATCTGCAAATTTGATAAGTATGCCCCTAATTCCCTCATCTAAGTCATTGATAAAGATGTTGAATAGCACTGGGCCCAGGACAGAACCCTGTGGCACCCCACTGGTCACATCTTTCCAAGACGAAGAGGAGCCACTGCTGAGCACCCTTTGGGTTCGGCCGGTCAACCAATTACAAATCCATTGAACAGTTAACTTGTCTAGCCCACATTCTACAAGCTTGTTTGCAAGAATGTCATGGGGAACCTTGTCAAAGGCCTTACTGAAATCAAGGTATGCAATGTCCACAGCATTCCCTTCATCTACCAAGCTGGTAACTTTATCAAAAAAAGAGATCAGATTAGTCTGGCATGACTTGTTTCTCTGAAACCCATGCTGACTTTTTGTGATTATGGCATTGCCTTCTAAATGTTCACAGACTCTCTGTTTAATGATCTGTTCTAGAATCTTCCCTGGTATTGATGTCAGACTAACTGGACGATAGTTGTTGGGATCCTCTTTTTTCCCCTTTTTGAAGATGGGAACAACGTTTGCCCTCCTCCAGTCTGCTGGGACTTCTCCTGTTCTCCAGGAGTTCTCAAATATTATTACCAATGGCTCTGAGATTATATTTGCCAGCTCTTTTAATACTCTTGGATGTAGTTCATCTGGTCCTGGAGATTTAAATTCATTTAGATTAAGAAGGTATTCCTGTACCACCTCTTTACTTATTTTCAGCTGGATTTCCCCTATTGTGTCCTCTGTTCCATTTTCCTCAGGTTGGTCCTCCTTTTCCTTTTCTGAAAACACTGAGGCAAAGAAGGTGTTGAGTAATTCTGCCTTTTCTCTGTCCCCTGTTAGCATTTTGCCATCTTCTCCACGTAGTGGCCCTATCATTTCCTGCTTCCTCCTTTTGCTGCGGACATACCCAAAAAAACCCTTTTTATTGTTCTTAACCTCCCTAGCAAGCCTGAGCTCATTCTGCACTTTAGCTTTTCTGACTTTACTCCTACACGTGTTCGCTATCTGTTTGAATTCTTCTTTGGTGATTTCCTCCCTTTTCCATTTCCTATACATGTTCCGTTTAAAACTTAGCTCCATTGAAAGTTCTTTAGTCATCCATCCTGGTTTCTTGAGACACCTCCCATTTTTCTTCCTCAATGGTACTGTTTGAAATTGTGCCTTCAGTATCTCCCTTTTGAGAAAGTCAAAACCGTCTTGAGGTCCCTTCTCTTTTAGTATTCTTGACCATGGGATCATCCCCAGTATTTCCCTGAGTTTATTGAAATCAGCTCTCCTAAAGTCAAGAATGCGTGTCTGACTATGCCTGGCTTCTCCTTTCCATTGTATAACAAACTCCAGGAGAACATGATCACTCTCACCTAAGGATCCCACCACTTGCACCCCATTAACAAGGTCGTCTCTGTTGGTTAGGATCAGATCTAAAATAGCTGACCCCCTTGTTGCCTCTTCCACCTTTTGGACCATGAAATTGTCTTCCAGGCATGTAAGGAATTTGCTAGACCTTGTAGTTTTGGCTGAGTTAGATTGCCAGCAAATATCAGGATAGTTGAAGTCACCCATCACTACTACATCTCTCCTTTCTGCATGTATGTTCATCTGTTCTAGAAAGGCAACATCCAATTCCTCCGTCTGATTTGGGGGTCTGTAGTAGAGTCCCACAATAACATCCCTGTTGTTTCCCTCCCCTTTAATTTTTATCCAGATGCTCTCCACCTGGCTTCCAGTATTGATGTCATGGATCACTTCACTGGTGTAAATATCCCTGACATATAATGCTATTCCTCCTCCTTTCCTGTTTGGCCTGTTTCTCCTATAAAGGTTATACCCCTCTATTCCTACATTCCAATCATGAGACTCGTCCCACCAGGTTTCAGTAACGCCTATTATATCATATTTGTTTTGTAGTGCAAGGAGTTCTAGTTCATCTTGCTTATTTCCCATGCTCTGTGCATTAGTGTAGAGACATCTGAGACCATGTGTTCCCTTTACTTGCTCCCTGTGCAAGTTTTTTTGCCTCCCACTGTTGGGTCCTTGCGCTGTTTGCCTTGTTCCCTCTATGACAGTTTGACTATTTTCTCCAGCCCTTTTGCCTTCCAGAATACTGTCTCCCTCCCCCATTTGACTCAGTTTAAAGCCCTCCTGATCAAATTCTTGAGAGTGTTGGCAAAAATGTTTCTTCCAACTGTTGTAAGATGCACCCCATCTCTTGCCAGAAGTCCCCCTGCATGGAAGCGCAGTCCATGATCCAAGAATCCAATTTGTTCTCGGCGACACCATCTACGGAGCCAGTTGTTTACGTCGGCTATTTTCCTCTCCCTTCTTGGACCATGCCCTTCAACTGGCAGAAGAGACGAGATGACCACCTGTGCGTTCATTTCTTTCAGCTTCCTCCCCAGGGCCTCATAATCTCTTCTGATCTTGGGAAAGCTGTGCCTTGCAGTATCAAAGTCATGTTGGGATGTGTTTCCTTTCTCAAAGCAGCAGGTTCACAAGCAGTGGTTTTCTCGTAAATTTTGTAGTCACGGCAGGCCTCATAACCATGATCCCAAGGAGGATCCAAAAACATAGACAGTTGTGTTGATCCATATGTGCCTATCAATTCTAGCAATTGTCATCAATACCAGCAGCAGGGATTTTGTAGAACTAATGGCTCTTAATATACTATTCAACCCAATGGACTGTAGTTGCCAATTCAAGTCACCAGTGTAACCCAGGGCTGGGTAAATGCAGAGTATATGTGGGCTGTATCCACCCCATTTTCCTCCTTTTGGACTTTTATGGATTTCATTTGCCTATATTTGAAACTGAAAGTAAACAGGAATCCATTTCTGGTCTATTTCAAGCCCAAGAAGTGTAAGAGAGACTGAAGTAGTGTTAAAATGGAAAATCATCTTCTGGAGACTTCTGGTAATAGATTGTTCACTTTTAGGCTAAAAGAGGGGGGAAACCCTATAGGTGCTCCATGGGGACCACTTGGAGGTCATAGCGAGGGGTGTAGTAGGTATAGTAGTAACCCAACAACCACAAGGACATATGTTTGACTCTACGTAAGTTCAGGTGGAGGTAATAGTAACCTTGTGTCTCCCACTGTAGTTTTTTAGGATTAATGTAATACTTCAGCCATTTCAATGCAACCTTGTGCTTGTTTCTTTCTTCATCTTACATCTAGAAATCACTAGAAAAGCAAAGCAGGTCACAGACAGCTTGTGAAATGATAACAATTATCACTGATATTCCACAATGGCTATTTAGTTGTTTATGCATAACTAAGTAACATGTCCAGGCTTGACCCCCCTCAACTCACCCCAATAGCCAGATTGCATTAGAACAAGGACGTATGTTCAGCTGCTGATTGAGGTACAAGGATGATCATGTCTCCATCCCCCTCCCACTGGGGAGCGAAGTTGCAACAAGGGTCAGTTTATGATTGTCACAGTCTCATTCACTGGTGGGAGCAGACTGGAAATGCGATCCTCCTTGTGCCCTAATTGGGAGCAGAACAGACCATGTTTGTTAGATGCAGCTGCTGGCTTTTAAGGTGGACTGGGAGGGGCATTTACACAGTCTTATTGAAAACAGAGAAGAGATGGATAACTCTAGACTATAAATCTGTAACTGCAATAAAAAATGCCAGCCACCAATAACAACAGGAAGAAGAAAAGGAAAAAAACTAAACAGGTGATGGAAGTATGTCTGTGGAGATTATCAGATGTAGCAAAAACCATGTCAAAAGATCGCTAGGAGAACAGGAAAGGGCAAGATTATCAGACAATGACATCCTCCAGTGTCCTAGGGGTGTAGTGCAGCCATGAGTAAAGTATCCCTTTCTATTAGCGGTTTGTCCCGTCAATAGGAAAATGGAGCCTTGTGTGTGGCAGCACTACATCACTGGAATGGCTGAAGGATGCAGGCATCTGGTAAGGTCATCCTTTCTGTTCTTCTAGCAATCTTCTGGCATGGTTAGGAATGCGATTTTTTTTTTTGTTTCCCTGTGTCTGATAATCTCACAAGTGTCTTGCACTAGGAAAGAAAGCCATTAGTAACAAGGTTTGGCTTTTAGTGATGGCAGCCATTGGTTTCCTGCTTTATTTGAGTCAACAAAACTGATGTGCACTCCCTGTATGTGCAGAGATCCTATGGGACTGCAATATATACATATACATATACATATACATGAACAAAAAAGCACTTCAACACCAAGTCCATGCACTCAAATTTAATTATGTGCAGAAACAACCTGGTAGCAAGCAACAAACACATTCAAAAGCCACAATCTGTTCACTGATAAAGAAGGCTACATATTTATCAGATAATTTACTAACTATGAGGAAGGTGGCCAGCATTATTGGTATAACAAGGTTCACAGTAATGATGCCATAGTGGTGCGTTTGATTAAAGGGTTTGAGAGCATGATTGGCTCTCTTGATATGTGTGAAGATCATCTCCATACTAAGTGAAACAGAGGGTCAAATTCTACTAGGCTCCATGCCAAATTGTTGGCCTCAGTTACCACCATAGGACTGTGTGTGCATGTGTGTGTGTGTGTGTGTGTGTGTGCGTGCGTGCTGAAGCATTTATAAAAAGTGGAAAGAAAAATCTGGATCTTGTGTCATCTTGGGGAAATGAACATAAAACACTACCAAGATTCTCCCAGCTGGCTCAGGTGGAGATGAAGTTACAAAGCAATGGCTGTCCTTCTGCTTAATGCTCTGTGCTGCTGGCCAGGGACTTCCCAAGAGAAAAATCAGTGTGCTTATTGTCTGAGAGGCACATCATCCTGTACAGCTGGGACATGCTGGCATGCAAATATATTCTACATCTGATTAATGGAAAATTTGAAATAGGTGAACTATTATAAGGATAAGGCCATTACCCTGTGATAAACCTAGCAGATTATGAGGAACACTGCACTTTTAATGGGAAAATTTCTTTATAGAAAGGATTGTCAATGCATGGTCCATAGCACTCATGGTCCCTAACCTGTTTTTGTAGCTCTGAAAGCTCCCTCCTGAAAATCCCTATATATATTAAACAGGGAAATTGCACTTGTAAACCAAGGCACAATGCCCCAGTGCACTTTGTTTGGACCAAAAAGATAAGGGGATATTAAAGGGGCTTCTGACCCATTCTAGTGGGAAGGGGTGGTGCAGCCTATCTGGATCCTGTCTGGGAGATTGAGAATTGCCCCCCCCCCCCGACCGTCTGAAGTTGCCCACTCCTGTTTTATCCAGAAGTAGAGGAGTGTCATGCCCTGCTTCCAGAATTGGAAGTGGTCTCTGACAATAAAACAATAGCAACAACAATGAACATGGCTTTGAATGTGGAATTGCTTTGACATACTTTTTTCATTATTGGTGACGATGGTGTTTTCCAGTGCATTGACTATTGTTTTGTCTCAGGATCATACTGGATGATTTTTTTTGAAAAAGATTTGGGTGCGTCTCAAATTGCTACAGAATGTCAGCACAAATTTCCTTGTGGCACTCTTTTTGCTCTGGAATGAGACCCCTAGGGACCATCTTGGCACAAACCTTTCTCATTTTGAGAACCTCATGCAAAATTTTCCATGCAGTGTCTTTGTCAATGTTCATGGCTTCAGCTATCATTCAGACACTGAGTTGGTGGTATCCTTGAACAACCTGGCTGAGTTTTTTCACAATTTCTTCGGTTCTTGAAGTAGAAGTTCATACAGGGCATTCATTGTCTTCCACATTCTCATGTCCTTCTGTGAATCTTACTTGCCACTTTCTCTCATATACAAGACATGCAGTCTTCTCTGTAGGCCTCAGTAAGCATTTGAAAAGATTCCATTGGTGTTTTGTTCAATGTTACTAAAAATTTCAGATTGACATGTTGCTCGACTTTTAAACTTAACATTTTTTCGGCACACAACAGACAACACAGCTGTTTTAAATGATAACTGACAATTAACTGAATGGCCGAGAGCATTGATGTTTGTCATGCAGGTTCAGACATGTTCAAGGTCACCACTCAAACATTTACAATCATTTCTTCCTGATTTGTCTAAAAGATAGAAACACAGGACTTTTTCAGATGTCGATTTACCATGGAAGAAGACTCATAACACTTGTGATGCTGCTGTGTGACAAGGGGCCTGTTTTGTACGATGCCGTCCCCCTGCCGAAATCAACTGTTTCAGTTCTGGGAGAGATCGGAGGCAGCCGTGCCATATTTGGCCATTTTTTATTCATGGGCAACTTCTGTGAGTAAAAAATGGCCAAATATGGCGCGGCTGCCTCCGATCTCTCACGGCAGGGGGACGGCGTCATACGAAATGGGCCCCCTGCTGCGCAGCAGCCTCGCAAGTGTTACAAGCCTTCTTCTGCAGTAAATGGATGTCTGAAAAAGTCCACAGTCTCATTATTTAACGCAAAACAGGAAGAACAGCACCTGGGATCTTCTGTCTGCTGCCTCTGGAGTTACATTGGTTGTGACTGTGATGTACCAAGAACGCACACTCACATTCACTCAATAAGAATTCTTTATTGGTAAGGAAACGTGTGTCAGGAATATAGAACAAAGCTGAAACTAAACACAGTCTAGCACAAACCCCCAGATAAATTCTTACAGCGTGAGAATGGCATTTAGGGAGGAGAAACCTGGAGCTACGACCTTGAGCTGCTGTGGAGAACAGCATTCCCAGGCCAACAAGGCAGGCTGGCACCCCTCCAGAGACAGAGAGGCCCAAGCAAAGGAAATAGGCCAAAGCCAGCCTCATGTCAGGGTCCTCCATGAATTCTACTCTAAACCCCAGAATTCAGGGATGAGCCTGACAGTGAATGATTCCCTTGGCATTACATTTTTTTGCATTGGTCATAATTTATTCTTAGATATCAATTTTTGGTATATTCTTGATTGTAAAACATAAAGCTTTTATTTTGGATTGTGTAGATTATATTGATAAGTTCACATGTATTAAGAACATAATTGGGTTTTTTTTTTTGTATTATGGATGTATAAAAAATTAAATATCCTTGAATGCTGCTACTTCTTGAGTAATATCGATTGTGAATGATTCCTTGCCATACATTTTCTGCATTGATTGTGATTGATTCTTGGACATTACTCTTCTGGTATATTCTCTGTTGTAAATCATAAAGCTTTCATTTGGGATTGTACAGATCATATTGATAATATTCGTATGTATTGAGAGTACAGTATAATTTTTCTTCCTATTATAGATGTATAAAAAATTAAATATTTGAAGGTGTTATTTCATCTTCCATGTTTATTCATCCTTACACCAGCAGTATTGGCTGAGTGCTTTCAATATACCATTTGGTTCACTGGTTTTGTAGAAAAGGCCACTGTACATTCCCCATTGTACAGTAGCACAATAAGTAAGCACATTGGCAGATGTGCATTTGGTTGCAAAATGTCAGTATTCATTACAAGGGTGGTATAGCACAACCAGCATCGAACTACTTTAGTGTAGTTTATACTACATAAGCATGATGTAGGGACATGCAAAAGTGTAAAGGTATATCATTGAATACCAAGTCAGGATTGTCCATGCCACTGTATTTCCAATTTCTATGTATGGTTGTAGAAGCTGGATAGTGAATAAAGTTGATAAGAAGAAACTCAGTTCATTTGAAATGTGGCGCTGGGGGAGAGTTCTGCGGATACCATGGACTGCAAACAAACAAACAGGTCCAAGAGTCTGAACTCTCCCTAGAAATGAGATGACTGAGCTGAGACTGTCATACTCTGGACATATAATGAAAAGATATGACTCATTAGAAGAGTCAATAATACTTGCTAATGTACATGGCAGTAGGCAAAGAGGAAGACTGCATTACAGATAGATAGATCAAGGAAGCCACAGCCCTGAGATTACAAGACCTGGGCTGTTCATAGTAGGAGTGACTTAGAGGTCTCTCATTAAGAAGTTCACCATAAGTTGAAGTTGACTTGATGGCAATTAACAAGGAATGTGGTCATGATGTGTGTACATTTTTTTTTCATATATCCATGGTGTGGGAAGGAAAAAACATAGGTCATTAAGCCTCAAGTTTTGTGTTTGCCACATCCATTTGTGCATCTGAGAGAAGTGATTGTTTCTGAGCAACCCTTTTAAATGTGAGGTTCCACAATCTTTCACTTAAAGCAAAATATAAGGTACAATTAAATTTTTAGAAAAATCACCTTTTTTTAACCTTCATATTAAGTGTTGTGTTTCAGAGATGGGGAGTTGTTAAGGTGTTGCAATGAATGATCCAAGAAAAAGGTGTTTTTTCTTTTACCTGAAAGCCCTGGCTAATAGCAGATAATAAGAATCCCGCGTGTCCCTTATTGTTAGCTTTCACGGCAAAAAGCCACTCCATTTGCCCTCCAATCATTCCTTTATTCATTCTTCGGAGAAAATAGGTCCTATTGAGACATTGAATTGTGGTGTTAATTATGTTACACATTTAATGTAATGGGGAAAGATAATGGGTGGATAAATGTTCTCTTTGGCTTTTAATAAGTAAATGTAATGCCTGATCATTATGTGTTTATGCAGAAAGAGGCCAAGACCCTTCCTAAATTATATTTGCAGTTCCACTTTTTCATTGCTGTATCAATGGAAATCAAAATCGTTTCCTTTCTACGGACTTTATCAGATGCACAAAATACGGCATCATAACAATGCCACATATGAAAGGGTGTCCACATCAGATGACATCGCCCTTTCACGGTTATGTCCCCACCAAACCCCATAGTTTTTAATTAATTGACAGCTGAAGTTGTCAATTGATCCCCCCTGCCATTTTGTTGCTGGCATTGCCGGTGTGTAAAACTTTGGGCCATTTAAATCCCATCATTGCAGTAAGAATGGCCAGTCTGATGTGATTGGAACATCCAGGTAAGTTTCACTCTTTTTATGATCCTCTTCAGATTACTTGGGATGTTTTCAATGTTGCTGTCC
Source organism: Gambelia wislizenii (assembly GCA_030847615.1). Classification (NCBI taxonomy): domain Eukaryota; kingdom Metazoa; phylum Chordata; class Lepidosauria; order Squamata; family Crotaphytidae; genus Gambelia; species Gambelia wislizenii. The sequence continues at coordinate 143,250,798 of JAUMIR010000006.1, read as the reverse complement.
TTGAACAAGCAGGGATCACCAGCACTGAAGCCATGATATTGAGAACACAGCTGCGCTGGGCAGGGCACGTTTCTAGGATGGAGGACCATCGCCTCCCAAAAATACTACTCTACGGTGAACTCACCACGGGTCAGCGTAAGAGGGGCGCTCCAAAAAAGCGATACAAAGACTCCCTGAAACAACATCTCAGGCTCGGCCAAATTGATCGCCAACAATGGTCCGCCCTGGCCTCACATCGGGAGGTATGGAGACACACTATCCACAATGCTGCAGCCTTATTTGAGAACTCACGACGAACAAGTCTTGCAGAGAAACGACAACGCAGAAAGAATCACAACCCAAAAACATCACCCAAGGAGACCTTCTGCTGTGCTTTTTGCAACCGGACTTGTTTATCTCGGATTGGCCTTTTTAGTCATCAGCGCGCTTGCAGAAAGCGCGGGATGAGTCTTTCCTGAATCTTCGTTTGCGAAGAAAAGCCAGAGAGAGAGGTGCTTGGTGAGACTTTATATGTGTTAGTTTTGGTTTTTATTTTTGAATTTCCCATGCGACAGGGATTCCAAACAAGGAAGTGAACGAGGCTCTGTTCACTTCCTCTTTATTGCCAGGGCTGCCTTTCCTGGGAGAGGAAAGTCAGTGTGGGGGGAGAGCATTCTTTTGCCAGCAAAGAACATTTTCAGGGGCTCCTCTGATAAAGCCCTTAATGTTTCACTCAGATGAATGAGTAGAGACTTTCTAATGGGTCAGGTGTGAGGTCATTCCTGTTGATAGAGCACCTTATGTATGCTTAGAGTAGAAAGTAAAAAAGTAACTTTCCAACTTCTGGGTATGATGGGCAATTTTGGTGAATATTTTATTGCTTCATTAATGCTGTTGATCACACCACTGGCTGTCATTTCTGCTCACCTTTCAATAGCTTCTCTAAAAAATTGTATTTTTTTTAATTATGTGTAATTGAGATATTTTGGTATTAATAGCTATCAAGGTCCTGAATCAGACATTCCAACATAATGCAAAGAAATCAAAATATTTTGATAACCTGATGTCATTATCATATGATTTGTCAGAGTGATTGGCACATGGAAACCTGCTGCCACAATGACTTGTATGTTCATTTCCATAAATCCATAACTTTCCCCAGATATGTTAACAGGATTTCTGGATTAACAATTCCTGGGTGCATCCAGGACTCATGTCTGTGTCTACGCGTTCAGTGATTTGTGATAGTATAAATCAAAGGTGAATATAAATTGAGAGAGAGCCACTGTGGTGTAATGGTCTGAGTGTTGGACTAGGAGACTCTGGGAGACCACAGTTGATGACCGAAACCCACTGGGCAACCTTGCGCAACTCATACTGTCTCTCAGACTAAGAGGAAGGCAATAGCAAACCTCCTCTGAATAAATTTTGTCAAGAAAACCCAATGATAGGTTTGCATTAGGGTTGCCCTAACTTGGAAATAACTTGAAGGCGCACAACAACAGTAGCTATACTAGTTGAGGTTGATGGGAACTGTAGGCCCAGATCATCTAGATGGCCACAATTGCTCCTTCTTCTATAAATACATGTCAGTCAAAATAAAACGTATGGCCAGAGTCCTGCTTTTTTTAATACTTATTTATTTATTACCCGCCTCTCTCATCAGAATCGGAGTGGGGTACTACATCACATACAAATACAATGTCACACAATGTAACACAGTGATCACAATAATACAATTCAAGTACATTTAATACAATTTCAATACAACACAAAGACAATTGTGCACGCAACTGCCAGTAGATGGCACTGTTGGTATGCAATGATGCTACAAATTGCAAATTACTTATACACAAATAAACGGCAGCTGCTTTTTTGGAAACTGAATTAACCATTTTCCATGGCGTACTGCCCCAGGTCTTTATTATGCTGGTACTCATTTTACCAGCTTACAAAAGGCTGAGTTGACCTGGAGGGGGGGTTGGGATTGAATGTATGACTCAAGATCTAGCATGAGTTTTCGGCAGCAGTTGTCTTAAGCATAGATAAGTTCCTAAGTGATTGTGCATTTGTTCAGTTCAAGTTTATGGAAGCAAAATTGCACTTGTGGCGCCATTGTGCATGGTTGCACATTGCACATGGTTGCACATTGCTCAAGGATGTGCACACACATTATATATGGATGCACATTGCACATGCCCGTGCACTGTGCATGTACATTTGGTTTCACATTTAGTTGTGCAGTATCACAATTCACAGATGAGACAGTTTGCACAGCCATAATGCCATGAGTGTAAAGTTATGCCATGCTTCTGCCCTGTAGAATCTCAGCCGTATAAGTATTCCTACTGGCAGAGCCAGCATGATGTAGTGGTTTGTGTGTTAGACTATGACTCTGGAGACCAACGTTTGAATCCCTGCTTGGCCATGAAAACCCACTGGGTGACCATGGACAAGTCACACTCTCTTAGCCTCAGAGGAAGGCAAATCCCCTCTGAAGAAATCCTGCCAAGAAAACCCCATGATAATTTCATCCTAGGGTCACCATATGTTGGAAACGACTCAAAGGCACATAAGAACACTTGCAACAAATGAAATAGCATTACGCAGAAGTTGCATAGTGAGTTTAATCTTACCTTTAGAATCAGTGAAAGATAAGCAGTCCTTTCTTCTACTGTGTTTTAAAAAATGTATTATTCTAGAGGAGGTGGGCTGTTACTCTGCTGTGTCTTTGCTGATGAGACAGCGGATGGCATTCTGCATTGTCTCTTGACCACAGTTAATGGCAGCAATTTCCTCTCTCATCAGAGAGAAGCACATATACCATTCTGGACTATTCCCACTGGACTGCCACCCAGCAGAGCAGAACACATTTAAATGAAATTAACAAAATGTGAAGCCCCATCCAATTTGTTAACGTCGCTGGCTTCTTTTTGCACAGTCCCCGCCAATCTATTGGAGGTTCGTTTGACTACCCCAGATCTAGAGAGTGAGTGGAAGAAAATGCAATTAACTGAATGTATCACTAGTAGAATGACAAGGATAAAGTAAATGAGATGGGCAGTGGAGGAGGGGGTTAGGACCAGACCACACAAATACCTTTCTTTGCTGAAGCCAAGATACATTAGTGTACCCTCCCCCCAGGCATTTTCCAGAGTGCTGGTATAGCATAGTGGCCAACAGTGTGATAGGAATGGCTAAATCAGGTAGGAATGGGTGAATCAGTCTGTATTCCACTCTATGCCACTTGCATGTATGTTAAGCTATGGGTCCATCCTGGTCTGTTTCTTCATTAATCTATGATTTTAGAAATAGAACATGAAAATGTAAGTTTCTTTCTTTCAGCTATCATGTAACTATATAGACTTAGGACTTTATCAGACCACCCCCTAAACCAGTTCTTTTGCCAGCATAATTTGTGACATTTTTATGCCAGCAAAAGAACTTCCCAAAGAAGGAGACTCCACCACACTCTAAGGCAGCACATTCCACTGCCAAACACCTCTTACTGTCAGGATGTTCTTTCTAATGTTTAGGTGAAATTTCTTTTCCTGTAGTTTGAACCCATTGCTCTGTGACCTAGTCTCTAGAGTAGCAGAAAACAAGCTTGCTCCATCCTCAGTATGGCCTCCCTTCAAATATTTAAACATGACTATCTTGTCACCTCTTAAACTTCACTTCCCCAGACTAAACATACCCAGCTCCTTAAGCCACTCCTCATATGGCATGGCTCCCAGACTTTCCACCATTTTGGTTGCCCTCCTTTGGACACGTTCCAGAGATGGACTCTTTATGTCATAGCCACAGAGTCATAGCATTGGAAGGGGCCTCATGGGCCATCAAGTCCAACCTCCTGCTCAGTGCAGGATCTCTAGCTAAAGCATCCCCAGTTAGGTAGCTGCCCAGCTTCTTTTTGAAGACATCCAGAGAAGAAGACTCCACCATCTCTCTAGGCAATTTGTTCCATTGCTGAACCACTCTTGCTGTCAAGAACTTCTATCTGTACTCTTCCTTGGTGATTTGTTCTTCCTTCCATTCTTTATACATATCCTTTTCTTCTTTTTTCTTCCATAAGATTGGTTGTGATTGTACTTTTTGCAATTCCTTCTTCAAGATCTCCCACTTTCGCTGGGTGTCATTGTCCTTTAACATGTCTAGCCATGGGATTCCACTCAGTATTTCCCTGAACTATTTAAAATCAGCTTTCCTGAAATCCAAGGTCCTTGTTTGACTTCACCCTCGTTAGCCCTGAACCACCAGTATGAATTCTAGCATTGCATGGGCAGTTCTCCTGAAGTACCTTTTCTACTTTTCACTGTAACTTTTTCACTGATATTGCTTTTTTCACACTGCAGAATTACAGCTGTTTCATATCACTTTAAATTAAGCCATGGCTCCATCCTAAATTCTAAATACCATATGTGCGTGTGCGTATGCACCTTATATGCCTTTAAACTGCCTGTTGACTTAGACAACACCTTGAATTTCATAGGGTTTTCTTAGGCAATGATTACTCAGAGGTGGCTATATTTCTTTCCTCTGAAATATAGCCTACAGCATGTAGTATTCATTGGAAATCTCCCATCCAAGTACTAACCAGGGCTGACCCTGCCCAGCTTCTAAGATCAGACAGAATCTGGTGCCTTTAGGGTATTTACAAAACTACAAGTCCCCACGTTTTATTGAATTGATCCATGGCAGTAAAACTGGCATCAAACTGTTCTGTGTTTCTTTCCAAATCACTTGGGATTATCTCAGTCCTCTTTAAGCTTGCTAAGGACACTCAAGGGTGGCCATAATTGTGTACTGTTAACATTGGCTGGGATTTACTATTGCAGTTACAGATTTGTAACTTATGAAGTCTTATTGTAAAACTATGTAAATGTCCCCCTGTCCACTTGAACAGTCAGCAGTCGGAATGGGCAAACAATTGAAGTACATGCGCTGATGGGAGCTACAATCTAAAAACTACCTATCTTTGATATACATGGTGGTGTACCAAGAACAGCTATAGTAAGTCCTAATGCTTTCTATATTACAATCTAGAACAGACACAATAGAAGAAGGGGGATTTGAATCAAGGGTAGGGATAGATAAGCATGCCCAATTTTTCTTGCTCCCACTTCATGTCTTCTTATGTTTGTTCCTTGCTGTCTCCACTTCACTTTGCAAAATTTAAAAGTCTGCCAGAATATCTGCATGAATTTTCAGTATATTTCCCCTAATATATGCATTGTTGCATACATCTTTGTGTAATATATGCCTTTTATATGTCTTTTATATTGAGTAATATTATATTATATGAGTAGTAGTCACATTGTTTGCAAGCAATTTTCTTTACTATAAGGTTGTCATATGGGCATTTTCTTGGCACTTTCCCTTAATGTACAATTGGTGTGCAATTTTCACTACTGTATGTATTTTTGTTCAGAGATCTGCATTCCAAAATCATGAGCTGGCTGAATACAATCTTACTCATCGAGTTACTTTTGAAATGTAATGTCACTACATCAGGGCTGGGCAAAACTGCAGGCTATGGCCTTTGTATATTTTCCCAAGCCACCACCAGACACATAAGCCACCTTGAGCCCCTACAACCCAAATTGGTGGAGGTATAAATCTGTCAAATTTGGTTGGAAAATACATTTGGATATCTCCAAGAACTCTGAAAATACCCCTCCAACCACACGTAGGTTAGCCAAAAATGGCTTGAACTGGAAACTGGTACTAACTCCTGGTTTCAGCTAATCCAAAGCTGATTTTCAAGTGGGTGTGGCCCACTGCATACATCTTTGTGTAATAATGTGTGGGGTGAATGTTGCCCCCATGCCACTCACAGTTGCCCACCTTGACAGTATGCCTTCATTATCTTAGAAGTAACTATTCACAGGTAACTATTTTACTTGTGACTTGTTACTCTCAGGCTCTACGTTGATACTTAAATAATAAAAATAATAATCAACTGATTCACAAGAATATGTGAACAGGTTCTTTATAGAAGATCTAATTTTCTGCATCAAACATTTCTCTCATAGCATGGCAGGTGGTTCATGAACTCTCTCACTTCTTCTCTGGCTTTTCCAGAAAGCCTTGCATTTATTTCAAATTCAGTGTGCCTGCTTCACAAAGATACAAAGCCTGTCTGAAATATAGATCATTGGCATTCATTTCCTGCAAGGCCATTACAAATGACTTGGTGGTGATAAGACAGCCATTCTCATCCTGTTTAATGTGTTTGACCATGAAGGGTGCATGTAACAGAATGCAGGATCTTTGCCTTTTAACAGACGGCATTTAACATAAAATATGTTCCTCCTACCTCACAAATGCATATACTCTCCAAGATATAAAAGATGAAAATGGGAAAGAACAGGCAACATCCCTATTCTCATAACAAGGATCAATGCTGAAGGCCGTACATTGTCATCTGTATCCTATATTTATTCAAGTTGCAATAGCCTGTCCTGCTCGATTTTAAAAGCCAGAGAGGTATATGGTCTTTATATTAAAGATAAACTCTAAATACACTATGTATATATGTGCTTTGAAGTAGTCTATCGACTTATGACAACCCCATGAATTTTGTAGGGTTTTCTTAGGCAAGGAATATTCAGAGTTGGTATCGTCAGTTTCTTCCTCTGAAATACAGCCTTCAGCCCCTGCTATTCATTGGCAGCTTCCTATCCAAGTACTAATCAGTACCTGACCCTGCTTAGCTGCCAAGATCAGATGGGATCTGGTGCATTTAGGGTACTGATCCTTTATTTGTTATCAGCAGTCCACAGCATGTCTTACTGGTACATTAAGCGGCTGGCAATGTGAACACTCATCTCTGTTTCTTTACATGCATGTGAAGTAGGGCCAAAGAACAGCCACACCCTACTCAGAGATTTAACTTTAGCCATCTGGGAATCATTGTTGGAATAAATTTTGCATAGAGATGGAAACAATATATGCAAATAAACAAACAATGGTTGAAAAGCATGATTTTCACATGTTGAGGAAACCCTCAAAAAGAAACTTGGACTGATGGTAATCTTCACAGTTCTGGACTGATTGACCACAAAATTTGCATGCGGTTGCAAATTTTCTGCATAGCAAATAATATTATTGTGCAGGAAATGCTGTAATGGGGACTTATTCTGTGCAAAGTTCACATGTGGTTGACTTGCACAGAGAACAGCTTTTTCTGTGCAGAAAACAGCTTTTTCTGGACAGAGAAAAAATATTTCTGCAGAAAAGTATTATCTTCTGCACAGAAAAGGCTGCTTCCTACAAAGGAAGAGGAGGAGGAGGTTTTCTGTGCAAAACAGCCACATGCAAACTTTGAGCAGAATAAATACCCTAGAGGACAGGATCAAAATTCAAAATGACCTGGATAGACTGGAGAGCTGGACCAAAGCTAACAAAATGAAATTCAATATGGAGAAATGTAAGGTACTGCACTTAGGGCAGAAAAATGAAATGCATAGATATAGGATGGGGAGATCTGGCTGAATGAGACTACATGTGAAAGGGATCTAGGAGTCCTAGTAGACCACAAGTTAAACATGAGTCAACAGTGTGATGTGGCAGCTAAAAAGGCCAATGCGATTTTGGGCTGCATCAGTGGAAGTATAGTGTCTAGATCAAGGGAGATAACAATGCCGCTTTATTCTGCCTTGGTCAGACCTCACCTAGAATACTGTGTCCAGTTCTGGGCACCACAATTCAAAAAGGATATTGACAAACTGGAGTGTGTCCAGAGAAGGGCGACTAAAATGGTGAAAGATCTGGAAACCATGCCTTATGAAGAGAGACTTGGGGAGCTGGGTATGTTTAGCCTGAAAAAAAGATGGTTAAGGGGCGATATGATAGCCCTGTTTAAGTATTTGAAGGGGTGTCATGTTGAGAATGGAGCAGGCTTGTTTTCTGCTGCTCCAGAGACTGGAACATGGAGCAATGGATGCAAGCTCCAGGAACAGAGATTCCACCTCAATATTAGGAGGAACTTTTTGACAGTAAGAGCTGTTTGGCAGTGGAACACACTCCCTCAGAGTGTGGTGGGGTCTCCTTCCTTGTAGGTCTTTAAACAGAGGCTGGATGGCCATCTGTCGGGGATGCTTTGATCGTGATTTCCTGCATGGCAGGGGGTTGGACTGGGTGGCCCTCGTGGTCTCTTCCAACTCTACAATTTTATGATTCTATGAAGTCCAGAATTGTGAATGGGCTTTGAAAACTGTGTGCAGCAGGAAGAAAATTCTAAAATTACTCATTGCTTCATTCAAGAAGAAAATTAGTGAAATATTACATCCCTAGTTTTGCAGCAGCAGGTTGTGGAAAACTGTTTTAGGGCTATAAAGTGGGGCTAGATAACATTTGACCCTAGAGGTGACACTTACAATTTGCAGATAACATTAAATTAGGAGGGGTTGTTAACACCCCAGAGGACAGGACAGAATTCAAGATGACCTTGACAAATTGGAGAGCTGGGCAGAACTAACCAAATAAATTTCAACAGGGAGAAATGTAAGATACTACATTTAGGCAGGGGGGAAAACATGAAATGAACAGATATAGGATAGGTGACACCAGGTTTGACAACAGTACACGTGAAAAGGATCTAGGAGTCTTAGTAGACCACAAGCTGAACATGGGTCAGCAATGTGCTGTGGCAGTTTAAACAGCCAATGCAATTCTAGGCTGCCTCAATAGGAACATAATATCTAGATCATGGGAAGAAACAGTACTACTCTATTCTGCTTTGGACAGACCTCATCTGGAATACTGTGTCCAGTTCTGGGCACCACAATTCCAGAAGAATATTGAAAAGCTGGAACATGTCCAGAGGAGGGCGACCAAAATGGTAAAAGGTTTGGAAGCCATGCCCTATGAGGAGCAGTTAAGGAGCTGGGTATGTCTTGCCTGGAGGAGAGAAGGCTAAGAAGTGACATAATAGACATGTTTAAATATTTGAAGGGATGCCATATTGAAGAGGGTACTAGGACCCAAAACAATGGATTCAAACTACAGGAAAAGAGATTCCACCTAAACATTAGGAAGAACTTGTTGATAGTAAGAGCTGTTTGACAGTGGAATACACTGCCTTGGAATGTAGTGGTGTCTCCTTTGGAGGTTTTTAAACAGAGGGTGGATGGCTATCCTTCAGGAGTGCTTTGATTGTGTATTCCTGCATGGCAGGGGATTGGACTGGATGGACCTTGTGGTCTCTTCCAGCTCTATTATGCTATGATTCTACAGATTGTGGGAGCTGTTTTGGCCTAAAGCTCCCACAATCCCTTCTCATTGGCTATGCCCTGTGGGGCTGATGGGACTTGTAGGCAAAACATTCCCCAACCCTGTTTTAAAGGAAAGCACCAGGATATTGAATTGGGCTAGGAAGTGAACAGAGCGTTAGTGAAGCTTTTTCAGAATCATTGTAATAGGGAACATACATAAACAGCTGCAACTCTCTCAATAATCTATAGAGATTCGTTTCATCAAACATCTTACTTCAACACAGAGAAAAATGTGATTCTTTGTTTTTACTATGTACTGAAAATGAGTGTAGAATATACTTAATTTGATCAATGAGACCATCTCTTCCCCAGAGGAAGTCTTCATCATATGGTTCTGGTTCTGGTTCTGCTTAACCGCTCTCCTTTTCCTTAATTTTATCCATATCTTGCTCACACTTGATATCCATTTGCTGATATAATTCAGTTTGCCTTTTTGGATTCAAAACAATGAGCCCTTCAAAGGAGAAGGCTCCCTGGAGGCAAAATATTTTTGTCCCCTTTCCTGGGAGTCAGAAAAGTTATCTTACAAAGCCATATGTCAGAAGAGGTGTGTACAAAGTGTGATCCTCTTTCTCCTCGTGGATTCATTAGCCCAGCAAATCTTACACGGAAGTGTTTCTGACTTTTACGGTAGTAACGCAAATGGTAATCCTTACATAACCTGTGATTCTATTATATTGCCTCTTTCTTCTGTGAACTGAATGAAATCTTTTTCTAACTCTATGTTCTGTAGAAGACTCTTGATTCTAATCCGCTTCCTTTCTTCTTCCCTTTGGAAGGCAAGCATGGCATCAAGCACCTTTCTTACACACACACACACACACACACACGCCAACTTTCCCTCCAGAATGGCTTGGCAAGTTTTCCATATCTTCAAAGAAAGTACAAGATAAAAAAGGAGGACAGCAGAATCATGCAGCTGAGATTTTTCCACTTCCTTTATTATTTTTTTTAAATGACATGACCAAAGACAGGCAGGCTATACACTTGTGTGACGTACATTGGTTTAATAAGTTATATATCAGAAAGTTTTCTTCTTCCTGTCTTTTTGGACAGGCAGATGCATTAACATTCAATAAGGAAAACCTCTGGATCCCAAGTATAGAAACACTTACATTGAATAATATCATTGGAACCTGAATTTTGGCATGTGATTCAGCTTGTAGCTTCATAACTTTATAGCCTGACACTAAAGGGAAGGGTTGCAACTATTGGGATGTGGCATTGCCAGATTCAATCAATGGCATCTCTGACTGAAGTCAGTCCCAGGATGATTACACCATGGGAGACAGAAATGCCAAGCACCTAGGACTGACTTTAATTTTTCAGCAAAGTCAGGGTGTGGGGAGGTGGTAGTGGCAAGTCCTGAGTGTCAGGTACTTGCTGCTTCTGTCTCTGTGGTAGAATCATCTAGGGATTGACTTCAGTCAATGAAGGGGGGGGGGCACCAGTGGCAAGCCCCAAGCATCAGGTGCTTGCCAATTCTGTCCCCCATGGTAGATCCTGGGACTTACTTCAATCAGTAATGAGGGAAGGAGGTGGCAGCAGCAGAAAGCCCCAAGCATCAGGTGCTTGCTGCTTCTGTCTCTCATGATAGAAGATCCTTGGACTGACTTCAATCCACCAAAGGGGGGGGGGCAGCGGTGGTAAGCCTTGAATATCAGATGCACATTCTTCCTGCTACATGCTTCCTTCTGCCAAAGCAGGAAGAATGCGCGTTTGGTCCCCAGGCCTTACTACTGCAGCCTCTGCTACTGCCCTGGGACCACTTCTTGGCCTGGCTGCAGTCGCTGGCAGGTAGTTTTAAATTTTAAATAGCGATGAGCATCCATGCTTTTTGGTATCCACAGGGGGTCCTGGAACTAAACCTCTGCAGATACTGAGGTATCTATCTATCTATCTATCTTTCTGTGTACTAGATAAAACTTCATTCAAAAATACATATTTTAGGGGAAAATGGAACTCTTGTATGCATGCATTATGAGAGATTGCATACAAAAATAGGTGTGTATTTTTGTGTGCAGTTTTTTTCATTTTAAAAATATGGCAGAGTGATATGGAAATGGGATGGAATGGATTTATGATTGTACACTGGTGGAGCTGACATGGATCCCTGACCATGGGGGAGTATGGGAGTTGTAGTCCCAAAAGTAACTTCCCCAAACTCTGATTATTATGATAACAATAAATTGAAATTATGAATCTCACTAATAAGTACTGGCTTTAGAATATAGAAATGGTCTGTTTTTTGAGAATATCCTCTCTTGTTTGGGAGACGATGGCATTTTATAAAATGGGCTGCCTGCAGACAAAAGATAAGTATTTTTTCTCAGGTGTCTGTGTGATAACAGTGATAATAAATTTCGTGTTTGATGTCCTGAACATGAAAACTCCACACAAAAAAAAAATCTTCATTTTTCTCCATGGGCTTTAAATAAATACACCTCTGAGAAAAACATGGAGTTGGCTTTGCAGCTAAGATGGTGCTGGGTCTGTCTGCATGAGTGCCTCATCACATCACTTTGAGCTGCATATGTGGCTGCCCATCATTTATAGCTGCTGGAGATAATGTTTTCCAGAACATGCAATATACTTAGCCACAGGCCGTGACATTTTAGTAGTTCTTAGACTTACTATGCAAGGGAAGACAGCAATCTTTTCCCCAAAACAATACTCTTAGGAATGACTCGGCTTCATGGCGTAGCAGCATTCCTAGGAGCATCCTGGTTGGGCTGCTGTGTGCAACCGAGACAGATTTGCTATTTTTAAGTTAGAAAAATAAAGCAAAACCCTCAGCTTCCTCCCTGAAATGTAAGTCAACCTCTCATCAAATGTACTGCAATTCCTCCTTCCTCATCATTAATATAGTTTGCAGGGGGTGTTTTTGATCATCCCTCTCTCCTGGTTATGTTGGAAGGAATAGGCCCATATCCTGTTTTTAGCCCCAACTCGAGGAATGCCACTGAATCTGTGGGATTTACCTATGTGTCAGTTCACAATTCAACAATTGATTCAATGGGTCTACTCTAGTTGGGACTAACCAATAGGAATGTAGGCTTGTAGTTTTACATTCTAGATGGGGCATCAGTGCAGAAACAGCCATACTGTATCTCCTACTGCTCAATGGGACAATAAGCAGGCACAGCAGCAGATACACCATTGGAAGAACCTGAGTCAAATCTTGGACTGGGCCAACAGTTTGGGCCAGCTCAAGATCTTGCCTAAGAGAAAAAAATAAGATGCCCCATCCTTCTCTTAATTCTGTGTACAGAAGCAAACTAGAGTGGTAGCCAAATTTGACTTCAACACTGATGAAAGAAGAGTAGCCCTCCACTGGAGAAAGATAGCTTAGGGAAAAGAGGACAAGCTCTGTGGCACACACTGCTCTGCCCTCCAACAGAAGAGAATGTCTGCTGTTACAACTACTATGCCCTAGCATCTGCTATTTGAGGCAGTTTCTCCCTCTGCCTAATGGTAGGCATGCAGCTGTCAGCCAATGCTGGCCAATAGGACTTAAGAAGTCAGTTAGTGACCAGTCAGTCCCTGAATATCATGCCTATGAGACTGACCTTTTACTTTATAGAACTTTAATCTTACTCTCCAAAATAAAACTACCTTCAAATTTAGATTAAACATTAAATACAGAGGCCTAAATCTCATTGTTATTCCCAGCCTGAGTAGACCTATTGAATCAATAGAATTTACCTATTCAGCAATTGATCCAGCCAGTTTTTTCTAGCTGACTGCAATGAATAAGAGTAAGGACACTATAATAGCAAATGAATTAGAATTGACTGGAATACACACACACAGTAGGACCCCCGTATCCACTGATTCAGTATCCACCAATTCAATTATTCACAGGACACAAAACAACATACCTACTATAGAACCTTCCTAGAAAATGTGTCATGTCTAGCCATTTTCTAGATCCTCCAAAGCAACTCTATGGTATTTTAAACCAGAAGTCCCATTAATTTCAGTGGTGTTCGCTATTATCCACAGTTGTTGGTATCCGCAGGGCCTCCCAGAACCAATCCCCAGTGGATACAGGGTTCCTACTGTGTGTGTGTGTGTATTACAAGACCAACTGAAAATACTCACCAATATTCTATAACATCTACTTTAGTGGTACATGCATAACTAAGTAACATTTCCTGGCCTTCCCTTCCCCAGCCCACCTTAAAAGCCAGCCTGTTCAGCTTTTGATTGGGGTGCAAGGAGGAGGCCATTTCCATCATTCTCCTGACAGTGAACAAGGAACTGTGATAGGAGAGTGGGGAAGATCATCCTCCTTGCACCCGAATCAGAAGCCAAATAGACCTCTTTCACCTGATCCAGCTGCTCGCTTTTAAGGTGGGGTGAGCTAACACTTACTATGAAGTGAATACAGAATGGTTACAGATCTGCAACTATAGGCCTGAACTAAAGTAACCCTGTTGTCTGTGTCTACTAGAGTAGACCTACTGAATAAATACGATTTACCTACATATAGACCCTCCATTCAATAATTGCTTAAATGGGTCTACCATATTCTTGGACTAACCAATATGATTCAAACCATTGTATTTTGACCAACTTTGATATCCATGGGCCTACTCTGATTAAATCGTTCCAGCCCATCAGATGCAATAGAAATGCAACAGTTAAAATCACTGGCTGGCATTCAGTATTCCAGCTACAGATTTGTAACTGAGGGGTCGTTTACATGGGCAAATATTCCTCTAAGTATACCGCTAAGATAGCTCATAGATCCCACGGATCGCAGCACAGCATTGCCTCACTCAGGAGGGGGGAAGGTAAAACACCCAAATATAGCGTGGCAAGGAATGTCGCTACTTTTGCAGGTATATTTGCAATGTAGCGCATTATTGGTAGTATAAACAACCATTCCGCTAAGGGCTAAAGCAGAGCTGCATTGTGATTGGTTGATGATGCAAGGGTGGGCTTAAAAGAGGGGCAGGGAGGGAGGGAAAGACAGTAGCGATTAGAGGAAACTTTGAAAAATCCTCTCTGCTATTTTGCAATCCAGTTTGCAAACAAAAAGGATTCCCAACAATTTTCATTCAGGGAGCATTCCTTCTCATCCTCTCTGATGTTTTGCAAGTATGTAAAAGCTCAGTTTGTCAGATGTGATCCTGTGCATGGGGGAGGGAGAGAAACCATTTCACGAAGGGCTGCTATTTTCCCTCTCTCTCTCTCTGGCTTTCCTCTATTTGGCAGAAAATGCTGTTAAGCAAGGAGGAAAACCTTCCGTTTGATTTGTTGGGAGTGGGGGGGAAGGGGGACTGCCTCTAAGCTGTTATTTTCCCTCTCTCTCTCTCTCTCTCTCTCTCTGGCTTTCCTCTATTTGGGAGAAAATGCTGTTAAGCATGGAGGAAAACCTTCCATTTGATTTGTGGGAAGGGAGTGGGGGGAGGGGGACTGCCTCTAAGCTGTTAAGCACAGAGTTGGGGCCAGGGCAGACATTCCTATGGCATTCCTTTCCCTCTCCAATGCTTGGCCATGCCCCCAGCACTTTTGGCTCTGTGAACCTCAAAGTGGAAAAAATCAAAGAGCCACAAAATATAGCTGTGTAAACATATACCGTGTAAACTACCCACCACTGATGCGGAAAAGCGCTAAAGCGCAACTTAACGCAATAAAACCTGCCATGTAAACCAGCCCTGAGAGTTATGGGCCTGTAACTGCTCTATACTCACTAATCCTACGTAGTCATAGCACACCTTAGCAACCAGCAGCCTCGACCCACCTTAACAGCTAGAAGCCACATTGGGCAACGAATGTGTGTTCTGGTTCTGAGTGGGGTGCAAGGAAGATGATATTTCCATCCTGTCCTACCAGTGACCAAGACTGACAATTAGAAGCAGGAGTCCATTGCAATTCTTTGTCACAGGCTCACTTGTTGGTGGGAGGGATAGTGGTGAAACATCCTCCTCCTTGTGCCATGATCACCAGCAGAACAGACCTCCATATCTCAGAGTGGCTGCTGCTTCGTGAAGTGGGTTTGGGGACCAGAAGATGTTACTTTAGTTATGCATGCCTAACTAAGCACTTATGGCCACTTTCTTGTTCTAAAAATGACAAAGCCATTCCCAAAATTAGTAATCAGTCAATCCATGAATTAATATTTAATATTAATATTTAAAAAGCTAAGATATCTATTCTTGGAATTGGACAAAACCAACTCGACACCATCGCTGGAATACCCTTGGTGATTCACGTGAATGTAATGTTCCATTATACCAGTGTAAGGCACCTTGTGGAGTAGTATGCAGCAGTGTGAGAAGGGTGGCAGACAAAGCTGCCTCTGTCCCTTGAGAAAGCTATCCTGCTGGTTCCTGAGCAGTTTGGCATGGCAGGTTTCTGTACTGAGAAAGACAACTCCGGAAGCAGGTCTGGAAGCCATGCCCTATGAGGAGCGGCTTGGGGAGCTGGGTATGTTTAGCCTGGAAAAGAGAAGGCTAAGAGGTGATATGATAGCGATCTGTAAATATTTGAAGGGCTGTTATACTGAGGATGGAACAAGCTTGTTTTCTGCTGCTCCAGAGACTAGGGACTTTATCAGACACACTAAATACAGTGTCATAATGACACAAAAGGGAGTGCAGGTCAGACGACATTGCCCTTTTGTGTTTATGTCCTGTCAAAATCCCGTACCCTTTTATTGATAGCTGAAGCTGTCAATAGATCCCCCATGGTCCTTTAGTGCCAGCATTGCTGGTGTATGAAACTTCAGGCCATTTAACTCATGTGAATGCAGCATCAATGGCCGGTCTGGCACAAACACTTCCAGGTGAGATCATGACATCAGGTAAGTTTCACTCTTTTTATGACCTCCCCGGGTTACTTGGAACTTTAAAAGTGTGTTTAGGTGCTTGATGTAACTTTATTTTTAAATTTCCCACACAATGAAGTCTCACAAGATTTCAAAGGAGGAAGTGAACAGGGCTTTGTTCACTTCCTCCTTCATTTCTTGGGAAGCCTTTCCCAGGAGTGAGGGTAAGTGCAGCAGGGGTGTTCTTTTGCTGGCACAAAATGGAATTTTTTTTATGACAGCAAAAGAACATTTAAAGGGGATCATCTGATAACATCCTAGGACACAGAGTAATGGACTCTACAGGAAAAGAGATTCCACCCAAACATTAGGAAGGACTTCCAGATGGTAAGAACTGTTTGGCAATGGAATGCACTGCATCAGAGTGTGGTGGAGTCTCCTTCTGTGGAGGGTTTTAAACAGAGGCTGGATGTCCATCTGTCAGGAATGCTTTGATTGTGTATTCCTGCAGGGCAGTGGGTTGGACTAGATGGCCCTTGTGGTCTCTTCCAACTCTATGATTCTTCCTCCTATGCTAACTTCCCCATTGCCATAATACCCATGTCCATTTTATCCTCTCCATTACTTGCTCTTCCACCATCACATACTCCTATAAATTTATACTAGCTAACTGGATAGTAGCTTTTGATTTTAAGTTATTTTAGGCCATCCTAATTGGGGCATGGGGGCACTTAAAGAATTTTGGGTGGCAATGTTGGAGAAATTGACCATTTTTATTTGTATTTTTTTTTAAAAAAAAAATTTTGGTGAACCTCCCAAGTTCATAGCTGAAAAACTTGTATGTGAAATGGAATGCACTTCCAGACTGAAAATAGGCACTTTTTAGAATTTTGCATTCTGGGTTGTACCTCAGAAAATACATATAAATATGTCTGAGTATTGACAAAAACACTCACAACAGTGAGTTATTTTAAGTAAAATCTTTGTAAAAAGTGGGCACAGTATGAAAAGTACATATAATCATGTACACATTAGAAAAATATGCACAAGAAAGGACATGAATCTTCATGCAGACCTTCTTTTAATACATTTAGCTGCAAACTGGTGCAAATGTGTGGCAAAAGAAACAGGAATAAACACATCTGTGAAAATGAAATTCCTGAATTGACCCATTCCTAATTTTGGGAACGGGCTTTGCCATTTTTAGAAGAAAGCAATAATTTCCTTTATACTAAACCATTGTTTCAAAGTCATTACAGTTGGCCTGTTTATAGTGGCAGTTCTTCTGTTTAAAATAAACAAAAACAAAACCCAATTGGATTTACGTGCAGGATTTTATTTATTTATTTTTCAATGAAGTCATTGAAATTTTACTATAGTTGAAGCAGATGAGACTTTTTACCTGCAAGCAAAAGAAGAGACATTTTTAGAGTGATTAATTTCAAAAGCTTTAACAGCTCATAAACATGAACATTGTTAAGCCTCTTCCTGTGAGCTTTTTACATGGGCACATTTTCTTGTTTAATTGAATGTTTAATCTGCCTTGTTGCGGTGTGCTCTAATAAGAACAACAACTGTTCTTCTAGAGTGCCTTTCAAGCTATGTATCCCAAGGCCTTTTGAAACAGCATGAGCATCTCAGATAACCTATGAAAAAGATAAAAGACAAGCACATAAATTAGACAGTAATGGTTCTAATCCACTTCCCATTGAAACAAACGGTAATGTTTCCCTTGATTCTAATAGACCTCAATTAACAGCCTGGCACTACATTTCCAGAATGACTATTCTAGACTGCTTTCTAATTTTAGGTCCAGATATTGGAAAGATTGCATTAATTATGGCCAGAATCCTGTTGGTGTGATACACATGCAGTTGTATTTTTTGGCCATTTTGCAATGAACATATTCTAGTAACAGTTGCATAAGTGGCATTCCACATGTGTAATTGTTGCACATGGTGTTGCACATTTTTAGATAACATATAACTATTCACCAGTGACCTCAATGCACTTGATTCACTGGGACTGTGGAGATAGCCATGGTGAATTTCCTCATTGCAGAATAGGACAATAACCATGCATATTGGCAGATATCAATTAGGTTGCACCAGATGGGTTACTCTTATAGATATGTATATTTGTAGAATCATAGAGTTGGAAAAGACCACAAGCACCATCCAGTCCAACCCCCTGACATGCAGGAATAAACAATCAAAGCATTCCTGACAGATGGCCATCTAGCCTCTGCTTGAAAACCTCCAAAGAAGGAGAGTCCACCACACTCCAAGGCAGTACATTCCACTGTAGAACAGTACTTACTGTCAGGAAGTTCTTTCTAATGTTTACATGGAATTTCTTTTACTGTACTGTAGTTTGAGTCCATTGCACCCTGTCCTAGTCTCTGGAACTGCAGAAAACAAGCTTGCTCCATCCTCAGTATGACATCCCTTCAAATATTTAAACATGGCTATCATGTCACCTCTTAACCTTCTCTTCTTCAGGCTAAACATGTCCAGATCCCTAAGCCGCTCCTCATATTCAACAGAATAATCAGTGGAGCAACCATCAAGTACTACCTGAGTGTACATTTCTCTATGCAAGTTCAATATAGAATCTTGGCCTATGGTATACTGATTCCAGTTACTTCTTTATAAGAGAATCAGAGGCCAAATACCATGGAAAGGTTTTCTTCTTCACTGGGACATATCCCAAAACAGAGATGGGAAACATGGGGTCCTCTAGATCTACCCTGGCTGGCATAATCAATGGCTAGGGATATAATAACATCTAGAGGGCTACATATCCCTACTCCCTGCCCCAAAAGCATCTGCCTGGCCACATCTAGCTTGATTTTGGACTTTTGATATTTTCCCCTTCTCATTCTAGTTTTGTAGCACCCAGACTAACAAAGAGTTCCCAGAAACTCAATGTCTCAATTCCCTGTGCAATTTTATTGATCTTAAACAGAGAATACCCAATTCTTATTTTCATTGTTAATCATGGACCACATTGCTGTTTTTATTTTGTTTGTATGGTATTAATGCAGCTTTCACATGTCTACTTGCTCCCTTTGGTGGCTTGCCAAGCTCCTTGGATTCATTTGGTGGCCATTCAAAAAGGGGCATTTGGAATAGTTGACTTTATTCTCTGAAATGCTCTGCCCCTGCAATTAAGGGATCTGTTAACAATGTGAGTTGTTGGTGTATGTGAAAAATATTTCTTTTCACCTCACTTACCAAAAATCACCCCACTTACCAAAATTCACCCCACTTACCAAAATTAAATTTGTCTGGTTAAGGCCTGAATCTTTTATCTTTAGGGAACTTGTGTGTGTGTGTATGACATCCAGAGGATTCTGGTCAATATAACCTAAGAAATAAATGTATTAAAATTCATCTATGGGGTTTTTAATCTAGGTGTGATGTTTATCGCCCGCAAAGGGAAATGGCCACATTGCACATTTCCTTGCAACTGCTGGCCTTCTGTCTCTGGTTCTCTACTGATATAATAGATACAATAAGCTCAGGAAAGGAAAGTCCAGTGGTGGCACTAGGGGGGTGCAAAGAGGCCAATCTGCACCTGGTGACACTTTTAGAGGGAGGGGTGACACTGGCCTTAGTAACACCACAGGAAAAGTCAGTAGGAAAATGATAGTGTGTGTGTGTTTTTTAAAAAATAATAATGAATAAGCTTGAAAATCTAATTCAACTACATTTAAATGGGAGGGAGAAAAAAAACTATTATGTTTTGTGTCAAATTGCTATTTTCTGTTAGTAGCATGGTGTCATCTACATATCTAAATTGTTGGTGTCCTTTCCTTCAATTTTCATACCTCCTTCCTCTGAGTGTAATCCTCTTTTACAAGGTCTGCCTATCAAACAATGAGACTGTTACAACAACCCATCTTTATTTATATGTGCTACAATTCTAATGCTTCTCTCCTTCAATATGTTCCCCATTTACACTCACACACCGATGCAGTCTTGTTTTCCACTTGTTGAAGGCATGCAACAGATCAGTTTCTGTCAGCTGTTTCAACACATCTGCCGTTTTCTTCGTTATGGCATCAATTGACTCAAACCGGGTTTCTTTAAGCACCAATTTCACTTTAGGGAAAAGAAAAAAGTTGCATGGTGCCAAATCTGGTGAATATGGAGGATATTCAAGTGTCGTAATGTATTTATTAGCCAAAAAACTGCTTCACAGAATATGCCTTGTGGGCAGGCGTATTATCTTGATGAAGAATGAAAGCATTTCCCCACAGTTCTAGACTTTTTTTTTCTGACTCTTTCTCTCAGCTTTGTCAACACTTCTTTATAATAATGCTGGTTCAGTGTTCTGCCTTCTGGAACCCATTCTGCCAGAATTACACCCTTGATGTAAAACAACAACAACAATGAGCATGGCTTTGAATTTGGACTTGCTTTGATGTGCTTTTTTTCATTCTTAGTGATGATAGTGTTTTCCACATTGGCTGTTTTTTTTTTGTCTCAGGATCATACTGGAAGATCCAGGTTTCATCACAAGTGATGATTTTTTGAAAAAGATTTGGGTCCATCTCAAATTGCTATAGAATATAAATGCAAATTTCCTTGTGACACTCTTTTTGCTCTGGTGTGAGAACCCTAGGGACTCTCTTGACACAAATCTTCCTCGTGTTGAGATCCTTATGCAAAATTTTCCACGCAGTGTCTTTGTTGATGTTCATGGCTTCAGCTATTATTTGGACATGGAGTCGGTGGTCTCCTTTAATAGTCTGGCTGATTTTTTCCACAATTTCTTCATTTCTTGAAGTGGAAGGTCATCCAGGGCATTCATCATCTTCCACTTTCTCACATCCTTCTCTGAATCTTTTGTGCCACTCAAGCACACGCGCATAAGACATGCAGTCTTCCCCACAGGCCTCAGTAAGCATTTGAAAAGATTTTATTGGTGTTTTGTTCAATTTTACTAAAAAATTCAAATTGACACATTGCTCGACTTTTAAACTTAGCATTTTTCCAGCACACAACAGACAACACAACTGCTTTAAATGATGACTGACAATTAACTGAATGGCTGAGACTGTTGATTTTTGTCATGCAGGTCCAGACATGTTCAAGGTCACCAGTCAATCAGTTCTCCCTGATTTGTCTGAAAGGTAGAAACACAGTCTCCTTATTTAATAGACAGACCTTGTACATATGATACGTTCAGCATACAAGTTAAACAGATAGAGTGATAAAATGCAGCCCTGCCTGACCTCCTTACCAATTGGAAACCATTCTGTTTCTCTGTATTCCTTCCTAGTACAGGTTATGCTAAAGGACAATCAAATGTTGTGGGCACAGCCATTTCTTTAAGAGTGATCCATAGTTTTTCATGATCTATACAATCAAAGGCTTTGTTACAATCTATAAAGCACAGGCTGATTTTCTTTCGCGTACTCCATTATCCAATCCATGTTTGCAATATGATCCCTTTCCTTTCCTGAACCCAGCTTGGACAGCTGGGATTTCTTGCTCCATTTATGTTAAAAGTCATTATTGTAGAATTTTGGGCATCACTTTGCATGCATGGAAAATTAATACAATGGTCCTGTTACTGCATCAGGTGATGCCCATGTATACTGTCACTTCTTGGGTTGCTTGAAGAATGTGTTTGTGATGAAGAATTCCTGTTTTGGTATGTGATTAATTTCCTCCTGGACCCCAGCATAGGATATTTCAAGTTCTTCTTCTTCTGCCTCTATAGTTAGAGCATAAACTTGGATGGTTTTCCCCTGGAGTCTTATTGATATGATTTGGTCGCACTTTGCATTATATCTTTTGACTGCTTTTACTACATTTCTCCTCACTATAAATGACACCCCTTTTCATCTTAGATTTCCATTTCCTGAGTAAAGCACTGTAATTATCTGACTCAAAATGTACCAAAAGTTTATTGAATGTGTCTACTTTAATATAGGCCAAAAAGCCTTTTTAAGGTAGAAGAGAGTGTTATTGAATTTATGTTCTCAAGGTATTTGTTTTCTTTGTTTAAAAATCTCTGTGTGGGTTTAAAGTCCTTCAGCTATTATAAAGAAATTTCTGGTTTTAGTAGTACTGATCCTTCATTAATTTTAGAAATGGGGTGGTTGGGGAGGAATTAGTTACTGGGACTGCTACCCACATAATTCATTCTAATTGAGCTACTCTTGAGTAAGCAGTTTGAATCCTGTGACTCCAAACACTGTGATTCACCAGACATGAGGGACTAAGAAAAAGCAACAGTTTTGCAGAAATCCAAGAGAACTAGGCTTTGGTAAAAGAACCAGCAGGGAAATATGATTTTTATTGACTTTTTAGCACTGTTTCTCATTTAATTAAATAACAAATCAATTGTTTTTTTTTTCTTTTGGCTGAGACATCAAAATTTAACTTAAGTTGGGGTGACAATTCCTCTATCAGAGATGTATTCTGAACTGCTCCATTAGTAGCTGTTGTAACACCAGAGTTTTAAAAATCATCTATATGGGGCTGTCTATATCTTGAAAGTGAACTCTGCTCTAGGTCGACTCCCTTTAATCTACTCTGAGCCCGGGTCATAACAATCCCTCAACTGGAAATTATACCAAAATTATGTCGAACTCTGGAAGACAGCTACACTTAATCAGACGGAATTTAGCAAGCAAGAGGTATATTCTGGCTACTGACACTAGGGGGTTGAGTGTTTTGCCAGGTTTCTTCTTAAAACTGAAGATTATGGCTTCAGCTTCAGAGGCTGGGTAGCTAAACTTGTCTTTGCAGACAGGATGGTCTCTTCTGCCCTGGGAGAGGCTATTGGAACAGTTCTGCCCTGCCTTTATACCCAAAGGAGACACAGCTGGGTGAGGAAAAGCAGCTCTTCGGTCTAAGTCTGCAGAAAGGCAGTTGAAGGCCAAACAAAGGATTCCAGGAGAGAATAGTCACAGAAATGGCTACAGCCTCAGAGGTTGGGTGGCTAAACTTAATCACTTAGTTGAAAATTTTTTGATTACCTTCTCCTTTTTTTGTTAGAAAATTTCCAACTTAATTTATAACTTAATTGGTTTTAATTCTATCACCAAATGGAGGATGGGAAGAGAGAAAGGAGTGAGAGATAACTGTCTTCCAAGAAAGTATCTTCCTTTTCTCTTAACTGTCCTCATCCAAATAATAAACAAATAGCTCTAGGTGCCATTGCTGCTACTAATTTTGAGCCCAATTTGATAATTTCTCATTCGCATGAAGAAATCTGGCATGAAACAGTCTCTCCCATTATCTCTGTCTCAGATGTGGTGGAGAATTTCAACAGGTCATTATAACTTTGACAAAGAAATAAAACAATCCTTATTCTACCACAAAATGAGTAAAAACACCTCTTTGTAAGTGAAAATATTTTTCCCCTCTCCTAAATGTACACATGCACATAGGCAGACTCATCCATCAACACATTATTAATTTTTGTGTGTGCTGGGAAGATGTTTTCAAATTGACATTGATGCAGATAACAAGATTTACCTCTCCAAATGCTAAACACAAAATCTATTTTGAGTGTGCAAAATCTTCACAGATTGTGCTAACGTTATAATTGTGAGATATTTAATGATGTCTCAGACTCTGAAACCTCTTGGTGTGCTGTCTAAATAATCAAGCATTTTGGGAAGATGAAGCAACACTCTTCTGCTAAGTGATATCAATCTTAATGTAATTACTTCTTAATGGTATGGCCCTTCATTATTTTTTTTTATTTTTTGCAGCAGTTATCTTCATTTTCTCTTCATTCTACAACATCACTTCATCTGTCAGCCTGACAAGAACTTTCTCAAAGACAAACAATGCTAATGAAACACCGACGTGTCTCAATCAATGTCTTCCCGTCCCACATCTTGATGGAAATCTTACTGAGCAGCTAATTCTACATTAGTTTTTCCCTCCTTCTCTTCTACACTTGGCCTTAGAGGCATGGAATAGAAATTATTTCCACAGTTATCAAATAGGTTTCTATCAAGGTAACTGGGGGCAATTCTTAGCATGGTTGCTCATTCCCAGTGGCAATGTTTCAGATAGAAAAGGAGAAACAAAAAAACAGCACAATCATTGAAAACACAAATACACCCTAGTTAAATCAGGTAATAGGACACAAAACAGAATAGGCTAGCTAGTTTCAGAACAAGTCATTTTAAAATTCAGAATGCCTTAATTTGGAGGCAGTTGGAGACTACGGCTAGGAAGAATATTTTAAAATATTAAAAAAGTGTTTGAAAAATGTTTTTTTTTTCTTGAATGCTAAGACACTGATGACAAGAAACCTGGACTAATGAGAATATTTGAAAATATTCAAAAAGTGTTTGATTTTTTTTTCTTGAATGTTAAGACACTATGATGACAAGAAACCTAGACTGATGAGAATCTTTGTGGCTTATTCTACTCATAATTTGAACATGGCATTTTTTGTGTGTGGAAAATGCTGGTTTATGCACACACACAAAAAACAATGTGTGAATTTTGTGCAGAATCAGCCCTGAATTGCATTTTCAAAGACAACCTCACAGCAGGAAGAAAACTGCTAAAATTTCTCATTGCTTCCTTCAAGAAGAAAATTAGCAAAGAATTTACATCCCTGTTTGAGCATCTCTACTCTATCTCCCATTTGTAATGGATGAATTCAAGAGGTATTGCTGGTACTTCTAGCAAATAGATGTCCATGGTGTAGCTACTTCCCATATAAGTATTGGGGGAAGGGGAGACAGCAAACCCAATTAAGCACTACAATCATGCTTGAATTACCACAAGGCTCTCTCATTGGATGGACAAATCTGCAGTTTCGCTTCCTCCACATTTGATTTTTTTTTTTTAAAAAAATCCTATTCTGACACATTTATAAAGACATCTGTGAATCCATGAATCTTTTACAAAAAAAAAAAAAATTCTCACTCCTCCTAGAAAATCCTCCCATGTCATTTTGCTGGCCTTGTTAAAACTAAATATACCTGCTTTGCTTTCCCTCAGAAAGCCTGATGCACTTGAATTCATACAGTTTTTAAAAGTACAAGACAGTAACAGACAAGGAATCAGGATGTGTCACCAAAGTGGAGAAAATGCATCATGAAGAAACAGGTTGAAGGAAAACACTAATTTACACAAAATGTGCTTATGCTAATTTATATTTAGAGATGCACATTTAGAAATAATAGCTATACTTACAAATACGATTTAGTTAACTGAAATCGGGTTACCTGTGTGGATGCTCACTTTGCTGTCCAGATGTTAATTGTTGATGGGCAACATGAAGGCCTTCATAGGATTGTTTGTTTATTTGTTTGTTTATAAATGGGACTTGTCCTACTTCTTGGAAAGTATATACCATGCAACTTTCCAGGATGGTGTGTAAATTGGTCTGCTTTTCAGACATACCAGACATAGGACATTGCAAATTTGTTGACAGACTTAGAAAATACACTGGGAGTGTATTTTCCTTTTGATCTCATACTGATTTTATTTTAGAGTAACAGTGTGAGTCTCTTAGTCTAATAGCACATATGCTTTATTTATTTATTTAAAACAACTTTTTATTCAGCTTTTTTATTTAAAAAAATCAGAATGGTTTACAGTAAAAAGAAGGTGCAATCAAACCAATTGCTAACTGACTGTAGGAATATCCCTGGCACCATCAAGCTGCATTCTGCTGGGAGTGGAAGTCCAACATAAATCTGCAGGTAGAGCTTTATGATCTATCAGAATACTAATGGATCTCAATTAATGTTTCATTGATAAAAGGCACACACCATTTTGCATTGATTTTGCCAACACATTTGCCAACAGATGCAGAAATGAGATGGAATGGACTTCTCTTTAGTAAAATATAGAAACTGTTGAAAGTAAAGCAAGGACAGATTCATACATTCCTAACTAGAGAAAATGCCTGGAACTACTGTATATTCCGGCATATAAGATGAGGTTTGAGCCCTGAAAAATAGGTTCCAAAATCACGGCTCGTCTTATACGCCAGATACACTTTGCTTCACCCCTCCATCTGAACTCCTGCCTCTTTGCTCCCTTCGCAAATGGAGTGAAAAGGCAGGAGATCAGGAGGGGGGGTGAGGCAAAGTGCTTACGGTCCCCCTCCTCTGCCTTCTCCCCCTTTGGGGAGCAACCGAGGACAGAGGAGGGGGGCGAATGTTGCTGGAAAGCCCCCCTCCAGCCACCCACCCTCCCCGAAGCTGTGATCCAGCTCCCGATCGTGGCTTCGGGGAGGGGGTGGGTGGCTGGGAAGCCCCCCCTTCCAGCCACCCTTTCACCCTCCCCGAAACCCCCTCCCTCCAGCGCCCTCCCTCCAGCCACCCCCCATCCCCAAAGCCGTGATCCGGCTTGAGATTGCGGCTTGGGGAGGGGTGGTGGTTGCGAAGCCCCCTCCCTCCAGCCACCCTTCCAACCTCCCCAAAGCCCCCTCCCTCCAGCCGCCACCCCCTCCCCAAAGCCGTGATCCCACTTGAGATCGTGGCTTCGGGGAGGGGGTGGGTGTCTGCGAAGCCCCCTCCCTCCAGCCAAAGCTCCCCAAAGTCCCTTCCCTCTAGCGTCCTCCCTCCAGCGACCACCCCCTCCCCGAAGCTGCGATCCCACTTGAGATCATGGTTTTGGGGAGGGGGTGGGTGGCTGCGAAGCCCCCTCCCTCCAGCCACCCTTCCACCCTCCCTGAAGCCCCCTCCCTCCAGCATCCTCCCTCCAGCCACTCCCCCTCCCCAAAACTGCGATCCCACTCAAGATCGTGGCTTTGGGGAGGGGTGTGTGGCTGAGAACCCCCTCCCTCCAGCTACCATTCCACCCTCCCTGAAGCCCCTCCCTCCATCCCCCCCAGCCAGCTGGCCATCCCGCATTCCCCAACCCATGAGGAGGCTGGGCAGCCTCCTCATGGGTTGGGAATCACGGGAGGAGGGAGAACCCCCCCAGCCAGCTGGCCATCCCGCATTCCCCAACCCACGCAGTGCAGCCAAATTGGCATTGTCACCCCTTCTCCCCACCTTCCTTGAAGGTGGGGAGAGCGAGCGAAGATGCCCCATTTAACTCTGCAGCCCCGATGCCTTCTTCTGGGCTCCCTTGCAAAGGGAGCCCAGAAGGAGGCATCGGGGCTGCGGAGTTAAAGCCCTAGATTCGCTCCCTCTTCCTTCGGAAGGGAGCCCAGAAGGAGGGATCGGGGCTGTGGAGCCAAATGGGGCATGTTCGTCCCTTCTCCCCACCTTCCTTGAAGATGGGGAGAGGGGGCAAATCTAGGGGTTTGCCGCAGCCGCCCCCACTTCCCCCACCTTGGTCTCCTTCAGAAGAGCCAAGACGGAGGGAAGGGGGCTGCTGAGGCAAACTGGGCATTTTTGCCCCTTTCCTCCACCTTCGAGTCATGTTTGACTGGAAGGTTGAAGAGAGGGGCGAATGTTGTGTCTGTCTGTCTGGGGGAGCCCTGCCAGAGGATCCTGTTCACTTTCCCAACTCCCGAGGAGATCCTCGTGAGTTGGGAAACAAAGAGGATCAGCTGGCAAGGCTCCCCCAGCCAGTTAGCCAGCCAGCCAAATGGGGGGGGGTAGTCTTATATGGCAAATATATGCCTAAGCCTAGATTTTTGGCTGGAAATTGGGGGGGGGGTGGTCTTATACACCCTGTCGTCTTATACACCAGAATATACAGGTAAGTATGCATTCTACAGCCAAGCTGTTCTTCCCCTAAATAACTCTGGATCCTTCCCAGAAACAGTTCAGTTCATTTATCTATTTATATTGTTTTTAAAACTACATAAATGTTTCAAACTACATAAATGTTTCAAACTTGCCTTTCTGGACTGCAGCCCCCTACCCTCTTATATTAAACATAATACTTGTTTGTTTCTTAATAAAAAAAGAACCATAATGATGTAGTGGTGTGAGTGTTGGATCAGGACTTTGGGAGACCAGGATTTGAATCCCTGCTCTTAACCATGGAAACAGATTGAGTAACCTAGGGTAAGTCTCACACTCTGAGCCCAAGAAGGAAACAGTGGCAAAAAAGAAACAAACAAACAAACAAACAAACAAAAACTCCTCTGAATAGCCCTTGCCAAGAAAGTCCTATGACAGAGTTGATAGAAAAGATGGGGCCCTACAGTATATTATGATTACAGATGGAACAGAATTTTGCATTAACCAGTGTTTAAAAATGAATTTATCCTGTTCATCATCTGCAAGATGATTAGCAAATGTATGTGCATATCTTTTGGGTTCCCCTCATTGGGAAGAAATCACAAGTGGCAACGTTGAAATTGTGTAGTACTAAAAATGTGCAGTACTAAAAATGTGCATCTTTGAAAATATCAGCACAAAGTTATTTTCGTCAATGGAAAAAAATATGAAAGAGTGTGTCTATTTTCATAGAATCATAGAGCTGGAAGAGACCATGCGGGTCATCCTGTCCAACTCCCTGCCTTGCTGGAACAAACAAAGACAGATTGCCATCCAGCCTCTGTTTCAAAACCTCCAAAGAAGGAGAACACAATGAGGCAGTGTATTCCACTGTTGAACAGCTCATCAGGAAGTTCTTCCTAATGTTTGGGGTGTGTGTGGAATCTCTTTTCCTGTAGTTTGAATCCATTGCTCTGTGTCCTAGTCTCTGGAGCAGCAGAAAACAGGCTTGCCCCTCTTCCATATGACATCCTTACAAGTATTTAAACATGGCTATGATGTCATCTCTTAGCCTTCTCTTTTCCAGTCTAAGCATACCCAGCTCTATAAGCCCTCACTGTACTCCCTAAGTATTAAAAGTATGCATAATAGGAAAAGTTTGCACCCAAATGTACATAAATTTCCATGCTAAGAAACAAACAAAATCTCACAATCCAGTATGAAACAAAGAGAGGAATAAAATTCAGGTGAGACTATGAGAAATGCAAGCAACAGAGAGATTTTCACATCCCTGCCATTGATAGATCCACACAATATCAAGTCAAAGAACCATAGGATAAGAACCACTATTATGAGATTGTGGAGTTCCCCGTGGTGGCTGGTCACTTCTATGTTACTGAGTTAATGACTCTACTCTGTGTTCTAGTCTGAACTTTTACCAAGGTGTTGAACTTATTACAGGCCTTGGATAGATATTTTAAAGTTTGATCTAAAACACAGAGAGTGGATTCACCATTCCACTGACCTGGATGCCACTAGCTGCCACTGGGAGTTCCAATGTAGAATAAGAACTGTCATGGACATTAATGTGGTGTTCGGGTAGGGATGAAACACCTTCCCAGGAGCCATAGGTTACAATCATAGAAATACATAATTAAATGCAGTTCTTGATTTGGAGTCCCCCCCCCCACAAAAAAAATTGCTGATAATTTTGGAAACAAGAGGCAATAGATCAGCGAGCAAACGCATGCAAAAGTGACATAACGTAGAACTAGGATGACTTACCTCTCCATTGACGCCTCCTTGTTGTAGGAGAGAGGCTTGCATACCTTAATGATGTTTTGAGCTATGCTGGCGGTGGCATAATAGCCACCAGTAGGGTCTCCCATGCCAGACAGGTCAAAACCGAAGGGTCTAACAAAGAGCGTCAAAGGGCAGGATGGGCTCTCTAGCCTTATGGCAACCATCCTAAGAAAAGGAAAACTCTAATCCCAAACCTGGACAGATGGTGTTCGTCCAACCCTGTAAGGTCAACCATCTAAGAGAAGGAAACTCTACGACCTGAGGACCTCGCTGCTACGTCCATGCTTGCAAGGCCACGGCAGATGAACCTTTGGTTTAAAGGTTGAGGCCAGTTCTGTGCATGCTGCGCTCCACCAGAAAAATCCATTGCACAGGCTCGAAGGAATCACAACCCAAAAACAGCACCCAAGGAGACCCTCTGCTGTGCTTTCTGCAACCGGACATGTTTATCTCGGATTGGCCTTTTTAGTCATCAGCGTGCTTGCAGAAAGCACGGGATGAGTCCTTCCTGAATCTTTGTTTGCGAAGAAAAGCCAGAGAGAGAGAAGCCAGATGATGACTCATCCTCTCCTACATTTAATGACACTAGTGAAATTTCTCAAGGCATTTTGTGCACCTGTGAATAGCTTGGATCTGGCTCTTTTGATCCTAGATGAATCTTATTAATGGAGAACAAGGATTATTTCCCAAACAATAAAGAGAAATTCTTAATGATTTTATTAAATAACCCATAGAATGATGAGAGAATCTTTCTACCTGCTTTTGTCCTCATTTGTCTAATAGTTATTTTGTTTGCAAGTTCTTAGTTACAATGCTTTGGCTTTAATTACTTGAATAAATTTTAATGCAATTAAGAAGTTGAATCCCTCTTTGCATTCAGGTGATTATATGCAGGTAATTATGCGGTGCCAGAGGTGCAATTTGCATACTATTACCACAATAGTGAGAAGGACTTTCTGTATCTAAAGTGAAGGAGCGTGTAGGATTTTTTAAAAAACCCATTTATGTTATCAGTACTCGACTGCCAAAAGCTAAATGAATCCTGATGATGTGCATGAGCCATGGACCCAGTGCAACATGTGTGCCCAGAGATGTTCCAGAACCAGGCATCTGCATTGACATTGGAAATTGTCAGACACATTAAAAAATGGTGTTATTACGATGCCATGAGATCACAAAAGGGCTTTCTTATCAGATGACATTGTGCCCCAGTGTTATGCAAGCGTTCTCTTGCTCATATGAGGGAATTATTTTTTATTGTCAGGGAGGAGTCGAAAATTGATCTTCCATAGCATTTGTGTTCTGGATTTTCATATGGGTGAGAAACTGCCCTGTTCTGCTGGCATGATTCCAGGTCAATGGGCAGTCCCGCCAGAACACTTCTGGGTGCTAATGGGAAAACTAGGTACCGCATGCTCTTTTTATGAACCTCTCCGTCTTGTTTGCAAGTTTCTAAACATGTTTCTGTTGTAGTCCAGTTCTTCTGGAGAGATCCCAATGTAAGCAAAGGCCACTCCACTTCTTGGCCGTGTGGGGACCAGGGACACATGACAATGAAAGACAGGTAATAAAATTTCAATTCCATTAGCAACAGAAAAGTAACTTCCCTTGAGATCCCGGTTGACCCAGTCCTGTGTGAACCTAACTGCTCCTTTCTGAGGGAGAGAACATTGAATTTATCACCATTAATCATTATTATCATTTATTTGCATAGCGCCATCCCTGCACAAGGCACTTTACAGTACCTGGCTTGTGGGGGCAATTAGGTAACACACATTGGAAACTACTTCTTGCAGTGTAGATGTGTAAATTGCTATTGCTTAAAACAATTTGTAAGCCGCTCTGATAGCCTTGTGGCTGAAGAGCGGGGTATAAATAACTAAAATAAATAAATAAATAAATAAATAAATAAATAAGAATACAAAATGGTACCCTGCCCTCAGGCTTACAATCCAATTAAGACATGACACAAAAGGAAGAGAGGATGGCAGGGTGGAATGGGATTAAATCCAGCAGGTATTGCCTCTGATGCCAGGGCAGTGGCAGTTGGGATGAAAGGAGGGCCTTTCATCTGGTTCTGGCCTAGCCATGGTGGAGCTGTGCCTTCCTCTTCTTTGTTCCTTCTGAGGCCAATTTCTCAACAAGTCCCTGTGCTGGACTTTTTTTTTTTTTTTTTAGGTGCTATATTGGTAACTAAATGGCTATCTGCCATTTGTAGTCCAAATGAAAGAGTTTACCTTTGTTGGAGGTAAAAAACTTCAGTTAAGTCCCAGTCCATTAGCTCTCTGTTCTTAAAGTTTCCCTGTTGTGGCAAAATTCAGTATCTTCAAATCCAGGGAACGTATTCAGGGGTAGCTGTGGATTTTGTTGTATTTTGCTGTATGGCCAATACAGCTACCTGTGAAGAATAGTTTTACTACCCTGCTGACATCAGAACCACTGACAGCAGAACCAGTGGGGAATTCCTGGTGTATATTATGTCTACAAACATAGATAAGTTGTTGTTGTTTTTTAAAATCAGCCTGAATTATTTGTTGATCTATCCCAGTACTCTCTCTTCTAGATAGAAACAGCTCTGCAGGATCGCAGACAATTTTTTCCCCTTCTCACTTACTATCTGTTTCTTTGGTATAGAGATATCATAGAATCAGATATTCATAGAAATGTAAAAGATTCCAAGGATCATATAATCCAACCCCAGTCATGCAGGAATGCACAGCTAAAGATCCTCTGAGAGCGGGCCAACTTCTATTTAAAGGCCTCCAATGAAGGAGAGTTTACAACCCTCCAAGCAGTTCATTCTAGTGATGTAAAACCCTGCATTATTCTTCTCCGGCCTGAAGGGTGTTGGAAATATTTATTTTTCTTCTCAGTCTCTGTGGAAAGTGAGATATTTTCAACTGGGTTTTCCTTCACATAGAAGTCAAACCATACCTGACAAATTCTTAAATAATGAGGGCTATAAAACAATCAGCTGTCTTTTCCCTCCCTAATTCTTCTTGCAATTAGTGTTGTGAACCATAAAACTCTATTTGCAGTGTCTAACAAGGAAGGATGGCCTGTGTCCCTTCACCCACTGCAGTCAAGTGGATTAATTCAAATTGTCTTGAATGAGATGCACACAATTAAATTGGGGAATATCAAGTTATCTAGGCGATCCTACTGTAGCTGTGTATGCTTATGATATGAGCAATGGGCAAGGTAAACAGCTGCCTACAAAATCACTTACTGAGCATGTGAAGAGCAAAACAGGAAAAATGGAGAAAGCAGATTAGCCTGCCTAGCAATTTTCACATAATCTATGTAACCCTCCACCATCTCTTTTGGTGGTAACTGGTGATGGCCATATAACATTCAGGTGTCTTTCCTTTCTACAGGGTCTAAGAAGGGGGGGGGGTGACCTGTATTTATGTTTAGACAGAGTGACATCATTAAATTTGCCTGGACTGAGACTTACACAGTTTAAAATGAATGGCTGAGGCACTGTTGCTTTTATTACTTAAGCAATAAAAACATCCTGAACACCAAATTGAAGTGCCCAGCCCAATATATAGTTTGCAGATGAAGCATTTACAAATTCTCACACCTAGGCAAGCAGCTGACAAATTTCTTGGCTTGTAAAGAGAAGTGTAAATGCATCCAAGCATTCAAACATCCTGTATGTTTAGTGAACAGCTACAACTAATTGTCACATCCCAGTTCATTCCATTCTTCAACAGCTCTTAGCAGCAGAAAACAAGCTTGATCTATCTTCTACATGATACTCCCTTAGATATTTAAAGATGGCTGTCATGTCACCTCTCAAGTCTTCTTTTTTCCAAGCTAAACATACCCAGTTCCCAAAACTGTTCCTCATAGGGCTTGATTTCCAGACTTTTGACTACCCTGCTTGACTCCTTCTGGATATGTTCCAGCTTGTCAATATCTTCCTTGAACTGTGGTGCCCAGAACAGGACACTGTATTCCAAGAAAGTCTGACCAAAGCGGAATAGACTGGGACTCTTACTTCCTTCTATCTGGATTCTATATCCCAAGGAATGACCCTTATCAAATGTACTGTCCAAGATATGCTATAGAATGGGCTCAAAATGCAGTAAGGTTTTGTCCCTGATCTATCAACTATTTTGGGTTCTTCTCAAACATTTTGGGTTTCTCAGTTCTTTTACTCTAGAATTCACAGTTATGAACCAATCGTGATTAAGCTTGATTTTTACCATTAGACAGGCATGCTGTACACTTTCATTTAAGTTCAAGATTCACTAGCAAATTTTGGCTACCTCCCTCCCCCCAGGAAATTGCTGGTTGTGGTCCATTTTGTATGCAGCTTGGTATGAAACAAGTTTTCAAGACTGCAAGTGCTGTCACTCAAACTGCATAACTGAAATCGCCAGTATCTACCAGGGCCACACCAAGTACATTTTCTATTAGAATATAAAACCATACAGTAAAAGGCCATATAAAAGAAGACTTCCAAATGAAGTGCACAGTGTCTAATACTTAAAACATTTTTAGTTGTTTGTCAGAATGTGGTACCCTCAGAAAGTAGACTACAGTATCACCCCTGCATCCACTGATTCACCAACTGCTGATTCAATTATCTACAATTGGCGATGGTGAGAGGTAAGGGAGGGGGAGAAGGGATCTCCTTCCCCTTCCCTTCCCCCAGAAGACCTCCGGTCATAGGGGGTAATGGTGATGGTGGGGGGAAGGGAAGGGGGAAGGAATGATCTAGCCTGCTCCCTCCCTTCCTCCGGGAATGCTTCGTTTGCGGCATGGGGGAAATGGCAGGGGTGGAAGGGAGAGGGAGGAGTGAGATAGCTCTGTTTGTGGCAGGGGCGAAGGGTGATGGGAGGGGAAAAGAGGGATCTAGCCTTCCATCTCTCTTCCCCTGAGAAAGCTCCAGTCATGGGGGTGATGGGAATGGTGGGGGGATGGAGGGGGAAGAGTGATCTCCTGCCCCCTCCCTTCCCCCGGGAGAGCTCTGTTTGAAGCAGAAGTGGAGGGAGGGGGAAGAGGGATCTAGCCTGCCCCCTCACTTCCCCCGGGAGGGCTTTCAGTGGTGGCAATGGCAACGGGTGGTGGTGAAGGGAGAGGAGGAGGAGTTCTCCCTCCCTTCTCCTTTCACCCCCAGGGTGGCTCTCAGTGGCAGGAATGGTGACGGGTGCGTTCGCTATTGTCCATGGATTTCACCATCCCATGGTGGGGCCTAGAACCAATCCCCCACAGATACAGGCTCCTACTGTGCAAGAGTATAAAGACACATGATAATTGAGATATAATTTTGAAGAGACAATGTGAGGAGGAGGAGGAGGAGGAGGAGAAGAAGAAGAAGTTGTTGCCAAAATCACAGGCACATATAGTGAGGACATGGGGCTGCTCCTAGGCTGTGGAACTCCTTTCCACAAGAGGTCTGGTTAGCCCCCTCCCTGTTCTCTTTCTATTGGCAGGTTAAATCTTTCTTATTATTTAGGCAGGCCTTTGAGTCTTTTAATCATATGGTTGAATAGTGTTGATACTGGTGTGGTGTGTTTTGACCCTGTATGTTTTAAATGTATTTTAAACTGTTTTTTTTTTTAAGTATCTGCTTTTAATAATATTGTTGTATAATTTTGGGGTTTTTTTAACTTTTGTATGTAACATTTTAGCCAGCTTCTGTTTCACATTTTGTAAGTCACCTTGGATCCTTTGGTGGGAGAAAGGTAGAGGATATATTGAATAAATTAGAGGCAAACCCTCAATAGGGGGAAAGCCTCATAATGTGTGGATGTACAAACATTTAAGGGAGGAATTGTAAGGAGAAGAGGATCTAGCCTGAACAGCATTAGGAGGGCTGAGCATGCTGAGTGGCCATGAAAGCTTGATTCATTGGGGTTGGTGGGCAGAAGACTCGGTGGGAGAAGATGGAATGGAGAATTGTACATCAAACAGGGAGCCCTGCTGGTGCAGTGGTTAAATGCTAGTCTCTCTCTCTCTCTCTGGCTTTTCTTCGCAAACGAAGATTTAGGAAGGACTCATCCCACGCTTTCTGCAAGCGCGCTGATGACTAAAAAGGCCAATCCGAGACAAACAAGTCCAGTTGCAGAAAGCACAGCAGGTCTGCAGCCACAATGTTGCAAGTTCAATCCCAAGGGCTTCAAGGTTCACTCATTCTTCCATCCTTACATAGGTCAGTAAAATGAGTACCTGGCTTGTCAGTGCAATTAGCTAACATACATTGGAAACCGCTTAGTGCCTAGCACACTATAAAGTGGTGTAGCTATGTAAAGTGCTATTGCTTAACAATTGTTAGCTGCTTTGAGAGCCTTGTGGCTGAAGAGTGGGGTATAAATACCTAAATAAATAAATATCATAGAAAAAAGTCTGGCTTGGTTGCTGAAACCTTGAACAACAGCACTGTTTCACAAAACAGCATTTTGTCACTGGGCCCCTCCAAGATCTTAGATCAGCTTCTTAGTTAAGAATGCTTAACTAAATACTGTCCCCTGACCTGACCCCATAATTCTGCTTTACTGGACAGCAGGCAGTTGTGAGTGATGGAGATCTGTTTTCCTTTTGATCAGGGCACAGCATACTGATGATGGAGATCTGTTTTCCTTTTGATCAGGGCACAGCATACTGATGTTTCCAACCCCCTGCTGCCAGTGTTCTCCGGTGCAAAGAGGAATTCCAACAAGGACCCTGCTTCTGATTGTCACACCAGAGATCACTGGAGGGAGGAGGTGTGGAAACACTAGTATGTGGTGACGCAGTTGATAGAAAAGACCTTTGTTGCTTGCAGTGGCTGTTGTCCAGTAAAGCAGGGTTGTTGTGGCAACAGTGCCACAATCATGAGTACGTAGTGACTGTGAATATGAATCAGTTATAGAAATATAACTCTAGCTTACACATCCTATAACTGCAATAGTGAATTCCAGCCAACATTATCAAAGAATCAAAACCACTCTATAGGGTAGACTTTAAAAGAAAGGTTAGAAGTGGTTAACAAATATCAGAAAAGGTCGAGAAACAGAACTGGTGGGGGCATCTTTAAAGATGGCCTATAAATAATTTTAAATCAACAATAATCTGATTCCTATCTCTTCTCTCTGTGTATGAGCAATTTCTTCAGCGATGTGAACCCCTCTATTGACTTTGAGAAGCTAATGCCATTTCTCTGGCAGCAAAGCAGTACAGGAAATAAAGACTTGTCAGGATTTCAATCTCCCTGGAAAACTACAGGCTTATTAGCTTTCTTTTTTCCCCAGTGCTCATTGCTGATCTGGTTGTTGTTGCAATTCTAATCATGGACAAGCCTAATAGATTTTGATTTATACATAACACATTCAGGAAACAGTGCTTGTTGGTCTGAAAGAACTCTGATCTGATAAAATTGGAAGGGGGGCCAAATCGCCTTTGCTAACCCATGCATCTTCTAATTATACAGCGCCAATGCCTTCCCCAGTATGAGAAGTAATTGTTGTCAGGTGAAAGGCAGCGCCAAAATGCATAATGTTGAAGAATTAGTACCTTACTCCTCACCATTCCTTTCATCTGTCAAATTCCCTTAAGTGCTTCAAAAAGAAATTCATGATAATAATGGACTCTGGGTGGATTTTTCTCCCAAGATAATTGCACTGTCATTTCTGAATAACCTTAGAGGTTATTTTATTTTTCAACTTTTATTGTATTTTTTTTTATTTTCAAGGAAATGTTTTAAGACTCATGAAAGACTTGTGTTTTAGGGAAGATTGAACCAATAGCTATAAGTGATCTTGTTATAGTGACAGAAAAGCAAAAGGCAAGGAGCCACATGATGAAGCAGACAGGGTGGCTGTGGTAACCATTGGAGGGGATGGAACTGTGGAGTATTGGGTTTGGACCTCTCTCAACCAGCAAGTTACCACTGGATAACTATCTTAGCATAACTTATCTACTGTGTTGAAAGGAAGATAAATTGGAATAATCCCCACACATTCTGCACTGAATGTCTTATAGGAAGGGTATGATACAAATCCTAGAATAATAATAATTTGAGTACTATTTCAGTCATGTTTGCAGAGTTCAACTCTTTAATGTACAGTTGTCCCTTCATATTCACTGGGGTTTGCTTCCAGGACTCCCCGTGGATACCAAAATCTGTGCATACTCAAATCCCATTATATGCAATGGCATAGCAAAATGGTGGCCCTTATATAAGATGGCTAAATCAAGGTTTGCTTTTTGGATTATTTTATTTTTTAAATAATATTTTCAAGCTGTGAATACTTAAATCTGTGCATACCAAATCCGTGGATACGGAGGGACAACTGTACTTCCTTTAAGGAGCAGCTCAGTCTGTGTATAGTTGCCTTGTATGTGAAACAATGAACAACAGGTAATATACCCTGTTACCATGCTCTACACCCCTACCAATAATAGATATATATATATAAAACTCTTGGGTATGTACAATAGGCCTGGGTATGTTTCCAACTCATGGGTATGTTTCCTCTCCCAGTGTGCTGATTGGCTGCTCAGGAAACATACCCAACCAATCACCACCCACATGAAGATTCATCCCACAGTAGGCACTCTAAAACGCTGTCTGAAAATGTCCTAAGAGCTGTTTGGCAGTGGAGAAGGCTATCTCCTGAGTGGCGGGTTATCCTTCATGAGAGGTTTTTAAACAGAGGTTGATTGTCTGCACTGGCAGCGGTTGGAGCAGATGACTTTTAAAGAGTCTATGATTATTAACCAGATGTTAGAAAAGTTACCTTTTGCACTTTCTCTCCTCTCTCAAACTCTGTTATTCACTTCCCACTTTGGTATGTTTTTATTGCACTTGCTGCACATGGGAAACATTGGAGAGGATCAGTTGGTCCTTTGGCCCACCAAATTGATCATCAACAATGGTCTGCCCTGGCCTCACATTGGGAGGTGTGGAGATGCACTATCCACAATGCTGCAGCTTTATTTGAGAACTCACGCCGAACAAGTCTTGAAGAGAAACAACAACACAGAAAGAATCACAAACCAGAAACATCACCCAAGAAGACCCTCTGCTGTGCTTTCTGCAACCGGACTTGTTTATCTCAGTGCCCTTGCAGAAAGCACGGGATGAGTCCTTCCTGAATCTTCGTTTGTGAAGAAAAGCCAGAGAGAGAGAGAGAGAGAGAGAATTTTAAATGCCACTGTAAGAGTTGTGGGACAGACAATATGGCCACAGCAGTAGGAGGAAGCAAAGGAGATGGATGGTGCACTAATTATTCTGCCTATCCTTATGCGATATAGGCATTCTGCAAGCATGCCAGGAAACTGGAGAGGAGCAGCCTTGACACTAAGGACATTTTCAAACGCCCCTTACCGTGCAAGCAGCCTCCGGAGCAGTAACGAGGCTGCTGTGCGGCAGGGGATCCATTTTGGATGACACCATCCCTCTCTCGGCATCATTCATAACTGTTCTGGCTAGCATTGAAGACGGCCGTGCTATTTTTTACTCACGGACAACTTCCATGAGTGAAAAATAGCGCGGCTGCCTTCAATGCTAGCTGGAACAGTCACGGATGACGCTGAGAGAGGGATGGCGTCATCCAAAATGGACCCCCTGCCACGCAGCAGCCTCGTTACTGCTCCAGAGGCTGCTTGTGCGGTAACGGGCATCTGAAAATGTCCTAAGATAGATAGATATCCTGCTGAAAGCCCATGTAACAGGATGAAATATCAACTCAGTTACATAGATATATATTACTAATATTGTCTACTATAATATTTATCCCATACTTTTTAAAATTAAATTATGTCTACCACACCCAATATCAAAAAGACATCAGGGAAGCTTACAAATAAAATTAAAACAAGCAAGTTAAAACAATAAAAATAATTTAAATATATGAAAAACATGCTAAACATAAACATGAACATAAACAGTTTTAAAAGATGATTTTTAAATTACATTCATCCTCCACTCCTTTGACAGGTACCAAGGAACTGTCAAAAAATGGAAATGGTTGAAAAGTGGAACCCAGTCTTTTTTTAGTTTGCAAATGCAAGACTGAACCAACTGAGAGAGAAAAATACAGCACACTTAGATTGAGAGAGAGAGAGAGAGAGATGAAAAAACAGCACACCAAGAAGACTGAGAGACTATGTCCTAAGATATACCATTTATTTATATATGACAATGGTAAAGACTATTAGATTTGGACAGTGATCTGATTTAAAAAATGTACATTCTAGATCACTCCTACAATCCTTGGTAAGACAAATGGGATGGCAATGCAGAAGCCATAGGGAACATTTTATTCCATCAGAACAAATTACATGGAACTAAATAATGACAGAAAACAAAAATGTTTCTGGAGTAACTTCTTGCTGGGATGGATGGCCCTGCCCTTCTGCATGGCTATTAAACATGCAGAAGCTCAATTGTTCTTCATGTCTAATGCTGGATCCTTTTCCTCCCCCTCTGCTACCCATTGCAGAACTAAGGAAAAATGTTTAACTAGGTCCACTTGAGTTGTTCACAGAAGGCCCAGTTTAACCTTTAACTAACAGGTACATGATTTCACCTCATCAAAATGCAAAGGCAGGATATGCACCAGTCTGAAGAGAGACGACACTCAAACTGTCAAAACACAAGTAAGCTCTGTCAAAGCATGTCTGTGAGGATTACATTAAGATGTCAATGTGAAAGAGGTATCTGTGCAAGTTAAGCTACTTGTACAAGTAAACAAAACATTAAATTAAACACAAGGGACATGTATCTAGCATGGGGGCAGCATGCGATTGAACAAAGGCCAACTTTGGATTATGTGTAGACATGAGCAAACTGTTTCAAAGTGTTCAGTATTCTGTAGAACTTGGACAAATTACTTCTTTGGTCTTCACTCTCCTGTGACCATGCTGGGTGAGGGATTCTTGGAGTTTTATTCTGAAAGAGTGAATTTTTGTATTCTGTTGGTGTGTAGACACTCCATGCAATCGAAAGAAAAACAGATACTGTCGAGTTTGAAAAAACTCAACCACAGTTTGCAAACTTTTATTTATTTATTTATGCCGACTCTTCAGCCTCAAAGGTTCTCAGAGCAGCTTACAAATTGTTAATTTGACAGTTCCCTGTCCTAAGGCAGGGATAATAAGATAAAATAAGATAAAACACACAGGAAAAAGGGAATGGCAGTGGGGGAGGGAAATAAGTCCAGCAGGTACTGCCAGTTCTTCTCTCCCTCCAAAGCCAGGGCAGTGGCATTTGGGATGGAGGGAGGGCTTTTCATCTGCCTCTGGGCATAGGCTTGATGGAGCTGTGCCTGCCTCTTGTTCTACTCCTCCAAAGCATAACCCCTCATATCCAGCATCTTCGTCCACAAGTTTGCTTCACTGTGAAGTTATTTGCACTTTCCTCTGTTGGGAAAAGATGAGTCCAAGGTCACTTGTCCCTCTTTGTTGACCTAGGACAGACCTTCCCCCACCAGTACTTTCAAGCAGATAAGGACAGAGAAGCAAAAGTAAAAGATGACAGAAATAGAGTCAGAATCCTGAATGCAACTGTTCAGCAACTTGTGTGGAGGGACAAGGAAAGCTACTGTAATTATCAATGCAGAGTAATAGATGGTGACAACCAAAAAGGAAGAACAAGAGACCTCTTCCACATGATCCAATAAATCAAAGGGAAATTTAAACCAAGGGTGGGGATGCTCTATGACCAACAGGGGAGTACATTATATGACCAAGTAGAAATAAAAAGATGATGAAAACAATACAGTACACTGAAACACTATGTAAAAGAGATGAAAGGGTGACAGATTCATTTGTGGAAGAACCATACGAAGACAAACATCCAATTTTAGAAAATGAAGTAAAAGCTACACTCAGACCCCTTAAGAGAAATAAATCACCAGGAACAGATGGCATATCAATAGAGCAGCTTCAGCCTACAAAGACAGAATCCACTCTAGTTCTTACTAAAATCTGTCAACAAATACAAAGACAAAACAATAGCCCATAGATTGGAAATGCTCAATATACATTCCAATCCCC
Source organism: Gambelia wislizenii (assembly GCA_030847615.1). NCBI lineage: Eukaryota > Metazoa > Chordata > Lepidosauria > Squamata > Crotaphytidae > Gambelia > Gambelia wislizenii. The sequence continues at coordinate 143,209,346 of JAUMIR010000006.1, read as the reverse complement.
AAGAAAGGGGACACTAGGGCTTGCAGTAACCATAGGACCATTGCGTTATTTTCCCATGCAAGCAAATTGATGCTGAAAATTCAAAAAGACATTGAGCATAAATGGAGTGCGAATTGCCAGATGTCCAAGCTGAGTTCAGGAAAGGAAGAGGCCCAAGGGATCATATTGCAAATCTACATTGGATAATGGAGTGTACTAAAGAATTTCAAAAGAAAACCAGCCTGTGCTTTATAGATTATTGCAAATTGTGTAGATCATGAAAAACTATGGATTGCTTTTAAGGAAATCAGTGTGCCACAACATTTGATTGTCCTGATACGTAACCTGTACTGAGAACAAGAGAGTATGGTCAGCACAGAATAGGGACAAATGGAATGGTTTCCAATTGGGAAGGGGTTGGGCAGGGCTGTATTTTACCACTCTGTTTTCCTTAATCCATGTCCTTGGTTAGTATATGGAGCCCTATAGCTAGATAAGGAGAGCCAGCTGCCAGGACCCAGGGCATGGGTGGCAAGGTCTTTAAGGGTGGGCAGGCAGGCAGAAAACTGGGACCCCAGGGCAAGAGACAAGGCATGTCCAAAAAGCAGGTGCTGGGTTAGGGACATGGGAGTCAGAGTTCAAAGTCCAGGTAGGGTCAAAGACAAGCTGAAGTCCCAAAAACAAGCCAAGGTCAAAACACATATCAGGAGTCCAGAGGGCAGAGGCAAAGGCAGGTCCAAGAAGCAAGCAAGGGTCCAAAGACAATGAAGCAGTGGGTCAAGGCAAGGGGCATATACAGATAGCACAGAAGACCATGTTGCTATGGCAAAAGCTGAGTGGAGAATGCTGCTCTTGCATAACAGTTCCCCTGGCTGCTCCAGGCATGCTGCATGAGTGCAACCAACTGTGCCTGACAACTTGGCCTTGGTCCCTCCAAGACTCCCACAGCCAGGGCCTGATTCTGCAAAGAAAGGCTGCATCTGCTTCTGCAGCCAGGGGCCTAGTTGTGTCAGGAGAGGCAGATCCTGACACCAGCATAGTGCAATTGTTTTGAGTGTTGTACTATGACTCTGGAAGCCAGGATTTGAACCCTGGCTCAGCCATGGAAACCCACTGCATGACCTTGGCAAAGTCATACTCTTTCATCCTGAGAGAAAAGCCAAAGCAAACAACCTCTGAACATATCTTGCCAAGAAAATCCTGTGATAGGTTAACCTTAGGGTCGCTATAAGTCAGAAACAACATAAAGGCACACAACAACAAACAAGCCTGTTAGAACTATCAGTGGATTACAGGATACGTCTTCATTGGCCATTCAGCCAAATACAAGTCAATGTAGTATCATTGTATCAGCCAAGCAACAGAAAGAATGTGCAGGTTTGGAAATTTGTGATACTCTCCTTCAGTCAATAAAGTTGGTTTGAGAAAATTCAACACTGAAGATATGCAGGAACTGCTAGGCTAAAATTTCTTACAAAACATTTTGATGAAATGATGGAACATCATTTCCTTTCTGAGTTTCCTCTGAAATGTTAGTGAAATTCAAACTCCAACTCCCCAGGGAGCAGTTGTTGTCATGTTCTCTTCCTACCAAATTTTACCACATACAGTTAGACTGAAAACTATTAGGAGCTAGTGTGGTTTCAATCCAAACTATTTTAAATTTGTTGAAGGAATAGAATCATAGAATCATAGAACTGTAGAGTTGGAAGAGACCACGAGGGCCATCCAGTCCAACTCCTTGCCATGCAGGAATACACAATCAAAGCATCCCTGACAGATGGCCATCCAGCCTCTGTTTAAAGACCTCCAAGGAAGGAGACCCCACCACGTTCTGAGGGAGTGTGTTCCACTGCCGAACAGCTCTTACTGTCAGAAAATTCCTCCTTATGTTGAGGTGGAATCTCTGTTCCTGGAGAGAAGTAATAGATTTATCCCCTACTCTTTTCTCTTTTAGCCTGCCTCATTTTTCACCTATCAGTACAGACAGACAATAAAACTTTACTCAGCATTTGACTGTTTTTTTTCCCCCAAGGGAGGATTTTCTTCCCTCCTTATCCCCAAACTGTTGAAGAAGTATGTACGATGTAGAATTTTAGAAGCCATGCTCACATAGACATGTTAAATTGAATTGATGACAGCAACAATACTTGGTAGCTTATGCAAATAGATCGCTATGGGTTTAATATCACAGACAGAAAGGCCCCAGTTTTAGAAAAGTTACTTTTTTGACAATAGCTTCCAGAATGTTCCAGCTAGCATGGTTATGCATGTGGTATCCAAAAAGTAACTTTCTACGGTTGAATACAATTGTAAATCGGTACTGTACAGTTTCTGCATCAACCAGACAAACTCAACAACCTGAGAAAGATTTACATTTATTTTCTTATACAGCTTTACCTAACACTTTTACATTTGTATGCAAGTTTCAGATAAGAATCAAGTGACTGATTACATTTTTAAACTGCACAATAACTGAAGTTCTCTGAGCAGTGTACAAACTAAAAACCTTAAAATACATAGAACTATAAATCATGACAATAAAACAGGCCAGATAAAAGCAAAATAAAAGCAGAACAGTGTAAAATAAAGTGAAAAGTAAAACAAATAGCAGGGATAGAGTAATAAAAAGGGATGAGAAATACAGTTGTCCCTCCATATCCATGGATTACGTATCCATGGATTTAAGTATTCATGGCTTGAAAATATTCTTTAAAAAATAATAATCCAAAAAGCAAACCTTGCTTTTGCCATCTTATATAAGGGACACTATTTTTCTATGAAATTGCATATAATGGCACTTGAGTATTCACAGATTTTGGTATCCACAGGGGGTCCTGGAACCAAACCCCAGAGAATATGAAGGGATAACTGTTGTACCTAAAATACCTGGGATAATAAAAATGGCATCACCAGGTGACCCTCTCAAAGGAAGGCATTCCACAGATGGGGTGCCACACCACATTTTGTGAAACCACCTGGAAAAGCACCATAGATGGAAACCTGAAGGCAGGGTGATTAAAGAACTGGATCACAAAATTTAGAGAGATGCACAGTCTAAAGGACAGCTCTGTTCTGATACACACTGTTAATATACCCTACTACCCCTTCCCCATGGTATCTCATAATTGGAAATATTGGACACTTGTTGTGGTCAGGTTGGCTGGAGCAAACCAAAAGTCAGTTGGAGGTCACAGTGACCTGGGATGTGTCTTAGAAATATGATGGCAAGAAAGCCCAAACTAGGATTTTGCGGAAGCCCCTTAGTAAACATAGTAGTTAAGCAGGTATGTGCCAATGCTTTCATCCAGCCTTGGACACCTCAGCAATGATTCATTCAATCAAACAATTAAGTGACCATTCCCAAATCTATTCCTATGGAAGTCTTGTCAGGGATGATGGGAGTTGTAGCTCTTCACCTCTGGCTCAAACTCACCACCTTATTATGCAGCAGAGCCAACCAGCTTAGATCAGTGTTTAATGCTTTCCTCCAAAGCAGCAGAGTTTCAGAGAATAGGCTGAAGATCCTGACAAACTCTCCAAGCCTTCTCACTCTTCTCCAGGTGTCTCCAAAATTCACTCAGGCAACTCAGTAGTTTTATATAAAACCTACTTTATTCTTCTATATAAATATACTATATGCTATAAGGTCAACAAATCACACTACTCCACAATCTCTACTCACTACTCCACAATCTCTACTCAACTCCAACTCTACTCCACAACAATACATTGGCAAACATTGCAATTTTATAGCCATTGTTTATCACCACCCACTAATTAGTTTCCACCCAGTGGGTGTGTACTTCCATTCTGATTGGTCCACATAGTTCCACCCATGCCTAAGACCAACCCATGTATTTCAACATTTCACCTTGTACACTTAATGATTCTCAGGTGTTTCCAATCTGCATTCAGTACCTCTGTCCTTGGCTCTCAGGCCTTCTAGATTACATTAGCAGTTTCACCTGTGTAGCCCCATAATTGCTCTTGCTTAGTCATTGTGACTTTCACATACATATTTTATTTCTTTCACTGTATGTCCCATGTTGCATTTTCCTTAACAATCCCCTCCGAAATAAAATATTGTATGTGTCTTACAATGTCATTCCAACCATTTGTGTCAGCCTTTCATGTTTTTCTGCTGTCAATGCTTTTGTGAACAAATCTGCTATGTTGTGTTGTGTTTCTATATATCTCAATTCTATTTCACCCTTCTGAACCATGTCTCGCACATTTTGATATCTTACACCAACATATTTTGTTCTGTTCTTTAAACTTTCAGTTTCAGCCATCGCTATGCATGACTGTGAATCTTCCAGAATTTCCACTGGTATCTTGTAACTTTCATTTAAATCATTTAGCAATTGCTTAATCCACTGTACCTCATTTACTATCTCATTCAAAGCAGCGAATTCTGCTTCCGTTGTGCTTATCGCTACATTAGTTTGTTTTCTACTTCTCCAAACTATTGGACTTTCATTATATTTAATTATCATTCCTGTAACTGACTTCTTGTCTCCTAATTCTGATGCAAATGAACTGTCTACATAACAATCTAGATCTGAACTACTGTTTCTTATTATCAATTTCCTATCTAAGGTTCCTTTCAAATATCTCAATAAATGTTTTACCGCTGTCCAGTCTTCAATTTTTGGATCATTAACCCTTCTAGACAATACATTTACAGCATAAGAAATGTCTGGTCTGGTGTGGCAAGATATGAATTGTAAAGTTCCTATTATACTTCTGAAGAAAGTCTTGTCCTCAAACGCTCTAGTTGTTTTCTCAGACACAAAACCAGTTGTCATTGGAGCTCTTACTATTTTTGCATTCTGTAATCCACACTTTTCAATCAGTCTTTCAATTTTATTTCTCTGACTTAACAAACAATGTCCTTCTTCTGTCCATTCAACGCAAATACCTAAATAAGACTTCAATACACCTAAGTCCTTCAAAACAAACTTCTTAGACAATTCTCTTTTTACTGACTCAATTTCCTGTTTTGACTTTGCTGCTACGCACAAATCATCTACATAAATCACTAATACTATGTCTCCTTTTGTATAAACACAAGCATCTGCAATGCTCCTCTTGTAACCTAGCTTAACTAGCTCATCATTGATGCACAGATTCCACGCTCTGGCACTTTGTTTTAAACCATACAATGCTTTCTTTAATTTATATACTCTCTGACTACCATTTTCTTCGAAACCTTGTGGCTGTTCCATAAATATTTCTTCATCCAGAACCGCATTCAAGTAAGCTGTCTCAAAATCAAAATGTTCTACAACTAAATTCCTTTTTACTGCTACAGCTAAAACCATTCTCAGACTTTCTGGCTTTGCAGTTGGAGAATATGTCTTATCATAGTTCTCATACTGCTGTTGTGCAAAACCCTTAGCCACTAACCTAGCTTTATATTTGATACTTCCATCTGGCATTTCTTTCCTTTTGTATATCCATTTACAACCAATTACTTTCTTGTCTTTGGGTCTGTCAACAATTTCAAAAACATCTTTATTTACCAGGCAACCAAACTCATTATCCATTGCATCAAACCATCTTTCCTGCTCTTCACTAGAATAACTTTCCAATTCTTCAAAACTTTCAGGCTCTTCTACTGCTAAACAGGCTCTTGCCTTTGTCACAACAAACCTATCTGGAGGCTTTCTAACTCTATGACTACGCCTGGGAATAAAATCTGCTGTTCTATCTCTTTCATCCTCACTTTCTCTACTGGGAGTTGTAGTTCTATGACTAAATCTCTTGTCTTCAGTCATTCGAGTAGTAGTAGGCCTAGATGCTATCTCATCATCAGAAGAACTACCACTGCTGCTAGGTGATGCTTCCTGCTTAACTGAAACCCCTCCATTTCCTGAGGTTGGTTCAGTTTGTGCTTTTGGTTCATTTGAACTCCCTAATCTCAAAAACACTTCTTTATTGGCATGCAGTTTGTCCCAACCAGCATGTCTCTCAAAATTTGCAGACCTAGAATACTGCACTTGTTTTCCTCCCAAATGAAACTTGTAGCTATTTCCAGAATACCCCAAAAACCTAAGCCTTTTGCTCTTGGGTTCTCCTTTCCTCCTGAAACAAGCAGGTGTGTAAACATGAGCAAATTGTCCAAAAACCCTTAAGTACTTGTAATTTGGCATTCTCCCATACAATACCCTGTAGGGAATGTCTTCAATTTCTGAATGATACAATCTGTTACTGATATGTATTGCAGTCAAAGTTGCTTCTGCCCAAAAACTATCTTTCACCCCTGCATCTGCCATCATACAAGCAGTAATTCTTTTTATATCTTGTATTTTCTTCTCTGCTAACCCATCCTCACTAGGACAAGCAGGGTTTGTAGTTTCATGCCTTATTCCCACCTTTTGAAACCAGTTAAACAATTGATTATTTAAAAATTCTCCTCCTCTATCAGTAATGATGGTGCCTACTCTGCTATCAAATTGTCTTTCCACCATTCTTACCCATGCTTTTAAACTTTGCCCAGCGTCAGATTTGTTTTTCATTATTCTCACAAATGCAAACCTTGTATACCTATCAACAATTACTAGGAAATACTTGCTTCCCCCTAAGGACAAGCAATTAGCTTGGGCAACATCTGCATGTACATACTGAAATGGTCTTTGAGCAATTCTTTTTGTTTTCTTAGCTACTGGAAAAGCTCTGACCTTTACCTGTTGACACACTGTACAATCTAAGTGGTTTTTGCAATCAGTAACTTTTAAATCTGGACACATACTGATTAAATTCTTTAGACATTTGAAGCTCGCATGGCCGAATTTTCTGTGAAGCTCGTGTATGCAGTCTTTGTGGATTGGAATATTTTCTATGTTATTAGCTTCTTCAACCCTGTAGCTATCAATATTGTCCTCCAAATAATAAAGTTTGTCCTTTTTCAAACCTATGCCACGCAATTCCCCATTCAGTTTTATCTTACACATGTTCTTTTCAAAGATGACTGTGTAGTCTCTTTCTGTTAATCTGCTTACTGATAACAAATTATTTTCTAACTCCTTTACATGTAAGACATCATTAAAATTCTCTTTTAGCCCTGGAATGTACACAGTACCCATTTGATTTACAGTACTTAGCTCTTTCCCATCAGCCAAAACTACAGTATTTATATTAGCTGATTTTCTATTACTTATTAAATTTATATCATTACACATCAAAGATGTGGCTCCTGAATCAACTAGCCATTTAGAATTTGCATTTTGTTTTTCCTTAATCATGGTTGCAACCCCCTTTTTATTACCACTGTCCCTCAAAAATGGAGGTCTGGACTGTTTTTGATACTGCCGCGGCTGCCATCTGCTCTCTGCTTGCTTGCGTCTCTCAGCTGCAAAATGTTTACAATGTCTCTGCAGATGACCAATCTTCTTACAATAAAAGCACCTCCGTTGCTCCCTTGTAGAGGCTGCTTCCTCCTGCGTTCGCCAGTCAGGAGTTGTTTGTTGTTTTGGCACAGTCTTTAAACTTGCTGAGTCACCCTGCTCAGACATTCTTCTCTGGTTCTCTTCCAGTATTCTGGCCACAATTAAATCTCTGTTAAGCTCAGTTTCCTGCAGGTTTTGCAGGCTGTTTGTAACGTTGTCCCACGAAGAGTCTAGCGATTCTATTAAAATGTAGCATTGCTGCTCTTTGCTAATTTGCACTCCCCTCAGTTCAGCTTGCACAAACAAATCTTGCATTATTTTTAAATGTTCTATCACACACTGCCCTTTAGCCATCTTTTGCCTGTATATTCTTTTAGACCATAGCATTTTTGCAAAAGCAGTTGAAGGAGTGTGTAATCTCTGCAAGGTATCCCACACATCCTTGGCGGACGTTTTATCTCTGACGTCATTAATTAAGTCTTCTTCAAGCATGAGATAAAGACAGGCTTTTGCTTTATTATCTCTCTCTTTAGTGGCTTCATTAGCATCAGCTGCCAGCCCTGTTTCAACTGTTGACCACAGACCTTCCTTTACTAGTAGAGATTGGGCATAAATCTTCCAGGTAGAGTAGTTGTTTCTATTTAATTTACTAAACTTTAGAATTTCCATCTTGATTTGTGCAGTGACTCAATTTGACACAGTCCTTCTGAGTATGCACAGCCAACCCGTCTGGGCTCAAGCAAAACACAAAATGATTTACTCACGAGGCTTATCAGTGCAGCACAAACAGCTTGCTCTGATCTGTCGTCCACAAAGCTTTCTTCCACTCTCTGGAAATTTCAGCTTTTGTGGATGCTGGGTGCTCTAGTAACTGGGCCCATAACCCTTGTCAGGGATGATGGGAGTTGTAGCTCTTCACCTCTGGCTCAAACTCACCACCTTATTATGCAGCAGAGCCAACCAGCTTAGATCAGTGTTTAATGCTTTCCTCCAAAGCAGCAGAGTTTCAGAGAATAGGCTGAAGATCCTGACAAACTCTCCAAGCCTTCTCACTCTTCTCCAGGTGTCTCCAAAATTCACTCAGGCAACTCAGTAGTTTTATATAAAACCTACTTTATTCTTCTATATAAATATACTATATGCTATAAGGTCAACAAATCACACTACTCCACAATCTCTACTCAATACTCCACAATCTCTACTCACTACTCCACAATCTCTACTCAACTCCAACTCTACTCCACAACAATACATTGGCAAACATTGCAATTTTATAGCCATTGTTTATCACCACCCACTAATTAGTTTCCACCCAGTGGGTGTGTACTTCCATTCTGATTGGTCCACATAGTTCCACCCATGCCTAAGACCAACCCATGTATTTCAACATTTCACCTTGTACACTTAATGATTCTCAGGTGTTTCCAATCTGCATTCAGTACCTCTGTCCTTGGCTCTCAGGCCTTCTAGATTACATTAGCAGTTTCACCTGTGTAGCCCCATAATTGCTCTTGCTTAGTCATTGTGACTTTCACATACATATTTTATTTCTTTCACTGTATGTCCCATGTTGCATTTTCCTTAACAAGTCTTTCCTCTACTCCCTCCTGCCAAACCTTATGAGATTGCTGTAAACCCATCAATTCCTGTCTCCCAGGCATTAACGCAATCAGTTGAGTTTTGGTTTCCTTTGTCTATCCCATGGGAAACATTCAAGCTTTGTTATAACCAGAGTACCCCTTCAGAATATGAAATAAAATATAAATATTTGTTCCCTGACAATAGTAAAGCATGCCATGGTGGACGAACCTGGCCACTCTCTTTCTCAGTGCGCCCTGGATTGGAACCTCCTGCACCACCTTCAGATACCTATCTGAGTATCTTTGCTGCATGAAACTCTACTCTTCAAGACTGGTAACTATTGCCCTATATTTCCAAAGCTCTCCCTCTAGCTGCTCCTGCTTTGCTCTGCTTTAGCCTTGTATGGTTCTTAGGAATATGTGTTGTGTGTGTGAATTCACTTTGTGTTATTTTCAATAAAACAACTTTATTTCACTTTAAAATGGAGTGCTCTCTACAATTAGTACTGTAATGTTATACATAGTTGAAAAGATCCCTGAAGTTACTCTCCTCCGTTTGAGCTAATAATTCCCTCCAATAGATTTCAACATCAGGGATGGGTTTCTAAGACACAAACACCCATCATCTAGGGCAGCCTTTTTCAACCTTTTTATCCTGGAGGAACCCTTGAAATAATTTTCAGGTCTCAGAGAATCCCTGCCTAAAAATTATTATATCTACACCTAGGAAAATGTTTAAAAATCACATCTCTCAGGGGACTCCTAGTGACCTCTCAGGGAACCCTAGGATTCCAGGGAACCCTGGTTGAGAAACGCTGGTTTAGGGTAACAAGATGTCAGTCTGCTAAGTTTAAATCTGGTTGGTTCACTTAAAAAGAGGGACCAGACAGATCTTTCCCCATTGTCTTACCACAGGTACAGCTTACATTCCAAACAATATATGAAACATTTCACTGGAGGTTATTTGAATATTCACCTGTCCCCTATTGACAGAAGATGCCCGTTGGCTGTGGCTAGCCAACCAAGTAGATGAGGATGAGCTTTCATTAGGCCACCTTTTCTAGGCCCCTCTCAATATGGAGTAAGCAGTGCTCTCCTTAAAAAAGGCTGCTTGGTCGTTCAGGATGCTGCCAAACAAGACTGTCATCTCCCGGGTCAGCCTCGAGCGACCAAAGTCCTGAATGGCCTGCATGCTGGGTTGGGTCTGCGGCTTCCAGTGCATCTTTACACCTGCCGTTTTGTCCCTCGCCTATCGCTACAGGGCTTTTTTGGAACTGGATTTGTCCTTCGAGCCTGTGCAATGGATTTTTCTGGTGGAGCGCAGCGTGCACAAAACTGGCCTCACCCTTTAAACCAAAGGTTCATCTGCTGTGGCCTTGCAAGCATGGACGTAGTAGCGATGTCTTCGGGTCATAGGTTTGATTAGAGTTTCCTTCTCTTAGATGGTTGACCTTACAGGATTGGACGAGCACCATCTGCCCGAGTTTGGGATTAGAGTTTTCCTTCTCCTAGGACAGTTGCCAAAAGGCTAGAGAGCCCATCCTGCCCTTTGACGCTCTTTGTCAGACCCTTCGGTTTTGACCTGTCTGGCATGGGAGACCCTACCGGAATATGATGCTGCCCTTGTTGCCCACACAGAAGCACCTCTGCAACGCCTAACATCTTGCCTAACATCTTGCTTCGCAACAGCTGCAGAGCTGTTTGGGCTGGAAGTCAACCTGCAGAAAATGGAATTCTTTATCAGCCTGCACCACAGGACAAGCACCACCATCCCCAGATTCCCGTTGCCAAATCTGTGCTCAAGTGCATTCAGCAGTTCACCTACCTGGAAAGCATCATCTCCTCAGATGCCAAGATTGACAGAGAGATCGATCACAGATTAGCAAAGGCATATAGCGCATTTGGAAGACTTCACAAAAGAGTCTGGAGTAATAAACACCTGAGGCGAAGCACAAAAATCAGTGTGTATAGAGCCATTGTACTGTCTATTCTCCTTTATGGATCTGAATCATGGGTCACCTATCGCCACCACTTACGACTCCTCGAACGCTTTCATCAGCACTGTATATTCACAATCCTAAATATACACTGGACTGACTATGTGACGAATGTTGCTGTCCTTGAGCAAGCAGGGATCACCAGCATTGAGGCCATGATATTGAGAACACAGCTGTGCTGGGCAAGGCACATTTCTAGGATGGAGGACCATCACCTCCCAAAAATAGTACTCTATGGTGAACTCGCCATGGGTCAGCATAAGAGGGGTGCTAAAAAAAAAATGATACAAGGACTCCCTGAAACAACATCTCAGGCTCGGCCAAATTGATCACCAACAATGGTCCGCCCTGGCCTCACATCTGGAAGCATGGAGACGCACTGTCCACAATGCTGCAGCCTTATTTGAGAACTCACACCGAACAAGTCTTGAAGAGAAATGACAACGCAGAAAGAATCACAACCCAGAAACATCACCCAAGGAGACCCTCTGTTGTGCTTTCTGCAACCGGACTTGTTTATCTCGGATTGGCCTTTTTAGTCACCAGCGCGCTTACAGAAAGAGCGGGATGAGTCCTTCCTAAATCTTTGTTTGTGAAGAAAAGCCAGAGAGAGAGAGAGAGAGAGAGAGATGCTTCTTAGTTAACCCTTCAGTAGTAAAACCATTTCCACTTATTGGACTGCAAACTATATTTTCCAATAAGATTGACAATGTAGCAATCAAGTGTAAAGAAACTGAGTGATAGGCATGCATGGGTGAAGCAGCACCTATCTTAGATGAAGCAAGAAGACCTGCTATTGGTGCTCACTCAACAGTTTATGCACTCACAAGAGGATTATTTGTTTAATGGTTTTTGTTGAACACATTTCTATGACATCCTTCAATCCCAAAGATGTTTGCTATGTGGATTGAATGGGTGGTTTTCACAAATGCATGTCCTTGTCCTAGTAGACTTTGTTATGTGTGTTCATTTCAATACAGCCCTTATTCTGTTCCCTTTAAATCTCATTTTGTGAAAAATCTACTTTGCATATGATATGTGGGATTCTTTTTTAAATGCCCTGTGCCTGTATCTCAACATCATTTCAATAAAATTATATATATTTTTAAATTCCTAATCTGTTCAGTCTGATTATTTAGAATTGCAAGTCCACATGCTGTCTAATTCTTATTCAGAATCATCACTGATACAGAAGAGTGATGCTCTTTACTGCAATTGTTTAAAAGAATAAAATGGGGGGTATTTAAGTGGCTAATCATACATTTTCTCTGGGAAGATATGAGCATTTAAATTATATGGTGATAAACTGATCAGAAAGAAACACTGGCAGTTTAGATGTTGCACTAAAAATGAGAAACAAAAGGAACATGCTCTCTTGCATCTGCAGCATTTATTGGACTAATAATTACATTTTAAACCAGTTTGCTCTATTTCCTTTTCTTTTTTATTATTATTAAAGAAACAGATTGTGTGCAGAGTTGTGTTCCAGAACATGTATTAGTATTAATCACGAGTCTCTCACTGCAAACAAAAGAATGTTTAATTTTCAAAATTAGAAAAAAATATTGCAGAGCTTAGTTTATGTTCTGTATTAAGTATTATTGACAGATAGGCTTCTTCTCTCTCAGATCCAGCCTGAAATATGGATTCAGGCAAAATATGAATAGGTACTGGACAGAAGGAACTGGCAAAAACACCTTTGAGTATTCCTTGCCCAAGAAAACCCTATGATATTCATGGGGTCACCATAAATGGACAGGCAACTTGAAGGCCCATACAATAACAGCATAGGATTGCGGAGAGCTCTCTCTAGAGTATTATTGAAGATTAAGGTTTACTAGTCCAGCTCATTAGGTCCATGGTGAACAAACTTCAGATTAGTTAGCTTTCCTTTATTTTTATTTCTTAATACAACCCCTAAATCCACCAACAAGAGCCTGGTGGAGAAGTGGTAGATATTGGGCAGCTGTCCAGATGTAACTGGACTGAAGATCCTAGCATTCCTTACTACTGGGTCTGCTGGTTAGGGCTGTGTGAAGCTGCAGTCCTACAACATCTGGAAGGCTGCATGATTCTCACCCCTTTCCTAGTACATTCTGGGCTCACAGAATCATACAATCATAGAGTTGGAAAAGACCACAAGGGCCATCCCATTCAACCCCCTGACTTGCAGTAATACACAATCAAAGCACCCCTGACAGATGGCCATCCAGCCTCTGTTTAAAAACCTCTAAAGAAGGAGACTCCACCACACTCTGAGACAGTGTATTCCGCTGTCAAACATCTCTTACTTTCAGGAAGGTCTTCCTAATGCTTAGGTAGAATCTCTTTTCCCGGAGCTTGCATCCATTGCTCCGTGTTCTAGTCTCTGGAGCAGCAGAAAACTAGCTTGCTCCTTCTTCAACACGACATCCTTTGAAATATTTAAACATGGCTATCATGTCACCTCTTCACCTTCTCTTCCCCAGGCTAAACATGCCCAGCTCCCTAACTTGCTCCTCATGGAGCATGGCTTCCAGACCTTTCACTATTTTGGGGAGGAAGCTCAGGAATCTGTTTTCAGTGCTGAACTGAACTGAACTGAGCTGAAATGAAAACCCACCATTGCCCTCAAATGTTCTTCATTTCATCAGTCTAATGTACTTAGGAACAGTAAATGTTGTGGCTGTTGCTTGTTACTGTTGACTTGCTGCATGTCACCCAGAGATCTATCAGTAGAACCTGATCTGTCTTCTTTCTACCTCTGGGCTATACAATAAGGGGTTAGAGATGTTGCTTCCGCATTGGATTGAAGCCAGGTGAATATATATATATATATATATATAGTCCTGCTATGGAAAGAAAGATTGGTGAAGACCTGACTCCATGGCTGACCCAGTCTGCAGTGTCCCTCATGTTCCTTGATTTGCATATCCTCTCACCCTAAGAACTGAACATCTTGAATACACAAATTTACATGCTAATCCTCTTCAACAGGGACTCACAGTATATAAACCCCCCACACCCACAGTGTCACCATTCTCTGAAGATGCCAGCCATAGATGCAGGCGAAACGTCAGGAATAAACTCTTCTAGAACACAGCCTCACAGCTGGGGAAAAACCCACAAAAAAACCTATGACAGCCTTTGACTTCACAAGTATGAGGTAGTTTTAGTTTCACTATAGCACCCTTTTACCATTTGCGCATCTGACTCCATATATTTTGTTCTTCCTTTGGAAAGCTCAATGTACATTACTACTTCTTTCTCAGGTGTATGGTTCTCTGTGTTTAATGTGAATTCTAGAGGATTTCCTTTCATCAAGAAATCAGTCATTAAGTCAAGAAATCAGAAGATGACTAAGAGCTGGAAAGGTAGTCATGAATGAACTACGTAAGATCCTGAAGTGTAAAGATATACAGTATCTTGTAAATACCAAAGTCAGAATCATCCATAGTGTTTCTGATTCCTATGTATGGTTGTGAAAACTTGACAGTGAAGAAAGTTAAGAGGAAGAAAAGCAACACATATGTGGTGTTGAAGGATTGTTCAGCAGATACCATGGACTGCTAAAAAGACAAATGAGTCTGAGGGCAAATCAAGACTCAATGCCTATTAGAAACCAAGATGAATACACTAAGGCAGTTGTATTTTGGAATACCATGAGATGATGTGACCCATTGGATGAAACAATAATTTTTTGGTAAAATGGTAGGAAAAGAGGAAGATCACACTATTGATGTATTGACTCAGTCAAGGGAGCCACTGTCCTGAGTTTGCAAGTCTTCAAGATCTCCCTTTCACTGGGTTACCCTAAGTCCAAGGGGTAGTCCAGATGGTGAAATAAATCTTCATGGAATCCATGAAATATCCCATGTGTCCAAATGGTATCCCACAGTGTTCCATCATTTTTGGAGGGAGGGAGAGCAAAATTAGGAGAAATTACAGGGGGAAAGCCTTCAGGGCTTTCCCTGAGTTTTTTAAAAACTGCGGGGGAAATGTGTGCTCCCACTTATTAGGACAACCAAATCATATCACAGCACATTGCCGAAAATGATATCTGATTGGTTGGATGTGAGGGGGGGCAGAGCTTGCTAAGAAGGCAATGCCTAGAACCACCATGTTGGATTGTCGCCATAGCAATCATGTACTGAGGCAATGAAACAGCCTTTTTCTTCTTTTTTTTCATTATTTCAGTGGATGATCATTCTTCCACACTTCGGATTTAGTTTATTTTTGGAAAATACTGTTTTGCAGGGGCAATTTGGGGAGTATAGAACTGGGAATAATTCACTTGCATTCGCCATCTTGATTTGCTGGCATGCCTCTGTGCAAAGAGCAAACACGGATAACTTTGCACACCAGCAATCTTGCAAAAAGATCATTGAGATAGATGAAAGCTGCTGTGAATTGGCATAGGTTTGCACCGATCCACATTTTATTTCTTCATCTAGACCAACCCAAACTTTACTTGCCAGAAAATGACAATGACAACAACAACAACAACAAAGTAAAATACATATAAATCTGTCAGTTAGGGTGTTCTTTCCAGCCCAAATTTGAAAATAATAATAATAATAATCAAATTTTAGTAAATTCTTGTAAAAAATGAACTAAAATAAACATTTCCCTCATCCCTAAGCAGACCAAGCCACCATTTTGGGGGGGCAGAATTATAAATGCAATAGAGAAACTGGTTCAGGCTGCTGCCAGACTATTTATTTGAGAGGTAGTGTTGGCACATTACAAAATGGCCCATTCCAGGTGGCAAGGGCTCAGCCATCCCTCACTTTTCAGTTTGTCTCCCCCTTTGAAATGGATAGGGCACCTTTATCATTAACATTCCATGCGTGCCGTGTTACTTGACTTTTACATTATCGCTCGCACTATTACTATGCATGCATTATTTATATGGTTGGCTATCAAAGAAAAAAAGGCAAGCAATTTACTTGTCAAAACATATTAGAATGCATGACTTTAAATCAAAGTGGCAAAGGTTGAATAAAAAAGCTGTAATAAATGCACGTGGGCTAATATGCCAGTGTCACGAACTGAGGATGGTCAATGTATTGACTGAGAACCTATAATCATTGCCACAAGTGAATATTTGCAAATGATTTGTGCCCTGCTTTTAATTGAATAATATTCACCATTAATATGTGGACACTCTTTTTTGGTTGTTTGCTTTGGAAGAAAGGACCCTACCATTGCACCTTAATATTCTTCGACTGTGACAATAATTGAATTGTCTAGAAGAGATTAGCAAGAGTAAATTCAGCTCTTCTGCACGATAAACAGTTCATTTGCACTCATGTCCTTCTGGCTGGCTTCCTGTAGGAAACTTGTGGGCCACTATGCAAACAGTATGCTGAACTCGATACACTTTAGATTGATCCAACATGGATCTTCTCACAATGGTCTTTGATGGGCCAAGAGTGTATTTTTGAATGGTCAAACTCACCAATAGGATTTTGTATTTTTAACATTTAGGACTGATTCGAGGGCTAAACCAGTCATGTACCAGATGAGGCATATCCTTCAGCAGCAACCAAAGGCTGCAGTCTCAGAAACGTTAGAAATCAGAAATGTGTGAAGTCAAAGCAAACATCTTGCTCCCCAATCCAACAGATATTTGGAGTTGTACTCTGGAATCTTGCCTCCCTCAAACACCAGGTCTTCACCATAGATTACAGCCACAACCACTGCACAGATTTTGTCACCAGCTGATAAATATTGTTACAAACTGATAAATATTCTAAACTGGGCAAGAAGGCTAACCCAGTACTAAAAGAAATGCCTGCCCAAAGCCTTGTAGAGCTCCTCTCAGTCAGAAAATGGTGGACTAGATGGACAAATTATAAGAATCTATAAGAATTGATTATAAGACAGCTTTCTTTTAGGTGTACTTATATAACCTTCAACTGTCCCAGTTTGGCAGGGAAAGGAAGTCCCAGTTCATCCTCTGACATCCTACCTTTTCAGCTGTTTTTTAAATCTCTCTCTCCCCTTCTCTTGCTTTCCCCCTTGGTCCTCATCCTACTCTAATTGCTGCAAACTGAGTTCAAAATGCAAAGTGTAGTTTGCACTCAATTTAACTCAACAGGGGGAAAGAAGAGGAAGGGGTGAAATCTTGCCCTTCCCTGTAGATTCAGGCAAAAGCAAACTGACACAGCCTCTCCTAGCTTGTGTGTTTTTTCTACCTTATTAATAACTTTTGCCATATTGACCACACTTTGATGTTGCTTGGCTGCACATGTCCTGATTTTTATTGGTCAAATGTTGCAGGTTTAACTATTTTCTTTTTTTGTCCTCATTTTTAAGTGAACTAACCTCATTGTGAGTGTTCTGGCCTAATATGCAGATTAGAATGGAACTATCATCCAGGCTGCACTCTTCCCCCATTCTTGGCTGAAAAAAAAACCTGTCAAAAATCTATATTTTTGAGGGAGAAATCCATACAGGCATGCATATTTTAGAGGGAAATGGGTACTTATGTATCTGTTTATTTAAATATTTATACCCACCCTATATCAAAGATCTCAGGAGGGCTTACAAAAGCATTAAAACAAGTTATGCAATTTAAAACAGTAGAACAATAAAATAAACTGAAAACATATTAAACTGCAATAATAAGCTTAAAAAAAGATTTAAAAGATATGAAAAGTTTTTAAAATTTATGTACACCATATTTGGGATGAGCTAATGAGGCCCAAAGTCTTTGATGGACAGCCATGTTTTAACTTGGTACCTAAATAACATAAATATTGGAACCAGTCGGGCCTCCATGGGGAGGACATTCCAAAATTGAGGTAACACTGCTGAGAAGGCCCTCTCCCATGTCCCAACACACTGTATTGATCTCAGTGGTGGGTCATGGAGGAGGGTTTCCCCCAGCAGATCTTAATCTTCAAGCAGGCACATCTGGGGAGAAGCATTCCCTAAAGTATCAAGGTCTCAGGCTATTGTAGGGCTTTAAATCTCATCACAAGCACTTTGAATTTAGGCTGGAAACATATTGACAGCCAGTTTTATTCTGGCACTGGCATCATATGCTATCTACATAGCACTCCAGTCAATAGTCAAGCTGCTGCATTTTGCAATAGCTGTAGCTTCCAAGTCTTATTCAAGGGCAGCCCTACATAAAGCGCATCACAGTTGTCTAATTAACTGGGAGGTTACCAGCACAGAGATGACTGTGTCTACATTATCTCTGTCCAGGAAAGGCCATAGCTGGTGAACCAGTCAAAGCTGATGCCAAGAACTCTGTGCCACAGAGTCCATTTGGGCCACCAGTAACCAGTATGGCTCTAAGAGCACTCCAAGTTAGATTCAGTTACAGTTTATTGGACCTCATCCAGTCCATTACAGCATCTGGGCACTGGTCCAGTACCTACACAGCCCCAGCTGACAACAGTGACAAGGAGAAATAGAGTTGAGTATCATCAACATACTGATGGCACCCCACTCCAAATCCCCTTATGACATCCCTCCATGGCTTCTTGTAAGATAGAACCCTGTGGCACCCCACAACTTAATAGCCATGCGGCTGAACAGGAATCCCTCCAATGCTACTTGTTGGAACTGGCCCTCTAGATAGGAATAGAACCATTGCAGAACAGTGCCTCCTACTACCCTCCTACTCCATCCAGTCCATTAAGATACCATGACCAATGGTATCAAAAGCTGCTGAGAGATCCAGGAAGATCAAGAGGGTAGCATTCCTCCTGTCTTTCCCCTAGAGTAGGTCATTTCAGTGCCATAATC
Organism: Gambelia wislizenii; assembly: GCA_030847615.1. Lineage (NCBI taxonomy): Eukaryota > Metazoa > Chordata > Lepidosauria > Squamata > Crotaphytidae > Gambelia > Gambelia wislizenii. The sequence goes on along the minus strand of JAUMIR010000006.1, from coordinate 143,190,653 downwards.
TGGCCTGAAACCAGACTAAAATGGGCCCAGATAATCTGTTTTCTTCACGAATAACTGAAGTTGCCCAGCCATCACACACTCAAGTGCCTTTCCACCAAAGGGGATATTTGTAATCGGGTGGTAGTTTTGATATACCTCTGGGTCCAGGGAGGTCCTCTCCAGGGGACCATGTACCACTTCCTCCTTCAAGGAAGCAGGCACCTCCCCCTGACATGATGAGCCATTGACCACCCCCTGGACCCACCTGGTCAGTCTACTTGATTTTATCAGCCAGGATAGGCAAGGGTTGCGCTTACATGTGGTGGGTTGAGCTGCTTTGAGCATCTTGTTCACATCATCAGGCCTCAGTAACTGAAAATGATCCCATGAACCCTGACCATACCATGCACTGGACACATCCCTAGGCTCTGTAACAATTGTGGTGTCAAGTTCTGAGCAAATGTGAGCAACTTTTCCCTCAAAATAGCTGACAATTTTTGGTGGCCGTGGGTTACATACCTGAACTCTCTGGGCCTGTACCTCCAGATGCCTGTTTGAGGGAAGGCATAAAGAAGGTATGAGGGGGATGCAAATAAAATTGTGTTTTATACAAATGTGTATATGTGGGTGGGTGTTTGTGGAAAAGTGTATGTTATGGAAGAAAATGTGATCTAATTAAAAGTGAATTATGAGACATTTTCTTTAATTGCAGAAATGTGACAGAATAAGCTTGGGGGCAAACACATGTAACACAAATGCAGCAACAACATAAAATGGAAGGGTCTCACACACAAGAACATACTAAACAGAATGGTAAAAATACCCATGACAAGCAAGTATATACATTGTTCCCCAATGTGAGAGTCTAAAACAGCATGGCAATACATACAGATACCAACAGAACAAAACAGGAATTCCACTCATGCCATGAGTAACATGCCAGTAAATGATGACTAAACAAATACTGTAGAAAACAACAATTCCAATCAAATCAACACCCTGTGCAGATAATAAATAATGGCACAGAATCACAGATATGCAGGCCTGAAATCATAAGATAGGCTAGTCATAACATAGACTGTCGAAACACATAGTAAACTACTACGTCTTAAATTATAGTAAACTACTACATCTAATTCTTAACATAATCTGTGGGAACACATGGTGAATGTCAGCCCACCTAAAATACAGTCTATGAATGCTGGCAGAAATTCCAAAAGATGTTCAAATAAACAGTTTTCAGATAGCAAGTAAACAATGCCTCACAATCAGAGAGATGCAGGCATTAAACAGAATTCCATCTGCTCATAACATAAAAGGTAGAAGCACATGATAAACTACTCTGTCTACTCATAACAAAGTCTGGAGGAACACATAATTAACTCTGGTCTGTGGAATACATTCTATGAATATAGGCAAAAATTCTAGAAGATATTGACAGGTACTCCCAGAAACATGTGGAAATCATTTTGATGGTCTTTGTCAGTAGAATGAATTACAACCATAGATATACCAGCTTTCAATAACACAGGGTTGCAACAACACAGTCTGGTGATATTTTCCAAGGCAGCACTACTGACTTGTTACTCATGTCATACGTGCAATTTCTATTGTGTTCTATTGGTGTTTGTGCACATTTCTGTGTACAGGGTTCTGTCCTGGGCCCAGTGCTATTCAACATCTTTATCATGGAGACGCACTATCCACAATGCTGCAGCCTTATTTGAGAACTCACACCGAACAAGTCTTGAAGAGAAACGACAATGCAGAAAGAATCACAACCCAGAAACATCACCCAAGGAGACCTTCTGCTGTGCTTTCTGCAACCGGACTTGTTTATCTCGGATTGGCCTTTTAAGTCATCAGCATGCTTGCAGAAAGTGCGGGATGAGTCTTTCCTGAATCTTCATTTGCGAAGAAAAGCCAGAGAGAGAGGGGGTGGTGGAATAGAGGGTGTGCTTCTCAAATTTGAAGATGACACCAAATGAAGAGGGGTAGCAAATACTCCAGAGCACAGGATCAGATTTCAAAATGACCTGAACAGATTAGAGAGATAGGGCAAAATTAACAAAATGAATTTCAACAGGGAGAAATGTAAGGTAAATGGGACTATAGTGTCTAGATTGAGGGAAGTAATAGTGCCACTGTATTCTGCTTTAGTCAGACCTCACATTGAATATTGTGTTCACTTCTGGGGACCACAATACAAGAAGGATGTTGACAAGCTGGAGCATATCCAGAGAGCATGACCAAAATGATGAAAGGTCTGGAAACCATATCATATGAGGAGTGGCTTAGGAGTCTAGTAAAAAGTTGCTCTAAATTATCAAGAAGTGTCTCGCCACCACATCTTAAAGATGGGCTTGTTTTATTTTTACTGTATCTTTAATAGAGAAGACAGATTTAAAAAAGGAAGTAATTTCTCACCATATTTTGCATTAAGGGATGTAGTAATTGTAGAAGATTCAAAACATGCACCATTCAGTTGATAATCTTAAAAAAATAAACTTAAGAGCCTTGTTTTCTCAATGAGATGGCTGGAGAGGCTTTTAGTCCATAGACTGCTATCCCACGGTTATGGCTCCCCTTCGATTTATCCTTGCTACTTTGGTTGACAGAAACCTCCATCTCTGTCACCCCTAGAAGCACCAGAATTGAATCCCTGATGGGCCCCTTCTTCTTCTTCACCTTCCCCAGATGAGGGGTCCCTTGAAGATGGTAAGGCTTCAGGAATCACTGTGTTTGGGGGTTTCTCCAAAGTGCAGCTCAGCTCTGAGTCACCCTTCACCTCTCTGACCGCCACTGGAAGTCTTTATTTAATAATATTTTAAAGCAGGTCTGTGGAATCTATGGCCCTCCAGTATTGTTGGGAGTCCCGTTCTCATCAGCTTTTGCCACCCTGGTAAATGCTGAAGGATGATCAAACCAGGAGTAGTAGTTCTTCAACATCTGGAGATCAACAGGTTCCCCAGTCTTGTTTCAAATGCCTGAACCAGGAGTGGGAATTTTGCATCATGCTGACTGTATGTAACTCTTCATAGGATCCAGTGCTGTGCATGGGACTCCCTCTCACCCTCCAAAAGACCCCATCATCACCCATTTTTTTGGGGGGGGTGTGATATATGGATTGTCAAAAGCCTTTGTGGGGCTGTTTTGGAGGGCTTTCTAGCCCCCAGCTCCTTTCTCTCTCCTCAAATGGTCTGAGAAGTGATGAGAGGTGGTGTGTCAGTCACTCAAAATGGCAGCTGTAATGGTGATCTGTGGCCTTTGGGAAGTCTGGAGAAATGGAAGATCAGGCTGTATAGCCCTTGAGGCTCTCGAGCAGTGGTGCACAACCTGCAGCCCTCCAGGTGTTTTGGCCTCCAACTCCCAGAAGCCTGAACCAGCTGGTCCAATGACCAGGAATTCTGGGAGCTGGAGGCCAAAACATCTGGAGGGCCACAGGTTGTGCACCACTGCTCTAGAGGATGCCCACTCCAGCCTAAATCAAACTAATGTAGACCCATTGAAACAATTACTGAGTGAGAAGTCAACACTTACACAAACCTTGAAGATTGCATGGGCCTACTCTAGAGGAAACTAACAACTGGATTGAGACTGCAATATGTATTTTGGAGTGTTACAAGTGCTATAGTTTTTTTTAAAAAAAATATAATAATAATTCATGCTGATAATTTATTGTATCAAGCAGCCTTTGGAAACTTAAGGAGAAGAAGTCTAGTTATGGCCGAATCCCACTGTAAAATCCTGCATCTTTATAAGTGGGAAACATCCCTACTGTGAGTCTTAACATCCCCAGTATGTGTTGTTTTCCTGCTGCTCCTTTGGGAACAATGGAAGAGGGAAGGAGAGAGAGAGAGGGAGAGGGAGGGAGAGAGGGAGGGAGGGAGGGAGAAATGGTGGAAATTATGTTGGACAAAGGAGAAAGTTGCAAGCTTTAGCCAGGCTTTCACTTTATAGAGATTGACGGACATTTGTAGGCATATGCAAATAGGTTTAGTCAGCTCTTCCTTGAAAACAACGTTGGAGATAAAGATAAGAAAAATGGCATTTCCTTGCTGCTGGATAGAGCAAGACATATGATGTCTGGCTGGATTTTCTGTCTCTCAGTAAGCTAGATAAAAGCCACAAAATTATCTGGAAAAGACAATGACTAAATGCCAATGGTATTCTGTAAATAAATGATTATACTTTTAACTAACTGAAAAGAGAAAGGGGTGGATGAGGAGGGGAGGCAGGAGTCCTCAAAGTTCACTTCATCTTAAAATACTGAAGTGTCAGTCATTATGATGGATGGGAATTGTCTGCATGGAGGTCTTGTATATCACACACTCATCAGGCCCTTCTTGGTGGAGGCTGGGATATTTAGGGCCAGGGATGAGGATGAGCAGAAAGGCTTGAGCCCAGCAGAAGTAGATTTTGGGAAAGGTCCTTTTTTGGACTGCAGCTCCCCAAATCAATGGTCATGCTGGCTGCAGGGATTCTGGTAGCTGTACTCCAAAAAAGTACCTTTTCCTAGCTCTGTATGAAATCTTAATGTAGGTTTCCAAAACCTGGTGCCCTCCAGAAATGCTAGACTATGACCATCATTTGTAGCCATCATTTCTAACCATCATGAGTCATCTTCCATTCTTCCCTCTGCAAAGTAACTGTTTCATACAGTCTGGACCTCAGAAAAATTACTCTTTTTTACAGACTGCAAGTCTCAGAATCCCACCACCAGCAAGACTAGCCTTTGCTTGAGTCAGGTCTAGCGTCACATTTGTTATGAGGGTAAAAATGAGGAGGAAGAGAGCTGTATATCCTGCCCTGAGCTCACTGGATGAAAAAGTGGGATATGAACGTAACTAATAAATAACTACTATTTGTGCGCATGTGTGAATTGTCTGTGGGAATGAATTGTGCTGTCTGAAAATATATACTGCCAGCATGCTGAATTATTTGCAAGAGCTCTCATTTCATACACTTCAGAGTTAGATTCTCAATTGCCAATACTCACATTTTAAAAAATGAAGAGACATAACATGCATGCACATGCTGGGTGGCATCCTATCAGTCCTATGTGCTTACATCTGTGTATGCCATATTTTGGTTGTTACAGAGGCTGATATTCTCTTCCACCCACTGCAACAACCAAAGCATGTTACCCAAAGAGGTGTTGGGTGCTTTAGAGCCCCACTTGAGATATTAATATTTGGAGGAATTATGAAATGGAATGCTACAAGAGGAGGGTGACTTCAGGATCTTTTCACCTATGTATATCAGTACAAACAGCAGAGAAATCCAGTTTAAAGTGAAATAAAATGGGCTTAATTGGAAAATAACACAGAAGCATTCACACATGCAACACACGCTCACAAGAACCACACAAGGCTATCAGTGAGTTTGAGGCAGAAAGGTTGGATAGAGGAACAGATTCGGGAAATAGGGTGATGGTTACCAGTCTTGAGAAGTAGTGAAGTACTCAGACAGAAGCCTGTGGGTGGCACTGGAAGTCTGATCTGGGGGCGTGCCAACAGAGTGGCTGGGTGTTGTCTACAGTGGCACACCTTGCTATTGTTTAGGACTAATATTTATGTTATATTTCATGTCCTGAAGGGGTATTTGGGCTTAGAAGGAAGCTTAGATGAGTTCCTCACCATTTAAACAAAGGAAACCCAAACTTGGCTGATTGCTGATAATGGCTGGGAGATAGGAATTGATGGGTTTATGACATCCTCACACTGTAGGACAGAATTGGGTGCAGAGGGATATTTCCTGGGAATATGAGTTGATTGTTCAGGATGTGTGACTCATTGCCAAGGGGCCCAAGAAGGAATTAGCACATACCTCCTTAATGGTGTTGTTTTCTAAGGGCTCTGCTTAATCCTGCCTTGTGTGTGTTTGCTAGGATATTTCCAAGACACCTTTCCAGGTCCTTGTGACCACCATCTGACCTCACTTTGGATTACCCCAGTCTACCAGTCTACCACTACCCTTGAAGTGTCCAGTATTGCCAAACATGAAATATTATACGGAGGGATAATAGGGCATGTTAACATACACTCCCAGGACTCATCGTTTTGCTGTAATAGGTCCTATTAAGCAGACATTCCATGACTGGTGGAGGGTACAGGGGACTCCAGAAGTGTCTGCTTATGCCCCCATTGCATCTTCTGCTGAGATCTCAGGAGGAAGTTGCCATTGGTCTGTATATGGCTATGAGACATAGCAAGAACCTTCCCCAAATCCCCTGCTCTCCATTGGTCACAGAACAGCTGTTCAGGAGCACTATCAAAACAGACACATGATTCCTGGGGGTGCTGATCAGGGACCCATGGTGGAGTTCCATACATGGAGTTTCTACTCTACATTGGACAGTGTAGGATCTCACCCACTGTCTTCTTTTCACTTCAACTCTACCCTGTTACTGGAACCTTCCGATGTCTAAAGCATGCTCCTTTTACTAACCACACCATTTAATGTACATTTACCTCAAGCTGAAAACAGTCTGAGCATCATTCCTCCAGACTGAAAGAACAGCTACTATGTTTCAAACCTGAAGGATTTTTTTTTTTAAAGCTGATATAGGGAACCAGACAAGAATGTTATTTCACACTAGGAAACTCCAGATAATTAAACCACATGGCAGGGAGCTTCCTCTATAGGGTATTAAACATAATTGCTAATCCACTCTTGGCTGGATTCACATCTGTTCCCCTTTTTGGGGATGTCCAAGGCGAGGGAGAAAGGAAGGTTGTACTATATCCACATCCTTTGTAGAAAGTGAATAAGCAGTATGGTACAACTGCTGTGAAAGTATTACAATGCCAATGAAAACACCACTGCTATGTATATATCTGCTTTCAATAGTCTGTCAAGGTGATTTATTGGAAACCAGCAAAACTAACAAAATGTAACTCCAGAACAAAGCTCAACAGTACAACTGTAGGTACTCTATATATGTGTGTGTGTGCGTATGCATGCACACATTTAATATACACCCACATTGCCTTTTAGGGCAAGTTGTTACAAGGAGAGCAACACCAGTGAGCAAAGATCATACAACAATATGTCAGCAATAAGATAATTCTAAAAAAAAATTTTTTTTGAGCACAATATCACTACAATTCATAATAGGGCATTCATCTATAAAGGTGACCAATGACCAGATGAGAAGATATTGATCGGACTTGGGGAAGGACCATAACTCAGAGGCAGACTATGTGCTTTGTATGCAAACTTTCTCAGGGTCTTTTTATAGATTTATAATGTCTATCCCAGCTGAACTGGGATACTAGGACTGAAGGTGGCTTACCTGTCTAGGTTGGGGTGGAAAATTCTTCTGCCTGAAAACCAAGGGAGCCACTGCACCCAATGGAAGGAACAATAAGGTAATTTTACCTCTGGTCTGGCTCTGTATCTGGCAGCTTTCTATATTAAATAGCAGTCGACAGAACAAAAGTGATTTGAAGATTCTAATAATTTTTCAGATCTGAATGGAAAGAAACCACCTCCTTATCTGCACCTGCCAAATTTAATCAGTACAGTTAGTTCTATCATGGTGAGGACCATGTTGTACCTTCCTAGGTTTTAATCATAAGAAGCTTCATTGGAAAAAAAAAGTGGCCACCATAATTCAGCAGTAACTTGTCATAGCAGCTAGAGATTCAATTCCAAATTATGAAGAATTAAGCACTCCAAGTCATCTTCCTGAATCCAGAGGTCAGTTTTTGTTTCAACCCAAAATTGTTTGGTTTTTTTGAAAAAAAAAATCTCATTTCTTCCCATCACATTGATGGAGATACGCTGTGAATTTTTTTAAAGTGCTTACTGAAACACAAACTGAACAAAATTTTCACTCATCCCCATTCAATCTATGTTCAAGAATAACAACAAAACAAAAATCCTATGTATAGACACAATTATTCAGAACAACCCAATAGGCCAAATCACTTTCAGAGAAGAACAATGCATGGATAGAACATTTCTAACTCATTCCGGCTGGTTTGGCATCAAAATTACACACACACACACACACACACACACACACACACACTTCTGCTTCCAGAGGCTTCCAGTATGTCTGCCTTTGCAGGGGGAGCAAATCTACCATACTCCTATTCTGAATTGAATGGGAGTGTTGTTGTTGCCAAACTAAGGTCCAGCCCTGAGAGAGTTTTTGTTCAACTTGGAGCGACTGTGAGAAAAGCAGCAGTAAAATCCCAAGTGGAATTGTCATTCCCATGGCAGTAGGACCCCTCAGCAGCCCTGTCTGCTTTTAAAATACTCACAACCACAGATTTTAAACTGGCCACTTCTGTGGTTGGCCTTCAATTATACTATCCACCAATACCCTTGACTTGCCCTTTGTAATACATGGACTTACTATTATGATCAGAAAAACTGCATTTATTCAGACATGAAGTTACATATAACAAGGTAAGCTGTTAAGTCAACATCCTGGTTTGTCTAGAGCAAAATAATTACTGTTCTCTAAGGGACAGAGCTGAGTGAGTGAGACTACTTTTGACTTTGACAGCTGGCTAGCATCGCTGAACTAAGCCTGGATGATCCCTATCAATCAATTTGAAGATCAGTCTCCCATACCCAATATTGAAACATGGAGAGAGGTCTAGTGATTTGGGTGGATTTGGAGATGTTTAGGAGAAGGCTATTAAAAAAAGGTGCTGGAGTTTGCTAAAAGTGTGAATCAGTTTACTAACAATAACAATTACACACTAGTCAAGATTATGTTGAATTATGATGTTTTGAAAAGGAAAGACGTTTTGTGCATTTTAAGTTGACTTCCATTTTTGCTTTATCCTGAAGATTGTTTTATCCTTATGGGAAAAAAAATAAGTTAAGGGATCATCTACATGGGCCAGAATATGCTGGCTTCCTGCGGGTGTATTCTGGCTACAGATCTGAACTAAATTGGATGGAGTCCAGAACACCACACTGGCCCATTGCTGCAGCTACCTCAGCTTCCATTCATGTCACATTTCTTGAAGCCAGGAAGCCAGCCAGCAGCACAAGATCAAGGCCCCCTGCATGTGACCGGCTTTGGTCACATGCTGTGGGGCTCCTTCCTGGCTTCAGAGAAAGCGACATGGACAGCAACTGAAATGATGGGCCAGCATGCCGGTATTGGCTCCTGCGGACCTGCGAGGCCCAGCCTGTTTCTTCTGCAAAGAAGTGGGTTTTCCCAGGTATTTTGCTGTAGCAGTTTATCAGGCTTTACCCTGTTTCCCCTCCCCTTCCGTCTTAGCCCCCTCTTTGCCCGGGGGCCATGAGCACTGCCCGGGGGCAAAACATTTGGACTGTAGGGCTCTAAGATGGGGCAAGATGGGGGTAAAGAGCCCATCTAGACACACTTTAAAAAACAACAACAAAGAAAACACACAACACTGGAAATCTAATTCTGCACCACCATCCAATTCTGTGTAAAATTATAGCTCTGATTGTTTAACTTTTGCTGTTCTTCCATTGTTCATGACAAGTTGGAGGCTATGATATATATTCAATTAACTGAAGTGTTTTGAATTTAGCTTAGTATGTTAAGGACTTACATTTTCACTCAAGTTCCAAAAGAACAGGGAATGGCAGCTGTTAGGGCCCATATTTTAGAAATGGGCAAATTTGTCAGTTGTACTTCCTTCCACATTCAAATTTTGCACATTCTGCTAAAAATTCTGTTCAAAAATAGACAGAAACAAAATTCTCAGCCCTTCAATGCCCCCACTTTAAGCATTCCACCTTGGGTGACCCTGTTACAAGTCCACAAAGGAGGGATATCTGTGGTGGCAAACCAAAATGCAGAAAATACGTCATAGAAACTTTCAAAGTTTCCTTGGCTTCTTCAAAGATGTTAAAAACCATACAGGAGAAGAAAGGTGATGATGTTCAAGTCAGAAGACTACATTTTGTCTCAGAGATTACTCGTCTGTCAGTTAAGATGGTTTTGAAGGTTCTCAGTGAAAGCAGAGGCCACTTTTGGCCATGTGGGGACCAGGGGAAAAAGGAAGATAAAAGTTAGGAAATAAAATTTCAATTCTTTTAGCAACAGAAAAGTAACTTCCTTTGAGGTCCAGGCTGAAGTCCAGATTGTGGATAGTGCTTAGTCTCCTGAAGGTGTTACTCTCAATGTCTCTGATACATTCAAACCCCCTCAACAATGTTAAGGTGTGCATTTGAGAGAAGGTCAAGATGCTTAACAAGTTTTTAGAAAAACTAAAAAAGTGGTCAAACATTGGCTGAAAACAAACCTGGATGTGATGTGATGTCACTTTCTGTTGTGTCAGACTCATTGGTGCCACATTGGGGAGTGGGGTGGGGGCTCAAAATGGCCCCTGAAGCCTCTGTCATTGCCCACCCTTTGCTTATGGCCCCAGCACACTTTAATTTGGCCCTGATACCAGGGAAGCAGGCATATAATTGCAGCTAAAGCTACAATGAGGAAAGGCTTTCTGAATGGTTTTATTTCATTCTCACCACAAGATGGGGATTGTAAGTTCCGCCTATAAAATTACTCATTCCACATCTTTACACTACCCTGGTTTATTCAGTCATTATATGCATCCCAAGTTATTATATTCAGGCCAAGAGGCTGAGAAGAGGAGAGAAGAGGAAGAATTTTAAAACAAAAAATAGGCCACCTTAAATAAATAAATAAATAAATAAAGCTAGAATGTGTTTTAAAATAATTTCTCACAGCTGGAAGCAGCTGTGTCTGACTCTGAGCTATAAATGGCTTAGGAAAAATATATTTAGTATCATTATTATTCCTCAGCAATGCATGAGGCATAATTAACTTTCATAAGATTTGCCAGATGGACCGTACTTTATTAGTGTGAAATGCTTTAATAGATGCTTCCCAAATGAAGAGGGCAACAGGCCCTGCAAAGACAAATGCCTACAGTATGAAAGAGGCAACAAAGTAAAAAAAATAAAGAAATAAAAATGGGATACAAAAACAAAAAAAAAAAAAAACACCCAAAGAGAAATATTTAAATACTTTGCATCCTTTATCAAATATTCCATTTTCAGACAAGATACTTGAGAGACTAGTGGTATCTTACCTCCAGGTTTTCTGGAATGAAATGGATTACCTAAAAAATTGCCAAGGAGGAGTGGCCACAGGGGGATTGGAGAAGGAATGTAGCAAGCAGGAGGAGAAGATTTAAAATAACTCAGCTGCCATCTACCTTCCTGAAAAATACCTCTTACTGATTTGCAGTGAGGGATTACCAACGATTTGATTTGATTTTATTTCTTTATCTAATATCCTGCATTTCTCCCTGCATGGAATTCAAGATGGCTAACATTTAAAACAAAGTGCTTGTCTACATCAGCCAAATACCCTGGCTTGTCCCCGTTTCAGAGCCCTGCAGTCCAAACGATGGAGGGCACTTAAGCTGAACTGCCCTCGGGCAGTCCAAATGACCCCCAGGACAGATACAGGGCTGCAACGGGGAAAAGCTGGGATAGGGCCCTTTATCACATTTTAAGGAAATACTTGCTTCAATATGGTACTGCTGGATCAGGCCCCACATGTCTGCAGGAGCCTGTCCTAGAACAATGTTACTCGCTACCACTGCCAGCTCCTTGATTCTCCCAGAAGACAGGCAGTGATCCCTCAGCATGTGACCGAGGCTGGTCACATTAAGGGGACATGCTGTCACATGTTGTGGGACCCCTGCCTGGTTTCTATGTTAGTGGAGAAAATGGCAATGACAGGCTAACATCCTGTTTGGACTCCAGCCCATTTTCTCCAGGTAATTGTGGGGGGCACATCTGCTGCCAGGATCTGCTGGCAGGAGGCTGGCATATCCTGGCTAGTGTAGATGAATCCAAAGTACACTAAAAAAACAACAAAAAACATAAATACAAAAGTGGGAAGGGAGTTCCACAACTTGTGAGTAACCACCAAGAAGATTTTCTTCTGTGTTCTCACCAAATGTGTCTGTGATGATGGTGGGACAAGAAAGAAAGCCCTCCTCTGCAGAACTTAAAACTCAGGCAGGCAGGCAGGCTCATATGGGGTGATACAGTCATTCCAATTTTTTTTGTTCTCTCCTTCTGATGCAAAGGAAGAAACTGATGAAAATGCAAAGAACATTGACACGGGGCCCATTCACACTGCACAATTATAGTGTGTTTGTTCCACTTTAACTGCCTTCCTTCCATCTTAAGGAATACTGGGGTTTGTAGTTTGGTGAGGAGCAGAGCATGCTGGTTGAGAATTGCAAATGTCCCCCCGTAAACTACCACTCCCAGGATACCAAAGGATGGAACCATAGCATTTAAAGTGGAATATTTGCATTGTGATTGTGCAGTGTTAATGGTCCGGTTATATACTTAATAGTTTGTATTTCCTAAGGTTACTGCAAGGGGTGACTGCTCCATCTCATTTTGGGGTGAGAAGGCATTATTTTGAAATTGATCTCCCACACATCTGCATTTTTTTTCCTGGGGTGATATTTTGTGAACAATTCCAAAGGAAATTGCGTAGATGCTTAGTTGCTATTGCTGGCTTCGACTTACAGTGACCCTATGAATGTGAGACCTCTAAGAAACACTGTTATTAACAGCTCTGCTCAGGTCTTGCAAACTGAAGGCCATGGCTTCCTTGATCAAGTTCATCCACTTGTAATGCAGTCATCCTCATTTCCTGCTGCCTTCAACTATATCAAGCATTATTGTGTTTTCCAATGAATTATGTCATCTCATGGTGGTTAGTTACTAGAACCAAAAGGGTGAGGCAAGTTCATAGTTTGATAAAGATCTCTGGGTTGGTTCAAGACATGGGCTAGTATCATATTTACAGTATGGATTACTATATCAGTGTAACTACTAAAACAGGCAATGATGACAGAAGGAAAAAAAGTTTGTAGCGGTGTGTGGCAGCAGTAAAGGAAGTAAGGCACTGATGAAAGACTGCTCAGAACTGGTAGATTTTGTCTGCCTCTTTGGCTAACACTGGATAATTGTGGGGAAAGTAGAACCCTTAGAGTACTGCATCAATAGACCTTACCCATACTAGTTGTGCACCTTCAAGTAATTTCCAGTTTAAGACCACCCCAAGGCAAACTTTGTTATGGAGTTTTCTTGGCAAGATTTGTTGAGAAGGGTTCTGTTATTGCCTTCCTCTGAGAACAAGAGAGTGGGACATGTTCAAGGTTCCCGCATGGGTTTCCATGGCTGAGCAGGGATTCGAACCTGGGTCTTTAGTCATACTTTGAGACACTGAAATCTGTGGGCTTTAAGTTAGTAATGAAAAGTCCCATTGATTTCAGAGGGTCTGCTCCAAGTATGGCGAAACCTTAAACCAACCCTCCAAATTAGTTCTTAAACAATTCTTTTGTGGGAGTGGTGTGTGAAACCAATCAGCAATTTGTCTCACATTAATCCCCTCAGCTGAATGTTCAAATCGGCATAGATTTCATCTGGCTAAATTTGATTTCCACTATAACAAGAAGGCACATGTGTTGTCCTTGCAGCTGGTTGTTTTGCTTTTCGGGATGAGCGCCATGCTGTAAAATCCTTTGAAGCCCCACAGAGCTTTTGGGTAATTAAGTTAATCTGCAACAGATTTATTTTGGGAGCGTATCTGATTTGCCATTTGCTGATGACGGACATCTTCCAAGGGCATTGCTGTTTGGTGCTTAGGCTGCAGGTTGTGCAGCAAAGAGACACCATTGGAGTACCTGTCACCATTCTGCTCCTGTTTTTTTTTATCTTAAATCATCCTTTTCCTGCAAAGACTCTTGAACATGCCCAAACTCTATCTAAACTCCAGGCCAAAAAATGTCTCTTTCAAAGTTGGTGCAAATTGCTTTGAGTTTGAATGGGAATTCATTCATAACCATGGATATAGAACAGGCTCTCATTAGGTAGAGAGTGGAGTGGCAACCTTAGATGTCACATTCTGGGATGTCATGGAAAGGCATCTGATTGTTAACTATTTATTTTGATATTATTGCATTTTTTAAATGCCAGGAGTAACGTAGTGCTTGAGAACTTTATCAGACACAACAACTACGGTGTCATAATGACGCCTAATGAATGCAAAAGGGTGCCTATACTGCATAACATCGTGCTACGGCAATTTTAAGATATAAATAAGATGTTCTTTTTTATTGATGGCCCAAACCATCAATAAATCTGCTGTGGTATTCTTTTTGCAGTTTTGCCAGCATCTGAAACTACGTGCCATTGTGCTCTCATGATTCCAGTGTCAATGGTGGTCCCACCAGAACACTTCTGGGTGAGAATGTGAAAACCAGGCATGGGACACTTTTTTATGAACATCCCTGATGTACTTGGAGGTTTTTCTGTGTGTTTCAGTGCTCATGTGTACATTTTGTATTTTAATTTAGCTGTTTGGGTTTTTTTAAAAAAACTTTTAAGGGCACTTGCATCATCTTGTGAGAAATACTGTACCGAGATCCCATGCCCTGGCAAATGTGGAAGTAGATGGCATGAGCATTCAGGCCCTAGTAATGCTGGGGCTACTTTTTCATGGTGTTAAAGTGCCAGGACACAAATGCTTCAAAATACGGTACAAAAGAAAGGGTTTCAGAGGCTGGTCAACATACCTTGCCTGGCACTGATTACTATGTACCCTGGCTTGGGTGACTGGGAGTGGATAACATTTGCTTCTCTTTCCCAGGCAGCAAAATGTTGAGGGCCTTGCCTGTGCTTATTAGCCCTTCCTTGAGTGAGTCATGTTAAATATTGTTTACTTAAATTCTTTCTTGTCCTTTTCCTGAGGAGATCAAGGAATTCTTCTGGAATTAAAGTAAGCTGAGGACAAAGGGGGAATGTGAGGAGGAGGAGGAAGAAACTGGGACATTTAAAAAGTGGCTGAAAAAGTGGAATGGCAGTGGATTAATCAGGGCTAGAGGATTTGCAACTGACATTATTATTAAGTCTGGTTACTATTTTTTTGCTGATTTTTGGCTCCTTCAGAGTGGCTGTGGGCAGACAGGATTAAATTTAAAATGACAGTTTTCTAGAAAATTGCAGAATTTCATTTTGCACCTAGTTGGGGGTGATGGGAGGTCCAGGAAAGATGAGGGCCACATGACCCATCTGGCCCATTCCCTGCTCTATTGGAAGATCTCTTTCCTGAACTTCACTTGCCTGTTGTTGTTCATTCACCTAGTTTAGGTCGCTAGAGACAAATTTATTATGAGAAACCCAGGTCAGAAACTATAATCCTTTCCATCCTTTCTCACCAAATGTAGCTGTTGTCTAAGACCTGCCTGCAGGGTCCACCCCCCGCCCATACTTTGGAAATCAATGAACTGGACTGAGTCTTGAAAATGAGCATTCGACGTGAATACAGTAATGACTCAGGAGAACTAGATGTGGCCAATACGCTTTCCCTCTCCTTGGCTGTCAAATTGCAGTATGGATCACTCTTAACACAGCCCTTTAGTTTTGATGACTTGGCAACAGGAACTTTTTTTAAAAATTGAAAGTTTTGTCTAGGTGGCATCTGTAACTTCACTTTCTTTTAAACAGAAGTGGGCATTCAGTAAAATGATTCCACTCTTTTAGCACGTGTGCTCCTGTTCAGGGTTTCAGATAATCATTTCCTCCACTACATTCTATTCCCAACCTCCTCAGTTCTGTTTTTCTAAACAAAAAAAGTATATTGTTCTATGCACCACAATTACTGGCTATGTCAGAACTCACTGGTTTGGTGTGTGTTTTGTTTTAGAATGGATAGCTGCAAACCTCTCCTGACATCTTCTCTTGGAATAAAGGTCATCTGAAAAAGTCCAAGATGTGTGCCCAAGAAACATCAGAGTGTAGTCAACACAGAAAAAAGTCATTAAAGAGAAAGAACACATAAGCTAGGAGTGGCTGCATTAGTTTGCTTTTGCCGGAGCCTACTGGGAAGGGCAGGATGCTGTCCCCTCCTCTCTTCTCCCTTGGTTGAGTTAATGGAGTGCAAACTACTTTTGCACCTTGAACTCAATCTGCAGCAGTTGAAAGAAACTGAGGACAAGTGCGAGGGAATAAGAGAAGAGAGAATCTGGGACACTTAAAAAACAACTGAAAAACATGGGATGACAGAGGTTTAATTGAGACTGTCCCTACCAAATTGGGACAGCTGGAGGGTATGAAATATGTGTTCAGCTCATAAGTAAATAGAATTACATACCTGTGCAAAAATCTTTCAGATTGGTGTATTTAGAAGGAGACAACAACAACTGGCATGAAAATGTTTCATCCCACAAGTCTTTTCCAAGCGATGAGTATAAAGTCTGTTTGGCACACAAAAGCCAGAATCATATCACTGACACACACAGGTCTTATTCTATCTATCTATCTATCTATCTATCTATCTATCTATCTATCTATCTCCCTTTATAATTGTTATGAAAGGAGGTTTCCAATACCTCCCTCCTTTATGCAACAATACTCCCTCTACACACACAATCTACCTGGCAGCTGCCACTAGCATCTCCCCCTCACTGCCATTTAAAAAGCCCACTGTTTTTTAAATATGTCTAAGTAAGTAGGAGCCAATTATTATAATACCAGCCTTTCTTTCAAAGTATACAAGATTCAAAGTGCTATTTGGGTCTTTGCAGACGTTGAATTGTATGTATTTGTAGGGCCCTTTTTTGTATAATGTTCAAGCAAGCCAGCCAAACCCTAGATCACTCCATTCCATTCTCCTGTGTTTATCCCAAGGTTTCTGGTTTTTAATTGTTTTTAAACTGTTTTTAACCATTTTGTAAAGCATGGTTAGTCCTCATAAAGCTGTTTTTTTTTAGCCATGGGGAATCAGAGCTGAATTGGACTGAAGCCCCCAGAATCCCCCAGCCAGTATGGGAAATCCTGGAGCTACAGTTAAAAAAAAATCCAAGTTCTGCTTGAGGGGCCTATTTGGTTGCTGATGGGTTTTGGTTTACTTTTTTTCTTTTTCTTTTTTGTTTGTTTCTGAAAGCCAGCATGTTGTAGTGGTTTGAGCATTAGACTAGGGAGATTTTCACACGCCGAAAATATTCCCTCCAGAAACCGGGACAGAAATATTTCTGTCCCGGAAGCAGCGCCGCGGTTCGCACGCTCACCTCCCTCTTCCGTTTTTCCGTCGTCCTCGCTTTGGGTTTTTTCCTCTCTCTTCCGGAATATTTTATTAACGGCAAACTCCCGTTAGTAAAATATTCCAGAAGAGGGAGGGAAAAACCCAAAGTGAGGACGACAGAAAAACGGAAGAGTGAGGTGAGCGTGCGAACCGCGGCGCTGCTTCCGGGACAGAAATATTTCTGTCCCGGTTTCTGGAGGGAATATTTTCGGCGTGTGAAAATCTCCTAGGTCTCCAGGAGACCAAGGTTCAAATCCTCACTCAACCATGGAAAGCTACTGGGTGATCTGAGCAAGCCACAGTTTGAACCTGGATTATTTGCCATGGCTCCTTCCTATGGAATTCTGGAATTTGTAGTTTGGTGAGGCACCAGTACTCTTTAGCAGAGAAGGCTAAAGACCTTGTAAAACTACAAATCCCAGGATTCAATTGGAAGGAGCCATGACAAATAATCCAGTTTCAAACTGGATTATTTTTGTAGTGTGGATTTGGCCCACACTCTCGCAGCCTAAGGGAAGGCAATGACAAACTTCCTCTGGACACAACTGGCCAAGAAAACTTCCTTTTTGTTCTCAGCAGTACTTGCCACTTCTTATGGAAGAGATCAAGAACCTCCCCAACTTTTTTTCTCACCTACTATGAGATGGTGAAGATTTTTGCGCATTCACGTTTGTGAGAGTATGTTTTTTTTGCATACTTTCCACTTTTTTTTCCCCTGTAGCCAAGGTCCTACATGTGTGTGTGGTTCTGCACTTGCCATTCGGCAGCTTCCCAACACCTGGCAGCTGTCAAGTCCTGGGAGGGACCAGTGGCATCACTGGGGGGGGGTCTGCAAAGGGGGTGGAGCCAACCATGGAAGTTGGGGGAGAGGTAGGCAAGGCGGTAGGGCAAAGAAGTTCCTCCCTTCCTTGGCTCATTGAAGACTGGCTGGTGGAGGAGGGGGAGGACCGACCTTCCCCTCTCAGCTGGATTTCTTTGCAATGATTCAACTTGCTCTCATCCCCCCCCCCTTCAGAGTCACTCCCCCTCTTTCCCAAACATTTACACAGAGTGTTTCCCCACTTCACTCCTCTCTTTTGGCACCCTCTCATATTTTATTTAAATAAGAAATATGGAGAAAAATCCCAAACCCCTTCCTCTCAGTTTCACCAGATTCTGGTATTGTGGTATGGTAAAGGAGGAGTTCCATGGGAGTGACACCATGGGTTACCACACTGGGTGGCACCAACCCTAGTGACACCACTGGGAGGGGCCCCTGCTGCTTTTGCTTACTATTTGGGAAGGGAGATGGGAAGGCAATTCAGGGGTTGTCTAAATGGTGACAATGCTCCTCATAGAATTTGAAGAGAATTAGGGTTGTCTAAATGGGATCCTGCATCAACTCACCATATTCAGAAGGAGGGGGGGAAACACCATATACTCTGTGGGGAAAGCCTTCATTAGCTTGTTCTTCCATGCTAGCTGTAGGCATGAGCTTCACACACACACACAGACACACAGACACACACCTAGCCTTACACAGACAAATTGCACAAATTATGGAATGCTTAATAAAAAAAATATGGGTTTGCTGTGTTGCTTTCAGGTGGGTGTGTGACTGTGGACTTCATGAGAACAAATATTCTTCATAACCATAGAAACCCAGAGCTTGAAAAAGGTGACTTGGGCTATTTTGCAGTCCTATTTCATAATTTTCTAGCTTTTGACAGGGAAAGACAACGTCTTTCAGCATAATTATTATCTTCTATTGCTTGAGCATGCTGCAAGAAAAAAAAAGATTATGGTAAAGAGAGATAAAATATCCTTGACACAAATTAGTATTTAGCGTGCATTTTAAATCCAGCTTCCTCTGCCATCTATATTTCTTCGAGCTTTCAGTCATTACACACTAGAAGCAGCATCATTTTTATCTCTGCAGCAGATTGTATATATATTTTCCTTTTTATGTACCTATTTTTTTTATTTAAAACATCTTTTCTACTGTAAAATAATAACCATAATCTTGATAATCTGAAATGATTTAAAAAGGCAGTTCATTATCCTCAGGCTTTAAGGAAAGTTTGACTTTTAACAAGCGAATAACAAAAGTAAATCTGTTTCCCCCCTTTTGTGACAGAGAGTAAATCTGTGATTCTGTATGATTTTCATTTACTTATCTTTCTTGGCTGCCTTAACAGGCTTGTTATACCTTGCAGACAAATGATGACTGTTTTTTAAATAGAGCAGAGGAAATAAATTAAAGCGTACTGAATGTTTAACCCACAGTACATCAATGTCTTAATGCAGTGTGTGTGTGTGTCTCCAGTCTCTTCCTCAAAGAAGGGGGCTCGTTGCTCACCGGCGGGCCTTTTTGCGGCCTGATCAGCACACCCCGGCTAGAGTCCTCCCAGGGGCGGCCCCACCCCCATGGGGGTGGCAGCTCGGCAACCACATGGGCGGTCGCCATGGGGGCCGCCATGCTTTTCCTGTCTCTCTCCCAGTGGCCCCCGCAGCTGGGAGAGGCGGGAAAGTGCCAGCCAATTGGGACACGTCTGCACGGCCCTGATTGGCTGGCCAGCTAGGGAAAAGGAGGGACATCCGGTTGGGCAGCAGCGCAGCTGGATGATGCGGAGAAGCTCCAACAGAACTTATAAAAGGCAGCTCCGTCACAGTCACCACACATTCTGGCTCTGAGGAGCCGCAGACCTGCCCACCCTCCCTTAGTTTAGAATTATCCTTGTTGCAGTTTGCAGGGTGGATGTCATGGGTCGTGATAATGGAGGGAGGGAAATGGGATCTCCTTCAAGTTCAAGTTAAATACGACATCAAGTTCAAGTTCAAGGGAGACCCCACCTCCAGTTGCTAACACTTCTTTGTTTGCAGGGGAGGAGAGAGAGTCGGGCGGGTCGGCTCGGCCATCATTTCTCTCCTCCTAGGTGAATTGGGATTGACCAACAATTGACCAAATAGCCATTGACCCACATTGCTGGGGCCAAGGAGAGATCACGACCCATGTCATTATTGCCAACCATTTTAGCTTGCAAATTGCAGCCATTTATTGCCAACAATGTCTTTACTAACCTGTATTTAACCATGTTTTCCAAATATGTAATCAATAAAATTATTACTAGAAAAAACATATGGTGAGAGTGTTCTTTTGGAGGGCAGAGGGGTTGTACGGTCTGGGTCCACAAATGACTTATTGGATTGACTTTTAACAGATTGTTATTGCTCTGTGACTTCAAGTAATTTTTGACTTATGGCAACCCTAAGGTGAACCTATCACAGGGTTTTCTGAGGCTGAAAGTGTGTGACTTAGGGATTTGAACCCTAGTCTCCAGAGTCATAGTCCAACACTCAAACCCCTATGCCGTGTTGGCTCCACTTTTAAAAGGACTGAGGAAAATATGGCTACACTTTGAGTCCTAAAAAAGCAATCTGATTTTCCTGCTTAGTTTTATGGGACTGCGTGACTAAACTAAATGGAGAAATGCTCCTGTCAGTGTAGACACCCTGTTGTGGAAAGTTTGGCACACATATTCCTATCATGCTGTCTCTGCAACAGCCCAAGACCTAAATTTGTAGCACAGTAGTTAGGGGATAAAAAGTGACTGCAGCTAAAAGACAGGAGGAAGAATATAAAATGATCTGCATCTTTTCTTTCCTCATGTAAAATATACTGTTCTGTGTACCAAAATGTTTTTTGCACAAACCCCCTCCCCATTTTTTGTGCAAATGCAAATTTTGCAAGTAGTATCCAAATCTGAAGAATATTGCAGTGGTTGACCACTTTTTGCAATGTAACATTCAATATGTGGAAAAATCCTTTCTTGTAGAGGCTTGGTATATTTGTGATGATTTTTAAAAAATATCTGTATGAGCAACCAGTGGTGTTGTATAGCCAGGGCAGGACTTAGGCGGGATGATAGCCTCATCTGCTAACCTCATGTCCTTACCCTGTTCGTCCTGGGTTTCCCAGCAAATCCTTATGGCAGATGGAAGTGGAAAGGGGATAGATTTTTCTAGTGGTGATATATTGTTGTGAACTAAGGGCTTGTCTAGATGGGCTATTTACCCTGTCTTCCCCCCATCTTGGAGTCCTGCAGCCCAAAATGAGCCAGGGCTTTTGGCCCATTTACCCCCCCCCCAAGCAGTCCTGATGACTCCCGGGGCCAAGACAAGGTAAAGCCCAGTTGTATTTTAACAATCAGGAAATAATGCCTCACTTGAGAAAAAATGGATTGGGCCCCATGGGAATGCAGGAATCCGTACTGGCACATCAGCCTATATCTGCAGCCCCCACTGCTGCCATCTGCATTGCTCCCCCTGAAGCTAGGAAGGAGGCCCACAGCATGTGACCAAGGCTGGTCACATGCAAGGGCCTTGATCATGTGCTACAGGCCTACTTCCTGACTTCAGAGAGAGTGACATGGATGGCAGTGGAGGCAGACAGCATGTCTGTGAGGACTCTATCCTGTTTCATCCAGGTAACAGAGGATCAATGGGCCTGACCTGGAGCCAAACTATGTTGGTGAGAAGCAATCATATCCTGGCCAGTGTAGACAAGCCGTAAGCCTGTTATAAAATATTTGGGAGGGAGGGGTAGTAGCTTGGGCTTGAAGGGGTAATCAAGGTTCATTAGCTTTACAAAAGACCTTCTCCTTTGTTGAGATAAAGCCTGCTAGAACTGTTTGGTTACTATGAATCAACACAACATGCTTGCAATTGTGGACTCTGTGTGGAGTTATGGCCCTGGTGGCTGATACCATGCCCTACACCCCCTCCCTATAATATCTCATAAATTGGCAATATTAAGACCCTTCATGGGGTCTAGTAGACCAGGGTAGACCAAAAGGGTAGGTCAAATGAAGCTCACAAGGACCTAGGAAGATGTCGTGGAAAAATACTAGCAGAAACACCAAGATAAGATTAAGCCAAAACCCTAGTAAACAATGCCATTCAGTTGCAGCTGACAGTCTGCCTTGCTCTTCTGGATCCAGGAAGGGGGACCACAGCATGTGGCCAAGGTGATCACATGCAGGGAACCTTGGTCACACAGTGCAGGGCAGCTTCCTTGCTTTGGGAAGAGCCAGGGAGATGGCAGTAGTGGCGGTGGCTGCAGTGACAGTCTGGTGTGCCTGTCTGGACTCTGGCCCATTTTGTAGAGGTAACAGAGGATGAACAGGTCTGATCCATGGCCAGGATACACTAGAGGGTAGCCGATGTATCCTGGCTCATGTAGATGAGCCCATAGATATTTATACATTTACATTTCCTTTCTGGGAGAAATACAAACATGGGAACCTCTAGGCTCTGACTTTCATTATATAACACTGCATTGCATGTAAGTCATCATTCATATCCTTACATTAGAGCCAGCATGTTGTTTGGATGTTGGATTAAGATCCTAGAGACCAGGGTTCCAATTTCTGCTCAGCCATGGAAACCCACTGGGTGTTCTTGGACGAGTCATACTCTCTCAGCCTCAGAGGAAGGCAAAGGCAAACCCCCTCTGAACAAATCTTACCAAGAAGTCTTGTGATAGGTTCACCTTAGGATCACCATAAGTCCAAAACAACTTGAAGGCTTTACATTACAGGATATGACTCTTTGAATGTTACACGTTCATAGGGTCTTTCCTGAAGATTGAACCTTAATGTCTATGCATCTTTTTAACAGGCTTGGTAATAACACATGCAAGAACATCATCCTTCTAAACAATTTAACATAGTCTTTTATCCATCATCATCATCATCATCATCATGTTCTTCCAAAATTTTATAATTTCCCATATAGTATCTGCAAGACAAAATATCTGCTTATTTTTTTAATGCTAGACCAATGTTTAGAACAAAGTGGAAATTGTTGGGATTAGTGGGAGTGACAGGTCAGAGAGCAACCCAAAACTATGGACATGGTCCATAGTAGACAATGTATTCAAGACAGACTCTACCCCTAAACTTAAACAATAGATGATTCATTCATCACTAGTACTTCCATCTTGCCTGGATTAGGTTTCAGTCATGGTTGGGACACTGACTGATATTCAAGTACTTTGTATTGTGATAATAAGTTTGCTCTCAAAGATGGTGGTCAGATGTAGCCTATAGGCTACAGAACTTTTTATGAATATAATTTCCAGATTTTCCCTATGCTGTCTAATTAATTCTGGGAAATATATATATATATATATATATATATATATATATATAATAAATTATATATTAGTATATCTTTTTCCATAGTCTGCTATGCTGTTGCTGAAATATCCCCCAAAAGTAGAATTATTTTTACACATTTTCAGGACAGAAAACATTAGGCTTTGCGCACCAGCCAGATGGAGTTTGGACCTTCTACTGGCTTGTGTAGGGATGTCTCTGAGACCTCTTTATGCAAATATTCCTGGTCTGTGCCCAGAAAGACACATCGACACAGCTCCGCCCTTCACCTCCGCAGTCTGATTTCCTGGGGCTTGTCTACACTGGCTAAATAAAACGATCTCACCTCATTTTATCTGTGAGCTGTCCAGACAAAGCAGGGCTTGAATCTGGGGCTTTTCAGCATTTCAGGGCTTTAACCCACATCAAAAAAGTGTGGATTTACTCTGGATCTGAGCAGAAAATCAAGATATCCATGTGTGTGTGCAGACTGCTCTGGAGGGGGGGGGAGAGGAGTTTTTGGTGGGCAAGAAGGAGGAAACACCTTGACCTGGGTGATTAGGTGACCTTTCCTGCTGTTTCAATTTCACTTTTTAGTGGTCTCTCTCTCTCTGTCTCTCTCTTTTGCATATGCAGCAGTTGTTCAGAGAAGCACATACCAGCATACCCATATTGTTAGTTTCATGTACCTCTGCTTAATATGATGTCTGAAGACCCTCTAAGCCATGGCAAAGACATATGTACATGTGAATGTGCCAGGGGAAGGGGAAAAAAAGGAGCAGCCATGGTCCTGTGGCCATGCCTACTGTGAGGTCTTTAAGCAGAGGCTGGATGGCCATCTGTCGGGGATGCTTTGATTGTGATTTCCTGCATGGCAGGGGGTTGGACTGGATGGCCCTCGTGGTCTCTTCCAACTCTGCAATTCTATGATTCTATGATTTATTGGACTGGGGTGAGTTTAGAAGGGGGAAATTTGTGGACAGTGTCCCCTGAATTTGCCTCAGTGTGTGGTGTGATTGTGTAGATAAGCCTGTGGTCACTGCAGATCAGGGAAACCTGAAGATAGGCTGGGTTTTCCTGTTGGTGTAGAGGAGCCCCAGTTCCCTCTGCAGTCCTATGGAGCTACACTGGCATCGTGTTACATTAAGTTGGCTCTCAATAGGATCTTGGCCATACTTTCATACATTCTGCTTCAAATTTCATTAGTTTTACAGCTACAAGCAATTGCCTCTCAAGTGCAACATTGTAAAGTCAGCATTTTTTCTGAAGGGATAAAAATATTCCTCATTTGAGATAATGAGTAATGCACTTTTTGACATCTTCCAACCTTTTCTTGCTCTGTCGTAGCCATCTAAGCGGAGAAGGCTTCAGCTGCTGGTACAGGGCTTAATAATGAAGCGCTCATAACTTCCTGCTGAATCAATATTTGAATGCTGCTCCAGGCCATTTTCAGTCATCAGTGAGTTTGATCGCTCTTATTTTAATATTATTAACAAATGGTTTCCTCATTATGCTGTTTGAACATAGGTGTAGTGTTTTAGTGTCACTTCCCTCCTGCATCCACATTCCCTCCCCTTCGCCATGAATATTAAAAGTGGAAGCCTTACCTGAAGAAAGACATTGATGAGTTGTTTTTGAATGCAAACACTGAAGAATTATGAAAGAGGTAGACAAAATGCAAGCAATTTAACTTGTTTATAAATTACATGCTAAACGCTGAAGGATGACTTTTCTCATGCATTTCTTCCCCCCACAAATAAAACAAAGTGTGTGTCTTGAAACAGCAAAAGCAAAAAGTCACCCAAGCAGCTGCCATTTCAAGGTAGTTTTAATCCATTTTCAAATGCCTTCCAGAATCACTTTGTCAACACAATTATTCTTCCGCTAGAGAGGTGGCATTACCTTAGGTCTGAGTAAGGGAATAAAAGAGTTGATGTGAGGGAGGAATGCAAAGCCAAACCCAAACCCACCCAAAGCCAAAGCCAAAGCCAAACCCAAACCCACCCCAAACCAGAACTTGATGAGAGAGAGAGAGAGAGAGAGAGAGAGAGAGAGAGAGAGAGAGAGAGAAGAGATTTCATTTGCAGATGAACCATCTTCCATGTTTGGGTTCAGCTTGGTGATATTCAGTATAGGAAGGGGTTTTAACATAGAGCAATGTAGGGAAGGTTGCATTAAGACTCCCATCACCCCTCACCATTGACCAGAAAGGCTGGAGATGATAGAAATTATGACTAGCAGCAACTGGAGAGCCACATGTTACCCACTCCTGCTTTAACATTTGGGCCTTATTTCACACCACTGCCTAACACAATGTAATATGAGGATGTTTTTACATCCATCCCTTAAATGGCCTTCCAGTTTCTTTCATGCTGTATGTTCACAACTGATTATAGTTGATTTGGGAAAGAGAAATTGAGAAAGAGGGATTTGTAATAAAAATTAGCACTCTAGGCAGTAAAGGGCTTTTTTTTTAAACCACATATATTTAAAACATATAAATGATAGTTGAGGTCCAGCATAGGGATGCAAATACTCAACTATTTCATCCTTACAAGTGAAAATGAATAATTTCTAGTTTTCTCCCTGCAGTGGTGAGAACAAATATTTCTATCCAGTTCTCATCCAGTATTTGCACATCTCAAAGTGTTTCAAGATATTATGTTTCAGAGAAATACATGTGGCTTTTTAGCATGAGAATCATGATTTTCTATACAAAACCCCAGCAATCTTAACAAAAAAAGTAACACAACAGAAAACTTTCTAGAAACAGCAATTTTGTACACAAAACCCCCGATTGCTGTTTTTTTGTGAAAGTTTTTTTTTTTTTTAAATATAAGATTGCTGGCTTTGTGCAGACAACACAAATCCTGAACAAAAAACCATGTTTCTACTTTTTGTGCAAGATAGCTGGGGGTTTTGTGCAAAAAAATGTCAATCTTGCACAAAAAGTAGTCATCTGGAAACAGTGCTTTTGTACGAAAAAAACATGACTGCCATGCAGCAAACCCAACTGAATATTTGTGCAGAATGAATCTCCCCCCCCGCCCCAAAAAAACTTCAGATGTATGAATAATGTATGAAACCTGCAAGAAACAAACAAACAGTTTCATCCCTCTATTATTATTCTCAACTGGATTTCCTGAGTGTCAGGAAATCATTTTTATTTTTATTTTTATTTGGTCCAGGAAATGAATATCTGTAACAGTTACTGTATTTCAATTCCTAGTTTGACAACATCTGAAAGACTGCTTGTTCCCCAACTTTGCATTAAGCCTGAAAGTGATGCCCTTTGGGTTTTAAAACAGATAAAAGATAACAATCAAAAGCCTTTCCTGAAGCAAAGCAATTTAGCATTATAGCCTATGGAACCATTCTGAAATAGCTGGAGTGTTGATTTGAAAGATCTCTAAAAATTGGATCGTTTTGGGATTTTATAGGAGTGAGCGGAGTGTTTAATGTGGCACCCTCACCTCTTGCCATCTTACCTCCTGTGGGGATCTTCGCCATCATTGCCATTAGTGACACTTGGAATGGGAACATATAGAACGCAACCTGTTCATTGGCTACAACTGCTTGCACACTACTGAACACTTGACCCAGGGAAGCTTGTTTCTCCTAAGGGAGAGAACTCCATGTTTCAGCCCTTAAGGCTGGCTCTGCAGGTATCAATGGGCAACTTCCCATTGCTGGTGACAGATGTGTTGTCTGCCTTTCTCTAAAGTTTCCATTTTGTGTTGCTGGTACTTTAAATTCCATTGTTATGGGGTTTGTGCTTCCTCCATTCTGAAAGAGGTAACACACACTTTCTTTGGTGGCCTGAAGAGCAAATGAAATGACTATCAGGCATTAGTTAGAGCTAGGCTTCCCTAAGCCTCTTCGTCTTCAAACACCCAGATCAGTTCCTGCCTCAAGACATCGAGAAACTACCCAAATCCTCCAGAAAACAGTGACCTTCTCCTGTTTTCTCTTTCCTCTCTACTTCCCTGATTTCTTATCTTTGTTTCCACCAGAGGTGGCCCATTATCAATGGAGTAGGTAGACCCTCAACCCAAAATGACAGGGTGAGGCACCCTGCCCCTCCAACCAGAACACAAGTTGCTGGTGCTTCTTTCCATCTTTTCTTCTCATTCATTCAACTCATCTTCTATTCTGTTCCCCAGTGGTCCACTGGGTTTGGTACTCACCACTGCTCACCCCTCTCCTCCATCTCTCTACCATTGTTTTTTTCCCATTTCCTTTTCAACTCCTTCCTGGCCTGCTTGGCCTCACTGACCCCAGCTGCAGTTTCAATCCTAGGCCAGGTGGGTCTTCAAGATGAAAACACTCTGGTGTGATACCATCTTCTAATGTCAGAGGAGATTATCACATGGGTAAAATATCCCAAGACAGAGATGACAGGAGATCACTAAAAGGCTAACTTTTACATGACGATGTCCCTGTCCTGGAATGCTCCCATTCTGCTCCTGTTCGCCCCCCATTTCCTCTTATTCACAGAAAAATCTGTGACTAAGAGGCCTGTTCTGTTATCATGACGGAACGATGGGCGAGTGAACATGAGCCCTGCTCTCCTCCCAGGATCACAACGGATTGTAACGTCACTGGGAGGTCTGTGTCAGACACTTCCGGGTGAGATCAAGAGAACAAGGTAAGTAAAACCATTTATTTTCCCCTCCCCGGGTAGCTTTTTAAAATGTGTTTTCGGGCTTGTTTTACTGTTTTGACAGCTGGGGGGTTATTTTTGAATTTGCTGCCCAGCCGTTCTCTTGCGAGAACAGCCGGGATTTCAGTTCCCAGTCGTAAAAGCAGCTTTACGATGTCTGCATTTACGACCGGGCATTGAAGGGATGGGGAGCTCATTCCTGTCGCAGAATGAAGGTAGGTGTCTGAAATTTTTTTCTTTATTCTGCAGCAGGAATGGGAGTGGGACGGGTGGGGGATGTCGGGACAGAAATGGGCTACAAAGGCCTGTCTGATAATCTCCAGACCCATGGTTCTCGCAGCTGAATCCCTCCTGCAGCCAAGGACAGTCTGGCTGAGTCTACCACTTTGTAAGGATTGTCTCCCCTGCTTCCGGAGTCTGTGAACTGATGTGAGATTGGGAGGGAAGAACCCTCCTGTCTCCTTCAGAATGCCATAGCAAGGTCTGAAGGCCCATGATCCAGTGGCCTTGATGTAGTCAAGAAGCTCTGAGTGTGGCAGTGCTTATGTACCATAGAATTTTGTGGGATTTTTGAGAGGCAAGGATAGGATGAATATGCAAAGTTGCACCAATGTGTGCAACTAGAGGACCTATGCAAGTTTGAATTTGAATTTAAGATTGGGAACACTTTTCCCTACCTCACATCCTTGTCTTGTGCCATTTCACACCATCCAAACAAACCCAAACCCTTAATTTGCTAAAGGAAGGTGGTAATAAGCAATGAAGGAATGGATACTGGCTCATGATCACACAGGCAGGGTAACTGACTAGAATACTTTGTCATGTGACAGCAAGTTGATTTTGTGTCCATGCTATGTACCCCCCTCAGCAAATACAGGTTTTTGTTTTGCTTGAGAAGGAAGCACTCTATACTTGTGCCGTATGGATTTTGCTTCCTATTACTCTCAATATACATTGAGCTCATCTACGTAAACCAGGATATGCCAGCTCCCCACTGGCATATCCTGGCTGCAAAACAGGCCCGTGTCTCCCCTATGTCATTGACAAAATGTGCTAGAGTCTAGACAGGAATGCTGGCCCATTGCTGCAGCTGCCATTATTTTCCTTGCCCTCCTGGCATCAAGGAAGCCGGCCACAACATGTGACCAAAGGCCCCCTGCATGTGACCAGCCTTGGTCATATGCTACAGGACCCCTTTCTGGACCCAGAAGTGTAAGGGTGACCAGCAGCTGGAGCAATCATCTTTTCCCCAGTGGTAGCAAAGGCAACTGGTTATTTTCTTATAACGCTGTATCAGGCCCTACCCTGGCCTGCCCCCATCTAAGCCACATTTCTTCCCTGGGGGTTGTAAGGACTGCCCAGGGGCAGAATGGGGCAAATGCCCTGCATCGTATGGACTGTGTGACTCTCAGACAGGGGCAAGCCAAGGTAATTTGCCCATGTAGATAAGGCCTCTGTCTGCTTTCTTCTCTTATTTGTCTTCTCTGTCTGCTTTCTTCTCTTATTCTCTTATTTGTTTTGAAAACTCATGTACTTTCTGAGGCAAGGAAGATTGTGTTTGCTCATCCTTACTAGCAAGATCAATTACAAGTTTCTCTGAAAGACCACTGATCCACTGCTGTGATCAGGGATGATGGGAGTCATAGGCCAGTAACTTCTAGAGATCCAAGTCTGGGAACCAAGTGCATCCCGTCATCCTTTGTGATGTGTAAAGCAGATCCTTTGTAATGATCATGGCTAGAACAATATTCACGTTCTGCTCCACCATGTGTAAAATGTTCCCCAAAGGTAAAAAATTCTGAAAACCCATTACTTTAAAAACTGTAGTTTTGAATTCAGTCCTACAGGACGTTGATCATTTATTTTGTTTTTTGAAACTAGTTTTTGAAACTGAAGTAACAAGAGCCTTGCTGCACATCAATATTTTCAAGGAAGGTGAAACAGAGTTAAGAACAACCAAGCCATGATCAGGGTTGAGGGGAAAAAGCTCATTTGTAAGAACATTGTTCTTCTTCTTTTTCTTTTTTTCTTTTTAAGAAAAAGATGTAAATGATTCCAATACACATAAAACCTACACATCTTTTCTTTTCTTACTAGAAAAAAGAATTTAGCATTCATACAGAGCTGTGCCTATTGCCTGTTTTATGGATTAAAATTCCTCCACACATCAGTTAAATCATAAATGGATAATAGAGGAAAATTCTTTTTACAGATGGAGGATGAGACAAAATGGTTCCTGTCTAGGGCATAATGGATAGTGTAGTTAAAAATTCTCCTCAAAATCAGCACATTTTCACATAGTCAACTCCATTCAATAAAACACCCCTTACAGTAATTCACCTCTCCCCCTCCTCCAATAGCTTTCTAACTTTGGTGGTATAAAATGTTAATGAGGCAAATGCAACTTTGATCAAAGTTGTCCTGAACTTATAATGACCCTTCTTTGCCTCCTGCAGCAGTCATTAGGCCCAGCCACAATAGAGCCAAGAGCAGAGCAAAGTGGGACTGAGAAACTTGCAAACAATTCTTTTGTTCTTTATTGCCTTGACTAGTTAACAAGCTGTTCCAAGGAGGGGTGCCAGAGGAATTTAATCTTCCACGAATTCTGACACAAACAAACTTGATCCACACCTCCCAAACTAACATGCAGGTGGGAACCTAGTTGTCCACTGGCTTTCATAATTCCCAAATATTCTGGTGTGGTTCTCATCTGAAGAAACAAATCAAGGGTAATCTGAGAAATGTTTATTTCAAGAGAAAATACATTTAAAATGATATCAAAGTAAATTGTTTGTTGTTGTTGTTTGCCTTGAAGTCATTTCTGACTTAAGGTGCCCGTAAGGTGACCCTATCACAGGGTTTTCTTGGCAGAAATTGTTCAGAAGCCCTTGCCTTCCTCTGAGGCTAAGAGAGTTTGACTTGCCCAAGGTCACCCAATAGGTTTCGATGGCCAAGCAGGGATTCAAATCCTGGGGTGCATCTACACTGTGGAAATAATACAGTTTGACATCACTTTAACTGCCATGGCTCCATCCTACAGAATCCTGGGATTTGTAGTTTTGTAAGGCACCAGCACTCTTTGGCAGATAAGGCTAAAAACATTGTAAAACTACAAATCTCAGGATTACATAAGATGGAGCTACAGCACTTAAAGTGTTGTCAAATGGCATTTATTTCTACAGTATCAATGCAGCTTTGGTTTTCCAGGGCTTGGTTACACAATGAAAAAAAACGTGAAGAATTCGCCAAGATTCCTAATTGTTTACCTGCATTGCGGCAGAAAGTCACCTCTTTCAGAAGGGGGGGGCACAAAAACCCATTAGTAACGCAAGAAAGGATTTCGGGACTTTTCCCAATTTTTTTTAAAAGTAGCACATTTTCGATAGTCTGAACAACCATTACACTAAGTGCTGTGTGAATTACCAGCAATCTTTCCGATACATTCACATCAGAGCTTTGCCATGATTGGTTGAACTCACCAGGGAGGGGTTTGGACAAGGAGGGGATGGAGGAAAGATCCATCCACTGTTGTTTCCAGCCACAGAAAAGACTGTGAGTGCTAGCCGTGTGTGTGTGTGTGTGTGTGTGTCTTTCCTTCCCTCCCTCACTCCTTGGTCTTTTCGTGCTTGGCTGCAGCCAGCTGAAGAATTCCAAGGTACGGTAGCCTTTTTGTCTCTCTGTGTGAATGTTCTTCATCTCCCCTGATGAGATAGCATTCCTTTCCTTCCCTCCCTCACTCCCCAGGTATCTTCGTGCTTGGCTGCAGCCAGCTAAAGAATCCCAAACTAGCCTCTGTGTGTATGTGTGTTTGGCTGACACTCCATGCTATAGGAATAGAAACTAGGCATTCTTGTGGTAATCAGAGGATGTGCTTGGGAGGCCACGCCCCCACCTCAGTCTGTGTGTGAATATCAAAGTGGAAAACAGCTGAAAACTAAACCGATAGATCAATTAAGCAATAAATCATGTGAACGATGGTGAGCAACAGCGATACAGCACACATTACTGTAATAAAAACTGTCATGTAACTGAAGCCCCAGTGTCGTAGTCCAACACAATATACCATTCTGCCTCTCATCAAAGTAAACACCCAAATGCAAATTTTCATGCAGATTTTTTTTAAAATTGCAGATTAATATGGACACAGGCTGAAAAGGAATTATAGTGAAGACATGACGAATGACATGAGATGGGAAATAGCCTGACTTGCTAATCATTACCTTCAGAAAAGGTCTCCTGATTCCCATGTTTGCTGCACCCAATGTTGTTGCAATTTTTTCCTCTTGTAGTGGAGTCAGGGCCTCATCCATTGAAGGATGGTGCAACAGTGCTTTGCAGTAAGAACTGTACACCGATAGGAGCCTGTAGTGGTTGATATGGACAGTTAGGGCCACCAAGGAGTTTCCTCTCTTGGATGTAGAACAAGGGAAGGCAAATTGTGGTCTGTGGGCTACATGCAACTCCTGAACCTTACTTTTATGACCCCAAAAACGCCTACCAGTCTTACAAAGCCTCACAAAGTCTCAATTTTTAAAATTTCTTTTTAAAAAACACAAATTTGCATGTGATTTTAGGATAATTTTTGTCCCCAGATGACTCAGAAAGCCTCCAAATGTATGAAAACATGAGAAAATACCCCACCTTACTCACACAAGCATCCCCAGAACTGTACTACCCCCAAAATCTCCATTTTCCTCTGCAGTCCCTCTCAAAATTGTGACATCACTTCCTGTCACCATTTTGAGAGGGACTGCAGAGGAAAATTGAGATATTTGAGCTTGGTGTGTGTGTGGGGGGGGGGAGGCAACGAGGAGGCGGTCTTGAGGGAAAATTGTCCCTGGTCCCACACAGTTGCCCACTCTTGATGTAGACAGATATTCATAGGGTGACTTTTCCTCCTCTTCCTAACACCCTCTTCCAGCTCTCTTCCAAGCATGTAGCAAGTATAGCATATCATCATATACTGTATAAGTTTACTATCATAGACGGGATTTCTATAATGAAGCCTTATCCCCCATTTCTCCTCTGCTTGTGTTTGTTCCTTAATCACACTTCACATCCAGTACTACCTTAGGCACCCAAGCCTGGACCTATGAAGTATGTTCTCTAGCAGGACAGAGTCTTTGGGTTCAATGGGTTGGGCTGGACTGTGCACAGAAATGAACAGGCAGAAGGTGTTACTGTGTTGACTAAGCAAATTAAAAATGCCTTGCTTTTGGAGATTTTCATCCTCAGAAGTAAATGGAGCTCCGTTTGTACTCCATTACTGCCAGGGAAGCCAGAGTGGGCAACTTCAGAGGCATTATGCTACCTGTCAGTTACAGGAACTGACATTTCACAATAGAATTCAATTCTGCAAAAGAATGGAAGAATGTTCTGAAACCTGGTGATACACCAGGACCCTTTTCACACTTCACAATTATAGCACTATGATTCCACTTTATCTGACATACTTCCATCCTATGGACTCCTGGGATTTACAGTTAAGGGAGGGGCATTTAGAATTCTCAGCCAAATGGCTCAAGTGCCTCACCAAACTACAAACTCCAGGATTCCATAGGATGCAGGCATAGTAATTAAAGAGGCATCATCTATATCTATATCTATATCTATGTCTATGTCTATGTCTATGTCTATGTCTATGTCTATGTCTATATCTATCTATAGATATAGATATGGATATAGATATAGATATAGATATAGATATAGATATAGATAGCTATCTATTTATATAATACTCTTGGGTATATTGCCTTTTCCAGTGTGCTGATTGGCTACTCAGCAAACACATCCAACCAATCACCATCCATATGCAAATTCCCTCTCCACCTCACAATCCACTCCTGCCACTCAATCTGCACCTACACCCTCAGCCACACAAGGGTCCCTCCCTCATTTGACCGTGATATTTTTGCTTCTACCGTCATATTTTACTCACAATCGTCATATTTTACTCACGATCAGTCAAATGTCCCAGCGGTACTGCAACAGTACCGCTGGGAAGGAGCGTCGTACGAAACTGACGCCCTCTTGTGCTGCAGCGTTGCAACCTGCCGACACTGCTAGTGTTATTTTTACATTGTCCGAAAAAGTCCTAGAAGTGCTATAATTGCGTAGTGTGAAAAGGCCCCTGGGCGGGATGGGGAAGGTGTGGTCCATGAGCTGAAGGTGCCTCCCAACCATTTCTTGCACCAACTAAAGCTTTTTTGTGGTAACCTCACCATCTCAATGTGTGAAAAATAGCTTTTAAAAGGGTTTCTAAGTCTGGACCAAATAAATTCCTAGAACAAGGGAAGGAATTGTTTTTAGATGTTTGAACTGCAACCCCTAGCATTCCTCACCTTTGGTTATGCTGGTAAAGGCTGCTGGGAGATGCAACCCAACAATATATGGAGGGCCTCATAATACCCACCCCTGTCTTAGAGCATGCTGAGCATAAAAGTCATTTAATACTCCAAAAAGAATCACTGCAACTTGCACCTTCTGACCTCTTTTCTTTTAATAAAACACTATTCTCTCAGCAACCCACCACCCCACTGGCATCTGCAATAATACTGGGCAATCCAAAGGGGTTTTATTAAGTCAGTTATGAAGTAACAGATGAGAAGTTCATTGGACACATGAAATATACTTTATAAATGCTAAGTGTTGGTATTATGAATCTGTCTGAAATGTTCCAAACCCTGCTGCCAGTGTTAGATGCTTAATTACTCTTTAGATATAGGACTTTATCAGACCACCTCCAGAAAAGTTCTTTTGCCGGCATAAATTGTGGTATTTTTATGTTGGCAAAAGACACACACACACACTTACCTTGAACAATGCCCATGAGACTTCCTAGGCAGTAATGGAGCACAAATGGAGCTCCATTTACTTCTGGAGATGAAATCTCCTGGATGTTCGTGAGAAGATGCTAGCGCAGGAATTTCAAAAAGCAAAACAAAATAAAGACACTAAATGTTCAGAAAGTACCAAAACACACTTAGAAAAGTTCCAAGTATGCGGGGTGTGTGGGGTGTGTGTGTCATAAAAAAAGTGTACCCTACCTGGCTGTCGTGATCTTACCTGGAAGTGTTTGCCCATTGACATTGCATTCACGTGAGTACAATGGCATGAGGATTTAAATGCTGGCAATGCTGGCAACAAAGCACCACAGCCAATCTATTGATGGCTTGGGCTGTCAATAAAAAAGTATGGCTCTTTAACAATATATGATTGTGAAAGGGCAATGTCATCTGGTATGTGCACCCTTTCATGATCACTAGGCATCCTTATGATGCCATATTTGACTGGTCTGATAAAGTCCATACTTAATGTGCAAGAGAATTATGGGATAAAGAACTATTCACTTCAGATTTACCAAATGTCTTTATCAACTGTTTTCTCCAGGGACAAAGGGACCTTGAGCAAAACATGTACAGATAGACCACTGTATCCATGGGAACTATATCCATGGATTCACTTACCCATGTCTGAAAAAAATATGGTCTCTCTAGGCATCTTCTAGGTCCTCCAGCATGCCTCTGTGGTACAATTGGGCCAGAAATCATTCATTTCAATAGGGTTCACTATTATTTGTGGTTTCTGGTATCCACAGTAAGTCGAGGAACGAACCCTCCCTGGATATAGAGGCCTATCTATATTTAAAAAACAGAAACAAAAACAACAAGTTTAAAGAAATGTGACTATGTGCTCTGGTGCAACCTTTGCAAAAAGAAATGCTTTCAGCCAAAGGTGATGTTTTAACCTTGGAAGTGGCAAAAGCAACCCAGTTTGTGTGTCTGCACTTGTTTAGAAGCCATTGAGAACTCTGGCAGTTTAAAGCCAGAATGGTAACAAAGGATCAGGCTTAAACTCTTTGAGGTTGTTATGGATGCATGTAAGGGGAGAAGAATGTGACTGGATTAATCTGTTGGGGGAGCAACATTTGAATGAGAGTGGGCCTATTGGGGTAGACATCCATTTCCCCTCAAAATACCTGTGTGAATGATGCTATGGCATGATGTCCTGTCACCATTAACAAAGGTAGTATTGCTGGGCTAATGTCAATAGACAAGACACTACTTGAAGTGGAAGCAATTATTATTATTATTATTATTATTATTATTATTATTATTTGCTCTAAAGCAGAGGCGTGCAAAGTACAGCCTTTGGGCCCCATGTTTGCAGATGCTGAAGCATCTCACCAGTCCCTCCAAGCCCATCCCAGCCCTCAAAATATTTTTTTAAATGATGTGATTTTCAATTCCCCCTCCTGACATCCCCCACATGGAAAGCCCTCAACTGTGCAAAAAAGCCCCAGTCCCACACAGAAATCCCCCAAACCCCACAATACCTCCATTTTCTTTGGAGTCCTTCTTAAAATGCCCTTAACCCAAAAGGAAGTGATGTAATGTCACTTTTGTTTGCCATTTTGAGACAGACTCAGGTGAGGATAGGGGTATTTGGGAGCACTGTTGGGGGGCATTGCCCACAGGACAGGTTAGAGAGGGAAATGCTCCATCCTGCCCATGTGTATTTGCCTACACCTCTATAAAGAAAGAGAATAAGAGAATATCTTATCTTTATGACACTGATAAAATAGGATTCCCAACAGAATGGAGGCTGCAGCTCATGTCTGAGTACGAACGAAACCAACCACGGCATGCATTTGAAAATGAGGATACTGAAAATAACACCACAGGGGGTGGGAGGATGCACAAATGTGCTTTGGTGAATGGGGAAAATGTGTAAATTAGGTAAAGTGTGTAAATATGTCAGAGTATGATGGGATATGCAGTCTGATAAATTCATGCTGTAAAGAGATACAGAGTGTGTAAACCAACATGCTTGCCTAAAGGGGGCATACTGGTGTAAACAAGGCTGCAGCCAGCTGGCCCATGTTACGGGAATGTAGCCTTGAAAGGTTCCTAATCTATGTGTGAACTGTCTGTATGTCTCACAGAGGCAGGAGCTCTGTAACTAGTTCTAAACTGTCGGGCTATGCAGTGATCAATCCTGCTAAATCCTGTCTATTGCCACAGAGAGGATTCTCTGCTGTTTATGTATCTGTTTTAAATGTTTCAGTAAAGTACAGTAGTTTAGGCACCACCTAAGTATCCGTATACTTTATTGTATGTCTTATGGCTGATGCTGGGGCTAATGGGTTTTTCTGCTACTCTGCTACAATTTTTGGCTGCCTGGATCTCTCTGAGCATCTATAGAGTGTCCAGTGCACTGTACCACATCAAAATAAGCATACACATTAGAGGAAATGCATTGCAAAATTTCTCCCTCCCCTCAGTTTGGCCCCACCCTTCTCAGAATGAAGCCGCTAAACACATGAGACTTAAGTACAAGAGGGTGATGTACCTTGGAAGGTGACGGCCCTCTGGAACTTCTTTTGGATTTTCACAATATTCAGCCTGCACATTCCCCTGAAGCAGTGTGGGTTTATTTAACCACCCTTGGGGGCTGAGGAGGATATTTTTTGGGAATTATCCAGCAGTTGGCCTAGGGGTGGGGAGTTACCTTTTTATGCTTAACATGGCCAGAATCCTATTGGTTAGTCCCAAGTATAATAAACCCACTGATTCAACTGTCAAAAGGGACAGCAACACTTAGATAAATCCCATTTTTCAATGGTTCATTCATTTTTTGAACAAGTCATTCAGGAGTCATACTATCAATCCTGGAGGTGGGTTTGATGCAGATTCAGCTAATTGGCTTTAAATTGTAATATCTGGCACTGAATATTGATGACAGGGAAGTTACGTACTCCAGTTATCCCAGTAAGCACCCAGAAACACTTTGGGTCCCTTGAGGCTTCTCCCTAGCAGGGGAGAAGGCATGGAAGGTCCTATCTCTGCTTGCCTCAATGGCAAGTAGTGTACAGAAGCTTGGTCCAGAAAGCTTTCTGAAACACACTTTCTGAAACCAAGGTGTCATGTTCTTGAAAAACACTGTGAGAGTCAGTGATTATCTCTATTCGGTTATGAGGTTCACACATCACAATTCCATACTTTGTTATTGTGTGCATCCTTACAGTGGCATCCTTACAGTGTTTCCAGCTACAGGAAAATACCTGGATGTGTCTTCACTCATCACCCTGCTCTCCAACAACAAGGAAATAACTGTGTTGGGGCAGGGGAGCACTGCTAACAAGGTGAGTTGGGAGGGTCCTTTTATGGTTGGAACAGAATTCCAGCTGATGCAATGACCATAAAAGTGAGTTGTGATAGTGTAAGTCTGAATTAAAGTCATAAATATTTACTAGCAGGAGGTCAGGCAATATTTAATTCATGTAGTATATAATGTGTTGCCTTCACAGGATGCATTTCTCTACCCTCATTGAACACTAGTAGCTACTGTGTTTGATGTGATGGCATCATCTTTCAGGTTCCAAAAGCTAGGGTGGAGGGGGAAATGGATACAGTTTTCAATGGAAACCCCCATTTGGCATCATATCTAGTTCAGACAACCTCTGTTAGAGACTTTTGTTGCTAGGAGATTGTGCCTTCCCGAGGTATTCTTACAGATTCAGGGAAATCTCCAGATTTTGTGCCTTTGCAGCAAACCTTCTTTTCCTCTCATGGGGTGTAAGTTCCTTGAATTCCCTTTAAGATGGAAGGTTCAGTAGTATTCTCAGCTACTTTCCCTGTGACAAGGAAGAAGGGAGTAGGATTTATTTGACAGGTGACTGCAATGCAAGCAATCATAAAAGTTTTATTAAATTTAAGCCTCCTAATAACTTGCTGCCCACTGAAACAAAGAAGCTGTAGCACTGAGAAAGAGCTATCAAAATGGAATGGGGGGGGAAATATATTTAAAGATACGGCAGAAAGATATCTGGATAACAAAGCAAAAAATAAAATTAATTTTTGAAAGTCTGCGGTAGTAGAGATTTCCACATGACTAGAGATGTATTATTGAACTAATAAAAATAGTGCCATTTTTGTGAAATAATGGAATAGTTTTAGCTCCGCATAAAAATTTAAATCTGAAAAATGACTTTACACTTAGGTTTAGGAAAACCATCATCTTATTATTTTATGCCATAACCATTAAGGTGCGAGAAAGACTGAATACATATCAGGGTATATATACCAGATAGGGGAAGATTCAGTTTGAT
This sequence comes from Gambelia wislizenii, assembly GCA_030847615.1. NCBI lineage: Eukaryota > Metazoa > Chordata > Lepidosauria > Squamata > Crotaphytidae > Gambelia > Gambelia wislizenii. The sequence goes on along the minus strand of JAUMIR010000006.1, from coordinate 143,151,678 downwards.
CAGATAACTCGTATCTGGATGAATACCCTGCCCCAGAGGTCAGCCTTTACCTGACCGCAGTGTAACTTTGCTTTCAAGAGGAAACATTGGAGACCTGTGATTCCCTAGACCAGTAATGGTTACATTGATTAGCACAAGGTTCAAGCAGTAGTTTCCCACCATATTCTGCCTATTTTCTCAACAGAATGAGCAGGAAGGCTCTTAACAGCAGGAGGAAAGGAGAGGAGGAGTTGGAATTTTGCTCTTCCCAGTAGGCTCAAGCAAAAGCAAACTGCCGAAGCCTCTCCTAGCTTATGTTTTCCCTTATTAATCACTTCTGCCAATTGCCCATGCTCTGATATTGCTTATGTGTTCCAGTTTCAATCTGTGAAATGTTGGCAGGTATGCTGTAGCCCATGAGATGGATTCAGCCCCAACTTTTTAACCCACACCCATCCAGGACACCACAAAAGCCTTCCCCTAAACTTTCCTCCAGTTTAAAAAGACAGGTGAAAAATGCCTGAAAATCTTCCAAACTGCAACAGAAATGCACCAAAGTGTGGCTTTACTTCCACTTGCAACCTCCAAAAGATGAAAATCCCTTACAAATAAAGATTAAAAGAAAACCAGAAATGATTTCCTGTCAGTCCTGGGTCACCCAGAATGTGTTGATACCTGAGGGGTGGAGAAGAAATTGCCCTCAAATTCCAACATAATTGCCTCTGATGTAAAGAGATAGCCCTCTGTAAGATCATTAATTTCTGAGTCTAAAATTACCTAATCATCCTACTGCTCCCAGCCAGATATGCTGCAGACTAAACAAGGAGCTTTGGTACATAAAGCAGATGGTATTCAGTATTTCAGAGAGCCATCATGGTGTAGTGGTTTAAATGTTGAACTAGGACTCTGAGAGAAAAGGGTTCAAATCCCCATGCAGCCATGGAAACCTACCGAGTGACCTTGAGCAAGTCACACTATTTCAGCCTCAGGGGAAAGCAAGGGTAAGCTCCACTGAATGAACAAATTCTGCCAGAAACCCCCCTGATAGGTTTGCCTTAGGGTCACCATATGCCGTAGGCTGCTGCCACACTGCAGAAGTAATGCAGTTTGACACCACTTTAACTATCATGGCACCATCCTATGAAATCCTGGGATTTGTAGTTTGTTGTGGCATCAGAGGTCTCTGACAAAGAAGGCTAAATATCTCACAGAACTACACATCCCAGAATTCCATAGCATTGGGCCATGGCAGTTAGAGTGGTGTCAAACTGCATTATTTCTGCAGTATGGCAGCAGCCGTAAATGACTTGAAGGCATACAACAACAACATTTAGTATTTGAACTTCTAAAGGGCAGGAAGTCTTTCAAAATTGTTGCCATCTTCTTCTGTATCAATGTAACCTTTGCTTTCTTTCTGTAGGTATAGGAGATTTTCAGACAGGCAAAAATCGCCCCTTGCCGCGCGAGCAGCCTCCCGAAACTGCTGCGCGGCAAGGGTCTTTTTCGGACGACGCTGTGCCTCTAGCGAAGCCGTCCGTGTCACTTCCGTGAAGCTTGGGACGGCTCCGCGTCATATTTCAAGCACGGAGGCTGCCCGTGATTGAAATATGACGCGGAGCCGTCCCAAGCTTCACGGAAGTGACACGGACGGCTTCGCTAGAGGCACAGCGTCGTCCGAAAAAGACCCTTGCCGCGCAGCAGTTTCGGGAGGCTGCTCGCGCGGCAAGGGGCGATTTTTGCCTGTCTGAAAATCTCCATAATCACTTGGCAATTCTTCCAGCTCTTTTGCATTTTTCAGTTTGTGCAGAGAATTCTATATCCCATCCAGCCAAATCTCTTTCTACGGCTGCTCCCACACTTTGGAATGCCTTCCCTTGGGAAGCTAGGATGGTTCCTTCTCTGTTGTCTTTTTTTATTATTATTATTCTTAACAAGAGAAGCGCTTTTTATTCTGCTATACTGTTTTTAATCTTTTTTTTTAAAGTAAGATTTTAACTGGTTTTAATCCTGTTGTTGTTTACTACACTTTTATATGTTTTAGCTATATGTGTTTTTGTTGAAATTTTCTGTATTTTGTCATCTGCCTTGAATTCTAGTCTGGGAGAAAGGCAAGATATAGACATAGTGATGGATTAAGGGGTGGAGGGGTGGATAAATGGATCTTGGATCCGTTGTGGCAATCTTGCCAAATGATCTTCACTACTTCATAGGATTACATATGACTGAAGACCTCTTCAAATGCATCATCCAAGAAGAAGTTAAAGGAGGATATAGATTTGCATAAAAACTGTGTATGATGTTTTATATACCCATGTATAGATATAGATGCTGGCAGGGAGATTCTGTGAGTTGTAGTCAAAACGACCCAAGGTTTAGACAGTACTGGGCTAGATGATGGACCAGTGGTCAGATTCAGACAGTAAAAGGCAGCTTCAGATGTTTACAGTAAGTTATATCACATGTCAAATATGATCTGTATTAATGTTTTCACTCTTTTCTTATCTCAAGATATGAGGTGGGTTCAGTGATACTTAAGTGCTGTAATGCACAGTTGGCTGACAGATTTCTAGTGTATCTCAACGTGTATTAGGAGTGGCCCATAAAATCTGTGGGCTGTGTAACTACTCTGTCAAGGAAGCAAAGAACCTTTGGTAACATAAGTGGAAAGATGTTCAGTTCAATGGAGATTTATATTCTCAAAGGACTGTTGAGGGGGAAAGGATAACTTCAGTAGACAAATATGTACTGCTCTGTATTTCCAGGAATTTTTCAAATTAGTGGCTTCCATTTCTCCATCAATGCTGGTCTACATATTATATTTCAGATCATGGGAAATGCACGTGGAAAACTGCTTACCTAGAGAAAACTGTAACAAAAAATTCTGGAACATAGGAAATGCATTTTGGAATTTCACAGATCACTCCTCTTAATGTGTTAAAGCTTCTCTGGTAGGAGAGCATCTCAGCTTAGCCAATTCATTTTCATTAGTGATGTTAAGAGTGTAGCTAAGCCTTCCTTATAGGACATGCATGCTCATACATCCAGTTGAACTGCCCACCCCAGTTCCCATACTCTGGGGTATCTTGATTATCTATAGTTTCCTGATAAGGAAGATTATAGAGAGCCAGGATGGTATAATGGTTTGACTGTTGGACTAGGTCTCTAGGGAGATCAGGGTTCAAATCCCCACTCAGCCATAAAAAGCCACTGGATAATTTTGAGCATGTCACACTCTCTCAGCCACAGAGGAAGGCAATGACAAACTCCCTCTGGACAAATCTTGTCAAGAGTGCCTCCATGATGGATTTACCTTAGGGTTACCATAAGTCAGAAGGAACTTGAAGGCACATGACAACAACAAAGCAACGAGGAAGATGTTATAACACACCATGTAAAATGTGTGATTAAGTTAGCTTTGTGAATAACCTCATTCCTTACTTGTTGGAGATTATCACACTACACTATTATAGCGCTATTATTCCACCCTAAGTGCTATGGCTGCCTCCTGTGGAATCCTGGGATTTGCAATTTCGGGAGGGGCATTTAGAACTCTCAGCCAGAGAGCTCTTAGGCCTCATTAAACTACAAACCCCAGAATTCCATACGAGGCAGCCATTGCAGTTAAAGTGGAATAATAGCACTATAACAGTGTAGTGTCTTACATCCAGGAATCAAGAACATACTTTTCTCCCTTTCTCATTTGCATGAAAGCAAGGTATTTTCTGGTACTCTTGTCAAGAGCTTTCACATTTGCCATAGCAATATTTGCTCATATTTCATGAGAGAGAGCAAACTGCACTGACATGTGAATTATTACAAATGAAAACATCAGATGGGTGACCATCAGGCAGCCCTTCCATGCTTGCTGTTTTTGTATATTTGGCTTCAGGAAAAGGAAAGACCACACTTTTGTGTAGAGACCTTTTGTACAAATTACAAAACTGTTGATAGAGGAAGAAAATCTCCTTATCCCCTTCGTTTGATTGAGGTAACAACCCTTATGAAAGCTGATTTCTTGGCAGCTGTACTGACATGTCCAGGATGCTCTGCCTCCTCTTCATTCTTTACATGTATTCCTTATGCCTCTAGCTCATGGATGTGCCCAAGGCACCAATTAAAGTTGATTATGATCCTGAATAAAAATACAGTATCCATTTATAACAAGGGTGGATGTTGCATGGTCCTTCACATGTTGCTGAATTTCAACTCTCAACAGCTTGAGTTCCTGTCGTCAATAGGGAGGAATGCTGGGCGATGCAGTCCAACAACACTTGGAGAACCATGTAGTTCCACCCCTGACTTCCACTGGATGTGGTTTGGGGTCTTATGAAAAGGGATGAAATAGTCTTCCAGTCTGCTTGTTCCATTTCCCCCTTTTTGATTTTTTTACACCTCTTGGTCCCCCCCACCATCCTGAATATGAAGCAATTTGGTGAATTTCTCAGATTTTTTGGTGAATTCCTCCATATGCACTGGCCAAATTGATACAGTTATTTCCAACATGGAGAAGACCATGTTGTACCTGCTTGCCAGAGACATGTTAAAGATAAGAGGGAAGTTAAAAAGAAGTGCCAATTTCCCTCTGGTACCACAAACATGGATGAAGACCAAGGGAATCATACCAAAAATTTTAAGAGCCAAGCTTCTCAAATCCCTGGTCCTGCTGGGATGAAGCTGCCAGTTTCATTTTTTTTAATTTTTAAAATCTAAAGGTGTTAGCATGCCCTACTCCCCCCGCCCTATAATATCTCATAATTGGAAATATTGGACAGTTCGAAGGAATCAAGTAGATCAAGATGATCCAAAAAGATGTCAGGTAGAGGTCAGAAGGACCTGGGAAGATGCCTTAGGAATATTTTTTAGCAAGCAAGCCCAAACGAGGATTGTGCAGAAGCCCCCAGTAAACAAAGCCATTAAGGAGGTATGTGGTAATCCATTCTTGGGCACCTCAGCAATGAGTCACCCAACCTAAACAATCAAGTAAACTTTCCAATCTCAATCCCAACGAAAATATCCCCTTGGAACCCCCTCCTGTCCTGCAATGTGAAGTTGTCATAAATCCATCAATTCCTATCACCCAGCCATTAAGGCAAACATTTGAGTTTCGGTCTCCTTTGTCTGTTCCGTGGGAAAGTTGTCAAGGCTTTGTTATTAGTAAATCCACCTCTTTAGGGTATGAATAGGGTATAAATATCCAAGCCCAGACCCTAGCTAGGTGTGCCACAGTTGGACACTGACACTGCCAGATTCTCTGTGCCAACCTAAGACCCTAGTCTGAGTATCTTCACTGCACAGAACTCTGTTTTTCCGGACTGGTAACTATAGCCCTCTCTTCCTGGACTTCTCTCTATCCAACCTTCCCGCCTTTCTTTCCAATAGCCTTGTATGGCTTTTAGGAATGTTTGTTGTATATATGTGTGAATTCACTTTGTGTTGTTTCCAATAAAAACATTGTCTTTCACTTTAAACTGTAGTTCTCTGCAGTTAGTACTGGTATACATAGGTGAAAAGATCCTGACCTCTCGCAGCCTTCTGTTCGAGCTAATAATTCCCCCAAATAATAATAGAAGTGTGTGTTTTTTTGCATCATGGGTGGGGCTCTAAAACACCCCCACCTTTTATGACTACAAAGCAATGTGAAACATTTTGGATTTTTTTAAAAAACAAGAGTTTTGAAAAAAATCTTCACCCATTCTAAAAAATGGTGCACCACCAGAGGAACCATTAGTTATGTTGCAAGTCTCTTCTGCATTGTTTCATTCAAAAGACTGCCATTTTTTCAAAGCCACAAGTGGATTCCCCCCCCCTTTATTGCTCTGGTTCCCTCCCCATTTATTTATTTATTTATTTATTTATTTATTTATTTATTTTGGAATTTGGGAGGCTACTGGAGAGTCCAAGGGGCTGAAAATTGTCCTCCAGACCTAATGAAATTACCAAGTCCTGCAACAGTGCCTTAGTCACTTGGAAAGAGGTGGGACAGATTTGCAAAGATTTCTTACAAAGAGTCAGAAATTAAGCCTGAAGCAAAAATGCCATCTCTAAAATTAGTCTCTTTGTAGACAGCTTCCTTGTTCGCTAAGAACATGCCTTGTACACCATGCAAATACTCTCTTTTGTGGATAGCTGAAAACAATAGGCGGGATTAGTCGGAAGCGATTGGCTTTATCTGTAGGATCCAAATTAAAGACTCTCTCTAATCCATCCCAGAGGGAAGATACTGTGTCTTTACAAAGCAAAAGCCATAATGTTCTTGAGCCAAAACCCTGCTTAGCCTTTGATCAGAAAGATGGCGAGTGGGATTATATCTGCACAGAGGTCAGTTCATACTGTGTTTGTGGAAGTCACAACAATCCCAAAGGAAGCTTCTTGAACCCTAGAAACTCTGCTTTAAGCAAAAGCCACAGTACTTTGTTTCTAAGCAAGAATGGTTCTTCTTGGTACATCGTGTTTTTCCTCCATTCAAGGACAGTCTTTCATCAGATTTATGCATGGTATAAATATCCATTAATCACAAGTCCCAATATATTCACATAATTGTGAAAGATACTCAGTCATACTTAGTCCCAAGATAGAGAGCACAGGCTTCAGGAGTCACTTACCAGTGGCTCCTGAAGCCTGCATTCTCTATTTTGGGACTGAGTTTGACTACAGATCCCATGACTTAAAACATCTGTCCAAATGTTGGTGCGTTTAGGCTTCTTCCCTGTCCCCCCTGCCTATTTTTTTTTTACAACCTGATGAAGAATTTTGTAGAACTCAAAAGCTTGCACAATACTGTGATTTTGACATTGGTCCCCATTAAATTATTGCCCACCTATGAATTTTGATGACTATGGGGTTCAATTTCAGTCTCCTGATCCTGTAGTGGGATGCATACACACCCACAACCACGTACTGCTGAAATGTGGCAGTACAATGGTAACTGGAAGTGGGGGGAAGAGGACTGGTTTTATCTCATATCAAATGACCCAGAGATATAGACTATATTGAATTCGTTTCTCTGTGGGTAACACATCTATTTCCAGTGTTCAGGCTATGATCAGTGTCGCTAATGTAACCAAAGGAGCTGTGTCAGCACTACAGGAAAGAATAGCAGGCTTGAGAGGACCTGAAGGATTTCTGAAGTACAATTTTTTTTCAGAGTTGTGAATGGGTGGCCAGCTTAATGACAATTGAATATAACTGCAGGTTATCCAGTGGGAGGACCCAGAAAACTGGAGGAAAGGGGAATGGAATGAGTCACTGAATTGTAGAGTGTCCCCGGTGGCATTCTAGTTCAACTCTCTGCTAGAGGAGGAATATATGGCTAAAGCATCTATGATCTAAACTCTGTTTAAAGAGCTCCAGCAAAGGAGAGTCCAGCATCTTCCAAGGTGGTCTGCTCCACAATGAAGTAGTTCTTACCATCAGAAAGTTCTTCCTAATCTAATTAGGGGGCATACTTATCAAATTTGCAGATGACACCAAATTAGGAGGAGTAGCTAATACCTTAGAGGACAGGATCAAAATTCAAAATGACCTGAATGGACTAGAAAGCTGGGCCAAAGCTAACAAAATAAAATTCAATATGGACAAATGTAAGGTACTGCACTTAGGGTGGAAAAACGAAATGCATAGATATAGGATGGGGGAAACCTGGCTGAAAGAGGCTACGTGTGAAAGGGATCTAGGAGTCCTAGTAGACCACAAGTTGAACATGAGTCAATAGTGTGCTGCGGCAGCTAAAGAGGCTAATGCAATTTTGGGTTGTATCAATAGAAGTATAGTGTCTAGATTAAGGGAAGTCATAGTGCCATTCTATTCTGCCTTCATCAGGCCACACCTAGAATACTGTGTCCAGTTCTGGGCACCACAATTCAAAAAGGATATTGACAACTTGGAGCGTGTCCAGAGGAGGGCAACTAAAATGGTGAAAGGCCTGGAAACCATGCCTTACGAGGAGAGACTTAGGGAGCTGGGTATGTTTAGCCTGGAAAAAAGATGGTTAAGGGGCAATATGATAGCCCTGTTTAAGTATTTGAAGGGGTGTCATGTTGAGGATGGAGCAAGCTTGTTTTCTGCTGCTCCAGAGACCAGAACACGGAGCAATGGATCCAAGTTCCAGGAACAGAGATTCCACCTCAATATTAGGAGGAACTTTTTGACAGTAAGAGCTGTTCGGCAGTGGAACACACTCCCTTGGAGCATGTTGAGGTCTCCTTCCTTGGAGGTCTTTAAACAGAGGCTGGATGGCCATCTGTCGGGGATGCTTTGATCGTGATTTCCTGCATGGCGGGAGGTTGGACTGGATGGCCCTTGTGATCTCTTCCAACTCTACAATTCTATGATTCTATAGTACCTTGGTGCGCTGAAGATAAAAACCACCACTCTTTAGTGAATAACATATTTACTACATTGAGCTGGTGAGGCATTATTGAAAAATGTGCAACCACAGTGAGGACTGTTTGTTTGTTTGCTTGCTTGCTTGTTTGCTTTCTGTGCAAGACAAACTTCATTCTCTTTTGTCAGGCAAAGCACACAAACACACAAAAAGCACAGAAAGGCAAGATTAGCACTGATAACCCACCCCATACTATTTTTTTAAAAAGTCCATATAAGAAGGCAATACTAATCATTATCTGCATAAAATTGTTTGCACAATTTATATGCATGCACAGATCACTTTTCAAATGGGAATATTTTCAAAATTTTCAAAAACTTCCTGCCACCTTTTCACTTTTTCACTGTCCCTTTCAGGAATGATAGGAATGACATCATAGTTCCTGTCCTAGCACTTTGACCCGGTAAGCTCAGAGTTCAATGCACCCCATTAGATTTAAAGTCCTTTGCTTTAAATCCTAAATCTGCCTAAAGAGAGCTGCTTTCTCAGATCAAATATAAGGGTTAGGCACCCCTGCTTCTTCTTACCTCTTCTCTACTGCAAAGTACTTTATTTCGAAAGCATTTTACAATGAAAAGTGTGCATTGGGCTGACACTGTACATATTTGGCCCAAGAGAGTACAGAAATTGACATTTTAACCCAGGAGTGACCAACATGGTGTCCTCTAGATGCTCTGGATTTCACTCCCTGTAATCACTAAACCATATCCTCCAACTGTCCTGATTTGGAAAGGACAGTCCCAATTAATCCTGTGTCACCCCACTTTTTCATCTGCTTTTTAAATGTTCTGGTCTCACTTTCATCCTCCCACTTCCCCCCTTTGTCCTCAGCTTACTTCAATTTACTGTAAACTGAGTTCTAAGTGCAAAAGGGGTTTGCACCCAAATAAACATAGGGGGAAGGGGAGGATTGGAGGGGGAAGAATCTTGCCTTTCCCTGTAGGCTCAGGCAAAAGCAAACTGCTGCAGCCTCTCCTAGCTTGTGTGTTCCTCCTCATTAATAACCTTTGGCATCTTGATTCATGCTGCTTCACCATAGGAGTCCCAGTTTTCATTGTGAAATGTTGGAGGGTATGCTAAACAACAGTCATGATGGCCGAGGCTTGTTTATTTATTTATTTTATATCCTGCCTTCCTCCCAGTAGGGAACCCAAGGCCACTCACATTTGAGTTTAAAAAATCTAAATAAAGTTAAAATAATGGATGATGCAAAAGTTAAAAACAACAACTAAAGAAACCATAATGTTAAAAGATTAATTTAAAGAAAATATTTCAAAAAGGATTTAAATAATAATAATAATAATAATAGAAATGGAAATATATTACAGCCCAACTAAAAGTCCTTCTCCGACAGACAGTTAATGCTCAAAAAGCCTGGGTAAACAGAAAGCTCTATACCTACTGGCAGAAAGAGAGCAGAGATGGTTCCAACTGGGCTTCCCATGGGAGAGAAAGTAAGTCCAAAAAATCCTGCTCATCTAAAACAGGAGGGGACAACTGCTCACGAGGCAGGAGACATTTTGATAGTGCTTTTTGGCAGGCCTGAAATGATGTGATGTCACTTCTGGCTGCCATTCTCAGCTAATTTTTATCTTTTTCCCCCTTTGTTTTCTAGTGGTTTGGGGGCTTTGGAGGATTAGGGGAAACCTCAGAGTGGGTTTGGGATATTTGGGGCAGGGACTTGTCTATACGGGAAGAAATAATGCACATCCCTGCACATTATAAGCAATTCATAGCAGCATTTCTTTGTCTCCATGGCATTTTAGCAAATCTCCCCTCTGCGAAGTCCACATGGCCATGAATCATGATGGCGGCTGTGTCATTGTTTTGCACGGGGGTGGGGGGGAGGAAGGTAAAGGGGACCCAGCAGTGCAGTGCCCATAGAAGATGAGAAGTGTGGCCACTGCAAGGAAGGAAGAGGCCACTGCCTCTTCACCCATCCTGGCAGCAGTGATGGTGGCCTCCGATTCTGGCTGCAAAGGGATGGTAGGCCAGCCAGGCCAGCCGCAGGGAGAAAATAAAAGGAGGGCGGTTCTTTGCCACTTCATCTCACCTTCCACTGGGAGCCCTCCTCCTCCTTCTCCCAGTGGCTGGCCATGTGGCTCCTACCATCCCTTAGCAGCCAGAATTGGAGGCCGCTGCCACTGCACCAGAATGGGTGAAGGGCGGGCAACTATCCTCCTCTTCCTCGCAGTAGCCACCCTCCTCAACATCTCTGGCTGCTACACTGGTGGGTCCCCTTTGACTTCCTTGCCCTGCCCCCCCAAAAGAACAACACGGCCCTTTTGACAGTACAGTTTTTTAAAAATAAAAGTTTACAAAAGTGCATGATCACTAGTGGTTCCAGCTGCTTGACAGCAAGCCCGCACACATCCGACCAATCAAATGAAGAGTTCTGCCCCCTCTGGACTGTACAACAAATAGCACTGGTGTTCAAATGGGCAGAAATGCACATTTCCTTTAGAGCTTTAAAAAAAATGTGAAGGTTTTTCCCGTGGAGTATTTGGAGTTTTCCCCGCCTCTCCTTCACAACATGTCAAATCACTGCGGCATCCCATTGGGACAAAAGGTATTCTTGCATTCTATGAGGCATTTTTTCACTGTCTAGACAACCCCTTGGTTTTGGGAGAGTGACACTTTGCTCCCCCCATCTGTAACCTAATCTGAAACTGAAACAGAAAGTGGAAGTACCATTTGCTTCAGCACTTTTTCTCTGCTTTCTCTACATCAAGAGTGCATGAATCTCTCCAAAGAGAAACCATACACATTTCCTGCCTGAATGGGAGATACTGTTTCTATTCTCCATGCTTGTTAAACCTGTGGATCTGGGGCTGTTCTTATTCTTAGAGACTAAGGTGGGAGGGTTAAAAAAAGCACCACCACCACCACCCTCTTTCATACTATTTGCTCATTAGCCCACCTCCCAGTAGATTATAGTCATGCAGATTTTGGAATGATTTATCATTTCACACCGTGTAGGAAATAGATGGGAACATTTTTTAAAAAACCTTTGCTGCATTGGCTTCCTTTAAGTGCTCATTATTCAGCAAATATATGACACAAACTACTGTCAAGTTAATTTGTATTGTAATGATGAACCATTAATTAACTTCCCCAAACCCACCTATTTCTTCAAATAATTAGTAGTAATAAAGTAATTAACAACATCCAATATTGCATCTATTGCTTCAAATTTATAGGCCAATTCACACGTTGCCTTTTCCAATATGGAAATGTAATCAGTGCCTCGAAAGGGATGGGTGATATTGCCAGCACCATTTTTGGCTCAGATAGGTTCACAGGAAATGTGATGCACAAACTTTTTTTTTCCTAGTCTTTCCTCCAGAATAAAGAAACTGGGCTGTTCTCAGAGAACTCTTAATGAATACTGTCTGATCACATTTTCAGACTTCACTGTTTTCCCTTCTCTTTAAGTTTCCCCCTTATTACAGGAGATTATCCCATGTGGCCAAAAAGCATAAGAGGATGACATCACTATACCATGAACAGGTCCCAGTTACACACAACTTCGTCGTCCTCGTGTGCTGACTCTGTGCTGTAATGGCGAAAAAGGCATCACTTTTCATTGACAGGAGTCTCCCGTCAATGAAAAGTGATGCCTTTTTTGCCGCTGCAGCACAGAATCAGCACACAGTCAGCACGCAAGGACAATAAAGTCATGTGAAACTGGGACAGTTTGCGGTACAGTGACATCATCCTTTTGTGCTCCACTTGTACTTTTTGCCACATCTGATAATCTCCTTACTCCTCCTTGGTCTCTCCGAGGACAAACTTACTCAAACTGATACACGTAGTTAACAAGCTACGACTTTTAAAAAAGTAGTCCTGTTAGGCCAAATCCACACTACACATATAATCCAGTTTGAAAGTGGATTATTTGCCATGGCTCCTTCCTATGGACTCCTGGGATTTGTAGTTTGGTGAGGCACCAGCACACTTTGGCTGAGAAGGCTAAAGACCTTGTAAAATGACAAATCTCAGGATTCCATAGGAAGGAGCCATGGCAAATAATCCACTTTCAAACTGGATTATTTGTATAGTGTGGATTTGGCCTTAGGATATTATCCAGATGGGGCCAAAATGCCCCATTACTGCACCGCCACCTCGTATCCCATTCCGGCAATGGAATGGAAGTAAACACTCACACACTTACCTCCATTCCGCTGCAGGAATGGGCCTCCTTCCTTCTTGCCAGCCAGCTGTAAATACAGCAATCGTAAGGGCTACCTTTATGACCACAACCACAACCACAGCAACAACAACGCTGTCTGGAGTCCCTGTTCTAGAATAAAGCCTGGATATGAATGAATGAATGAATGAATGAATGGTGGTAATGTTATTGACGATGATGATGATGTGAATTCAGACCCAGCGGTAGGTAGAGCAGGCCTTTCTAAACCACTGGTTTATATTATTTATAACTAATTTGTTCCATTGATTTTAACAGGTCTGCTCAAAGTATGGCTCAAACGCACAATCATGAAATCTGACTAAAGCAACATAAAGATTTTTCTCTCTGGGTGTAGCAGAGTTTGTTGCTGAGATCCTCCAGGATCAATTCCTTTGGGCTTCTTTTTCATTTGGAAAACAGCAGGAGTTTCAGCTCTAGTGTTTTTGCATCATAATCAATAACTGTGTTTACTGCAGTGGTTCTTAGACATGGAATTAGAAGAGGGCCCAAGAGGACTCTATACAATCAAACTTACAGTCTTTGTTTCAGGAAATGTGCATCTGAAGGAAGCAAACAACACCAGAATCAGGACTTTATCCAGACAAAGCTCTCAGTTACAAAGATACTCCAATTATTGACCTGTTTCGGGTCTTGGGGGAAAATTGCTGAGCTTGAATTGGGAGTGGGAAGTGGAATCTATAAACCCCATAAGCTCACTTCCAGTTTAAAATTAGCCAATTCGTATCTCCATAGCCTTTTAGCAGAGAGCCAATATGATGTAGTGGTTTGAGCAATGGACTAGGACTCTGGGAGAACAGAGTTCAAATCCATGCTTCAATCATGGAAAGCCACTAGGTGACCATTGGCAAGTGACACTCTGAACTCTACAGGAAGGCAAAGGCATGCCTCCTTTGAGGAAATCTTGCCAAATAACCCCCATGATAGATTCACATTACGGTTGCCATAAGTTGGAAACAACTTGAAGGCACACAACAGCAAGCCTTGTAGAAAGAATAGCTGAGGGGGAAGGGTTCTCCCTCTTCTTCCCTGAAGAGCAAACACTGGAAAACTGTGGTCTCAAGTCATTCAAAATATTTCTCAAAACCAGCTACCTTATCTGGAACCTTCAACTGCCCTTTCACACTCCTTAATTGTAGGACTATGATTCCACTTTAACTTTAGGGTTCATTCAGAAATTGCTTGAAGGCACACAGCAACAATAACAATAATAACAATCCCAAAAGTAATTTTTCCAAGATCCTTTTTGATTTCACTTCTTGTAACCCAACTTCCAGATAAGTCTTTGTGGCCAAATCATGACTACTCCAGTGATGTTCATTTGCAGACCCAGACCATACTCCCTGTTCCTCTCTCCAAATGAATACACAGACAACTCCAGATTGTGTTACAAATGTATTGAGTACAAATGACCATAAAAGATTAGGTACAGGTTAGTATATGATAATACTTGAATATGAGGATAATAATGTGGAAATAATGACTGGCAATAAAGGCCACAACTTGTTAATGGCTGCAAATGGTTGGCACTATTGCATGGGCCCGGATCCCTTCATTGCTCAACCCCATGTTGGGAAATGGCTCACTGTCAGCTGCTGCTGACCCCTCTTGGAGAAGAGAGCCCCCTGGCTGAGCCATCCTGCTCGACCCTCTCCCCTCCCCTGAAAATAAGCTGTTAACAATGAGTGGGGAAGGAGGGTGTCCATGAACTTGAACTTAAACTAGAACTTGATAGAGACCGTCCCCCTGCATTCTCCGCTTACCCGGATCAGGGCCCATGCCATCCACCTTGTTGGAAAATATAGTTTGCAGTCCAATAAGTAGAAATGGTTTTGCTATTGAAGGGTTAACTGAGAAGCCATATGAGATGAGCTGATGTAACTTCCTATAGTTTTTGCTATTGGTGAATCTGGGATGAAGGGGAGTGTCTGAGTATCCTTCTTTGTTCCAGAAGCCATGTTCCTTTAACAACAAACCGCATGGCCCTTGAACTGAGAGGACCCCGAAAGGGGTGTCCTGAATATATTTTTTCAACAATGTAGTTTTTAAGCATTTTAAAACTAGTTTTAGACTGTTTTGATGAAGTTTCTTATTCCTGCCAAGAATGAGCTCTCTAAACTGTAAGTAAAGATGCTTTTGTACTTTTTCAACTAACTTTTGAGTCTTGAGTGGTTATTTTACTCGGTAAACAACTTGGGAAAAGACAAAGGGTGTTTGGTTATTTATTAAGCCATGTATGCTAACATTCTGACGCTAGATGCTGCTGCATTTGCATTAAACTCTGCTAAGTTGGCTGTATTCTCCACTAACGTGTGAAATACAGTGTGGATGTTTAAACAGGGACAACATACCCTGATATTTTAAACAGTATATTTTTACACATTCCAATACACCTAGCAAATTGCGACAAACAACATGACATAAAGCATACAAAACAGGGAGGGTGGGCTCATCTTCAGCTCCTTTTGAGCCACTGGAAGCTCTGTACCAGGGGGCCAGCTGTTATACCAGCCCCGTCGCAGACCTCTACATCAACCAGCCACACCGGAATCACAGCTGGATGTCCTCCCACCACACTGACGTGACCAATTGGGCTGAGGTGAGCTTGCCCGCAATTGGCCCATCCTTTCCCATGCCTTCCTGGCATCAGGGCTGCCGGGAAGGAGAAGGCTCAAACATGGCGGCCCCCTTACTGGCCATGCGGACATGAGGAGGCTGCTCCGAGCGGGGGACCACGGGGGCGCTGGCCGGGCCGCAAAAAGGCCCAACCGTCCAGCCAGTAAGCCCTCATTTGCCTGCATTATTGTTTATATTTATATCCTACCTTTTCCCCTGTTAAGGTCAAGGTGGCTTGTTGCTGTATGCCTTCAAGTCATTTCTGACTTATTGTGACCCTAAGGGCAACCCTATCAGAGGGTTTTCTTGGTAGAATTTATTCAGAGGGGGGTTGTCCTTGCCTCTCCCTGAGGCTGAGTGATTGTGACTTGCCCAAGGTCATCCAGTGAGTTTCCATGGCTGAACAGGGATTCGAACCCTGGTCTCTATAGTCCAACACCCAAACTACATACTATGCCATTCTGGGTCCTACAGGTTGATGAATTGTCAAAAACAAACTCATGTTCCCAATCCAGATGTCAGGAGAAGACGCCAAGTCAGAAAACTATGTAAAAGATTTCATTTTTGAGTATTCAACTTTTGAGTATATAAAGAGGGAGTCTGTGCTGGATTCTTAACAGTGAAGTTATGCCAAATCTTGCCTCAAATGAGACACTCTAGGAATGAAGATGGAGAAGTACAAAAGAGAAAGAGAAGATAACATTCTTCTCTTTTTTGCTCAGGTGACCTAAAAGCTTCTTTGAAAGTTTTCTGAAAACCCAACAGATGTTTTAAAAGCTAACCACACCCAACAGCTTTGGCCCAAATGCACCCACTGAATTTTGAGGGCTCAGTAGAGATTAGAACCTGGATCTCCCAAATCCTAGTCTAACACTCTGGTAACTAGGCACCACACTGGTTTTCTTGCTTCCAGCAATATTTTAGGGGTGTCTGCAGAATCTGGGAAAAGGACCTTTCCTTTCCCAACCACTGCACCCACATGAGGGATGTACTTTGTAGCAACGTTGCCATTAAAGCTTAATCATCCTCCAGTAAGAACTTGTTTCTTAACCTTTCTTTGCTAACGCAGTGAAATAGGGCATAAATTTCTCATAGCTTGTTGTGAAATTAACAATTAAAAGGCATTTCAAATGCAGCTAGCTATATATATCTTTAAATGAGTGTTTTTAAAGAGACACATATAAATCAGACTGTTTGTACACCTTGATGCTAAAAGATAAATTCCAATAACCAATGAGTTTCCATGGGGCATTGACAATCAATAATTCCACAGAATATTTATATTTTAAGACTAAATACACCATCCCAAATCCATAAATATTATGTTTGGATGGATTTATTCTAGTATTTATATGCAGTAAGTTCTTCAAGCTTCCGGGTTTTTAATTAATCTGGATTTGGGGCATAAATTCTTTATGCCTTGATTAATATCAAGCAGGTTTTATTTAATTAAAGAGACAGACTGGTGAGAGACATTTTAATCAAAAATTTCATATGCATATAGTACATCTGTATTTTTTTTAATGCAGGCTCAGTGCACATTAAAAAAAAAAGATTTATTCATTCTCAGCTGTTTTCATATTTGAATGATGGCATCTCAGTAGTTCATGTGAGGAGTTGCCTTCATACTCTTCTTTAATCTGATGCCCCCTCTGCACACACACCCGCAACAGAACTGTAAAGCAAATGAATATAATGTAGTGACAAGGGCATGAAGAGCATTTGTTGATTTGTTAGGAGGGGGCTTATTTTTAATGGAAACCAGCCTGGGTGATGATAAAGGTCCCATCAACAATCCAATTAGGAGTTCATATCTCTGAATGAAATATTAAGCACGTCTGTGTCTTTCTGGAGCTTTCCTATGTCATCATGGAATTTTTATAAACATTCCTTCTGTCAAGGCAATGCTGTTGCAGCTATAATGGAGTGAACAAAGACATTCCTACCCCTGATGCATGCTCTATGATCCTATTGTGACTCACCACCAGCTTTAGGTGACTTTATTCTCCCCATAGGCAACTGCTGCTTCCAAAGTTTGTACAAGAAGGGTCATGAGTCACAATGCCAGCACTCCACTCCCTGTCTTGCTCCAAATGGCATGATGTACATACTCACTGTTTCTTGTCCCAGGGCTCTCCCCTGACTCCTGTGTTGTTGGTTTGTGTTTTGAGGGCAGGTGTATACTGTTGTTGCACCACTACACTACATGTACTATTGTGCTGACCAGACAGCCCAGGTGCAAGCTGGAAAATAAATGGAGATAGATGCCCAAGCTATAATGTTCCCTCACACAACAAATCAACCTTTCTCTTCCTCTACTGCTCCTCATCCTGAGATTTGTCTCTCTGCCTGGAGATCCAGAGAGCTACAGCAGCTCTCTGACCCTTCAACTGCTATCCCTTCTCAGAGGCTGCTCCCATGCTCTGTACCTCCTTTCCCAGGGCTTGTCTACACAGGCAATATTTCCTGTCTTTCCCCCATCTTAGAGCCCTGCAGTCCTGATGATGCAGGGCTTTTGCCTCATTCTTCCCCTGGGCAGTCCTCACCAACCCTGGCGTAGAGATGGGGAAAGAGGGGTTAGGGCTCGGGAAGGAGCAGATTGGGCCTCATGTGTCCACAGGAGCCTGTCCTGGCAGGCCAGCACATTGCTGCAGCTGCTGGTCTGCCTTGCACTCTCTCTGAAGCAGGAAGGAGTCCTGCAGCATTTGACCAAGGCTGGTCATGTGCAGGGGGCCTTGGTCACATGTTGAGGACTGGCTTCCGCACTTCCGGGAGAGCAAGGGAGATCCCAATGTGGCAGCGGCTGCAGTGATGGGGTGGCATGCTCATCTGGACTTCCTCCCATTTCATGGGAGGAACAGGGGAGAAATGGGCCTGATCCCATTTCAGGGAGCCGGCGTATCCTAGCCCATGTAGATGAGACCCTAGAGAGATTGGACTGGTGCCCTCCTTGCTATACTTTCACACAGAAGTGAAGATATTTTTTTATTTCAGCAGGCCTTTCAGATCTGATGGTTCAAGGGAGTGGGGGAGGCCTTTTAAAATGTCCTGTATTGTCTATATTTTTTCTCCTTTTTAACAGCCATACTTTCAACCATTTTTAATTCTATTGGTGGTTTAATTATATTTTTCACTTTAGTATGCTGTGAATATTCTAGCTGCAATGGTTTTAGCTTTTGTAAACCAACATGAGGAGAGCCAGCGTGGTGTAGTGGTTGGATTAGGACACCGGGAGACCACACAAGTCACACACTCTTAGCCTCAGAAAACCCTGTGACAGTTTTGTCTTAGGGTCACCACAAGTCAGAAACAACTTGAAGGCACACAACAGCAGCAACAGCAGCAGCAGCAACAATGTCTATTTGCTCAGTTCCATCCTCACAGGGAGGTCCAAGTCAGAGTAAGGTTCCCACTCTTTTCTCATTGTTTTCATCAAATTTACTTGCAATGACCTTGCAAGTATTCAATTTTCTGCCATTTTTCAATATTACAGAACATTCTATAATCTCTTGAATTTATTTTGGTTCAGGATATTTGGTGCTGTTACACTCAGACCGAATCTCCTATTAAAAATGCAAGAGAATTTGCATTAGTTTTCCTATCTAACTGCAATCTGTTTTCCTTCATCAGTTGCAAATCTCCCCATTCTTCAATTTGGATTGAATAAAGAAGCCCCCAAACTTGTTAAGTTTAGTGTTAGTGCTGTGGACTCTCAGCAGTTTGAAAGGTGATAACTCCAGTAATGGAATCAGAAATGGTTCTGTGGGCATGTAGAGTTTTCAAAAATTATTTCATTCCAAGATGGTTGTTGCAACTATATATTTGCAAATTCTCATTCCTTAACCTTTTCATTCTTTCTGCCAATACATTCCTCATGAGAAACAAGACAACAATTTTATTTTTTTAAATTTCTTTCCATAGAAATATTGTTCAATCTCAATAGATGTCAGCTGGTGCCCATTATCTGTCCCTGTTCCCTTAGGAAGGTCTTCTCTTGCCACTTTGTTGTCACCGTATCAAAAAATAAAACTAATCTTGGCCTGGCAATCTACTTCCTCATTAATAACTTTTGGCTTCTTGTTGGCTTACCAAACTCTTTTGGGCTATATACTGATGTTTCTTGGCCACATATGTCCAAGTCTGAATCTGTGAAATATTGGAGGGTATGAGTATCAGACTGGGGAACTCCTACAGGGAACAGATTAGGCAGAGACAGTGGTACATCAGTATGGGCTTGTCTAGAGGGGCTATTTATCCTGCCTTGCCTTGTCTTAGAACCCTTCAGTCCTGATGATGCAGGGCTTTTAACTTCCCCAGCCAGCAGTCCTCACAATCCCCAGAGCAAAGAAGGGTTCAAGACAGGGTAAAGGCCTACCAAATCCTACTTCTTCCAAGAAAAAAATGGATCAGGCCCTACGTGATTGCAGGAGTCCTTACCAGCCCTCTGGTCCAACACTGCAGCTGCTGCCTACATTGTGTTCTCTGAAGCCAGGATGGAGTCCTGCAGCATGTGACCAAGCCTGGTCACATGAAGGGGAGACTTGGGAGATTTTCAGACACCGTTTAACAGTGCCTACCGTGGGAGTAGGTCCCGGGAGAGGAACGATGCTCTTGCGTGGCAGGGGGTCATTTACGGACGCTGCCGTCTCTCTTCCGGGATCCTTTGTGGCACGTCCATGAAGCTTTGGAAGCGGCCGCACCATATTTTAAGCACGGAAGTTGCCCGTGCTTAAAATATGGCACAGCCACTTCCAAAGCTTCACGGATGTGCCACGAAGGATCCCAGAAGAGGGACGGCAGCATCCGAAAATAACCCCCTGCCGTGCAAGAGCGCCGTTCCTCTCCCGGGACCTACTCCCGCGGTAGGCACTGTTAAACGGTGCCTGAAAATCTCATTGGTCATGTGCTACAGGCCAGCTTCCTAGCTACCGAGAGTGGGACATGAGTGGCAGCAGCAGCAGATGCAGAGACTGGCCAGCATGCCAGTCTGGACTTTCTTCCATTTTTTGTCCAAGTAATGGGGGAGCAATGGGCTTGATCCTTGGGCAGAATTCACCAGCAGGGAGCCAGCATATTCTGGCCTGTGTAGATGAGCTCCCTGACAATGCATCCTATGCAGCATACCCTCCAACTGTCCTGATTTGGCAAGGACAGTCATAATTAATTGTCTGTCATCCCACATTTTCAGCTGCTTTTAAAATGTCCCAGTTTCTCTCTTTTCCTCACACTTTCTTCTTTTGTCCTTAGCTTACCTCAATTGTTGCAAACTGAGTTCAGTGTGCAAAAGTAGTTCACACTTAGCTCAGCATGGGGGAGAGGAGTGGACAGGAGAGAAGGGGAAATATTACTTTATATTTACTTTACTTTCTTTAGGTTACCCAGCCACATTTTGGAGCTTTAGATGCTGAGGACAGACAGCTCACAAGGGAAACATGGGATAAAACAAGAACAGTGGCATAGCTGGGGTGTGTGTGGAAGGGGTGGTCCACCCCAGGTGGCAATATTTTGGGGGAGGCACTTTTCTCATGAGACACAAGTTTATTTTTCGATTATTTAAACAAATCTTTCATACTGCTGCACATTTGCAGCTTTATGGCAATCAGGGAGTCATAGCAAAAATGCCCACCAGTCTGATGAGTGTTGATGGTGACTAAGCAGTAGATTGTTATAATTTGCGTGTTATAACTTTGTGGACATTATCAGATGGGGACCAAAAAAGCCATCCCCATCTCACTACATCCCCTCCTACCCCATTCCCATCCTTGTAACTGAATAAAAGAAAAATCATTAGACACCAACCTTGCTGTGCTATTAAAGTCCTCCCCTCCCCTCTGGCAGTCCAGGAGTGAATGGAGCTCAAACAGAGCCCTATCTACTTCCTGGAGAGCAAATCATGGCTGTTCTCGCAAGAGAATGATTGGCAGGAAATTTAAAAATAAAAAGCAAGCCAAATGTCAAAAACAAAAACCAAGCCCCCCCAAAACATTAAAAACAAAACCCCAAGTAACCCAGGGAGGGGAAAACGTGTGCCACTTACCTCAATGTCCCAATCTCAACCAGAAGTGTTCGGCAGGGACTTCCCACCATGGATGGCATCGCGCCAGCATAACAGGGTACCGTTTTGCACACCCGTCATTCTGTGACAGAAATGGAATGATGGGTCAATTCACAGCTTAAGCCATCAATAAAAAGTAGCAGGAGGGCGGAAGAGGCACAGAGGCATAATGCCACAGGGATGATGATGTCTGATATTCAAGCCCTTTAGCAATGTCCCATTGCCCCTGTGATGGCAATATTTAGCACGTCTGATAATCTCCTGTAATTTTTTTTACATCATTCTTCTTTGTTTTTCAGAGGTGAGTTAGAGTATTACAGTTTTTAAGGCATGTGGACTAAACAAACTAACATTTAAAAAGCGATTTATTTATCCCTGTTATTCCTTGTTTATTTATTTAATTTATTTAATTAATTTCCCTATATGTTGTTTTGACTATTTGTAGTACTTTTGCTGTGTATTGAGAGGTGTGACAAACTCAGGGGCCACCCCAGGCAGCAAAAGCTCTAGTTACACCACTGAACAAGAATAACTGCTTTGCTTTGAGGGAAGATCATAACTTGCTTGCTAGCACCTGGGATGCAGGAAAAGACAATTCTGCTGAAAGAACTTAAGGCTCAGCTAGATGGGAGAATTAATTGCAGAGAATAGCATATTACCTCACTATCGTAGCAGTGTTTATTTATTGCCACAATCCACTCACAATGTCAACTCGCATGGAAAGCTATCCAAATTTGAAGTTCACACGGAGCATGCCCATGAGAAAAGATGGCGGCTGCGAGTGAATTATTTGCCTTATTATTCAACCCAAATCTCCCTCCATTCCCCTCACTTTTTTGCTTTGCTAAATGAGAGATGTGGAAGAGTGACCGTCTGCTTAAAAACATTTTCTTTTGCTCTGCCACTTGAAAAAAGCGCTGGATCATTCACCTCCTAAAAAAACAAAAGCAACTGGCTGCATCATCATCGGCAAGCCTGACCCCACTCATGCCTGACCAAACACATTTGACTTTCTGGGTGTGCCCCATTTCAAATTGGTTGTTCAGACGGGCGGTTATGCACATTTTCATGTATTTTTGAAAAAGATTGTGAAAAACAGCGAAAGCTGTTATGGCAAACTACTTGGAGAATCCAAGTAGGAGCTCATCTGAACAAAAGATATTCTGCCCTCATTCTGTGAGGATTTTTTCATCATCTAAACAACCTCTTAGTTAGACTAGTGTGAGAAGAAGTTGAAAGATGTGCAACTCCCTGCATTTGTCAGCATTTATCTATTGTGGAAAATATTCACTCTTTGCGTTTTGAATTTTAAATACATCTTTCAAATTGATTGCTCCTGTGAATATGCTTGGGTCATCTCTGGTTACACCCTCTTGCTCCCTAGGACAAAGAAATAATATAATTTTCACTAAGTAGCAAGAGGAAGTGTTTCAGATGGAAAGAAACCAATCTCTGCTGCTCATACAAAGAACGATGTGGCAATTTCCGTCCACAGCCATGGCCATGGGTACTAGCAGTTCCACTCCTATTAATTTCCATGCAATTACAAAATAATGCAAATGATAATTTCACTTGCCAGAGATTCTTAGGACAACAATGGGTGCCAGTTCCCCACAGCTGGGAAGACAATGCATGTCATTGCTGGAGCTGTCAAATACTAAATTTGACACCTGTTTGCATTGAGGGTACGTGGCATGGATGATAGCAGAATAATTGCCTTGCTTAGCACAAGAGGGAGTAAGGTTACATGCATATGATGAACATCTGCAGGGTGCCGGGCCCTTTCTTTCAATGCTGCTTTTCCTCCCTTTGGCTCAGCACAGCATACCGATAAGATAACACTTTGCTCAAGCTGGGTAAGATCAGATTCTTGTGCAATTTTAAATGTAAGATCTTCACAGCCTGACCTCAGGGTTTCTTATTTGCAGGCTGTTTCCGGTTCAGGTAACCCACCTGAAGTCCCTAATTTGACATCTGTGTGTACCAGCTGGTAATGAGGATTTGAATTCTGAGCATCCCTGGTTTTTAATCTTGTGCATTAGACTTGTTAATAAGGATAGATGGAAAGCAGGTGTGGTGGGGGCTAAGGGGGGTGCCTAGTGGCAGGCATAATTGCTTCCACTATTGTTTGGAGCTATTGGTCCCCCCAGCAGAGTTTGTTTCCAGTATTGCTTTGCTGAAAAATACACAAATACACCACCCCTCCATCACAAACAACACAAGCATTTCCATGATTTATAAATTGGAAATGAGAAGACAGGACAACTTCCAAACCTTGAATTATTTATTAATTTGCTCCCAACAAGACCACATTTTCTTTTAAAGCTACAGGCATATGAGTTTTTTGTAAAGGCAGAACCAGGGCTAAACTGGAAGGGTGAATATTTTCCAAGGATGCTTCCAGCAGCAACACAAAGTCCTGTGTCCTATTTTTTAGTCCCAACTAGAGCAGGCTCTCTGAATGAAGGAGATTTATCTATGGAGATTATAAAATGGGAACAAAAAAAAAATGCAATCTCTTCTCCCGCCCCTCTCCCATCCCTGTCCTGCAAATACATCAAAACTTTTCAGACCTACCTTATATCTCCCCCAAAATGCAGCCCAGGAGTGAATGGAGCTCTAATGGAACTCCCTTCACTTTCTGGATGAAATGCCACTGGTTCTGAAGATGCGAGCATGGGGAATTCAAACTTACAAAGCAAACTAAAAGACTAAAAGTGACAGCAAGCAGAAAAACACACTTAAACAGTACAAAGTAACCCGGGGAGGATACAAAAAAGTGTGTCACTTACCTTGGTATCCTAATTTCACCTGGAAGTGTTTTGGCAGGGACTTCCCATTGACGCTGGCATCGTGCCAGCATAACCGGGCACCTTTTCAGTCACAAGACATTCCAGCGGAACAAAAACAGCACAGATGGGGAACAATGTTGTCTGAAAAGGAAGCCCTTTAGCTATCTCCTGGAGTCATGATAACAGCTTATTTAGAGCGTCTGATAATTTCCCATGTGTTGACTCACCATTGAACAGTTGATTCAATAGGTCTATTCCATTGCAATCACCAAAAACTTCCATTGAGGATTTAGGAATACCATTTAGGCATCCAATGGAAAGAAGCAGGCAAAATTACCAAGGGAACACAGCAAATATAAGCATTCTAGGTGTGAATGATTTTCAGTATCTTATTCTTTGCAATGCTAGAAATGTAAGGACCAAAGGAAAAATTCATGAAGGGGTAGAATTCTTATTTGAAGGACAAAACCTTCATTTTCTCCCCACTGCCTTTCCAGTAGCTAACACTCCGGTCTCCTTGAGTCAGAACTAACCAATAGGATTGTAGACAAAAAGCTTATTATTTCAGTAAAAATTTTGAAGTGCCAAAGAAAACAAAAAGAGCCTAGCTGGATTGGATCAAAGTTCATTGTAGTCCAATGTCCTCCTTATCACAGTGGGAACCAGATGCTCGTATATAGGAAGGATGGGGAAATTAATTTCAGTTTCTTTTTTAAGAAGAGTTTTTCAGAATTTATAAATTTCTTCATTTTCAGAAAGGGAAGCACTTGAATTTTGAGGGGAAAACAAACCTGGAAAATGCATCCATTCATCCAGGCCCAGCACAGTTTATATCTTAAAACTCTGGGTTTGATTCTGTCTCTATTTAGATATGTTAGTGATAATTTTAGGGTAGCCATCTCATTTTTTTTCCCCTGAGATCTTCCTCACCTCCAACAGCCGTATGGCAGGCAGGTACCCCATGCTTGCTGCATTTATACCTATCCAATTTGGACAGCGTAGATGCCTGAAAGTCTTATTCCAGTTTATTTTTGAATGATTTATTGAAATTTGTAAATCACATGTTCAGGATAGAAAACTCTCAAAGTTAAAAAAAGAATATCAAATGCAAGAAAAAGTAAGTTTTGAAAGACTTCCTCCTACCTACCTATGCAAAATAAATGAAGGTGTCTAGAACTTGGGAAAAGTTGCTGTTTGGATTACAAACTCCCAGAATCTCCAAGCCACTGGTGATGCTGGATGGAAAATTCTGGAAGTTTTAGTTAAAAAAAAAAAAAAACTTTCCCAGCCAAATGGGCCTTTGCTTTTTTAGTTCCAGGTATACTGCCTCTGTTCCAGAGGATGGATATATATATATATATATATATATATATATATATATATATATCACATCGGGAGGCATGTAGACACACTATCCACAATGCTGCAGCCTTATTTGAGAACTCATGGCGAACAAGTTAGAAGACAAATGACAACGCAGAAAGAATCACAGCCCGGACACATCACCCAAGAAGATCTTCTGCTGTGCTTTCTGCAACCAGATTTGTTTATCTCGGATTGGCCTTTTTAGAAAGCATGGGATGAGTCCTTCCTGAATCTTCATTTGCAAAGAAAAGCCATATATATATATATATATATATAGCCACCAATAACCTTATTTTCCATGCACTATTTGTTTCCCCTTTTTATCTATACATGCTGCTAGCCATATTTACAGTTTGTGATAGCTAATTCCTTAGTTTAACTGTCCAATACGTCAAGTACTTCCTTTTGTCTACCCAGAATCCGTTTCATAGGGTGAGTGGAATACAATGACTTTGGCAAGTCTAGCAGTTGCTCCAGAGAAGATGTTTTTCTAGAGAGATGCCCCTCCTTCATGATAGAACCAATAAGGAAAGGGGCAGAGAGGTCAGGTTGAATTGGCATGCCCTTGAAATCATGGGTGGGCCAAGAATTCCCTTTAAATTCATGGGCAAGGCAAATAATTTACTGTATTTGAAATCTTCACAGATTGCCATGTAGGATAATGATATGAGTTGGTCAGAGGGTGTATCCCCCTTTAATCTGCAATTTAAAACAGATACCCCACATGCTACTCAGCTTCATGTCCATTGTTTCCTAAAATATGCATGTGGCAAGTACTTTTCCAAACATTTTTTCCAACATGGGTTTGTGATTATTTCCTCCAAGCACTTGTATTTTGTCCTCGCTCTCAGAATATACAGGCTCATTTGATTTGCAGACAATCACAAAATCTCAAAATTCATGAATACTGGCTTAAAACTGTATTCCAGTTTATAGGTGTATTCAGGAAATGGGGATTTGGTAAGTGGAAATTAAAACTGAATGAATTCTTCAGCTGTTTCTAATGACAGCTGTTTTTAAAATAAACCATTTTTTTTTAAAACCATGTTTATTTAAAACATGGTTTTACAGCATTTTAAAAGCATTTACAGCATTTTAAAAGGCTTCAGATCCATGTATTTCATTGGATTCTAAAAGACTTGTATTTGTCCACGCTTGGAAATGTGGATGGAATTCTGTTGGTTAATCCCAACTAGAAAAGACCCATTCACTCAATTGTTCCATGCTCAGTCAACATACAGGAAAATCCAACTGACTGAATGGATATATTCTAATTGGGACTAACCAACAGGATTTAAACCATTACATTTTTCAACTACACCTCACAGAATTTCCCAGCCACTGCCATGCTGTCTGGGAGATTCGGGCAATTGTAACCCCCGAAAAGTAACTTTTTGAAACTCCAGATTTTTCCCTATTAAAAGCTTCCCTACTGCACTTCTTAAGCTGCCAAGTCTGTGTGCATTTACATCTCAGAAAGTGTGACGTCTGTTCAGGTCCTCTCGTAATTTTTTCTCCCCATCTCTCTCTTCACAATGATGAATCTCATGAGTAGTGTATATCATCAGGAGGACAATCAAATGTAACCATTTCAGAAAGGTAATCAACACTCCAGAACAGGCGCCTCTCTCTCATCTCCTCAACTGGCATTTCAGATGTTGCTTGATCAGTACGAACAGGCAGAATTCCAATGGCTTTTTAAGTTCCTGATTAATGCGGTATTTTGTCATTGTTGTTTCTGTAACATTAACTTTTTAACCTTAATTGGCAAAAGTATTGCGGTGCGGCAAGGATAATCAAAGGCAAAATCAATCTCGCTTGCTTATGAGGCGAATTATTCACTATGCATTTTGGTATTTTGAATTATTTAGAGGCTACTTTGTTTCACCATGGCTAATTGATTCAATAAATGGTATTCTGTGGTGCTCCTCAGGATATTGCAATTCAAAAGTGGGGATTCAAAAAGTGCTTGTGTAACTGTAACCGAAGGTACCCATTTTTCAAGCAAAGATCCCTATTTTGCAAGTCTTTTCCCTAAACATCCTTGCAGAACAGGAAAAGAAAGTAAATGGTTTAAATTCATATACAGTTGTTCCTTCATATCTGCTGGGGTTTGGTTACAGGACCCCCATGGATACCAAAATCCATGAACACTCAAGTCCCATTATATGCAATGGCATAGCAAAATGATGTCCCTTATATAAGATGGCAAAATCAAGGTTTGCTTTTTGGATTATTATTTTTTAAAGAATATTTTCAAGCTGTGGATACCAAATCTGTGGATACGGACGGACAACTGTATTTCAAGGTGTAGTGTAACAACCAATCTGTCTCAGATCCAGATCTTGCCAAAGTTTCTTTTTTTAACTACAACTCTCAGAATCTCCTAGAAGCTAAGAGAGTCTGGGTTGATTCTGGGAATTGTAGGAGATTATCACACGAGGCTGTTTTCCTGTGGCAATAGCATTATAAAAGGAAACAAATAACATACTGCTTTGAAAATGTTGAGTATTGCACCTCTCTTCTTTCCCAGAACTGCTCTGCTTTGAAAACTCTCCTAGTGCGCTAAGTTTCTTTCTTCAATGCTGACATTTCAGCAGCCACATGGCAGTACGGGGCCTTATTCTCCTCCCTGCAATTCCAAAGCAGGCTAACTCCACTCCTGTAGGATTTTTTTTTTAATTATCTTTGCTGTGTCTGCGTAAATACAGCAAAAATTATTTAAAATTCATTTTTTATTTTATCATTTTGCTGTAATTATGCAAACACAGCAAAATAACAAAATTTTAAAAATGGACAGGCATGGAGTTAGCCTGCTCTAGAATAGCAAGGGGAGGGGGAGGGAGGAAAATCAGGCCCTGTGACTGTTCTAATGTCGGCATTCAAGTGAAGAAACTTATAGCACCGGCCAGCTCCTGGAACAACATCGATATTGGGAGTTTATTGACAGGCTTTCCTGGCAGCGAAAAGGAGCGCTACAGTAATGAGATGATTGCACTCCAGAAACAGGACAACAACAACATCATCTGATAAGGTTTAGCCATAGAGCTACTATCCTGCTTAAATTCCACTTTTTTTGCTTCATGTGATAATCTCCCTAAGGAAAATATGGTGTGATAATGATGACACAATACTACGAAAGGGCTTCCCTATTGCACAACATTGTCTCCTCATGTTCGGCTCCTGTGAAGAAGGCGCTCTTTTTTTGTTAATGGGCCAAGCCATCAGTTGATTGCCAATGGCATTTTTTCCACTGTATTACAAGCATCTGAAACGACATCCCATTCAGCTTTTGTCAATACTGTGTCAATGGGCAGTCCCCACCAGAACACTTCTGGGTGATAACATGAAAACTAGGTATAGGAAGCTCTTTGTATGAATCCCCTCATTTTGCTGGTAAATTTTTAAATGTGTTTCAGTGCTTGTGTGTTTGGATTCTTTGTTAAATTTGGTGTTTTTTTAAACTTTTAAGTACTCTTGCATCTTCTCGCGAGAACCACCGAGATCATGCACCCCAGCGAATGTGGAAGTAAACAGTGCTAGTGGTCATGCTCCGATAATATTGTTTCTCATTATTACAGCAATGTGTGATAAAAAGGGTTATCATGCCGGGACACTTATGCTTTCAAATATAGTGGGACAAAAACCACATTAGATGCTCCTCTGATAATCTCCTAAATTAGGATTTATTTATTTGCCTAATCAAAGCATTATTCTGGTTTGTTTAGTTTGCCCTGCTGTTTTTATGCTTTTGGATTTGTTTTTGATAGTGATGTCTCTGCTTGGTTTTACTGTACTATGTTGTCACAATTTTATCCCTCTTGCATATTGACCTGATAGCCTAGGATGATAGGGTGAGTTAACAATTCTTTGGATACATCTGCACACTGCTGAATATGTGCAACATTATGCCATTCAAGACAAACACCTCAGACTGGTGGATGTGTAAGGAGGCAGGGCCAATGGTGTGGTTTCATTTCTCGTTCTATCTGTGATTGCTATGTATGGAGGCAACATGTGAAAAGATCTATCCTGTGAAACATCTTGTTAATTATTGCAGGCTTTTCCACTTTATTTTGACATCATCTACGTTCTTGGGTGGCTTTCCCCCTAGGATAGGGGTGAGGCCACCGGGGGACAGAGCATTGAGGGGGGAGACCATGGCACTCCTTGGAGCCCTGGTGGCACAGTAGTTAAATGCCAGTACTGCAAGTCACCACGTTGCAAGTTCGATTCTAGTGGGCTCCAAGGTTCTCTCAGCCTTCCATCCTTTCATAGGTCGGTAAAATGAGTACCCAGCTTGTGGGGGCAATTAGCTAACACATATTGGAAACTGTTTAATGCAGTGTAGATGTATAAATAGCCATTGCTTAAAACAATTTGTAAGCCGCTCTGATAGCCTTGTGGCTGAAGAGCGGGGAATGAATAAATAAATAAATATTGTTGTACACTTTCTTTAGCAGTTTTCCCCTAGTATTTGTACTATGTTTCTGCAACTGGAAGTTTAGGTGAGACTGATATGTTCAGATGTCCTATCCCCGTGGGTAGCAAGTCTCCAAAGTGATGGGTTATCCTGAGAGAAGCAGCTACAGGAAAGTAAACCTAGTCCAGGTCATGTGCAGGAAATCCAAGAAGATAAAAGTGAAATGCAGTGGCAAGGTCTCATAGAATCATAGAGTTGGAAGAGACCACAAGGGCCATTTAATTCAACCCCCTGCCATGCAGGAATACACAATCAAAACACTCCTGACAGAGGGCCACCACACTCTGAGGCATTCTACTGCTGAACAGCTCTTACTGTCAGGAATTCCCACCCACCCCCCAATGTTCAGGTGGAATCTCTTTTCCTGTAGTTTAAGTCCATTGCTCTGCTTCCTAGTCTCTGGAGCAGCAGAAAGCAAACTTGCTCCATCCTCAGTATGACATCCCTTCAAATATTTTAACATGGCTATCATGTCACCTCTTAATCTTCTGTTCTCCAGGCTGAACATATCCAGCTCCCTAAGCCAGTCTTCATAGGGCATGGCTTCCAACTTTTACTATTTGTGTTGCCCCCTTCTGCACATGTTCCAGCTTGTCAATGTCCTTCTTGAATTGTGGTGCCCAGAACTAGACACAATATTCCAGATGAGGTCTGACCAAAGTAGAACAGAGTGATGCTATTACTTCCCTCAGTCTAGACACTATACTCCTATTGATGCAGCCAAGAATTGCATTTGCTTTTTTAGCTGTGGCTTCACACTGTTGACTCATGTTCAGTTTGTAGTCCACTAAAACTCCTAGATCCCTTTTGCATGTACTGTCATCAAGCCAGGTGTCACCCATCCTATATCTGTGCATTTCAGTTTTACTGCCCAAGTGTAGTATCCTACATTTCTCCCTGCTGAACTTCATTTTGTTGGTTTTGGTCCAGCTTTCTAATCTGTTAAGTTCATTTTGAATTCTTATCCTATCCTCTGGAGTACGTCACTACCCCTACTACTTTGGTGTTTTCTGCAAACTTGATAAGCATGCCCCCTATTCCATCATCCAAATCATTGATAAAGATGTTGAATAGCACTGGGCCCAGGACAGAACCCTGTGGCACCCCACTAATCACTTCTCTCCAGGATGAAGAGGAGCCATTGGTGACTAGCCTTTGGGCTCTGTCTCTTACCTGGCTCAGAAGTCATTACTCAAAACCAGTCACTCAGATAACCAAAGCCAAGTAGGAATGAGGAATTGTTCAATGTAGCCAGTCCAGAGGTCAAGAATTCTGGGAAACATGTAAACACTGAGAGCATTGCCAAAGATTGAATGGCTGTTACCAACAAGGACTCTTAGTAGCTGGTGGGAGATTTATAGGTAGCTACCTCTGGGTGCCAAGTGTCTGATGGGTCAGCGTCTCCTACTTAACAGCTGCTGATTCTGCCAAAGCTTCTGCTTCTCTCTTGACCAGACCTTAAAGGATGGGAGTGTCTCTTCAGCATCTAGCATAACATCCTGCTGTGGAGATGGCTCCTCAACTGTTTCAGCCATCAGTTGCTTGGATTCAGGGAGGGAGCTGTCATCTGAAGCCAGACACTCCTTGCTGTTCCTCAGACTCCAAAGGATGAGTTATGGCATCAGAAATGGTGATAGAGAAAAAGTTAAGAGTTTGAAAAAGTTTGCGTTTTGGACTACAACATGTAGAACCCCCCAGCCAACATGGGTGCCATGGATCATATTGGTTAGTCCCAACAAGAGCAGATTCATTGAATTAATTGTTGAATGGTGAGCCAGTATGTAAACAAATGCCATTGATTCACTCAGTCTGCTCTAAATGAGATTAATGATAAGGTTCAGACCAAACAGGAGTAATTTTTCCTAGCTCTGAAGGAGACCTGTATCACATCACAATTGATATTCCTGCATTTGTTTGTTTGCTTGTTTAATATGCTGCCTTTCTCCCAGAATGGGAGCCAATGACATGGAGATTGGACTGGATGGCCCTTGTGGTCTCTTCCAACTCTATGATCCTATGAAAAGTTTGGTTCAACTGTTGAAATCTTAGTGATTTTAAGTACACTTGTGTGAAAAAGAAAGTACACCCTCTTTGAATTCTATGGTTTTATATAATACCAATTATCTGTTACTTAACAAGTCTTAAAATTAGGTAACTACAACCTCAGATGAACAACAACATGACATATTACACCGTATCATGATTTATTCAACAAAAATAAAGCCAAAACAGAGAAGCCATGTGTGAAAAAATAAGTACATCTTATGATTCAATAGCTTGTAGAACCATCTTTAGCAGCAATAACTTGAAGTAATCATTTTCTGTATGACTATATCAGTCTCTCACATCATTGTGGAGGAATTTTGGCCTACTCTTCTTTATAACGTTGCTTCAGTTCATTGAGGTTTATGGGCATTTGTTTATGCACAGCTCTCTTAAGGTCCCACCATAGCATTTCAAGCAGGTTGAGGTCTGGACTTTGACTGGGCCATTGCAACACCTTGATTCTATTCTTTTTCATCCATTCTCTTGTAGATTTATTGCTGCTAAAGGTGGTTGTAAGAGCATGTAGTTTCTTTTCCACACGACTGTAGGTATGATAGTTCAGCAGCAGCTTTTTCCTAAGGGCCAAAGACTGGGATCAGGGGAAAGTCATTTTGATGTCACAGGAGTAGGCCCTCATTGTCACAGGGATGATGTCATAGAGTGGGTTCTTGCAATGCTGCAGAGCTGGACATATGAGGTTTGGGAAATGAGCTGGAACTGCTTTTGGGTGAGGTACATTGTCCCAGAATTTGGGTAGCAGTGTAAACCCAGGGGAATACAGCAGTGCCAGGGGGAAAGGATTTTTCAGCAGATGGGCAGGTAGCAAAATGTGTCCACTGGCTGTAGCAGTTGCTGTCATTCCTGCTGAATTTTTCCTTCTGAGTGGTCTTACAGCAGACATAATATATCTTGATGTATTTTTTTGGTGGTGGGGGGGAAGCAATGCATTGCTGGTGGGTCTTATGGAAGGTTCATCTCCAGCCCACAGGGAGATTTGCTCTTGGTGTTGAACTGCTGCTGTCGAGCTTTGTACAATAAGAAGGCTGACAAGTTGTCCAGGTAGTGCTTTTTTTCCTTTCTTGCTCTGAATGACACAACATTCCTAAGTGCAGGTAGCTACTATCTCTTTTCCTACTCCCATCCCCACACTACAGGCTTTTTTTGTGCATCAATATTGCACAAGTGCAACACACAAACATCATTGCACTGAGTGAGAGAGCCCTGGTGCCAGCTTACAATAGGTGGAGGTGGAGCTAGATCACAGAGAAAAACCAGATTCTTTCCTCCAAGGGCCACTCACCCTTAGAGTGGTCTCTCTGCCTGGAGAAGCACAGCAGTTCCCTGAAACTTCAGTTGGTGCTCGAGACCTATAGCTGGGGCAGCTCCAGCTATAAGTAAAACTGTATCCTGTACTGCTGCTTTTGGAAGTGTGAAGGATGCTATGCAATCCAAATCAAGCCAGTAATGGTTACTGATAGAAATTTGCATATTGATCATTTATAACATACAGCCCCGCCGCAATGTATGCAGGGGTTCAGTTCCCAGATTTACCATGAATACTGAAAGCCATGGATAATAGTACACCCTATTAAAATAAATGACTTCTGGTACAAACATACCATAGAGTTGCATTGGAGGACCTAGCAATTCCTAGAGAGGACACCTCTCTAAGCATTTTCCAGCATGACTCTATGGTATGTATCCCTATTTTTTCAGCCATGAATAACTGAAAACAGGGATATTGATTCCGCAGATATGTGGGGGGGCACCTGTATTTGCTTCTGAGTCTGCTTTGCCCTTAGTCTCTAACTAATTCTATCAGTGTAGGAGGGAGGGAGGGAAAAGGAGGGAGAATAAGTAATTATTTAATATATTTCTTTAATAAGCCAGGTCTGAGCCCAGTGGTGTCACTGAGCAGGACTAAGGATAAAATATTTTATATCACAGAAAGAGTAGGTATCCCCCCCCCAAAAAAAAAGAAGTGTTGGGCTGGCCCATTTTAAAATAACTGAAATAATACAGCTTACTATCTCAGAGAGGGCACCAATAAGACTGTTAAATCCAGAGTCTACAATTTTCTGATTGCACTATCTGTTTAATCAAGTTTATGGGTTTGTAGGGCAGTCCCAAAGGATAAGGAAGTATCTCTGCGTTTCCAGAAAAGCCAGGTGACTTCTTCTGTCTCTAGTATGTTTCTATAGTTTTGAAGCTTGAGGAAGGCTTTCAAGCGCTTTAAAGGAGCTAGCCAAAGTGCTGAACCCTATCCCCCAAAATAGATTCAGCACTTTGGATGACTGCTCCTTTAAAGTTTAGACAAGATCCAGAATGCATCCACTAGCTCATTGACGAGGAAACCACACAGTGGAGTTTGTGTGTTGAGAAAGGACAGTGACTTGTAAATAATTACTGCAGAGATTTTGAAGCAACTCAACAAAGTACAAATTGCAGGATTCCACTGGATGGAGCCATAACAGTTAAAGTAGTACCAAATTGTTATAACTGGGTAATGCAGAGCAAGATCTAATTAGCTTGGTCTCCATTGACAGGAATTGACTGACCCACTACCTGTGTAGAATGTGGACAATACACTTGTTCCACTCAGCGTCATGATGATCATTTCTCTCATATGATAAATCATTGACTTCTGCTGTTGTTATTCTACTTCTAAACCTGTGAGGAAAAAGCAGAATGGCTCTGGTGATGTGGTGAGAGGCATGATGAATGGTAATGACAAGGGGAATGAGCCTGGATGTGGTGAATATCTGTTGTCTTTTGTTTTATGGCACAACTTTGTTGCCTGGAGGGACTGGCAACAAAATGAAGCTTTTACTGTTTCACTGAATAAACATCTGCATACATTTCAGAAGCTGTCATTTGTCCTTTAGGGGAAAAAATGGAAGCAAGTGTGGTGCTACATGTTTTAAATCTCTCTCTTTTTTTAAATCAGTGTTTGTAATATAAGATCATAACAATAAAATGATTTCCAAGGAATGAATAAATAATCAAATCTAAAGGAATGAATAAATAATAAAATGAATGAAAATTATTGTCAAGCAATGAATAAATAATACAATCCAAAACTATTGTGCTCATATTTATGTGTCTAGATTTATTAGGTATATAGATCAGATGTTTGGGGTTATGTGCTTGACATGAGTCTTTCAGAGCAAGGGAAAAGTGCAGAATATGGTACTGGGTAATAAGATCCAACTTCCTGAGAAATTTCAGGAAATTTTAACTGTGTCTATGTGTGTTTTTAAATGCACATGTATAACTCATATAAATGTGATTTTTTTCAAAGTTGGCAATTTGGTACCTTAGGATACTTTTAGGCACCTAAAGAAATTTCACAAGGCAGGAGGATATCAAAAGTAGCTGAGTTTCCAGAGGCTGAGTTGAGAATGTAGGTTGATCAGGATGTTGACACATCTGGAAATCAAGTGCTATGAGGGATGGCTTAAATACAGAATCACAGAGCCAGACAAGCACCCATAGGCTATCAAGCCCAACCCTTTGCCCAGTGAAGGAACACCAGCTAGATCATCACTAGCAGGTAGCTCTCCAGATGATGTCCAGAGAAAGAGATCCCACCATCTCCCTAGGTAATTGGTTCCAATTGCAGAACCACTGTTACCACCAAGAAGTTGCTTCTAATGTTCAATCAGAAACTACCCTCTGTAACTTACAACCTTTAGATCTGTTCCTACCATCTGGGGCAGCAGAAAACAAATCTTCACCCTCCTCTCTGTGACAGTCATTTAGATATTTAAATAGTGCAATCATGTCACCCTCAGTCTTCTGAACATGCCCAACTCCCTCAACTCCCTCATAGGTTTTGTTCTCCATACCTCTGATTATCCTTGTTGCCCTTCTCTGAACCTGCTCCAACTTGTCTGTATCCTTCTTAAAATGAGGTGCCCAGAACTGACCGCACTATTCCAGATGAGGCCTGGAGTACAGAATATGGTGGGACTATTACTTCTCTTGTTAATCCAAGAAGAAGGGATGATTAAAAGAGGAAATGACAGTAGCCTTCTAACTGAAGGGCTGTGAGGTGATGGAGCAGAACAGGTCTTTGCTGCTCCATAGCAGGCTTCACAATCACGGCATCTTCCAGATATGTTTGATTACCATTCCTATTTTTCCCAGCCACTATGGCCATGCTGAAAAATAATGGGAGTTTTAACCAAACACATCTGGAAGAGGCCAGGTTGGTGAAGTCTGCTCCAGAGGAACTAGAGTCAGTGGATGGTAATAGGGCAGGGAATTGCAAGGAAGGGTCCCCCCCCCCCGGAAAGCAGATGTTCACCAAATATTATGAGAGACTTCCTATAAGTAAGAGATGTTTGATGGTGTAATAGTCTGCCTTGGAGAGATAGTGGGCTCTTGTGCAGTAGAGGTATGTAAGAGTAGCTGGAAAACCATCTATGAAATATATGGTAGCTGCATCTTGCATTACAAGACCTTGGTTGAGCAGCAGGCTGGACTACATAACTTCCAAAGTCCTTTACAACCCTTTGAGTCTAAAATTGCCTTAAGCTTTCATAGCTATTCAGTAGTCTGAGTTGGAAGCTGTCTTGTTCAAATACCATTCCCTACCTTGTCCCTCATTCCTGGATGCACAAATCAGGCCAGTAAGGAATTATATCCCTACCTTGAGTTTATACATATGACCACCTTATCACACATTTTAAATGGTATGTTATAAGATCTTCTTTGAGTTTTTATTGTTGTTGCTGCTGCTGCTATTGTATGCCTTCAAGCTATTTCCAACACACGGCAGCCCTAAGGCAACCCCATCACAGGGTTTCTTGTCAAGATTTATTCAGAGGGGTTTTGCCCATGCCTTTCTCTTAGACTGGATTCAACCACTGAGAGTGTATGACTTATTAAAGATCATCCAGCCAGATCCCATGGCTGAATAAGGATTCAAATGCTGGTCTCCTGAAGTCCTAGCTCAACACTCAAACCACTACATGACACTGGCTCTATCTTAACTGCTTTTGCCAAGTATGCCAGAGATCCTGAGGTAGGCAGTTGGCTGTTTCTTTTTCTACACAACTACACAACTACAGATGGGTGGCATCTGGGAGCTAGCCACTCCTCCTGTGGCTGTGACAGCATTCTGTGGTGGCTTCAAGCTTCGCTGTGCGATGGGATGGGTGTTGTTGAGCAAGAGGATACTGGATTACTCCTTCCACAATGATTGAAAAAGCACAAACCCTGAAATATTGGGAGGGTATGCAGCATAACTCACAAATAGGATTCCAATCAATATGTATCTGTGATGTACAATTATACTTACCTCCCAAAACATCAAATTAAAGGGGCACTCAAAAGGCATAAAGCTGATATTTTTTAAATAAATAAATGAATGAATGAATAACCAGCCAATCCCTTCAAAAGCCTGAGAACATCTTCACCAGGAACTGATAATATGGCCATGTTGGGAAAGAAGATAATTTCAGAAGAAGAGAATGTATGAACTTTAAGTTCCCATCCAATAAACAATGGTTGTATAGGAAAGAGTTTCAACCATTGTTAATGGACAGGAGAAACTTCTCATTCTCTGAATCAGGTTCTGCCCATCTACAGGGCTTCTCACATGGTAACTTTAAAGAACATAGACTCTCACACCCATCAGATAGGTGCCATCTGGTAGATTTCTAGAAGTGTCTCACCTTTCCTTCTTCTGTGCATTAGTGCTAGAGGGGTTTGTGAATGGGGGCAGAACTATATGGTAGAGTTGAACATGACTGTTGTTATTCAGTCATACCTTTAAACTGTTACACATTAATAATTATAAACAACCTTAGAGTGAATGCGAATATATGCTTTTATATACTTTTGTTATACATAAAAATATACAGCTTAGAACCAAGTTATCTGGAGGACTGTCTTCTCCCATAGGAACCTGCCCAGTTTTTAAGATCTTCAGAGACGACCCCTCTGTCAATTGCACCACCTGCACAGGTACATCTGGTGGGAACAGGGAGAGGGCCTCCTCAGTGATTGCTCCCATGCTTTGGAACTTCCTTCCCAGAGACTCTAGACTGGCCTTCTCTATGGTAACCTTCTGGCAGCAAGCCTTTAGAAATTGGCTGCTTATGGAGAAAGGGCTTTTAATAATGTATGTACTCCCTAGTCCATTTTATTTTATTTCAATTTTCTTTTCAATAGCTATGCTTCAAATTGCTTAAATTTATCTATTGAGAGTTTAATCAGATTTTAACTTTTGTACATATTTAGTGATGTGAAGTTTTATCTGTGTCTGTTTTAATTTTTATAAGCTGCCTTGTGTCCTAGGGATGGGAGACAGACAAGATATAAATGAATATTTAGAGCTTTAAAAAAGCACTAAAGACGGATCTCTTTCGGCAGGCCTTTCCTGATTAGATCCCGGCCTCAGGAGCTGCGTCTCCTGGTCTTTTTAAATCTTGTGTATGTTTGTTTTTAATGTGGTTTTAGTTAGATGGTTTTAATTTTATATTGTTTAATGTCTTTTTAGGGGGGTGGGTGGGGGTGGGTGGTGCTTTTAGTCATTACTACAATGTTTTAATTGTTTTTAGGAGAGGGGTGGAGTATAAATAAATATTATTATTATTATTAATAATAATAATAATAATAAATATATTAATTTACAAGCAGTTTTCTCAATAACAGAACACAATTTTATACATTATTTTCAACAATATATGTATCTTTCCACACACTTTCCCCTACCATGGTGCATTTTTATCAGAAAAGATGAATCGATCCATTTTGTTTTCTCCAACTTTTGAATGTTATGAATTTTG
Organism: Gambelia wislizenii; assembly: GCA_030847615.1. Classification (NCBI taxonomy): domain Eukaryota; kingdom Metazoa; phylum Chordata; class Lepidosauria; order Squamata; family Crotaphytidae; genus Gambelia; species Gambelia wislizenii. The sequence continues at coordinate 143,112,952 of JAUMIR010000006.1, read as the reverse complement.
GTAAAGGCTGGTAAAAGCTAAATGAAAATAATGTTTCACCTATCCCTAATTTTCATATGCAGTTTTTTTAATTTAAAAAATTGGAGAATTATATCATCAAATTTGGAAATGAGAAATTATAATGTCACTTTGTACCTTGACGTATAACTTTACGGAGTGTAAATTGGGTTAGCATAATGGATCAGGAAGTATTATGAAGCAAGTTCTGAACTAATTTTTCCCCATAGGTATCATACAGATTTGAGTCCATCAGATAAACTGCTAGTGATGCTGGGAGTTGTGGTCTCCAAAAATTAACTTTTCTAAGCTCTGCATATATGCAAGCAGCCCTGGGTCATACAAATGAGAACTTCTAAAGAAAATGGGAGTGTATTCTAAGAACTTCTTATAATAGGCTCGTTTATTTAGCAAGAGGTCAAACTGGCTGCTAGCTGGCCTAGGGCTATAGTAGATGTGCCTTATCTCATTTGAGCTTCAGGTATTTATACAAAAACATCCCAGAGCACCAAAACAAAGTTTAAAGTTGGATTTCAAAAAATCAATAAAAATGTTAGTCAACCAGCTCTTCTCCTCTCTCTCCTTCCTTCCATAGATGCCCTCTGCAGAAAAAAAAAGTGAAAAATCTCCTCAGTTGGGCATAAAGTCTGCCTGTCAACTATCTGTAAGTACGGTAGGCCCTTTTAGTTTTATTCCCCATCCTATCACTTCTAACAGTGGGTAATGCACAATCCAAACTAGTCCTGAAGCTGTTTTTGTTTAACTCAAGATCTTTCCTTTAGTTCCTGAAGCAATTCCCTGAGCTGGAAAAATAAAATAAAATAAAATAAAGAGTTCCCCAAAACTTGCTAGACATAGCCGGAAGATGTTTCTGTTTGGATTGTACATGAAGCAAACTATGCCACAATCATATCTCTGCCATTGCCCTGCAGAGAAGAAATACAAGCAAATGTTAGCTTCTCTTTGTGTTTTGTAGCTTTTCAGTTACAGTAAACTTGACATTATCAGTACAGACAAACTAAACATAAGGTGTATAGTCAGGGAACCACAGTTATACTTGCAGATATTTCTGAGGTACAAACTTTGGGCAAATTCAGTCCAAAGGGGTTTCTATGGGTACATTCTATGTACAGCATTTTAGTGAAAATAAGCAGAAAGAAATGTGTGTGGTGGTCATAAACATTGTATTCTGACCCACCCCCTTTTTTTTTAGATCAGAAGCAGAAAAATTGTATTCTGTATTTTAACCTATATTCCTATAGCATCTTTTTGGGGAGTAAGCCTTCCTGAACTTAATGGGTCATACTTTGGTGTAGATGTGTATAAAATTACACTGTCCAGCCCTGAATGCTTTTGACTGAAGAAACTGCCCACTACTGGATATTCTGATATATCCGTGATTACTACCCAAATGCTAAAAACTAAGGAACTTACTCCATATAGGGGCTTAGCTACATCAGCCAGGATATGCTGGCTCCCCACCAGCATATCCTTGCTGCAAAGGTGGCCCATCCTGCCCCTGTTATCTGGAGGAAATGGGCCAGAGTCCACATAGGAATGCTGGCCCATCCCTGACACTTCTGCTGCCACCATTTTCTTTGTTATCTTGGAAACCAGGAAGGGGAACCACAATATGTAACTGAAGGCCCCCTGCATGTGACCAGCCTTGGTCACATGCTGCAGAACCCCTGCCTGGCTTCTGGGAGGGTCAGGGAGTTGGTAGCAGCAGCGAGAACCAGTGTGCCAGACAGGGTCCTGTGGACACACAGGGACCGATCTCGATTTTGGCTGGTGGTAACGGATTTAAATGGTTTTATGCTATCAGTCACTTTATCAGTCTCTTTATCTGGCTTGCCCCCATCTCAACCCCATATCTATCCTGGGGGTGGTAAGGACTGCTCAGGGACAGAATGGGTCAAATACCCTGTGTTGTTTGAACTGCAGGGCTCTTAGATGGGGCCAAGCTGGGGTATTTAGCCCATATAGATAAGCCCTAGGATGGAGTAGGGATTTTTTTTTTTAAATGAGGGCCATATTCCGGGGGTCAGGTAAGCTATTTGGGGCTGCATGCTGGCAGTGGGAAGGGCTGATGCAAGTTGTGGGTTTGGCCAAGCCAAGAAAGGCAAGTATACTCATTTTCACTTTCATTCCCAACCCCTTTTGACTCTTTCTTCCTTCTGATGTAGTGCCTCCTAGGGAAGAGCAAATGCCTCTTCAAGAGACCTGAGTTGAGAATTTGTTTTAGAAATGAGGCTGAGGACAGAGGGCCAGACAAGATCCTTCAAGGAATCACATCTAGTTCTTTGGTCACAAGATGGCCACCCCTGCTGTAGAAGTTCTCTAAAGTATGAACATTGTTAGGAATTTGGTAAGATCTTTATAATTGGACTGGCATTGGATAAAAATCTGTCAGAGGACTGACTGTAGTCTTTAATTTTTTTAAAAAAATTAACTGCTAAACCAGGTGGTTTAATGTGGCAGAGCTAGAAAAGGCAAAAGGAGCCAGCGTGTTATAGTGGTTTGAGCACTGGAGTGCGATTCTGGAGACCAGTGTTCGAATCTATGCTTGGCCATGCAAACCCATTCGTGATCTTGGACAAGTCACACACTCTCAGCCTCAGAGGAAGGCAAAGGCAAATCCTTTCTGAACAAATCTTGCTAAGAAAACCCTGTGATCAGTTTGCCTTTTGGTCGCCATAAGTCAGAAATGACTTGAAGGCAAACAACAACAATAGAAAAGGCAAGAAGCCTGAAAGGAAAGCCATTTCCTTTTTATTCCAGTTTTCTAGGCTTTTCCCCCCTCCTGAGCAATAAGCCCAGGGGGCAATATATAGTTTTTTCCATTAAAAAAGAAAGAGAGAGAGAGTATAATATATTTTGTGGGGGGTTTTTTAAGATAAAAAAATCTCTGGTTTTGTCATGAAATATCTGTTAAACTTCCAGTTGAAGCCTAGGCAAAAAACATGAGCTGCTGAACTTGCCTCATAGCTACTTCAGAGTTTCTCAAAAGCTGAAAGCCACAACAGAACAAATTCTAAGAAGCAACTGTGGTTTGCTAAGTGAGCTAAGCACAGTTGTCCCTTCACATTTGTGGGTTAAGCACTGACAGATTTGATGATTCACAGATTACTATAACAGCAGCAGCAGCAGCAACAACAACAATTCCTTACCCACTGCTGCCCTATATGTGACCAAAAAAATCGGTTCTCTCTAGGCATGTTTAGGTCCTCCAGCATGATTGTATGTTGGTGAATCTAGGTCCTCCAGCATGACCAGCCCCTCCAGTTTCTGCCAGAAGCTGACCACAGAATTGTGCTGGAGGGCCTAGGCGTACCTAGAGAAGTGTTCTTTCAGGTAAAAAAAGTGCATTGGCCTATATTAGTGTGTGTGTGTGTGTGTGTGTTTCAATTTCATGTGGGTCCTGTGTCCTTAACCCACACAAAACCTGAGCCCCACCGGATTTTAGAAGAAATATGAAGAGATAAACTAATTGTAAAGCAACCTTCCTCAGTCCTGGGCTCTCCAGATGTGTTGAACTCTAACTCCCACCTTTCCTGATCAGGATGCTGGCAGGAGGTAGTGGGAGTTGCAGTTCTACACATCTGGAGGGCATCAAGCTTGGGAAGGTGACCATAGAGACTGTTGATTCCAGCCTAGTCTGGATAGACAATGATAGCTCAGCATGTTTAAGAGATAAGAGAGTTTAGTTCTCAGTAAGAAAAAAAAATGTCATTGAGCAGTAGAGGACAAAGCATGGAGAACTAGACTGGATTTGGGCAAGCATCCTTGGGAAGCTAATCAAGCAGGAATCTACACCTCTGACATGCACACGCTGCTACTAATTGAAAAAGTATATCAATCACAAGTTTCAATGAGAATGCTGAATTTGTTCAATTGAAGGCCTCCATTGACCAAAGTCAGAGCCTTTGTTCAGCAGTGGAAAGACTGCCAAGAAATTGTCTTTATTTTAGCCTCTCAAAAGGGAGAACAAGAAATCTTGCCAAGTGGTTGAGAATTACTCTGTAAAAGAAATAATTGCATTTTTTTAAAAAAATAAACAAGCCTTTCTAGTCCCCCCCCCAAATAATAACATTAAAAAAAAAAAAAAAAAAAACCTCCAGAGCTTTTACAGCCTCTAATTTGACTCAAACCAGTATGTGTTCTTTGGCTTTCTGCATCTCGATAACCTGGTCTACCAGCCATATTTTCCATCTCTTTCTAGTCTCTAACCCAGTTGACTTCATCTCATGGCTTCCTCCTCTGGCTTCCTTCTCCTTCTCATTGCAAGACTGCCTACCCCCCAATGAACTAAACCTTTGGGTTCTGGGTGATGGGAGATGTGGTGTCTATGAATGACCCATTAAAGCTGCATGCCAATTAACCCTCACTCATTTTATATATTAGATCTATAGTAACACAGGCTTGAATCCTAATGGATTCAGACTTCAATCTTATTTAGTTTGCTGTTTCCATTTGGTTTTTTTGGGGGGGGGAGGCATTGCTTTTTTTTTTTTTTTTTTTTTTTGCCCCAACACTCAGTCACCATCCATTCATAGAAGATTGGTGTCCCAAGCTGAATATTTTTTCAGCTGCTCAGACCTACAGGAAAACAGATGTAAATCCCCGGCCCACCCACCCCCAATTCTGAAACATAGTCAGTCTAGACTTGACAAAAGGTGTCAATGGAAATCAGTAGGAACTCAGATCTCAGACTTGTGAAAGCTGAAGAAATGAGAGAGACTTGGTAGTATCTTTCTCAGCCTCTTCCAAACAAAAGGATGCCTCAGAAGTCATGACAGAACATTCATCCCTAAGTAGAACTATCAACTCCATATTTTGCCTACCCCAGATTAACTTACACAATCAAGCCCATTTTTAATGTGAATGTATCTGCAATGTACACAGCATTTTGGAAGGATATATAGAATCAGGGTTGGAAACTTCCTTGAAAAACCATCTAGTCTAACCAGCCGCTAAATGAAGGAAATCCAAAACAACATCATCATCAACAGATGACTGTCCAGTTTTTCCCTGAAGATCTCCAACTAGGGACAGCCTATCATGCCACCAGATAATTCACTGCTTTGTTAAACTACTCTTTCTACTAAGATTTCCCCTTCTTAAAGCTCAATAGAAGTCTGTCCTCCTGTAATTTAGGATCACATGATTTATTCCTGATATTTCCCCTTAGATGTTTGGTATGAATCCTGATTTTTATATTGTAAGAAATCTGTACCCCATAATAAGCATCTAGTTTAGAATGAACCTCCTTTACTTTTTTTGAAAAAAAAAATTCTTTGCCATTTACAGATTTGGAGACCAGCTAGATGCCTTCAAGGCCACAAAGTCTAACACATGGTACACAGCAGAATATGAGTGATGATAACACTAAAGAGGGAGCCTGGTGGGTATTGGGAATGACCCCCTTCTGACTGCAAGGGAAGTGGATTCAGGGTGATGCAATTACTTTTTTAATTGCTCTCCAAACTAATGGCAAATGTCCTAATGAGATCAAAACCATTACACTTTCCTTTCATCTGTTCTTGCATAATTTGTTTATAAGAGGAGCTGTTTGCTGTCAGAAGGCAAATTTTAAATGGCATGTAATAATTACAAAATTGAGTGAAATGAGACTTAAAGCTGTCTGTCACAATTCTTTAGTTCCTAAAACTCATGCCAAATTCAAGGCTTCAGCACTCCCATGCTGAATAGTATGGGTCCTGTAGCTTTTGGTCTCATGCCAGAAGAAAGGAGGGATATATAAAAAATAAAGAAATACCTGGGTATCCCATATTGTTCTAGTCTTTCAGTGACAGGCCATGTAGGCTTCCTGATCAACCAAGGTTGTACTGGTTTGAACAAGGAAAAACCTTTTAGGTGTGAAGAGAAATGGACACCATAACTTGGATTTAAAAGAGCACACACATTCCTGTAAATATGACAATTGCAGTAAGAGATGCACAAGGAATCTGTCAGAACTTTTCTGTTGACATCCCCTGATGTAGGGTTGCCATAATTCTCTGCCACAAAACCAAGACAAAAGTATATAGTACAAACCCGCTCATCCACATGAATGACTCACCCCATCTCTTGGCACTTCTTGCAAGGTGCACAGCTTTACTGCAATGCCAGTGGTGCCAGCGTGCTGGCTGGTGGTGGCCAGGGGGGTTACGATGCCTCCCCCACAGCTGCAGGTGCTGTGGGGTCCTTAAACCAGCCCTGCCTCCCCCCGCCACCACTGCTTGACCCAAGGATGGGGTGGAATGGAGGATGGCTCTCTCCCCCCTCCCCCCAGTGAAAGCCTTCCTGCCAATGCTGCTGGGACCGGGGAGGGGGAGGATGGCTCTCTCCTCCTCTTCGGAGGCTTTGCATGCCTTCAGCAGAGATGGGTGCTGCCTTCAGCAGAGGAAGCTGGAGGGCTCCGGGATCTGCTGCTTCAAGCAGCCCGACGGGATAATTTTCAGTCCCTTCTATCCAGGATTTTCCTGGTTTTCTGGCACTAATGGCAAGCCTATCTCAGCCACACTGTCCAGACAGAAAGAAGACTGGACACATTTTGCATTCTGGAATCAAAATAGTGGATATTGTTGGATACCTGTGGATGAGTTTGATAAAACTGAACATTTGAAAAAGTGTACATGGGAAAAGTTGCACTTTTTAAAGGTATGCAAAAACATATTTGCATACCTTACTGAGTGTGCAAACATCTGAATCAATACCTATATGCTCATCTTTTTAGATAAAAGATATTAGATATTAACCTGGCAGCAAGACCAGCACTGGAAATAAATAATAGATAAATAACTGGAGAAGGGGAAGCTGATTTCTGCTCTGAGTTTTACAGATGTTCCTAGCAGCTGTTCATAGATGTTTGCAAAGGCTTATCTCAGTGGTGCCTCAGCCACAATCCTTCCTGGTGTTTTCCTCAGCATCCTACCTAGAATCAGGGATGTGTGAAGAATCCAGTATCAGTCTGAGGTTCAATTGCCTTGTCTCAGTCGGCATTTCCCAGACAGCCCATGGGGAAGATGAAATTTGTGCTCCAAAATTCTGATGCTGATGAGCAGCTACAGAGGTATCTCTTCAAACATATTTGAAAAGTGTGCATAGAAAAATGTGCACATACTAAATCCATGCACAACAAGCATGCAAGTCAGTAGGTATGCATGTGGGTATCCAACATAAAACATGATGTGCCATTCAAAACATGGATACAAATGTACATCTGTCTGGGAAACAGAAGCAAAGTCCTGTAAAAAAGCAAGGTCCAATGGAAATGGCCTCACACTGCACATGAAGGTGGAGATTGGAAGGTGTCTGTGGATTCAGATTTTATAGATCTGGACATTCCTAGCCACAGTGCATTGGGAATGGCTGTTGGTTGTTCACTCAGAATGGCCAAGCCAATTTGTCCTCACCTGCTCTGGAGTCAAGTGTCAAACTTTTTCAGTATCACCAAGGAGTAATATTTGCTTTCTTGAGAGGCAGAAGTGAGAACAAAAATCTGTTGGTATCATCACTCATATTCTATACCAAAGGCAAATTGTGTATGAAGACTGACAATTTACATCTTTGAAGGTGCTATGCCTTTTGGGCTATCATTTATGCAGCGACAGTAATGATGCAAAGTAGTAGGACATTTTCTAACTTGCTTAAAATTCTGTGAATCAGTTTCTCAACCTCCCCTTCCTTGCCTTTTTTTTTGGGGGGAGGGGGTGATCCTGGATATATCTCAGCAGGATCAAACACAAATTATGCTTTTCCTTTCATTCATATTTGCTCAGCTTGGGGAATTGATTTTTCAAGCCTTCTATCTGAAAATGAAGTTAAAGCGAATATATTAAAGTTTACAAATATCTGGAAAATTATGCAGGCACCATTTATGGTAATGCCACATAGTTAATTCCAAACTTAAAGAGCTCAGCAGCAGATTCTGAATTGTGTTTGCCACTGAAGGGGAGAGAGAGAAGCGACAGGCTGAAGATTTGCTGTCATTTCAGATTGCGGTCTGTTAAAAAAAATGCTAATTAAAGCAACGGGTCATATCTTGCAATGTCAAAAACGATGTGACGTTTCCTTCCCTCTGAGACAATAATGCAGCTGCTTGCTACATAAGTAGAGACCCAATGGCTGGCAGGAAAGGCAGAGGAAACTGTATGCGGACAAGATTTCTGCTTGTTTAATGCAACAAGGAAGACCACACTTAAATGAACATAGGATTGATCAGTATGATTCCTCTATTACTCAGCTGAAATAGCATGTTAGTAGTTGTACACTGTTTGAACAGTAGTACACTGTGTATATAGTACTAGCACACATAAGCATGGTCATAAAGCTTAACCTATGCAGAACATTACCTTCTGGGGGGTCCTCTTTTACATTCTGTTCCTTGTCACTTAAGAGTCTCTTTTCCAAATCAATCCATGGGCTCATCTACACTAGCCAGGATGTACTGGCTCCCTACTGGCATATCCTGTCTGCAGAAGTGACCCCTCCCCCATTGCCAGGAGAAAATGGGCCTGAGTCCACACAGGATGCTGACCCATTGCTGAAGCTGCCACCACCATTTCCCCCGCTAAAATGGAAGCCAGGCAGGCATACCACAATATGTGCCTATAGGCCCCCTGCATGTGACTAGCCTCCAGGAGAGCCAAGGTACTTGCAGCAGCAGCAAGATGCAGCATTCTGGGACAGGCTCCTGCAGAGATGTGGGGCCCACTCCGGTGGTACCGGATTAAACTGGGTAATTTCTTAAAATGTGGTAAAGAGCCCTATCCTGGCTTGCCTCCATTCCAGCCCTGTATTCACCCCAGGGGTCATTTGGACTGCCCAGGGGCAGATCAGTGTAAATGCCCTGCATCATTTGGACTGCAGGGCTCTGAAACAGGGGCAAGCTGAGGTATTTGGCTGGTGTAAACAAGCCCCTTATCTATACAAGACAGTTGGCAATGTTTTATCTCCCTTCAGGTTCAGTCTCCTTGTTACACTGGAGTCCTGAGATTGGAATTCCCAACATAATTTCCTGCTTTTAGGTAACAGGATGGTGGTGAAGATTTTGATCAGGAGAGTGAGACGAATCCAGTCCTTTCCCCCATGGTTCTTGATCCAAATCAAGCCACTAATTGGCTTCCTTTAACTAAGGACCCTATCACACTACATAAATATAGTACCATGATTCACTTTTAATGACCATGGCTGAATCCTAGGGTTGGTAGTCTGGTGAGGCACCAGAGGTCTCTGGCTGAAGGTTCCAAATGCCACTCCTTAAAACTTCAAATTCCATGGAACCATGGCAGTTAAATTGGAGTAATAGTGCTAGATTTGTGTAGTTTGAAGGGCCCAAAATTAATCAGGATCAACCAAAATAACCACCACCAGTCCTTCTTGTTCAACACAGCCAGAGCAAGGGAAAACAGATATTACAGGATGCTCCTTGAAAACAAAGGGCAGAGCACTGCACCTTTTGTTCTCAAGGGTCCCAAGCTAAAACAAGATACAGTCTTTATCAGTGATAACCAATTAGGCAAGTGCTAGATTTAGAAGTAGACTCCTCTGAATAAAGCATATTTGCATGTGCAAACCAAATTATCCAGTGTGGTGTGGTGGTTTAAACATTGGACTACAACTCTGGAGACCAGGGTTTGAATACCTGTTCAGCCATGGAAACCCACTGGGTGACCTTGGGCAAGTGACACACTCTCAGCCTCAGAGGAAGGCAAAGGCAAACCCCCTCTGAACAAATCCTGCCAAGAAAACCCCATGTTAGGGTCACCTTAGGCTCGCCATAAACCAGAAATGACTTGAAGTCACACAACAACATACTTAGATATAAGATAGAAATTTTAAAAGTATACAAACAGACCAATTTTAAAAAACAGAGAATCATTCAAGTATATATACAAAAGCAAAAATAAGAATTAAGAATAAGAATATAAGAATGTCCTAGCCTCCATGCATACCAGATGCATAGACATGGCTCTCCTAGCAATGACCTCATAGATATTTGGAGGATCCAAGGGGAGGACAAAATAATAAAGAACCTATTTTCAGCTTTTCAAGAAAGACTAGCCATAGCACAAGTGAGCTCAATTAAGCAATTAACAAATCAGGACCTGGGTAGGCCTGTAACTTCTAGTATCTTTACATCCAAATAGGTAGGTCCTCCCCCAAACATAGATGGAATCATTTTCTCACAAGTGACCATAGCTTTTGCATGTCCTTGAACCACAGACAAACATGACATAATGCAGGTATTTTATGCATTGCATGATCTTGAAGTGCCTTATTTAAGACTATGGGCTCAGCTAGACAGGAGAAATAATTGCGGAAAATAGCATCTTACCACCTTATCGCAGCAGTGTTCATTTGTGCCCACAATAAATCTGCAAGATCGCTGGCATGTAAACTTGGCTGAGTTTGCAGTTTACACAGAGCATGCCCCTGAAAATATATGGTGGCCACGAGTGAGTTGCCTCCTGAAAATCTCCCTCCATCCTCCCCACCTTTTAAAAAAACTAACAGATGCAGAAGAGCTATCTTCCACTTAAAAAAAACAAAAACTTTTTGCTTTTGCTCTGATGCTTCAACGATCGTGCACAGGATCATTCAGCCAGCAAAAACAACAATGGCAGCTCCAGTCGCTTTCTCCCTTGCAAGCCCGTCCTCACCAAGGTCCGACCAATCAGCTTTCAGCTCTTCTATGTGCCCCTTTTCAAATTGGTTGTTCAGACAGCCTGTTATGCACATTTTTGTGCAATTTTTTAAAAAGATCATGAGAAATAGCGAAAGCTGTAATCACGAACTACTTGGAGTTTTCAGCCCCCCTCCTTTTGAATATGGTGAATCTCAGCCAGAGCTCATCTAAACAAAAGGTATTCTCCCCACATTCCTTCTGGATTTATTTATTTATTTATTTATTTATTTATTTGGTCATCTAAATAACCTCTATGTGTAGATCAGTAGGTACAGGAATTCTCTACAGGGAAAAGGTTGATTAGGTGGAGAAACTGGCTTGGGGCAAAGGCTAACTTCTATAGGAATGGGGAAATTCCAGCCCATCATAGAGTCATAGAATCATAGATTTGGAAGGAGTCTCATGGGCCATCTAGTCCAATCTCCTGCTCAGTATAGGATCTCCAGCTAAAGAATCCCCAGCAGGTAGCTGTCCAGACTCTTTTTGAAGACGTCCAGAGAAGGAGACCCCACCACCTCTCTAGGCAATTGATTCCATTGCTGAATTGCTGTTACTGTCAAGAGGTTCTTTCTAGTGTTTGATTTAAATCTACTCTCCTGTAACTTCAAACAATTAGACCTGGTCTTACCCTCTGGGGCAGCAGAGAACAAGACTGTCCCATCCTCTCTGTGACAGCCCTGGGGGCATTTAAAGAGGGCAATCATGTACCCCTCAGTCTTCTCTTCTCCAAGCTGAACATGCCCAGCTCTTTCATCCATTACTCATATGTTTTGTTCTTCCTACCTCTTATCATCCTTATTGCCCTTCTCTGAACTCACTCCAACTTGTCTATTTCCTTCTTATTCAGACAATCATCTACAAACATTCTTTTGCCAACATATTTAGATCCATTTTTCTGCCAGCAAAAGAACCCTTCTTACCAGACCTTACCTTGAGTCACATCGAAAGGTAGCACCAGCATTGACGGAGAGTGAATGGAGCTCTGTTCACTTCCATCCTTGTGATCTCGCCAATTCTCATAAGAAGATGCGAGTGCGGTAAATTTGAAAAATAAAGAAAAAGAAACACACAAAACATAGACACAAGCACAGAAACACACTTTTAAAATTACAAGTAAACCAGGGAGGTTCGTAAAAAGAGTCTCCCCTACCTGTCTGTCATGATCTCACCCAGAAGTGTTCTGTCATTGATGATATAATCACAAGATTAAAATGGTGTGAGGTTTCAAACGCCGGCAATGCTGGCAAAAAAGTGCCAGGGAAAATCTATTGATGGCTTGGCCTGTCAATAAAAAGGAATGGCTTTTTGTCAAGACATGATTGTGAAAGGATGATGTCATCTGATATGTGCATCCTTTCACATTAATTTGGCATCATTATGAAGTCCTATTTGCCGCATCTGATAAAGTCTTTAAAATGAGGTGCCCAGAACAGAATGCAGTACTCTAGATGAGGCCTGACCAGTGCAGAATATAGTAGGACTATTAGGGCCTTACCACACTATACAGGAGATTATCAGGTGCAGGGGAATGTACAAAGAAATCACATTCCTAACCGTGTTAGAAGATTGCTAAAAGAACAGAAAGGGAGACCTTACCAGATGCCTCATCCTTCTGCTGTTCTGGGGGCATAGCACTACTATGAATGTGGCTTCCCTTTTCCATTGGCAGGGAGAAGCCGCTAATCAAAAGGGATGCTTTACTGACACACATGCTACACCCCAGAACACTGGAGGATAACGCTGTCTAGTAAGGTCATCCCTTCCTGTTCTTCTAGCAATCTCCGGATGCGGTTTTTGCTGCATCTGATAATCTCTACTGTTATAGCAGTATTATTCCATTTTTACTGCTATTTTTGCCTCCTGTGGAATCTGTGGATTTGCAGTTTAGGGAGGGGCATTAGCATTCTCAGCCAGAGAGCTCTTAGGCTTCATTAAACTACAAACCCCAGAATTCCACAGGAAGCAGCCATAGCAATTAAAGTGGAATAGTAGTTCTATATCAGTGTAGTGCAGTAAGACTATTGGAAACCATGCTTGTATTAATGCAGGCTAAATTAGCATTCACCTTTTTGTTGCAGCATAACACTGCTGGCTCATGTTCAATTTAGGATCAACAATAATCCCAAGGTCCTTTTCACACATAATACTGCTGAGCCGAGTATCCCCCATACTATACCTGTGCATTTGGTTTTTGTGGCCTAAATGAAGATTTTTGTATTTACCTTTATTGAATTTTATTTTATTAATTTCTGCTCAATTATCTAGGTCCTTTTGAATCTGTTCCTATTTTCCAATGTGTCAGCCACGTCTCCCAGTTTTGTGTCATCTGCAAATCTGATAAGGATTCCCTCCACTCTGTCATCTAAGTCACTGATAAAAATGTTGAAGAGTAATGGCCATAGGATCGATCCTTGGGGCACTCCACTTGAGACCCGCTTCCAGTCTGAAGTGCAGTCATTGATGATGGCTCTTTAAGCATGGTTTTCCAACCAGTTATGGATCCATCTGATAATGTTCCCTTCTGTTCCACATTTAATCTGTTTGCTAATCAAAACATAATGGGGGACCTTATAAAATGTTTTGCTGGAATCCAGATAAATCACATCCCCAGCATTCCCACCATCCACTAAACAAGTGACCTGATGGGGAAAAGTTTGGCAGGATTTCTTCTTGACAAACTCATGTTGGCTCCTACTAATCACTGCATTGCCATCAAGATACCTGCAGACAGATACTTGCAGATCCCGGTCAGCCAAGATGGGGTTCCCGTATGGTCCATGAGCTTCTGTGACTGGTGTTAAGAGGCTACTGAAAGTATGTTAAGCTGTTGCATTGAACTGTGGTTTGTAGCCTTCTAAATCTTGTGTTGAATGCTTGAGAGTTCTCTTTGAAGTCCTAATTGATTTTCAGGGTGAACAGCACACTGTTCATCTATCTCTCATGCCTGGGTGGAAGTCTGCTTTGGAATCCTAGGTATGCTACTGTGCGCTTTATGATAGAGAGGTGGGATATTAAATAGGTAATTAGATAAATAAATCCAATATTTCATATGTCATAGAAAAATCTTCTAATGGAGCTGAGTATTTTTAAGAAAAATAAATTTGCCTTATAGTGAAAGTTATACCATGAAGAAGTCTTCCGAATATACTCATTGAACAGTTAAGGCTTGTTGGAAGAGAAAGAAAGGTGGTTCTTTCTCTGGATATTTGCAACACAGGACTTATAATGCAGATTTGGGAAAAGCACTGTCTTGTGTTCTAACCTATCTGACAGGTCAATGCTATGAGAAAGGCTGGGACAATTAGAAAAACTGGAAAAATCCAGATCTGCTCCTTTGAGGCAAGATGTGTTAAAATGTAATATTCCATCAATTAGGAACACTGTGAAGAATTTACACAATACTCTGCTCTGACTTATTTTTTATTATTATTATTATTTATTTAGTTATTTATACCTTGCTCTTCAGCCACAAGGCTATCAGAGCGGCTTACAAATTGTTTTAAGCAATAGCTATTTACACATCTACACTGCATTAAACAGTTTCCAATGTGTGTTAGCTAATTGCCCCCCACAAGCTGGGTACTCAATTTACTGACCTACAAAAGGATGGAAGGCTGAGTGAACCTTGGAGCCCGCTGGAATTGAACTTGCAACGTGGTAGCTTGCAGTAGTGGCTGTAGCTTGTACAGCTCCAGTGGATATAACCCTGGCTCCTGCTTGTTCTGGGTTATTTTATACATTTCAATTTGTATAGCCTGAGGACAGGATCCTCAGAGAAATGAGAGCCACCATGCACATATTGAACCCATGGCTTGTTTTGGTTCATAAATGCAGCCCAAGAGGCACCGGCTGAATGGGCAAGGAGAGCAGTGAATGCCTTATTATGGCAGGCATGTTTCTGACCCACCCAAAGAGCTTGTGGTGAGGCCATTACTTAAGAAAGCCTCCCTGGGCCCTAGCCCAGTCTCCAGTATCTCCTTCTTGGGCAAAATTCCTGACAGATTATCTAGCTCCATCTTCGCCTGGTTATGGGGTGCAGATAGCTTTGATCACTTTGGTGGGTGATCTATGCCAGTAACTAGACAGGGAAAGTACGATCCTGTTGCTTCTGTTGCCCCTCTTTCCGGCCTTTGATACCATCAACCATGGCATGCTTTGGGAGCACCTCTCTGGGATGAGACTTGGGACACTGTTTTACACTGTTTATGATCCTTCTTGGCCCAACTCAGAAGGTGGTAATAAGGGATTCCTGTTTGGCCCCCTGACTGTTGGCCTTATTGCTCAGGACTATTTCCCCATGCTATTAAACATATACATGAACCTGCTGGAAGAGATTGTCTGGAGTTTGGCCTGGGTGTGTGTGTGTCAAGTGACACCCAGCTCCATCTAATTTCAAGGAAAACATTTTGGTCCTAAACCAGTACCTGCTAGCAGTAATGGACTAGATGAGAATGAATAAATTGAAGCTTAATCCAGATATGCTTCTGTTCAGTCAAAAGGCATACCAGGGAATAGGGATTCAGCCTGTTACACTGCCCTTGAAATCTCATGTTCACAGCTTGAATATAACTCTGGAATCAGATCTGACCATGGATGCCCAGGTTTTGGCATTGGTCAGGAGTGTATTTGCATAGCTAAAACTGAAGTGCCAGCTGTGCCCATTCCTAGAGATGTCAGATCTGGTTATGGTGAACCATGCCTTGATTACATTGCATTTGGATTGTAGTAATGCATGAGGTTGCCTTTGGAAACTGGAAATTTCTGCGGGGCCATAATGCTGTTTCCAGACTGCTCACCATGATTGGTTAAAGGAAGCATATAACTTCCTTGCTGCAACAGCTCCATTGTTTATTTCTAGCAGAAATCAAAATGCTGGTTAGGATCTACAAAGCCCTATGCAGCAGGTATCTAGACTCAATGCATTTCCTCCATTAGCTCAAGCATCCTTTCAGCAGCCCTTACCTTTAGACAGGTCAGTATGTTTGCTCCTGTTTTGCTGATGGCATGTGGATATGAGGCTTACCATAGAAGTAAAGTAATTTTGGAATTGCCACTGAAAGCTGGGGTGGGGTAGGGTACTTCACTCCCTTCAAAATGTTTTTGCAAATCTTTTGTTTCTACTTCCTTGCACACTCTCTGTGTAGTATATATTGCTGCTTTCTGAATCTGGAAACTTGCCCTGCTCTGAAATTGATGTTTTTAATTTTTGCTTTTGTTCACTTGCTTACTTACTCTGTATTGAACATCCTATATGTAACTGGGTCTGTCAACTTTCTCTGAATCAGGTTTATAATGTTGTTGTTTTTTTGATGTTATTTTCTGCTGCAGCTTTCTCTCTCCCTCTGGCTTTTCTTCACAAACAAAGATTAAGGAAGGACTCATCCCACGCTTTCTGCAAGCACGCTGGTGAGTAAAAAGGCTGATCTGAGATAAACAAGTCTGGTTGCAGAAAGCACAGCAGAAGGTCTCCTTTGGTGATGTTTCTGGGTTGTGATTCTTTCTGCATTGTTGTTTCTCTTCAGGACTTGTTCGGCGTGAGTTCTCAAATAAGGCTGCAGAATTGTGGATAGTGCGTCTCCATGCCTCCCAATGTGAGGCCAGGGTGATCAATTTGGCCAAGCCTGAGATGTTGTTTCAGGGAGTCCTCTATCGCTTTTTTGGAGCACCCCTGTTACACTGATCCATGGCGAGTTCACCGTAGAGTATTATTTTTGGGAGGCGATGGTCCTCCATCCTAGAAACGTGCCCTGCCCAGTAACTGGGTCTGTCAACTTTCTCTGAATCAGGTTTAAAATGTTGTTGTTGTTGTTTGATGTTATTTTCTGCTGCAGGTTTCACAAATGTTGATTATGATGCCTCAAACAGGATGCAAAATTCAGTGGAATCCCTATTACTGGTGACACTATGGAGATTATCAGACAATCTAAAAAATCCAGGACAGGGACCACTGGAGATTGCTAAAGAGCTCACTTATCAGACGACGTCATCCCTGTCTCATCCTGCTCCCATGCCCCCTCCGTTCCATCTGCATTTCTTTTTATTGATGGCTTAAGCTGTCAATAGATCACTTGTTCTGTTTCTGTAATGGAATCACAGGCTTGTGAAAAGGCTCCCCGTTATGCTGGCGCGATGCCAGCCACAGTGGGAGGTCCCTGCTGAACCCTGCCAAGCACTTCCTGTTGATATTGGGACATAAGGTGAGTGACACCCTTTCCCCCATCTCTGGGTTACTTGTGGTTTTTAAAGTGTGTTTTGTCCTTTGCTTTACTTTTTTACTTTTATTTTTCATTTTATTTTTAAATATCCCATCTGATTGTTCTCTCGTGAGAACAGCTGGAATTTTGTTTCCAGGAAGTGAATGGGGCTCAGTGAGAGCTCCATTCACTCTTGGGATGCCAGAGAGAAGGGGAGGACTTTTGAAACTGCTATGGAGGTATGTGTGAATTTTTTTTATTTAAACCACTAAAGGGACAGGAGGGATGTAGCAAGACAGGGATTATTATTTGGTCCCCGTCTAATAATCTCCTATACCTGTTGAATATCTGTATTCTCTGCTGCTGTTGAGAAGAAGTGATTAAAAGTGGTAAACTAAAGAGGCCATGGGGTTCACAAAATGCCTTGAGTGACATGTGGTGCACCCCTATATCGCATAAGAAGAATCTAAGAAACCCTCACCATCTGTTTCCCATCTCTAAAGGAACCTTGAAAGGAGTGCTTCCAAGAGGCAAATTAGCAGGCAGGAGTGAGTGCAGGTCAGCCCTTTCATGATCCACTGTATGATTTGCATAATTAGCCAATAATTTGCCTGACATACAAAATTGGCTATCAGGATTTAGAGAACTAGAGCGCAGCAACTCTGAGAAAGGGAGAGAGAGAAAAGTTCCTGGACAGTAAGGATGGGAAAGAGGGTGAGGACATGCAATGGCTGAAAGATCAGCACACTGTATGTATAAGAAAAAGCAACAAGAAAAAAGAGGGTAGGATTGAGAGAGAGAGCAATAGGGTGGAGATGGGAATGTTCGGTTTCTAACCCAGGTGAAACCAGGCATTTTCAGTTTCATTCTGTATTAATACATAACAGAGAGAGAGAGGAGGGGGAGCAACAACAACAACAGAGAGAGGGAAGAAGAGAGCATAGTTCTAAGACCATAAAAATAGAAACCTGAAATTTGGCATGGCCATAAGAGGGTCCTGATGTGTGCATCACCAGGTTTTTGTTTTCAAAAATGCATTAATTAATTTTCATTAATTATAAGTTTTCTATTAATTATAAGCTGTCTATCATGCTAGAAGCAGGACCCTAGACAACCCCATGTTCTGCTTTCATTTCCAGGGACTCACGTTTTTCAGACAGTTTGTGTATTGGAAGTGGTGAATAAGAAGTTCTCTTGCCTGGGAGAGAGTGAAGAGTGGGAAATTCTGAATTAAAACTGGGAAGGGGAGAGAAGCAATAATGAAAAAGAAAAGGGGTGAGAGAAAGAAAGATAAAAAAGCACATTGAAGGTTGGGAACTCATGGTTTTCTAGCGTAGGTGAAACTTCTCTTTCTAGCTGTACATATATTATGGATGAAGTTCTTCATTGATTTAGTTCCTGAAGGAAAGAATAAGTAATTTTAGCAGTTTTCTTCCCGTTGCAAGAAAGTCACAGTTTTTAAAGACTATTTGCAGCTTCGCAATTATTCTGTGAAAAATTCACACATGGTATTTTTGTGCAGAAAACATTTTCTGCATGGAAATGATATTTTTGCAAAGAAAATGCTGTTTTCTGCACAAAAACACCAAGTGTGAAGATTCAGAAAAATGCTGTTTTTTGCACACAAACACGTGAAGACAGTGAAGATTCTCATCAGTTTAGGATTCCTCTTTTCAGGATTTTCCAGCATGGGAGAAACATGATTTTGACCATTTTTCAATTTTTTCCATCTGCAGTATCTATGCACAGACACAAACAAATCCATTTTTTTAAAAAAATTGAAAACTTAGGAAATAGAGGTTGTTGTTGTTGTTGTTGTTGTTGTGTGCCTTCAAGTCATTTCCGACTTATGACAACCCTCTCATAGCATTTTCTTGGCAAGATTTGTTCAGAGGAGGTTTGCCTTTGCCATCCTCTGAGGCTGAGAAAGAGTTACTTGCCCTGCTTGTTATTATGGTTGACTAAATTTATTTTATGTTATTTTGCAGATCATTTCATTTCAATCAGATTCTGGATGAACAAGATGTCTCTTTACCCAAGCCTGTCATTGTTTCAGTGTTGTGGATGTTCCCAAAGACATTCAAATAAATGAAGCTATTCTGTAGTTTTGTGGAAGGGGCAATACTTTGCCATTCTTAATAATTACTGCTATAAATAGCCGACCATATTATTAAAGTGCCACTCCCCCTATGATATATACCACCCTGAGCAAATTCAGAAACCATCATTAAACCTTGGGATTATCCTTGCAAATAATTATTGCTGTTTTGAGAGTCTGTATGTGTTTGTACATATGTGCATATGTGTGTTTGCTCATGCAAATGTGAGTGTAATGACAATATTAAATATTAAAAAATATTAACATGGACAATCCTAAATGCTCTTTTGCATAGTCCATTGAAATTAATATAAATGAACAGATTCATCAAAGTCTTTTCTTTGTATGAGCATTTCTTGCTCATACTATATGAGAGATGTCATGTAGTGATTTAATCTTGAGCACTAGAGTTCCTGTAAATCTGGGCTGGGTAAAGTGAAACCTGAAGGTGGCTCCTAGATCACACCCTGCACCCCCTTCCATTCCCCAAAACTCTCCTGCCAGTTCCCCACAACTACCATGATTTTTTTTATTTTCACCCCAAAGTCATGCAGAGAGTTCCTAAAATATGCAAAAAATACCTAGCCCCCCCCCAGAAAGACTCTGAGAAACCTGAAGCAAGCACTCCCAAATATCTCTATTATCATTGCAGCCCTTCTCAAAAGGGTGACAGGAAGTGATGCAACATCATTTCCAGTTGCCCTTTTAGGAAGGGTTGAGATGAAGAGAGAGGTATTTGGGAGCACTCTCAGAGGGTTTGGCACTGGAGGCTAGGTTGGACGGGTCAAATTGGCCCCAGCCCCCATGATGTTGCCCATGCTTGTTATAAATTAATCAGACAAATTATTGGGGGGGGGGGGGAAATATCAGAGAGAGGTAAAGTAATTGAATGTTTACTAGTAATGACAGAAAAATGAGAACAAAATTTGCTACAAATGGAGATCATAAAATATCTTTCAGTTTGGAATCATTTTGAGATGGACAAATCTGCCAGTTTTCCTCCCTCCCCCACCCGATCTGTTTTTAAAAAATAAAGCTCTTTCTATCCCTTTTGTGGAGACGTGTAAATGTTTTAGAAGCTTCTCTTCAAAAATCCAAACTGAAACCCATTGTGAAACTATTTGATCAGTGTAGACAGTTCAGAATTTGGTTGCTGCAGATGGCTGAGTAACAACTCATTGTTACCATCAAATCATTCATGAAAACATTTTTCCACCCACCAACAGTGCATGAAAAATGTTGTGCCAGTGGTGTGGTCAGAAAATGGCCTTGGACAGCTTATAGAGACATTACAAACTAAGGACTTTATCAGATGCAGCAAATATGGCATCATAAGGACACCTAATGAATGTGAAAGAGCACCAATACCAGATAATGCTGTGCTTTCGCAATTATGTGGTGAAAATAAGGCGTTCTGTTTTATTGTCGGGCCAAGCCATCAAAAGATCGGCTGTGGCATTTTTTGCCATGATTGTGAGCCCCTGAAACCATGCCCCATTCTGCTGCTGTGATTCCAATGCAAATGGGTGATTCCCACCAGAACACTTCTGGGTGGGAATGCAAAAACTAGCCATGGGATGCTCTTTTTATTAACCTCTCCATATTGCAGGCAGGTTTTTAAGTGTGTTTCAGTGCTTGTGTGTTCATTTTGTTTTTAACGTTAGCTGTTTTTAGACTTTTAAGCATGCTCATATCTTCTCACAAGAACCACCGAGATCATGTTTGCCCGTCAATGTGGAAGCTATCATGCAATCATGGAAACTTTTGCTATTTTGAGTTCTTTTGCCAGCACAAAAATGGTATAAAATATGGTGCCAAAAGAATGTTTTTAGAGGCTTGTCTGAGATTATCAGACAGGAACGCAAAAAGCATTTCTGTCCCACAATCTCGACTCCCACCCCTGTCCCACCACAATCACCCTCCCCACTGCACTTACCTTCTCTTTCAATGACAAGGCAGTCCAGGAGTGAATGGAGCTCTAATGGTGCTCCGTTCACTTCCTGGAGTGAAATCCTGTGAATTCTCGTGAGAAGATGCGAGCGCGAGAAATTCAAAAATAAAAATAACACAAAAAAGTTACACAAAGCACAAAAAGACACTTTAAAATGTACAAGTAATCCAAGGAGAGTCATTAAATGTGTGTCAATTACCTGGATGTCCCAGTCACTCCCAGAAGTGATCTGGCAGGGACCGCCCATTGACGTTGGGCTCTTACCAGCGACACAGTGAACTTTGTCACACACAGCTAAATCCAGAACACAAACGGAATGGGGGATCTATTGACAGCTTCTCCCATCAATAAAAAGCAGTGCCTGTGGAATGGCAGCAGAACGAGTGCATAACGATGGGGGACAACGTCATCTGGTAAGGGAGCCCTTTTGCGTTCTCCTGCCATTGCTGTAACGCCACTTTTGATGCATCTGATAATCTCCAAAGTCCCAAACTGCTTCATTTACCCAACATTCCCTAGGTATTGGCACAATTTGGGCTGGTATAGTTTATTCCAATTCATTGAAATTAATGTGTGCGTGTGAAAATACTACCCCCTTCTTCCTACAATGGAGTAACAGGACACAGGATTACCAAGTCTCCATTAGTATAACACCTTTGTTAAGCCAACCCATAGGGCACCAAATATGTGTGGAAGCATCAGGGGTCCTTTGACACTCCATAATTATAGTGCTATGATTTAACTTTAACTCACATGTCTGCATCCAAGGAATCCCTGGATTTGTAGTTTGGTGGGGCACTAAAACTCTCTAGCTAAACATTCTAAATATCCTTCCCTAAATTCCAAATTCCATAGGATGTTGCTATGGCAGTTAAAATGAAATCATGGCATTTTAATTGTGTAGAGTGAAAGTGCCCTAGATCTCTTTGTCAGGAAAGATGATAAGAAAGCCAGGTTGTGGGTGGCTTGGGAAGGGGAAGATGACTTCTCGTGGACATCAGTTCCCTCATGATTTGCTAGGTAGAGATGGAAAGAAATTTCATTGGACTCAGCAGGCATAATAATAGCATTTTTGCACCTCCTTAGACTTGTGAGAAAATGCACACCTTACTGGGAGCATTTGCAGACTTGTGAGGCTTAAAGGAACTTTCAGAGGAATAAAATGCATTCAAAACAATTGTACATGTTTTTGAAAAATGAAGTGTTGCCCTTATTTGAAGTCCAGAAAAGCTGTCCTTATATGACTGCCTCGTGTCCCTTATTATAAGGACTGTACCCTGAGTCGGAGTTGGAAAGCTTTTCTTTTCATATAGACTGAACAAGATGCAAAACCAAAACCAAAACCAAAAAGCCTATATTTGAGTGTGGGCCCTTCATATAGACAGAAATGTATACATCTTCTAATTTATGAATGTGGGCAATATGTTAACTTTACAGAGAAACACATGGCTAGGTTATCTGAAATCAAAATGTTCAAACTGTGTGTGGGAGGAAAGCAGGAGCCAATTTCTCCCCAGACACCACCCCCCAAAGACTGCGCCCAAAGACAAGCCCAAATACCTCAATTTACCTGTGAAGAGGAATTGAAGGCATTTCTCTTATTGTGGCCATTTTGAGAGTGAGTACAAAGGAAAATACAGGTATTTCCTCTGTAGAACATCCCAAAATTGCAAAAAGAAGTTAGGATGTCTTCCTGTTGCCATTCTGAGATAGACTGCAGAAGAAAATGGAGGTAGTTGAGGTACTCTGGAATTCTAGGGTGGTTCTGTGGTAGGGTATTTTCTGCATGTTTCCATCCATTTGAGGTGCTTTCTGAGTGATTTTAAGGCAAAAATTGGCTCCTAAATTGCACAATTTCCCCCATTTTTGTGCATTTAATGGGCTTGGGGTGACTGTTGAGAGATTAAAAGGACTCAAAGTTGTGGTCAAAGGGCCTCATTCAGCCTGGGGCCACACTTTGCTCACCTCTGGTCTAGAAGGTGATAGTTTTATGTTCACTTGGAGTAACCCTAGGATCTCACTCCCAATTCAGAGTGGATGAAGGAGTCACTTTTATGCTCTTGAATGGAAAATGTCTCCCCCCACTTCGCTTAGGGCACTCAGTAGATTAAAGCTATGAAAACTCCAAGAAGACCATTGCTTACTGGCTACTTAAATGTAGAATCATAGAATCATAGAATTGCAGAGTTCGAAGAGACCACGAGGGCCATCCAGTCCAACCCCCCTGCCACGCAGGAAATCTTGATCAAAGCATCCCCGACAGATGGCCATCCAGCCTCTGTTTAAAGACCTCCAAGGAAGGAGACCCCACCACGCTCCGAGGGAGTGTGTTCCACTGCCGAACAGCTCTTACTGTCAAAAAGTTCCTCCTCATGTTGAGGTGGAATCTCTGTTCCTGGAGCTTGCACCCATTGCTCCGTGTTCCAGTCTCTGGAGCAGCAGAAAACAAGCCTGCTCCATCCTCAGCGTGACATCCCTTCAAATACTTAAACAGGGCTATCATATCGCCTCTTAACCGTCTTTTTTCCAGGCTAAACATACCCAGCTCCCTAAGTCTCTCCTCATACGGCATCGTTTCCAGACCTTTCACCATTTTAGTTGCCCTTCTCTGGACACGCTCCAATTTGTCAATATCCTTTCTGAATTGTGGTGCCCAGAACTGGACACAGTATTCTAAGTGAGGTCTGACCAAGGCAGAATAGAGTGGCACTATTACTTCCCTTGATCTAGACACTATACTTCTATTGATACAGCCCAAAATTGCATTGGCCTTTTTAGCTGCCGCATCACACTGTTGGCTCATGTTCAACTTGTGGTCTACTAGGACTCCTAGATCCCTTTCGCACGTAGTCTCATTCAGCCAGGTCTCTCCCATCCTATATTTATGCATTTCATTTTTCCGCCCTAAATGCAGTACTTTACATTTCTCCGTATTGAATTTCATTTTGTTAGCTTTGGCCCAGCTCTCCAGTCTCTCCAGGTCATTCTGAATTTTGATCCTGTCCTCTAGGGTATTAGCTACTCCTCCCAATTTGGTGTCATCTGCAAATTTGATAAGTATGCCCCTAATTCCCTCATCTAAGTCATTGATAAAGATGTTGAATAGCACTGGGCCCAGGACAGAACCATGTAGCACCCCACTGGTCACATCTTTCCAAGATGAAGAGGAGCCACTGCTGAGCACCCTTTGGGTTCGGCCGGTCAACCAATTACAAATCCATTGAACAGTTAACTTGTCTAGCCCACATTCTACAAGCTTGTTTGCAAGAATGTCATGGGGAACCTTGTCAAAGGCCTTACTGAAATCAAGGTATGCAATGTCCACAGCATTCCCTTCATCTACCAAGCTGGTAACTTTATCAAAAAAAGAGATCAGATTAGTCTGGCATGACTTGTTTCTCTGAAACCCATGTTGTAAAGGGTAAAAGGATGAATTAGATCAAATGTCCTCTACGTCTTATAATAAGTAAGGATCCTTTAACAGCAGAAAATAAGAGGCTTCAGAAAACAGGGGTTACAGACTGATAGAGCTGCATTTTTGTTCCTCTTTTTCCACGGAGCTCATTTTATCCATAATGCCAGCCACTTGGTAAACTAATCAATAGTGTAACTAGTGCCTGAGGTTCTGGATTCTACAGGCACAGATAACTAATGAAAACACCTTCGTGCTTGAGATGAGAAAAACAAATGTGTCAATAAAGAAGAAGGACCTTGAAGCTATTGGAAATGGGGAACTGAATGACACATTTGTGTGTGTGTGTGCGTTTACTTGGCAGCTTCATATGGGATCTTGCAGCTTTTGTTTTAATGCTACAACAATATATGTGCTTCCTATTATTGCTCTGCTGTTAAGTTCTTCACCAGAGGCCCTTGTCTTGAGACCCCCAGAAGGAGGGGATGGGCAGGGCCGGTTTAAGGAATTTTGGGGGGCCCTGCAATGCTTTATTTTAGGGGCCCCATATGTTTATCTCAGGTCAATGTAACCCTAACCTATTCACAGTACAGGATGTTCAGATTACAGTAGGACCCCTGTATCCACAGATTCATTATCCATGGGACACAAGGCAGCACACCTACCAGAGTCTTCCTAGAAAATGTGTCCTCTCTAGCCGTTTTCTAGGTCCTCCAAGGCAGCTTTATTGATATTTTAAACCAGAAGTCCCATTATTTTCAATGGCTTTCTCTATTATCCATGGTTTTCGGTATCCACGCCCCTGCCGAAACAATCCCTAGTGGATAAGGGGGGGGGGCTATTGTATTACATAATTTGCCAACAATGGTTTAGTTTAAAAACTATATTATAGGCACTAACATAATATTTTTTGTTTTTTAGCAATTAATGTAATGGTGTAGATTTCCTCAAAGAAAAGAAAGAGTAGACTACAAGCTGAACATGAGTTAGTAGTGTGATGCAGCAGCAAAAAAGCCAATATGATTCTAGGTTGCATTAATAGGAGTATAGTGCCTAGATCAAGGGAAGTAATAGTGCCACTGTATTCTGCTTTGGTCAGACCTCACCTGGAATACTGTTTCCAGTTCTGGGCACCACAATTCAAGAAGGATACTGGGAAGGATGGTGGGAGGTCTGGAAGCCATGCACTATGGGGAGTGGTTTAGGGAACTGGGTATGTTTAGCCTGGAGAAGAGAAGGTTGAGAGGTGACATGATAGCCATGTTTAAATGTTTGAAGGGATGTCATACTGAGGATGGAGCAAGCTTGTTTTCTGCTGCTCCAGACACTAGGACATGGAGCAATGGGTTTAAACTACAGGAAAAGAGATTCCACCTAAGCATTAGGAAAAACTTCCTGACAGTAAGAGCTTCTTGGAAGTGGAATACACTGCCCCAGAGTGTGGTGGAGTCTCCTTCTTTGGAGGTTTTTAAGCAGAGGCTGGATGGCCATCTGTCGTGAGGTCTTTGATTGTGTGTTCCTGCAGGGCAGAAGCCGATTAGATGGGATGCCTGTTGGGGTCCCTTCCAGCCCTATGATTCTAGTCTGCATTCAGAGCCTGGGAAAGTTACTTTTGGATTACACCTCCCAGAATTGCCGTGACAGCATCCCTCTCAAGGTCTGGTTGCATTGTTCCTTTTTCAGCATTCTGTAGCCCAGTGGTTCTTAACCTGGGGTCCACAATGTAATCTCAGGGGGTCCACAAAGGCTTGAAGGCTGCTTGGCCCACCTCCTCCCTGTAGTGGAGCATCCACATGAAAGGGAATCAAGGCAAAGGCTGGCTGGCTTGGCCTGTACATTGGCATTCAATCCACTCCAGCCACAAACTTGCAGGAAGAAGCAAGAGTGCCTCTGAGGGAAAGTTTAATGGATGGTGTAATTGTATTGTTCTTCTTGTTAGCTATTATTATTAGCTCTTATTGTTAATATTTTTAGGTTTTTAAATCTTGAGTTAAGTCTTGGGACAACAAAAGATATTTAAAGGTGATCCCTGGTAAAGAAAAGGTTAAGAACTACTGCTCTACCCAAAGGCTCTCACATAACACTAATGGGAAAGTGGTGTGTTTTAGTGACAACAATAAATGCCTTGTTCCCAGTAATATTACTCCAAATTTTAATTTATATTCTTTATATTCTTCTGTTAAAAGAGCTAGAGTGTTGTAGAAGTTTCAGCATTGCACTATGACTGTGGAGATCAGGGTTTAAATCCTTACTCAGCCCTGAATACCCACTGGGTGACCTTGGGCAATTCACACTCTCTCAGCCTCAAAGGCACACCCCCATTGAACAAATCTTGCCTAGAAAACCCAATGATAGGTTCACCTTAGTCAGAAATGACTTGAAGGCACATAGGCAAACACACACATTCCTTTTGCAGGTTGAACTCAGTTGGCAGCAAGGGGAGTAAGCTGAAGACAAAAGGGGAAAGGGAGGGAAGGGAGAGAAACCAGGGCATTTTAAGAACAACTGGAAAGATGGGATGGAGGGGATATATGTGGAGTGTGGCAGAGGGCAGAAGAAAGAAAGAAAGAAGCCCTTTCTGAAGAGAGAGCAGGGGAGAAATAGAGGGAAAGAGATGACCCTCACACTTCCTTCCCCCTCTCTCTCACACACACCCTTCTCTGACACAAATAGAAGCACACACTGGCTTGCATTTTTGACGATCCCCTGGGAGGAGGGGGAGAGGGAGCAGCTCAGTGGGGGGTGGAGGAAGGAAGGAGGAAGGAGACACTGTTTTTAAAAAAAGACCCTATAGTCACTTCTATATGCGTCAGCCCAGCATGAGTTTTGGGCTTGCTGTCTTGCTCGCTCTTTCTCTCTTTCTCTTTTCGCACTCCTGTTTTTGCAGGAGGGGCCCCCTGCAGCTTGTCCTGCAGTGCTCGGTGGGAGTGGAGGGAGGAAGCACGAATGGAGATAGGAGATACTGCTTTTTTAAAAAAGGTCAGTAGGAGGTTTTTGGCTGCTCTCTTGCTGGTGCTCTTTCTCTCTCTCTTGTTTTTACAGGAGCCAGGATAAGGGTTAGGACGGGGGGCCCTAAGGTGCTTAAACCAGCCCTGGGGATGGGGGGCAACAAGAAGAAGTCTTCTCTGTGGTGTCACTCTGATTGAGGAGTGGACTCTCCAGAACTATTTTATCAGTGTCCATTTCTTTCATAATGCTTGAACCAAGCAACTTGATCACACCTACCAGTGTATACAATGTTTTTATTGTCACCCTCACTTGTCTTTGAATTTTAGCTCCTGTTTTTACAACAGTTTCTTTTTAAGATTATTTTAAATGTCTGCCAGCTGCCTTAAGGGCCCATATCCACACTACACAAATAATCCAGTTTGAAACTGGATTATTTGCCATGGCTTCTTTCTATGGAATCCTGGGATTTGTATCTTTACAGTGTCTTTAGCCTTCTCTGACAAAGAGTGCTGGTGCCTCACCAAACTACAAGTCCCAAGATTCTCTAGGAAGGAGCCAGGACAAATAATCCAGTTTGAAACTGGATTATTTGTGTAGTCTGGATGCACCCTAAATCATAGAATTGAACAGACTTTAGGGACTATCTAGCTAATATTTCCACTTTGTAAATGAAATAAAATGAACAGTAGCCTCTCTAATGTTCTCCTATTTGATAGGGCTTTGGTGAACCAGGCAACTACATGGGAGGCAGCAACTAATTGATGTAGTTTTTCCTGGGATGCAACTGAAGAGAGATCAGCCTCACCTAGAATATGGGCCAGAATACACCGGCTTCCTGCTGGTGTATTCTGGCCCCACATCAGGTGCATTGCTCCCCTGTTACCTGCACAGGATAGGATGGAGTCCTCCCAACATGTCAGCCCATCTTTGCAGCCTCCGCTTCTGTCACCATCCACTCTGTACCCTCTGAAGCTAGAAAGATGGTCCACAGCATGTGATCAAGGCCTCCGACATGTGACCAGCCTTAGTCACATGCTGCAGGCCTGCTTCCAGGCTTCAGAGAGTGTGACGCAGACAACAAAGGCAGCAACTGCAGAGATGGGCCAGCATGGTGGTAAAGCCTCCTGTGGTCCCATGGGGCCTGGTCTGTTTTTTTCTAAAATTAGGTGGTTTTCTCCAAGTATTTTGCTGAAATGGTTTAACAGACTTCACTCCATTTCCCCTCATCTTTCCCCTGTCATTGCCCCAGGAGTTGTGAAGACTGCTCAGGGCCAAACAGGGCAAAAGCCCTGCATCGTATGGAGCACAGGGCTCTAAGACAGGGGCAAGATGGTGTAAATAGCCCATCTATACAAGCCCATTGTTGTTGTTGTTTGGCTTATAGAATCATAGAATTGCAGAGTTGGAAGAGACCACGAGGGCCATCCAGTCCAACCCCCCTGCCACGCAGGAAATCTTGATCAAAGCATCCCCGACAGATGGCAATCCAGCCTCTGTTTAAAGACCTCCAAGGAAGGAGACCCCACCACGCTCCGAGGGAGTGTGTTCCACTGCCGAACAGCTCTTACTGTCAAAAAGTTCCTCCTAATGTTGAGGTGGAATCTCTCTTCCTGGAGCTTGCATCCATTGCTCCATGTTCCAGTCTCTGGAGAAGCAGAAAACAAGCCTGCTCCATCCTCAGCAAATACTTAAACATGGCTATCATATCGCCTCTTAACTGGTTTAACAGACTTCACTCCATTTCCCCTCATCTTTCCCCTGTCATTGCCCCAGGAGTTGTGAAGACTGCTCAGGGCCAAACAGGGCAAAAGCCCTGCATCGTATGGAGCACAGGGCTCTAAGACAGGGGCAAGATGGTGTAAATAGCCCATCTATACAAGCCCATTGTTGTTGTTGTTTGGCTTCTCTGACAATTCTTAAATGTGCAAATGGCCATCCATTTAAAAAAGTGTCAAGGGCTGAATGACCACAAGACTCATTGTTTACTTCATGCTGTTAAATCATGATCTGTTCAAATGCATTTAACATGTGTTAGAAAACAGACAGTACAGCATTGCCCACCAAAAAGAATGTTTTGCTGAGTTACCGATATTAGTTTGGTTTGTTACAGATTAAATTTTTTGAATGAACAGAAGTAATTGTATGATCAACAAGGCTAAACAGAACCTAATAGCTAAGTATTATAGTCCACCAGGAGCTTTATAAATCTCTGTAAAGTGAGAAGGGTGAGGTAGCTGTCCCAGGCGGCTAATTTATGGTGTCATTAAAGGGCAGCAAATTGTTAGTTATTTGATCTATTACATTTTTTTAAAATATTTTTTTGTGGGGAGGAAAACAGTCTTGTGGGATTTTCATCCTTAAATGCCTCCTCCCACATTCAAGTTTTGAAAACATTTTTTCCTTCCTGTTCTGAAGAAATGTGTGAGTTTTGATAGGTTCTTAAGAAAAGACAAGTCAATAATCTCCCGTATTTGTAGTGGTAAAAATCCTCCAAGGATAGGGAAGACCATGTTGTTTGTCTCAAGGAGTCTCTCAGAAAAAAATACAAGAAGTGGCAACCTTAATTCAGCAGCAGAAGCATTAAACAAAGGGATTCAAACCCAGGCTTTTAAACATTCAAAGCAGAGGGAATGGGTGGATTAATCTTCCCACTTCACTTACTATTTTGAAAAAACAAAACAAAACACAAAACACAAAACATTGGGCTCTTTCTATTCTGTTTATGAAACCATGTCCTACATTAAACATTTTTTTACAAAAATATAAACTGAATGAAATTCTCACTGGCCTCAAGCAGTACGATGGCCTGAACCTGTTCTAAATATAATAATTATGCTTATGATTGTAGTCCAAGCCTCTTGACATTTGCTTATACAAGATAGCCGTACTAGAGATTTGAACTTGGATGACACTTATATTTCCTTGCAATGACATTATTTTTTGGTAAGTGTATTTGTGTGCATTGTTAGGAATTACTAAGAGAATTCTCAGCACTAAAGTTCCCAGCTTTCTTTTGGGGAAGCCATGATAGTTAAACTGGTATAAAACTGATGTACTCTCTCTCTGGCTTTTCTTCGCAAACGAAGATTCAGGAAGGACTCATCCCGCGCCTTCTGCAAGCGCGCTGATGACTAAAAAGGCCAATCCGAGATAAACAAGTCCGGTTGCAAAAAGCGCAGCAGAAGGTCTCCTTGGGTGATGTTTTTGGGTTGTGATTCTTTCTGCGTTGTCGTTTCTCTTCAAGACTTGTTCGTCGTGAGTTCTCAAATAAGGCTGCAGCATTGTGGATAGTGCGTCTCCATTCCTTCCGATGTGAGGCCAGGGCGGACCACTGTTGGTGATCAATTTGGCCAAGCCTGAGATGTTGTTTCAGGGAGTCTTTGTATCGCTTTTTTGGAGCGCCCCTCTTACGCTGACCCGTGGCGAGTTCACCGTAGAGTAGTATTTTTGGGAGGCGATGGTCCTCCATCCTAGAAACGTGCCCTGCCCAGCGCAGCTGTGTTCTCAATATCATGGCCTCAATGCTGGTGATCCCTGCTTGTTCAAGGACAGCAACATTCGTCACATAGTCAGTCCAGTGTATATTTAGGATTGTGCGTAGACAGCGCTGATGAAAGCGCTCGAGGAGTCGTAGGTGGTGGCGATAGGTAACCCATGTTTCAGATCCATAAAGGAGGATAGACAGTACGATGGCTCTATACACACTGATTTTTGTGCTTTGCCTCAGGTGTTTATTGCTCCAGACTCTTTTGTGAAGTCTTCCAAATGCACTATATGCCTTTGCTAATCTGTGATTGATCTCTTTGTCAATCTTGGCATCTGTGGAGATGATGCTTCCCAGGTAGGTGAACTGCTGAACGGACTTGAGCACTGATTTGCCGACGGCAATGTGGGGATGGTGGTGTTCGTCCTGTGGTGCAGGCTGGTAAAGAACTTCTGTTTTCTTCAGGTTGACTTCTAGCCCAAACAGCTCTGCAGCTGTTGCAAAGCAGGACGTTAGGCGCTGCAGAGCTGCTTCTGTGTGGGCAACAAGGGCAGCATCATCGGCGAAGAGCAGCTCACGGACTAGATAGTTTAGAGTCTTAGTGTGAGCCCTCAGACGGCTTAAGTTAAACAAGCTACCATCAGTACGGTAGCGTATATAGATGCCGTTGTCTTCTTCAAGCTCAGCCATAGCCCTTTGGAGCATCGTGCTAAAGAAGATTGTAAATAAAGTTGGTGCAAGAACACAACCTTGCTTCACTCAATTAGTTATTAGAAAGGGCTCTGAAAGAGCATCGCCATATCTGACTTGACCACGCTGGCCCGCATGTAGCAAGATAATCATTTTAAGGAATTTGGGGGGACATCCTAGTTTTTCCAGGATCTGCCACAGACCTTTTCTACTTACAGTGTCAAAGGCTTTGGTGAGGTCGACAAATGTTACATAGAGACCCTTGTTCTGCTCCCTACATTTTTCTTGCAGTTGCCTAAGGGCAAATACCATGTCTGTAGTACTCCTATTGGCTCTGAAGCCACATTGGCTTTCAGGGAGAAGTTCTTCTGCAATAGCAGGAACTAATCTGTTCAGGAGTATCCTTGCAAGGATTTTTCCAGCAATAGAGAGCAGTGTTATGCCTCGATAGTTTGAGCAGTCGGATTTTGCTCCTTTTTTCTTGTACAGGGTGATGATGACTGCATCTCGGAGGTCTGATGGCAGTTCCCCCTTTTCCCAGCAATTCACAAGGAATTCGTGGAATTTATCGTGGAGTGCATGACCTCCGTGTTTCCAAACTTCAGGTGGGATTCCATCAATCCCAGCTGCCTTACCGTTTTTCATCTGCTGTATGGCCATAAGGGTCTCTTCCAAAGTGGGAGCTATGTCCAATTCATTTTTCATTGGTTTTTGTATCATATATTGGATAGCTGAGGCTTGGACTACTCGGTTGGCGCTAAAGAGACTTTGAAAATGTTCAGCCCAACGATTTAGGATGGAGGCTTTATCAGTAATTAATGTTTGACCATCTGTACTGTATAAGGAGCTTTGGACCTGATAAGTAGGTCCAAACACTGCTTTAAGAGCTTCATAAAATCCTCTATGATCACCCAGATCTGCACAGCGTTGTGTCTTTTCTGCTAAATTGATCCACCACTTGTTCTGCATGTCTCGGAGTTTTTGTTGTAGTTTGCTACATGTGAGGCGGAAAGCTGCTTTTCTTACATGACAGGTTGGCTGGGCGAGGTATGCCTGGTGAGCAGCTCTCTTCCTTGCCAACAGCTCCTGGATCTCTTGGTTGTTTTCATCAAACCAGTCTTGATTTTTCTTGTGGGAGAACCCAAGGGATTCTTCTGCAGACTGGAGGATACTGTTTTTGATATGTTGCCAAAGCACTGTAGGACAAGGATCTGTAGGATGGTCTTCAAGTTTCGTTTGTAGGTTTGCCTGGAAGTTGTCTCTCATGGTAGCTTGTTGAAGATTGTTGACTTGGAGCCTCTTCTTTAAGATGCCACCCCTCTTAGGTTTGAACTTAAGATGAAGATTTAGTTTACATCTGACGAGGCGATGATCTGTTTGGCATTCTGCACTGGGCATCACTCGGGTATGACGGACATCACGAATGTCTCTCTGACGGACTAGAACGTAGTCAATGAGGTGCCAATGTTTGGATCGGGGATGCATCCAGGTTGTCTTCAAGCTATCTTTCTGCTGAAAGATTGTGTTTGTAATAGTCAGCTGTTGTTCTGCACAGAACTCTAGCAGGAGGCGTCCGTTATCATTGCAATTTCCAACACCATGCTTGCCTAAGACACCTTTCCAGGCTTCGGAATTCTTTCCTACTCTGGCATTGAAGTCACCAAGTATAATACTTTTATCTTCTACAGGGACTTTTTGTATGAGTTGGCGTAGGTCTGTGTAGAATTTGTCTTTCTCTACAGGGTCGGCTTGCATAGTTGGGGCATATACACTAAAGAGAACAACATGTGGGAGGCGTAAGGAAATAATGCGATCAGAGTGGCCTGTTGGCAAGGTTTCGAGTTTGGAGGCAATGGAGTTTTTAATCATGAAGCCTACTCCTGAAAGATGTTTTTCGGTTTTGGGTTTGCCAGACCAGTAAAGTGTGTAGCCGGCGCCATGTTCTTTAAGGCTGCCTTCCTCATGGAAGCGAACTTCACTAAGAGCAGCGATGTCAATATTAAGCCGTGATAGTTCAAGGGCTATTAGGGCAGAACAACGCTCAGGCTGTCCACTATCTTTAGAGTCTTGCATGGTTCTGATGTTCCAGCATGCAAGTGTCAGTTTATTTACACCTTTGGAGGCCGGTGTGTGCCTTTGTTTCTTTGCCTTGGTTTGACCGCATCAGAAGATTCCCGTTGGCCGCGGCTAGCCAACCAGGTAGTTGGGGATGAGCTTTCTTTAGGCCACCTTTTCTAGGCCCCTCTCCATATGGAGCAAGCAGTGCTCTCCTTAAAAAAGGCTGCTTGGTCGTTCAGAATGCTGCTGAACAAGACTGTCATCTCCCGGGTCAGGCTTGAGCGACCAATGTCCTGAACCGCCTGCATGCAGGGTTGGGGCTGCGGCTTCCAGTGCATCTTTACACCTGCCGGTTTCGTCCCTCGCCAGTCGCTACAGGGCTTTTTTGGAAATGGATTTGCCCTTCGAGCCTGTGCAATGGATTTTTCTGGTGGAACGCAGCGTGCACAGAACTGGCCTCACCCTTTAAACCAGAGATTCATCTGCCGTGGCCTTGCAAGCATGGACGTGGCAGCGAGGTCCTCGGGCCGTAGGTTTGATTAGAGTTTCCTTCTCTTAGATGGTTGACCTTACAGGGTTGGACGAGCACCATCTGCCCGGGTTTGGGATTAGAGTTTTCCTTCTCCTAGGACGGTTGCCACAAGGCTAGAGAGCCCATCCTGCCCTTTGACGCTCTTTGTCAGACCCTTCGGTTTTGACCTGTCTGGCATGGGAGACCCTACCGGTGGCTATTATGCCACCGCCAGCATAGCTCAAAACGTCATTAGGGTACGCAAGCCTCTCTCCCACGACAAGGGGGCGTCAATGGAGAGGAAAACTGATGTACTCTCTCTCTGGCTTTTCTTCGCAAACGAAGATTCAGGAAGGACTCATCCCGCGCCTTCTGCAAATAGAATCATAAAATCCATGAAAGTACAATTCTAACTCCAAGATGGGCTAGCTGGAGTAGGCTAGGATGAGATGACAGCTTTTTTGTGCTGGCAGAAATTCCCATTTGCTGGCTGGTCTCAGAGATCCACTGATAAAACCACTCCCCTGGCAACAGAGTCAAAAAAGAAGGTGGGGAGCAGAAAAGGAATTGGAAAGAGAGGACATGAGTTCCACCATTCAAGCCTCTTGAAACCCAAGGATGCAGCTAGCACAAAGATTGAACAGATGAGGGTAAGCAAGGCTGGTTTATTAATGGGGCAACCAGAGCAAATACTCCAGATACATCAGTGACAAGGGACCCCATACATAAGACTAATGAGACTGCGCTAGGGATGAAGCAACGGAAACAATAATTTCATCCTTATAGGAAGCACTTTTCTTCCAATATTTTTTACTAACAAAAGTTCTTCGTTAGTAAAAAATACGGAAAATATTGGAAGGAAAATGGAAGCAGGACGGAAGGAGAACAAATGGAGATCAGGAAAGGGAAGCAGGTGTGCGAAATGGAGCGCTGGAGCGGAACAGCCCCATTTCCCTCCCGATCTCTGCAGGGGTTATTTCTCTCATGTGAAAATCTCCTAAATCTGCACAAAAAGTTTACTTTTGAGCGAAATGATGCTTCCTGAGCAGAAAATGCTGTTTCCAGCACAAAAAGAATGTGTAAATGTTGTGCAGAATTAAGTTCCCAACTATACCATTTTCTGTGCAGGAAACAACATTTTCTGCACAAAAATAATATTTAGGCACAGAAACATTACTCTTCGTGCAAAAATAAAAATAAAAATGATATTTCGTATTCCATGGAGAAAATTTCTGCAGAATGAACTGAGCTGACAAGATTCTTGTCAGTCCGAGTTTCTCTTCATCATGTTTTCCTATCACTTGAGTAACATATTTTTCAATCATTTCTTAAATATTTTCAAATATATTATTCCCATCCTTAAGTTACACATGCATTCTCTCTCTCTCTCTCTCTCTCTCTCTCTCTCTCTTTCATACACACTGGTATTCCAAAGGATTGTATGCCTGCTTGCACAAAGGCAACACTGTTTCCA
The DNA here is from genome assembly GCA_030847615.1 of Gambelia wislizenii. NCBI lineage: Eukaryota > Metazoa > Chordata > Lepidosauria > Squamata > Crotaphytidae > Gambelia > Gambelia wislizenii. The sequence goes on along the minus strand of JAUMIR010000006.1, from coordinate 143,077,441 downwards.
AAACTGCTTCAGGATCCCAACCATCTTAATCTTAAATATTTGCCAGCAACCCTAGGCTGGAAGAATTTTGGGTTTTGCATAGCTTTGGCAGGCCTAGGGTGGGCTTAGCAGGCCTTTTGCCATCACCATCCATTCGCACTGCAGTCTAAAACAGAAATGTCTGTACAGATTTAGTACCACTAGCTTATGCATAATTAAGACAATGTCTTTTTGGTAAGGCACTTCACTGAATGTTTAAAGAAGAATCTTATTTAATGAATTGGGAATGACAATGAACTTTAAATAGGGAGACTATAAATGTGTCAGTCAACTCAATTGCTCTCCCATTTTTGCAATGGATGTCAATCCATAGTGCAACCACTTTTCTCCAGTATGATACACTCAAGAGGTAAACTTCCAGTTGGTCAGTGTCTATTGCACTCTATCAGGATTTCTTATAAAGGGTACAGATGGGTGGCTAGGGCATGGTCACTGACAAGGCCACAGCCAAGAAGCAGAAAACTCCTGGCCTGTGATTGTGCTGAAGTAAGGCTGATGGGAGTAGAAGCTATACCTGTAGGTCCTCTATTTGTCCCACTGTTTTCAAAGTTGCCACAGGATTATTTGTGCTGTGTGGTCACTTGTCCACACTAGCCACTTTACCCAGAGCCAGTTTGCTCTGGACAGGCCAAGGATCAACCACGATGGCAGCCACATACACCGGGCCCAATCTGGTGCAGCAGCATATTGTTGTCCATATGGGCCAGCTGGGCTGACACAGCATTGGCTCCACTGGCCCGTCCCCTGTTTTTGGAGCCAGGACAGCTGCTTCCCCGCTGGCTGAGGAGCTCCATGGAAAATCTGCCCAGTGCGCTGTCACTTCTGTTGAGAGCAGAATGGGGCTCCCTTGCGATCAACAAGGAGGGAGTAGCAACCCCTCCTTGTTCATCACATGGCCAGGTGCCCCATTCTGACCTCAGTAGGAGTGGCGGCACACAGGGCAAGCTTTCAACTGAGCTCCTCAACCAGTGTGGGAGTGGCTGTGGCAGTTCTGACAGGGATCTATCTCCTTCCCTGTGCTTCTTAGTGCAGGGTAAGATTGATGACACTGCTCTTGTCATGTGGACAACTGGATTGACCAAATTGGACCTGATCCAGCTGTCCAGATGCCAACAGAATCCAAAACCACTGTGGGTTTTTTTGGAACACATCAGACTTTTCCCCAAAGCCTGGTTAAGGGCTAATTACCGCATTATCTTCCCAGAAGCAGCCACATGTTATGAGGACCGCCCACACAGGATTCAGGGTGAGTACAGCATTTTTGGCCTAGGGGGACATGGCCCTTGTCTCTGTGTTGTTGTTTTTTTAACAGAGTTTGTAAACACTGCTTTTTAAAACTACAACCTCAAGAATCCTCCAGCAATGCTGAATGGGGAATTCTGGGAGTCGTCATGAAAAAAGTAACATTTCCATCTTTTTTTTTTTTTTTTTTAGTTTTAACTGGGCACAGCAGGGTAGGGGAGAGAGAAAAAAACAATTAATAGATGTTGTTAAAATCATATTTCTTATCTTCCAATGGCCATGTTATCCATAAGAGGGGGAATGAGGAGAGGGGGAACAGAATTACCTGAAGCCATCGAACCAGCCTTCATAAGTTTAGTGTGGATTTTACAAAACAGCTGTTTGTGACTTTGATTCTATATGAACTAATCGTTAGTTGATAGCTGAAGCATGTGTACCTTTTAATTTGGTTGTCAGGGGAGACAGGAGCAGGGTGCAATAATTAAGGATAAAAAGATGGGGGAGCTGAAGCTTTATTAAAGGATATATTGAAGATGGGAATTTGATCTGAGAATTAGATTATGATTGCAGTCGTTAATGCAGCTGTGCCACTCTTGAGTGACAGTGCGGTAGATGAAGTGAAGAGGCAATTATGAGTATAGGATTCTCTGTAATCTTTACAATCCCAAGCTCACCATCACATCCATTCAAATTAATTTGGATGAAACTCTAAATGTACAGCTTTGCCAGATTGGAAATTTGTGTTTGTTTGTTTTATTGTCCACAGAAAACAATATTTCTGGTGGGTAGCTTCACCGAAGGGATGGGGCTGGGAGGGGTAAGCAGAGGGAGGAGAGCCGTTTTGTCCGCCTGCTTGTCTTTTCGATTCACCAAATTAATAAGAAGAGATTAATCTGAAGGCTGGCGCCTTTATGAAAACTGATTGATTTTTGGCAGCCTGGTGCTATTATGATTATCTTCAGGAAGGTCAAAGGGAAAGCATGTAAAAGTCATAGCTGATTCATGAGTTCCCCATATTAAGAAGAGGATAAGGGAAAGAAGGAGGAGTCTGTTGATCCACGCTATAAGTGAGGCATCATTTTGCCTTGCCTTGCTGAGGCTGAAATTCAAGGGAAAGGATTTTAAACAACTTTGGACATAGTTATTTAAAGATGTCTGTTCAGGAGAGATAGCAATAGTTCATTACTATGCATGCTGAAAACCTATTTTAAGGAGCTCTTTTGCTGCACAAAGATTAATTTACCACCACATTTACACACACACACACACACACATACACACACACACTTCATTTCCCCATTCCACACTACTAATATAAATAATGGTTGTAGTTTAAATTGGTATTATATTTTGATAGCCTAGTTTTGAATGTACAGAAGAATATGTTGCATAAAAATATGCAGTGCGCAAGAGAGGCCACCCAGAAGGAAAGGCCTTTCAACACTGTTCCACTGGGGTAGGGGAAAACGTAAGTGCTTACAGGAAATGTGCTGTTTAAAAAGAGTCTTGCTACATTTGTCACTTAGAGCCATTAAGGAAAAGTAATATTTTTTTTTCTTTCCCTGAACAAACTGGGGAACAGATGCCACGGAAATAAGCATTGCTGATTGAGGATTATATGTATGCCATCTTTCGTTGTTGTTGTTGTTGTGCACTTTCAAGGCATTTCCAATTTATGGTGACCATCTCATGGGGTTTTCTTGACAAAATTGGTTCAAATAGGGGTTGCCTTTGCCTTCCTCTGAGGCTGAGAGCATGTGACTTGCCCAAAGTCACCCAGTGGGTTTCTATGGCTGACTGGGGATTCAAACCCTGGTCTCTCAGAATCATAGGACTTTATCAGATGGGGCTGTAATTGCAGAATTACAACATGATAGTATCACAAATGGGTTCCCGTTATCACACAAAACTTCTTTGTCCTCCCATGGTCAATGTGTGCTCCACACATTAATTGTTCATCAATTTTAATTGATGGGAAAAATCTATGAATAGCTCTGATTATTGCTCTTATTACAGCATTGACAAACGTGTGAAATCATGTCCCACTGTAATCACACAATTACAGCGTGAATGGGTGGTCCTTCCCCCCACTTTCCCAATGAGAACACAAGGCGCACAGGACACTCTTTTAATGAACTGTCACCTTTTCTTGGTATGTTTTTATGTTTGTTTAAGTATTTACTTGTTAATTTCTTTTGTTATTTATGTGTTTTGGGTGTGTTTAAACAAAGTTGTGTCTTCTCACGAGAACAGCCAAAATCTTACCCATACAAAATTACGGAAGTAAAATCCCATTCTTAAACTGCTAGTGGTGGTTCTGCAATGACTCGGTGGTGGAACTATTGTGCATTTATGGCATGGTATTGCACTATTACAGCAGTGTGCAGTAATTACTGTAATCATGCCACTAGGTTTCTATTTTCCTCAGCAGTGGAATTACAGTGTTTTTAGATGCTGGTCTGATAATGTCCATAGTCTAATGCTCAAACCGCTACACCACACTGGCCCTCTTACTTTACCTCAGTCCAAACACAGCACAACTTATTTAGGGTACTGGAGTGGGGGAGTACCATTTATTCCTCTGCCTCAGGTAGACCTAGGGATGCATTTGAAGACCTGGAGACTTCCTTGCCATTGAGTCTATGCATCCACTTTAGGTTTTAGTCCAAATATTTAAGGAATTATCCAAGGTGCTGAACCAATTTTGCAGATGGTTCAGCCCTTTGAATGGCTACTATAAAATAAAAACCCAGAGCAGATTCCCCATCTCCCTGACACGGGACCCATCAGTCACTGTTGGATGGATAAATTTGCAGAGCTCAGGGATATTACTTTTTTGTTACTTCATTTCCCAGATGTCCATTGCCACCATGGCCAATCACTTCCAGTCTTTTGCTTTCAGTTTCTTCCATATTCTAGAATTTAAAATCTTAAGTTCAGCATTTATGAAAAAAAAATTGAGAATTTAGGGTGGGGGGTAAAAAAATTGGACAGTTTTAAAAAACTCAAACTCACCCACTCAAAATGGCTGTCCAAAAGCTGCTCTCCTTCTTCTCCCTGGCAGGAAACTGGCCTGGAAAGCTCTGCAAGGAGTTTATATAGAGCTAGGCTCCCATCTCCACCCCCTAGTGACTCACAGATGTGACTCACAGAAGCTCCACCCCCTCAGCAACAAGCAGCCTTTCCCAACAGTTTTAAAAAAATTCAAACTCACCCACTCAAAATGGCTGTCCAGAAGCTGCTCTCCTTCTTCCTGGCAGGAAACTGGCCTGGAAAGCCTCTGCAAGGACTTATATAGAGCTAGGCTCCCAGCTCCACCCTCTAGTGACTCACAGATGTGACCTACAGAAGCTCCACCCCCTCAACAACAAGCAGCCTTTCCCAATAGTTAAAAAAAATTAAAACTCACCCACTCAAAATGGCTGTCCAGAAGCTGCTCTCCTTCTTCTCCCTGGCAGGAAACTGGCCAGGAAAGCCTCCACTCAAAATGGCTGTCCAGAAGCTGCTCTCCTTCTTCTCCCTGGCAGGAAACTGGCCTGGAAAGCCTCCACTCAAAATGGGCTGAATCAATAGAAATATAGTGTCTAGATCAAGGGAAGTAATAGTGCCGCTCTATTCTGCCTTGGTCAGACCTCACCTAGAATACTGTGTCTGGTTCTGGGCACCACAATTCAAAAAGGATATTGACAAACTGGAGTGTGTACAGAGAAGGGCAACTAAAATGGTGAAAAGTCTGGAAACCCTGCCTTATGAGGACAGACTTAGGGAGCTGGGTATGTTTAGCCTGGAAAAAAGACGGTTAAGAGGCAATATGATAGCCCTGTTCAAGTATTTCAAGGGGTGTCATACTGAGGATGGAGCAAGTTTGCTTTCTGCTGCTCCAGAGACTAGGAAGCAGAGCAATGGATGCAAGCTCCAGGAACAGAGCTTCCACCTCAACATTAGGAGGAACTTTTTGACAGTAAGAGCTGTTTGGCAGTGGAACACACTCCCTCAGAGTGTGGTGGGGTCTCCGTCCTTGTAGGTCTTTAAACAGAGGCTGGATGGCCATCTGTCGGGGATGCTTTGATCATGATTTCCTGTGTGGCAGGGGGTTGGACTGGATGGTCCTCGTGGTCTCTTCCAACTCTACAATTCTATGATTCTATGATCTATCTGTGCAGATCATGTTTCGTGCCTATACTGCAACTATTTCTTCCAACATGATAATGGACCATGTTGTACCTCGCTGCCATATCTTCCTGCATGGTAGTGGTTTGGACTAGATGGCCCTTGTGGTCCCTTCCAATTCTTTGGTTCTATATCTATTAAAAATGATGAATTTGTTAGAAAAAACCTGGTATTCTTAATGGTAACTATCACAAACATGGTTGAAAATGCAAGGGTTCAAATGTGAGCTTTTAAGTGCTCCTTACTCCTAGACTTCCATCTCAGTGGGCAAATCTCTCAAAGTAGCTACCTTCTGCTTTTAAAATCATTTTCTTTCTCTACATTTGTCCCCAGACCATAGCAAAGTTTGCTACAGTTCAACGCCTTCATTCTGCTGGACTGCTGTACCACCCTCAGCTCTAAATCTGAGAATTCTTTGCTACATGAACGTCTGCTCTCAGGGATAGGTAATTATAGCCCATACTTCCCTGAATCTATCTCCTCTATCCTGCCTTTCTTCCTTAATTCTTTGTTAGCTGTGTATGGGATCTTTTGAGCATTTGAGAGTTTTTCCAATTAAAACTATTTTTATTTCACTTTAAATCAATCTCTGCAGTGAGTACTGGTATACCCAGATGCAAAAGGTCTTACAAGTTACCCAACCTCTTGCAGCCATACCTTTGAGTTAATGATAATTCCCCAAATTAATATCATAATTTCAGTGTCACGAGTGGGTCCTCACAGACCCCCTGCAATTCAAGTAACAATTGCACCTTGTCCCTATTCTCTCTCTGTTAGTTGCATCTCTTTAACTTATTATATTTTTACCCTGCCTTTCTCCAAGCATTACCCAAAGTGGATAACAATAATTTTAAATAAAAATTCAGCTAAAATCTCATATTGCAAAAGTTAATAAAACAGTTAACCAATTATTTTTTAAATGCAGGTGGTTAAAAAGAGTTTCAGCACATTTAAAATGCAGGACAACTCCTGCATCAGAGGCATAGCTACAAAATCATAGTATGCTCCATCTCCTGATCTGACCCCTATAATCTGCCTTAAAAGCCAGCCAGCTGTCCCAAGTGATGGAGTTCTGAAGCTCTAGTGAGCAGGAGACTGTGGGGTGATGTGACCAGCTCCCTCCTACCAGCAAGTGATGATATTATTTATTTATTTAAGGTATTTATACCCTGCTCTTCAGCCATGAAGGCTCTCAGAGTGGCTTACAAATAGTTAAGCAATAGCACCTACACATCTACACTACTTTTATAGCATGCTAGGCACGCTCCAAGTGGTTCCAAAGTGTGTTAGCTAATTGCCTCCACAAGCTGGGTATTCGTTTTACAGACCTACAAAAGGAAGGAATGCTGAGTCAACCTTGGAGCCAGTGGCATCGAACTCACAATGCTGTGGCTGCAGTAATGGCATTTAACCACTGCACCACCAGGGCTCCCTATAATGAAGAGTTGTGACAGAAGCTCATTTTAAAGGTGGGCTTTAATGTGGGATTCAGGGGCATTTACAATTGTGGCAATGGTACCATGATTGTAAATGTAAACAGGAGTAAGTTATTTGGCCATAAATCTAACTTAGAACACTGTAACTGACTAATAAGATGAAAAAGTTTAAAAGAGAAACACACAGCATCGCATGTTCAAAATTTGGCTCTTAAAATTGTCTTCATAGTCTTTCACATTCCCCCCCCCCCATAGTTTTATCTAATTTTTGTTTTACTTTTGATTTTTTTTAAGGGTATATTTTCTTGGTGTCTTCCATTAAGGAAGTATAGAGGAATGTCTAAACATCTTCACCTACAAGGAAGCCTTACTGAGGTCATTGGGACTTACTCCAAAGTAAGAGTATATAGGGTCACAGCCTCTAAAAGACATGGCAACCCTGAGTGCTAGGGGATATTAGCAGTCAGGTAGCTGCCAAAGTTTGATGCTAGTGGTCAAACTGCTCAAGTATGATAGAATTTGTAATCCAATATATTTGGAGAGCACCAGCCTGGGAAAGCGAGGGGTAAAATATTAGAAATTATAGCATGTAACAGACAGGCTCCCATAGTGGAAGAATGGGATAAACACTTAGTGAATAAACAAGTCATGCCTACGTTTCTAAAAGCATGTAGAAGTCTATGAGGAAGTTATTTTCTTTATACATCTTTTCCTTCTATTATTCTTCACATTGAGATTGTGTGATGTTCTGCACTTTTCAATATTGCTTAGGATTCTAATTGCCACAGACTTTAGAAGGGGTGGGTAAGCATGCATGCATGCGTGAAAGTGGGCAGGTTTTGAGGGGGAGTCTATAATACGGATGGGTCAACCAGAAACAATCAAGGTTTAGTTTTGAATGGCTGCCAATTGGCATCTGCCCATCACTTCTCTTAATAGAAGAGAAATCCCTCTCCATCTGTTGGGAATACACTGAAGAGCTGAAAACATCAACTGCAAGAAGTAATGAGCGATGGAAAGTTCAAAGCCCTTTAAAAGCACAAATTCGTGATGATTTTATTCTATTAATATTCTGACCTCCCATTGTTGACATCAACATCATCATCATTATCATCATCCATGGAAGATTTGATGAAAAGGCTTACTTTTAGTGCTCAGAAATTAATAAAGAAAATGGAAACATGGAGAAAGGAAAGGAAGTGAGAAGCATTTAGCTTTGTGAAAAGTAAGCAAATAAATTGACCCCTAACCATTAATAGGATGGGGAGAACAAAAGGAAAAATGATGCTGAATTCTTTTTCAGAATGTTCTGTTTTCATGTTAACTTATACTAGGTATTCTTAACAAACTTTATAATGTCCCAGTGCAATGAGAAGAGAATCACTGTTATAGAGAGGGTGCAAATAACAGAAATGATCATAGATGGAAATATGTGGGGTAGCACAGGTGAAGGAGTTAACAGAGTGAGAGAAAAAAGAGTGCACTATGCAATCCTGTAACATTGCAAACTCTTCATACCTTTGGCTCCAGTTCCACCTACCTTCAGTTCTTATGCCAGTTCATTATTTCTGTTGGATAACACCACTACTTAGAAAGGTTGCTTTCCAGCACTACCCCACAAAGGAAAGGATTTAAAGAGACTGCTCAGTTGCTCCTTTCACTGCATCTTCTGTCATCTTTGCGGAGGGGAGGAAGGTCTGCCAGAATCTTGAAAAAAACAATACAGACCCTAGACCAAGGTCCTATTTCATACTGGAGGAGTTAAAGTTCCACCAAGATACACAGAAAGTCTGGGTGGTTGACAATGGTGCCCAGCCAGGAAACAGCCCAAATATCTCTCCTTGTTAATTCCTCCAACCAATCCATAGCAATCTGGGTCATGGGGCAGCAGCTACAGCCCCTGACACCCAGCAGACATTTAAAAGATGCAAAAAGTTGTAGAAGGAGGTATTGGATACCATCTTGTGTAATGTATAAAAAAAGCACTTATGGTAGCATAAATCTATTTATGTCAACATAAGACAGCAAGATATTTCTGGCTCTAATCTCCACAGAACTGTTGTTCAGCACTAATAATGAAGCAAGAAGTCAACAGAATCATTTATAATTTGCTCATCAATATTACCATGATCTGGTATATGTAGGGTGCATCTACACTTTAGAAATAATGCAGTTTGATACCACTTTAAGTGCTGTAGCTCCATCTTATGGAATCCTGGAATTTTTAGTTTTACAAGTCCTTCTCTGCCAAGGAGTGCTGGTGCCTGACAAAACGACGAATCCCAGGATTCTGTAGGATGGAGCCATGGCTGTTAAAGTGGTGTCAAAATGCATTATTTCTACAATGTAGATGCACCCTTAGTTGGGTATTCCTTGATTTCATTAAAATTATGAATCTCTGTTTAAAAAGTTTGCAATTAAACAGCAGCACCATTAGGTGGCTGAGGATTGCCATGTTAATTTTCTCCAGTTCCCCAGACCAATGCTAATCAGGAGCATCTGGGGAATTTAAAAAACAGTTAGACACAGTACTTTATCAGACAAGGCAAAAATCGAGTCATTATGGCATGATAATATCATAACAGGCTGAAATTATCAAACAACGTTGTCCTCCTCCCATGGCCAGTCCGTGCTCCAGCCGCAAATAAGGCATCACTTTTAATTGATGGGTTAAGATGTCAATAGATTTTTCAATATCACTGTTTTTGTGATATTATGGAGATTATCAGACGACTTTCAAAATGCAGGACAGGGAGAACATGAGATTGCAAAAGGGCTCTATTATCAGACATGTCCTTGTCTTGTCCTGCTCCTGTGCCCCCTCTGTTCCATCTGCATTTTTTTTATTGACGGCTTAAGCCATCAATAGATCGTCAGTTCTGTTTCTGTAATGGAACCACGGGCTTGTGAACTGGTGCCCTATTTCTGTGATGCAATGCCAGATGCGGTGGGACGTATCTGCTGAACACTTCTAGGTGTGATCAGGACATCCAGGTAAGTGACACCCTTTCCCCCCCCCCTCCCTGGGTTACTTGTATTTTTTAAACTTTGTTTTTATGCTTGCTGTCACTTTTCTTTTTTTCTTTTACTTTTTAAAAAATTTCCCATGCATTCATTCTCTTGCTAGAATGGCCTGGGATTGCTCTCGGTGAGAGCTCCATTCACTTCCTGGACTGCTGGATGGGAGGAGAGCCATTTCTGTTGTAGGTCTGATTTATAAAAACAAAAAACAAAACTGCAACAGAGATGGGAGTGGTGTCATCCCCTGACACGGGAAATAGCTAATGAGATGGGAATGCTATATATGGTCCCTGTCTGAAAATCTCTTCAGAGTGTGTGAAACCATGTCTCTCTGTAATTGGGATGGTCCTCTTTCCCCTGTCCCCAAACCCAGTGAGAACAATATCCAGGTGAGAATGGAAAAAGATCGACAGGATGCTCTTTTTATAAACTGTCCCGTGTTGCTATCAAGTTTGTATAAACTGTTTGTTATAGTGATTGTGTGTTTATTTCTGTGTTATTTTAAGTGTTTTTGGTGCTTTTATGTGAACTTGCATCTTCTCGCGAGAACTGCTGAGAACTGTGAGCTAATGTGGAAGTAAGTGGACATTTCCCTTAAAGGATCATGCACATGTCAGTGCAAAGCCTTGCTATACTGTTTATTAAAGGCAATGCAAAGAAAAGTGCTACTGTAGCAGAACCCTTAATTCCATTCTTAAAATGCAAATGGTGGTTGTTTGATAATTTCTGTATCAATGTCACAATGTTTCCGCTTTCCTTACTCCCATAATTACAGTGTTTTAAAACACTAGTCTGATAAAGTCCTCAGTAGCTTAGTGCTGCTGCTTGGTGTTAAGCTACATTCTTGGCTAAAGCATGACATGGTTGTTGCCTAAAAACTTCCCACTTGCCCCTTCAAGCTAAGCCTGTCATGACTGACATATTCTGGTCAGTCTAGACAAGACCCAAGACTCCTAGGAAGCTCCTGAAACTGCCAACTGAAAAGCCTTTCCTTTCCTCCATCTTCTTCCCTGGGCAGGGAGGGAGAAGAAGAGCAAGATCCAGTTCATCTCATGTGGATGGGTTAAGCTCCCCCTTATTAGATAACTTGAGCCAGACCTCCACATTCCAGACATCTTGTAATTGTAATTTAATGAAGTGGCAGGCTTTTGCATGCCCAGCTCCTTTTTGTTTCTCAGTTGGATCACAATTATTAGCTGAGTGTTGCTCTTCAGCCTTTCTAAATATCCTTTAACCAAGAAGATGCAAATTCACAAAAAAACCTATAATTTTGCACAGCTGTGTCCATTTCAATTGGGGAGGTCAGGAGATTTAAAAATAAACATTATTTTTTGGTTGTTGTTGTTTTTTTTAAATATCCCCAAACTGCAATTGTCTTTACATGTGTTCTGTGAATAATCCTCTCAGAAGAAGGTCAAGTGCTTTGTTAATTATCTCCTCAAATATCAAGGCCACAATCCAATTAACATTAGTCCTGACTAATTTCTAATAATTCTAATAAGGCAGAGAGAATAAGGCGGGGGGAGGTTTTCAGTGGGACTCATGATTGATTTCAGCTGAATTTGGGGATTAATAATAACAATCACCATTACCATTACAATTAATTTAATGTATTTGATGCCTAAATGGCATGTTACAATATTAAAATATGTCAGTGGTAAAAACAGGAACAATAGAAACACTATGGACTACCTGCAATTCTTAGCCCCAGCTAGAATATGTGTATTGACTCAATGGCACTAGTTAACATTTATGCAAGTCCCATTTATTCAATGGGTTTATTCTAGCTGGAATTGAATAGCACTCTGTTGTGTTTCTGTTATAATTTTTTTTGTATATTTTAATATTGTAAGTTGTCTTGAGTTGTCCTGAGCTTAGGTTTTTTTGTTTTTGTTTTTGTTTGTTTGTTTTTTGAGAGAGAGAGAGAAAAAGTGGGAATCATCCAAGAAATTGAAATAATAGGAACTCAGATGACATCTAGCATGGTGTAGGGGTTTGAATGTTGCACCTGGACTACAGAAGACCAGGGTTCAAATCTCTGTACAACTGTGGAAACATACTGGGTGACCTTGGGCAAGTCACACTCTCTTAGCCTTAAGAAGACAAATCTCCTCTGAGTAAATGGCAGATCTCCTCTGAGTAAAACTTGCCAAGAAACTCTATGTTATGTAGGTTTGCCTTAGGATCACCATAAATTGGAAATGACTTAAAGGCACACATCAATGACAGTGAGACATGTTAAGTCAGTGTTTATGGAAGTCTAGCTGGGCCTAACAATTTGGTTTAGCACTTACATCCAGAATGTATTATTACACGTGAGAGGTTGCAAATCTTCACGTTCATTGCCCTTGCACATAGAATCATAGAATAATAGAATTGTAGAGTTGGAAGAGACCACGAGGGCCATCCAGTCCAACCCCCTGCAACTTATGGTGAACCTATCACAGGGTTTTATTGGCAAGATTTGTTCAGAGCAACTTTGCTATTGTCTATCTTTGAGGCTGAGATAGTGTGACTCATCCAAGGTCACTCAGTGAGTTTCTGTGGCCAAGCAGGGATTCAAAACCTGGTCTCCTAGAGCCTGTGTGCAGCATTCAAATCACTACACCACATTTGCTCTACAGCTGTTTGCTGTACCAAATAATTAGGACTTTTTCAAATGGGGTAAACCCCCCCCCGAGAAGATCGGGAGAAGAACTGGGCTGTCGCAATTACAGAGCCTCGTTTCAGACAGACCCGTCCTCCTCCCAACCTTTCCCCATCCTTCCTCTGTGCTACCCATGTGAGAAACACATGACTTTTATTCATTGAGAACCCCTGTGAATAAAAAGCAGCTCCTGCAGCATGGAGGAAGGATGGGGGAATGTCGGGAGGAGGACGGGGCTGTCTGAAATGGGGCTCTGTAAGTGCGACAGCCCAGTTCGGTGTTTTTTTGTTTTTGTTTTACCCTGTTCAAAAAAGTCCTTACTCTATACAGGTGTTCCAGAGTGACTCAACACTTATTTCCGATCAACTCTTTTTTTCGATCAACTCTTATTTCCGATCCTTCCTAAGTTAATTGAGTTCTGGAATGATTCAGGAAAAAGACTCCAAATGAGTGGTGTGGTTGAGATGTAGGGCTCATCTACACCAGCCAGGATACGATGGCTCCCCACCAGTGCATCCTGGCTGTAGATGTGGCCTGTCCTGCCCCCGCTATCTGGAGGAAATGGGCTGCAGTCCACACAGGAATGCCAGTCCTTTGCTGCAGCCACTGCTGCCACCATTTTCCTGGCTCTGCTGGGTCTGGGCAGCTGACCGCATCATGAAAGAAGCTCCCTGCATGTGACCAGCCTTGCTGCCTGGACCCAGAAGAGTAAGGGTGACCAGCATCAGTCGCAAAGGCCAGTCTGCCAGGATGGGGTCCCGCAGAACAAGGGGCCCAAACTGTCCTGTCCCAGCACAAAAGGAGTAAACTGGGTAGTAATTTAAAACACAGTAACGGGTACTGTCCCAACTTGACCCCATCTCAGCCCCATCTGCCTTGGGTGTGGTGAGGACTGCCTAGGGGGCAGAATGGGGCAAATGCCCTGCATTGTTTGGATTACAGGGCTCTGAGATGGGGGAAAGCTGGGGTATTTGCAGCCCACATATACTTGAATTTTACAAACCACAGTAGTCTTTCATAACCTAGTGCTCTACAGATTTTTTTGGACTGCAACTCACATCAGACCCAGCTAACATGGCTAATAGTGAGGGCTCATGGAAGCTGAAGTCCAAAACATCTGGAAGTATCCAGGCTGAGGAAGGCTGCACTATAGTATTGTCTTCTATAGTGCTGTGTTCACTGTAATGTATATTCCAGTTTTCTCAAAAGTATCACTGTCAAAATATGTACCAACACTAGCAAAGGGGAGAGTAGATTTCATCTTAGCACTTTATCAGACATGACAAAAATTGTCGGATTACAATGGCATGGTGGTGTGAACGGGCCCCACTATTGCACAACATTGTCATCTTCGCGTGGTTACTCTGTGCTCTAGCCATGAAGAAGGTGTTGCTTCTAACTGATGGGACAAGCTGTCAATAGATCATCACTATCACTTTTTTGCAATATTGAGTATGTGCAAAACCATGTCCCGTTGTAATCACAGGAGTACAGCATGAATGGGCAGTCCTCAGCAAGAAAACGTCCGGGTAAAAATGCAAAAATGAAGCATAGGATGCTCTTTTTATGAACTGTTCCATTTAGTTTCAACATTTTTAGGTTTGTTTCCATGCTTATGTGTTCGTTTATTTTGTTAATTAGGGTGTTTTTGGAGTTTTAAGCACGCTTGTATATTCCCATAAGAACAACCAAAATCTTGCCCATGCTAAATCAAGGAAGTAAAGTCCCTTTCTTAAAGCACTAGTGGTAATGGTTGCAATAATTCTGTGGTGGTTCTTTTGCATGATTACAGCAACATGTGATAATAATTGTAATAATGCCACGATGTTTCCACTATCCTCATTCATGGAATTACAGCATTTTTAGATGCTAGTCTGATGATGTCCTTAGAAGCAACAGCATATAATGTCTCTTCCCATTCCAGTTAAAACCTATGCTCCTAGAACAAATCAAGGCTGAACTCTCCCTAGAAGCCAAGATGACAAAATTGAGACTGTCATACTTGGACATATATGAAAAGACTTGAGTCATTTTCACTAGAAAAGACAACAATGCTTGGCAAACTAGAAGGCAGCAGGAAAATAGGCAGACTACATTCCAGATGGATAGAATCAATCAAGAAAGCTACGACCCTGTGTCTGAAATACCTGACCAAGGCTGTTGATGACAAAGTGACTTAGAGTGCATCTACACTGTAGGAATAATGCATTGGCCTCATCTTACAGACGCTAGGATTTGTAGTTTTGTGAGGCACCAGCATGCTTTGGCAGAGAAGGCTAAAGATCCTGTAAAATTACAAATCCCAGAATTCCATAGGATGGAGCTCCAGCACTGAAAGTGGTGTTAAACTGCATTATTTCTACAGGGTAGATGCACCCATCATGCTCTCTCAATCATAGGTTCACCCTAAGTTGAAGTCAACTTGATGGGTGTTATCAACAACAAGATGTACTGAATCAATGGAACTTACTTAAGTGTGACTCACCAAGTTTCCATTGGTTCAATGGGTTTACCATATTTAGGACTACCAATTGGATTTAGATCAGAGGTGCGGCCCTCCAGAGGTTGTTGGGTTGTTACTTCCAGCATTCCTCCTGCTGAACAGGCTTCCTTGGAATTGCAGTCCAAAAATGTTTGGAAGGCCACATGATTCCTACCCCTGATTTAGATTCAAGTCTGGTTCCTGGATAAATCTCAAACAGTATTTGGCAGCACAGGAAGCTTTAGAAAGAAGCTGGGGGAGATTAAAACTAAGACAAACCTAGCAGGATTTTGTCAGATGTCCTATATATACTGCAGATTTTTTAGGTTATATCTGGTGGTACCCCTCTGCAAGCAAAAGGACACTTTCCATTTGTGGAATTGTCCTTGATCTGATGGGAGGCTTTCACTGACAAAAAAGAAGGGAGGCAATTTTGTGCTGCTTCCTCCTTCCCTCCGTGAGTCTAGAGGGCCCCTGAACACTCTTGAGCAGATTTTCAGGGACTTCAGTGCAGAACTGACAAGGATCCCCCCTCAAAGCTTGGAAAAGTTACTTTTTTGTCAATCACTTCCATAATCCTCCAGGCTGTATGGCCACTGGTATACTTGCTAAGGGGTTCAGAAAGCCATGGTCAAGAAAGTAACATTCCCAAGTTCTGCCCCTTCTCTGTTGCTAGCAGAGGTGTCCACTGCATCAAAAGCCATTCCATGGCATTCAAGCTTTTGTTCTCTCTCACAGTTCATTTTCTTAGTAGGTTTTGAGTTTGGCAAAGTGACTTTATCATAAACCCAAGAAGCAAAAATGAGATGACATGGGTGTGAAATGAATAGAATAATGAAATGAAAAAAAGAAAACCACAATCTTCTCCTTACCACTCTCATGATTGGGTGTTGGCAATCTTCAGAAAACTAAATATAGAAAGGTTGAAAGAGGATTAAATCTGCAGTAAGTGAGGGCAACTAAAGAGATTAGGAAAGTTTAATTAATTCAGTAGTTGTGGAGCTACTTAGCATCTTCATTACCTAAAGCAGATATTTCATAATCTATGGAAAATCAACACTTTTTAACTCTTCAGATTGCTCACTTGCTGAAGAAGGTTGAATGGTAATGTGGAATATTTCATAAGGAATCAGCTAGTTTTAGTCATAGAATTGGTCAGTGTCTCTAAATATCTTATGATATGTGCCATTGGATGCATTTTGTTCAGGTACAGGTAAAGTCTGACTAATCCCTGGTAGCATTTGGTGCAACCCTACTGGCATCTGGGCAGTATATTGCATGTTGCCAGTGAAAGTAAACAACCCTATTTCACTTTCTATACACATTCCATTGAATGTTTGCATTTTATTAAGATCTGAGTTATCTGTTGTGATCTACATTATGTAACTTTATGTATACTTTGTGAAGAAAAAATGAAGAAGCCAGCCCTGTTAGTGAATTGCAAAGATGCAAGGATGTGTAATGCAAAATTGGCAAGAGTACCCCAATGCACACTAGATACTCGCTAGCTGGTGTCCTCTGTTGCACATTGTTCCCATAGTGCTTCATTCCCAATGAACAATGGCCACTTCACTGATTCCCCTACATAACAGCCCCCTTAGTGAATACAGAAATTGTGAAGCTACTCAATTCTGTTTCCTACACACGAGTCCACTTACAAAAACATAAGTCCCAAAATGAAATCCAGTCTTCATTCATTCATTCATTCATTCAGTTAATTTATAGCCCACCTTTCTCCCAACATGGGTTCCAAATGGTCTTACAACTGATTTAAACAATTAAGTAATATATATATATATATATATATATATTAAAACCACAAAACTAAAAGACTTCAAAACACATTTAAAATATAGTTTCAAAAAAAGATTAAAACACAGTGCACTCCATTAAAAGCCCCTCCTGCCACATGAGTTAAGAGCCAAAGTTCTGCGTAGATAAAAATGTCTTTTCATGAGAGAAAGGCTGATTGAATAATACTTATTCAAATACAGCAGGTTATTAAAGCACTCGGAACACTGATAGTACTTCAGCCTACAGAAGTCAACTGAAAGGTATGTAGCCATGCTATTCAGGTATAGGTGTTACACTGATAAGAGTCTCTTCACAAAAGTGCCCTCTTGCAGCACAAGTGGATGTGAGGCATGCCAATTTTTCACCTTTTGTTCTTTGCCTTTGATTTGATCCATTTCTCTCCAACACATTTTTAAAACAAACATATAAACATTGAGAGTTATGGTTTCTGTGCACGGGAGTAAATTTGAACATAACCACTAGAAAAATAAATGCTGGATTAGCCTTTCTTTATTGAAATACCCATTTTCTATCTCCTGAGACTTGCAATGGAACAAAATGTATCTTGTTTTGAAACAGGGATGAAATTCTTAGCTATGTTTCTCCTTGAAAGAAGCAATGAGTAATTTTGGCAATTTTCTTCTAGTTGTGAAACAGTCTTCAAAAAAACACACATTTTTCTAAGCCTGTTTGCATTCTACAGAGCATTTGCACACTTTTTTCAGTGCAGAAAATAATATTTCTGCATAGAAATATTATTTTCTTCATGGAAAATGATGTTTCCTGTGCAGAAAAATGTTGTTCTATCCACACATTTACCATAAATAGATAAAATAAATAAATTCATTTCCAAAATATGCAGAACTAAAAATGCATACATTGAAAGATGTACATAAGCATGCTTTGATGAATGCAAAAATGCATCAAAACATGTACATCAGAAAAATGTGTACTAACGTGTACATTTTGCAAAACGGTGCTGAAAATATACATGAATTTCCAAATATGAAGAAAAAGCTCTCTCTCTCTCTCTAAACACAATGGGGGTTCCAATGGGAAATGGAGAAACTCAGTGAGAAGAAGAAACATGTGATTTCATTTCCATATCACATATCATGTTTTGGCTGGTGCTCATCTCTGTGTGCACATACAACACACACAAATTAAACTAAAGACAATGCAATAATTGTGTGAGAATTATTATGTATAGGGGAAGAGTAGATGCACACATGAATGCAATTGGCCCTGGAATAAGCACAACCAAGATAGGTTCCAAGTTTGAGGGAAGTCCTGGTTAGGTATGTGTGAGGAATTCTATTTCAGCCCAAGGTTTAACAAAATAAATAAAGAAAGAAGTCTGTACTTCTTGGGCTGCACACAGAATGGATACAATCTGCACTCCAGAATGCCCAGATGGATGGATGGATGGATGGATGGATGAGAATGCACCCTCCCCAAATGTGCACCTTTGAAAACTGTACACAGAAAATGTGCACATTTCAAAGGTGTGCAAAACACTCCTTCTAACAGTTCCGTCAATGGGTGGTGGAGCAGAATATGTTTAAGCAATGAGTACAATTTAAAACATGGGTACAAATAGGTGCACACTGGGGGGAAATAGACAAAGACAAGATGGATTTTGTCCCCTAAAAAGAGAGGGAGAGGAAGGGACCTATGACAGACCAACATCTGCATTTGCAAAGGAGGATGTCCATAGAAATGGATCTGATCAGTGCTTAAATCTTGTCCCAACTGATAGTCTCCACCTGAAACTTTTAATAGCATACTGAAGCAATGTGGAGAACTTAAGGTGCAGATGGCTTCTCAGATCTAGTTACTGACTTCAGATAAATGCATGTTTGGGTTGGGGGCAAGAGAAAGGGATAAGGGAAAGAGATGGAGATGAAAGCACAAAGTGGGCATCAAAGCTCATGGCACCTGATGGATATATGGGCTTTTACAGCTGCCAAAAAGTGCCCCATCCACAATATGATAACACAATGCATCATGAATGCATTCCTTAGCTAGTCTACTATCCCTCCCCCCACCAAGTATATATTTAGTGCTACATGAATCCTAAAATACCAGAAATAAATTTCCTTATAGTGTGTGTATGTGTGCAAGGGGAGGGGAGAAAACTCTAGGAATGATAAAGACATCTCAGAACACCATCTCTAACAAGCAGTGTTGAAGCTGATAATCAGCATACTGTGTACATGCATACTAAGGTTTCCTTTGTCTAGATAAGAAATCAAGTTCTGAAATCAACAGATTATGGGCAACTGCTCTTTAATCAACAGATTTCTCAAGGAGACGTTTGAGTGTGCAGGCTCTGCAGCCTGTATTAAAACCATCAGGAAATCAGAATAAAATGATTTAAAGATTCTTGTTTATTATTCTAAGATTGTCTGCAACTAGGGATGTTCATGGGATGGAGGCATGAAAGAGAAACACATTATAGTTACTCTGGAGCATCAATGAAGGATACATTCCATTGCTGACCTCCATCAGGGGCCCTTTCACATGGCACAATTATGACATTATACAGTTGGATCCCCCTATCCGTGGGGTTTTGGTTCCGCAGATATGGGGGTCCGACTGTATTCAATTTTAATTCCATTGCAACATCCGATGGAATCACGGGATCTGCAGTTTAGGGAGAGGGATTTAGAATTCTCAGGTAAAGAGCTCTAGTGCCTTACCAAACTATGAACCCCAGGATTCCATAGGAAGCACCATGACAGTTAAAGTGAAATCATAACACTATAATTGTGTCATGTGACAGGGTACCTGATTTCCCTCTAAGGGTACATGAACATAGGCAAAACATCCCATCTTTGGCTTCAAAAACAATCTCTCTCCTTCCTTGATCCCAGTCCAAATCCTTTCCATCTGAACATCATCTACTGAGACTTCTAGAGGACCCTGGTAAATTTCAGTGGATGGTGTAACCATTTTCCATGGGGACATAGCCAGAAGGTTCTTGAATTGCCCCGCTCTCCACAGCCTTATAATAGCCATTGAGGGACTGTAGTGGCTCAGCAGTAAGTTTGGGGTGTTGATTGGCCAGCTGTAATGTAGTTTTGCCTGCAGAACTATTATGCTACGCTGTGCCATGCAGGATATTGGCTATTAAAACAAAAGATACAAGCAAGAATGGCCTTACCTGTTTCCATGGAATGAAAACGTGTAAAGATAAATATGACCAAAACCAAACCATTTAATCTCTCCCTAGACGGGATAGGAATCATGTGGTTCCCTACCTGTTGTTGGATTAATATTCCTAGCATGCATGCTGGGACTTCATTGGCACCCCAGTCCTAAATAAATCAAAATTTTCATGAGTAGCATTTATATCTAGGGATTTTGGTTCCTCTCAGTGTCTCAATTTTCCATTTTTTTTCTTTAAAAAAGGCTAGATGAAAAGTCATGTGCTTTTTTGTATGAAGCACTATATTATAGAATTTAGAACATCGCTAAGACTGAAAGATCTCAGCATTTCAGTTCACATTTAGTAGTGTGAATTAAGCAATCAGGTTTGCATTAAAATGCAATGTGAATTCATTTCTTCCCAATCTGTACTTACATGCAAAGGTGGCCTAACAAACAGTTTGAAGTAATAAATAAGTCATCAGGGAATAATCAAGTTCTAATTCTCCTCACACTTTATGAGCTTGTGAACCATGCTTAACAGAAGATATCTGAAACCCTATGTATTAGCTACAGTAAGCCAGGAGGTCTTTTGCATGTAGAAAGCAAACTGTGAATCATCTGGAGGGCAGTTGACACGTAGGACTCGGTGGATTTATGACAAATTAGATGAGGTTATTATCGTGGCATCATCTTACAATCTTTGTTTATAGACTGACTACTTAGTGGCTGGGAGCAGAGAGATTTACAAACTGCAAATGATTTTGTATGAATGCCGAACTTAAGCACTGCCACAACCGACAAATAAATTATGTTAACTTTTGGAATGGAATGAAAGCAACTACTAAAACATACAGCCTCATTAGTTGTGGTAATGAGGCACTTGATGAGATAGGCCTAGTCTTGCAGTCTGAGTGCTGGTATTACAGTTTCAGAATATCCAGTGCTGAGGAGAGAAAAAAATATAAGTTGGAATCCTGTAGATGTCATACACCTGTGCAAGTTCTCTTATGCGTGTTCATTGTTGTGTGCCTTCAAGCGGTTCTCGACATATGGAGACTCTAAGGCAAACCTATAACAGGGTTTTCTTGGCAAGATTTATCCAGAAGGGGGTTGCCTTTGCTTTCTTCTGAGGCTGAGAGAATGTGACTTGCCCAAAGTCACCCAGTGAGTTTCCATGGCCAAACACGGATTCCGACCTTGGTCTCCAGAGTCTCATAGCTTGAAGCTTAAACCACTACACCACAATGATATGTGCTCATACTGTTTATGCCATGGAAAAAAATTAATTTGTGGTTGTTTAAGAAGAGTTCCACAAATGCAATCATTTTACATGCAGTTGCTCATTCTTGGATGGTGTGTAACTATGTTGGTGCCTTCAATGTACCACTTTCTTCATGGGGGTTGTGGAAACAGCCACTGTGGTTATACCATTACACAGTGGGACAATAAATAAGCACATTGCAAAATACACAATCGATTGCACAATGTTAGTATTCAGAAGAGGGCTGGTGTAGCATAACCACTGTGTAACTATGTGAATATAGCATTACACTATGCAAGAATGACATAGGATCTCAGCCACAGTATTTCTTAAAGCAGTCTTTGATCCTTGCCAAATCCACCATGCTATGGACAATAGTGGAAGAGATTGGGGGGACAATATGGAAGAGAGGTGAAAGGTGGTATTTAGGAGGTACCTAGGTCACCAAAATAAATGGGTAGAACCTGGCTCTGATGAAAGCAAAGGAAACAGTTATACCAAGTGGGGGAACCGATGGAGTGATTTGGTGCACAGAACATTTTGGAAAGAGGTGGGGGGTGATCACCTTCTCCCCCTCAGAAGAGCTGAATCTGCAAATTTAGTACTGCTTCTGACTATCAGATTTTGGGAGCTGTAATCTTCCAAGCTCAGGGGTGGGGGTGGGGGCGGGAATTGCTGCAAATGGTGCTGAGGAACTGGCTGACTACCAGCCATTTTCCATGATGCCCTACAATGGCACTAGCTCAGAGGAAATGACCCTAGTTCTGGGGCAAATTCAAGAACAGCTAGACCAGGATCCTGGTACTGTTCAGAAAGCAAGGGGGATATATTTACAAAGGGGGCCCCTAAGTTAGCCCCCATCCTTTTGAGCTCTGCGGATCTGTCTACCCAAGTATGCCATTTCTGATGCAAGACCTGAAAGAGACTTTCTGCCTGAGCCAGCAAAACACAGATCAGAAGAGACACTGGCTCTTGACAAATTGTATCTATAAAAGGGGCTAGAATATGACTCTTCATCTTATCCTAACTTGAAGGTCCAGAATGGCTCACAAAATGTCAATATTTGCTCCCTCTAAGGCTGCTGCCACACTGCAGAAATAATGCAGTTCGATACCACTTTAACTATCATGACTCCATCCTATGGAATCCTGGGATTTGTAGTTTGTTTTGGCACCAGTGCTCTCTGACAGAGAAGACTAAATATCTCACAAAACTACAAATCCCAGAATTCCATAGCAGTCGGCCATGGCAGTTAAAGAAGTGTCAAACTGCATTATTTCTGCAGTGTGGCAGCAGCCTTAGATTATCTCACCTATTTCCTCCCATAATTTCAACCTTCTCTACAGCAATCCAATCCAGACCTTTGACATTTCAAAAGCAAATAAACACAATCTGTAAAAAAGGGTCATTCTTCCATTTACATGTCCCGGGGTGAGTTCTGCTCTACATGAAATAACCCACCAACACACATGATATCATAAAGTGGAAGAAATAGGCCACAACTGTTATTGGTTATAGCTGTAGATAGCATTGGCGCCCACATGAGTCTGAATCCAGGCATCAAGAACCCCACCTGTTGACCGATGAGCCCAATCTTCCTCCGGCCAACTGCTGGAAACTTTGGGATGACAGGAACAGATCCACTTGGTCAGGTGCCCCAGTGTGGTTCCCCTGTCACTAGGCAGGTCAGGAACAGTGTCTGCCCCCAAGGTGGGCAAGAGTGGATCTGCCCCACATACCTCGAGTCCCTTAAGGGCCCCCCAATATATTACCAATGTCAGGAAGACACTAATACTCAATATCCCGGATCCAGGACCAATGCTAATCACCTCCACAAGTTGTGACAATAACATAGATGACAACATGCCCCACAATACCACATACATACAAAATTAAAAGATTAAACAGAGGGAGCTTGGGTTGGACAACACTTGAAGAATCATTGCTGAGTGAGCAAGCAGGTTGGAACTTAACCTCCCACTTGACTGGAGTGAAAACTGCATGCAGCTCAATCTGGCCAGGCTTATTGGCCAATGAATTCAAGCCCAGGTTTAGATTCATTGGCTGGCAGTTCCCGCCTCTCCTCAGGGCTGTCCAAAGCCCTGCAGAACCCAGGGAAGAAGAAGCCAACAGGTGCCATGATGCCCTACATGAGCTGAGAAAACCCTCAGCCCTCTGCTTACCCACCCCCCTGGGCTGCAGCAGTGCCACCCAGTAAGTCGGGCAGCCCATTTCCTTTTGCTCCACTGACATAGAAGTCCATGCTCCTCCATCTGGTAGACCCAACCTTCCCCAGAAGAAACCCAACCACCAATGACAGCTATTAGTAAATCAGGTTTGGGCTCATGGGACTGCTACACTTCCAAACTTGGCTATGACATGGCAGCCTCTAGTATCAGGTATTTTTGTAGCAAAGAGATTGTGAGCCAAATTATAGACATGATAGATGAGGGTCTAGCTGTGGTATCCCCTGCTCTAAATAGCCTCCATGATTCCAGTTGATCACTGAGGGCATTCTCAGATGATGATGGGTTCAGATGTGGTGAACGAGCCCCTGGCTGTATTCTTCTGATACTTCTTATCCGAATTAGTATAAATTAAACCCACAAAAGGTTAATGGCATCCAATTTTCACAGAGTGAGGCTAAACCCTAATATTAAGTCTACTTAGGGGCTTTAGATCTGGCTGAAAAGCCTATGTGGCTATAACTAGGAGGAGTAAGAAATTCACTTTTTGAACTTTGTTCAAGGATTTATTCCAAGGGTGAACAACACACAGCCTGCAGAATTCATGAGCAACCCCACCTGGAATTTATAGCCTCATTCAGCGTAGCTACTTCCCCCAATTTTGTTTTGGTAAAATATAAGGGTTTAAATATTAACCTGCATGTACTTTGTTTTGTTTAAAATAAGTGAAAAATACACATTAAAAAAAAAACTGGAACTGGGTATCCAGCCACCTCCAGTTGTAAAGGAAGGGGTGATACAGTACAAATTAGAGCTAGAGGGTAGAAAATTGTTCCCCTAACCATCCAAAGTTGACCACCCCTCTTTTACTCAATTTGTACCTCCAGGAACTGAACATGGAGCCTAATACAATTTAGAGTCAGAATTTCATACGTGATGGAGCTTGGGATGCATACTATGAAAGGAAAAAAAGTGTGTTTGACAACAGGCACACATTTCAGAAATGTACAGGAAAAACATCTACAGATCTTAAATGTACACTGACACTGTTCACTATACAAAATTTATGTATAAATGAGCAGAAAAATAATATGAATTTCTAAAAGTTCATACAGAACTAAGGTGGAATGGGGCTTGGAGGTGGAAAAACTAGAGATCCGGCCTGACAAATTCACCCACCCTTAGAAAGAATTGGTAGATGTCTGGCTTTAAGGGTACTCAAGTTTCAGTAATGGCTTGGTTTCTTGCTACTGAAGAATTAATTCAGGACTGGTTATATTCACCTGATAATACCGAGGTACGCAAAGTGAAATACCACTTAGGGACACCTAGTTAATTTGTACTGCAGCACCTAGTTAATTTGTACTGCAGCATTTCATAATTAACTGCATCCTGCCAGAGATAGGGACCTGGGATTTAACAGTCCAATGTACAAATGGAAATAAATCTCTGCTCTACACTGACATCTTGGGTGCCAGCAACAAAAGCAACGATGAAGTTGGCAACAATGGAGAGCCTCATCCAAAAGCATCATGTAAAGAGAGGAATGGCTAAAAATCGATCCCCAGAGGCATAGTAATGTGGAAATAATTAAATGTCTTTCCCCAAAATGTCAGTCTTTAATTTAATTTCCCTTTTAATCTTCAGAAAAGCTCCATCAGTAGCAACAGGCACTCAGGAAAAAAAGAAAAAAAGAAGAGCACCATGTCCTATAAATCGCCTTAAAGACAAATGAAAAAGCTCAGCTTGGCTGTCATTAGAGATGTGTTTAGCCCGCATTCTGATGCATTTACTCCTTTGGCCTTTGCAGCTTCTCTGCTCACCCAGCTTCTTCGCAGAGCAAAGTTATTATCCTCTTTCTAATGTACACAAAATAGGAGGACACACCACTAATTTGTTATCTGGCTTTGAATGACTTGCACTCGCTCCTTAAACAGGCATTTACCTGCCATAGACCATTTGTTTAGCACTTAATATATGGCAAAGGGGGAGGGGGGCTCATGAAAGGGGCTATGATTGATTGCTGGGAATGATCTTCCACAGCCGCAGTATTTGTCTGAGGACACTAGGAGAATTCCCAATAAGTACATGCAGGCAACGACAGGGTGAGAGGATGAACTCTCTGTTGCATGTGCCTTTGTTAGTTTTACAAGAAAATGAGCACGCCATATAAAGCAGAGTTCACCTAATAATAACTTCCTTAAGAAGGCAATTGAATTAAGGGCTTTCCCTCTCTCTTGGAGGACAGGCATGCCCTAGACTTCCTAAAGTAGTCTGTGGCTTCAGGCATAATGGAGGATGTTATCCCATTCCCAGGACTGAAGCAAGATTCAAACTCTAGTCCATTCAGTTACTGTACATGAAATGGGAAGGACACCATTTTATCTTCTCACTCGGGCAGCCAAATGTCTTGGGCCAGCCCTGCCTTCAAATCATATAGTCTAGTTTGTCCACCCTCTCTTTCTTTGAGGAGATCATACAACTAAGGACTTTATCAGACGCGGCAAAAATTGCAAGATTATGATGTCATGGTAGAACAAATGGGCACAGCTATCACATGACATTGTCATCTTCACATGGTTACTCTGTGCCCCAGCCATGAATAAGGTGTTGCTTCTAATTGATGAGATGACCCAGAAATAGATAAACAATATCACTTTTTTCACGGTATTGAGGGCATGCAAAAACACATCCCATTGTAATCGTGCGATTACAGCATGAATGGGCAGTCCTGAGCAAGAAAACTTCCCAGTGAGAATGCAAAAATGAAGCATGGGACGTTCTTTGTATGAACGGTCCCATTTAGGTTCAATGTTTTTAGCTTTGTTTCAATGCTTGTGTGTTCATTTTACTTTGTTAATTTAGGCATTTTTGGAGTTTTAAGCGTACTCATATCTTCTTGCAAGAACCACCGAAATCTCACCCATGCAAAATCATGGAAGTCCCATTCTTACAGTGATAGTGGTCATTGTGCAATGATTCCATGGTATCTTTGGTTCTGTTGCTGTGGCAGCAGTTAACTTACTGGGTCCTGTTGCAGCCACAGTAGCATCATCCTGGTTCCACCACCGCCAGTTGACAGTCTGGATCCCAATCTAGGCCACAGAGTTAGTGACAGGAGTGGATTGTGAGGTGGAGAGGAAATTTGCATGTGGGTGGTGATTGGTTGGGTATGTTTCCTGAGCAGCCAATCAGCACATTGGGTAAGGAAACATACCAAAGAGAATTATATATATAGACAGGGCCAGTTTAAGGAATTTTGGGGGCCCCTGCAATGCTTTATTTTGGGGCCCCCATATGTTTATTTCAGGTCAATGTAACCTAACCTATTCACAGTACAGGATATTCAGATTACAGTAGGACCCCCGTATCCACGGATTCATTATCCATGGGACACATAACAGCACACCTACCAATGTGCCCTCCCTAGCCATTTTCTAGGCCCTCCGAGGCAACTCTATGGTATTTTAAATCAGAAGTCCCATTATTTTCAGTGGTGTTCACTATTATCCACAGTTTTCAGAATCCATGCCCGCACAGAACCAATCCCCAGTGGATAAGGGGGGGCCTACTGTATTACATAATTTGCCATCAATAATTTAGTTTAGAAACTATATTATAGGCACTAACAAAATATTTTTTGTTAATTAGCAATTAACGTAATGGTGTAGATTTCCTTAAAAAAAAGAAAGTAGACTACAAGCTAAACATGAGTTAGCAGTGTGATGCAGCAGCAAAAAATGCCAATGCGATTCTAGGCTGCATTAATAGGAGTATAGTGTCTAGATCAAGGGAAGTAATAGTTCTGGGCACCACAATTCAGGAAGGGTATTGAGAAGCTGGAATGTGTCCAGAGGAGGGCAACCAAAATGGTGGGAGGTCTGGAAGCCATTATGCCCTATGAGGAGCAACTTAGGGAACTGGGTATGTTTAGCTGGAGAAGAGAAGGTTGAGAGGTGACATGAGAGCCATGTTTAAATATTTGAAGGGATGTCATACTGAGGATGGAGCAAGCTTGTTTTCTGCTGCTCCAGAGACTAGGACATGGAGCAAAGGGTTCAAACACCAGGAAAAGAGATCCCACCTAAACATTAGGAAGAAGTTCCTGATGGTAAGAGCTCTTTCTATAGTGGGATACGCTGCCTGAGAGTGTGGTGGAGTCTCCTTCTTTGGAGGTTTTTAAGAGAGGTTGGATGGCCATCTGTCCTGAGGGCTTTGATTGTGTGTTCCTGCAGGGCAGAAGCTGATTGAATGGGGTGGCTGTTGCGGTCCCTTCCAGCCCTGTGATTCTATGATTCTAGACTGCATTCAGAGCCTGGGAAAGTTACTTTTGGATTACACTTCTCAGAATCCCCCTGCCAGCACCCTTCTCAAGGTCTGGTTGCATTGTTCCTTTTTCAGCATTCTCTAGCCCAGTGGTCTTTAAACAGAGGCTGGATGGCCATCTGTCAGGGATGCTTTGATCGTGATTTCCTGCATGGCAGAATGGGGTTGGACTGGATGGCCCTTGTGGTCTCTTCCAACTCTACAATTCTATGATTCTATAATATCTTCACAGGGGGTCCACAAAGGTTTGAAGACTTTTTGGCCCACCTCCTCCCTGTAGTGGAACAGTCATGTGACATGAACCAAGGCAAAGGCTGGCTGGCTTGGCCTGCTCATTGGCATTCAATCCACTCCAGCCACAAACATGCAGGAAGAAGCAAGAGTGCCTCTGAGGGAAAAGGTTAATGGATGGTGTAATTGTATTGTTTTTGTTGTTAGCTATTATTATTAGGGCTTTAAATCTTGAGTTAAGTCTTGGGGCAACAAAAGATATTTAAAGAGGGTCCCTGGTAAAGAAAAAGTTAAGAACCACTGCTTAGCCCCATGGCTCTCACATAGCACTAATGGGATACTGGTGTTTTAGTGACAACAATAAAACCATTTTTCCTAGTAATATTACTCCAAATTTTTATTTATATTCTTTATATTCTTATGTTAAAAGAACCAGTGTTGTAGAAGCTTCAGCATTGCCCTATGACTGTGGAGACCAGGGTTTGAATCCTTACTCAGCCATGAATACCCACTGGCTGACCTTGGGCAAGTCACACTCTCTCAGCCTCAAATGAAGTCAAAGGCAGACCTCCTTTGAACAAATCTTGCCTAGAAAACCCTATGATAAGCTTGCCTTAGTCAGAAATGACTTCAGGGCACATGGGCAAACACACATAGTTTCCTTTTGCAGGTTGAACTCAGTTAGCAAGAGGAGGAAGCTGAAGAAGACCAAGGGGTGAAGGGAGGGAGGAAGGGGAGAGGAGAGAAGGACATGCTGAGGGCAGCTGGAAAGACGGGCTGGAGGGAATCTGTGTGGAAGGTAGGAAAGGGAAGAAAGAAAGAAGGAAGGAAGGAAGAGAGGGAGGGAGGGAGGGAGGGAGGGAGAGAGAGGGGGGAAGAAAGAAAGAAAGAAAGAAAGAAAGAAAGAAAGAAAGAAAGAAAGAAAGAAACCTTTTCTGAAGATAGAACAGGGGAGAACAAGACATGACCCCCCCTTCCCTCCCCCCTCTCTCTCACTCACACACATACACACACTCACCCCTCTCCTACTTGCCTTTGACGATGATCCTGGAAGGAGGGGGCAAGGGAGCAACAAACTCCCTGCAGGATCAGCCACCCAAAGAAAGCCCCGTTTTTCTCTTTCACTTTTGCTTTGGCTTTCTAGTTTGAGAGACATCGTTGTTGTTTTTTAAAGCAGGCAGGGTTTTTTTTTTTTTTTGGATTCTTGGATCATGGGCTGAACTTCCATGCGGGGGGACTTCTGGCAAGAGATGGGGTGCATCTCACACCAGTTGGCAGAAACGTTTTTGCCTACAGTCTCAAAAATTTGATCAGGAGGGCTTTAAACTGAGTCATATGGGGGAGGGAGACAGTATTCTGGAAGGCAAAAGTGCTGGAGAAAATAATCAAGCTGTCATAGAGGGAACAAGGCAAACAGCGCAAGGATCCAACAGTGGGAGGCAAAAAAACTTGCATAGGCAGCAAGTAAAGGGAACACATGGTCTTAGATGTCTCTACACCAATGCACAGAGCATGGGAAATAAGCAAGGTGAACGTGAACTCCTAGCACTACAAAACAAATATGATATAATAGACATTACTGAAACCTGGTGGGACGAGTCTCATGATTAGAATGTAGGAATAGAGGGGTATCACCTTTTTAAGAGAAACAGGCCAAACAGGAAAGGAGGAGGAAAAGCATTATATGTCAAGGATATTTATACCACTGAAGAGATCCATGACATCAATACTGGAAGCCAGGTGGAGATCATCTGGATAAAAATTAAAGGGGAGGGAAACAACAGGGATGTTATTGTGGGACTCTACTACAGACCTCCAAGTCAGACAGAGGAATTGGATGATGCCTTTCTAGAACAGATGAACACACACACGCAGAAAGGAGAGATGTAGTAGTGATGGGTGACTTCAACTATCCTGATATTTGCTGGAAATCTAACTCAACCAAAACTTCAAGGTCTAGCAAATTCCTGACATGCCTGGAAGACAATTTCATGGTCCAAAAGGTGGAAGAGGCAACAAGGGGGTCAGCTATTTTAGATCTGATCCTAACCAACAGGGATGACCTGGTTAATGGGGTGCAAGTGGGGGGATCCTTAGGTGAGAGTGATCATGTTCTCCTGGAGTTTGTTATACAATGGAAAGGAGAAGCCTGGCATAGTCAGACACTCATTCTTGACTTTAGGAGAGCTGATTTCAATAAACTCAGGCAAATACTGGGGGTGATCCCATGGTCAGGAATACTAAAAGAGAAGAGACCTCCACAGGGATGGGACTTTCTCAAAAGGGAGATACTGAAGGCACAATTTCAAACAGTACCATTGAGGAAGAAAAATGGGAGGTGTCTCAAGAAACCAGGATGGATGACTAAAGAAATATCAACAGAGCTAGGTTTTAAACAGAACATGTATAGAAATGGAAAAAGGGGGAAATCACCAAAGAAGAATTCAAACAGATAGCGAACACATGTAGGAGTAGAGTCAGAAAAGCTAAAGCACAGAATGAGCTCAGGCTTGCTAGAGAGGTTAAGAACAATAAAAAGGTTTATTTTTGGGGGGGTATGTCCGCAGCAAAAGGAGGAAGAAGGAAATGGTAGGGCCACTATGTGGAGAAGATGGCAAAATGCTAACAGAGAAAAGGCAGAATTACTCAACACCTTCTTTGCCTCACTGTTTTCAGAAAAGGTAAAAGGGAACCAACCTGAGGGAAAAGGTACAGAAGACACAACAGGGGAAATCCAGCACAGAATAAGCAAAGAGGTAGTACAGGAATACCTTCTTAATCTAAATGAATTTAAATCTCCAGGACCAGATGAACTACATCCAAGAGTATTAAAAGAGCTGGCAAATATAATCTCAGAGCCATTGGCAATAATCTTTGAGAATTCCTGGAGAACAGGAGAAGTCCCAGCAGACTGGAGGAGGGCAAACGTTGTTCCCATCTTCAAAAAGGGGAAAAAAGAGGATCCCAACAATTATTGTCCAGTTAGTCTGAAATCAATACCAGGGAAGATTCTAGAGCAGATCATTAAACAGAGAGTCTGTGAACATTTAGAAGGCAATGCCATAATCACAAAAAGTCAACATGGGTTTCAGAGTAACAAGTCATGCCAGACTAATCTGATCTCTTTTTTTGATAAAATTACCAGCTTGGTAGATGAAGGGAACGCTGTGGACATCACATACCTTGATTTCAATAAGGCCTTTGACAAGGTTCCCCATGACATTCTTGCAAACAAGCTTGTAAAATGTGGGCTAGACAAGTTAACAGTTCGATGGATTTGTAATAGGTTGACAGGCCGAACCCAAAGGGTGCTCAGCATTGGCTCCTCTTCATCTTGGAAAGATGTGACCAGTGGGGTGCCACAGGGTTCTGTCCTGGGCCCAGTGCTATTCAACATCTTTATCAATGACTTGGATGATGGAATTTGGGGCATACTTACCAAATTTGCAGATGACACCAAATTAGGAAGAGTAGCTAATACCCTGGAGGACAGGATCAAAATTCAAGATGACCTGGATAAACTGGAGAGCTGGGCCAAAGCTAACAAAATGAAATTCAATATGGAGAAATGTAAGGTACTGCACTTAGGGCGAAAAAATGAAATGCATAGATATAGGATGGGGGAGACCTGGCTGAATGAGACTACGTGCGAAAGGGATCTAGGAGTCCTAGTAGACCACAAGTTGAACAGGAGTCAACAATGTGATGTGGCAGCTAAAAAGGCCAATGCGATTTTGGGCTGCATCAATAGAAGTATAGTGTCCAGATCAAGGGAAGTAATAGTGCCGCTGTATTCTGCCTTGGTCAGACCTCACCTAGAATACTGTGTCCAGTTCTGGGCACCACAATTCAAAAAGTATATTGACAAATTGGAGCGTGTCCAGAGGAGGGTGACTAAAATGGTGAAAGGTCTAGAAACGATGAGGAGAGACTTAGGGAGCTGGGTATGTTTAGCCTGGAAAAAAAAAGGTTAAGAGGTGATATGATAGCCCTGTTTAAGTATTTGAAGGGGTGTCACATTGAGGATGGAGCAAGCTTGTTTTCTGCTGCTCCAGAGACTGGAACACGGAGCAATGGATGCAAGCTCCAGGAACAGAGATTCCACCTCAACATTAGGAGGAACTTACTTTTTGACAGGAAGAGCTGTTCA
The DNA here is from genome assembly GCA_030847615.1 of Gambelia wislizenii. Lineage (NCBI taxonomy): Eukaryota > Metazoa > Chordata > Lepidosauria > Squamata > Crotaphytidae > Gambelia > Gambelia wislizenii. The sequence goes on along the minus strand of JAUMIR010000006.1, from coordinate 143,045,303 downwards.
GCAGTGAACACACTCCCTCGGAGCGTGGTGGGGTCTCCTTCCTTGGAGGTCTTTAAACAGAGGCTGGATGACCATCTGTCGGGGATGCTTTGATCGTGATTTCCTGCATGGCAGGGGGTTGGACTGGATGGCCCTCGTGGTCTCTTCCAACTCTGCAATTCTATGATTCTATGATTTTTTTCCAGGAAGAGGGTTAGGTCCAGATGGGGCCCTCTGCTGGTGTGGGGCCCTCCGCAGATGCTGATTTGGCGGAATGGTTAAGCCGGCCCTGTATATAGATTGTTATTTTATTATCACTCTTTATATTTTATTATCCTTCTAAGCCCCAGGTACATGCTTGGCATCCCAGATCTCAGGACCTGGGCCTGGTCTTTCTTTTTCAATCCTCATGGTGAGGAGGAAGAATCTCAGGAGGAGAGCACCACTTTGAAAAATGCATACATGTATATTTTACTAATTTGTTAGACTTTGTGCTTTTTGTTTGAACAGAGTACAATCGTGGTGGATGTTTTATGTATCAGTGCAATTGTGGTTGATTTTTTATGCATCATGCATAATGATGTCACTGGGGCTGCCCCTTGGCACATCACCAGGACTTACCTCCTGTAACATCACAAGGATTCATCCTAGATCTTAGGTTTTGATGCTGAAATCTCAGGACCTGGGCTAGTTCTAACCAGGCATTCTTACTGCATGCTCACTCTCCACTGGCTGGAGAACTGGAACGTGAGGGCATAACACTATAAAAACAGGTCCTTACTCAATGAAGATAGTACAGTTGGGATGGAGATGAGGCCCAAGTTTTGTTGTGTGTAGGGTAAGTAAAAGTGCTGTAAACAAGGCTTTTCATTCTGTTACTTGGTAGAAAATCCATTTCGTATCAAGAATTATTTAATAAGCGAAGACAAGAGTAGGTACAGCCAGGAACCTTTAAGGTGAGTGAGAATACTTGGTAACTATTCCTGGGAGACAGGGGGAGTCGCAAGCAATTCTGAGGAGACAATGCATCACTTCTTGTTATTCTGCATGAGGTTTAAAGAAAAGAGATTACAGAGAAAATGACATTGTGAAAGGCAGGTTGGCAAGAAGCGCATTTCTCTGCCTTATAGCAGTTTCTGTGCAGAGGGTCATTTGTTTTAAAGACAGCAATGTGACTACTTCAATGTATAATTTCCCTCGTAGACAACACTTTAAAAGAAGTTTGTATCTAAAACAAGGGTCTCCCTTATCTTTTGAGGCAGCTGTTTAGACTCACCAAGAATGCTGCCAAGAAACCAAAAGTCAAGTCCTTTACAAATAAAAAGACTATAAAATCAATGTGTTTTTTGTTGTTTCTGTCTCTTATTAACCAAGTTTGATGTTGTCCAAAGATTTTAGGGATTATGCGTAAATGAAGGGGGGTAGGCTTTTTTATAGATGTGTCTGTTGCAGATCTAACTGCTATCCCATGCTACATCTATGCACAGAAATCAAATTTAACAAAACAAAACATTGGTGATCACATTGGGAAATCTTGTGAGTTGTCAGCTAAATATGAAATGCCAAATAAGACATCGAAATATGGTTTTTAACGTTAAGTTAGACATGAAAATTTAATGGCAAATACTTTAGATGGCAGATCTGTATTGTGGAAACTGTAAAAAATAAGTTACAAAAGGTCTCAGATATTGTCAGATACCAAATACCATTGCACACTATGTGTACTGTTGGTACTAAATGCCAACTATTCAGTAGTGCTGAAATGCATTGCATGTTATCTATTCCACATCGTCAATACTAAATGCCATTGCATATCTTCTATGCAGTACTGTTGAAACTAAGTACCATTGCATGCCATCTGTTCAGCACTGCTGATATGTAGCAATCCATCCTTGCTTTCAAATGGTGTTGGAGACTACCAATACCATTAACAAATGTGGCCAGTTATCCAGTATTGGAATCAATGGTATTTCCCCCTTACATATATATATTGCTTTTACATGAAAAATATTCAATGCAGATAGTAATAAACAATGATATAATGAATATCAAAGTTGCTATAAATAATAAAAGATCAAAGCAGTATTCAATCAAATATTTTTAAAAAGAGAGTGACATAGTATTATTTTAAGAAGGAGTCTCTATGAAAGAGTAGGGAGAAAAACAATTTAGTCTGTCAGGAGCAGCACAGGTTGGTAAAAATGGTCTGTAATGATGTACTCTTAAATCCAGTACTAGAGCACTAGAGCATCACATAGCCAGTGAGATCACTACAGTATATTTTTTCTGTGTCTATACACTATAACAGAGTAGTGTATCTAGCATTCTAATTCAAAATTACTGCAAAAAGAAAGCAGAGCTTGATAAACAGCCATTGGGATCTCAACTACCAGAAGCCACTGGCCAGTTCCCTGGATTCTGGGAAATGAAGTTCAAAAAACTAACTTTTCCAAGCTCTAGAAAAATAAAAATCAGCCACCCATGCCTTTAATAATAAGCTCCTTTTCCGCATTAAAAAAAGGGAGAACTTTTGCTGACCTAGGAATCTCTCCCCAATTCCTCTTTATAATTCTGTAAATTATGCTTAATATTTCCTGTGGCCATTGGATATTTACAAGCAATTGGTTAAAAAAATGCCCTCTCACTTTCACAGCCCTAACCACATATGTTAGGACCCCTGTGTCCACTGTGGATTGGTTTGGGGTGGCCCCATGGACACCGAAAACTGTGGATAATAGCAAATACCATTGAAAATAGTGGGACTTCCAGTTTAAAATACCATAAAGTTGCCTTGGAGGACCTAGAAAATGGCTAGAGAGGACACATTTTCTAGGAAGACTCTATGATAGGTGTGCTTCTTTGTGTCCCATGGATAATTGAATTAGTGGATAATGAATCAGTGGATACTGGGGTCCTACTGTACTATGAAAATCAGTCTTTTTTTTAAATAATAATTTTAACACATTTGTTATATTTAATTATAATTTATCTTGTTTTGTAATCCACCCTGAAAATTCTGCTGAAGAGAGATATATCCATTTAAAAATGTATATTTTAAAAATGCTCACTCTAAAGAAGCCCTCCAAAATGTTTTGGTGCCAGGATGAGATGCGTTGTTCCCAGGCATTTCATGGGCTGTGAACATCAGTCAAAAGCCATTTCATTATCTTTCTAATTTAGAGATAATTATAAAGATGTGGTGAGTAGGGCTTCCAGATCTGGCTCAATCCAGCCCTGTGATTTCAGGACCAAATCTTGAAACCTAGGGACCTCTCATTGTGGTATCACAGGTGGTGGGCCTAGGTGGTCATTAACCCGATATTAAATATCAATGACAAATGCACAAAGCATTTATGCACAAAGTGTGTGTGTGTGTGTGTACGTGCGTGCGTGCGTGTGCGTGTGTGTGCATACACACACACTTTTCAAGGCAGCTCTCTCACCCTGAGATTCTTGCCTTTGTCCTGAGGGTCCAGGCCCTGAGATCTGGGAATGCTAACTGTGTGTGGGGCAGGATGTTGTTTTATATTATATTATGTTTGAATTTTGTATATTTTAACCTGATATTTTAACCTTTAAATCTTTAAGATAAAAACACCTGAGAAATTTAACAACAGTGAAGAGCTCGAACTGAAATTAAACTTGTGCACCAGTTTGCAAGCAAGTGCACACCATATCTAAGGGCTCATCTACACCAGCTAGGATATGCCCGCTCCTTGCTGACATATCTTAGCCACGGATCAGGCTCATTGTTCCTCTGTTACTACCTCCATATGGGCCAGAGTCCAGACAAGGAGACAGGCACTGCTGCTACCATCTCCCTCGCTGTCTTGGAAGGCAGGAAGCCAGCCTGCAACATGTAACCAAGGCCCCTTGCAGGTGATCAGTTTTGGTCACATGCTGAAGTACACCTTCCTACCTTCTGGGAGAGCAAAGCAGACCAGCAGCAGCAGTGAGGGCCTGCCTGCCAGGATGGGCTACTGTGGTCTTGCATGGCCCGATCTGTTTCTTCCCAGTAGGAATGGATTAAAATAGTATTATTTTAAAGTGCTGTATTGGCCCCTATCCCATCTTAGCCCCATATCTGCCCTGGGGGTGGTGAGGACTGCCTGGGGGCAGAACAGGGCAAAAGCCCTGCATCATCAGGACAGCAGGATGCTAAATGGAGGCAAGATGGGGTAAATTGACCATCTAGACAAGCCCTAACAGAATAGAAAACAGGTCCCCTGACTGCCATGTGCCTTCCCATGCTTTGAGGACTTTGCTAGCAAAGTCATCCACAATCTGAGACAGACAGGACACATTTTTTGTCTCTATGTCCATGAGAATGATAAAAATGACTATCTTTCTCAACAGAAGGGAAGCATTAGATTTTCCTTTCAGTGCCTTAGATCACTGAAGCTCCCTTTCAGCTGTGCTTCAGTGGATGGCTACATTTCTCTCCAATGTTCCATCCAACAACATGGCAGCCAAACTATACAGGCCACAATTTGATTGATGTGTACTTTATGTTGTAAATTGCTTAAGACATCATGAAAACAGGCAAAAAGATCAAATATCCTTTGAGGGAGGATATCATTTTCATTTCAGACGAAATGTACCCCCACTGTGATTTGCTTACCCAAATGCAGAGCAAGGAATGAAAAGTATTTCTCATATTTCATTTGAGCATCCACACTGAAGAACACCATCAATGTTAAGTGGCATTGAAGTGAGAATGATTTAGTTAGTTTCAAATGTCGTTACTTCATGCTGAAGGTAATAAGTTGGCTGGAGACAACAAATTCAATTTTTACGATTTTGCTGTACCACATGGTATATTGTCTATGGTACTTGTGTATTCCATGTGTCCTGTTTTACAATACCAAGACCTGCGCTGAATAAAATGATTTCTTCAGTAAGTGCCAATGATTGTTTTCTCTGTATGCCTCAAAGTATAAATGTGTGAATAAGGGCAGAGCTATAGATTAACATGGCAAACTCCCCAGCAAACCTGTATAGGGGACTGGGGAGCTTCCTCTACCATAATCATAGAATTATAGAATCTTAGATTTGGAAGGGACAACAAGGACCATCTAGACCAACCCCCTGCCATGGAGGAATTAAAAACAAAAGCACTCATGAAAGATGCCCATCCCATCTCTCTTTAAAAACCTGCAAATATAGAGAATCTCCATCCTCCAAGGCAATCTACAGTATTCCACTTTCACACAGCTCTTACAGCAAACACGTTCTTCCTAATGTTTAAGTGCAATCTCTTTTCTTGTAATATGAATCCATTCTAGTTCTAGTCTCTGGAGCAGCAGAAAACAAGGTTGCTTCCTCTTCAATATGACATCCTTTCAAGTATTTAAACATGGCTACCATGTCACTACTTAACCTTCTCTTCTCCAAGCTAAACATACCCAGCTCCCTAAGGTGCTCCTCATAGGGCATGGCTTTCAGAACTGTGACCATTTTGGTTGCCCTCCTCTGGACATGTTCCAGCTTTTCAATATCTTCCTTGAACTCTGGTGCCCAGAACTGGACATAATATTTCAGGTGAGGTCTAACCAAAGCAGAGTAGAGTGGCACCATCACTTCCCTCAGTTTGGACACTACTGCTGCATAGTGATTATAATCAGATGAGACCTTCTCGTGGTGGTGGGGAGGGGAAAGAGTACACAATGAGTGTCCTCAATGTGAATTTGGTCTAGTAGAGCCAGTGGATGTTGATAAAGTACCTGAGAATATTGTTGAGGAATGTACCCCTGCAATGATGTGGGGATAAATTTGGAAGTACAGGTACTCATCCTGACAACCCTTGTGGCCACACCACCAAGGAAAATAGAAGAATTCATGCAGCTATGTTGTTTGCCTTTTCTTTTAAGTCAATCAGTTATATCTAGCAGCTTTCATATCCATCATAGAATCATAGAGTTGGAAGGGACCACAAGGGCCACCCAGTCCAACCCCCTGCCATGCAGGAACACATAATCTAAGCACTCCCAACAGATGGCCATCCAGTCTCTATTTGAAATCCTCCAAAGAAGGAGTCTCCACCACACTCCAAGGCAGTGTACTCCACTGTCGAACAGCTCTTACCGTCAGGAAGTTCTTCCTAATGTTTAGATGGAATCTATTTTCCTGTAATTTGAGGCCATTGCTCCATGTCCTAGTCTCTGAATCCATAGAAAACAAACTTGCTCCATCCTCAGTATGGCATTTTCTAGTCTCTGGAGCCATAGAAAACAAGCTTGCTCCATCCTCAGTATGGCATCCCTTCAAATATTTAAACATGGCTATCATGTCCCCTCTTAACCTTCTCTTCCCCAGGCTAAATATACCTATCTCCCTAAGTTGCTCCTCATAGGGCATGGCTTCAAGATCTCCCCCCATTTTGGTTGCTCTCCTCTGGACACATTCCAGCTTGTCCATAACCTTCTTGAATTGTGGTGCCCAGTACCGGACACAATATTCCAGGTGAGGTCTGACCAAAGCAGAATAGAGTGGCACTATTACTTTCCTTGAGCTAGACACTATACTCCTGTTGATGCAGTCTCAAATTGCTTTGGCTTTTTTAGCTGCTGTATCCGTTCAGCAGTTCACCTACCTGGGAAGCATCATCTCCTCAGATGCCAAGATTGACAAAGAGATCGATCACAGATTAGCAAAGGCATATAGTGCATTTGGAAGACTTCACAAAAGAGTCTGGAGCAATAAACACCTGAGGCAAAGCACAAAAATCAGTGTGTATAGAGACATCGTACTGTCTATCCTCCTTTATGGATCTGAAACATGGGTCACCTATCGCCACCACCTACGACTCCTCGAGCGCTTTCATCAGCGCTGTCTACGCACAATCCTAAATATACACTGGACTGACTATGTGACAAATGTTGCTGTCCTTGAGCAAGCAGGGATCACCAGCATTGAGGCCATGATATTGAGAACACAGCTGTGCTGGGCAGGGCACGTTTCTAGGATGGAGGACCATCGCCTCCCAAAAATACTACTCTACGGTGAACTCGCCACGGGTCAGCGTAAGAGGGGCGCTCCAAAAAAGCGATACAAAGACTCCCTGAAACAACATCTCAGGCTTGGCCAAATTGATCACCAACAGTGGTCCGCCCTGGCCTCACATCGGGAGGCATGGAGACGCACTATCCACAATGCTGCAGCCTTATTTGAGAACTCACGACGAACAAGTCTTGAAGAGAAACGACAACGCAGAAAGAATCACAACCCAAAAACATCACCCAAGGAGACCTTCTGCTGTGCTTTTTGCAACCGGACTTGTTTATCTCGGATTGGCCTTTTTAGTCATCAGCGCGCTTGCAGAAAGCGCGGGATGAGTCCTTCCTGAATCTTCGTTTGCGAAGAAAAGCCAGAGAGAGAATCACACTGCTGATTCATGTTCAGTTTGTGATCGACTAAGACTCCTGGATCAGGAAAAGGACTTTTGTAAAGATAATTTGTTGTGGTGTTACTAAGGCCGGTGTCACCCCTCCCTCCATTGGTGTCACCTGGTCTGGTTCTCCACACACCCCTAGTGCTGCCACTGCTAATGGATCTTGGAAGTCCATTCAAGGCTCCCCCAAATGCTTTACATAATGGCAGAGATGGTTTACAACAGTTGATTGATCCTGGGTAAATACAATTTACTTCCAATTGCTGTGGGCATTTCAGCTCAGTTCAGAGGGACCAGGGAATACAGAAGAATGGCAGATAATATCATCATACCTGATCAACAAAAAGCCCTGGTGCTCTCACTCTACTTTATTACTGTACCTCAGCTGAGGAGGAACCATCCCCTAGCTTCATAAACCCTACAAAACAGCACTCAAAACTCCAAGAGAAGAAACAGAATAGGGTCCAACAGAGGCCCTATTCATAACATGCTCATGTGGCAACATAAGCAAACGTTCCTTAATTGGGTAGAGGAACCTGACCCAACAGATGTCATGTATAAATGCCTGTGATGTCTATGGAAGGTATTGCTTTTAGGAAGGCCAAAGTTATGTGGCAGAGCACATGCTTTGCATACAGAAGATCATGGAATCATAGAGCTACAGAGTGAGAAAGGCCATCAAAGGCCATCGAGTCCAACACCCTAGCAATGCAGGAATCAACAGCGAAAACATGCCTGGCAGGTGGCCATCTAACTTCTCTGTAAAGCCTCTAAATAAGGAGAATCCACAGTATTCCAAGGTAACAGGGAGCCCCTGCTTATTTGACAGGTTAGGGACTGCAGCAGTATCTGAAACCAGAATTGGTCAAAAAAGCAGAACCTATGTAGGGAACATGAAGCAATTACGGTGGCTCACTTGGGACCACCTATGAGGTGCCCACACCCACCCATACATCTGCACACTGATTTCAAAGTATCTCAGTCAGGTTGGTGTCTTTCCACCCCACCCCTCAGTTCACTTTGCAAGCAGCACACACATATGCAGTCAGTCCCAAGCAAGCCTGTGTCAAAAGAGTGGATTCCTTGTTGGATGAATGGAACACGTCCTTAATTTGCAAGCATCAAGAGAGCGAGGCATCAGATAATGAGCCATCAAAAGGCAGGGGCTTCCTGTACTCTGTTCAGCTGTCAAACAGCTCTTATCTAGGTCTCAGGTTCAATCCACACCATTTTGGGTGGGGCTTCAGACTTTTTTCTGAAAACTTGGATTCCAATTGAGACCCCATTGGACAATACTGATTTAGAAAGACCTGTAATATGACTCTGTATAAGGGAACTTCCTATGACGTTGCATTACAGTTTATTTCTAAGATTGTACAGGTACCTTAAAAGGAAATACAGAAGTTAAATCACCTGGGTCCCATCTATACGAGGGGGGGAATGGAGTACCTCATAGTAATGGCATTTTGCAGCAGCAGAAACATATCTTAATGGTGGTTTTGGCCCGAGAAGCCCCCAGAAGCTTCGCATGCCAGATAGCGGCTGCAAGTGATTTACTCATGCTAGTTCTTCACCACCGTTGAACTGGAATGATAGAGTGATTTTTTGCATTAAAAGGATAGCCAAAAAACCAAAACAAAAAACCCCAAAAACCTAAAAACACCACCTACTCTGTTTTCTCACCTTAGTGTTCATTTGCAGAGGCAAAAATTCAACATGTTGGCAGTGGGTGCTTGCCCTGTTAGCAAGCCCTCCACCCCATGCTCACCTGGCCAATCAGCTTTGTGTTTCCTCTCATACGGGGAAGTGATTCAAAGCAAATTGCTTGTCCTAACAAGCAGGGAATGTACACCCCCCCTCGCTGTTTTAAAAAAATTACAGGAAAAGCTGTGAAGGCTTTTCCTGCATTGTTTTTTGCTGTTTTGGGCCCCCTCCTTCTGAATACTGTGGATTGATGTGGGATTCCATTGAGACAGGTAGGATTCCCAGTGAATTCCATGAAGGTTATTTTCACCATTTAGACAACCCCCTGGACTTCTTTTATTTACAGCTCTTTGAATGAAAGGGTGTAGACATTGCTTCTTAGTTCTCAATATATTTAAAAGAAAAATAGTATCATAGCAAATAATTGTAGCAGAAAGCCAAACCCCCTCCCCTTTTGAATGATTCACTTCTAAAGAAGTATTGTGTTTTAAAAAGGTCTTGGTATTTGTATATAAAAGACTTTTTCCAGACGTCAAGAAAAATAATACAAAGGCAGTATATATATTTAAGGTTACCCAGGAAACCTAGTCAACAATGATGTAATATTGCAGGAAATATTATTCAATGTTATTTCAATTAAAAGAGATTTCCATATTTTTGTCATTCCAATTATCTTGGTTAAATTTTTTAAAAAAAGATCTCTAACTTTTCCTAATTAGTACTTAAGCTGAAAAGGTAAACACAAATATAACAGAAGGTAAATACAGATTTGTGAAACCTGAGTGTACTGTCTGATTCTTTGCTGTGGCAATGGAATGAGACAGTGCAATATGTTAACAGTTTCATCTAACTTCCTCCAATCCACCCTGGAAATCACCAGCAATTTATAACTGTTAGTGAATCTGTAGAGAAAGCACTTAGAAATAAGAGAGCAGCATGACATGCAAATCAACCTAGGGAGATGAATAATTATTATTATAATAAAAAAAGCCCCCATTCATAGGAGGGAAAAATCACAAATATTCATGTTTTATCCACACGTTTGCTTATGGGTGTAAAACTGAATAATTAATGAAGGTGTCATCCAACGAGTTCCCAATATGGAATGTTGAAAGGAGTTCTGTTTTGCACACCCTCATGTGAATTGACCCTACCCATACTTCCCAGAGGACTGTGATTGGAACATAAGTATTAACTGGATTTCATGCTTCCCAAAAGTTCTGAAACAATTCCAATCTCAAAAGATGTTTCAAAGCAATTTGGAAAAAAAAAAAAAGACATATGCTGGCATCCTGCATTGCAGCTACAGATTCCTAGACTAGAGTTTCAGATCTGTAACTGCTCTGTATTTAGATATGCTATGCATTCACTTTCATGGCAATAATGCCATGGTTGTAAATACCCTGTGGAACCCACCTTAAACTCAAGAGAGGTGCTCCAAGTGATGGAGGGCTGCAGCAGGAGCAAGCATAGGCTTGCCAGAAGTCCCAGAAAACCGGGAAAATCCTGGATTAAAGAAACAGAAAGTTGTCCCATCTGGCTGGGATGCTTGAAGCAGCAGATCCCAGATTCCGACTCCAGGCTCACTGTCTGCAGGGTCTGGGGTCACATGGTGGGCGAGTGTCGCCTAGGCAAAAGGCAGGAGTTGGGAGAGTACAGAGTGGGCGGCAGCAGCAGAGAGAGAATGAAAGTCAGAGGAAAGAAGGCCAGCAGCAGAGTCAGACTTAAAGTAACTTTACTTGCATGTACCCCTCCTAGGATGACAGACCGGTGGCCAAATAGAAAGATGCTTCGGAATGGGAGGGAGGAATCTTCCTTCCTTTTCCAAGCTCCACAACAGGGCTGGAAAGAGGCTTGAAACTGTAACATTCATTATCACCCCAGCCAGCACAACCACTAGCTGGGGGACTGCAATAAAAAGTAACTGTTCTAAGCTCTGGGTAGGAGCAGCAAGCCTTTAGTTCAAATGCCTCTGGTTGCTAACTGGCACCTTTGGGGGGGGGGAATGAATGATGGCATTTTACTGTTTCTACATGCATAGCCAACTTGAGAGCCAATGTGGTATAGTGGCTTGAGTGTTGGATTAGAACACAAGGAGACCAGAGCAAAATCCATACTACAGAAATAATCTAGCTTGAAACTCCTTCCTATGGAATCCTGGGATTTGTAGTTTTATCAGGTCTTTAGCAGAGTTCTGAAAAGTTCAGTTGGTACAAGACACCTTAAACTTCTGAAATATGCAATAAAACAATGTTAAATGTCAAAATGTGGGGGGGGGGCTTCTCTTGACTTTTGTTGATAGTCTGCCAAATCCAGTCTTGTATATTTTTGTCCCGGTTTTGTGACAGAGAATTATGGCAACCCTAAGCAAGCAGGACACTTAAGGCTAGCCCCCTGCCTCCCTCCCATTCCCCACTGTTCATCACATCATGTCTTGGGGTGAGAAGGGGCTAACTATCATCCTGAAGTGCCTCACTTGCCTGTGCTGCAGGCCTTCATTAAGAGAAGCAGGTCGCTCAAGGTTAAGGTGGGTTCTGGGTGTCAGTCCTTCAGGTAATTCATAACAGTACATTTAGGTAGTTACAAATGCAGTGTAGGATCTTGAACATAGTTTGCACACAATATGTTTCATGAAACATCTGAAGGAGAATATAGAAACTGGTGTTTAAGTGAAAATTGTCTGCATTTTATAAAAAGACAGTATTTAAAGATTAATGTGGAACCAGGTGTTTTTTAAATACTGTAATAGTTTTGTGTCCAAATGGACACCCAGGCTGATAGAATTGACACATAAAATGTCATCGATGAATCAAGAAGACAAATTCAGATTGGAAGCTATCTGGATTAATGCCAGGATAGAAAATGTGTAGATGCATTTGTACTTCTATTTACTTCCTGGTTTTGTTTTGTGTTCTTCAATTACCTTCATTTTAGTCCATATGTCTGGTCTGTATGTAACAGAGAAGCTACCACACACAAGCCATTTGAAATAGAAAATGGACACCCAGTAACAGCTTCTTTTAAAAAGCCTTGGTGTGGTAACAGAAAGAATGCATGTGATGTGAATGAAGTGCCAAGGACTGAAACAGACCATTTTAACCAACCCTGGGTTAGGCTGGAAAAATCATCCCATGGAGATTCAGCTGGCCTCCTCACTGCTTTCCTTCCACAGCAAGAGAGCAGACAGGGAGCAAATTTACCTGCCCATGGGAGCAGCCATCAATAAGGCTTTCTCATAGAATCATAAAGTTGGAAGAGACCACAAGGGCCATCTAGTCCAACCCCCTGCCATGCAGGAATACCCAATCAAAGCACTTCTGACAGATGGCCATCCTGCCTCTGTTTGAAAACCTCCAAAGAAGGAGACTTCACCACACTCCATGTTGTCTTCACTAAATATGCCTGTGCCAGTAGTGTGATCAAAGTGGGGGGGGGGGAATCCTTGTTTTTGCAGTTCTAATTTTCTAATTTCACTTTTGGAGTTTCATTCAGACTAAGCATTAGGATTTTTCTTGTTCAGGTTTCTTGTTGTTATTCGTCATCAAGTTGACTTTGGCTTATGGTGACCCCATGAATGAGAGACCTCAAAGACACCTTGTCATCAAAAGTTGGCTAAAGTCCTAAAAACACAGAGCTCTGATCTTTTTGACTGGATCTATCCACCTGTAGTGTGATCTTCCGCTTTTCCTACCAGTTCTCACTGTGTCCAGAATTATCTTCTTTTCCAGTGAGTCGTATCATCTCATGATATGTCCAAAGTATGGCCACAGTTTAGTCATCTTTGCTTTAAATGAGAGTTCAGGCTTGATTTGTTCTAAGACACATTCATTTGTCTTTTTAAAAGTCCATGGGAATACTATGGCCTGGATGATTTTGTCTTTATCTGGGTGTATTTATATTTGATGATCTTATCTAGTTTCTTCATGGCTGCCTTTCCATTGTTCAGAGAAGGAATATTATACTTGTAGTTTGCACAGGAGAAAGATTTGTTCTTTGCCAGTAGATATGCTCTCACAAGAACTACTACAGAATCTTTACATTGTGCAGGCTTATATAAGGTGATATGCAGCAGAGTCCTGTTGGTATTATATAGTTACATAATGGTTGCACTTTACGAACCTTCTGCTGAATACCAACATTGTGCAACCAATTGTGTATCTGTCAGTATACCTGTTGACTGTCCCATTGTGAAATGGATAATTCATAGTGCCTGTTTCTCCAATCCCAGTGAAGAAAGTGGTACATTAAAGGCATTGATAAAATGTTACGCACCAACCAAGAATGTGTAACTTCATGAATCCTGTTTGTTAGTCCCAAATAGAGTAGACACATTGAATGGTAAGGCAATTGATTCAATGGCACTCCAGCAGTTGGAGCTAACAATAGGGTTTAGTGGACGACAAGCTGAACATGAGTCAGCAGTGTGATGTGGCAGCTAAAAAAGCCAATGTGATTCTAGGCTGCATCAATAACAGTACACTGTCTAGATGGAGAGAAATAATAGTGCCACTCTATTCTGCTTTGGTCAGACCTCACCTGGAAAACTGTGTCCAATTCTGGGCACCACAATTCAAGAAGGATATTGACAATCTGAAATGTGTCCAGAGGAGGGTGACCAAAATGGTGAAAGGTCTGGAAACCATGTCCTATGAAGAGTGGCTTAGGGAGCTGGGTATATTCAGTCTGGAGGAGAGAAGGTTAAGAGGTGATACAATAGCCATCTTTAAATATTTGAAGGGATGTCATATTGAGGATAGAGCAAGCTTGTTTTCTGCTGCTCCAGAGACTAGGACACAGAGCAATGGACTCAAAGTACAGGAAAAGAGATTTCACCTAAACATTAGGAATGCACTGCCTCATCGTATTCCTTGGAGGTTTTTAAATAGACTCTGGATGGCAATCTGTTGGGAGTGCTTTGATTGTGTCGTTGATGGCCCTTAGGGTCTCTTCCAACTCTATGGTTCTATGATTTTGGCCCATGTGAAATGGTTACACTTCTGGAACTCTGTTTCTGCCACCATGAACAGAACATGTTCATTACACAATGGCACAAAAAGCACAACCAGATGTGTAAAGGGCTTGTGTCTGACAAGTGTATGATACCAAGACAATGCTGGCCGTTGTGATGAAATTTTGCATCAGAGCCCAAACACCCATTTTGGGGGCTTAGTACAAATTTGTAACACAGCTTTTCCCCATACCAAAATTCCATCCCATGTACAGTACATAGTTTCAAAACTCATGAAAGAAACATTTCCATTTTAATTCTGAAGTTATGGTATCAATGTTTTTGAAATTAAACCATAACCCACATAGTGGCTTTTCTACCATCCTTCCTTTTTTGGTTGGTTGTTGTTGTTCTTGCTGTTGTGTGCCTTCAAGTCATTTCCAACTCATGACAACTCTAAGGCAAATCTAGCATGGGGTTTTCTTGGTAGAATTTGTTCAGAGGAGGTTTGTCCTTGCCTTCCTCTGAGGCTGAGAGAGTCTGAGTTTCCGACGGTCACCCAATAGGTTTCCATGGCCAAGTGGGGATTCGAATCCTGATCTCCTAGTGTCCTAGTCAAACACTCAAACCACTGCACCAAGCTGGCTACCAAGAAAAATGATCCTTCCACAGATTACTTTTGTTTAGCCTAACAACATCCTCCCTGAAGAATAGTTTGTATCTGTTTGGTTGATCCTAAATAAGGGTATTATATTGTTCATATTTTAAAATTAGATGATCTTCCTCCTTTTCTCCTGCTCTTCCCTCCCTGTTCCCCCACCGTTCCTCTCCTTGATCAGTGCAGCTGCAAACATTTTGTAAACAGATCAATTCACTTTAAACCTTTCTTTTTTCTTCCCCCTTTCACTGCAAAATTATGGATTATGTCCCTGGAGATGGTTTCTCTTGCAAATCCACACTTGACAGACAAAACAATCAAGTGACTTAATCATTCTTGCCCCATAATAGAAAACTTGCAGGTTTTGATGAGTGCTAACTTGTTAAATCTTTTCCTTCCCTCTTTCTGCCACATTCACTCTGTGTGTGTGTGAACTTAAGGTATAAATAAAATTTTAACTCACAAATATCTGGGTCTTGTCAAGCCTACCAGCACCACTAGTCTCCATGTTCCTGGTTTCTTTTCCCACCCCCTCCCCAGTTGTACCTTCATCCTGCATTTACATAAGGGACTATGGGACTAATAGTTCTTGAGAAAGCATGGCACACAGAGAACCACAGATATTTCCCCCTTGCAAACTATAAGTGTTAATGCTCCTTGTCTGATCAATAAAATGCCATTTTTTTAAAAAAAAAAAATATTGCATAGCATAGCTTCAGAAAAAAATCTGAAAATGAAATTAGAAAGCAAGACCTGTAAGGAACATGTGTTATGTTTTCTCTTTCTGTTTCCTAATGAACCTGGCCCCTTTTATTTCCCATGAGTTATTTCTTAAAGAAATATAGGGGCTCATCTACACCAGCTAGGATATGCCAGCTCTTCGCCAGTGTATCCTGTCTGTGGAGGTGGTCCGTTCTTCCCCCATTACCTGGTTAAAACGGGCCTGAGTCCACACAGGAACACTGGTCTGTCACTGCAGCCACTACCACCACTGCCACCATCATTTTCTCTGCTATCTTGAAGTCAGGAAGGGGGCCTGCAACATGTAACTGAATTCCCCCATGCATGTGACCTGTATGGTCATATGCCATGGGACTCCTGCCTGGCTTCTGGGAGAGCCAGGGAGCTGATGACAGCAGTGAGGGATGGTGTGCCAGATTGGTTTCACATAGACAAATGGCACCCAATCCGTTCCATCTCAGCAGGAACAGGGTAAACCAAGAGATTATTTTACAAACTGCTGTAAAGTGCCTTATCCTGGCCTGCCCCCATTCCAGCCCCCTATCTTCCCCAGGGGTGGTGAGGACTGCCTGGGGGAAGATCAGGGCAAAAGGCCTGTGTCATATGGTCTGCAGGGGTCTGGAATGGGGGAAAGCTGGGGCATTTGGCTTGTGTAGATAAGGCCATAGACTAGCTAGTAAAATCATATATATTACAAGTCCTAATCTAATCATTCAGGCACTATATGTCTGTTCTAGACCTTGGCAGCTGGTGGCATCCATGTCAATGATACAGTGAAACCACTCTCAATTTTAATTCAGGTTCCAACGAGGCTATCCCAAAGGTGCTCAATTGCTGTTATCATGTTAGCAGTATTGACTTATGGCGACTCTATGAATGAGAGACCTCCAAGTCACCCTGTGTAATGCACCTGTCTCTACCTAACTCAAAAAAAGGAACTTAATGGAGTAATCCAGAAAAGCTTTATTGAAGATCAGGTTCAGCACAGTAGTCTTTGCCAGAACTAAGGCTTTAGCATAGGTTTCAGTTTTAAAAGCTTCTTACTCTCCTGCCATGAAGTTTGCCGAGGCATTCTTTCCCACACAATACCAAGCAGTACCAATCATCTAGATGACCTTGGTTCCCACCAAGTTATAGTCTGCTTCTGCCTATTCCTCTGAATACATGAACCTCATTTTAACATGGCTACAGAACAGCTAATCAAAGCAGCTAGCATGGCAAAGAAGCTTAATCTGAATGCTTCTTTGAAACCCTGTTATCAATAACCCTGTTCAAGTCTTGCAAACTCAGAGCAGCCATGGCTTCCTTGACTGAATCTATTCACCTGTAAGGCAATCTTCCCCTTTTTCTACTGTCTTCTACTTTACCAAGCATTATTGTCTTTTCTAATGAGTCATGTATTCTAATTCAGAAAAGAGCAATACCTTTATTGGCCAACCCAAATGCAGAAAATACATTGAAACAGCTTTCAATGTTTCAGTGGCTTCTTCATTAGGCAAAGAGCTTTAAAGTCATACAGGACAAGAAAGGTGATGATGTTAGAGTCAAAGACTTAAATTTTGTCTCGGGTGTTACTCTGTTGTTAGTTACAATGGTTTGAGGGATCTCAATGCATGCAAGGGTCACTTCCCTTCTTGACTATGTGGGGACCAGGGACAAAGAGTAATAAAAGACAGGTAAAATACAATTTCAACTCCATTAGCCCCAACCTACCATAGTACTTTGGCTCTGGGGACTACACAGAGCCAGGCATTTAAAAACCAGCTGGCTCTGGACAGAGTTGGCTTTTGGTGGGAGGCACAATCATGGAGTAACAATCATGGCAAGGCATTTCATTCCCCCAGGAGTGAATAGGATGGCAGGCTATGCTGTTAACAAATTAATTTCTTATCAATCATCTTCCAGTTATGAGGTCTGTCTATTAAATAACAAGGCTGCATTTCTACCTTTCAGACAAATCAGGGAGAACTGATTGTGAAAACTTGAGTGGTGACCTCTTGAGTGGCAGAAGTAATCTCAGAACCACTGTCAATAATATTTGAGAATTCCTGGAGAACAGGAGAGGTCCCAGCAGACTGGAGGAGGGCAAACGTTGTCCCCATCTTTAAAAAGGGGGGAAAGAAGACCCAAATAATTATTGCCCAGTCAGCCTGACATCAATACTAGGGAAGATTCTAGACCAGATCATTAAACAGTCTGTAACCAGTCTTAGAAAGGAATGCTGTGATCACAAAAAGTCAACATGGATTTCTCAAAAACAAGTCATGCCAGACTAATCTCATCTCTTTTTTTTTATAGAGTTACAAACCTGATAGATGAAGGGAACACAGTGGATGTAGTGTATCTTGATTTCAGTAAGGCTTTTGACAAGGTCCCACCTGATATTCTTGCAAAAAAGTTAGTAACCTATGGCTAGACAACACAACTGTTAGGTGGATTTGTAATTGGTTTGGTATTGAGGTGACATCTTCAGGCATTTTGGACAAAAGGGAGAATATCTGGATTCATAGACTTAAAAGGCACCACTGTTACCTACCCTGACACCCCAGTCCCATATCTATATTAATAATTGGCAATATTTAATAATTATGTCAACATGTGGCCTTCCATAAGTGTGGCCATTAATAAAAACCTGGGAAATTCCCCAGCTAGGAAAACCAAAGACAAACATTAGTTAGTCAGGTATGCATTTAGGGGGAGGCTACCTAAATTATAAAGAAATGTTAAGGCAACTGAAGGGATGTACACCTGGCTAATCCCATCTGCCAAGGCTGGCAAACTCAGACCTGTAAACAACCCTAATTTGTTTACCCTTACCGAAACAAAGGAAGTTGCTTCCTCCTTTTCACTCGCAAAGTATTCACACATTAAGACACCATTAACATATCTGGAGTCCCTTTGTCCCACCTTGGGCAACTCCAAGAAACAATGTCTTCTGCTCTAAATCCCATCCCCAGAAGGCAAATATTGACTATAAAAACCCTTCCAAAATTCCACTCAAACACTCACAGATCCCCTTCCTGAGGACACTTCTTCTGTCTGCACAGCCATTCTGGATTGGGACCCCCACTCTGCTGGTTTCTTCCATGAACTCATCTCTAAAGGAAAAGTGTCATATCACCCACTTGAAACTCCCCTTACTATCCCCTTATCCCAATTCTACCCACTTCATTCACTAGTCTTACCTGAATGCTTGAAGCCTGACTGTGTGTGTGAACGTTGTTAGTATCCCCCCCCTCAAATAAAGATAATTTGTTATACTATCTAGCTTAATGTATCCTCCCGATTACCAGTATAAATAGGTTAAAAGGTCCCAAGGTTGTCCCCTCTCACAGTTGCCAAACTGAGTATATTAAATTCCCCAACTTAATATCAATATCCATAGGGTCTTCATGACCCCCAAGCATTTAGGGTAATACCACATGGCCTCAGTCTAGATGATAATACTGTCACCCACTGAAGAATGATGAAAACTGAGCTGCCATCTTGGATGTAACTGAAGAAGGGAGAAGTTGCAACATTTTGCTCGCTCTCTCTCTCTCTCTCGTTCTGCTTGTAAATCATTTCAATCTATGGTGTGTGTGTGTGTGTGCGCGCGCGCGCGTGCACGCGTGCCATATGCTACATTTCATTGGATGCATTGAATGTTGTCTTAGGAGGCAGATAATGAAATTGCTAGGTATAGGGAATGAGCAAAATATTCTGAAAAAAAAATAGCAACTCATCTCATTCATACGAGGAAAGAACCCATTATATCATTATCAGACTTCTGGCAAAAGGCCTAATCTGCTTTCTTCCATAGTGAGAGTCTTCTCCCTCTTGGACTGAAGCAGTCTAGCATCTGGCAACCATGTTCTATTCCAGCCAACACTCAATTCCAGCCAAGTGCAGAGAAGATCCTTCTTGATCTTTCATACAGCTTGATTGCATAATGCAGGGTCTATTCTCCTATTCTCCCTAGGGGTCCCACAACGCACTGATGCCTCTGAATAGCAGAACCAAGCTAGCCTGTTATTATCCTGAATATCTCCACTGCACCCCTGTACACACCCCCACACACAATTTTCATAGGGATGACTCAGTCCTGGCCATTGGTGGGGGGGAAGCTCTCATTCCTTGGGGGATGTACTTAGATAACCTGTCAACAAAAGGGAGTTTATACAAAGGAAATGCTGACATTGCACAAAGCGACCACGGACAACACAACAACTGCTGCAGCAATGGAGACTAACTTTTAAAATAACATCTGTTCATTTTAATGAATATGTTTTTGTTCCACAGAAGAACCTTAGCTGGCAGTTATAGAATGTTGATCACAAAACTAATTAACCTACTCATCTGCAAGGGAAAAAATGCATGTATTTTTTCATAGCTTTAAAACGAGAGTGGGTAAGAGTGCACTATAAATTATCATACTGCATTAAAAGAGTTGTAATTCTTTATTATTGAGCAGTAAAAGCCTTGATTTTTATTTGGGCAGCCCAAATGGCCAGTGAGCTTCATTAACTCTTGCCTAGTTCTCTAGCAGAACACTACTGACAGGATTCCTGTTACAGCTGAAGCAAAATGGAGAGTCAATAACTCAGGACTTTATCAGATGAGGCAAATATGGCATCATAAGGATGTCTAATGATTGCAAAAGGGCACACATACAGATGATGCCATCCTTTCATGATCACATCTTGTCCAAAAGCTGTCCTATTTTATTGATGGGCCAAGCCATTAATAGATCTCCTGTAGCGATTTTTTGCCGGCGTTGCAGACGTTTGAATCCTCGCGCCATTGTACTCATGTGAATACGGCATCAATGAACACTTCCAGGTGAGATCACAACAGCCAGGTAGGGGATGCTCTTTTTAGGACTCCCCACCACTGTGTACTTGGGACTTTTAAAGTCTGGTTTTGTGCTTTGCTGTACTTTTTGTGTGTGTGTTTCATGCTTTAATTTTAAATTTCCCACGCTAGCATCTTGTGAGAATCACCAAGATCAGGAACCCAGAAGTAAATGGAGCTCCATTTGTGCTCTGTTATTGCCAGGGAAGCCTCTTTAACACCAAGTAAGGTAAGGTCTGGTATGGTGGGTTCTTTTGCTGGCATTAAAAATGACACAATTTATGCCAGAAAAAAAAATTAAAATGGAGTGGTCTGATAAACTCCTCAGTTAGGGTATGCGCTATTTCTTCCTACCCCAGTTCTTTGTTACGGGTTACATCATCCTTTCTGATTTTGAACCATAAACAGATCTGACTAGCTACATGTTTCTGTGACGTCATCACATTAAATATTTACTAAAACAGTGGAATCCCATAGTCACAGAGAGAGTAGTACTAACAAAATGAGGGGGGGGGATGATACTCTGCTGTGGCCTAGTGAGGTTTATTTGGTCATGGTATGGAAGAACACTTCTCTGTGGTGCACCCCCCCCCCATTATGTGGAATGATCTCCACGTTGAGATCAAGCATGGTCTCAATATGGGGTGTGTCTGTAATATTCCTTTTCTTTTTTTTTTAATTACTTTTTATTAAGTTACATATACATATACAACTTATTACATGTTTACATTCTCTTAGCTTCACTTAAACAATGTAACTTTTTCTAAGATATAAAATATCATAGTCCTACTCCCCACCGTTCTCCTGGACTATTCCCTGGGCTACCCAACTTTGCAAAATCAGATATCCATTTGGGTCCCCTTGAATATAACTTAGCTTAACTGGTTACTCCTATATTAACATAATTCCAGCTGTTAAAATTCCACCTCCCTCTAGAGTATTGCACGATTATTGAACTCTTTAGAGGTCGAATTTCCCCAGATTCCTCCATTTCTTCTTCCAGTATGTTATAATTGGAGACCATTCCACATCAATCTTGTTTATTGATCTATCCTTTAATTGTGCAGTAAGCCTATCCATGTCCATCATATCTTTGAGTTTGATAAGCCATTCCTCTTCTGTTGGGGCTTCTTTTTTTTTCCATTTTGCTGCATATAATACCCTTGCAGCCGAAATCATATATAACATAACCCTCCAGTACTTATTAATCGATTTTTGTTCAGTCATGTCTATCATATTTAATAAATAGATTTCCGGTTTCATAGGAAAATTTACCCCTAGCATTTCACTTATCATAACATGAATTTTTTTCCAGAAGTTTTGTGCTATTTGGCACGACCACCACATGTGGTATAGAGTGCCCTTCACTTGCTCACATTTCCAACATTTCTGCGGGCCTGTCTTATACATTTTCTTTAGTCTTACTGGCGTTAAGTACCACCTTCCGAACATTTTAATATAGTTTTCTTTCAAGCTCTGTGATGCCGTGAATTTGTGAGTGTTTATCCAAGATTTTTCCCATTTATCTAGATCTATAGTTCGACCGATGTCTTGTGCCCATCTTATCATTTGGTCTTTAACTGTTTCATTTTCCATTTCCCTTTCCAGTAAGATATTATAATATTTAGTTATGTGTAATATTCCTTTTCTGAAGAATAAAATCTCCAAAGGGTCTTTCTTCAGGTAGCTTTACAGCACAGCCTCAGCAAGCCTTCCAAATATGAAACTAGAAAGATCTAGCAATGTACATTCCATTTCCTAAGGGCTTGTCTAGATGGACTATTTACCCCATCTTCCCTGGTCTTGGGCCTGCAGTCCAAACTATACAGAGTCTTTTGCCTTGTTTCACCTCTTAGTAACAGGAGGGAGCAGATTCAAGGGCAGAATACAGTGGCTGGAATGCGATATATTCTGGCCAGTCTAGACAAACCCCAAAGTATCAATCATGGCCCCTTTTGCTATCTGGCATATATGACCAAGCTAGTCAACACATACACATTACAGTTTATGTTACCAGCTGGAGGCTCGTAGTCTTGCCAAGTACCCAGGTAATGTTAGTGAAGTATTTTTTAATCCTTTCATTTTTTAAAATTTATTTTTCTGTCTTTTGTTGGTTTTCAGTGTGTAAACTGCTTTTCTTATAGTGCAAAGCAATGTAAACATTTTTTTCAATGCACACAGGAATAATGGCTATTATAACATAACATCCTGCTTGTCCTTCTCTGAACCCATCTATTTTGGCTCTTTTTTTCATGGTCCACTTTTCATTTTCTGGATTCAATTTACAGAGCATGTCTGCATGTGTCTACTCAGAAGTAATGCCCTCTCTCAGGGTACAAATTCACTTAGCAAGGTAGAACTGCCATTACCCCTTGTGTCCATTCAACCAGAGTCAGGGGAACCTAAACCTACACCTCACTCTCAAAGATTTTAAGAATGAAGGGCTAAAGCAGTACCCAGGGCAGGGCAACTGTCCATGGTAGGAAACAGCATTGGCTTCGTTGGAGGGTAACTCCACCCATCAATTTTTTCTCAACCTTTTTGCCTCAAAATGTCTCCAATGCCTTGGGGGGGGGGGAATTTTGCCATGTTTTGAAACCCCTTCTCCCTGCACCATTTTAGGTCTAGAAATTTTAAATGGTGGTGGTGGGGTGTTGGGAGACCTTGGAAGTCTCCAAATGTCCTTGAGGGGGCCACATGCAATGTACAGGTTGCACCTTCTTCACTCACCATGTGACCAAATGTCCTGGATTGGATTCAGTACCAAGGCAATCTCCACAAGAAACATATTTACCATCAGATTCAGAAGATGTATTTAGTTACGCAAGATGGGAGAAAGAGGATAACAGTATGTCCTGTATATCAGAATACACTTTGGAAAACATAATGCAATTAAAAAAAACAAAAACAAAACTACAGCTAAAATAGCTGTATGTACCAATGCTCTAAGCAAGATCTCAGATCACAGGTACAATGCACATAGAGAGCACAAAGGCAGGTGCAATTGGAAGCACAAAGGTATAGATCAGAAATGCAAAGCCCTCTGTATAGTGCTTTCTGTTGTGTGTTGTGTTGCAATGAGCATGGGCAAAAAGGGTTTGTTTGTGTTTTTTAAATACCGTTCAACCTGGGCAACTACATTGGGTTTAACTAGCACAGCAGGAGGTTAAGCATCAAACTTTCTAGCTCTTGTGAATGTGTGTCTCTCAGCCACTTTGGTTTCACCTGGGAACTCCATCTCTGACTTGGCCATAACACAGATTCACAAGTACATGTTAAAGACTGAAAAAAGTATTTGAAACAATTTGAAAAATGTTTCTCAAGAGTCAAGAAACACTGACAAGAAGATTCCCAGACTGATGTTTGCAGTTCAGGAGTTATTCTATGCAAAATATGCATGTGGTTGTTTTGCACAGAAACTGGCTTTTCTGTGAAGAAAATAATATTGCTATGCAGACATATTAATTTGTGTGCAGGAAATAATATTATTTCCTGCACAGAAATTCTGGAGATGGGGACAAAGGCCAAATCCACACTACACAAATAATCCAGTTTGAAATTGGATAATTCAGTTTGAAACTGGATTAGTTCCCATGGCTCCTTCTTATGGAATCCTGGGATTTATAGTTTGGTGAGCCAAATTTCTGCAAATTTTGTGCAGAATAAGTCCATAACTACAAATAGTCTTTGAAAACTGTGCAGATGTCAAAGACTTCTGCACATTGGGAAGAAAATGGCTAAAACTACCCATTGCTTACTTAGAAAAGAAAATTAACAAAGAATTATATTCCTAGTACCCTTGACAAATGAAGCCTGAATCTTCAGGCTTCATGAAAAACTAAAGGCTGTTTTAACTCATTAAAAGTCAGTTTTCATGAAAGGTACTTCTGGGACCATTTCTGAAGAGGGGGACATAATGGTTTGCATGTGTTTGTTTTTGTAAAAGGACTGAAATAAAGAACTGTGTTTTTCAAATGATCCAAATGGTCATAGTGTTGTCCTTCCCAGATGAATTAGAGATGTTGAATAATTTTATAAGAAAATGGTACAATGCTCAGACTGGTTTGATGGAACAGTTTGACATCTGCTATGGGCTCTGTCTTCGTCGAAGCTGAAATAAAAGCAATATTTCATCATATACAATAATGAAGCAAGCTAAATAAATTAGCAATTAACATTTGATAACACAATTAAGCCATTCTGTCAAGAGCTCTGTGAAAAGATAATGGATAGCAACTTGGGTGGGGGGGATAAAAACCAGTGGTTCATAAAGAAGGTTGGAGTTTTCTTTATGGATCAATTAACAAACGACTTTCTTCTTTAGGAAGAAGCAACAGAGAAGAGGGTATTTCTCTGCAAAGGCTCCTTTCTGAAGCCTAGTTCTTGCTTTGTAATTAGAACTGAGCTAACATTTGTCATAAGATTTTTTCTGATACAATTACAGTTGTCTCTTCATATTTGCTGGGATTTGGTTCCATGACACCCCCTCCCCCATGGATAACCAAAATCCATGAATACTCAAGTCTCATTATATGCAATGGCATAGCAAAATGGTGTCCCTTATATAAGATGGCAAAATCGAGGTTTGCTTTTTGGATTATTATTTTTTAAAGAATATTTTCAAGCCGTGAATACTTAAATCCATGGATACCAAATCCATGGATATAGAGGGACAACTGTACTGAGATTTCTACCTTTGTTAATCCTCTTGCAAAAATGTTATCCCAATTTTCTCTTTGACCACTCCTGTCCTGTCCACACATACACACAATGGGTCAGAATGAGACTCTGTGAGAGGCATTGTGCAAGATTCAAAATGGGACCTAGGCTATCAAAGTAGATGTGATTTGTAAAGAAGGAAGTCTGAATGAATAGAACAGGTCAGATTTCCCAAATTGCCAAACAATCTGAGACAAAGCTTGAGTTAGGCGCACACAAAGAATTCTTACTTTATGAATTTATGAAGTAACCTTATAATATGAAGTCAGATCACTGTCCCAGTACTGAGTCATCTGACTACTGCAGTTTTCCAAGGTCAAAGTCAGAATTACTTGCTAGTCATGCCACAAAAGAACATTTAAATGAAGATGCTCAGGACAGAAACTGATACTTCCTACATACAAGCATGGGATCTACTACTGAATTATGGTTCCTTCCAATCACAGAACAAATCACTAGAAGAATTCATTTAACTAGGTGTACTTTATCTGTACACCTGCCTAAATACCCTGAAGATTCCAGATCTTGACTGCCAAAGAATATCAGGTGCTGTAGACTATATTTCAGAGGAAGGAACTGGCAAAACCACCTCTGAGTATCCCTTGCCCAAGAAAACCCAATGAAATTCATGGGGTCACCATAAGTTGACAGACAATTTGAAGTCACATATGCGCACACACTTTTATCAGTTCTCCTTTCTTCCCTCCATACATGAGCTTATATCCTTCTAGCACTGTGAATACAGCTCTTTACTTGGCTTGTAGTCCACTTCATAAAGAAGCACAGAAATGCACCATGACTGCCAAAGATATCTACGATACACCAAGGATGAATGAGTAAGTTTCTGTCATACTTTCAGTTTCTTCCCAAGCATGAGTTCACATCAGTTTGCATTTTAAAAAAAAAATCATGAAAAGTAGTATACATTTCCATGTGTATTTTCACAGGTAGAGACATTTCTATGAAATATCTGCTAAAATACACATTTTGCAAGCACTTTTCCTGATATATACATTTTTGTTTTGAGTATTTTTCCATTTGAATGAAAGTTTGTATGTAATTTTGTTTTATTTACACATTCCATATAGTGTTTTTTTAAATCAGAAGATTTAGGAAAGTGCATACACATAAGGATAACTGTGCATTTTTGCCAAGTCCAAATTAGAAGAGTCTTTACAAAAATCTGAAATGAACAAATTTCACTCACATAGTTACAACAGATAAGTCTTGTTCTTTCTTGCACTTCTTACCTTAGCAATATATAACAACTAGTAGAAATTCAGACATTTTTAAAACCAAATTTTGTTTAGCAATTGGAAGTGATGACTTATATTGAGATCTTACACTGTGCTCATGTAGGGCAAATCTATACTCATACATAGTGGTTGTGCTACAGTACTCTTGTTGTAATACTGACATTGTGCAACTGACTGCCTATCAATGTGCCTGCTTATTATCCCATTTTGTAATGGAGGATGCACAGTGGCTCTGTTCAAGTTCAGATTAAAAATAGCATTTAGGCCAGGGGTGGGCAAAGAACAGCCTGTGGGATGCATGCATCCCCCCCCACTCCGGAGTCATTTTTGTATCTCACAGAGCACACACACACACACATACGATTTTTTTTTAAAAAAAAAACTTTTTCAAAAAATACTAGAAACATCGTTTCCAAGTCAAGCGAAGTAATAGTCCCACTATATTCTGCATTGGTTGGGACCCATCTGGAGTACTATGTTAAGTTCTGGGCACCTTATCTTAAGACAAGTTGGAGTGGGTTCAGAGAAGGACAAGGAGGATGATAAAAGGTATAGAGAACAAAACACTTGAAGAAAGGTTGAAGGACATGGGCATGTTCAGCTTGGTGAAGAGGAAAGTGAGGGATGACATGATTGCACTCTAGAAATACCTCAAGGATTGCCACAGAGAGAAGTGGGCAGGCCTGTTCTCTGCTGCCCCAGAGGTAGGATGAGGTCTAATGTTTTGAACTTACAGGAGAGTAGGTTTCAATTGAACATCAGAAGGGACTTCTTGACCTTAATAGCAATTCAGCAATGGAGCCAAATTCTAGAGAGGTAGTAGGCATCCTTCTCTGAACGTCTTCAAAAAGAGGCTGGACCTCCTGGGGATGCTTTAAAATTATGCATTAAAATGTATATATTTTGTACAGAATAAGTTCAGAACAACAAAAAATCTTCAAAAACTGCAGAGAAAAATTGTAAAATGATTTATTCTTGCCTGAGAGAATAAAATGTATGAAGCTTTACCTCCCTAAGGTGGGATATAAATAGTTAAATAAATAAACAATGACCCGAATCTTCTATTATGGTCTAGGTTATGTAACTTTACATTCAGATTCAATTTTTTTTTAATTAGTCTACCTCACATATAATTAACTGCATAGCAGAGGTGCTCAGAAACCCTGTTAGTGAATTGCAAAGATGGATGACAGGATACTGGCAAGATGCCCCTATGTGTATTGGGCTCTATTGCAGTGCATCAGCACTTCCTAGCTGGTGTCCCAATGCACAGTGGGATCAATGGGCATGGGACTGCCCAATTCTAATTGCCAAAGACCTATGTCCACTTAGGAAGAGGTATATTCCCAACAGGATTCTGGCTAATATAAGAGTCCATCCCTTCTATAACCGATCTAGAATATGGTGTCCCTTTAGTTCTCCATTAGTTAAATGAAGGGGGATGGAGAGAGAGAAAGGAGCATCCCATATTTCCAGTGGAAAACAGAAACAAGCACTAAGTCACTTAGTGTTGTTCCCTAGCATTGAAGCGACCCACGAGCCCTTGGCAGCCAATCAACAGAAAGTTTCTAGGGAAGAAAGGTACAGTGGTAGCCAAATGTAGTGCCAGTCCCTGGCATATTGGGAAGAAAAATTGCAGGTCCCCCACATCAGATAGACTAATGATCCACAGGGATTCAAAAGAGTTGTCTGGAAGATTGAATCCTTTGAATCCATAGAACAGAAACATAAAATAAACTGTGCCCTCCACAGAATTTTTGACATTGGTTTTCTATTTCCTTGTTGGTCCACCAAAAGAAAAATAATTAGAAATATGTATTCAGAATCATTGCCTGGTGCTCATTTTAATAATATGCGATACAGTAGCATATCTTCCAATTATTAACTGCCTTATCTTTATCATTTGGTTTTCATGCTGAGCAATATGTTGCAGCGCGATTGCTAATGGCAAAAATAGACCAATATTTTTAACAGCATGTCCCAGCTTAACTACCATATTCCACAGCCAAAGGGTCATCCAGAGGAGATGCCTTTGTATAAGTATAAATTAACCAGAATTGGTTTATAATGCTAATTCTCCTCCTAAGAGAGAAGAGGCACTTGGCTTTATTAGAAACCTTGGCTGGGGAAGAGAGAGGGTTCACATTGTGTTGGAAATTACAGTATTTAAAATATTAGATGGGGGCATCTTTTGCAGGTAGGAGTGAGTTTGTCTCTATCAGAAGGGAGACTATGAAGTGAAAAGAGTAAATTCCATAAAATTTGACATTTCCCTCCTTTTGATGCTTCCCTGATTGAAACTGACCCATTCAAAGCTGTTATTTGTTCTGTTGTATCAAAACAAAATGAAATGTGGTGCTAGAAAAGACTTCTCAGGATACCATGGACTGCTGGAGAAAAACAAAAAAACAAATGGATCTTAGAGCAAATCAAGCCTTAGAGCAAACCAAAGCTGTTGCCACACAGCAGAAATACCGTAATCCAGTTTCACACCGCATTAATTGCCATGGCTCAATGCTATCAAATTCTGGAACCTGTAGATTTGTGAGCTATTTAGCCTTCTTGTCAGAGAGATCTGGTGCCACAATGAACTACAAATCCCAGGATTCCATAGGATGGATCCATGATAGTTAAAGTTGTGTCAAACTAACGGCGTGCGAATTTGAGTGACCAAACAAAAGTACAGCATAGAGTTCTCAGCATTAACTAAGAGTTCTTAGATTACCTAAAAGCTCTCACCATGGACACTGAGGGGACTGCTGCAGTCACCTGCAGCACTTGTGGGATGTTTGTCTTCTTGTCTACAGATGTGGGGAACTTCACATGCACCAAGTGCAAGTTGGTAGCCCTTTTGGAGGAGAAAGTCCAGCAGCTGGAGACACGGGTAGCTACACTTCAAAAGATATGTGAGCAAGACATTTTCCTGGACAGAACAGAACGAACAGTCTTGGATGGGGACCGCACAGAGGAACTGGTTGGGGAGGAGAGGGTCACTTCACAGACACAGGAGGTAGACAGCTGGAGGAATGTCACACAGAGAACAAGAAAATCCAGGGATTCTTCGAGCAGCTTGCAGCTACAGAATTGATTCGAAGCCCTCTCCCTTATCAAGGACAACAAGGAAGAACAGCAGGGGCAGAGCAGGGGACCCTGAGAGGACCACCGTAAGGAACAGCAGCTGCAAAGCCTCGGGGGAGGAGTGTGGTGGTGGGACTCCTTGCTGTGGGGTACAGAAGCAATGGTTTGTGGGCCTGACAAGATGTCTCGGGAGGTGTGTTGTCTCCCTGGGGCAAAGATCTGTGATGTGACCGAGAGGCTGACAAGACTCGTCAAGTCTACGGATCATTACCCCATCCCTTTGGTCCATGTGGGAACCAATGATACTGCAAGGCACAGCTTTCTGAAGATCAGAAGAGATTATGAGGCTCTGGGGAGGAAGCTGAAACAAATGGGCACACAGGTTGTCATCTCGTCTCTTCGGCCAGTTGAAGAGCATGGTCCAGGAAGGGAGAGGAAAATAGCCGATGTAAACAACTGGCTCCATAGATGGTATCGCTGAGAATGATTTGGATTCTTGGATCATGGGCTGCGCTTCCATGAGGGGGAGTTATAACAGAAATCCATCCTAATCCCCAAAGTATACTACCATGTAAAAACTTTATTTTCCCCTTTAAATCCACAGAGAGCATCTGACAAGGATCTGACCTTCCAACAGAGTCTAGCCCTTTTTAATTGGGCTCATTCTGAGTTTTCCATCAATGTAACTCTAGTTTGCTGCTCACTTATTTCATCACCAGTGAATGGCTTAGGTCCACTCTGTGGAGTTGCCTGCCCAGGCAATCCCCAAGAACCACCAAGAAGAAACTCAGATCCATTGACATCCTGAAGCAAACTGCCTTAATCAGTCTCCAACCCTTGCCAAGGCTCTGAGTCCCGGTGGTCTATCAAAAAGTAGATGATGGCAGTGTCCATGACAATAAAACTGTGGAAAATCCCTTCACTCTAAGGGGTTCTCTAAATGCTGAAAATGCTCTTCACAGAATGCTAGAAGAATCTCTGGCTTTTCATCGCAAGTGAAGATTCAGGAAGGACTCATCCCGTGCTTACTGCAAGCACGCTGATGACTAAAAAGGCCAATCCAAGATAAACAAGTCTGGTTGCAGAAAGCACAGCAGAAGGTCTCCTTGGGTGATGTTTCCGGGCTGTGATTCTTTCTGCGTCGTTTCTCTTCAAGACTTGTTCAACGTGAGTTCTCAAATAAGGCTGCAGCATTGTGGATAGTGCGTCTCCATGCCTCCTGATGTGAGGCCAGGGTGGACCATTGTTGGTGATCAATTTGGCCGAGCCTGAGATGTTGTTTCAGGGAGTCTTTGTATCGCTTTTTTGGAGCACCCCTCTTATGCTGACCCGTGGTGAGTTCACCATAGAGTACTATTTTGGGGAGGTGATGTGTGTGTGTGTGTTCGGCTGACACTCCATGCTATAGGAATAGAAATTAGGCATTCCTGTGGTAATCAGAGGATGTGCTTGGGAGGCAACGCCCCCGCCTCAGTCTATGTGTGAATATCAAAGCAGAAAAAAGCTGAAAATTAAACCGATAGACCAATTAAGCAATAATTCATGTGAATGATGCAGCACTGGTGCGAAACAGCGATACAGTGCAAATTACCGCAATAAAAATTGTCATGTAACTGAAGCCCAAGAGTTTTATATATATAGATATATCAACGTTTTGCCCCCAAATGCCCTCTAGGGGACATGGGGTCATTCTCACTATATCTTGTGGCTTCCTGGGTCAATTTTAACAGCAGGAATTGAGCAAGTGTTGTTCACTTCCTGTTCACTCTCTAAAAAGGCCTCTCCAGGGCATAAATGGGCCGGGGGGGGGGGCAAGACACTGGAAATGCACCTCGTGTTGTCATAAGAGCATTTGGGATAAAAAAAATGGAAAAGGCATTTTTTTACCTTGGGGGTTCTCCAGGGGACCTCCAAATGTGGTGGAAGTGCCCTCCATACCCCTTGAGGTCATTTTGGGGGCAGTTCAGAGTTCTTTTTTTTTTTTTTTTACCCTTGGATGGCACATGCAACCTGCAGGCCACACTTTGCCCACTGCTGTACTAGACCCTCAAAAACAGTTTCCCTTGAAAATCTCTTGGGATGCCCTTCTTGGAAAGTCAGGAAACACACCAGGCAGGCGGCTAGATGGCGCTTTGGAAGGCTGGACTGCAGAGAGAGGCATAAAAGGGCTTTAGTTCTTGTCAGAACAAGTTGCTTATATGGAGCTTGCTGCCCTGCAGGTACAGTGAATGGGTGAGTTAGAATAGTTAGCATCATGTGTAGGGAGGTCCCTCTGGGATCCCTGTCATCTCTGCAGGACTCTCCAGCTACATATATTTCACAGTCTTTTAAATGGAGTGTGCTGTATTTCTTATTGTCATTATTACATTTTAACTGCTTTTCAAATCGCTGTACATTTATGTTTTTAATATACTTGTTTAATTGTTTTTAACTTTGTCTTATGCCCTGTTTTAACTGCATTCTGTTTTAATTTATATTACTGTATAAGTCACTTTGGGTCTGATATTGGGAGAAAAGTGAGAAATAAATAAGTAGGTAAGTTAGTAGCCTTGAATCTTTCAGTGTTTGCTTTGCAGGAATGATGCTTGAGGTGAAGGAGGAGAGGTCACATTCCCTGCTGCTCTTACCACCTACAGAAGCTGATCAGAATGGTAGCTGAATCTGATTTTTACAGCATGGATGGGGCAGCATCTTCCATCTCACCTGTAAGGCAGCAACCTGCCTTGGATGAGTGTGTGTTGCTATCACAGATGGACAAATGCTCTTTTGATTCAGGGTGGCAATACCCAGGATTGGACATTTACAAACATTCAGTCATTAAAAGCCCTGGACATCCATTTTATGGCAGAAGACTGAATATCTCTGCATTTTTTTGAATGCTCTGCAATCTTCACTCACGGTGAAACATTTTGGCACACATTTCAATATTCCTACTTATCAGTGTGCAAATGCATTGTTCTTTATGCAGTTATGCTTTATGTCTAAAGATGTGGAAAGCATGAAATACCATGTGTGTGCTGTGTACAAAAATGGGACAGTGATTCTCCACACAGTTTTCTGGGTTTCCATGTTTTGGGGAGGAATCACATAGAAGGAAACACACATGCACACACACAGGCACAGACATGCATGCACACACATGTGTGTGCGCGCACACACACACCTTTCCCATAGTGCTTATTAGAAATTTTGGTTCTATGTTGCTGATTAAAGTCTGGTGTTCACAATACTTTTTTGCCCTGAGTACTTCTGCTGGTCCTGGCTCTTAATTGTTGTTATTTGGCAGTGTGAAATATTGATGACATTGGTCAAAAAGATTGGCAGCTGCATGAATTGTTATTAACCAGCCTGTTGGTTGTAGCTTAAAGTTCAATAAATACCAAGATGCAGCACAAGCCCTTAGGGAGCTTCCTTTTCTCTTCCTACTCCCTGCCCCCTCCACCTGCAATGAAGGGAAATTAACTATTTGATGACTTCATAAAGTGCCTGCTTGTGATCCTTTTTTTTGGTCCAAACATAACCTCTTGGAACTAATGCTTGGATGAAAAATGAACATTGAACATAGTATTTCAAACATTCTTATATTTGGTCTCATTGCAAAATTCAAATATACTCCCAGCAATTGAAAAGCATGCATTAATCCTGGTTTAGGAAAGAAATATTACTTCCAGTGCTGCCTTGTCATACAACATTAAACTGTAGGATCTGCCTACAGGTAGGGCCATGAATAATGTATATATGCAAATGAAATAGAATAAATAATTTAAATAATTAAATGCAAAGATCCGGTCTGATCTTGAATGTTAAGCAGGGTCAGCTCTGGTTAGTACTTGGATGGGAGGCCACCAAGGAATATCAGGTGCTGTAGGCTATATTTCAGAGGAGGAAATTGGCAAAGCTACCTTGAGTATTCCTTGCCTAAGAAAACCCTATGAAATTTATGAGGTCATCAAAAGTCAGCAGGCAACTTGAAGGCAAACACATGCACATTACTTTAATAGAAATGCAATACATCTCACCATAATTCAAACCAGGTGAGTCTACTGTACAGATGTTAATGTTGATGAGCAATTGCAAGTCCCCTCATAGTTCTTACATTTGGTGATCTTTAAATTGGACTTGGCCATTCCTTCAAACATAGAACACCTTCAAAGAGAGGAATGTAGTTTGTAATGTTGGCCACAATAGATTTGAAACTGCTCACTGAACTTTAAAGGGGGAGGGGTTCCTTTGAAATTCTTTCCGTCTGGCCTGCCTGCCTGCCTGCCTATAAGGTTATCTACTTGCCTACCAGGTTTATCACAAAGGCCAAT